>OX387619.1:17767938-19140876 GCA_947568825.1 Sphinx pinastri | reverse complement strand
ATATTGTCAAAAAATTATAGTTTGGCAATTGCGTAGTGAATACTTTTCAAGAGTTGCGTACCAGAGTTAGCTGTTGTTTGTCTATTAAGCCGGCATTATCTTGCCAATCGTCGAGAGATCGTTTGTGTATTAACTTTATAATATTTTCAATGTATTTACGGTTACCAGATATTATGTACTAGATAGAATTCCCTCAAATGGCAACGGAGCGTGTGTATTAAATTTGAAAAAGTGAAGAGTGTATTGACTTTCAATTACTGAATACTTGTCCCTTAGGCTGCTGCTCCTGAAAGTGAGAATGGTCATCCATTACACATAGTTACAATTGATAATCAGGTCCAGTATAACATTACGTTTCATGACATCCACCGCAAAAACTCAAAAGCATATTTAAAAATACTTTTTAATTAAAACGTAAATCCCTCACATCAAAGGCCTCAAAGGTCACTAACAAGTATATAATTACAGCCGAAATCAATTCCACGTAGCAAAAGAGATTGTGGCTCGTCCGGGACCCGAAAGCCGCGTTGGCACCGCGCCAAACGATATATCGTGTCGTCCACGTTACGTTACCGTTGCTGACACGTGCGAAACAGTTGCAAGCTTCCACACTTGAAATAAATAGTGTATTGAAAACTGTGCAACGTTTTATTTTTGTATTGTTTTTGCCAAATCGAGTATTTCGGTGCCAAAATGAGTTAGGGATTGTAATCAGGAGTGTACTGGTTGGTTATTTTTTGTTGTTGTTATGTATTTTATCTTTTACTGAAAGGCAAGACGCTTTTTTGATATTAATGATGGGAGCTGGCGGTGAGCATGACAATTGTCCGTAAATATTAACAGAGCTAAGAAGTATAAATTACTAAAGACGCATGCCCTTCTCTGAAGCCCAAAATGACCAGTATAATTGTACACATGCAGCGTACTTATTATTAAAAAAACACTGCGAGTGAAACCGCGAAAAAAAACTAACATAAAAAACAAGTAATTACACCCAAACATAAACGTCTAAAGTGAAAGTCTAAAATCCAAGATGGAGTCTCGTAAAGGGCGGCATCGTTCAAAAAACTTCAAAATTAACTTTAGCAAAATGAAGTGGGCCCATAAAGTTGGGGTAATGGGGAGCTCGTTGTGGCGATGCGCGTTGTGGGAAATCAACCGACTCGATAGAGGAAGCCACTTGTATTCTCCCACTATAACTGCTTGGGTAAATAATTTGTACGGATATTCCGATGTTTTATTATTGTGTTCCTTATTATTATCATATCAGAGTCTATTATTTTGTTCGCGTGTCATGTAATATAGTGCAATGCAATCAGCCATATATTATATACTGCCCACTGCTGAGCACGAGCCTCCTCTACTACCGAGAGGGGTTAGGCTTTAGTCCACCACGCTGGCCTAGTGCGGGTTGGCAGACTTCACATACCCTCGAGATTTTTATGGAGAATTCTCAGGTATGTAGGTTTCCTCACGATGTTTTCCTTCACCATTAAATCAAACGATATCAATAAACAATACACACGTAACTTCGAAAAGTCAGAGGTTTGTGCCTTGGGTAATATAGTAAACTAGCTGTTGCCCGCGGCTCCGCCCGCGTGAAAGGGTTCTACCGGGATAAAAGTCCCGCTTTTTATGGAAACTAAAATAAATGTAGCCTAAGTTTCTCCTTATTACATCAGCTACCTGCCAATAAAAGTCCTGTCAAAATCGGTTCAGCCATTTCAGAGATTAGCCGGAACAAACAGACAGACAGACAAAAATTGTAAAAAAATGTTATTTTGGTGTATGTACCGTATATATATTCATATACATGTAGTAAAAAACGGTTATTTCAATATTACAAACAGACACTCCAATTTTATTTATATTTATATGTATAGATGAAACAAACATTTTAGGACGACCTACACCTCAGTCCTTGTTAGTTAATGCTAAAAGCTTAACTTTCAAACAAAAATTAAAAAAATACCGCGATTGACTTTAAATATTTTAATTTTGTATTATATTTCAGGAACATTTACACAGACGCGATGTCGTGACTCATGGTGTAGACTTTAGGATAACGTAGCGACAGTAGATCAACTAGTGTAGTAGCCACCGTTTATCCGTTTAGCTTACAAACAGACGGGCAATCTACTCATATCAATGATAATATTGAAATATATTTCGACGATTCGTGGGCTAATTAACTTAAGCGAAATTTTTTTGCGACATTGAGTTTTATACATATTTTGAATCAGCACATATTGCTCCGTATTTTGAACAAAGTTTAAATTTTTCGAAAAATAATGTCGCTTAAGTCAATTATCCCACGAACCGTTAAACCGACAAAACGAACCGAAAATCAAATCAACGGTTGGCGAACCGTCAATTATTTTGCAGTTCACGTTTTCATCTTTTTCTTTAAAACATTTCAATACTAAGCAAAGTGCCTGTCCCCTAACGAGCGGATCGCACCGTGCGTCATACATCGATGGGTCCCTAAGTAATTTCCCTGGAGCGCGCAACCGATTACGACAAGCGAAACGGGAATAATTTTTATCTACTCAAGGATATGTTTTGGCTTGCGGTTAAATGTGCCGATAAAGCGCTATTCCGAAGCAATTGCGGTATAAGAAGCTCCGTTTTAGGCATAAGAGCGTTTTGGGGGTTGTAAAACCGAATTGAGGGTAATGATAATAACTTCTTCTGTATGTCTTTATGTGCATTTACTATACAATTTAACGTAAATAATATTATGATGAAGGAATCTTTTATATAAAGTGAATGTTCGAATGAAGAAATCTTTTTTGGTATATAAAGTAACCTAATTCATGATAATCCGGGTTTTAATCTATGTGCAAATTTTCATTCACACACACACACTCTCACGCCTATTATCCCCGCAGGGGTAGGCAGAGGCGCAACTAGTGCACCCACTTTTTGCCATGCGTATTCCGTCCTATGATGTGATAGGGGGCGAGCCTATCGCCATAGCGGGCACAAATTCTAGACTCCAGGCTCAAACTAAATAGAAAAACTCAATATCACTTTGCCCGACTCGGGGATCGAACCCGAGACCCCAGCTTTGCAGTCGTACCGTAATACAACTACGCCACCGAGGCAGTCATTCAAATATATTCGACAATTTATGAGTTACTTCATAAACATCCATACATCTTTACTAAAATTATTCGCATTGCATTTTGTAAATACACATTATTAAGCAAGAACACACTTACCACTTAATTACTGCGTCCATTTACAAAGATAAGCAAAACACACCCGGCTTATCCCTAATTCCAGTGGGGGGCGAAGTTTAATTTAACCCCGGATGGACGGCCAATGAATTAGCTTGTCTTGCATGAGGACGCCGTGTTAGCGATTTGTTACATGCGTACAATTTTGTTACTGCTTTTTAGATGATGTTCTTTTAGCCGTGAAGATGGTTATTACTCCAAATGCGGGAGACAATTTATGGTAATAAGCTGTCTATATTTATTTTTCCTATTATTTGACTTCAACTAAAAATAGCTGAAAAGTTGACATTAGTTTCTACATTACTTGATTATAACATTCGTTTTCATATTAGGACCAATAAGGTAATAAAATTGTATTCATTGATAGCGATGATTTGAATTTAATAAAATAATACTAACCCAGTAATAATACTGTTCTATTATAGGCCTAGTCCGAGTTGGTAGAACATACAAACCTTTTAAACATTCAAAATGGACTCTTTTTTTTCCAATTCATTAAACTCTCCCTATAGAGGTGGGCGACATCATATCATCCCCACTGATGCAGGAAATGACGATTATCCCGTCGGGATGCAAGTGTTTGATGTCGCAGACAGATGTTAACGTCTTTGATGTGACGCGGCTGTTTGATTCGCCGTTTGAATTTTGATTTTGGAATCCGTATTTCGAATTATGAATTTCCTTTTTAATTTTAATATTAATTTAGGATTGTCTTGTAAGCGCTTTGTTTTTAACCAACTTCAAAAAAGGAGGATATTCTGTGTGCGACCGATTTTCAAGTCTTTTTTTATTTCTTTCAAAGTGATATTGGATTAATGTATTACCTGTACTATTACAGGCCTATGCCTGTCTCGTATACGAGATTCCATCTAGTTATTTAGCACTGTTCCGTCTATTTCATGCAAGCAGCAGTACGTATATAAGGATTGTTATTAAGTTTGAAATAATTTAAAGTCAGTTCAACCCAGTGGTTACCCAGTGGGTAATCGCAGAAACCGCTGAACGGTTTTTGATGAAAATTGGTACACGAATAGACCATAATATGCAGAATTATTAAATAGGCTACTTTTTATCTTGGTGATTTGCTCCGGTAAGAAATATTTGATTTTAAATCAGATTTTTAGATAGATGGCGCTGGAGTCGTACAGGTGGAACTGTGGATCTTTACAGTGTTTTATGGATTTTTGTATCGGAAAAGGCTTTTTACGCGGGCGTAGCCGCGAGCAACAACTAGTGTAACAAAATTTCCAGATTATGAGCTTACTTATAGCTGTTGCAACAAATTCGAAGGTAATTTGGACTCTGCCATCTGCATCAACTTCCGTCTATTGCCAATAAAAGTGATAATTTTGACTCGATAGCTTCCCAAATTGATCGTAAGCGGGAACTTAGTCTATCACAAAAGTTACACCAATTTCTTTGTGTATAATGCGATTAAGTTGGATAACTGTTTGCATATGGTATGAGAAGAATCTTACTAATAATATTGTGAATATAAAAGTTTTCATATGTTTGGATGTTTGTTACAAATAAATTCAAAACTATTAAACTACTGGTGGTATGTCTCTCATTATGTAAGAGGCCGTCTGGGTGGGTACCACCGCAATGTTTATTCCTACTGCCAAGCGACAGTGTGCATGCACTGTTGTGTTTCGGTTTGAAGGGCATTGTAGCCAGTGTAACTACTGGACATAATGAGACTTAACATCTTATGTCTCAGGATGACGAACGCAGTGGAATGCCACACAGTACTTTGTAAGTCAAGGTGCTGGATGGTGTTGCTACTGTTTATGGGTTGCCGTATCGCTTACCATCAGGCGAACGACATGCTCGTCTCGTCGTTCAATGCAATAAAAAAAAACCGGTTACGATGGATTTTGACAACTAAACAAAGCATATTATTCTAGTTTAAAATATTTAGCTATGTTGTTCCCGTAAAATTATAAAGTAGGACTATTATATTGGTAGCGGTCATTCATGCAAATGGAATAGCAACATATATAAATAAATGTACTATTAGGTGCCCTCTTAAGTTAAAAACACGTATAAAAACGATACAAGTCATGAGCACACTCTTTATTGGTCAGTTTGATGACATTCAATCTGACATTTCACATGATAGGTTCCTTAGTCGATGCTCGATGTCTATTGTCTAAGCTAATGACAATAATGTTGTTCGAATTGAGGTTTTTTTAGTAGATTATTTCATATTATAATACTTAATTAATAATTATTATCTATTCATACAGATAGTGTATTGACAAAATAATTATTAATACAAGCAGTCTATTCACTTCGACTGTGGCGCCACTTGTTTTCGGCCGAGCTGACATTATAATGTACTCGTCGGCCTCGAGGCATTAGTGGTTGAGCCTTGTTCAAAGAAAGCTCTTAAACATGGTATTTTGTAAAAGTGAGAATCATAAGTTGAACAGTGAGTGTACTAGTGTAATTATTAAAAGTGATTTTCGACGAAGAGTTTTATTTTACAACTAGCATTGCGCGCGGCTCCGCCCGCGTGGAAAAGTTTTTCCGGGATAAAAAGTAGCCTATAGCACTCAGGAGTAATGTAGCTTCCTATTAGTAAAAGAATTTTCAAAATCGGTCCAGTAGTTCTTGATATTAGCGCGTTCAAACAAACAAACAAACTCTTCAGCTTTATAATATTAGTATACATTGGTTGATATGCGCCATGCGGCTACTCTACACTTTCATCCAATTTGTACATAAAGGTCGATTACTGAAAGCTGGCATGTTCACAGTACTCACACCAATACAACTTTACACAGTATGTAAAAATAATATTTTATATTATTATAAATGAAGGGATACATAGATGTCAACAAAAAAATACGCAATATTTTTGAGTTTCCCCCCACTGTACCTATGCGCTCATGACTTGTGCCGTCTACTATACGTGAACAGCAATAAGTTATTTGAGAAGAAGGTACAATATGAATTATTTTGAGAAGAAGGTACAATATGAAGTATAAAGTTCTTTCCACATCGAAGTTTATCTGCCAGATGTAAAATATCAAACTGATTGAAAATTACATTTTACTGGTATATAAAATGAAGTTCTGCGCTTCGCCATTTTATATTTCAATTTATGTTATTGCAATGAAACCGTTGCACGGTAGAAATAATTTTCAGACCTGTATTTTTAACTTAATGTATTTTTCATTAGTTTTTTGTATAATTAAATAACGAGACGGACAGGTTGCTAGCATGATATATAGATATGATTTTCAAGACAAATTAATTAATATAAAATAACCAGCTACCTTACTGATTTATTATCACGACAGATAAATCCAGTGACAATTTTTTTTGACCTGACCCGGGTTTGGATCTTCTTAGCGTAGTAGTTGAACCGCATACGTAATACAACTACGCGACCACGGTATTCGAAACTATCTATATCTATTCGATAAGTGCGCGTTCGATTCTCTACATCAATCATATTTACTCAATGTATTTATGAGCTTTGTTTATATTTTCGTACATCCATTACTTGTGTAAACATCCCTTCGCGTGGATCTTTCTGTTTGTTTGTCCTTTTATATATTCATTTAAAACAATACTCGTATTTTATAGAGATATTATTTGCTTTTATTTGTTTCATTGATTGTGTTGTGGATATTTTGGAAAAGTAAAACTAAAGTATTGTTTGAAGAATGTGTGCCTTAAGGCAATTTGTCAGTTTAAGATTTTACTTTTGTCTTATTATGCTCTATCAAATTGAAAAAAAATGTAAATTTATAAAATCAAACGTAAATTTTTCCTTTTTATAGACACTTGCCATTAGCAAAACTTAATAAGGAAATAAGATAAAATATATCACTAAACTATCATAAAAAATATATCAGGCTGTACTTGCATACACTCTAACGCCATTTACTGGAGCAAGCCATAATGGGTCTTTTACCACGTGCTACCCAACCGATTGTAAAATATATATCGGGGGAAGAAAGGCTATAACATATATATTTAGAATAAGAAAAAGGTACTGATTCCAAATATATATAGAACATAATATACCAAAAAAATTACGCTTAAGCCAAATAGCCTTTCACCCCTCGATATAATCAGCAGAATGTCTAATATAGCGTAGCTACAACAACTATAATTCTACCAACTGTCATAACAAAATAGAGTCGTTCGGATAGATAGAGCTCGATGCTAAAAATACGCGCAACAATTTGCGGACGTAGCTCAAAGCTCGTGTATAAAGTTATGCTAACGCAAAGCTCTGTGGAGCTTACATTATCTTAAGGAGCTTAACTGTGGGCTAGATGCAGATGCAGTTCTACATTACCGAATGTTTGCAGCTCTGTTACAAATAGTTATGTGATATCGTTGTATCAATTTTTATTACTGTTTGAAATTTTGGAATTGTTTACCTTTAGGATTGCTATTTGTGCCGTCAGATCAGACTTTGATGTTAAGCGCTACGATTACTTGTAAGGACTAGTCATACGCTCTATAAGATAACATAAAACACTTTATTTATCGCATAGGCGAACATAATTGCATCATGATAGGTCAAGCCCACGGAATAAAGAGAAAAACATTCATGCAATTAAGTCACTTGTACGGGCATTTTATTTTCTCTCATAAGAAGCATTCAGAAATTTTAGGAAGAACAAGACTATGCTCATCATCCTTACGGACTTACTGATAAGTCTCAATATTCTAGTAAGTTAATAGCATACAGCGTGTTACATAGTATATACGCAGAGGATACGAAAAAGACGAAAAACTTGCATAATAATAGTACAGACACACACTCACGCCCTTTATCCCCGAAGGGGTAGGCAGAGGCGCAACTAGTGCACCCACTTTTCGCCATGCGTATTCCGTCCCAGCATAATAATAGTATACGTAAAAAAATCGTGTAAATTAGTGTTTAATTTTATTTATCTTCTTCCTGGTCAATATTTGTATCCACCTCGATAATGACCTCTATACTCAAGGTATAAACCCGTCGCAGTGGCCATGTGTGTGTGTCGCGTTCCGGGATCAGCCTGGATATCTGGTTTCAAACAAGCCGGCATAATTGTGTCAACTAGCAAGGGGTAATCTCTCGTCCATGGATATTATTTTGACCTCCACTTACCACCAGGGCACTTTGCTGAGCCCGAATAAAAAAATGAAAAAATAACATATTTTCGCTTCGTACATAATCGACAAAATATTCATTTCAAATATAAACAGAAACATATTTTTTTTAAAAAGCCAACACAGCCTCTCGATGTCTTTTAATTTCTTCCTGTTTTATATCAATATTGACTTTTTTAAAAGCGTGTGTGTTTGTTTATTGGTTCGCGAAGAATGATTGAAAATAAACAATTATAAATAGATACAGCTAGAGTACATGTGCGACATCATCTTTGTTATGATAAGGGTTAGCGTACACGACTGCGGTATTACGATAAATGATATGCCTAATGAATATCATTATCTTGCAATTGCTATTCTTCTTCATTAAAAATCTATATTTATATATTTCAACTGGAGGCCTGATATTTTCCACCTTTATAATTGTTATCTTTTTTGAAAAATATTCAAAACCCAAGACACACACCTCTGACTTTTCGAAATTATATGTGTATTGTTTAACAATTATCGTTCGCTTTAACGGTGAAGGAAAACATCATGAGGAAACCTACATACCTGAGAATTCCCCATAAAAATTTCGAGGGTATGTGAAGTCTGCCAACCCGCACTAGGCCAGCGTAGTGGACTAAGGTCTAAACCCTCGCAGTAGAGGAGGCCCGTGCTCTGCAGTGAGCAGTATATAATATAATACAGGGCTGGTATTATTGTTGAAAGTGTATTTATATATTTTCTTCCATTCTATTCGTATGTTTATTATTTATTTTCATGGGATAAATCAACACAGTGATAATTTTATAATATGTTACATCAGATCAATTTTCTTGTTTACAAAGAGCGGTAAAAAGCTTTAAAATGTCTCAATATAATATGAAATTGAGTTATCGTACTCACTTGGCCGATATATTCATAGTTTCGCTGATTGAGTTCGCAGATATTGCGTTTAAAATTGTTGCAGGTTTCAATTGCAAATCTCGTATGAAATATACAGACGATAAAGACTCTTTTCCATTTGCAACAAAATATAAACCAATAAACATTGACTTGTCTGAGTTATGTCAACAACACACAACACAATTGAGTTAGAAAGAGGTAGAGAGTACCTGTACAAGTAAAACATAACTAAAAAATTTGTGTGTTTGTGGTTGCTATATAATCACTCATAATTAGCCTTCAATGTGTTGAACAAGCATGTCATAAGAAAATACGAGATCTAAGAAGTAACTAGATAAAGAAAAAATATTTTTTTGTTCTATTCTCTTGAATTTTGACTTTGTATAAAGACCTTCAAGTTTTTTGGTAGAGTCCTTATTATTGAGATACATTTAAATTGTTATATATAAATAGTTAGAATCATTATTATTTTACTTTATATAGCTCTGATTATATTTGTCGGTCATTATTTTTCTTGATAAATTAATTACCTGTTCTCTTTTCATAAAAAATCGCAACTGACACCAATATTTTACCTATTTCCTACTTCTTTTAACATTACTGAGTTATACATTTCGTTAACTTCTAAAGACTGCACCGACCTAACATCTTTAAACAAGTAACTTGATAACAAAACTTCAGTACCTGCTCCTGAACCGCTCAGTTAAAAGGTTTGATGTACATAGAGATTTCTATAAAGTTTTTAATAAGACCAAGCTAGGAAACATTGTTCACTTAACTATCTATTTGATGGAGATATTGTCCGCCGTAAACCATCACGACTCTACGTTATGAGAGGGAATTTAATTTTCGAGATACCTTTAATGGTATATAAAAATATAATAAAATGTTTAGTTGCGCTTTTGTTATTTAAGTGAAACGTTATTTCGTAGTTTGTGGCGCGTTCCCTCTTATTACCGTATAAAAGAATCAGTGCATAAAATGTGTAAGGAATTGCGGGAAAATATTTTATTTATTTATTGCAACGTCATCGAGAATATTATTTTAAGAAATATACACACACGCCTTTTATCCCCGAAGGGGCAGGCAGAGGTGCAACTAGTGCACCCACTTTTCGCCGTTATTCCGTCCCATGATGTGATAGGGGGCGGGCCTATCGCCATATCAAAATGATCGTCATTCCAATCCATCAATCTATAGCGAAAGACCCGACGCAGTTGTGTTTATACTGCACCAGTGCACGCGACACGGCTTTGTAGCCCATTCAAAACCTTCTTTGTGCTCAACGTAAGGGCATTAATAAAGGAACCATACAAGGGTTTTAGACACAACACGCCCTCGTGCGTTTGAGAACGTTTTTGTCTGTGTGTTTCAGGATTCTAAGTGGTGGTGCTATTTGTTCAGTTTATAAGTTATGTGTGTGTTAGTGTCACATAGGTAGTTGTGTGTATGAATTGATTTCTGAATGTTCTGAGTGTAATTTTGTCACATTATCTTCAGATTTATTATTGGCTGTGCAATTTATGTAAAAAAGTTAGGTGTTAAAATTATTACATGATTCCTGAGATAGTTATGCACTAGTGTTGGAATTTAAAAATTTATTACCTATTTTGCGAGTATATAAATGAACTGCTCTAAACAAAACTTAACAAATACTGAATTGTATTTTTTTTTCTCTACATAATGCATTGTATTTTATACCTTGAACTGATTTTGAAAAGAGCAACACTAGAGTTTCTTGCCCGTTCTTCTCTAGTGAGAACTGCTTTCCGAACTGGTGGTAGAGTTAATATTGACGGAATCTAAATAATGTATAACATTTTATGGGTTCGAATAAATTATTTCATTTCATTTCATAACAAAATTGCAAAAAATAAATATTTCTATTTGAAAATGATATCTTAAAGGCTGTTTATATTTTTGGTCAGACTATTCGCCTTATAATGATAATATTCGACCCACATATTTTATCTTGACACTAAAGAAATAAATGAATATTGTCGATAGTATTATGTGTTTACAAATTAGCGCTGTAGCAAAAATACTGACGAATAAAAAAATACTTGAAACATAAGAACTGACCGCTTTACCGGCAAAACGTACAACAAATAATAAAATTGAGAAAAATAAAAGAATTGAAGACACTCATATTTCCTCAACTAAACGCAGAATCCAATAAATAAATGAAACAGCCTTCCATCTCGGATGTAATGGAGGAAAGTGATACAGGTCAGCGCTCACGGAAGGCGACGAGACTTAATAACGAAAATAATCCAATATCCAGACCTTTGAGACATTCAAATTTTGAGAATAAATGCCGTTTTTCACCTTCAGCGAAATTGTAGAGTCTGGTGGGTGATATTAAAGAATCTCACTTCATTTTTCTTTGTACTCCTTTTGTTACCTTCAGCATTTAAAAGATTCATATGAAGTTTCGCTACATAGTTTATTTTCGAACTCTATAATTTCTATATATTAAACTTGTCATTCATCAACGATCATACTAATATGATTTACCTAAATACAATCTACAAATCAGTTTCTTGATAACTTCAAAGGTATTCTCATGTGTGTTTATCTGATTATTGCTGCTTTTTTTATGGTTTCAGATAATATAACATAAATAAAACAGGTTATATGTGAAATGTGTTTTAGGTACTGAACTAAAATAATTTGCAATTCAAATAATATTTTCAAATCAAAGCCAGCGACCGTCATAAAATCCGCACGAACTCTCCCGCTATGCTCTTCATAGATCCGCAGCATCCGAAGACAAGCGAATTGGCAGAGACGTCCATGCTTCGCTGATCTCGAGATTTAATCTTGCTAAAATTGCCTCCGCCGGACCGCTCCCGGCTCCGAACTTAGATAGGCCTCCAGACATCTCGAGACGGATTTTTCCGTGCTTAATTTTAAAAAGCTTCTTCCTTATTAGCATTTTCTTTGAATATAAAAGATTCTTGTGTAATATCACGTGTTAAAGTCGCATTCTTTGCGCATATTTTTGAGTGGAATTTTCATGAATATGGTTTTAATTTATGTTCTTTTTTATTGTTTTTGGGTTTGCGTGGGTTCTTGGAGATAAGATAGGTATATAGAATCGGTAATCGATTTGTGTACCATATATTTTACGTTGATAATAGTGTCATCTTTTTATCATTGTGTTTATAGTTTTTCAATTCCATACTACTATTTTTATTATATTAAACAATTTCCTACCAAAATATGAATTAAACACGACTTTGAAAAAACTTTAGTTAATAATTGATTTTTCTTGTTAGTAATAATTAAATTACGAATCATTATTCCGCTTGATTTCGAATTCCGCAAAGATGCAGTTGAGTCAAATTTTAATACTCACAGAAAGATAGGGGTCTCTTAATATTCTGAAACACGTACTAGCTTAACATATTACCAACGCGCTAAAAATTCCGCACGAAAGCTCCAAGTAAATAATTCATCATATACCAACACAAATTCTAACAAAATTAACAAAACAAGACGATAAACGAACTCAAGGCAACTTCCATCTATATTTAATAAGGGCTATTCAAAAAATATATCGAACTGGGAAATCGTGTTGTTTTGTATGGTAGTCACGCGCCCCTACCTACGGCACCTATATGAGAAGCGTTATTGGCCTCTATAATACAGCCTCTATTGCCACACAACGTGCCTTCACTAATATACGTTTGAGGTAGTAATTTTATATACTTTCAGAATGTAGAGACGGTGTGCGACTGTTTTATTTTTTATGCGATGTAGAGCGATGTAGGTTTTCGAAATATATTTTATATTAAAAGTACCTATCTTTGTGATCGTGACTTGGCGGACTTGTGGTGGGATCGTGTGCTTTTTGTGGTCTGCCGAGCTTCTAAATCATTTTTATATTGACTTTTTGGACTTAAAAAACGCACGATCCTGTCACGATTCGGTTGAGTCGCAGCTTTGTGTTACTAAAAATATAAAGTATAAAAAATGTATATATAAAAGCAATATAATATAATTTGTCTATAAAAAAAATATTTGTGTAATGTACTTAAATTAATAATGAAATATGTTATACACCATTGTGTAACTTAATGGTAATAAGTTATTCATTTTTAATTATTAATAAGGCTTTTGCTGTTTGGTAAAATTTTGAATAGTTTGGTAATTGTGTAACGTAAATCACGTTTACTAGATTTACTAGATAAAGTTTATTTGTTTTTAGTTTCCATTTTAATTAAATGAATAGATACTTATTAGGTAGCGTGCTCATAACATTACGTTTATTAGTAAAAAAAAATCCTTGAGAGTAAACTTGTTTAATTATAAATGCATCAAATTAGAGTAAGAATAAAATATCTGTATCTAAAAATACCAAGGAAAAGAAACGAAGATATCCAAAGAAGTCTAGGAAAGCGGTGTTTTTGCTTTAGAATTCCTACGCTTTACCGTTGCCAAGTAGTTGGGCAAAGCGTTTGGATTCTAAAACGAAATAACTGCCCCCCAACATCAAGCCACGAATCTCCGATGCTACGGCGCTACGGTGCTACGAGGCTACGGCTCTATATTTACCTACGATATTGTTGTAAGATTTGTCTAGATATATGTAGCTTATTTATGTTGCTTAGGAAATTGTAGACTATACTTTGAGAAATAATTTTGTAATTTATATTTTCACTGTACCTTTGCAAAATATATCTCTACCCTCCCATTAGGTAACCTAAAACACCTGTGTGGATAAAAAATCCCTATGTTCAAAAGTAGAGACAACAAAATGTGTAGTTTGTTTAGTGTCCACACTTCTAAACCTCTACGAAAAATCCGGCCATCTCTCTCGGCACATTTAAATGCATTAAGCTCTACCTGTTCCATTATTGTGTGGGGAAAGCCACTGTTTTACGACCGGTTCGATTCCCAACACGATACCCCAGCTCGTTACACTGCCAGAGTTTTACGATCACAATTTTGGTCCCTTTTTAAACCTTTTATGGGGTTAAATAGGTGTGGGTTTAAGAATGTGCGGCTTATAGGCATTTTGTGAGTAAGCTTATCAATATGGTTGGTTGTGAAATATGTTTGCTGTGGTATTATTGTCAGTTTGTGTATAGTATTCGACTATAAGTATCGTTGGCTTTAGAATTTGATAATTGGTTAAATTTGCGTTCGACATTTTGTCGTTAACAATTTTACAGTCAAAAAATAAGTATATTGATTAATCACAACTGATGTTTACCTTGAATTATAGGTAATAGAAATCAATTTCATATCTAACATTTACATAATTTTGTCCCCACGCTAACACACAATGAGACAAATTCATATTATTATTTTTGGCATAAAACTCTACGATCATTATCCTAACGAGACTAACAAGAAGTACAATCTTAAAAAATAATCGTTAAAAACAACCTCCAAACTAAAGCGGAAACGCGCTAATGCCACATTTTGTTACCAAAATTGTACTTTACCGACATTTCCAAACCATTATTCAACGCGGGTTGAAATAACCATTTTTTTGCCTCAGTTACATAAATTCAGCTCTGTCGCCTTCAAAAAGATTTAATATATTGCATTTCCAACGTTACTTTCTTTGAAAGTACGTAACTGAGTTACAGTTCCTCTCTGCACCTACTTAATTCGTTGAAACACAGAAAGTAAGCGTAACTTTGTGGATATCGCTTTAGAAAAATAACATTTTTTATAAGAAATTTTGTGTTAATAAGGAGTAATCAGATATCTCGGAATGGACAGTGACTGTATAATAGATAGTGGAAAACCTGCCATAGCCATGTACGATGGCTCGCAATTATGATGTGTCCATTAAGATACATTGGCATTATAAGGCGACGAGGGACGCAAAAAAAAAATCAATGAAATTATCCTTGGACTAAATTATGCTTAAAAACGTCACAATAATATAGTGAAGTTATTTTGCTTGTGTGTTTTAAGTGCGTTGCTATCAGTCCGGAAAATTATACCTTTGTATAATTTCTTTTGGAAATTACAATTTGTTTATATTTTAATTTTCACAAATATAAATAAAAAAATATCTCACTCACTATACTTTAGATACCTAAAATCAATTATTTGACCTTATGAAAGAAGCGAATAAATATAGAAACCTTTTACAACAAAATTAAGTTAAAAACTGCCTTCACAGCCTCAGACGCGACGATATAGAGCTTTTATAAACTAATTCGTTTAACAGAATGGCACCAACATTAAGCACATTACTCTGTAATATGGATTGTAATTTTAAATTCCACTCATCCTGTAACGTATATAAGTAAATAGGAATTACTGGGGAATAGGTTTTAACTTAGTGTAAAGTAGCTTTATTTTATACCATTTTTGCTAAAGAATCTGTTTTTTCGCAATTAGAAAGTAGTTTATCTACTCTGGACTGGCGGTTCCTGGGTAATTTGGGAAATATTTTTGTGTGTGATTTTTTTTTATCACGGCTTACTTTTGACTAAATCCCCAAAAGGCGTTTATAATGTCAGGAAGGAGGCTGGTCAAATACTTCCTACTAACTTTCTGAAAGTTTGAACTACACTGAGCCTAGTTAGAATGGAATAGAGGTAGGTGGCGGGAGAAACGTATGAGTTCCTAACTGAAGGTCATTTCATTACTCATATTTATGTACTAAAGATTCTATTCCGACATCCGGAAAGAAATATGAATTCAGGAAGGAAGTTGGACAATTTCAACCATACAAAACACAATAACAACCTTGTAAATTCACGTACATTTCTTGCAAGATAATGGTATAATTACGGTTCGCTGCTGGAAAATATTGAACACTACATCGGAACTGTACCTCCCTCTACCTAATTAACTGTTTGTAAATGCTACTTTTTTCAATTGATTGGATATCAGAGTAATTACTGTATTGCTTTGGTGTGCCAATAGCACAAGGAGCGGAATTATTTGTTAGCTCTCTATTGCTTTTGATTGTTTATTCAAATAGTTGCGTTATTTTAGAGTTTGTTTCGTTCATTATTTTAGTTTTTTTTTTTTTTTGCATTGAATGACGAGACGAGCATGCCGTTCGCCTGATGGTAAGCGATACGACCACTCATAAACAGTAGCAACACCATCCAGCACCTTGACGTACAAAGTACTGTGTGGCATCCACTGCGGTAGTCATCCTGAGACATAAGATGTTAAGTCTCACTATGTCCTGTAGTTACACTGGCTACAATGTCCTTCAAACCGAAACACAACAGTGCATGCACACTGTTGCTTGGTGGTAGAAATAGACATTGCGGTGGTACCCACCCAGACGGCCTCTTACATAATGAGAGACCTACCACCAGTATGTAACCAAGTGGTAAAATACTTGTATTATATGCAAAGGTTTGAATTCAAATACCAGGTTAGTCAGTGGCCATATAATATAGAAAAACTTGATAGACATACAGCAACTATCAATGTACATAATAAGTGAGTTAACGTAATAACTAAATCACAAATGCGACATACCTCAAAACATGCCCTATAAAACTCATACTCTATCGAAAAAAACTAAAATTGTAGAGTCGAAGTAGCAGAACAAACGAGCGCATTCGGAAACGCAACAACGAGTATTGTGGCTGCCGCGGGGTGTACGCCACGACATAATCCCCCCAGATTGAGGGATCAGGCCCGCTTAGTGCGGATAAAACCAACTGATGGCGGATAACGAATATCATTTCTCAAAATACATCGGGATATATTTTGATACGGTACCGTTGGTGTTTTTTTAATCATTGTGGAATTGTGGGATTATTGCTTTTATTTGGTTGTTTTATTGCATGTAGAGACTGATGAGGTGAAGTCTGACTGTAAATGGATTTCGATGTCTATATACGTCGACTATGTTAAAGAAGCTAAGCCGTTGCCTACTGCGAAATGTTCCAAACGTAATTTATGGATTACTTTTCATAACACCTAAGAACAACGTAGAAGAGAATTATATCCAGAGGCCGCGAGTGCCTACGGGAAATTACCTGTAGATAATATACAAAGAAGGAAATGGTTCAACTGATGATAATCGCTACATTTCCCATAAACAAAAGCAACCCCTTCAAGAACTTTAATGAGTTATGTAGTACTAAGTGGAACTACGCTTGTCATCGTGGGTCCTAAGATGTTAAGCCTTATTTGAAGTAGTTAATTAATAGTGTGTGAACATTGCTACTTGAAGGAATAGACAAAGGTCTAGTATCTATCCAGATTCCAGATATATGCTCACTTTCAAGAAATATGATGTCATTAACTCAATTTTAATTTTGTAGTTGTGTTAAGTGACCGCATATTATAACAAGCAAATTGTAACGGTAAGAGCACATGTATTTTTAGGAATTAATAAAACTATTTATTTATTTATTATAATGGGACAACAAACAGTTACACAATATGAATTAAGTCGATAAAATACATGCAAATGCCACAAATAATAAATGTGTAACCCACAACGTTATCCTCAAATTAGTTTTACGACAAATTATCGATTGATAGCTTTTTTTAAAAAAAAAAAAAGGATTGCGAATGGTACTTAGTAAAACGTAAAATTAATATGAAGTAACAGTAGTAAAACTAACTTGTGTTGACTAATTGAGTCTAAAGTGGTGAGTTTTTCAATATTCGAAAAACTATACGAATTGTCACGTGATAGGTTTACTGGTGGTAGGTCTCTCATATGTAAGAGTCCGTCTTGTTGGGTACCACCGCAATGTCTATTTCTACCGCCAAGCAGCAGTGTGCATGCACTGTTGTGTTTCGGTTTGAAGGACATTGTAGCTAGTGTTACTACTGGACATTGTGAGACTTAGCATCTTGTGTCTCGGGATGACGAGCGCAGTGGAATGCCACACAGTACTTTGTAACTCAAGGTGCTGAATGATGTTGCTACTGTTTATGGGCGGTCGTATCGCTTACCCTCAGGCGAACGGCACGCTCGTATCGTCATTCAATACAAAAAAAATCTTGGATTTGTACCTAAAACACTTTTCACAATCCAAGAACTTTATCAACAAACAGAATTCCGAACGTTCGAAAAAGCATTCCGATACAACTACGGAAAAGTAGAAGATATAGCATTAATATTTCACAGAAAGGAGTTAAGCTATGTTAAACAGTAAACAAACTGTAAGCAGTTTATAAGCTGGAGCGAGTTGCTGACTGCTTCGGCTAAACTTTTAGCTATTATAAAATTGCAGGAGCTGCGCAATGTTAGCCGTTATGGCATTGGAGTTTAACTAGATTTTGCCGGTGACTCTCCTTATTGGGTGATTTATTAAGTGTTGAGCCAGTTTAAAGTTTTAAGTCTTTCTAGGTAGAGCAATCTTTTGACATTTTGCTAGTTTAGCTTTTTGTTGCTTTTGGTGACTTTTTATTTGAAATGTAATTTGTAAAGATAAAGGAATTGTTTAGTATAACTATTCCTACAAAATTGCTATATTATATTGTATGTATGGAATGTACTTAGAAAATGTGCCCTGAAGTTCTCGAGCATATTTCTACTTCTCATTAGCGAAAACACTGAAAACTGACACATAAAGTACCAGCTTACTGTTACATTAAAGTTAGTGAGATTATTTGAGGTTCAAAATTTCCATTTCTGCCAACCATGCGTTCCTTTTTTTATAACTCAATAAAATCAGCTCATCAAACCCCCAAAACTAAAATCATGCCTCAAAGATTTTCCATAAGTTGACACCCTTAAAAGTTCTCGTCTAGAGTCGACAGGACTTATTGGTAACTCATAAAAATGTTTACGATCGGCTAGACGCGCCGGATTTATTGCAGGTGTGAGTGATCGCTGTTCTGCTATGTTTATTCCACCTGAATATTGTGGTGAATTGTACTTGAGATATATGAGTATTTTTATACATGTTTAGATTATTTTAAGGCAATTTGTATGGGAGAATTTTGAAAGTCATCCTGGTGGTAGGAACCATGAATACATACAGACAGTCCTAAAGTTAAGTCAGTTAATCCGAGTTGATTGGTATTTGGCAACACATAAATTTGAATCCATAAAATTACTTTTGATTCCTTAGCGATTTTCACATAGACCGAATCCGTCATAATTAATGTCAACGCACAAATAAATAATACTAATTTAAATTGTGAAAGACACAAAAAAATATGACACTATAATAACGTTGATAGAGACAAAAGCACAACAATCTGCGCCAATGACTCTACCAAAAATAGGCATCTCTACCATCACGCAGACCGACATAAAATCCTAGTACATCGTCATAAATATCTGGAATCAAAACAAACACCTCGCTCGTATATCAGCCCGTGCGTCGTTCGCGTCGTAAGTCTGTCAAACGATACCATTTTTTATTTATTCGCGCCATATTACATATATTTTCGGCGATAAAGTTGTAACGTTTCTTTGGGTTAATAATGCGGGTATATTATTATACTAGAATTACAATGGATGGAAACTTGGACCTCTATGTATTTATTTTCTGTCTTATTCTACAGTAAAATATAAATTCAATATTTAGTCCGCAACAAATTACAATAGTGACTTTGTTGTAAGTTACTCACGTCTATAGCCATATTTTTTTGGTTTTTAGGCAGGGTAATTGAATTTTGCGTTTTAGGAACCTTAGAAAATCCCTAGATGGTTCTAATAAGGGTCGCCTCCAATGATATCATAGGATAAAAATTAGCTTACTTTAAAGTGAATGTGTTAATTTTTTCCTAGTAGAATCCCAATCGTGAGCTAGTAGGACTCTCATATTTTCAGTTTAGAACTATACGAGATAGCCAATTAATTATTTTCGCATACGCCGTGAGCACCAATTACGCGTATGACGGAGCATATTGTGTTAGTTTACATGGAGCTTACAATATACAGCTAGATTCAAAAAGGGAAATATCTCTTACTTTTGAATTTCATACTAGTTGTCTAGTGGTCGAAATTCGACCGTTGAATCCTTACGTACTATAAAAAAAGTCCTCCAGCGTCGTCTGTCTATCTGAGCGCAATAAACTCAAAAACTACCGACAGTACAATCTAAAATTTTTCTTCTTTTTTTTTATCGAAGGCACGGCGAAGTGGCCTCACTGCACTGTTTTTTTTTTTTTTTTATGGCATTGAATGACGAGCCGAGCATGCCGTTCGCCTGATGGTAAGCGATACGACCACCCATAAAAAGTAGCAACACCATCCATCACCTTGAGTTACAAAGTACTGTGTGGCATTCCACTGCGCTCGTCATCCTGAGACATAAGATGTTAAGTCTCACTATGTCCACTGTGAAGTGAAGCCTAAAAACATATCGACGGGACGGTCGCAATAGTTATGCCGGCCTGCTTAACTGCTTCTTCACGCTCCACTTATATATAGATAGAGTATATAGATACTCGCGGCTCCGCCCGCGTGAATATATTTTTCTGGGATAAAAGTCCCGCTTTATATATCCCGGGATAAAAAGTAGCCTATGTAGTAACACCAATATGAAGTTACATTATCAGCGAGTATATTGGTGAAATAATTTTTCAAATCGGTCCAGTAGTTTCGGAGTCCATTCAAATGCAAACAAACAAACAATCAAATCGATCCTCTTTATAATATTAGTATAGGCAATCTTAGAAGGAACTCGTTTATGCCTCAGTGTATAATTTAGATGACAATACCATTGCCACTAATAATCCCACCACATTCAAACTCTTTTAAAGTAGAGTTAGTTAGTAAGTCGGAAAATTGCAGTTTGAAATACAGCCTCGCGGTCTCTTGGTGCCGAGGGTGAATAAACGGTAAACGGTACTGTAATGATGCGATAAAACCTTAACTATTATGACGCGATCTGGCCGAGTCGGTTAAAACAATTGTTTTCGCACTAAAGTTTTTACGATACTTACGTAGCGAATGTTTAGTGGTTGCTTTATTGTTGTTCAGGTCTTGAGATCTTGAATGAGTCATGGGTACTTTCACATATTTAATAGGTAAAAATATATTTCTGTGAATATGATTTGCTACTCACGGTTTTGTAATTTATTTACTTATTTGTATGGGTTTAAGTGATAGGCTTTTATAATTCTATTTGAGACATGTCAATGATTTACTGGTTTATTTTCTTAATCCGAGGATATTTTTATTTATCGACGGTAATTCCAACCTATGACGTTATTAGTCCAGTATAGGAATGAAATATCCATTAAATAATAATAATACCAGGCGTGTATTATATATTGTCCCACAGCTGGGCATCTTCTACTACTGAGAGGGTCAAAGCCTTGGTCCGCAACACAAGCCTAGTGCGGGTAGGTAATACCCATTACAATTAAGAAATTTATACCAATTTACCTTGCTGGATATTGCTGAACGTAGCAATGCACACAAAAAAATATCTGGATGTCATAACTAAAATAAAATCCAAACCCAACCTTCAAAAATAACGCTAATAAGGATACAACGTTCCTCGGAAGTTTTTTGGTTAATAACGAACGTTAACGAGTTTATTGCAACGGTATTGTTATTGCGGTCCGCTGGGACCGTAACGTTGATTGTTGTTCATGTTTATTGGTTGTTATGGTTTTATTAACCATCCTGGAGCAGGTGATTTTGGTTATGTAGAGTCGGGTAGAGATTTTGTAAATGCAGATACTAACACGTGGATTACTGATGCGAATGGAAAAGTTAAGAGACTTGGAATTTGAAGGAGTTGGCCTAGTAATTTGCAATTTAACCTTTTTTCTTATATAGTTATATCGCTCTGGCCGTGTTGGACATTCGTGCTCTACAATCGACATTCATCGACTGTTGCTACTCTTATGCGTTGTCGCATCGCTTTCTATTAGGTGAGCGGCATAACGTCTCGTCATTTAACTGTAATAACAAAAATGTGGATTTGATGTATGTGACCATTTTTTACACTTCAAAGTCAAGTTTGCCCATCAGCCTAACTCTCACTTTTGTATATGAAGTATTTTTATCATATCAAATTTATTTTATATTCTTATTTAAAAAAAATACCTAGTAAGTGAGATTCACTCGCACTTGACCAGTTTAAGATCTCGTTCTATATACAATGTATATACGATTGCCTAAGAAAATATTTGTAGAACAACTAATCCGAACTCTATATAACCATCTCTACATCCATACACAAGCCAATAAAATAACTACACATAAACGTTAACATAAAAAGCTAAAGCTTTGGCAAACAGCCAGCGCGACTCAAGATGATAATGACTCAAGTGATTGATATCTGCTGTTGAGGCATCAATATCAAGATACAGCCTCATTGGCTGTTGAACAAAAACGTCTTAATGTCACGTCTTTTCCTTATAAAGTGGTGTTGTTGATAGTGGGATAGTTCGAAAGATGTTGGATGATCTTTTAAACGATTTTAATAAAAGGACCGTGTTGGTCGTGTTGATTTTTGTGGCTTATATTTCAATTTCGGGCTTCGGCTCTGGTATTATGGACAATGATGGTAAGCATCAGGTATTTTATATGATCAGGTACTTGCTCATCATCATTCCTTAAGGCATAAAATTTTAGTTTTCGAAGATTTTAGTTGTTATAATCATTTATTAACTTTGTTCGCAGCTCTGTCCACACGATACGTTACTCAAAATAAAAGTAGGTTATAATTGAATAAAGGACATTGTTTACGTATCAAACAGCCTTATTGGATTTTTTCGTTTATTTCTTTAGAAACTTTCAAATTTATAATATTACTAGCTTTTGCACGCGGCTTCGCCCGCACGAAAGAGTTTTTCCTGGATAGAAGACCCGCTATACATTTTTCCGCCATAAAAAAATATGAAACCTTCCCACGGTCTTGAACTATCTCCATACCAAATTTCATCGAAATCCGTTTGGTAGTCTTTGAGTTTATGGCGTATAAACGCGCCGGGCCACTTTATTTTATGCTATACAAATATTGTCACCCCTTTTTATCCCCTTAGGGATTGAATTTCACAAATCCCGTCTTGGTGAGTACCTACGTCCTAAAAGGAACCCCCATGCAAAATTTGAGACTCCTAGCACTTATAGTTTCTGAGATTTCGTGATGAGTGAGTGAGTGACCGTTTGCTTTTATATATATAGATATAATACTCTAGACTGTAACCTATATCCATGGATACCATCATCTTTAGCATGTTATGAATGACTCAAACTACTAGTCAAAATTCAACCTAATCCTATCAGCATTTTTTTCTTCATAAACTTTCACATTTATAATATTAAATAAGATTCCAGTCTGTATACCGCCATCTCTAGCATGTACTGAATTTACCATAAGCCAGTGCAATTACTCAAACTACCATTAAAAAACCACACAAGACTACCCTATCGAACTTAAAAATTCATGCCATGATGCATGAGATGGCCACTGAGTTCTGGAGACTATTCCCCAAGGAGCAGGACTTCTATGTAGAGACGAAGTAAAACTATTCAGCTTTGAATTGATGTGTATACTGCCTTGGGTGGTTACGGAAATATATATTATATATTTGGTTTACAGTGCCTTATATATTATGTTAGAATACATGAAAAAAGAACCTGAATTTTCCATTTAAAATTCCGTATACCATCATTTTTTTATAGTATTTTAACCCTAGTAAGTTAAGACTCTATAGACACTCCTTTAATTTAGCTCTTTTATAACCCAAGAAAGCATTATAATTAAGAAGCCCATCTGAAAATCCTTATTTCCTATAACACTAAATAGTGAAGAGCCACGTCCCAAAAGACCGAAGCAATTTCGGCCAGCCAGCGTCGAGCGAACGCGTGACAAAAGCCAGTCGCGAATAAATGAGACGCTGCATTAACTTATTAACGAAACACGGCCTCACTCGCCAGATTAGTGGGCGAAGCTAACGAAGCTCATTAGCCGACGGTACGTTTCGTACTTTTGGCTCTTTTTGGGTGATAGAAAAATGCAGCTAGTATTGCTGTTGTTTGTTTCATGTGGATGCTTTAATGATGGGACGGATGTGTTTTTAATGTTACCATATTGGGGTACGAATAAATAAAATAATGATATAGATTCTTTATGACTTTTTTTTTCCTTATGTGGATTAACTATTTTACACGGGCAAAGGAAGTGAGGTCTATATCATAAAAAACATGAAATGGTAGAGGAACCTGATACGTCGATGCTCTTTAATCAATGGCATGGATATATTATAAGCGACAGATTGTTACGTTTTCTGAGTCACCAAATTTTTATGTCATAAAAAAGCAAATAAATTATAAACTGTTGATTGCTACGTCAAACAGATATTGAATTATTATAATGTAAAATAAATTTTAGACTTAAGTATAATCAAATTAAGATCCAATATACTTTATCATCACATGTCAAGGGGCGTACGAAATAGAATCCTAATTCAAATTGCTCCTTCCGTAGAATTGTCTGTAGTATGACAGGTGCCGGCACCGAGTCTACATTAGTTATATTACACAAAACAATGTAAATTATAACTTGACAAATATGTATGAGGTGTCTTAAGAGCTTATTAGTATAATAGTTATGTAAACTATTTAAATTAATGGGGAGTTTACAATTTATACAAGAAATAAATACAGCATTTTTTTTATAACGCTAATATATAAGGATTTTAAAGTATTCTTACCTTAGCAGCCGGCAGTGTAGATACGTTTTAAAATTGTGAACATTTGATCATACATTATTAGTTGGGAATAAAATAAAGACCTTTTGATATATGGACGATAAAAAATCAAATATAGCAGAACCCAGCAAAAGACTGCTTCGGTGGCGTAGTTGTATTACGGTACAACTGCAATGCTGAGGCCTCGGGTTCGATTCCCAGATCGGGCAGTGATATTAGATTTTTCTCTTCATTATCAGCCCGGAGTCTGGAATTTGTGCCCGATATGGCAATAGGCTCGCCCCCTATCACATAATGGGTCGGAATACGCACGGTGAAAAGTTGGTGCATTAGTTGCGCCTCTGCCTACCCCTTCGGGGATAAAAGGCATGAGTGTGTTTCCAACAAAAGTAAAATCCGCACTTTCAAACACGACTCTACTTCTCCTAACAAACTATAACATTCACACTGTAAAAAATCTGAGTAGCAGCCGCTCATTACGAACACGTGGGGCTGTAGCGAAATCCAATCCATGTCAAGCTAAAACGCTTGGCGACGGTCCAACATCAAGAACCCAGCCTTTTGTCCGCGCACCAATCAGCTGAAACTCGGTTAAAATGTGGCTCGCATTCGAGGCTGGTTCTAATTTTATATTTCAAGACTCTGCTCCTTTGTCATTTCGTATTCAGAGTCCAGACCTTTGTGGTCTCACCGTGTGATAACGTGCTATGAATAAATCGCATGTTTTATTCTTTTGATGCCGTTGGGGACGTCAAAGTGTAGCTCTACTTCTCATTTCGAATCTGCAGTATACGGTGGAAATTAAATCCAATTCTTAGCTAATACCGTAGTTTTCTATTTAAGAACTATAATTTCGTAGCACTCTCGCTACGACGTAGCACACAAACAGCAGCGTTGCAAATTGTAGTTTCGAGCTCGAATCGGGTAGGTTTTTATGTTCGATTTTGTACATTATCTTAGATGTAACAGAAAATAATACGAAAAAGAAATTCTTCTGTGAAATCAGCATCAAAATCGATTGAAAAATAAAGCAGTTATTCATTTTTGAAATATTGTTGTGAACAAAAGTGGGGGCGTGGCGGGCATATCACGATATCTCTTTCGCACACACGCAGCGTTATGGCCGACGGCGCTCGGTGACGTCTCATATTACTGTTATTTGACAGCTACCACCAAATTTCAAAGCTTTATAACTTACTTACTATTTCGCCAATTTTGAAAACACTTTTTCCATTAGATTTTGGATAGCATACATTTTTCATAATTATATTTTAAAAATATACCTAGTAGTCAACTACCCCATAAAGCTAAAATGTTTTAGTTAAAAAAATAACGGTTATGTTGCTGCTGCTCTACAATTTTCTTTACCGTATGAAATGGTCAGCTTTTTTTTTATGGCATTGAATGACGAGACGATCATGCCGTTCGCCTGATGGTAAGCGATACGACCACCCATAAACAGTAGCAACACCATCCAGCACCTTGAGTTACAAAGTACTGTGTGGCATTCCACTGCGCTCGTCATCCTGAGACACAAGATGTTAAGTCTCACTATGTCCTGTAGTTACACTGGCTACAATGTCCTTCAAATCGATACACAACAGTGCATGCACACTGCTGCTTGGCGGTAGAAGTAGACATTGCGGTGGTACCCACCCAGACGGACTCTTACATATGAGAGACCTACCACCAGTAAAGCTGGCCTTGGCACCACTTATTTAGCTTAAGAGAAGAAATAGCTCTGTTCCCAAGTATCATTCCGTTATGGTATTATCAGACCAGTATTGAAAAAATAGAGGTCTCTCTTTTCTCCGAAGTCTGAGTTTTCTTTGGCAACATAGGTATTTTTGAGCGGTGGTGACCATTGAACTTAAAGTAATACTTGCTAATCTTAAGATTTTTTCATCTAAAGAAGCACAATTTTAAAGGTGTAAAGGACAACAATATTTAACCTAAATAATATTTCTAGATGTTCTTTTTTCCATATATTTTTAGGCATATGCAAGTATATTTCTTATGCTATTAAATTGCTCCATTTCTTATATTCTGATAAATAAATTACACGAGACACCACCAGCAAAAGCTTGCACAAAATAATTTAAATAACTTTTATATTAACGGGAAGCTTCACCGCATAGTTATTGTATATTTCAAATAATTGGAATTCAATTATAAAACCACGCACGGTATTGTATTTACATTTTACATTAACCCCAGTTCCCATGTTAATACGCTCTGCATCGAAATTAAAAATAAAAACCGACGACGCATACGAGTACATGATGTATAATGATACGACGCATACTCGTATGCGTCGTATCATTATTGTAATCAATAATGATAGTAGAGCGTAGTGTAGATGTATAATTTTCAACAATTTATAATAATAATAATACTAGCCCTGTATTATATACCCACTACTGAGCGCGAGCCTCTTCTACTGTTGACAGGGTTTAGAACTTTGTCCACTGCGCTGGCCTAGCACGGGTTGGCAGACTTCATATACCCTCGAGATTCTTATGGAGAATTAATGGGTATATAAGTTTCCACACGATGTTTCTTCGCCGTTAAAGCCAACGATAATTGATAAACAATACACACGTCACTTCGAAAAGTCAGAGGTGGGTTTAGAAACGTTCGGACATTGTCTCGACAGACTTTCCAACTAGGCTATCGAGCACTTACGCATACTCACACCTTTAATCCCCGGAGGGATAGCCAGCGGACAGCCAGAAACTAGTGCACCCACTTTTTGCCGTGCGTATTCCGTCCCATGGTGTGATAGGGGGCGAGCTTATCGCCATATCGGGCACAAATTCCAGACTCCGAGCTGATACTGATTAGAAAAATCCAATATCACTTTGCCCGACCCGGGGATCGAACCCGAGACTTCAGCATTGCAGTCGTACCATCATACAATAACACCACCGAGGCAGTCTATTATCGAGCACAACATGTAGTTTCATGAATGTTTCTTCCGAAAATTTAATGATTTAATTAAATTTAATGTTACCACATTACCTGTCAGATCATTGATTAAATTTTTAAAATCAAATACCCAGTTGCCCGAGGTTTCTATGCCCGATGTGGCTCACCACGTATCTCGTCACGGATAGGATGGAGGGTGGCTTGGTGATGCACGTATACACTAGTTGAGCCTTTATCAATTTAAGCTAATATTTGATTCTGGCAAATATTCAGTATGATTATTGTCAATTTGTGTACATATAATACACTTGATTGTCTGTTTGAACCACAATAATTATAATTGTTTCCTTTTATAATATAAAATATTATTACGTGTAAAGTCTTGTTAGTTTTAAGACTCAAATACTGTCATTGAAAAAGTCACAATACGGTGATGATGGTCGAAAAATATTGAAAATAAAAATGCACTAAAATTACACAAGAATTTCAATTATTATTTTTAAATGAAACTGTATGTTACTTTCATTCATTAGAAAGATGATATCATCAAAAAGTATCACCCGTACCGCGAAGCTATTAAAGTGGTAAAAATACAATGCACGGAATACTAAGTTGGTAGAGCCGAAGATCTGGCATGAAGCCAGTTCCAGTTTCGAAGCACGCTTCAAATTCTTTCTCTGAAAGCGTGGGGCCATCGATGCTGGACCCTTCAGCACTGAAAAATCTTGTAGGCATGTGCCTTTTTGGCAACGCCTGTTGGCGAGCTTTTGCTCTTTTTCGGCAGTTGGCTTGTTAACATACGTTTTATGAAAAAGGTTGAGCTTGTTGACTTGCTAAGAGTTTGGAAGTATCACCTTAATTTTTTTCTTGTTTTCTTGGTGATGTTTTTTATTGCTATTGAATGATAGGCGAACATCCCGTTTGCCTAATAGAAAGCGATACCATACAGAAATTTTAATTACAAAATAATACGTGGCTCGTCACCCTAAGACATTAGGTGTTAAGTCTCATAATGACCAGTAATTTCGCTGGCTACAATGTCTTTCAAACCGGAACACAACCGTGCATACACCCTGTTGCTTAGCAGTTGAATGAGACATTTCAATAGTACCTACCCAGATGGCCCCTCCCATACGAGAGACCTGCCACTAGTACTATTATGTTTACCTATAATGTTTTTGTTTACTTTCAAAACAAGCTGTAAAAATTATATACGTAGCTCCGATAGCTTCCGTAAGCCATTGACATTTTGGGGTTGACATTGGTCCATCTCAATGACTGTACAGTTGTACATCAGAATATCAGCTATATCACGTCTGTTTTCTACGACACAGTGTCATCACTCCAGGCGAACCAGTCAATGCATGCTTCTCATAATATATACATAGCTCTACATATAATTGTATAAAACAGCCTTAACTCAAAGTCACAAGCGAATATCGTTGAGGAAACTTAACTAGAATTGAGATAGTCTTGTTTACTTCGGCTGAGATACTATAATTTTTATTACAATGCTATTTGCGTAATACGCAACGGAAGAGCACGCCCACGTTCCTCACATCTTATTTAGGATTCCTACGGGGCGGGGGGCATTTTGATATCGTTAGATATGCTATAAAAATCTAATATTGCAGCGAGTTTTATTGTCTTGTGTAAATTTAAGGGTTTCATTGCTTTATTTGTTGGGCTAGGTTAGGTTATGCTTAATTGTTAGATAAATAAACCGGCTAAAGTAGCCAAAGTTTTCATTTTCTTTATTCTTTAAGGCACTTTTGTTTCCATAACTTAATTGAAGTAGGTGTGTGGGAAGTCACTTATAAGAAGATAGTTTTTTATTGTATAAACAAGGCATTAAACTAATCACCTTTGTAAAATGATTATTGTATGTCTGTCTAAAAAATACCACACCCAAACTTGAAGTAAACGAAGATCCCTAGATTGTATATTTACTTATTCGTCGACAAATAAAAAACTCGAGCGGTTTGAGAATAGCGCGCCAGAAATCACGCCATCGGCGCGTAAACTGGCTCGCTCCCAGGCAACACATTTAGCGCTCAGTGAATTTGTTAAGCCTTGCGATAAATTACTACCGTGTTAACAAGTTGGAAGTTTGTTGCACACACTTCCTACTGTCATATAATTGTTTTTAACTCTTGCCTAGTATTGTTCGATGTACTAGGACTTTGTTAGTTATTATTGTGTATTTTAGGAAAATAAAGAGTCGGCTGTTGATAATTCTACTTCTTCGTCGTCGTACACTCTTGACAGCAGTCTTGGTCATGTTTGGGATGTTGTAGAACTGAGGTTTTCACGATGCATCGCTACATGCCTCAATGTATAGCGAAGTGAAGCATTCTTTAAGTGATTTCCGTATAAAAATAAAACAAAAAGTTTGAACTATGCATAGTCGGGCTTAAAGCAAGGTATCGGGATAAATAGAACACAATGTCGACTGATGTGTATAAGGAGTAACTATTTATATTATAATATGTACTCCATGTCTTTCTGTATTTCTACATCGTAAAAACAGCTAGACGCGATGTTACTGAGATAATTTTCTGAATCTTGGCAGTATATTAGAAGACGTATTATCATCAGATGTCGCTTGCCAATAAGAAATACATAAAAAATACACGATTCATACATCATGCGTAAGCGTTGCGCCTCCTCATCCTCCTGTGTGCGTTGGCGGATAGATGGGACTCGGCGATGCTAGCTCACTGAATACAATTACATGCAGTCAAGTAGACTTTGTTACTAATACTATTCTTAAGCTATAAATGTTACTAACCCGTTTATGAGTCTTCGATGTCCGAAATAAAACGATTTATTATTATTATTATTGCAAGAAATATTTATTTGATCTTCACTTAATGGTATAAAAATATTATAAAAGAGAGCCTGTTTACCCGTCTAGGACTGGATTTATCGTAGATAACTGTGTTTCTTATTGTAGGTCAAAATTAGGACAGATTACTATAAGTACTTTGGGTAATTTTAAATATTGTGATTTTTTTAATGTGCAGTATATAAAAATTTGCTTGCTCGTCTCGTAGTAAGCGCTTTAACCGAAACTGTAGCGATATACCATACCATACCATACCAGCCCTATATTATATACTGCCAACTGCTGAGCCCGGGCCTCCTCTACGATAGTGTAGTGTAGCGATACAGTTAATTTAAATGACAAAGTACAACACTACACTAGTCTCGTCAGTTTGGAAATTTACAATTTAACTGCCCCACTCAGAGATGTCACTTAATTTCAATGATCTTTAGTATTTTTTTTTTATTTCATTATTCCTCTAAAATATCCGTGAATTAAAAAAAGAACACCTCATTTTTCTTTTTTTTATGTTAACGGTGAATTCGCTCTACATGCATTGATGTATTAAAAAGAACCCTGCATGTGTAAATAATTGAATTACAAAATCTGCCTGTCTAATGATTATAAGTTAAGAGATATCTCTGAGTGCGGCAATAAGTCTCATTATAATTAAAATAAGAAATATTATTAGAATTTACATACTACTCAGAACCGGAAGAGAAAGCGGTGATACTTATTACTCAGAAGCATAAACGACAGCAAATTACAATCTTTATTCCCACCTTTTTATCAGAAACAGAAATATTAACAAATATTTATTTTTCGTGAATCCGATATTTTCGGCGAGGACCGGCACAAAAGCTACATCTGTCAATACAGAGCATAATGCCCTCCACAGGTCTGCTCAGCGAAATACGGACATTATATTTACAAAAAATGTCTTTCCTGTACAATAATGAACATGCTGATACGGCCCGAGACAGCCACTTTACAAAGACCCATCCACAACAAAATTCCTTACCTTTACAAGGGATGAAGGGAACCACAGGGGTCTCCCTCGCTGGTCGTCTACGACAATGCGAAGTGTACAATAGAGAAAAATAATATATAATCTAAAGTGAGAAGGATGTTCTCCGTCTCCCTTCTACTTGTAACTGCCCAGTTTTATTAATTCGCATGAGATATGATACCGCCGGATTGCCTTTTTTGCTACCTGGACATTTTTTGACAATGATTTCTGGAACTTTACTGCTATGGCTATCATTCATCATACCATATGGTTTGTCTGGAACCTTGCCTTCATAATATTGTAGTTTATGTTTATTAATTATATTGTTTTTATCGCACCTTCAAATTAGCTATGTAGTCTGGGTTTTGCCAGTAGATCTCAGAACACAGAGAAATACAATATTGTTTTTACAATTCTAATCTTTCTTCACTAATTTCTGAAATGTTGTAATTTTCATTTTACGATTTCGATTCTCAACCTATCTTTTCATGTAACTTAATTACAAGGTGAAGGTCTGGCGTTTGCCTGCCCTTATATCACTTCAATGCTGGATTGGCACAAAACACTTATGTTTCCGAAAGCATTTGATTCAAGTTTTACGTCCGGTTTCCTGACACCAACTCGTAAATTAATATTATGCAGTACCATATTCGTTTTAGACAAGTAATTTAATTATGTGAGCTCGATTGCCCATATTGGTGTCATGCGTACTTATTCGGACAATTAACATGATGCTACATTAGTTCAATCATTGATTATGTACGGTTCAATTAATTGCATCGATTAATGTAGGATTTGCCTTTCGGGGATATTGACAACCCCTATCATCACCATCAGCCTATATTTTAGTCTACTGCTGGACATAGGCCTCCTCTAATACGTGCTATTTCACCCGGTCTTCGAACTGTCACATTCAGTTTCTGCCAGCGACCTCTCACAAATCGTGACTCCACCTAGCTGGAGGACGACCTACACTACGCATGCCGACTCGTGATCTCCACCCAAGAACTCATTTACAACCCATATACAGCTTTGAAATAAATAATCCCCACCATTCTCATTCATCCCATATCAATTTTCTCAATCCAAACAGCAATAAAGGACTGAACGATAACAATCAGTTAAGGACTCTTTTGCTAAGCGGATTTTTAATACTGTGATTTTATGCACGCAATTACTATTCTTAGTAAACAATGCAAATAACTAAATACTATTTTAAACGAAATACATGTTCTAACATATAGAAACGAATGAAGACGTTGGAACCAGCACACACGTCTCATTACGAGCACAATAAAGTACCGTCGTTCTTTGCTCAAACAACTGTCTCCGACGGATTGCGTCTTCCGTCTCTTTCCTACACGTACAAACTGCTATCTCCATCCCGCTTTGCAATTGAAGAATTTCAACAAAATACTTTCCACTCGTCGAATTCAGTTTGCAGTTTAAAAATGTAGTCGAGATGTTGCGAGTATTCAGACATTTGGAGTGTAGTTTCGAGAAGGTGATATTCCTTTTGATTTGTGAATCTGGGTGTTTACCTTTCTAATTGGTTACTGCATGTATTCTCTTTTTGTTATTGGATATTATAGTTAGTACTGTGGAACTATATATCTCTTGCGTCCTTTAATTAAACTTTTTCGTTCTCGGAACTCCTAAGAACAAGCTCTTATAGTCGAATTTTATACTAGGTACCCTCTTACCAAATTGAGATTTCGAATAAACGTAAATTAAAATCACGAATACAACATATTTCTTCTAAATTATAAAAACCAGGACACATCAGCAGTTTTCTTTGCGTCAGTAAAGTGTTTTGAGCAACCGCAGCCTCGGTAGGCGGGGATTCTCGGAGTAAACAGTTTCAAGGAAATAGATTCGTACTTGTGTATTTTTACTTTATATTCCTTATACTTTCTTTGCATTACCGACTGCGTTGAGATAGAGATTTTGTGTGCGTTTCCTTGGCTAAGCTCTTTGTGTATTTTTGAATAAAGTTGCGAATGTTTATAAAAAATAAAGCTCGTTACATCGGATTGAGATAATTCAACTACCATATTATTATTAATTAGATTACTTTAACCTTCATCTCAGAAGATTAATTAAAATAAATATATAAAACCTACTGACGTTCTAAAGTTATAACATTATTATTTTAATAAAAAAATGGCAATGTTATAAAACTATTTTAAGACTACTATGGATCAATGGCTCAGGAGTCAGGACGACTAGTGTAGTGATGCACTTTATAATTTGTAGTTCTGGAAGGCGTCGCTAATTTTATACAATATCATAGTCGTAAACAGAGAGATCATAAGGCGCATTACATTTTCTCCAAAAAACACTTCACCACGACCACTTTGTCAAGAGTGTTACGACCAAGAAGAAGAAACTTCACCATCGCGATAGATTTTCACATTCGCATAAAAATAACTAAAATATCAACAAAATAATCTCCATAATTATTACATGCCGTTCACATTATTAAACGAAATAAAATAGAATATTTTGTTTCCAAAGACCCCGAATTTCTCACAAGCAATCTAAAAATATATTTTATTATCGTTAGAAGCCTTATTAAAATGATTACTCTGCTCTTTATTAAGACATGAATATCTCAATTTATTAACTACTATTAAAATTACGCGCCGATTATGTTTCCTTGGATTTTTTCCACGATAATAAGGGTGCGTTTCCTTTGAACGGAGCGAAGTGGAGAGAAGCTTTTTAAAATACAGTGCTTACTCTGCTGCGCTGTTAGCGAGGCGGAGAATCATTTGGTGACAAAGCTTAGCAAACGGTATTGAATTGTTTTATTTAGGACGTAGTACGTACAAAAATAGACGAATCTAATCGTTTAAAACCAACATCACAACTCCGCAGGATGAAAAATAAATATGTCGGAAGCTAGTTACACGGCGGCCGGTAATGGGTAGCGAATACTTCGCAATAGTCATAATTGAAACTATCTCTTCAACTCAAGACTGTTTTATTGCTCGTTCATGACATGTTCGCATGTTCAGAGGACAATCCCTATGTCAGGATACATTAGAAACCCACTTGACACTTACTACGTTGAGAGCTAACCCAAAACTAACATAGTAACGATTTTAACAGTTAACTAACACTGAACTAGCATAGTAACGTTATGATTATAGCTAGTGGAACACTCAATTGAATTCAACAACGAGTGGACTAAGACTGCACTACGACTGTTCTAAGACTGTTCTAAGACTGATGCTTCAAATGCAGAGGCGCCCTATTTATACTCTCAACTGTCACTCCCACCAATAGTTGACATTTCGACTTGTTTTCTTCAAGGTTATTATTTCAAATTACCCGACCATCCGACAAATATGTTATATATTCAATAGATGCAACGCTGGGATAAGGCGCAGTGCACGGAAAGAGTTAGGATGGGGCTTGCAAAAATAGACCAATCCGATCGTTTGACATCAACATCTTGCTGCGCTCCATTTCAATGGAAACATGCATAGCATATTTTATTCAGTTTCTTATTCATTTGACTGGAAAAAAAATATAAACTCAACTTCTCCACATATCTCCGCACCGCTCCACCATTTCAGTGGAACCGTACCCTAAGACGGCTTTCAATATTTTATTAGCCCCTTAATGTATACTTATAAATATGTATTATGATGAATCGGCTCTATGATCGTTGCCGTAATGGATTCCGAGTACAGCCTTATTTGTTTTGGAAACTTTTGTTGTTATACCTAAGCCTGACGCAAACGGGGCTAGAGGTACCTCCTCATTCCTCCCTTCCCCACCCAATCGTGTTCCATTTTGAGAATATGATTTATGCTTAAATTTGAACTACTTAGCCTTTTGAAATATTGTAATTATTGTAGATACATTCACACTCACGCCTTTTATCCACGAAGGTGTAGGCAGAGGCATAACTAGCGCACCCACTTTTCTCCGTGCGTATTCCGCCCCATGATGTGATAGGGGGTGAGCCTATCACCATATCGGGCACAAATTCTAGTCTCCGGGCTGATACTGAATAGAAAAATCCAACACCTCTTTGCCCGACTCGGGAATCGAGCCCGAGACCTCAGCATTGCAGTCCTACCGTAATACAACTACGCCACCGAGGCATAATTATTGTAGATATTTTTAAATTATTGTATAAAAAGTTGGAAGATTTGCTCACTTGAGCCCTTATTGTCTATAAATACCTTTAATATCATCAAGTTGTGACATCAAATGTTAAGTCTCATTATGTCTTCGATGTAGGTCAAGGATTTCATAGTAGTTAAAAAAAAATATTTTCAAAACGCCATAATAATTCTTATTATTTAAACGTACGTATGCTTTCAGGGTAGATTCATGACCAAATGGTGATCACGAATGAACTCCTACTTAGTCATCTTTCTCTTATAACACTTGAGCGATTTTTATATTTCCGGTTCTCATATAGCTTCCTCCTAGCCTCTCCAGAACGGATGACATTTATCGCTACTAAAGCCTCTCAATAAAGGCTATATATAGCGGCAGTCCAAGTCAGTCAAGTGGACGATAGCCTAGTTGGGAATGGAACGGTCTGCCGAGACAATGTCCGGCGGTTCAAAAAACCCAAGGCACACACCTCTGACTTTTCGAAGTTATGTGTGTATTGTTTATCAATTATCGTTCGCTTTAACGGTGAAGGAAAACATCGTGAGGAAACCTACATACCTGAGAATTCTCGATAAGAATTTCGAGGGTATGTGAAGTCTGCCAATCCGCACTAGGCCAGCGTGGTGTACTAAGGCCTAACCCCTCTCAGTTGTAGCGGAGGCCCGTGCTCAGCAGTGGGCAGTATTTAATACAGGGCTGGTATTATTATAGCGGCAGTCCTGCATCCGACCGTATGCACAACGCTGAGTTACTTTCATTATTCAATAATATAAACATGTTAGACGTTTAGATTCTTTTTCAGAGTTGTGAAGTTAATATAGGTGAAAATATAGATTTAAAAGGGAAAAGTAGGTTTTATGGAGAGATTGTGCTGATCTAAGTTGACGATAGCTTAGTTGGGAACGGAACGGTCTGCCGAGACATCATAAGAGAGGTTGTCGGAGGGCTTTTCCTCGTGGATCATACATCCTCAACTTGATTTTATTCCTCAAACTTCACGTAAGCGCTCGCGATCATTCTGTTATCGTGGGTTTTTATAGACAGCGGTATTCATTCATCATCAGCTAGAGTTTCCAATACGGGTATTGCTGTACCTCGCAAATACCAGAACACTGAAATTTAGGCATGGGATTGGAAGCCTACCCTCAACTGACCTACATGCCAATGCCTTTTAAAATCAATAAGCGAACCCTACCATAATTTAATCCAAAATATCTCCGAACTGATAAAGTAACTTGGAAACATTTACGTGCAAAAACTTAGCAGTCAACAGTGGCGCCGGCAGAGAGCGGCGCGGCGGTGCGGAGAACTAACGCAATAAGTTTCATGGCCTGTAATTATTGTAGTTGGCAAAGTTTTTTTTATCTCGTATATAAAGTAATGGACTGGCAAACTCTGCGAATATATTTAAAATTTACATTTTAAAATGTAGAGTTGCAGTCGTTACGGATGGGAACGTGTTTCGTAAGTTTTTTTATGTTTTAATTCAATGGGCGAGTTGGAAGGTACGGCTATTGTTAACTTAATGTTCTTAATAATTAAGTTCGCTGCAGAATGTGTATATTTTAATTAGAAAATACTTGACGCTAATTATTTAAAGTCGTTAATTTGCAACTTCTTGAAATTGAATTTTTATGCGTGTTTATTTAAATTATTTTTAGTAACACTTAACATTATTGAGAGTATATTTTATTATAATAGGTAAAACATATATTTTTTTATGGCATTAATGACGAGCCGAGCATGCCGTTCGCCTGATGGTAAGCGATACGACCATCCATAAACAGTAGCATCACCATCCAGCACCTTGAGTTACAAAGTACTGTGTGGCATTCCACTGCGCTCGTCATCCTGAGACATAAGATGTTAAGTCTCACTATGTCCTGTAGTTCCACTGGCTACAATGTCCTTCAAACCGAAACACAACAATGCATGCACACTGCTGCTTGGCGGTAGAAATAGACATTGCGGTGGTACCCAACCAGACGGTCTCTTACATATGAGAGACCTGCCACCAGTAAGTATGTTAAGTTTCTATATCTGGCTGCATAATTGTCTATTTTTGTATTCATGCATTATGATCGGATGTCAGTATATTTTGTTACATCTGTTTTTGTCTTGTTATGGTACTGAAATTTTACATAATTGTACAATAAAAGCAATTAGCAGAGAATCCTTGTTTATTTAAATCATAATCCCAATTAATTATAAGATTACCTTCCATATCGGTGTGACTAGTACAGTGTTAGCCTTTGCCATGTAATTTAAAATTTTGAACAATGTAAAATCTATATATATAAAAGAAAGTCGTGTTATAACTCAATAACGGCTGAACCGATTTGGCTGAAAATTGGTGGGGAGGTAGCTTAGTACCAGGAGACGGACATAGGTTACTTTTTACCCCGGGAAAATATAAACCGGGACTTTTATCCCGAAAAGGTCAGCGAGCTATTTTTATCTGAAACACATAGTTCATAATATGGCACGTTGCAATACCCGCTGATGTTTTGGCAAACTGAAGAGTGCAACGTATGCACCAAAATACATGAACAATAAAGAATCATTAAAATACTTAAAATTTTATTTGTATTTCCTAATAAAAAATTGAACTTAATAAAATCGCAAATCTGCATGTTTAATGCCTCTAAGGCGGAACAAAGTTCGCCGGGTGAGCTAGTATCAAGATAAAATTTACGACACGGAAATTGAACTCGAAACTCACAGCCGATAAAACCATTAGAGTTCAACAGATAAACACGAGAGAATAGTTTGAAAAACATTTCCAAAACACTATAACCATGCAATATCTCGCTGGATATCAATAAAACAATCGAAAGCCCATCAAATTGAAAGTCGTGTGTTCGTTAAAAATCGGTTATCGACGTGCGACACCGGCTCTCGAACGTCGTGTGCCATTGGCAGATCGCCGGTCGACCGAGTGCACTTCACGATAAAAACCTTTTCGTAGTCCATTTTGGAGTTGTGACAATTTTAAAACTGTTCGAATTATTATCTCGTTACGTTCGTCCGTTCAGAATGCAATCAGCCCTGTATTATATAATGCCCACTGCTGAGCACGGGCCTCCTCTACTACTGAGAGGGTTTTAGGCCTTAGTCCACCACGCTGGCCTAGTGCGGGTTGGCGGACTTCACATGCCTTCGAAATTCAGAGAACTTCTCAAGGTATGCAGGTTTCCTCACGATGTTTTCCTTCACTGTTAAAGCGAATGATAATTGATAAACAATACACACGTAACTACGAAAAGTCAGAGGTGTGTGCCTTGGGTTTGAACCTCCGGACATTGTCTCGGCAGACCGTTCCATTCCCAACTAGGCTATCGTCCACTGGAATCCAATCCAGTCCAAAAGGATAAATAACCAAGTAGAATTAGTAGTATGAATTCAGTGGCACTTTTCACCATAATAAAATAGTCAGATATAATAAAATTCGATCAAAATATCGAAATGGTGAGTCTGTGGCCGGGAGGTCCGTCAGGTAACAAATCGCGGGGGAGTGACCGCCCCTCACGAACCTCCGTCAAACCCCTCCTTGTCAGTTACACGTTGAAAGTGTAATTAAGAAACGTGTTTATTTTTGAAAGGGAAGTTAAAAATAAAATTGTTTTACCGTTTGCATATGTTTGTAAGTATTTGTTTATTAGAGTTTTTACTGATAAACTTTTGAGTTTTTAAAGCAATGGATAAGGAATATGGCATAGGTTTTACGACCATCTATCTTAAGTTACGACAGAGGTTCGGAGGATCCAGACCTGAGTAAGTTTCAAAACCCACACAAAATATTGCTATAGGAACCAAACCCAGGAATAGTACACAGCCTATTTATGCTACGACTAGACTAAGACGAAGAAACATACATTATTTTACTTAGTTTCAAAACTGGGGGTATAACACAAAACTGAGCTAAGGAAAACTAACTTCTCACCCAATTCATTTTATGTTTAAACGAATTTCATTAACTGACTGCCTCGGTGGCGTAGTTGTATTACGGTACGACTGCAAGGCTGAGGTCTCGGGTTCGATACCCGGGTCGGGCAAAGTGATATTGGATTTTTCTATTCAGTATCAGCCTAGAGTCTGGAATTTGTGCCCAGTATAGCGATAGGCTCGCCCCCTATCACATCATGGGACGGAATACGCTTGGCGAAAAGTGGGTGCACTAGTTGCGCCTCTGCCTACCCCTTCGGGGATAAAAGGCGTGAGCATGCGTATGCGAATTTCATTAACACATACATGTTTGGAAATTAATTTGCCGACCAATAGAATGCTGCCAAAAACAGAAATCAAAAGTTATGTAAAGCCAAAGAAAGTTCACTCCGATAGCCTGCTACCCCAAAAATGTTACCTCGATTCGCGGCTTTCCATTGGCAAGTTGAACTTTGTAATTATGTGGGGTAACTGGCGAAAGGGATTGGATGTGAAACGGCTTTATAATATGACATTGGTTGGTTTAGATCGATTGGAATTGGATATTAAACGGCTTTTATTGAATGGCATTGGTCAGTTTCATGTCATTTCTGAATGTCCAAGAGGGAGTTAATGTTGGGTGCCAGTTAAACTTAAATCAAATTCTACCTATAAATGTTTTGAAAAGTGAGTTGCCCTAACCCTATTGGAGTGAGATAATATGGAATAATATCATATCATTAGTCACTGGTAGGATGCCATAGCGGTCTACTAACGAGTACTAAGTCGGTGAGTCGTGAGAAATTACTAAATTAGAATCCTGCAGGAAATTAGGGCATTCGATAAAAACGTAGTTTGGGACTGGACTTCTTCCTTCCTAGCCAATTTCGGCCACGGCGGCTAATCTCAATGGAGATCAGCCAGGTACGCAGGAGATATTATAGTGCACAAGTGTGTGCGCAATATACAGGTGCACTCGCTATTCCTTCACTCTCATAGTTCGGTGAGACGGCAATCCGACATGACCGGAGAGAGATCAGGCGCAGAACCAACAGTTTTACGTGCTTTCCGAGGCACGGGGGTATCACACCGCAACGGGAGTACCTACTTGGCAAGTAAACACAAAATCTTGTCCCTATAAATAAATAAGATGTAACCTCGGCGAAGAGTATATCAGTTGCATTTCTGTCTACACCGAAAATAAATGGCATATACTGGTATCGAACTGTTTTTATGATCATTTATAACGAATAATTTATCACTAGTTAGAAATCAAATTCAAACTTACAATACTTATCTCCCACATCCAATTAAGAAAACCGTAACCATAAACAATGAACATTAAACTAACATCAAACTAACTGCAACTGATTCATCAGAAACTGCACAGAAACGAACGAAGCTCTGCAACGCGCGTCCATTTATCAAGTTTTAATGAAACATGGAGTGTGTTCCCGGAATCTCATTTAGGAATTGCGTACAGGAAAGCATTATCCCGGCTTAGCCCTCTCGGTAATGGACGCTGTGAAATGATGTGATAATCAAATTCGGTTATCTTAACAGACGTTTAATTTCGCATGATTTGTTACATTTCTTTTTGTTACGATTGGTATATTTTTTCTTTATTACATAAATACGCACGGCGAAAAGTGGATGCATTAATTGCGCCTCTGCCTACCCCTTCGGGGTTAAATGCCGTGTGTGTGTGTGTTTATTAAATCAGTAATACGAAAATTGGGTCTTTGTTGGCTTTGAGGACATAGGTAGGTACCACTGATTTATTTATTTCTCGACTCAAGCCGGCATTATTATGATGACCACATCGATATATTATTCTTTACTTTCTGTCCTCATCAGAATAGTCACTACAGCTACAAAACACTATTCATTTCCCCGACAGAACAATTTACAAGAGAATACGCACCTCCATCACGAACTCGACGAAAAGGCAACTTGATTAAATTGGGACCCTACAAAAAAATCCGTGGGGTCTGAAGAAATATCGATTTTGAATCAAATTATCAACCTTGTACATTCGTTGTCAGACATTCTGACAATATTGGACCTTAGTTAAGTTGATTTACGTGAAATTGGCGTTAGAATGTGGTGATTTGTTGGGTTCTTGGATTTGTAGAATGTTCCCACAGTTAACTACATTTTATTTTCGCTTATTTAGGACCGGTTTACGAGGTCTTAGTAAACGCCTATTATCGCCAAATAAAGGGCGGACAAATACAAAAGTCAAGCTCCCAAATAAAAGATAAAAGAGTCCGTTCATCATTAAGCGCCGATTACCCCACATGCTAAAGTCCCTGATAGATAATTCGAAATTTATCCGCCACTTTTGGCTTCGTAGGTCTCGAAGACCTGGCAGAAAAGTAGCGAGTGTCCAATTTGTTAGATAGAGTTTTATATTAGATAGTTAACTGGAGATTGCCTCCGTGGCGTAGTTGTATTACGATACGGCTGCAATGCTGAGGTCGCGGGTTCGATCCTGGGTCAGGCAAAGTGATGTTGGATTTTTCTTTTCAATATCAGCCTGGAGTCTGAAATCCGTGCCCGATATGGCGATAGGGTCGCCCCCTAACACATCATGGGACTGAATACGCACAGCGGAAAGTAGGTGCATTAGTTTTGCCCTTGCCTACCCCTTCGGGGATAAAGGGCGTGAGTGTGAGTTATCTGGAACTTTATCAGGAACCAGTGACCCTGGCCGTAACTGACTACGTTAACTGGTTGATATCATTTACTTAACATTGTGAAACAGGATATTACCCAGTCGGATACAAAATATACTGGATACTAATTCTGTCTTATCATAAGCAGTAACAACACAGCACAAAAATTTTAACTACGAGGTACATACATAACCAGCCACTGCGCTATTCACCCGAGAGATTCTGGTAGGTTAGCTAGGCTAGGACCTTTTTATCCTCGCCGGCGAGGACCGTGGCGTTTCCTTTCCTCGTAATGTAAAGATACTCCTTCCCTTTCTTTTATATCAGCTCCACTTCTCCTTACCTAGCCCTATTCCCGTCCCCAATGTCCGTGTCCTCTGTACCTATCAGCCCGTGCTGGTTGTTCATTATTTAATCTAGGTACTTTAAATTATTTAATTGGTATATGTACCTTTGTTATTGTCTCTACCTTGTCATGACTTATCATAAGTGCTTTTTTATAAGCCTACTTGATCAATAAATGATTTTATTTATTTATTTTTATTTATAGACATTGATTAGTTCACTTAAAATCTTCTCGTGCAAAACACTCAAGTTAGGATTGTTTTGTTAAAGCGAAATATCAATGACGCTGAGCAATTTTTCAACATGAAACTTAATATACCAGTCGAGAACGAAGGCTAGTCAAAAATGTATCAAAAATAATAATTACCGGTACCAGCACATAAAGCACAATGGTATTTCGTGTGACGCGTTTTTTGCATTCATCGCGCCTTCGGTACTGGCATTGTTATTGTAATTACCTCGTTAGGCGGCGGTGGATGCGAAACAAAGGGAACGTGACGGCCGCAAAAATAATCATTATTTATAGGTATTCGTTTTTCGTTATTTCAATAACAATTGTATTGTTTAAGAGATTCGTATTTTTTATTTTTGGTGGTTTTTATTGTACTCGTATAGGTGATTACCTATTCGGGACTTAGTACTTAGTAATTTTTTCCTAATAAGTGGAAAGAAGCAAGAATTGTCCCAATATTCAAAAACGGCAAAAAAGACCTAATTTTAAACTACCGGCCAATTTCTATTCTTTCCACATTCGCCAAAATTTTTGAATCCCTAGTTTATCCATATGTATACGATTTAGTTAAAAGCCAGATCTCACCTCACCAACATGGATTTATGTTAAAAAGGTCGACAAACTCAAATCTCCTTAATTATATTGATAGCGTAGCTCTGGCTGTAGATGCGGGATATCAGGTTGACGCAATATATACAGATTTTACAAAGGCTTTTGACAAAGTTAACCACACGATATTGTTAAAAAAACTGAGCAATTTTGGTGTTAATGATACATTGCTAGGCTGGTGTGAATCCTACTTGGAAAATAGAACCTCTGTAGTAGTCATAGATGGCTGCACATCTAAATCTTTTGTAGCGTCATCCGGTGTACCTCAAGGTTCCAACCTAGGTCCACTTTTCTTCAATGTTTATGTCAATGATATTACTAATTTATTTAAATATTCTCAATTCCACTTATTTGCAGATGACTTAAAGTTAATGCGAGAGATAAAAAATGTAGAAGACTCTTATCTGTTACAATCAGATTTGGATCAACTTGTTGAGTGGTGTCGTGTTAATAATATGTTCTTAAATGCCTCTAAATGCTACCATATAAAATTCTCATTAAAACATAATCTAATCCAGACTAAATACAATATTGGATGCAGTATATTAAAGGAAGTGCCTTGTATTCGGGACTTAGGAGTTTACGTAGACACTAAATTAAAATTTACAAACCATATTGACGAAATTCTAAACGCAGCTAACAAATCACTCGGATTTGTACTTCGATGTAGTAAAGAATTCAAAAAGGTCTCTACAGCGATACTACTCTACAATTGCTATGTAAGAACTAAATTGGAGTATTGTTGTGCTGTTTGGTCACCTAGTTATAAAATTCATATCAAGAGAATCGAAGGCGTGCAGAAAAAGATTCTTAAACATTTATTTTATCGTGGGTATATCCCTAATAATGTAACGACTTACCAAGATAGGCTAAAACATCTTAATATTAAATCACTCAGTGCTAGAAGAGATATGCTAAGCATGTTACACTTACATAAATTGTTAAACAATAAATACGACTGTCCCAATTTATTGTCTAAGTTTAATCTAAGTGTTCCTTCACGCCCTCCCCGTCGACCACGTCCCATACTTCACGTTCGCCGTTGTCGAACCAATGTAGGAAAACACTCTCCCATCCCACGTCTGTCTGCTTACTATTATCAACTTTCCTTAAAGGTAAATGATATCGACGTTTATGGTAATTCTCTATGTTTATTCAAAAAAATTATATCTGAGAATGTTAAAGACCTATAGTATTCTGATAAAAGTAATTACTAATTTGTATTTTTAATTTAATTTGAACTATAACTCATTCTTTTGTTATTTAATTGATTGTGTAGTTTTATTTAGTTTATTTTGTATTTTCCAAATTTATCTTTTCTGGAGTATGTTGTGGTTGCCTGTAATCGGAATTGCAATTAGTACATAATATTTTTATTTAACTACTATTTTAATTATATTTGTGATATTGTAAATTTTGTTGGCAATCCTTAATAAATAAATAAATAAATAAATAAATAAATAAATAAATAAATAAATAAACAAATAAATAAATAAATAAGTAATATTTTCATTTTCTGTTCGAATTTATTCTGCTGCATCTCTGTAACCCAGAAGCAAAATTGGCAGGCTTCACCTCAAGCGGTGAAACTCATAAATACTTTTAAATCGATTTTTTTTGGGGTTTTGATTATGACACGTAGGAAATATTAAAATTAGGACAAATACTGAACATAATAAAGAGATGTGTATCATGTATCTAGGGCACAATATTAAGTTAGTCCACATCCTAGCAAAGTACGCACGAAAACTACACTGTACCGTTTTCATGCAAATATTAAAACACTAAACACAAAGAAAAGAATTTACTAACGTTGCACCTCCTCGGTTACTTCTAAACTGGCCCATAAATTTAGTAAAATACGTTTAAACAATATACGCGATGGGACATTCGCTTTTATGCGAAAACATGAGGGAACCGTCTTGTGTTTATTTTACAAGAATATGGAGCGAAATGTAATTTTTGCTTCTTGTAAACAGCATTAACCTAGCTGAAGAACACTGTGGAAATGATGTGGTATTCTTTCCGGCACAGGAAAACCCTTCACTGGACGTAATGTACACTCAGTCACATAAGTAGATTAACAATTTAAAACTTCATATCGCATATTTGTGTTTTTATCACAAAAAAATATTTTTACAAAAATAAAACAAAAGGTATCTACTTCTTCACATAAAAAGTTACAATTAAAGGAGATGTCCGCTTTTTTATGGGTGCTGGGCCTCAAAATCTAACTATTCTCAAAGTTAAGTGATATTAAAGGGGCAAAATATGGAACATGGATACATTAAAAATATTTTTAGACCCCTCCATTCGTAACTAATATTTTTAAAAACGTTCATATTAAGTGTAGTTTTTAGCAAAATAAAATTACATAAATCTCAAAACGGAGGTCTTTAAAATTGATCGATTTATTGTAAAAAGGCTAGTTTTTAGGAGTTCTATCCAAATATATATGATGTGTGTTTAGTGTTTGAAAATTATAAACAGAGAAAGGAATCCCACGAGACGTATATATAAACTTTATCAAGACTATATCTCTTCGACAGACTAGTTTTAAATCCTAAGAGACTGAAATAAGCTCTTCACGGGTAATAGCCTCTACATTTTATTACGCCGCATTGTCACCTATAATCGGGAGCTGAGACCTAGGAATCTAGATTCACACGTTTATTTTATGAGCACTAGTTTATGTCAGTTGTTTAAGGATGAACGTGGCTTTAGTTTACGACGGATTTATGGCTTAGAGGTTAACGGGAAATGTGGCTATTGAGCTATTATCAATTGCAGATGTAAAATATGTATGAACTAACGGTTAAGAAATTATGTAGGGCTTGTTTCACAATTTTAAAATTATGTTTATTCGACAGTTGTCTTATGTAACAGCTAATATCTAAGAGTTCTAAGATTATATCGAGCGGTCATTGGGAAAATTGTCATACAAAAATTTTGAGCCTGTTCGTTAGTAGCTCAATCTACCGTGAAATAACAAAATACCTATGTAAAATTCATTAGAACATACTTAGGCTGATGCTGCAGCAAGAAGTCGAATGGGGGTTCCTGTTGTTGGCGCAATGCATACAATTATTTTATATTTGTTTGTATTTAGTTTTTCTCCCTTTTTTTATGAAAGATACATGTACTGCTTGTGCTAATAATAAATATATTTTCTTTCTTTCTTTCGTTCTTTCATACTTTGACATGGTCGTAATGCGTAAATACGCATATTTCCTTCCAAAATATTGTTTTCTTTACGAAATTTAAGCATACCGAAACGTTTTGTTACACGGAAGTGTCAGATACGACAGCGAACTTTTGGACGAAAAATTTGGTCATGTCCGGTCTATAATTATATTGTTTAATGTCTTTGGCTAATATAGCTAATATATTACAGAATACTCATATGATTATCATTTATTTGGGAGCATCGATTAGAGTGCGACTTCTGTATTTGGTCGCTTTACACATTTTATTTTTATTTTATTTTTTCTTTATTTAGCACACCAACAGTATAAATTACATAACTATTCTTTACAAGATAGCTTTCAATCAAACAAGGTACAATGCAATCATACAGATAAGAGGCATGCATGCCACTTATAAAATATTATTACAGTAGGTATTATTATTATTTATTATTATTATTTATTATAAGTTCTCCAAAAAAGATAACACAGGAATTAATTACTGGCTAACATAAAAATATGGTAAAGAACAATGTGCATCTTAAATCAAGGAGACACAGCATGCATTACTTAAAAATAGAATTGCTACATGAAATATAATATATAATATATATGCTACAAAATAGAATATAATTGCTACATAAAAACACAGATTTATGTGACAAGTAGAAATTACTCAGACGCATCTTAAGATGCTTGCTTTTTAATAAACCCATAATTACATTGGCTCAAATGACATTTAAGTAACAATATGTGACGGATTTTGACAGTTGATTTTTGTTTGTGTAACAGCGCTTACTCAGCTGAGAACAAGCTCTTAAATGACAGCTTAAGCGTTGTTATAAATAGTTCAATAGATCTAGTTTAATTTATTTATCTTTAGTTTTTTGTTTGTTTCTGCGCTGGTATGGCATCCGTATGTTACCTTAGGTGACCACTGAAAGACAGTGCTGTGTTTTGACTCAAATCATAACGCAGCTTATGCTGAGTTGGTCACCTTATCGTCATGGCGTGGACTAGGGGTTGACGTGTTTTATATTTAAGTGTGTATGTTTTCAATTCTTTGCCCACTGCTGCGACAATAAAAAAAAATCTTTCCTCTTTCTTCTTAAATGTCTACTTGAGATTTTTACTCAAACATGAGATTAATTTATTAATACCGCCTTTAGAGTTGTCCGATTTTTAGGTGAGTAGCGCATCCATAGTCAAGCTTTTAGAATCTTAAGATTCAATCATGCTTCTCTTGAGTACTACTGCATTAGCTGATGCACATAAGTTAACATAATAAAAGACAAAAATCCTCTTACTTCGGAATGAATCTTCCATCATTCACTAATCACATTCCTACCAATTTCAACAACCACAAATTCAAACAATTTGAACACAACCGAGCGTTAATTCGGAAAACTTTTTCAAATAAGAATCGTCAAAATCCGTGACAAATGAGTTTGCATCTCGCCTCTCGTTAAATTGTATTTTTTCTCGGGCCGGGATGTTTCTAATTAAAATTAATTGCTTTGGTACAAGTTAATTGTACGGCGATGAGCTTCCACGTAAATTGTTAATAGACGTCGAGCTGTTAAGCATTCGCAGACGTGAGGGGACTGATACTGTTTCACTTCATCATTATTCTGCTATCCTGGTACTTTATTTGTCTCCAATTTTTTAGATACATTTAGATTGGGCTTATGAGAATTTATCATTATTTATAGCTCAATATTGTTTAGAGAATTAAGGTTTATAAAATGTAAATTATTGCGAAAGTGTTTTATTATTAAGCGAAAATAAAGCGCTGGACTGCATCGTTAAAAACTTCGAATACTGTTTATTACGGAATATAAGTACATCGAAACATGTTAATTCTCAATAAATATGTTACCCTGGTACTTTTACTCGTAAATGAGGCAGTATAAATTAATATATTTCCCATATAAGTGCCGAAAATGTATTAAACGATTTTAATCAATATTACCGAACGTTACGATGAATATTTATTCACATGAACGTGATACGAGAGTCCATGGAATTCATTATTCATTTGCTTTTCATATTATATTGTAAGTAAAATGAAGGGAAATTAAAACGAAAATGCAGCATATAACTTTTGTTTGATTCAAATATATTGAATATAATATATTGTTCAGCAGTGGACTTCGTGTGGGTGATGATGATGATCGTCTATAGCATTAATGCACTGATTTGACTAGAGGAGTGCCATTTTATGAACATCGACGTAATGTGAAGGATTACTTTTACAGTTTTGTTTTGACAAAGATTTACCTACACGTCAAATCAATCAATCAATCAAATCAGCCCTTCTCCACCCACTGCTGGGTATAAGCCTCCTCTCCATCACGCCACTCTTTCCGGTTCTGTGCGCGCCTCATCCACTGCTTGCCGGCACACTTTACGACGTCATCTGACCATCGGGCTGGTGGTCTGCCTCTCTCTCTGTAGCCGTTCCTCGGGTACCACTCGGTGAGTGCCTTGGTCCACCTGTCGTCGTCCCGTCTAGCCAAGTGACCCGCCCATCTCCACTTCAGCTTGGCGATACGTGTGCCTACGTCTTCAACTTTTGTGCGTCGTCGAATTTCTACGTTTGGCACACGATCTACCAAGTGAATACCTAGCATGGCCCGTTCCATTGCTCGCTGAGCTACGCGGATCTTATACATATATGTCATAGTGAGGGGCCATGTTTCGGCTCCGTAGGTGAGTATAGGCAGCACACACTGGTTGTAAACCTTGGTCTTCAGGCATTGTGGGATTTTTGACTTAAGGACGTCATCTAATCTTCCTAAGGCAGCCCACCCAAGCTGGATTCGCCTAGCGATCTCATTCAGCTGAGAACCCCGGTCGAAAGATAATCGATGACCAAGATAAATATAGTCCTTAACTGTCTCTATGGGGCAGTTATTAACGACGACCTTTGGTGTTTGTGATTGGTTGGCCATAATCTTGGTCTTGGTCATGTTCATCCCCAAACCAACGCTTTCAGACGCTTCGTGGAGCTCATTCAGCATGAGTTGGAGATCTGCAGCGGTCTCGGCTATAAGTACGAGGTCATCGGCGAATCGCAGGTGCGACATGTGGCGGCCGTTTACACTGACTCCTCTTTCACTCCAGTTAAGGGTCTTTATTACGTCCTCCAAAAGGCAAGTGAATAGCTTTGGTGAAAGAGTGTCACCTTGCCGCACGCCTCTCCCAATCTGGATGAGATTGGATAACCTGTGCATGCGCACCTGCATTGTGGCGGTCGTATATAGCTCCCGGAGAATATCTACATAACGCTTGTCAATGCCGCAGCGATGGAGAGAATTGAACACCGCCCAGTGTTCAACACTGTCGAAAGCCTTTTCATAATCGACGAAGGCTAAAAACAGGGGCCGGTTATATTCCCTGCATTTCTCCATGAGCTGCTTGACAGCGTGTATGTGGTCCATAGTGGAGTATCCACTCCGGAATCCCGCCTGTTCTACAGGTTGGTAATCTTCGAAATAGCGAGACATTCTGTTACACAGAACCTTGGCAAAAAGTTTATATACCTGTGAAAGAAGGCTAATGGGGCGATAGTTTTTTAGTTTCGCTTTGTCACCTTTTTTGTGCATTATTGAAACAGATGCATTTTTCCAGGCCTTAGGCGAATTACCATCGGACAGTACTTTATTGAAAAGTACTGCCAACGCTTTAAGTAATGGAGCTCCACTAGCTTGTAGCATTTCCACATAAACTCCGTCCTCCCCAGATGCTTTCCCGTGTTTCATGTGGTTCAAGGCAAATTTAATCTCATTGTCCATGATTGGTGGTATCAAATCATCATCGAGGCGCTCAATTGGAAGTGCTCTTGGGTCTGTATTGTCTGGGGATTCTGGTTCTGTTGCTTTTGGTGTATATAAATTCGCGTAAAATTCCTCGACTGTTTTTATAATTTGTTCTCGATCCGTTACTATTTCACCCGAGTCTTTCACTAACTTATTGATTTCTGACTTTTGTGTATTTAATTTTCTTCTAAAGACCTTTGGACCCCTATTTTCTTTAATAGTATTTGTAATAATATTAATATTGCGTGTTCTTAAATCGATTTTAATGCTTTTTCTGATTGTTTTATTGAGTTTTTCTATTTGTTTCTGTTCCTCTACGTTACTGTTCTTTAACTTTCTTCTTTGGGCTAATAAATCGAGTGTTTCTGGTGTTAATTGTTTTTGTTTTGGTCTCTTTTTACCTAAATGGTTTTTAGTTGTATCGGTTATAATATTTGTAACTGTCTCATATAACGGGTTCACGTCCAGATTTTCCAATTCCAACAAACTAAAGCGATTAGCAAGCTCCAGTCGGAATTCTTTGTTAAGGAAAAGATAATCCTCTCTTTTACATTTTCGATGTTGGGATTTTACCAGGTTCTGTCGTTCTCTTGTTAGGTTGCATCTAAATGTGGCTCTTACTAAACGATGGTCGCTGCTGGTTTTAAATCTATTCAGTACTGTTACATCTATGATGGTGTTTTTCTGTGGTGTAAGAATAAGATCGATTTCATTTCGTGTCCATCCGTCTGCACTAGCCCAAGTCCATTTCCTGGAAGCTCTCTTTTCAAAATAGGTGTTCATGGCGTACAATTTGTGTTTTTCCAGAAAATCTACAAGAGTCTGCCCGCGTGGATTACGCCGACCGATTCCATATTTTCCCACATATCTATCATTTATTTGCATGGGGCCAATCTTTGCGTTAAAATCGCCTATTACAGCGGTATAGTGACTTGGAGTTTCATTAATTGCTGTTTCTATTGCCTCATAGAATTCTTCAACTTCTTCGTCGGGGTGGTTTTATGTTGGGGCGTACACTTGTATTACTTTTAAAGCATATCTTTTATTAAGTGTTAAAATAGCATAACATACTCGAGTGCTTACACTTTTTATTTGTTGTACAGAAGAAGATAAATTTTTATGAATAAGGAATCCTACACCACCATAAGAAGAATCATTTTCTCCATGGTAAAAGAACATGTGTCCATTTGAAAGTCTTAATAGATCTTCTCCCATGCGTCTTACCTCGGCCAGGCCGAGAATATCCCATTTAATGTTGTACGGTTTATACTAAACCGCACATTGTACTTCCCCGTGTACCTATAGTTTGCACGGGCGAGTCAGCATTTTACGTTACTATGTCATTTTCATTATATCAATATATTCACATCAGTTCACCTAACGCCATCGTGCAAATAACATTACTTACATTTCACTACTTTTAACAATTAATCTTTGTGAACTCAAATAAATCAAGTCATCGTTAAGTGACCGTCTTTAACTTCAATTCAACCTCAACAACCTTAAAGGATTGTGTGGTACGCACCATACAAATGTGTTCTAACTCCTCTAGAAGTTCTTTAAGACCTTCATCGGTGCGTAAGGTTCTCGCGTTAAACGTAGCCAGGGTCATCGTTTGGCAGCCGGATCTCTGCCGGAGATTCTTAGCACCCTCTGCCCCGCCGGAACCAAAGCCGCTGCCGTAACTAGGAATAGCGGGGCTGCCGGGGACTGAGGGCCGTACTATTTTGGTGTGATTCATTAAGGGGAGGGGTATTTAGCCATTAAAACGCCACGCTGGCCAGTGCGTCTTGGCGAGTTTGTCTTCCTGCCACGTTGGCCTATGACAAGCAGTGCTGAAGTTATTGACACTTCAACACTGCCTGCCACAGTTACCAGGGGGAACCGCGCGGAGGTGTGGACTCGGAATTGGGGCCCCATTTGCGCTCGATACCTTATCCAGTAAGTTGGAATCGGCTCGGTCACAGACTAGGCCCCCTTCTCCCCCACACGTCAAATAACTCCGAAAAATCTCTCATAATTTTTACATTTTCGTCTTTATTTTTGTTTGCGTTTTTTGTGTATAAATAAATATCTGGAGATACTATTCTCGTAATCACAGTAAAATATATTATGTAAAATGTTCAGATTTAAAACATTCTTTCGAAATTGATTTGAGCCTATCTTTATGTCTCTCGACAGATCGGCTTACTGCTGACAAATAGATTGAATTTAACACACAATCAACTGATGGAGTTTCGATTGGAATATTATAAAGATATCAATTTACTTTATCGAGTATTATTTAATAAACAACTATTGTAATTATAAAACTTATTTAATGTTTGCTGGTATACACCACCCAATGTACAGTCAGCAGCATAAATATCTGTACAATATCAAAATTTCAAATCGCCTATATACGCGTTAAGTTAAACTGAAATATTTTTTTCTTCATTTGAATTAAAGTAAATACCTTTTATTTTATTTTTGTGAAGAGAAAAAAAAGATTAGTAAGAACACAAAAGTATGTAGGCAATTTGAAATTTTGAATTTGTTCATCTACTTATGCTGCTGACTGTACACATTCGGGGAGATTAGCGTGTACGAAAAAAGATCTCTGTATAAAAAATACCATCAAAATTTCGACTTTGTAATTGATTGCCGTTGATTTTGTAAATAAATCCTTTCATTTGAACCTTATCCAACTACGAACACAACGAAAAAGAAATCAACCCAACCAGCTCTCAATTACTACTCTGTCATACATGGGAGACTATCCCGCCCTCACACCCGCCACTGCGACTCCTGTAAGCCAGGATGTATACAATATCCTACAGGATTCTTATCTCTAAAACTGCAACTCTAAAATGATAACCAAAGCAAATTGAGCCTTGAATATAAGAGATTGTAGCTTAACTTCAAACCCCGAGCAGGGTTACCAGAATACAAATGAGTTTTGCGTTTACGCAGCAATTACATATCCAACAGGCACATAATTCCGTGGCGCGTGCACGTGGCCGGAATTGGCCGGGTTGGGACAGAACCGCCCGGAATGGGACAAAATGGCACGCGTGTCACGAAATGCTAATCCGGTGCAGTTTGTTTAGTAATTACGCGATGGTGTTGGTTTGTGACAGATTTTAGGGCATCGTGCCGCGGGATTAACGCAACACCTAGGTACCTCACTCTTACAAAATACCATGGTGGAATTCATCACCACATCAACTGCGTGTAATGCTATAAAAAGGTGAATTATCATTCATCACTGTGTTAACATCGCTGTTGAAATAAATATAGTTGATAAATGACGATTCAGCGTGACACAGCGGCGTGACGTGACAAACGTGTAACGATTTAGTTTCACACAAAACATAAGTTTAGCGAAATTTTGAACGAATGCGCGAGTCATGTGTGTTATTGATGATTGTAAAAAGGTAATTAGCGGTGAAGTTAAGAGGACCCCTTCCCTTAATCTACTAGGTGAGGTCAGTGGAGAAAAGTTAGTAACGGTAGATATTTTTATAATACGCAGGTTAGAGGAAAGGGGCTAAAAGGTAAGTGAGTGGTCACCGCTGACTTTAAAAAAACACGTATTTTGGTTAATAATTAAAATGTATTAGAGTCCTCACTTAGATGATATTAAAATTTAAGACCTGCAGTTTTAATGCTCTTGTGGCCTCCTGATTCTCAGAGTGATATTATGTTTATTTATATATGTAAACGTATATTTTCATTGTTACAGAAGCCGATTACACACTGGATGATTCATTTTGGAATGAAGAAAGCCCAGTTGGTAAGTCACTTAGCAGTATGTGGATACAAAATGATATTGAGAAAAAGGAAGTTTCTAAATCACTTTGCCCAACTTGTTCCATTTTACCATTTTATATAAGTAGAAAAATTTCCTGATGTTCTTAAAATGTGATGAGAATTTATATTGTACCACTACTAATGTAACCCAACGACGTAGAATCTTCGCGAATCTTAGATCAAAATCAATTATTTATGTTTATATTATTATCTTCTCATGTCGTAATTACATTGTTCAATATCAATATTAATTTATTTTCGATAAATATGCCATTAATCTACACATATCTCTTGTGTTGTTTTCAATTTATTGTTAACTAGCTTTTTCTTGCGGCTTCGCCCATTCAGTAGTGTTTCCGGGATAAAAGTCTCACTATATATTTTCCTTCCCAGAGTCTCAAGCTACATATTTCCATACCAAAATCATCGAAATCCATTGGGAAATTTTTGAGTTTATCACGTTCAGACAGACGGACAGACAGACGCGGTAGGGTACCTACTTTTTTAATGTGAATATACTGAGAGATTACCACATATATTTATAGCTGACTGAGTGGCAATTTGAAACAAAATCAACTACAGGATTTTTAAAATAAATAGTATTTCCAACATACATGTTGCAACAAAACATAAAAGCCCATAATAATCAGACAATGCCAAAAATACTATTGTATCAAGTTGAAAAGTGTCCGTCCGGTCGGGCGGAGGGGCGAGGCGGACTTCCGAGGAGGTTTATCACACGCCGAGTGCTGTTGTGAAATATTTAAAAAGATTTTCGCTTAATAAAAAGGTTGTATTGTCTGTCTGTCGGCTTTAAACACCATTTAACTTGCCCACTTCCGCTGGACGGCTAGTGCTCGTTTGTTATGTATTTCGAATGTTTTACGGTGTTTTTGTTCGTTTTTACGTGCTGGCGACGCTTTTGAAATATGGACTTATCTTTTAGTAGTGTACGTTCAGTGTTTTTGTCCATGCCCAAGATTAATGTAATAAGTGAAGTCTTTTTGAATCATAAATTATTTACTTCTGTCTATAAACTAACATAATTTGATCAGTTAGGTGAACAGCCTATTATAAAAGCTAAGCCAAGTCCTTTCCGCAACATGATTCAAGAAATATTACAGCACAAGACATCAATCTCATATTGCTTTATGGCAGAAAAACAGAACGATTGTATCCCTGGCAGACTTAGTTAAAATTAAGAAGTATGTATAATAAAAAAGTAGGTATGAAGTATAATATATGAATTCAACTAGATATAGTGCATCCGATGTTAATTTATTACATGTCCCGTGTCACCATCCACAAAGGAGAGTCGCAAAAAATCTCATAAATAACCCCGCCAGTATTCTACACCGTCAACGAGCGTTCCCGGGTTGACGTTTGAAATGCTTACATAGTATTCCATTTGTACGCGATTGTAATTACCACATTCCGCGCCGAAGAACGCAAAACTAAAATTACGCCACATCAAAGGGCGCTGCGCAACAGTTTCGATTTGGAACTAGTATGAACCGGTTTGCGGCGGTGCGGTTCCGGTTACGGCCTGTTCATTCGAACATTTGTGCGTCGGCGTTTTGTTTTCGTGCGGTTTGCGAGTTGAGATATTAATTTGGGCTTTGGGTATTTTCGGAATGTGATTTCTGGTCGTGTCATAGGGTGTGTTTACAAATAGACATATATGGCTCGCGTTTGACATGACTTATGATTTCAAATAGGTTTGATTTCGGTATATGGCACTTTCACTAAATTTTGAGTTTCTAAGTACCGAGATACAAAGACAATTTATAATTCGAATTGCGAACATACTGATCTATAAATACCTTTCAATGATCCAAATATAACATTTAAAAAAAATAGAACAACAATCCGGTTTAAGTATCAATTCACAGTTCTAAATAGTTTATGTCAGAATACCGTTATACGGAACTCTAAATAACCGCACGTGACCATTTTAGAATTTTAAAATGCTCCTCACCGTTTGATATTCAACAAAATGCAAGGTATAGCACCTTGGATCGAGTCTTAGCGCTGTGCGACGTTCAAATGTGATAGAAATTTTATATCGATATTTTGTATGAATAGGTTCTAACGTTTAAAGTATTGTGGACTCAAATGGTCAAATTGATCGGAATGTCACTAGATCGAATTTAGTTGAAAGAGACGCCTTGTTCTATCGGTATATAGGAGTGGTGCAGGTCCTTAGTTTGATTTCCAAGTCATTAATACTGTGTTTTTGTAGGTTGAAAAAACAACTAAAACATCCTGTCAAAGCGTAGATCACGGAGTAAATTTTTTTGCAAAGTTTTTGCATTTAATCATCTAGAATTTTATTATATGTATAGATATGATGATATTTACTCATCAAAAAGCACAATAAACAGTAACAGTGTTGTATTGGTAATAAAGTCGTCCCGCATTCTATCGCGTTGCGAACAAAAACACGTAGAGAATGGTATAAAGCATAAGACTTGAGCGAATTTTAATTCATATTGGGGTCGGGTAACTTACTTCAACTGCGAACTGTGGAGTTAAGCACACATTATGCACTGCGCTACACTGCTGCTTGGTGATAATAGACAAAGTGGAACATACTCGAAACTTGTCTTCAATCAATCAATTAGCCTGTCGCCGTCCACTGCTGAACGTAGGCCTCCCCAAGTGAGCGCCAACCATCCCGGTCTTGAACAGCCCGCATCCATCCGCTACCCGCCGCCTTTTTCAAGTCGTCGGTCCATCTTGCAGCTAAACTTGTGATAAATCTAATTTCTTCCCATTAAATAAGCCTAAAATAAATGGAAACCGCTACCTTTTCTCCCTTAACCCAATCCAATCGAAGGGACAATGTTTTCCAGCAACATATCTTATTACCAACAAGATTGGTTGCGAATCAAATTTAGTTCATACTTTGAGTTTTTGTCGTTTTTGCCTGGGAACATCTGATATCGATTCATTATTTATTTATTTATTTAGTAACGCCAACGTAACGTACATTAACTCATGATTAGTGATTAGTTAACTTAACAACGTTCATAGTAGCCTTAAGCTAAATGCCGTTACGATACAAGGCGTACATGGCATGCATATAAACCACAACAACTTAGCAAAATTATACACAAAAAGTAAAAATTAATAGTGCGTGAATTAAATGCACACACATAATTGATACATTATTTTTACAATCTTAAGGATAACGAAAGAAAAAAAACAAAAAAAACAAAAAGGAAATCTAACTGAATTGAGTAAACGATTTATTCAAAAAAAATGTGTTTTATTGTGTTGTTTATTTATTGATACATATGTCGAAGAAAGCTGGTACTATGACAATTTCTTCCATGACGTAGGACGGATAGCGCAGCGAGTTCATCACGAGACAGGCCAATCCAATGTTCTCTCTTGCGCTCCCGCTCGATCACTGATCATTTTTCTTGAGAGCTTACATAGGCCCAGGTGACATTTCAATTGTCAAACTAGTTTGGCTAGTCCAGTGGCGACCTCACTCGAGTTTTTCGCTTGACGTTTCCGTTAATAATCATCAGAATGTGGTGCCATCTGTTGTCAGTTGATACAATCTTAATTTTTTAATGAAGCGCCATCTATTTGTCTCCGACACATATATACAACACCATAACAGTTGTACTAAAACGGTTTTGTACAGACAAACTCCTTATTTAATAATTGGCCTCAACACAACTATGGGCCACTTCTATGTATTCTGTGTTTGTTATGCTGTAAATAGATGCATACCATAAAACCTTGTTTTGGAACAGTCTGGTAAAATCCTTATAAATAGTTTAATTTCCGAAATTTAATCTGGGTGTCCTAAGTACATTTATAATATTATGCCAAGTATATTTATGCCAAGCCACATACATTTAATGTATTAAAGTTATATTTTAGCTTGAAGAACGTTGTAACCAGTCAAATGTCTAGGCAATTTGGGCGCCGTAACTCATGTTTCTTACTCTACATTAGTCCATTGTTCGACCTCGAAAAATATTCCATTCTTTAACAGTAGCCAAAATAATGTTCACCTGTCCTACTAAACGTAAAATGGTATACTCACAAAGTAAAATGAAAACAACCTACGAGGTTACCATCTATCTACGGTCTATAATCATCGATGTTCCATTTAAGCAACGTGACTTCTTTCAACTTCGCAACTCATTAGAATAGCATCGATTCCCAACAAACTGGTACCTAACAACATTTATAAGAATATAAAATTAACATCCATATTCTGCATACGTGATGCGATGTCGCTGCGACCCGTACGTCGTACCACAATTTACATGTGTATGCATCGTACATGTAAATTCAGCCATTCGCGCATCGAGCCACGCGCCGCGACGACGTGACTTCGTGTCTAATCGATTTGGGATCGATGTCGCTCGTCGCATGATAAGGTATGTTTCGAATGTCCTGGCAGCATTGAGCGTGGGAATGGGTTTTCTTTGTTAATATCACCGTTAATTGCAAGGCAGACATGATTGTTTTGGTGTTGTGGGTGTTGATGGCTTGGTTAAATTACCAGGTGAATCAATATCACCTTTCCTGGACTGTTATAAAAATCCGGAGTCCAATGGTGAAAATAAGAATCTAGAAATACGTGTATTATCATAAAAACATATTTTGAAGTTTCAAAATTCGTTCCATAATATCCCAGTCACCAAAAATTCAATACAAATAAATCTGACGTACCAAATTCTGACCCTACAGAATGCTTATCCAAGAAACGTATAAATTCTACAGCTTCTCATCACAGTTCACAATCACTGCACCAAAACTCAACACATTTACTAGATGTCACGAAAAACTGAAAAATATAGTACCACGAATGTAGAGTATGTAATGAGTAGATAGAGGCAGAACGGCGCGTGTGCACCGAGCCGCGTAGAGCCAAGGGTCGTGAGACGCCATGCGGAGAGCTGTTACGGACCACGCCTCCCCTGTAATTTCGTCTTCACTAATTTTTATTCGAGGCTTAAACGTGTGAGGTAAACTGCGGTGCCGTTCGAGATTCAAATTTTAAATAGTTTTAAACCGTTTTGCAGTTGACGCTGCGGTGTTGTTTGTAGTATGCGTGACTAGGATTAGATTTAGACTAGGTTTAGGGTTTGACTAGGATGTTGCCAGATATACTCCATATGTATGTTTTCTTCTTATTCACTTTCGGTTTTAGAATAAAGTTGCTGAGGTATAAAATATTATGACACCATATTTATAACTAAATACATTTCAGTCCGTTTATTTAATAAAGGCATGTTTGATTTTTTTAAATATTGAATTGCTGTATTAATGACATGACTTACTAATTTGGGGAAATAAATTATTGCACAATAAAAAATTATATAATAGATGATGGTATACCACATATTATATAGAGTAAGTTAAACAGAAAATAAATCAATCAAAATATTTTTACAACAATATTTATGTTTGCGATGAACGCAGTATAATTTTCCTCAGAAACTTAATGTTTTCAAACACGTACTGGAGTATGATGCATGAAATTCTCAATAACACGAAATGTCTACATTATTATTCCCAAGAACCTGCAGTAATAAAGTTCTAATATTATCTATGCGCTGAAAACATATACAAGAGCTACATACTGGCGGGTTTTTTACTCTTTTAATGTGCCAAGTCTTTATCTTGCGCCGTGAGCTTCATGCTAAGTGGGATACGGTTTACAGCAAAGGAATTTCTTTAGCACTGTCTTTAACGGACTTTTTATATGATTCCTTATGTTTATGGAGACTTTTTTATAAGTAGAGAATTTTTTTAAAAGGTGTAAAAGGAGTTTAAATATATAGTGTACTGTTTGTTTAGTTTTTTAGTTTTATTCTAAGTTAGCGCGTGATAAAACATCTGAAAAGTATAATGCTGTAAACTTTTTAGTTAGTGCCTTAATTTCTTGCAGAAGAAGAAAAAATCACATAAAATCGCGATTTATAATTATTTTCTTTAAATCTATGGTATGGGTTCTAAAATATTTTCCTACAATGTAAAGTATACAGCAGACTCATAATCAAAACCTAGTCACAGAGTTCAGCGAAGTATTCAAAATTTCTTAAATATGAACAAACTGAAAACACAGCTTTCTCCACGTAACTCCGGGCAAAGTTCCTTACATAACAACTTGGCATACTAATACGAGCGGGTCATGTCACGCGGCAAATACCGCCACACTTTATTCAGGAAGCTTTCATTGACTCATCAACTCGGATTTAATCCGATTTAAACCTTAAAACAACACGGGTAAGGAAGACAATGCATCACGGGTTTATGTGTCGTATTAACATCTCAATGAGTTGGGGGAGAACTGAAATCAATAAATCGGTATGCCTGTGCAGCTACGTAGTGCTACGTTGTTCTGCGTTGTAGTGCTACGGCGTAGCTCTATGTGCCGTGTAGTGTGTACGCATAACATCGTGTTGTAGTAGTCCTACATTGTTAGGCATAGTCCTGTTTGTTGACTTGGAGTGTAGTCACACGTAGCGCTTTTGTGCTACGTCGTAGAGCATTGTACATTTTGCGTACCTCAGATTCAAACATGGACGATGTAAATGTATCTGTGGTGATATATCGGTCATGCATGCCATTGCATTAATGCAGTTTATAGAATAAGCAATATCTTTTATTTATAGTGTCTTTAACTGTAGAGATACTTTAATCATTTGGAGTCTTTTTAGATTTTTGAAGTTATACTTCTTTTGGCGCGTTAAGGAAAAATGATGAGAGTATTTTTTTACGATGCGCGCGCACAACGTCACGAAAAACCGACACCCTGAAGTTAGCTATAGTCCACATTTTAAATTTGAATTTTGAACGTAGAATAAGGCAAAAATATTTTTTTTAAAAAGATTTTTATCTTGTTACGCCAAAGAAGTATAACTTCTAACGCGTGTACATAAGTACACACACACTTTTTAAAATGGTAATTTCTGATACTAAGAGTTAACTTTGATTAAACCTTCTTCAGTACTAAGGCAACAGTAATCTTTAAACCATAAAGAATCACCAAGCCTTTTTCAATATTGTTTGTTCTTTGTAAATTACGACGCGTATTGTAAATTCTCAACGTAGAGTTCCATTTAGCATAGGGGTGGGTAACAAAGACACAAAGCCCCTGGACCCTTGACCAGCCTTTGTTTCAGTTTGAAAGCAATCAGAGCTCCACCCTTCCTGTATGCGGCTAATCTACAAGGGTTGTAGATTATTATGCATATGCTTATATCTGCTATTTTAATCTGGCTGTTTGATGTATGTTGTCGTGGTATTGATAAACGGTTTTGCTATTATCTATTTTTTTATAATAGGGGTGTATTTGCGTCACTTGATGGTAAGTGGTTACCACCTTATTTCCATAAGAATCACATGTTGCAGGAATTTAAGGTTAACAAACTCGTAAAGGTTGCCTCGGTGGCGTAGTTGTATTACGTACGCGGTACGTCTACCGCGCTGAGGTCTCGGGTTCGACTGAAGTGATATTGAGTTTTTCTAGTCAGTATTTGGCCGTAGTCTAGAATCGTGTCGGTCAGTGTATGGCAATAGGCCCGACCCTATTACATGGGTCCTAATATAGCTGACAAAAGCGTAGCGTAGCTTGTATCTTAGTTAGTTATGCTTAATATAATGTAGTAAAATGTTGGTTGCTGTATTTATTATAATGTTGTATTTGTCCTACACTACTGTATTGGGTGTAACCTGTAATTAGTAGTAAGTATGTGGAATACATAAATAAATAAAAAAAATGTGTGTCGCACGTCTACTCATCGCTGAAAAAGGAAAAGCCGTGATATTATGTTTATATGTAACCTCTTATTAAAGTCACTAAATACATAGAAAAGGACAAGAGATACTTGGACCCACAAGCACACTACACAAGGAAGAAAATTTCCTGCAAAAATCCTTGTAACTTCAGTCTTTACATAATAAAATTCTCTTAGCTTCAAAGGCACTTGTAACTTGGTTATAATATAATACTCTCTTGTTAATGAAACTACAAATAAAATATCACTAAGTAAAATAATATTAAAACCGCCATAAAATCTGTAAAACTAGTTTAATTTCAATGTCTAACATTCGCGTAAACGGAAGAAATCATTATGTTTTGTATGACTGCCTCGGTGGCGTAGTTGTATTACGGTATGACTGCAATGCTGAGGTCTTGGGTTCGATTCCCGGGTCGGGCAATTTGATATTGGGTTTTGTAAATTCAGTATCAGCCCGGAGTCTGAAATTTGTGCCCGATATGGGAATTTGTGCTCGCTCCTTATTACATCATGGGACGGAATACGCACGGCGAAAATTGGATGCACTAGTTGCGCCTCTGCCTACCCCTTCGGGGATAAAAGGTGTGAGTGTGTGTGTATGTAACTTTATTCTTTAACTATATTATGTTACTGTTGGGTGATAATAGTTTATGTATATCGGATAAATTGCAGTATAAGCATTATAGTTTCTCATTCGAAGGACACTGTAGCCATTGTAATATCTCAGGATGACGATAGCAAAGCCAGAGTGTTAATAATTCAAAGCTTCGGCTGTACATTGCCCGCCTAGTTACGTGTTTCTGACATTCAAGCCAGAATCGTTACAGTTTCAGATGTAATAGTAATATCGGTCTTGTATTATACACTGACCCACTGTGAGACACGGGCCTCATATACTGAGAGTTTAGGCTTTAGTCCCCCACGCTGGCCTAGAGTAGTTTTTCAGTGGCTGATGTTTTGATATTCCTACAGGAAGCCACTGCACTCCAACTGCACAAAGGCAAATTCCTAAGCAGATTAAAACCCAGACAACAAAGTTAACAACGGCAGGAGTGAATAGAAAACCAAAGGCAAAACTTGAGGGCAAACTTTGGTGGAAGTTGGGCACAACTTTTTGGTCGCAAGTGGGCAAGTCGGTCTATTTAAAGTTTTCGTAGAAGCATGCCCATGACGCCACGAATCGTACTCTAATGGCTCTTTAAAGGTTTATAGTTAAAACTTTAATAATGTTATCATTGAATAGTGTTTTGTCGCGCTACATTTCATTGTAGAGTTCTTTTGAAGGTGTTATAAATTGAAAATACATACATAACACTTTAAATGTTACTCCGCGAAGGACATTTAAAATGTCCTGTGTCATATTAAAATTCAGATGGGGTTTTTTTATCGATATTTCCTCCTTTTATATTTGCGTCCTCATATTTTTTGTCATATTGCTGAACTTCAAAAAACTTAATATAAATCATATTGATTTTTGGGATCTCTAGTTATGTTACAAATTGTACAAAACGCAGCACCAAAGCTATCATTTCAATTCCAGTTATAGTACGCATTTAACCCGAACCGCTCCTCATTCATTAGACATCTCTACCATTCCCAGAGCTTTACTTCTACTTAAATCATTTTTTAATTCTATTCATAAATGAAAAATGAAAAAATATTTATTTGACATAGAAAATCTGTTTACACAAAGAAAATACAAAGTATGAAGTTAACAGTGTTGGATCTTTACAAATGTATTGACAACGATCCCCACACTAGGCAAGCCTGTATCGTGGGGTCCCGTGTGATCACTCAGGGGTTCTTTCAACCACACTTACACAATAGTTTCTTTGGTAACTTAAAATGAGGTCATTACGCGAATAACGCTAAAATGTTCAGGTATTTATGCCATCACACGGGCGGTACGGCATCGCTAAATGCAGCGGCTATACATAATGCACGTGTCATCTTCCTTACGCTTCGGGGCGTGTTGGGTGCACCGCTTGACTTATAGCGAGGATATTGAAATATGTACGCATGATTAGAATGTGGTTGTTTATTTGCTTTAAACCGATATTAGTACAGAGACGTATGTCATATACACAAATGGACAAAACTAAAAAGATTAGATTATTATTTCTAGGAAATGGCTCCTAATAGAAATTGGTAAAAATGGGTAGACCGTAACGTTTCTTTACACCCTTTTTCCGGTAAGTATAAGGATATATATAATTATATTGTGTTACTTTCAACATCATTATTATTATTAATATATATATATTACTAGCTTTTGCCCGCGGCTCCGCCCGCGTGAATGAGTTTTCCCGGTATAAAAGTCCCGCTTAAAATGTAGCTTATATGACACGTTCGTAGATTTACCATAGCAGCGCCATCTATTGATTACTTACTCAACCCAGTCGAAAGGTATCGACATCTGTTAGAATCATTCGTAGCAGCGCCATCTATTGATTACTTACTCAACCCAGTCGAAAGGTATCGACATCTGTTAGAATCATTTGGAGTTAAGATAATTGTGACTGTCAAATAATAACAGACAAATAATTAGCAATAAATTAAAATTGCGACTATAATTTGAGATTTAAACTATCCTATCTCTCAAGTTGGATCGAACTGCACATGGTGTGCGAATTTTATTATAATCGGTTAAGTGGTTTAGGAGTCCATTGAGGACAAACATTGTGACACGAGATTTATATATATTAAGATTAGTGCAACGATTTGGAATACATTACTGGTATTGCCAAATTATTCTCAATATTCGATCGGCTAACAGACGCCTACTCAAGCACCAAGGCGGAACTGGAAGCACTATTAAAATGATTTTAATCCCCGTCGGCACTGCGGCCCCGCCCCACAGTTCACAGCTTGATCCCGGCACGCGGCGCGGCGTTTGTCGAAATCACAGTTTTACGAGCGGTTCAACAGTTTATGGGCTGAGTCAAGGAACTGACACGCGTCTCGATGCTTAACGTTAACGCAATGGTTTAAACTTAGTTTTTATTGTCACTTTTAATTTTTTGTTACTTGAGTTCGAATTGGCGTATCTTGAAGCAGGTTGATGACCTGATGGTTATCAACGTCTCTAAGTACTCAAAGTGTGAGGAATTGCACCTCCGTTGCCGATTTATGAGGAGAAAGAATGTCGATTGGGGAAAAGAGAAAAATAAGAGGTATGTTGACAAAACGAGCTTACCACTCGTCTCATCTTAACCGCCAGTCACCTAAGTTACTCTATTGAGGTTAAAGACGCTCTATGTAGCACAATGCTCACCAAACTTAAGACCATAGATGTTAAACATCAATGGTCAATAATTTAACTGTCTACAATCTCAAACTGGATATTTCTTTATACAGCATTTTTTTCATAATATTGCTTAACAGAAAAATAAAACCCGGTACAGCCTTCCAACTAAGATAGCTTCACAAAAGACCTCTCCATAAAGCAATTCGAATACACATTTCTAACAATGCTTCGATAATTATTCTGCTATTAATATCAAATACGCAACAATTAAACTGACAGTTAAAATATTCATCGCGTGGATTATGTTGCAACTGATGTTAACAAAAGAGATGACGAACCGTAGGCCGCGTAATCATCACATTGTTTAACAGTTTATGTAAATTTATCGTGTCTAAATTTAACTGTTGTTTAATTTTGAATTATCTATTGTAAGCTGGAATTTGGTTAGGTAATTTACAATTGAGATGAGTTTTCCATGTAATATAAAGGACAAAGAAATTATTTTTTAAATTATCCTATAACAGACAGTTTTTCTTTGTAAAGTAATAACATATAATAATACCAGCCCTGTATTATATCATGTCTACTGCTGATCCCAGGACTTTTCTTGAGAAGGTTTAGACCTTAATCCACCTCGCTGACCTAGTGCGGGTTGGCAGACTTAAGGTGTGTAGATTTCCCCTTGATGTTTTTCTTCACAGTTAAAGCGAATGATAATTGAATATTATCAATACATACGTAGCTCCGAAAAGTCAGAGTGTATGCCTGGGTTTTGAATCTGCGGACCTTCCTCTTGGTAGTCCGCTCCATACCCAATTAGGCTATCGTGACCTATACGATAAATTGTGCGACAACAGCGTCTCTAGCGTTATAATGCCAAAAGTTACACTAACTTTTACTGAACTGTCAAAGAAGGAAGTGACTGTAAGAGGCCTAAATTTCATCATACACAACTAAATAGCACATGACTGAATAAAAAATCACTAACAGCCTAATTCAATTGTATATGAAAGCAATAAGATGTTAACGTTATACACGTGCCAAATATATATCCATCTTTCAAATATTTGTCAGGTGTCGAGCAACATCTATTCAAAGTAACTCTTTTGTGTGCCGGATATTTTCTATTACAGGTGTAATTGACCTTTTGTGGCATTTCTATACCTAAGTGGCAATTTTTTATGATCGCTTTATTGGTATAGTGACATGTCTTGGAATGATCGGGTCCAGGGTTCAATTGTCAATCAGTGCGATATTTTGTGTGACAAACATGCCTCCAAACCAAAATTAGTTTAGAGGCATATTTGTAACCTTGGAAGGGAATTCACGTCTGATATGGTAATAGGTCCACCTATTATGATGTTATATTCAGATCACTTAACAGTTCTTTTACATAACTGCTTTACAGCTATAGTTATGACTGCAATTCTCTAAAAAGCTTTTCGCATACAAGCGATTACATTACATACATTCTAGGCCAGCGTGGTGGACTAAGGCCTTAACCCCTCTCAGTAGTAGAGGAGGCCCGTGCTCAGCAGTGGGCAGTATATAATACAGGGCTGATTGCATACAAGCGACCTACCTGGTACATTCGGGTAACACCTTCTCCATAAAACTCCTTCAACTTAATAAATATTCCTTAGCTTTTCCTGATCTTCAATTCTCCTACCCAAATCGCAGCATTAAAAGTGAAAAAAAAACGCAAATATTAACACACTCACGCTTTTATCCTCGAAAAGGTGTGCAGAGGCGCAACCTGTGCACCCACTTTTTGCCGTGCGTATTTCGTCCCATGATGTGATAGGGGGCGAACTTATCGCCTTATCGGGCACTAATTTAGACTCCGAGCTGTTATTGAGTAGAAAAACCCAATATCATTTTGCCGGACCCGGGGATCGAACGCGAGACCTCAGCACTATCGTACCTTAATACAACTACATTACCGAGGCAGGATATTAAACCTTCTGTAGTTGAAATACTGGAACCTTCGGATCCAGTTAAGCTCCGCTATCTACAAAGCAAACACGCGTACATCCATTATTTCAATTAACTCTATCCGATTCAATTTAAGTTTGAAAGCGTTCTCATAAGCGTCTTTTGTGGAGTACATTTAATGCTATGCTTAAGATCGGTAAAGCGTTCAGAGTCTTATGACGTGTGTGAATGTTTTTATACACAGCAAAGTTGGTAAGGCATTCACGATTTTGTGACGTTGGTAATATGGGATTAATTTACATGGCAGTGACTAGTGTACTTAATATTTGGTGTTCAGATAGATAATATGGAAGAAATGATTACAATTATGGTTCGGAGCGGTTTTGCTTTACAGACAGAGATGATCTTGATTTTAGGCAGGATTTAATGAGCTATTGTGCAGAATAACTCATTAAATATGTTTAACGTTGAACACATTTACAATCTCGTGCTGTTAGTATCATCCACTAGGAGCTGGCAAAGATAAAACGACGATTAATATATATTTAGCGTTAATAATATTTAGTTGTGGTGCAAACTGACCTTAGTATTGTATTGTCGTTGGTTATTTTTATAATTAAAACCCTTTTATTATTTTAGTTTCTTTTGTAGGATCGAGAGATCTGTATTACTGGCCACATATTGACTCACACATTGAAAGTTTTGTAAAACAGTGTGTGGCTAAAACGTTGTAAGATAACATAAGGAAAATAAAAGAAACTAAAATAATAAAAGGGTTTTAATTATAAAAATAACCAACGACAATACAAGTATGCCTTTGTATTTATTGTCCCCTAAACTAGTCTTTGAGACTTCAGAAACTTCTGATTTCTTATGAAGTTCCCTCCTTCTCTTTTTTTGATAATGATTCTACGGCCACTAGATTCTATACCGATATTTCGGGTGAGCGCTTTAGGCCCTCAAAAACCTTTAATTAATTAACCAAACAATTCCTCTCTTGCAAACTTTTTTTTATACGTACTGTTTATATTAAAATAATGTCACAAAATTACCAATTAATAATCTAAAGTCTACAATATTGTCATGTTGCAGCATTCGTCGCTTTCCTTTAATTAAGTGATTCATCAAAACTTCGCTCGGGACCAACAAAACCCATTGTAAGTTTCGTGTAAACGACCGATGTATCTTGAGCTCCCTAGTCACTTCACTCTACGTTGCTAGTTGGCATTAGTCTGCCCCAGACGGCTCAAGCAATCCTGGCTGCGGTGTACCGAAACCTCCCTGTGAATAAAGGTGTGTATGTATTTTTGGCCGCCATCTGTTTGAAGCTAATTACTTCGTGTGTGCAAAAGTTGCGCTTGTTTTTCAACGTTTAGTGCAAAATTAAGTTTTAATAGTTGATGGTAGAGTTTAAATTACTATCTCGGAGATTGCTTAAAGTTTATTCAGCTTTAAAGTCTGGTATCAGATGCCCTAGCAATGAGGCAACGGAGAATCCTGTAAAGGATAATTAATACTTGATCTTGATGTAAAGGTAATTTAGGTTTCTCGTGAAGGGGTAATCGATTTTTGATACTGAAGCACAGCCAATAATTTTGGTGCCGTGTAGCCTTAAGAGTTATTCTTGGCTACATGTGGGTCTTTGACTACTTTTTCAATTAGTTTTTAATGCGAACGCTGAGAATTTTGTAAATAGGACTCCTGGTAACTGAATACCGTCTGACGAAAATACCTACAGTACCATAAAAATGTGCATTTATTAACGATCTTCTCAAAAAATAAGAGAAGGGCTTGGACATGTTAAGTATCCTCTTAAATTTGTCAGATAAACATTAACCACATAGGAAGCATACTAAAACAACTTAACTGATTAGTTTCGACGAGAGTTTACACACACGGAGAGTCCAAGAACATTTCAGCTATCTTTGATGTCTGCGTTTATTTTTTCAGAATAAAAGATCAAAGCGAATTGGTTCTTTGAAAAGGTTAAGTTAATAACGTTGGCAAATTATTGGAATACGGGGTCTTCTACCTTTGTGCGAGTTGGACAGTTTTTAGTTAATGGATTTAACAGGAAAAATAGAAATTAGTTCCTTATTATTTGCCTGGGTGGCGTAGCTATATTGCGGGCACGGTACGACCTTAGGTCCCGAGTTCGAATCCCGGGTCGGGCAAAATAATATTGTGATTTTCTGCTCAGTAAAAGCCCGGGGTCTGGAATTTATACCCGATATGGCGACAGGCTCACCCACTTGAGAGGTATGCTTACTCCTTCGAGGATATTTATTATTTATTTATTTAAACTCTATATTGTACATCAAAGCATAAAAGAAACATTAACATATACAATAGAGACTACAGTTAAACAAATACAAATAGTAAGTGCGTAACAATAAATTGTAACGTTAACCCCACATTAAAGTGGGGTAAGCACGTGGTAGTCAAACTCATTCTATATATAGAATAGTAGGGGGATAATATATTTCATTTATATAAGGTAACAGTAACTAAGTTTATACAAGATAAAGAATTGACGTGGGAATGTTAGAATCCACGCTAGTTATTTATAGTTACAAATAAATGTTCAAATGAAGCGCGCCTTACTCAGCATTTCGTATCAAATTAAGAGCTCCAATATTAATGTTTCAACTGTTCACGCTAAGGTGTTTCAATCTGTAAATAAATAAGTGGTTAATAGAGTGAGAAATAAGTTTAAAAGTGGTAAAATGTTTTGTCTATACCATATTTTATTATATGCTGGTTCAACTAAGGTTTTGGCATATTATGTATAACCTTACGCCGTCGTTCTGGAAGAGGTAGATAGAGTCGCAACTAAATGAGGTTAGCTTAGCTTTTTGTTTGTATGTGATTGAATTGGTGAGCTATTTTGAACCCAAGTTCTGATTCCTGGAACGCACTATACACGTTTATGCAAGGACGCCGATTACGTGGCTGCTCGGGGGCTCCAGCATCCTTAAAATCCAAGTAATGGGTGCAGAACCCCCATGACCACAGACATCCTAATAAGAATATTTTTAAAATGACTAATAGACTGCCTCGGTGGCGTGGTTGTATTACGGTACGACTGCAATGCTGAGGTCTCGGGTTCGATCCCCGGGTCGGGCAAAGTGATATTAGGTTTTTTCTACTCAGTATCAGCCCGGAGTCTGGAATTTGTACCCGATATGGTGATAGACTCGCCCCCTATCACATCATGGGACGGAATACGCACGGCGAAAAGTGGGTGCACTAGTTGCGCTCTGCCTACCCCTTCGGGGATAAAAGGCGTGAGTGAGTGTGTGTGTGTGTGTGTGTAATAAAAATGGATTTCAATGCGTTTATAAAATGTCTTACTTTTATATCCTATTGCCTTTTTAAATATATATTTTTCATGACCACCGACCGAAATTTCAATAAGCCGGCGCCTCTACCTTTACGAATGAAAAGACTTGCACATATTTGCTAGATTTGAGACTCGACTGCCCAATATAACAGAAATTTGGCACACGAATAGTCCAAATTGTAACTAAATAGGCTAGCATATCTAGGTTTTTTATCTCGGCAAAATACACACATACTTTATTATTTATCATTATTCTAGGTAAAGTTTTTCACGCGAGAGAAGTTGCGAGCACAACCCAGCGATAAATGAAGTCCTTACCACAGAAAATGCTGAGCCCGACACAGGTTTACCTTCTAAATTGTTTGTCCCAGAAACTACGCACAAAATGTTAATTATTTCGCAAACTTCATGATACTATAATTAAAATTTCATAATATTCCTCGCTGAGCCAAGTTTAATCATTTTAGACCTAACAATATCTAACTGAGTGTTTTGTAATCTGTTTCGAATCAGTTCGCTGAGGAAATTTCATTGATAGATAAATAATTACTTTAGACAAAATTTAGACAATGTTATCTATGTTTCGTCGATAATATTTTGAGGAATTTATGTATATTGTGTATCTAGGTACTCCAATAACATATGACACATCATCATCATCAGTCACATGACGTCCACTGCTGAACATAGGCCTCCCCCAAAGATTTATGACACGCATACTGGATATTGTGCCCTACAGAGAGACTTGATATCTATCAGACATGTGAGAGTTCGCTTTAAACCCAATCCATTCTACAATATGTGGACGATCTTCTGAAATTAAATTCATTCCTAATAATAAAACAGTAGTTACTATGTACTATATGTTAGTATTAAACCTTTTCACAGACTCTTCTGACTGCAATACTAAACTTTCTTTCGAATTTGTTTCATCGACTGTCTCGGTGGCATAGTTGTATTGCATGCGCAGTAAGACACTACCCTGAGGCAAAAAGTGTCTACTTTGGTTGCACCTCTGCCTACCCCTTCGAAGACAAAATTGTGCTGTTTTTTGTTTTGTTTCGTCGAGGAAGAACCAAAACCCTAATATAATTACGCATCTGTTCGCCCCAGTTCTTGCTCCACAATGCCGCAGCTCTATACGGATGCGTTGTGCTCCAAATTGCGCCGTCTTCTCTTACGCTCTGTTTGCGATTCTCGTATTGTGCTGTTGTGGGATTTCAAATTTGGGATTCTGCGGATTGTAATGGATTAGACTGATGATAATTTTTGTGTAGGTTAAAAGAATTCTTTAAATAAACAGGTATGTAAATGAGAACAAATATATATTCAAATGAATTTATTTATTAAGTTTTAATCCTTGATCCATGTACAATATTCGGCACAGAAAAACAATGTTATGTGTTAAAATATACTCTATTTAGTATCGAAGATAGATCTTTTAAATCGTTTGGACATGGAATATGTTTAAAGCAATTTGTTTTTATTCCTTTTTATATATATATCACGTGTATGACAACAATAAATTATTCTTTCTTTAATATGACAGGAACTTCACGAACTCAAAACGTCGCTCTCGTGAATGTTGTCAAATCCGTTGCCATATAAAACCCCATCCACTACAATCCCAAACATTCCAGCTCGATATTAGCGAATATTAATGACGTATTGAAAGGGAACAGGATATGCCGAAACAATACGTCGTGACGGGCGATGAAAGAGCTCGCGGCGCTGCCACTCAGAATTATTAATTATCCACTGCGTGTGGCTGTCGGCTTGATTAGTGACGTCATTCTGTATTAAACTCTATTGATAGGAGTTGTATGATTATAGATATAGTGAACTGGACTATATAGTTACAAAATGTATCCATGTTAAGAGATATGGACGGATATGGGAGTCATACATTGTATGACATGGATTTTGCGACCTTACCTGGTGAAGTGTGCGTGTTTTACAGCTCTGTCTACCCCTGAAAAAAAAGCGTGATTTACGTAACAACGTGATTGTGTCTGTATGTATAGTCTGGATTGGGAAAAAAGAAATACCCTGGAATAATAAAGAGACTGCATTGAATCTTAAGGTAAATATAGTGCAGTAGTCAATAATTTGGATGCATGAAAATTTTGCTCTCCTTAACCACTGCAAAAATTATGATCACTTGTCTTACTAATTGTACAACTACTAACTCTAATCTTTACATTTCTCACTTCATGTATTCTATGCACTATTGTAACATGTATGGGCAGTCATGGCGTTTTGTGGGGCCGTAAACAAGATACCTTTCTACAATCGTTCATGAGAAAACAAAGAAATGTTTTGGAATGACATATTCTAGCGACATACTCATCGCTAGGATGTCATTTCCATACATTTTTTGTTTTGAAAGGAATTTTGACTAAAGCCTCTGTTCTTAGAATGTGGCAAAAAAACGCAACTCGCGAGTCGATGTTTAATTTTGATTTTGTGATTGATGGAGAGACAATACGTCAGTCACGTGTTAGTCTCTCAACTAATCGTGTTTTTTGCCACATTATAAGCACACAGGACTGCTTAGTCGTCTCGTCATTTAGCTGCAATAATCAATTGCAGCATAAAAGCAGAATTCCTACTGTTTAATTCCACATGTCTAATTACCCCCGCGGGATAACATGGCGATTACGTCTGTGATTCGTGTCCCACACGTCGACCACATGTCGTATTCATTATCATATGGTATTAAATTGGAATTGAAATTGGTATAATTAGTGTCTAACGTTTGTAGAAATCTAGATGGGGGAAACAGATGCAGGTATTCCTTTATGTAAGCTCCCGTCTAACTCCTGATTTTACCAGAGGAGATACCTGTTCATTGACGAGATAAAATATGATGCTCATTCTTTCTTCACACAGAAAAGTTTATATAAGTCGTTTGAAAATAGTATTTTGACTGTTTTGTCCAACAACACGTTCGGCCCAACGCCGCCCTAAATAATACCCATAAAGTGATACAATATTTCCCCATACATATAATGCACATTTACGGTAGACGTAATCAGAAGTTGTGTTGATTTTAGTCGTCAAAAAATTACGTTATCAACGTTCTTGTGCCAAACGTGTTAATCCTACTAATATTATAAACGCGAAAGTTTGTAAGTATGGATGTCTGGATGAATGGATGTATGGATGTTTGTTACTCTTTCACGCAAAAACTACTGAACGGATTTCAATGAAATTTGGCACACGGGTAGATTATATCCTGGATTAACACATAGGCTACTTTTTATCCCGGGAAAATATAAAGCGGGACTTTTATTCCGGGAAAACTCATTCACGCGGGCGGAGCCGCGGGCAAAAGCTCGTATAAACTAAAGAGAGACATTGCAACCCATGACAGGCGCCTTAGTTATATTTTGTCCCTCTGAACATTGACTATCCCCACAACAACAGCATTTTAAAAACAGCGGCGGAAACTATCATGTCATCTATTATAAGGCATTTTGTGTGGAGGATGAAAAATTAAACATACGTTCTGCTCTCACGTTCTCTACACATTGTAATATTTTAATCACATTACATATATGACTATAATTTTAACTACTGGTACTACATTAATCTTTAATTTATTATTCTTTTACTAACACTACGGATCTTTGATATCGGAAATAAAAAAAACATTATTATAACACGATACTACAGAGTTTTTTTTACCATGCATATTGGTCTCTAAACATTCGGGCACAAAGTATTCGCCCCCCTCAACGAAACGACCCTACTTTGTTCATTTCGTAAACAGCACACTTATCCTGCGTCGTAAAATATGAAATTTCAGCTGATTCAGAAATAAGGCATCCCCGGCGAACTTTATAAGCTATTTTATACGATTTCATTTGTTTTTGATCTGCGTAAATGGATTTGGTCGAGTCTTTTGAAAACATCAAATGTTTTACATGGCATGATTATGTTCTTTGTGAGAATAAACATTTATAAGCCGTAGTTAGTTATAGTGATTATAATACATAATTAAGATAACGCTTTTATCCTCGAGCAGAGTTGCAACTAGAGTACGCAAACTTTATAATATGTTTTCAATGACACGATGTGTGGTGAACTTCTTGCTATAGTAAACTCTATACTAGAGCCTAGCAATGCATCTTTGTTCTAATGTTAACGTTTGTGGGTGGTGATGGGAACTTACCGTCATTTGATCCACTTAGTCCCTTATTTGTTTCTTAAGTATTTGAAATAATAACGGTCATTACAACTAAAATAATACGTTTGTTGATATGTACGCATAACTCAAATGCTACTATATTTTTTCTTTATTCCTTAAACTGTGTTTCAGAAAAATCTAGAAAACCAAAACCTATTTAATATTTTTAGGTAGAGACGATTCGCGGGCATCGGTTTAATATTCTCTTAACGTTAAACTTATTTACGAAGAAACTTCTAGATAAAATGGATGCCAATCTAGGAAAGCATTGTTGAGTTTAAGACTCATAAAATCTCGCTCGCAGGGGTCATGAGATTCTGGTTTATGGCCTCAGATCAAAGTTGCAAGTGCAATTTTGAAGCCTTAAGACCCTTGGAACGAGGGATTACGGCACGATTGGCTTGTGATGAACTGGTTATTTAAATAAATGAGTTCCGTGGGAAATTAGTTTTTTAATAATGAGTAAAGTACTGTACCAGTTATTTTGGTGTTATAAATACCAATTAAAGAAAAATACTACGAAAAAACCTTGATAATGCAAAGATCTATGTAAGAATTCCAAAGATATATGAAATCTGCCAACTTGCTGCGGCCACGCGTGGTAGACTAAGGCTTAGACCTTTTCAATAGTACCATGTTAACGAAAGGACAGCAATACAACACAGTTTTGGTAATAGGTTTCGTTTTATACCCTCTTTATTAAAACGATAAAAAAATTACATTTTTAGATACACTAACGCCCTTTATCCCTGAAGGGGTAGCCAGAGACACAGCTAGTGCACCCACTTTTCGCCGTGCATATTCCGTCCCATGATAGGGGACGAGCCTATCGCAATAACGAGCACAAGTCCCAAACTCCGGGCTGATAGTGAGTAGAAAAATGTAATATCACTTTGCTCGACCTGGCGATCGAACCCGAGACCTCAGCATTGCCGTCGTACCGTAATACAACATGCCACCGAGGCAGTCGCTTCGATTTTTAAGCCTTCATATTACATAGGCTTATTGAAATGCTATCAACAGATCCGCAACTTGTAGGATCCCAATACTTTGTTTCTTTACCATACCCCCTTTCACGGTCTTAAGCGGTGCAAAGCATCCAAGTCCGAATCTTGACAATATCGTCAACCAATCTTGCCTCTATGTCTAACTGTAACTATGTGTTCCACCCAGGAGAAGTGGAGCGGCTTCTACGCGAGTACCGGCAGAACCAGGAACTGGTACGGAACATCGGCGCACACTACTACCAGATCATATACCCGGTGCAGCTGCGACACCACGAGAAGATGGGCATATCTACCAGGGAGGTCAACACGCAGAAGGTTAGTCCTCAAATTATCCTTCAAATTACTATAATCTGTTCTATAATATTTTAATTTAGTTTTTATATTTGTGGTAGCATTGTATTTACAACTTAAGTCTGTCGCTAGGATGTCATTCCCATACATATTCTTCTGGTGTAAATACTTTTTCGGGAATAACGTCTTCACTTTATAATTCCGATGTAAAGATTAATGAAAGCTGCAAATATTATTTTAAAACAGGATCATAGTCTAATCAAACATGTTATTTTTAAATTAAAACAAACAAATTAGTTATACACGGTAAATTATTACACAACACAGAACCATAAGGCACGGAAAAGTAAATATTACCAGACCTCGAGCATACATTAGGCAGAACAAAACTCGTATCAAACTGGCTATTGACAACACATGTTCCAGAACCTTCTGGGTGGGGAAAAACTTGCTAATCTGCTCATTATATCCTTACGAGAGCATAAAGATCGGCCCGACATTCCGCCCTCACGACTGAACACACAAAATATTCTAGGAGCCAATTTAACTTGTGCTCAAACTTGTGAACTCGAGAAAGATTGCGCGATCGATTCCTGCCGCGCCCTTTTGAAGTTATCGAAGTAATTATGTAGACTAAAGGGTATGGAAGTTATGGATTAGATTTGACAGTTGGCTGACGAATAGTTGAAATGTTAGGTAAAATTTCAGCCTCAAAGTGACGTATCCTACACGAGTCTTCTATAATACCTATATAAAAAGGAGAATCGTTATAGTAAGCTATCATAGTGCTAACAGCAAAGACATTAAACAGTATATTTATAATCTTAGAACTCTTTGGCTAACAACGATCGAAGGACGCAACGTGTCTTAGAACATCTCGGCTAAATTATCAAGTACAGCGTTGACAGTTTCCTGAGTCGGTAGGTATAGATACTATCAATCTTGATTTATACAGAAGGGTTTGGAATAGATTGGAATATTACTTTACGGCAAAATCTGAGCAGATTGCGTAAACTGTAGGTACAGTTTCAAATATCCTTAAACCAAAAAGAAATGTCAACTTAAAACCTGATAATCATTAACTAGCCTGTTCAACCCATAAATTCCTTCTTTATCTCTTGTAGTTTTTCTAACAACTTCTTCCAAGTGATTTCATTTATAAAATATATAACATTTGTAACTTTTGTTATTGAAGATCTACAAACTTATTTCTAAGAAGCGTTAATGTTTGAGAACATAGCGTATAGAAGCTAAGTTGTCGAGAGTTTTATTTTTAGATCACAATTCCGTTCCAATTCAGACGCGTTGTTTTTGAAGAGTTTAAACAACGAGACTTTTCGGGCTAAGAAAAACACCAAATATTATTTTATCGCTAAAGTAATTCTTACTTAAAGGGTATGCTGGGATATTATTTTTGGCAAAGATTTCATTGTTATTTTATTTGTTTACTTTGATTGCTGAGCTTTAAGGCTTGAGGCTTCTAAACAATTCCGTGAGCCAGGAAGTTATTAAACTAGGCTCGAATGTCTGGGGTTACTGGTAATACAAAGTAATAGAGTAAGCCAGCAAAGTTATTACAACTAGCAAGTGGTTCTACTGTTAAATTAACAAAAATATACCCTAGTTTAGAGTAAACAAACCAGCAACTAGTTCGCTTGATAGTAAATAATCTATCGCCTACAAAAGCAATATGTTTTATACCAGATAATTTATCAATGCGTAACAAGGCAGATAAAACCTGGTAAAAGCTGCTTCTCCAATGTCTCTGGAGATGAAAACTCCTAGCAATTTCGGGTGAAGAACGCAACTCATATATATTATGTAGGGTTTAAATTCCGACTTATAACGTACTGTGAAATGATGAAATTCTTCAACAAACTATTCCTATTTTTATTCAAGCTCATCTAAAAATCTTGAAACCACCGAAAAATACGACAAATGGGTCCCGATAAATCGACCGCGATATCATTATTCGACCCGGAGGCCATTTACCCCGAACCTTTCCGAAAAATAGCCTCAAAGCGATAAAATTAGTATTAATGAGCCCACCGGTCAATGGGGTAGATTTTGCGAGAGACGCTCTGCGTAGGTGTTACAAAACCCCAATATTTTCTCTTAATTGGACACGCATTGATATGCAATCAATGGGCTATTGCGAGATTATCTATTGAAGACTTGATGGGGTAAGGAATCAGCGTTATTAGGGTTGTTTTTTTTTTACTGGAGCTAATGACTAAGAAAAGATAATGGTTGAGGTTCTACAAAATCTGAAATGGATTACAGATATCGTTGACGTGTGGTATACAATTCTTTAAGGCAACTAAATGACCCAGTTTGGAACGCCACATTCACAAACAAAAATACTGGCTACAGCTTGACTCTCTCAAAGAATTGAGAAGATAAAGTTAATTGGTTTAGTAGAAGCGTGATAGTCATCATTAAATTGAGCTCAATTTATAGGCCAGGCAAAAACCAATCGATTTAAAAATACAATTTTAATTTAGGCTGGTTATGACAGGGTCGGCTCATTTACATCTTAAGACAAAGATATGTTCCACAAAGTGTATGTGAACTGGTTACGCCTCTTCCAACTTTAAGGGATAAACACGTGAACATCTGTTAAGCCAATTCAATTACAAAGATACTATCAAAGCCGTTCCACAGAAGTCCTAAGCCTACATAACTAACCACAGCGTAGGCGACATAAAAATATTTTGGCTACGTCAAACTATCGATTTCACGTAAATAATAATAAGTCTGGCCAACAATTCCGTTCTGTTCGGCCTACGTCGTTACGAGTTATATATAGAGATGTTAGCATAATAGTACTCTTGCATTATGCATAACACTGGATATCCCTTTATATTTTGCTGAAGATGATAATGAAGTTCGGCCAAGTTCTTCGGAGCTCGAGATTATCAGGATCTATAAGATTAGTATGTATAATCCGCTATTTATATTATCTCACTGAAATATTTATACAAAATAGAATTGTAGTTTCTATGATGGAATAAAAACTTTTTAAGTTCAAGATAATTCGATTGTAACCATCTAAAACCTTGGTAATATATTTTTTCATCCAATTGAACTCGAAAACGGTAAAATCAATTTTGTCGAGGCTTACATTACTTCAAAAGTATTTGAAGAATAATGTAGGTTACATTTAATCTTAGATATGCTCGTTTATATTCATAGAATAAAACCTTGTAATTGTTATAACTATAATCATCAGGAACACCACTCGGTAGTATCATAATATGTTTAAGATTACAAAAGATCTTCTTCGAATGGGTATGACAAATTGTTTTACCGGTGAAACAAAGACCGCCCGACTTGTGTATTACATGTATCATTTTCCTTTTCATGCGAACAAAACTTCAGGGGTGGGCCCCCCCATCTTTTGATGTGGGGTGTCCTTAAAAATGTTTTATGGTGCCGCATTGTTTGTGAAGTGTGATGCGCTTTCACTGTTCGTGGTTTTTAGTTTAGATTAAAATTTGGTTGAATGGATATCATGTGATGGGGTGACGTGTAACTAAATCTTAAGTAGTTATAGAACGTGTGGGTATATTGGGAGCTGTCAAGTGGCTAGATACCCATATAATACGATTCCTATGGACTTTTATAGCATTTTCAAATATTGTTTAGATATTGACTTTCCATAAGAAGTTATTTTTTCACCGCAGCTGTCCATTCAGGTAATGTAAGCAGTGGCGGTCCTTTCATAGAAGCCGAAAAGCCTGGCTTGCCCTAAAATTATTTACCTAAGTACTCAAAATCGGATATGGAACAATAACCAAAATTTTACAGTCAAAACGGTTCTCCTCGAGCGCATCTATAGACACACCACTGCACCCACACACACACAACCACACGCGCCGTACACGCATTTCATATTTAATACAAAACATAGCTAGATGCGCATAAAATATATTTATCACTCTCTCTCTCGTTGGGTTTTACCTGGCTTTTCGCCTCCATATTTCTGTCTCATTCACACTTAGATAGAATACGCATCAACTGCTACCACATACGTATAGCTGCTATAGTAAGTTTCTATAGCAATCAGTACTAGAAAATAATCCAAGCTTTTGATTTAGAGTTGCCAAGTATTTGAATTTGCTTCTAATATGGTTGCAATAATTCTACATAATATTCCATATTTAAAAGCATAATCTGTTAATTTATCTTGAATATGTAATGAATTTAAATTAATTATAATTATACTAAAATTATTATAATTATTCTAGTGTATTGCACTATAATTTTACTTGTCATAAAGTTTTGCGTTACATATTCAGCATTAATTTTGTAGTAGACATTTTATGCTGAATTACTGGCAACACTAATTGTTTGTTTACATTGCGCCGGTGATACATTTTAAAGTATTTGTGTTTATTAAGTGATTTTTGAGTTATTAAAAACATTTAAGTACAAAAAAGATGAGTGAAATTATTCGCTGTGATGGTTTAAACTTTGCGAAAGTTTTGATCGACGAAAATAAGTTACATTTGTTAGGTTATGATGGTAAACAATAACTTTCAACGAGCTGACGAATGGAGCGAAATATATTTGAAGAAACTGAAAAGGTATTTAGATCAGTATACAAAACGAATTGTCTTATTGGATGCATTAATACGTTATACAACTACTTATTAAGTTGTTTTGTTGGTCTTGCATATTTTTCTCGAACGAAACAAATGTTTGGAATAGGTAGGTACATCTGGTTAATAAAATGATTTAATTTATCAGTGTTATCAAGAGTAATTCCAATTCACAAAAACATATGTTTAATGCATTAATTTAATTTCATAATTTCGGTAATCAGCGAATTGTAACCTGATTATCTTGTCCAATTAAATAGGTACAGTACCTATGAAGAAATTAGAAAATTTCTAAACAAAACGTGAGCGGCGACGTAAATTTTTATTTTTACTTCTTTTTATATTAGTGCATATAGGTATTTACGTAGTTTATCTTTAGGACAAGAACTTTTTTCAGACTTGCGATGGGTCAAAATCGTTGTTAAATAAAGCTACCCAATTTCTATTCTGTGACTAGGCGCATTGATGGCGTAGTTGTATCGCGTACGCGGTATTGACATTGCTTTGAAGCCGAGGTTCGAAACCCGATTGGGATAATAATTTTTATTTTTATTTTTAGATGTTGGTTTTCTTTTTTATATGTAGGTACTCATTTTATATGAATCGGAGATGCGAACATTTTTTTAGATCAGCTTTGGCTTGCCCTCATCGAAAACACTAGGCACGCCACTGAATGTAAGATCCCATTTCACCATGTTTATATCTATTACACCGTAACACACTATTAACCAACAAAAAATCCAACCGACATTCCTATAAAAAAAAAGCAAAATTACAATTTGTCTCAAAAATCTTCCCAATCCCGACCCTAAAGTTCAAGTTTAATCTCCGAAAGCTTTCAACAATGAATTCAGTGTACACAAAAATCACTTACGTTTCTAAATAATATTTTTTTCCATTCGTCCCCAACGCGAATCCCACTTCTGTATACAGTAATTATACGAGCTAGATAAACAAGACATGCTGGGATTCGTTTACTGCCATCTAATTCTGTTTACGTAACGTCTGGATCGTTAATGCGTCGATTTTTCCACACAGTCCAAGTTAGGAGGATTTTGAGGGCATTACATTTTTTTAGGGTAATTTATTAGAGTCTCTTGCAGTTTAAAGTTTTTTACTTTTTACCCCTTAGTTGATTTTGGGGTATTGTGGGACCTTGTGTGGTTAAATACAAGTACTATAAATTAAAATATTTTTAAATATAGTAGAATAGTTATTACCGCTAATCCAATCCATGACAACTATAAGTGACGTAAATTAAAGATCTAATTTTAATTAAATATCGCCATACTTAAGCAATTACAAAAACACACGGGGTTGCCGGTTACACCGCTACATATTAGTTTAATATTCCTAATAATTATTATGATTCAGATTATTTTATTTATAAATAGCATGTCAAGAAACGAATTTTGTTCCTATAAGTAATGGACCAAGACATCAAGACCATTGGTTTGCTAATCTTATAAAAATCAACACTCCCACAAAGCCACTAACATCGCTACAAGTTCATAACTGATGCTATTCTCACACTCAGGAGAGGAATAAATAGCGTCCCCGAGGGCAATTTCCATGGATTTACAATCGTTCCTTTTAAAAACACAAAGGACTCGTTGTTTGCTAATTTTGCATGAAGAGCGTTGAGGCGTGTTATTCTCAAGAACTCGCTATGAAAAATAAGATGATTTAATTAAAACTTTCACGTTTTCTTCAATATTTTCTTTAATATATCGTTTATCGTCTTCTTGGTTTGTGACAGTGTAGGTTGGTAAGTTCTGAATTCGGTTCTCTTGAGTTTTACGAATTTGATGTTTCAGGATGATTTAGGTACCGCAAAACCTTTACTTTAAAATAAAGCTTCTTAGCGGATTTTCTCGTGATCATTTTACTTTCCTTTTGTATTAAAAGTTGGTAATAAGCACAAAAAAAAATTAATTAAATACTCTAACCAACTATATCTCCCCGTACAAGTGTGCTAACGTTCCTAATTACCCCAATTCTGTATTTACCCGTAACACTATAGTTATGCGCGGGGTATTCCGTAATTGAAACCGGCTGAAGGCGCCACTGGACCTCGGTCACTTGTTAATTTGTTCAAACCCGCCTTTCAGGATTTCGGGGTGTTACAAACTTTAAGTTCTGTGTACTTTTTGTTTGGGTTGCCGATTTGGATTACGCGGCGTTAATGATATGGTGTGTGTAGATTTTGTATAAATGTATTTATAGCATTTTGTGGTATTCAAAATAGTTGACTGTAGTTTGACTGGTGGTAGGTCTCTCATTATGTAAGAGGCCGTCTGGGTGGGTACCACCGCAATGTCTATTTCTACCGCCAAGCAACAGTGAGCATGCACTGTTGTGTTTCGGTTTGAAGGACATTGTAGCCAGTATAACTACTGGACATATTGAGACTTAACATCTTATGTCTCAGGATGACGAGCGCAGTGGAATGCCACACAGTGCTTTGTAAGTCAAGGTGCTGGATGGTGTTGCTACTGTTTATGGGTGGTCGTATCGCTTACCATCAGGCGAACGGCATGCTCGTCTCGTTATTCAAAGCTATAAAAAAAAAAGAAGTTGTGCAGTATTTTATTTAGACTTAGACTGTTGCTTTTAGAAGCCAATTATTGGATGAAACTATAATAAACTAAGCAAAAAGTAATTCAAATAGGAACTAACCAACGCTAGTTACATTATAAAAATAGTTTGATAATTTGGAACTTTATCAAACATAGTGTTTTATACAACTACTGCATATAAACAGTAAAAACATCACTAACTACTTTATAGGACGCTCGTCGACATGAGACATTTATTGGTATGATAATGCACTGGACAGTCTACTTATAATTTATTTCTTAGTGTCTTCAAACTACAACACAATATTGTTGTATACTGCTATCCTGCTGCTGCGTAATATGTGATTGAAAAAATATGTTTGTTTGTTGCAGGGCCGAGGATATGATTATCAACAGGGAACGAGGTCGCGAGCGAGGGTAAGTCTATTTTATTCTTAAAGTATTCTAACACTCGCGAATTATTGCGTAGTTAAAATAAATTGATTTTCAACATCAGCTATTTTAGGTTCAACTGCGGTTCTATTGTGGTTTTCAACATCATCTATTGATTTTGATCTGGGTTACGCAACTTAGTTACTGAGACTCAGAGAGTAAGGGTTTAAATTTGTGCTACTGTCAATCCGGCAGGAGTTCAAATCATATGTTTCGAATTAGCCTGTACCGCAAATGAAAGAAATAGGTACAGTAAATATTTTTTCGTAACAAAACTATTTCATATTTCGAGAAATAAAATATTTTTTATCGAAATAAATCCAATTACTGTAAACGAATATAATATATATTATATCCCGTGTATACACTGCACGTACATCGCAGAGACAATAACACGGGTATCTGGGTCTTTTTAATGAGAGCACATCTTACCAGACAATCTAAAAATGTCTGCCAGATCCATTCATTACGGAGACAACAGTCGTATAGCGCTGTGGGTTGCCAGGTGGGGAACTGGGACGTCCCGGTTTTATTTAATTAGGATATCGATTTTGAATAAATTGTCTTGATACAATAAAATTTTAAAGCCGTAGAACTAGAAGTAACTCAGGTTTTAAAGTAACCATCGCGTAAATGTCTGTTCTCGAGATAGAAGTATCTTAGAAGCATTTAGAGATAATCGGTTGCGTAAAAATATATGGGATCTGCGATGAAACATACAAATATCTTGATTTTCTATTATTTTCAAGATTCTTTTGCTGTTTGTATTTGTATTATAAATTAAGATTATTTTTATAAAAATTGTAGAATCAATAAAAATCCTTACTAAAATACACAAACATTCAAAGACGCGTCCCAAGAAAAATCCCACGTTCCGCCATAACTTCGCTATGTCCTCCTCTCTGTAAATCAGTGCTGGGATCTAACTCTACTATACCTAGGCTCTGTAAATTAGTAAACAGCTACAGTGACATGATTGATATTCACGCAGATACACACACCAAGCTCCATAAAGTGATGCTCTCACAACAGTAATTTGCGCTTAGACATAAGTTTGTTGTTTTTTCTTATAATCTCTTACTCCAAAGGTTGTAAATTCATTATAATTTTGTATGTGTTATTTACTCATAATAGTGCATCATACCTATACCTATACCTTACTATTTGTGTGTTAATTTGTAATAAAAAAAATAAAAATAAAAAAAAGACATAAATAAAAAGCACGTTTTCATAAACAGCGAAATATGATTGACTTTTTCCAACATAAATTTCAGAGCACTTAAAGTCACAAACATTTATTTTACCTTAATTTTATTCTGCTAGCAACACTGTCATCAAGCATACCGCTGTCGAGCAACATTGCCGCTTGCAAAGTAGCTCGTGTCTTACCAAATTTGTTACATTGCCTTTAATTAAACTGTTGAATTTAATGACCCAGCCGTTGTATGTTCTTGTAGACCTTGATTTTGGCATGTACTGTAGGACATAAAATTATAGAAAGTATTTAGGATATTATATTGTCTATAATATTTAGTATTTGAGCTAGAGATGGACATAGTAACTAAACAAGTCCGCGGTTTTCTTGATTAATATTAAGCGGTGATAGCCTAGTTGGGAGAGGAACGGATTGCCGAGACGAATGTCCGCAGGTTTAAAACCCAAGGACACGCACCTATGACTTTTCTAAAAAACTATGTGTGTATTCTTTGCGAATTATCGCTCGTTTTAACGGTGAAGGAAAACATCGTGAGGAACCCTGCATATCACAGAAGTTCTCTATAAGAATTTGAAAGGTATGTGAAGTCTGCCAACCTGCACTAGGTCAGCGTGGTGGACTAAGGCCTAAACCCTCTCAGTTGCAGAGGAGGCCCGTGTTCAGCAGTGGGCAGTATATAATACAGGGTTGGTATGGTATGGTATGGTATTAAGTTCAAAGCGACTGTTGTTTGTTTCATAGCAGCAACTGGCTAATGGCTTGTTTTTTGCATTATTCGTGTAATTGACAAGACAAACAAATGGATTAGTAATAAACATGACTGTGCACAGCATAATTAACATTGTCTACAAAATACATAATTATATCCCATACTTGCGTATATTGTACAAACATTAAGGGCGAAAATTCTGTAAACAATTGTTATTAAACCACGAAAATAATTTAGACTGAATTTCACATACACAAAGACCAAGTCTTAAATCCTAATTACTTATGTCCTAAAGATATGCACAGGGGTATTTTAATTCGAGAAAAATCACAAGCAATCCTGCGAGTTAAAGTTACCTTAATAATTCGAAGCTTGACAATACCCTCATCACGATCCCCAGAGACAGATTACAAAATCAGTAATAAGAAGTCCATAGCAGATTATGGCGATCGTTAATGTGTGCCTTTGTAAATGGATTACTCGCCCCGGGCTCTCAGTTATGTTTTTCTAATGAATTATTTATAGATCCACGATAATGAGGAAAGGGTTTAATCGTTAAACCCTGAGCTTTCCTTGATATATCGCGCTGTTATCCATCCTGCGGGAATGTTTTTGGATAGAGGAATGTTTGTTATTTATGTTGTTTGTAGTCTATTGAAATTGTTATTATGATTAAGTGTTTGCGTAGTTTATTTTGTAGTTATTATTTTGTATTGTGCACTGTGACATTTTGGGTTCGACAGGTTGGTCAAAGGTTTTATTACCTTATGGATTCCAAAAACTATTTGTTGCCTAACATTAGGATTTATCGACAAAAAATTAATAAATGATGTCTGTTTAAATTCATGTTACAATAATAGAGCATGGCTTGTACATTGTTAGCTGTTAAAAATTCATGCTAGCGAAACACCATCCGATATTAATATTTTTTTTAATATCAACTCCTACTATTAGAAAGAATAAAAAAAAGACACATCTGTAGTGTGGAAACATAAACGTCGCCATATAATAAGGTATAAGAACTCTTAATGTTATCGCGTCGTATATAAATGAGACGCGGTGGAGGATACCACATTAGGGAGACAGACGATCTCATAAAGGTTGCAGGAGCCACGGGAACAAGTACCACGGGAATAGGAAAGAGGTATTGAGAGTAAGTTGAAAAAAAAACTTTTACTAGTAGTAGGTCTCTCATATGTTTTACTGGTGGTAGGTGTGCTCTCTCATATGTAAGAGTCCGCCTGAGTGGGTATCACCGCAATGTCTATTTCTACCGCCAAGCAGCAGTGTGCATGCACTGTTGTGTTTGGGTTTGAAGGACATTGTAGCCAGTATAACTACTGGACATAATGAGATTTAACATCTTATGTCTCAGGATGACAAGCGCAGTCGAATGCCACACAGTACTTTGTAACTCAAGGTGCTGAATGGTGTTGGTACTGTTTATGGGTAGTCGTATCGCTTACCATCAGGCGAACGGCACGTTCGTCTCGTCATGCAAAAAAAAGCAATTTGTCTCTGGAATATTATCGATGACGACTATACAAGGGAAACATCGCTAAAGATATTTGTTCCGATTAGTCCCGTTTCACGATCAGCCATTTTTTTAAGAGACTTGAATACTTTTTGGGGTAATTTATTCTTTAGTGTTAGTACCCCAACTTACAACAAAACTCAAAGTTATATACGTCACTTTTATAACTCAATTAAATTGGATTTACCTACATATATAATATTACAATATTCTAGTAAATTTCAATATATTAATATACAAAACGAAATAATGACCAACCGTGGTGGTTGAAAGTGAGATTCTTGTATGATAAAACAATTTATCTAAGTCGCACGTCCCAATCTGTTTAATTTATTTTCTTCAACTTTTCTAATGTAATTACTGTTCTAATTTCGTTCAGCCTGCTCTTTCTTTTCAGTTCTGAGTAGTATCGAATTATAATTTGGTTTGCTACACATAGAAAATAGCGTATTCCGTCCCATGATGTGATAGGGAGCGAGAGCCTATCGCCATATCGGGCGCAAATTCCAGACTCAGGGCTGATACTGAATTTAAAAAACCCAGTATCAATTTGCCCGACCCGGGAATCGAACCCAAGCCCTCAGCATTGCAGTCATACCGTAATATAACTACGCCACCAAGGCAGTGAAAATATAGAAATAGTTTTATCTTAACCGCTTAGTTTCGTTCCGCTAGTCGGTATCCAAAAGAAAACAAGATTTTTTTAATCCAATACAAGGTGTAGCTGGCTGCTTAGTCTTTTTCTTGGATAAAAACTACATGAATATTCCAGGAAATTGTCTACTTGTATACTAAATTCCATCGAAGTCGGAGTAATGGTTTGTTGGTTTACTTCTAGCGAACATCCAAACATCTTCACAAACTTTCGCATTATTATACACACACTCACGACTTGTATCCCCAAAAGGGTAGGCAGAGGCGCAACTAGTTGCACCCACTTTTCGTCGTGTATATTCCGTTCCATGATGTGATAGGGGGATAACCTATCGCCACTGCTGAATAGAAATAGAAAAACTCAATATCACTTTGCCTGATCCAGGGATCGAACTAGTGACCTCAGCATTGTAGTCGTACTATAATACAACTACGCCATCGAGGGTCATTTCGAATTTATAATATAAATAAAAAGCCTTCAAAACAGTATTGGGGTAAACGCGCTTAAAGATCACGTTCTAAATAGATTCCACAGAACAAACTCGTGCAAAAACTACCCCTTACGAAACCACGCCGAAGATATTTTCTCTCAGAGATAGGAACAAAAGGACACCCCAGGGAATGGTACCCCTCCCCGTGGCTTAATTACGTGCCCCTACGTGATCGGGGCCATAGCTTCACGTAGTAATTACTTTTTCCCCTTGTATTTACGTTTCGCGAAAGGCCGGTTCAATCATAGACAACGTAAATCTTGATTGGGATTTGTCTGTTTGTTTAGTATTCTAAGATAACCTAGGCTCTGGTAATAATCTTATAGAGTTTGATGAACGAGGTTAGCTATTGGCACTGTTGTTTCTGTTTAATCTTACGCCTTGAATTCGATTTCTAGTATTTTTTTGTCGTCTAGCCGTTTAGGCCCCAGATTGTCTATGCAGTTATTTAACAGTTTCAATTTAAATGGGCATACATACCACCATTCTACGTTAATTTCACAAAGATAACGTAACACAGTGTTCCGAGTTTACATAGAGAATAAGGCCTCAGACATGGCATTTTAAGTGACAATAATAATAACTAACCATGAAGGCCATCTTGTATGAAGAACATAACTAATTTGTTACAGTGTCCTAACTCAGAAACATGCTTGCGCTGTATTAATATCAGTGAATTTCCAATGGAAACAAAGAGATGTTAAGCCATCCCTCGGTCGTTGTCAATCTGCAGAATGAATCATTTACCTACCCTTCTGAATATTCAGAGACTACGACACTAACTATTCAGACAAATATAAACTATATAATCTAGATCGTAGATGGTACAATCGAGAACAATAACCATAAAATCCACTTAATTCAACAGTATTTTAAACAAAGTGAAGTGCCTTGGCAAGCTACGCGATAGTAAGTGCATCACAAGTTCCAACGCACGCTCTGTGATGTATGCGATGGGATTACATTTTTGATCTATTATTACTTAACTTTTGCTTAGTTTGTGGGGATGGGGTAACCGGTAAACTTAGGTACGTATGGGGTAAAGTTATCGCGTGTAATACACGGATCATTCGTTCCTCAGATAGTTATTTGGAACTACTTATGTAATAACAATTTAGGTATTTACAAATTCTTTAGGACGTTCGCATATGCAATTGGTATAGCCTAAGCCCTTACGAATCTTTATTGACGACAGTTTTGTGATCGGTTTTTTAATGTTTACTAATAATTTTGTATCATGTAATAGACTGTAATTATATTTAAAAATATATTTTATTCATCACAAAATGATCTTTGTTATTTGACAAAAAAAATATTTTTTTAGCATTTTTGGATAATGAAATATTATGGCTTATTTTCTTAAAGACCTAAGTTTTAATCAAATCCTAATTCCTACTATACTCCAAAGAGGCACCAAGGTATTCTGCTTTAACTATTGGTAAATAGCAAATACCAATCATAAGAAATGAATACAAATAAACAACGGTATAAACTAAGAATAAAGGCCACAAAACACGGTCCCCAGCATTCGAATAAATATACATTCTATAATATTAAAAAAAACAATTTTAATCTCCACAAGGACGGATGCTGTTACAAGCGTTTTTAATATCAGCGCCCTCTGTTAGCCACGGAGGGGACCACTTCATTTCCACTGCATTTGAAAATGTTTAAAAAAGCGAACAAAAGGCTGAATGGATCCCGTTACAGCGTCTATTGTGACGAAAGTTCATCCGACCGGCTTGGTATCGACGAGTTTTTAATATTTTCCATTGAAATTTTGAAGTCTTGAGTCTTCTCTGATATTGTAATTTTGCTGGTAGATCTATATCTATGTGTTTCTGCAAAAAAATAGTGAGTAACTGTTAGATTACCCCCTGTGGGTACCGAGAACTTTAAGAGTTATCACATGATGGAGAAATGTTAAAAATGTATCGATACAATATTTACTAAAAAAAACTTTAGTCGTTTATAAAAAAATAATGTAAATAAATGGCTTTAATAATATTTTGTAAGATGATTTTCGTCAAATTTATTAAAAAAAACGAAGCAAGTTGTTCTTTAATAAATCAACAACGAAGTTCCCATGAAACTGGTTGCAGACATTTAGCGTATATTAAAAAATCCCCGTTAGCATAGATTGAAACACGTGAAAATAAAACAATAAAATCGGAATAACGTTTTTGGAATGCAAATTGCGTTAAAGTAATTGCTGCTTCATAAAAAAAAAACTTATTTTTGCGAATCTTATTGAACAATTCATCACCTTAGACACAAAAAAGTATTTAGATTTTGAGTAATTTAAGAATCCTTGTTAGAACCGCGTAACACAATTTAATAAGAATATTATAATCTTAATAAACGACCTGTTAAACACTATTATTATACGACTTGATAAAGGTCCCAGGAACAGCATGCGTGCCGCGAAGCCGCTTTTGACAGGTCCGTCTGGAAATCTTTAGGGGAGGCCTTTGTCAGCCAGAGTTCATGTAACTGATAATGATGATGATACGACCCGTTAATGACTTATCAACGCTAAATAAGAATCTACATTTATTTAAAGTTACTGCAGGATACGGGTTTCACGTAGTACTCAGAGGGTATAGGCACCTAGAGAGAGCATAATCCACTCTTCTGGCCTAGTGTAAATTAGCAGACTTCACATTCCTTTTAAATTCTCAAAAATGCGTTTTCTCACTATTTATCTAAACCATAAAATCATACTAATATAATTAACAAGCATACACATAACGCTCTAATAACTAAAATATTTCTAAAATTCACTGGTAGGTCTGTCATATGTAAGAGTCCGTCTGGGTGGGTACCACCGCAATGTCTATTTCTACCGCCAAGCAGCAGTGTGCATGCACTGTTGTGTTTCAGTTTGAAGGACATTGTAGCCAGTGTAACTACTGGACATAATGAGACGTGAATATCTTATGTCTCAGGATGACGAGCGCAGTGGAATGCCACACAGTAGGTACTTTGTAAGTCAAGGTGCTGGATGGTGTTGCTAGTGTTTTTGAGTGGTCGTGTCGCTTACCATCAGGCGAACGGCACGCTCGTCTCGTCATTCAATGCAATAAAAAAATGAAATCATTAATCTACACGGGGTAATTTTACCAATGGGTATATATAGAATTAATGAGTCTACCAAACGCAGGGAAATTTCAGTTAGGGAACAAAGGGGATATAGTGTACAAACAGTGGGATACTTAAGCAAATCCCAAATCTAAACTATAATAGAATATTCAATGATTCGGGTTATACTTTAATGAATACCCCAATTTAATAAGTACATAGACCCCTTTGAAATTCTGTCAGAGCAAGAACCAGCCATTTTGAGAGACGAAGTACGAGCAGCTATTCGGCATCTTAAGCGTAACAAGGCAGTAGGTTTTGATGAAATCCCGATCGATACGATAAAAGACATGGGAGAAATCGGAGTAGATATACTGTACACTATATGTTGCCGGATATGGACAACCGGAGTGTGGCCGAGCGATTGGTCACACTCTATATTCATACCACTACACAAAAAAGGATCAACTAAAAAGTGCAGTAATTAAAAAATCATTTCTCTCATATGTCACGCTAGTAAAATCATGCTGCAAATTATCAACACGAGACTCCAAGTGACGCCTCCAAGAGACGCCTTCTCAGGATCCTGTGGACCACGCACCGTACCAACATTTCAATCCTGGAAGAACTGAACATCAAATAGAGATTATCGTCGATTGTGCATTTACGAATCCTCAAGTTCTTCGGGCACATAAGCCGAAACGAGGACTCCATGGAACGATTAGTGGTTCAAGGGAAAGTAGAGGGCAAAAGAGCTCGTGGACGCGCTCCTAAACGTTGGACAGACCAAATTAAAACCATGACATACTCCTCTATAAACTAATGCTTCCACTCCGCCAAACATCGAGACATATGGCGACGCATCGTGAAAACGGCAGTTCATCAATCAGCCCAAACATGCCAACGACCACTCTGTCAAGAGTGCACGACTAAGAAGAATAAGTACATAGATTGTATGAGATTTACTTTACATTAGAATAACGTAACTTGTTCTTTAGTAAAATATAATTTAGCCCAATAATTTACATAGAAGATAACGTAGTCGAAAGTTCTCCAAGTAAACCTAACTTACTATTATTTTCTTTTTTATTCTAATACAAAAAGTGTTCAAACATAGACCAATTTAAAGTATTGCTTTACTTTCAAAATTAGTTTTAGTTTTTTTGTCCTAAAGATGCTTCGATAAACTTTACGGCCTTTATTCAAAAAAGGTTTATAAAAGAGTTGATATTTAAAGACTTATTTAAATAAAAGTACAAAGTTTAAATAAAGTAAGCTTTAAAATTACCTGAACAGTTTTATAAAATTTTTAAAGCATGTTCTGCATGTAGAATCTAATAAAGCGTAACTTTATTAGTTTAATGACGTCACGCGCGTGTTATTACAACGGACTATTACCAATTTTTTTAAATATAGAGACGAGCAGCGTTGTTGTCGGGTAAGAGCAATGTCTTACAATAATATACAATTGCTTCCAGAACTTTGAAATGCATTGTACTGCGCGTTTGACACCTCGAGACATCAGATGTTATGTCTTTCGCGCCCGGAATTTATTGACTACAATGTCCTATATCTACCGCCTAGTTTAAATGATTGATAATTATAATTTCTTTCAATTAGTACTTCATTTAGCTATAACGATATGTATGTTATTACAAAAATATTTAGAAACATAATGTTTCTTAATTAACTTCATCAGAATACAAATTTTTGTCATATCTTTACACCTGGCAACTCACGCACGCGGCCCGGCGCGTCATTTTCTGGCAGATTTCACGGCAGGACACACCAACTGGTTTGGCTAATTGACCGAGCGGTTCGCGCTCGCTCCGTTAGCGCGCGTAATGGACGGCCGCCTCAATATGTGTACGCACCCTTATATCAATAATTACGTAGATACAAACCATAATCAATGAATGTAAAATTTTTAGTCGTCTTGAAACTTTTGCCGTCGTTTCCTTTTTAAGCTATTGCATAGCTTCTATCGCGGGCCTTGAGCGTGGAGACCGAATCCAGAAATTCCGTAACGAAAATAACCTGACATCTTTTTTATCTTACTAATATGAACCTTAAATACAATGCGTAGAAGCTATAATGCTTGAAACGAGTATATTTTTATTTATTTTATTTATTAAAGTCATTAAAACCATTTCTTACTAATCTAATATGAACCTTAAGTACATTGCGTAGAAGCTATTTCCCCAGCGTTGGCACGGCACGAGTACAAAAGAATCGAACGTAACATTCTTTTCTACTTTGGTTGTGATGCATAGATTTTGTGATGACCCTTGCATTTCTGACATTTATCAATAACAAGAGTAAACGTGCGTTGCTCGCGTTTAAAAATCTACTTTATCTGGTAAGCGTAAGATCGAATTTTGTGATAAAAAATGCTATGCAATAGCTTTACCGCGGCAGTCTCCGAGTGCCACACGTATTTTTTATTTATTATTTTATAAATAACATTGATATTGTATCTATTTTTTTTTTAAATCTACATGCCTGTTTTAATTTATGGTACTGCTCTGGTATTTGAAGGCGCGAATGTTTTAGTAAAAAGGACATGTCCAAAAATGGGCTTAAAATTCTAACCGAGATACTTTATACAGGATCATTTTGACATAGCGTTAATAAATGAAACCACATACTCGTCTTTGCTTTTGCTAACATCGTGCCAAAAATTATTCATGAGAAACGAATATTTTCACATATAATACCACAAGAGCTTCAAAATTATCGGGTATTTTCCGATAGGTTCGTTGCAAACAAATGAAGGAGTTTTCAGGTTAAAAAATCACGAGCGCGAAGCGCGAGTGATTTTTCCTGAAAAACTTGACGACTTCATTTGTTTGCAGGGAACCTTGAGGGAAATGCCAGATAATTTTGAAGCTCGTGTGGTATTCGGGGGATTATTTTTCCGTCCCAAATGTCGGCCAATAGAATTGCACCATGAGATGAAATGAACAGTCAACAAATAAGAATTTCATAATATATAGTAACGACCAGAGAAAATATTCAAAAAAAATTGTTTCTTATTATATAGTAATGACCAGAGAAAATATTCAAAAAAAATTGTCAGTATAATACCATGTAGGTTGTACCACGTGACGTCGAATGGTGCAATTCTATTGGTCGATATTTGGCTCGGAAAAATAATCACCAAAAATCTAAATTTTATTTTCCTTGTTTTTTTTTTTTTATCATTTCATAGTTTAGTGCGAATATGGCGTATGCGTGAGTGTTTTTCTGACTGAAAGTGTGATATTGCTCCAGCGACGAATCCTTCTAGAGTAGTAGTAGTGGCATTAGGGCGTGTAAACTTAAAGTTACTTTTTATTGATATTTATTTTGTTCGAAACTTACACTTTTTTATTTTACATCTATGGTTAAAATAACTCAATGGAAAGTGTTATTTACAAGGACATAAGTATGTGGTTTCATTTAGTAACGCAATGTCAAAATGACCCTGTATATATTTGGATAGTACTCCCAAAAACTAGGCCTTAGCAATAAATCGTATAATTTCAAAGTCCTCTGACTTTGAGATTTATGTAATTTTATTTTTCTTTAAACACACTTAAAATGAACGGTTATAAAAAGTTGTTATAAATGTTGGGGTCTAAAAATATTTTTTAATGGATCCGAGATCCATATTTTTTTCCCTTTAATATCCATAAAGTTTGAGCCTGATTAGATTTTGAGGCCCGTCACCCATACAAAAAGCAGATATCTACTTTCTGCCGTTTTGAACGTAAAATATAGGAATATTTTCAACTTGAAACAATGAAGACTTTTCTTAGCAGTTAGCTTTGTATACAAATTTTCAAATATAGAATATTACAAAAATAAATATTTGAAAATGAATAGCGTTTGAAAATGGAATGCGATCGACTAGACAATTCACCACACTGCGAGTCTGACGGCATCAATTCAGCGGCTGCAGCTGAAACGGCCGTCCAATTAGTGTCAGCATCGAAGCACTTTGTCGCTGCATGCGGAGCGAAGCGCTTTGTCGCTGCATGCGGCGAGCTCCTTACTGGCGGTTGGAGGTATTCCGTAATCTTTAGGTAATTACGTGAACAAAATGGACTATTTTTACCGTCCACCTTTGTGGGACTCTTTGATTTTTTTGCAGGCATATTGAAACTGACGTGCCTTTGAAAGGAATTAAGCATTAAACGGGATCGTACAAATTGAATGATGAATTTTGAAATTGGAATTTTATTGGACATTTTAAATTTGTTTATAGACTATCCAATAGCAGCCAGTGCCCAGTACCATCACACCATGACATGCACAGTTTTCCTTTTCTTTATTCACTATGCAAGTAAGTACCTACTGCGTCAGAATAACGTGTGGCGGAAAAATTTCAGGCCATTCTTTTTGAACCAAATTGCCTCATAATTTAACTGCCTTATTTGAATCAAAACTAACGGTTCAATCTCAAGTGCCACCTGCTCAATGTGATAATTAAATTGAAATTGAATTAAATAAAAAAACGAGATATATTTTTTTATAATACGTAGCGTATTTCTATAATATTCATTTAATTTAATGTCAAAATATACCCCCTTTATGTAACCTCCACGATGTTAATAGTGTATATCTAAACCAAACCAACACAATAAACCTTTTTCTTGAATTGTCGATCTCTACGCTATTTTTCTAGAATTACATACATCCTATAGGTATAACCGCATATCGCATTATCTGAGACCGAGCATACATCGAGATCATAAAGACGTCCATTGTTATTTATGACGCTCTGCTGACGCGATTGGGCCAAGTCGGCTCCGTGATCGATCTCTTCCGATACCGTCAGCAAAAACAGGCGTTAGTCTAGATGTACTGCGAGCAAAAAAAAGCTAGTGAAGAAGATGAAGAATGATGATGAAGAATATAATGAGAGAAGGGTAGTAAGGGTAGGTCTTTATCGAAGACTAATTATCTATGTCTAATAACTCTAACACATCTTTTCGGTCTTACTTAATAATTTCATAAATTGCGAAAGTGTGTGACGAACACGAAAATATTTCTAACCTTAATTGTTAACTTTAAGTACGCAGTAACCCTTTAAACTTAATATAAATATAACTTTCTTACTGCGTATTCAAAGATGGTGTGGTGGATAAGTCAGAATGTGCATCGTCTTGTATATCATCTCACATTGCCTTAAAGACGTTGACCGAGTTATATGGGAAAATAAAACGAGCCACGTGCTTTTGTGGATCTAGTGTGTAGGTTCCGTGCATTTATAATAGCATGAATAATAATACTAGCCCTATATTATATTCTGCCCACTGCTGAGCACGGGCCTCCTCTACTACTGAGTGGGTTTAGGTCTTAGTCCACACCGCGCTGGCCTAGTGCAGGTTGGTAGACTTCAGATACCCTCGAAATTCTCAAGTATGCAACCTCTCACTATGTTTTCCTTCGTCGTTAAAGCGAATGATTTAATTTTGTCCAAATTAACTTCAATAACGAAGACATTAATGAATTACTACTTCTACGTATTTTTTTTATAGGTAATAATGTACATTCGTATGCGAGCGTGCATTTGGGTAGGTGACGGATTGTCTACCTTTTCCGCTAAGCAGCCGTCCCCGTATATTGTCTCCCAAAATCGTTTCCCATTGTGTTCACAGAGGACGTGCCATTGAGTACGAACCCAAACCCGGTCTTAGCTCTAAACTGCCATTAGGCCAAGGAGGCCTTAATGAGGATATTTACCTACATCTACACAGACACACACTCACGACTTTTATTTCGGTGGGGTAGGCAGAGGCACAACTAGTGCACCCATTTTTCGCCGTGTATATTTCGTCCCATGATGTGATAGGGGGCGAGCCTATCGCCATATCGGGCACAATTTCCAGACTCCAGTCTGATACTGAATAAAAAAACGCAATATCACTTTGCCCGATCCGGGGATCGAACCCGAGACCTCAGCATTACAGGCGTACCGTAATACAACTACGCCACAGAGGCAGTACCTAAATATACAGTAACCTAATTTAATTCAAGACAAACGTCTCGCCAACGGATCCCTAAAGTGCAAACTCATACTAATTGGATGCGCCTCCAACTAAAAACACCAAGTACAAAAGTTCAAAGCAGTGTAGTTTATATTTGCAGTTTTAATAAGTGCGCCTAGATGTGCATTGTACGCAGGCAGAGTTACCAACTTGTAGTAAAGTTTGATCTAAGAACGCTGAGCTTATCGGATAGTGCAATTCTTGAATGGTGATCGTAGGATAAAATAGAAATGATTGTAAATTGCTAGTAGTAAGATTAAATAATTCTGAGAAGTGTAGTGTTGTAAAATGGAGTCCGAAAATAACTTGTAGTTTCTAAACAATTACATTAAAAACGATTTCAGGGCTTCATTTTATGTTTAGTTATTTGGTAAAATAATATTTTTCTAAATATTTTGGCTTTCCAGATAGTAGAATGACGCTCAACGAGCCTCTAAGTAGAGCGTACATATATTTAATGAGAGGGAATTTCCTAGAAATTCAAATGCCAATTCCATCTAGAACGTTACCCAATATCAACATCGGCCACGCTGTCCACTGGTGAATAAAAACTTCGCCAAAAATTCTACTGGCCTGTTGGAAGCAGCCTGCATCCAGCAATATGATAAGACCTTATAAAGATCGCAAGAAATTACCTTACATATACATTCACGCCTTTACTCTTGAAGGGGTAGGCAAGACAACTAATGGACGCGCGTCGCGACATATATTCCGTCCCTTCATAGGGGGCGAACCTACCCCCATTACCCAATGTAATATCCCTTAAATTGGCGACGAGTGTCAGCCGTCCCTGTTTTTTGTACATCCATGAATAAATAAGGGGTTAACGGTTAAATTTTCCACATTTCGCGATGGATTTGCGCCCCATCGTTTACACGCTCCGACGGGCTCTTGACGAAATTTCAATATCCCCGCGATCGGATATCTAGTTTTGTGCGAATAAATTGTATAGAATTCACGATGGTTATCATTAGTGTTGTCTGGTTGATGACATAGACTTTAGTATAAATCGGTTTTAGTTAAATACACTGCCTTGGTAGCGTTGTTTTATTGTGTGCGCAGTACGCCGCTCTGATGCCTATTGACATTTACTGAGAACATTTCCAGACTCCGGGCTGATATGGAGTAGAAAAGCCCAATATAATTTTGCCCATTTTTTTTTTATTGCCTTAGTAGGCAAACGAGCGAGCGGTCCGCCTGATGGTAAGCAGCATCCGCCGCCCATGGACTAAAGCAATGCCAGAGGCACAGCCAAGCCGTTGCCTACCGGGAGGTGAGCACTCTTTTTAAACCTCGTTGGAAGAAGGACAAGTCATAGCGCTCGGGAAACACCGATGCAGGGAGTTCATTCCAAAGCTTGCACGTGCGCGGCAGGAAAGACCGTTGAAAACCGGCCCATCCCGGGAATCAAGTCCGAGACCTCAGCACTGCAGTTTTACTGTCAACTACGCCATTGAAGTAGTCCCACTTATTCACCAGTATAATAAAAATAATACAAAATTCCACGAAAACAAAACACCGACAGAAACGCTCCATAATTGCATCTCTAAAGATTTTACCAAAGCCAATAGAGTTTTCCTGGATGAACATTCGCAGGTGTGCCCCGAAGTTCAACGGAGCGGTTGTTGTAGATTCAGTTCGCGCTCCATCGGGTAAAGACGGGGCGCAACGTTGTGCGATCGGTGGAGGATATACTAACTTGATCGCGGATGCGTCCGCTTGGAAATCACGAAAATATACATTTATAGACAGTGATAGTTCGATAGCAGAAGCTTTCTATTATTTTTATATTTATGTAGAGATGAAAGGACTGGTTGGCAGGCCATAAACGAGAAGTATAAATGAGAGAGTGTGTGAGACAGAGGGGAGTATGGAAATGCAAGATGGAGATTCTGGGGCTGTGTAATTAAGACACAGAAAACGAAAAAAAAACATATAAGCTGTACATTGCAAGTGAAGAATTAAAACTACATAAAGTATCGTGGTGTTTTTTTTTCACATTTATATATTTATTTAAAGGCTACATCAAGATGAGCAACTCGCGTGATAGTAAAGGCACGATTTGCCATAAACAGTAGCAATATTATCTGGAATCTCACCCTGAGACATAAGATATTAAATTTACTGTCTTCTAATACTGTCTAAGATACCTTCAAACTGGTACACAATTTGCAACTTGCTGGCAGAAATAGACAATGCGGAAGTACGGACCCTGATTGATGCTACTAGAGACTTTCTTATCATTGCTTTAATTATAAGAACAGTAAAGCCGCTTTCATGAAAACCCATCAAAGCAATTTGCACTTAAACAACGAACGTCAAATAGACCTATTGTATCCAAAACGGTATCGCTTCATGCATAAATGTGGCCCAAAAAGGTCTCCAAACAATCCCGGTATCGGTATAGCAGATGTTTGCTATGTACACTCGGCTGTTTACAGAGGACGATAAACATTCCGCATCGCCTACTGGATGATCCGGTCGGGTAATGCTACTTTGATAGTGGACTAGGCGGAATGTACAACGTGAAAGTGTCTAATAATTGTAACAGTTACATTAGGTTCTAGACTGCCTCAGTGGTGTGTTGCGTGTGCAGTACGACCACCACTGGTGGTAGGTCTCTCATATGTAAGAGTCCGTCTGGGTGGATACCACCGCAATGTCTATTTCTACCGCCAAGCAGCAGTGTGCGTGCACTGTTGTGTTTCGGTTTGAAGGACATTGTGGCCAGTATAACTACAGGACATAGTGAGACTTAACATCTAATGTCTCAGGATGACGAGCGCAGTGGAATGCCAAACAGTACTTTGTAACTGAAGATGCTGAATGGTATTGCTATTGTTTATGGGTGGTCGTATCGCTTACCATCAGGCGAACGGCATGCTCGTCTAGTCATTCAATGCCATAAAAAAAAAGAAAAAAAAGCCTGTGTATATAAGGTTCAAACAGGCCGGCATAATTGTATCGACTGACGAGGTATTACCATCGCTCGTCCGTCGAAACTATCTGAACCCCGCTGCGCTTACCAAGTGCAAAGGGGTCAATTTGCCGTGGACTTATAAAAAACCTGACATATCAAATAGCAGTATGCAGATTCCTATCAATAATACAATCCAAATTCAACAGACGAGATTCAATGCTTCCCAGAGCCTCAGAATTGCTATCCTAGATATACATCAGTCTCAACCCTGGATGTTAATTTAATGCCTAGCAATTCCAACTGAACTATCAATTGTTCCAACATAGACCATTTATTACGGCCAAGTAAGGCGAAAGGTACAAAAATAAAGGTGCCTCGTTGACATGAGAAAAAGTACGCCTCCCTGCGCTATAACTCACAAATTTTGTAGCATATTGCCGTGAAACCTTGTTTTATAAAGCCTTGGTCAACATTAAACCATTTTGTTTTTTCATTGAATATTGTTCCTTCGCGGAAAATTATGGCTATGAATTTATTTCAAGTTAAATACGTCATGTTATTAATTTGGTTTTGGAATTATAATATTATGTTCTGTATTCTGAGGAATAAAAAATTGTGAAATTTTTATAAAAGTGACTTATTAATGCTAAATGCTCTAAGGTTATTAATGATCTTATTTCTAAAAGTGAGATTGGTGACTGTTAAATAATATGGCGAACGCTAACCTTAAAAATTGTTTTTAAAAGCAGTATATCTCTTGTTGTAATAGTAAGGGAACACGTATAAAACCCGACAGTGTTGTCGCTAGAAAACTTATTATTGACCGGAGTACGACAAAATATAGTGGAAGCAAGCTGAGCGTGATTTAGTGATGTCAGGCTTGGATGAAAAATTGCTAGAAACGCGCCACAAATCACCTCGGCGCCTATAGCCGATGGACGAGTGTAATTTACTGCTTAGCCGATTATTTATTATATGTGCCCCATAATTGGTTCCGCTATCCTACAATTGATAGTTCGTGTAATGGTGTATTATTATGTTATTTATTTATAATTTTGTTGAATAATTTTATTAGGTTTCTGAATTTTTTTCCTGGATAGGTCACTAAATTTATTTTTAATAGAAAACTCAGCTTTTTACCTCTTGAATTTCGTTTGAAGGATATTTAAACTAGTGTGGGGCTTAACTTTTGAAATCCCTATGGGATGGGGTCATTACAGTACAGTACAGTTCGGCAGTAATTGGGACGCATTGACTTTAGAAAGAGATAGCCGGTCAGATATGGCTTTGTAGAGTGTCGTCTCTGTCACTCACACCTATATTACATTTTGTCATTGACACTGATTCTCTTATTAGGATAGCTCGATATCTAATATTTAGGGCCGCTTCACCGCTTGCAGATAAATGCTACTCGTCACAAAATGTATAAGCCCACCAAATATAAAAGTCACACTCTAATCTATGCTCCCAAATTAATGGTAATAAAATGAGTACTATCTCCATTAGCTGTTTAATACGATAACTGTCAAATAAAATTTACTAGGAACCCGTGAAACTGACCCTAAGGCTTGATATTCTGTAGGTAATATTTAGAACCTACTATGCACACACACACACTCACTCCTTTTATCCCCGAAGGGGTAGGCAGAGGCGCAACTAATGCACCCACTTTTCGCCATGCGTATTCCGTCCCATGATGTAATAGGGGGAGAGCCTATCGCCATATCGGGCACAAATTCCATACTCAGGGTGCTGACTCAATAGAAAAATCCAATATCACTTTGCCCATCCGGGGGATCGAACCCAAGACTTCAATTGCAGTCGTACCGAATACAACTACGCCACCGAGGCATTACCTTATGTGCCATTTAAATTAATCTAATTAATCACCTAGAACATATTTGAACAATTAATAACAGCTATTAGATTCTATTCAATCAACACAAAACAATTTATTTATAATTTATCAATATCCCATTGTTTTAATAGCCTTCGGTGATTTTGATTGATTTACGAGCATCCAGTGAAAGACGTGAAACTCCGTAATAAATTAAAAAGTTAGCAATTGACTAGAACATCTGTTACGATTTCAGGATTTATAGCTCAACTATGTTTGGTTAAGATTCATGGTAAGATTTGCATTTTAAAGAGTATTGATATAGTAAGTTCGTCAAGTAATTAGCGTACGTATCGTTGGACGTCCATCTGCAAGGTGTACAGACGACTTGATAAAGGTCGTAGGAACACGCTGGATGCAGGCCTCTTTTGACAGGTCCCTCTGGAAATCTTTAGGAGAGGCCTATGTTCAGCAGTGGACTTCATGTGGCTGATGATGATGATGATGAAGTTTGGTAAGAATTGAATACAAGTATTGTACGCAAGTGAGTAGCGGTTACATGATTGCAGGATAATAGGGTTCTTAATACGCGATTCCATTTGTGTGGGTACTAATATTATTAAAACTTACGCGAGACATATCACATTACTAGATTACAAAAACGGTTTCACTCACGTATTCTTAGTCAGAATCGCCGACCAGTTTCGACCGATTAAGTAGGTCATCTTCAAAAGTGAATGCTGAGAGGACGTCGCGTCGCCGAGACCTCTCGATCACTCAAGTATAAGTCTAGTAATGTTTCGGTACTGTTGTAATAGGTATCATGTTCACAATAAACCATTCTTACCTGACTACGGCGAAGCAATTTTATTAATATTTTGCTTATATCTACATTTTAATAATTCAATTATCAGTAGTAAAATAAATATTTTTGCAAGTCCATCGCATAGCCGCAGTTCGTACTTGTTAATGGATATAAAACTAAATGGTCATAATATTGTGGTTGGTCGCTATGCGAAATCTCGCAATAATGCGAAAATATTTCACTATCCGCGCGGCCGCGTTATTAGCTTTTTGGTTTACGAACAGTATACGATAATTGAAATAGATTGAAATGTAATCATGGCGGTTTTTTATGACTTTAAACCTGTTTGTTTGTTAGTTTTGTTTTAAGGTAAAAGGCTTTTGTTTTCATATCCTTCTTCGCACAAGCCTGTCAAGATTGTCTTGGGATCATCGCTCTTTAATCGTTATTCTATCTCGACATAACTTTTCTTACCGGGAGATGCTATGGTTTACCTGTTTTGCCCTCAAAAATCATAAGCAAGAACATAGGATATACTAGAAAAATACACAATTCCCTGAGACACTGTGTACAGACAACTTTTTGTATGACCCGTATGAAGGCAGCAAACTCTCAACACATATAAAAAAAACCCATTCGCAGTAAATTCTGAGCCAAGGTATTACTCCTTTAAGAACTATTTCTACCAACAGAGAGGATTGCAGTAGTTAAGTATTATTCTGTTAAGATATTTGAGTTTGAAGCTTTGACTTTATCACCAAGATCCTTGATAGTTTCGTTTAAAAATCCAGTTTTTTGAGATCGGAATCTGATTTGACGGTAGATTCATCACCTACAACATTATGGGGTATCAGCAAAGCGTTTCATTTCTGAAACCCATCCCTTCAGAAAATCACGTGTATCTTATTTCATGCCATCACCCCTTTAAATGCATTTGATTCTTCTTTACGATCTCCTAATATCTCCATTCGACCTTTACAATTTTCGTCTTCCTCATTCCTTGTCCAAGTCTATTGGATATCCGAAATTTGGAATTCTGTCAACTACATTTTCAACTCACATAAAGCGCAATGTCACGATTGTATCTTCGGAACGGTTGGCCTCGTCTACAATCACACTTCGAATGTCGAATTGGGATTCGGAGTCGCAATAAAATCTACTATCTTGGCCGTTAAGAAAATAGACAGCAAGATCTTAGATTCTGTTTAAAGGTGGAGAAATCTATTGGAGGATTTTGAATTATTTCCATGAGATTTCAATGATACGACTCTCTGGTTTAGTTGTGTCAACAAACAAATACTTAAAAGAGGTAGTGGGTTATTTGTTAACTAACTTCTACTCTAAATACCTATTGGGCTTGCGATAATACTGCTGCCAGATGGAAGAGTTTCTCCCCCTGGTGTTTTTTACGCCATGAGGGTAAATTGGGGGTACAAAATGTTTATCATCACTTAGTTTTAGGGGAATATCAGATGAGTCATCTGGCAACAGTGTGCGGAAATCTCACCACACTAAAGCAAGCTGTTACATTACGTAGATATACTGTAAGACTACATTACTACCCCTGTCGGTTCAGCCCTCTCTTGTAGATAAAACATCTACTCAAATATTTACTTACTTAAACTGGTTTTCTATTAAGTTCTTGACAAAATTACAATTTATCACAAAGCAATATCAGAATATAAAATGCCCAAAACACCGAAGCGAAACCAAACACTTCCCCCCAATAATATTAAATTTTACAACCTAACGTAAACTTGGGGGTTACCGTAAACAACCCGCAGAGATGGTGCAAGTTACGAGGGTAAGTTGCAAACGATAACTTAACCGATCGGCCAGTGTATCTGCACTTGAAAAGTTTGTCATAAATGGGTGAGGGGCATAATCATGTTCAAATTTATTGAGACCGCTGAAGACATTTTAGACTTAAAATTTTAGATTATATACTAGGCGTTGCTCGCGGGTTCGCTCGCGTGAGAAGCCTTTTCCGCTACGAATGTACGACACCAACGCCATCTATATAAAAAATCAGATTAAGTAGTTTCATTATTTCCCATGGGAGCAAATTACCGGGATAAAAATCCTGTGTTAATCCAGGCTACGGTTTAACCGCCTGCCAAATTTCATCCAAAATCGTTCAGTTAAATTGTTTCTGCGTTTACTTCTAACAAATACAAACATTCGAACATCCAAAGATTTTCGCAAACATTCGCATTTATAATATTAGCACGATTAAACTTCTAGACTAACTAACTTTGTCAACGTGATCTGAGAATAATCTCTAAAAATCTACCAGATAAAATTTAGTGACAATTTCCTTTGCCAAAAACAAAGTCTTCGATATTAATTGCTTCTTAGAGCAATTTCCGTTGCGTAGAACCAAACAAATTATTGTGGCCTCGGAATGTTGTTTTCGGTTTATATTTTGTAACTGGCATCGGATATCGTAATTTCACTGTTATTGTGAAATTCTATTTTTAGTTTATTGATAATTTTATGTTATTTGTGGAAAGACTCTTCTCATAGGGTTAAGCAAATGTGCGAAGATACTGCTGGTTTATCCGATTTCCATCCAATCATGTTACGGGGTCTATAGTTTTACCTAGGTGGTTTAATCCCTGTCAAATCACATGTGTTTATGTAATTTATATTTCCCGAACGGTGTCTCGAATACATACCGGTTTGACAAACGTTAATGAATGTTCAATAATAATAATTTGTTTAAAGAAGTGTCAAAATTAATTAAGTGATGGTAAAGAATAACCCTAAAACTCTAACAATCTTATAAATTATAAAAGGACATGTCCAAAAACGAGCCTAAAATTCTAACCAAGACAGTTTATACTTATATATTTGGATAGAACTCCTAAAAACTAGCTTTTTACAATAAATTGTTTAATTTTAAAGACCTCCGATCTTTAAATTTATGTAATTTTATTTTGCTTAAAAACTACACTTAAAATGAACGTTTTTAAAAAAGTTACTTATAAATGGAGGGGTCTAAAAATATTTTTTAATAGATCAATATTTTGCCCTTTTAATATCCCTAAAGTTTGAACCTGACTAGATTTTGAGACCCAGTACCCATACAAAAAGCGGACATCTCCTTTGTTATAATCTTTTTTTAGGTTGTATTCTCGTGAATTCCTATGCCTATGCCTTTGGCTATAAACACACACACACACACACACTCACGCCTTTTATCTCCGAAGGGGTAGGCAGAGGCGCAACTAGTGCACCCACTTTTCGCCGTGCGTATTCCGTCCCATGATGTGATAGGGGGCGAGCCTATCGCCATATCGGGCACAAATTCCAGACTCCGGGCTAATATTGAATAGAAAATCCAATATCACTTTGCCCGACCCGGGGATCGAACCCGAGACCTCAGCATTGCAGTCGTACTGTAATACAACTACGCCACCGAGGCAGTCGTTTGGCTATAAAAAAGAGTAATATACATTTTTGCAATGAGATGATAAGACCCATGCCTGCATGCTGAGCCCCATTCTTATAAGTGCTATTAGCAAAAAGTTTAAAATGTGTCATTGTCATAATTATTGCGGGAACTCAATAATACTTTACTTTTTACGAAAGTGATTAACACTGGTCAAAAAAGGTTTGACAATCAAAATAATTTGCGTGAGTGTTGCGGTGAAAAAAAAAGTTCTCCCCGAAGAAACATTTTGACATAAACGGCCGGCCGAATCTGACCCGGGGTGGACATAGAAACCGTTTTACGCGAAACATAAACATCGTACGGCACGCTTGAGGACAACAAACTGTGGAGACATTTTTTTGTTGGCTTCTTGTAGTAGATATTTTTTAACTGGTTGTATAGTCAGCAGCATAAGTAGCTGAGCAAATTCAAAATTTCAAATTGCCTACATACTTTACTAATCCCTTTTTTCTCTTTAAAACATTAAAAAAAAGAGATTTACTTTACTTCAAACGAAGAAAAAAATGTTTCAGTTTAACTTGACGCGTATATAGGCGATTTGAAATTTTGATTTTGTTCAGATAATTATGCTGCTGACTGTACCTACTAGTACATCATAATCATCAGCTATATGAAGATATCCACTGCTGAATATAGGCTTCTCCTAAAAGCGGTCTGCCTGCACTGGTACATTAAAGATCAAATATAATTGATTACCGACAGTTTCTCTCAATTATGCCTGCCCGCATATTCCAGCTCACCTCGAAATGCGTCTCGAAACATGCCAAACGAGCTACACGATAGAACAATCAACTCAATGTAGATTTTCTGCGAATCTCGTTTATACCAGAGATATATCTGATATGATAATTATTTTGTACCCGAATAGATAACGACTTCGAGTCAACGTCAAAGGAAACGTATATAATATGTTTAGGTATGTACCTATATAGTAACTCTAGTGACTGAGTGCCATGCAGTTGGTTAACATTCACATTAAATTATTATAATGTCACGCCATCGATCCCGCATACGGCGGAAGCTGGTGAGAGAAGTTCACGACCCTCAGAACTGAGGAGAACAACGCAAGGACGAACTCTAGTGAATTACGCCTATTATCGCCTCGGTGTTTACTTCTCCACTCAAACAATCCGAAAATGAGTTACTGTTGCATATTTCTTTCCCTTTAATTTTAATTAACTTAAGTGATTTACTGCCTCGGTAGCGTAGTTACATTGCGTGCGTAGTAGGACCACCACTCTGATGTTCCGGTTTCAAATCCCGGGTCGGACAAAATGATATCGGGTTTTCTGCTCAGTGTCAGCTCGGAGTCTGGAATTTGTGTCAAATATGGCGATAGGCTCGCCCCCTATCACATCACAGGACGGAACGCTCTTGGCGAAAAGTGGGTGCACTGGTTGCACTTCTAACTACCCCTTCGGGGATTAAAGCGTGATGTGTGTTTGTATGTTTTTTACTGTCATTAAATCAGTGTGTAATTGAAGCCAATAAAATTGATCTTTCGCGCAAACACTAATAAGTACAGAAGCGTTATTTGGCTCTACGTTAAAAAGAAACATAAATAAGAAACTGTTTATCACATGTGAGTGAACCGCTATGATATATTATGTGCGCGGTATTGCAATTTAGCGCGCGATTGTAAGTTATAGCGACGGATAAGGATATGACGTGTGCAGGCTGCAATTTGAATATGATATGAAAAATTCCTCGAAAAGAAGTACACAATATTTTTTTTTAAAATGCACACATGAAATATTATTATCAAAGAAGTCTCTGAAACGATTAAACGATATTACGAAAAACTGAAGCTGTGTTTTTAGCTATAGAATATTTTCCTTCTCCTGTAGACCATATTTCGCTAAGCATCAAAATTTGCCCATCCACCGCCACTGGCGAAAACCCCCTAAAATTCAAACTAATTCATCCAAAAGAATTACCTTTGTACTACAAACTAAGTCGAATTTCGAAAACATGCGACCAGTATAACATTTATCCTTCGTCCGCAACAAATCTTTTCCTAAAATACTAAGTTTGTACGTAGTTCAGCTATCTCGGGTACCTGCATGCATTAGTCCGCTCTCATACATCACCGCTAATGTAAGTGTTTTGTGCTTCTTACATTAACTATATGTTTCACCAAAATAAACTGCGCTCTGTTGATCTGGCAATTGTTTTAATGTTACCAAGCCATCTCTCTTTGTGGTTTTTGGATAGTGAAAGGTTTATTGTTCTTTTTGGTAGTCTTTAAGTATAAAATGAATAAATTTAGGTTGGTGTATTTATTGCGTATGAAATACCTACGTTATTTAGGTTATGTTTTTGATAGACGAATTGATTTAACAGATTTATAATTAGTACATTTCGTCGAATGCTAAAAATGTAATATTAGAAAAACTTTTTCAACTTACCTGGCTTGCTGAGTTCTTGGTTATTTACATAAGACGATTTTACAGACCTTTTTGGGCATTTGTGGAGTGCAATTAATACATTTAATCGGGCTTTGGACATTGAGAGACCCTGAGTAAGATTTCTAAGTTCAGAAATGCTTTGTGAGGGATTTTCTATCACTATTTTCCGGGATTAAATCGTTTACGCCAGAGAAGTGACTAATAATAAAATTACACCATTTGTTTAAACACGCTTGCAAATGAGCGCCAACCCCATATTAGAATAAGAGAAGTTAAAAGTAAGTAATTCTAAAAATATTACACATACTTCTAGCTCAAAGAAAACCCATTTCAACAGACATAAGCTAATACGCCATTGTCTGCAGTCGGAAAAATACCAACGCGACTGCAACAAAAAAACCTTCTCCAACCGCGGTGCAAAAAAACCCGCACATCTTACACACCGAGTGAAAAATCACCAGGTTTATTTTTATACTGTAACTTGGCAGCAGGGGACTGAGAACAATGGGTGGAAGAAATTGTAGGCCGCTTTGCTAATTAAAAAGGCCATGTAACGCGGATTGATCACCGCTATGAATATTTATTACTGTAATGTATGAGACGTAAGAATTTTAATTTTATTCGTAATGTATAGATCGATGATTATAGAAATGGTTTTTATGTTTTTTAGGGATTTGTTTTTAATTATACCTCTGGCAGTGTAAATAATTGTTTATGTTTCGCTATAAAAAGTAGCCTTTGTCACTCATCGACTTATAGTCTATCTACTGCAGTAGTATTATAAATTCTCTTTGTCTATCTCTATGCACGTATTCATGTCCATTCGTAGCTGTAAAAAAAGGAGAATAAATAAAATGAACAGAAACACTAGGTGCCTTAATAGAAAAATATTGAAAGTACTGTTAGAAGTATAATCTAGAAAATTTCATAGATTTGATAACAAGTTTCTTCGAATAAGTTATGATATCGAAGCAGAGTATGAACAGTAAAGAAGTTTGAAGTTTTCCATGAAATGCGAAACGTGCTGAACTTCTAGCTTTAAACTCCTTTACAAACAACATCTGTTTTTGAATCAGCCTGTTTTTTTAATGTAAAGCGAAGTTTAGACTAAACTATGCCTTCAAACATAGTGTTCGTGCGGGTACCTGTACATAATTGTAAAATTTATAATGATATACAATAATAAGTATCGAATCAAGGGCTAGATATCAATTTGTAAAGATTTAATTGGAAAGAATTGTATTTCTGACAATTGTTTCATTTTTTTTGGAGTCCAGATGCCCTTTAATATTAAAACGAAGGTGGATTTTTATCCGACTTCCAAAAAAGGAAGAGGTTCTCAATTCGTGTGTATGTATTATTTTTAATGTATGTACACTGATTTTACTAGGTAAACTTGGGATTAGAGGTACAGTCAGCAACAAAAGTAGCTAAACAAAACTTAAAATCGCTTATAAACTCTAAAATTATTAATTGAAGCATGTATGTTTCTTTGTGCGAAGTTAAGTAAATCACTTTTATTTTATTTCTGTGAAGAAAGACAATTGTTTATGAGAACACATAAGTGTATAGGCAACTCGAAGTTTTAAATTTATTCAGCTACTTATATGGGTGACTGTACCTACTGCTAGTCTTTAGAAACACTTAAAGTGCTGTCCACAGTAGCATGTTATGTTAACCATACTTCCTCCTTATAAATCAACTATTTTATAGTAACAAGGGTTGGACAAGATAAAACTTTCAAAATCTAATCCCGGCCCTAATTCGGTAGAAGGAAAAAATCCTGCCTCCATGTGTAATTTGATTTTATTCCTACACCCCTTTGGGTCCGGGGTTCCGGTCACAAGATCATTTATATATTACTGGGATCGTTGGGAACTAGTGTTTAAGATACTAGTAAATGTACTCTTAGGTTAGTTGTGGTATCGAAGAATGAAACGCGTAAGGAAGTGAGCAATTTGCTATTGCTTTGATTATTCAGGTGATGATTTTTTTTTTTTTTTTTTTTTTTTTTTTTATTGCATTGAATGACGAGACGAGCATGCCGTTCGCCTGATGGTAAGCGATACGACCACCCATAAACAGTAGCAACACCATCCAGCACCTTGACTTACAAAGTACTGAGTGGCATTCCACTGCGCTCGTCATCCTGAGACATAAGATGTTAAGTCTCATTATGTCCAGTAGTTATACTGGCTACAATGTCCTTCAAACCGAAACACAACAGTGCATGCACACTGTTGCTTGGCGGTAGAAATAGACATTGCGGTGGTACCCACCCAGACGGCCTCTTACATAATGAGAGACCTACCACCAGTAAATGAAGTGATTAGAGGTTATCACCATAATTATGGTCTGTTTGAATCCGGATATACTAAGTAATTCTTAACTAGGCTATATGTTATTAAATAACTTATCCTTAAGTAACAACTTGGACAACTTGGAGAAGTTGGTGCTCACCGGTAAGCTCGAAGGCAAGCGACCAAGAGGGCGTAGACCGACGCGCTGGTCAGACCAGGTCGCCAACTCCCTAAATATGCCAATGAGCGTAGCGATGCACCAAGCCGAAAATCGCGCCTCGTGGAGAATACTGCTAAATGACTTTGGACGGGATCACGATCCTCAGCAATGAGGGGCCGACTGAAGAGAAGAGAGAGAAGTAACAAATAGGCTAGTTTAATTATATATCATAAAAATGCTCAGCGGCTTGAAATTAAATTACTTTTACGGATTTTATCGCGATTATAATTTTACTCCTGACGTTTTGAAGGCTTTGCAGCACTTCGTGGTCATGAAGCGGACTGAGGTGATGATGGTCCAAAAGGTCTCAAATTTAAAGGACTTGAATTTGCATGCAATTTTATTTTATATCAACTCTAATTTGCTCCACCTGTATTAAACCTAGGTTCACATTTTGCCAGTCAATTAAAACAAAACAGCGATAACTTCAAAAATTTACTCCTAGGTCAGTCCAGCCTATCTCCACCCCAAAACTTAACCCTTTAGGGTGCTGTCAATACGGCTGAGTGCTTTTCGAGACAAGGGTGTATAATTTAATAAACAATCAACGTGAGGGTTAATAAGTGTTCCACCATTGATGACGGTCGGCCTCGTGTTGCTATATTGGGTTAATATAGGGTCATATTACCAGACAGGTGTAGTAGATCAGGGTGTATGAGACCAGTGTGGTCTTGGATTACAATACCATCCAATCTTGGATTACATTCCAATCAAAATTTGATTTTATTTTGATTTGGCAAAGTGAGTAAGTGAGTGCACGATAGCTTTGGAAGTGGTACGGTCTGCCGAGACGAATGTTTGAAGGTTCAAAACCCAAGGCACACAGCGCTGAATTTTCGAATTTATCGTTTGTTTAGTGGTGAAGGAAAACATCGTGAGGAAACCTACATACCTGACAATTCTTCATAAGAATTTAGAGGGTATGTGAGGTCTGCCAACCCGCACTAGCCCAGCGTGGTGAACTAAGGCTTAAACCCTCTCAGTAGGAGAGGAGGCCCGTGCTTAGCAGTGGGCCGATTATATAATACAGGGCTAATATTACTATTATATTTGGCAAAGCATATTACAAGTGATAGTATATTTTGAATTTCATTCGAACTTTAATTTAAAAAAAATGTACTCAATATTTTACAAACAGCCGTACATCGAAAACAGTTTAATCCATTCGTATTTTGATTCCTATTTTTTTAAAAGAAATACACTTCAATGTTTCTATTTTATGCAATTCCCATTGAAATAAAAAAGTCTATGTTTCGGCAGTTTCTACGTCAGCACGCACATACATATATCAAAATATTTTCAAACTAATCAATGGGTATTCGAGCGTGCGGAGGAAGGTGGATAGTCGTCGTACCACTAAGCTAAAAAAAAAGTACTGTATATTCTGAATAAAAAAGGTCGAAAATCGAAAAACGTTGATATACTCGACGGTCAATCACATATTCCAATCCCAACTCAAATGGTTTTTTTAATCAAAAACCCACAAAAATGTAGATCGACTGGAATCTAAACGAAAATAAAGATACAGTGAATTTGGGTCTACGTCTATTACATCAAGGCAGAATGATTATTAAAACTTGTAATCCTATTAAGTCAAAGTTAATAAATATATTCAGATATTTCATAAATTGTAGAATAAAGGACATGTCCAGAAACGTACTTAAAATTCTAAACAAGATACTTTATATATATTTAGATAGTACTTGCAAAAACTAGGCCTTTGCAATAAGTCGTATAATTTTAAAGTTCTCCGATTTTGCTTAAACTCTACACTTAAAATGTACGTTTTTAAAAATGTTAGTTATACGTGAAGGGGTCTAAAAATATATTTTTTATTGTCCAAGATCCATATTTTCGGCCCTTTAATATCCATAAAGTTTGAATCTATAGTTCAGACAAACTAAACTGGCCGGTATGACAATTCAATTTTTTTCCCGAAGCGATAACTCTGGGAGAACGTCTACCCAAAAAATTCAAAACCGTGTCATGTCATACCGGCCATATAATTTTGTCCCTACTATAGTTAGATTTTGCCTAGCACCCATACAAAAAGCGGACCTTTCTTTTAGATGGAAGGCACTCTAAACCATACACGGTCTCCAAATAATTCTATAACAGGCATCTACTCTCCTAAAATCAAAATTCAATTCTCAAATTACTTTTAACCATAAACATGTAGCACATACCATAGTCAAGCGGCGTGTTTATTTTTAGTGGCTGTACGCTCAAATGCCCGCGGCTATGGATTATTAAATTTCAACGGCAGCCTGCAATAATCCGATGCATCGACCCACCCTCGCCCTTTATATACGTATTTTGATACCGTTTGGTCTATGAGATAATATTCGGCACTGTTGCTGGGTTATATAAGATACATAAAATTCGTAAAACTGTACGAAATCGTTAATGTAATATTTTTTAAATGTGTAGCTCCGACCCAACATTGGAGTGAGAAATGACGAAAAAGATTTCCGAAGGACCTGTCAAGAACGGCGTGCATCCATCGTGTTTCTGCCACTTTATATAAATACTTGACATATATTAAGATATCTTTGAAAGGGTAGGCAGAGGCGCATCTATTGTGTAGGTTTTCATATCTACACCAATCTTAGCGGTCCCACGGTGTGGTTGACCTTGCCTACAGTTATAAGGTCAAACAGTACATAATCTACTATAACAGTTAATAATTAATAACATTATATTTAATAACACATCTAATATCTAATTTATAAACAATTTAGGAAAAGCGGATATGCGAATAAAAGAACCAAGGAAACCCGTTATAAACCTCTTACCTTTATGCTTTCATAAATGTTACAATAAAGTACACCCGTTTGTGGATGGGCCTTTGAGAGACGCCATTGTTTTTGTACAAAGAAAATAATTAACGAACATACAATCTATCAAAGAGTGCGTTGGTTTTGGAAGGGTTTTTAAAAACAAAATTACTGAGCTGATATAGTTGAAATCTAGTCTACTGGAGTATTTTTTAAATAGAAAGACGACAGTAAGCGCTACAACTTCTCGTAAACACCACAATATACTAAACTTTAATCACCCTCACTGCACTCGTCATACAGAGATATGCGGCTCAAACCTTATAACACATTGTAATTACAGTAGATAATGTAATGTCCTTCAAATCGGAACACAGTAACAAAGTATTTGCAAACCGCCCAGCGGTAGAAATGGAATGAACGACGGTGCCTTTCTAGAAACGTTCTTAGGAGTGTCTTAAAACTTTGCTTAACTTCCATAGGCGCAGATTTTAAGCAAAGAGAATCGAGAATTGTCAAAATTTACAATAACCATTTCTATAGTGTCTGTTTTTTAACTCTCATTCAAAGCGAAAATTTAAAAACTCTATGAATTACTTTCCTTGATGTTTTTGTAGGTACTTTTACTGTACTTTACAAGTATGACATTTTCTCATACCTGTGACCAGTAATACACGTATTTTGCCTTTTTAACATTTTTTCTGTTTACTTGTCAAAAATGGTGTTGGTTACAATAATATTTTTACTTTATCAATGGGCAATTGTTTTCTGTTCCTCTAGAATAAAATGAAGAGCCGCAACAGGTATTTACATTTTACAGTATAACATATAACTCCATTCCATCAAAGTGACGTTACAAGTATTAAGCAAACAAAAGACGATGCTTCAACGCGCTTCAAATTGTACTACCACGAATTCCACGAAAGTCAACGCGAACGTGTATTGACCCCTATAATTACAAAGAATGCAATACCACTTTGACCATCTACATAATCAGTCAACAGACCATGTCTCAGTTGTTTGATCAAAGCCCAAAAAATACTCACACAAAATAATTGAAAATGAGAAACCATCCTCAACCTGAACCGAGAGAATTCAATCAGCTAGCTCATAATTATATTGAGTTTCCTTTTTCTGACGGAATGGTCATGGCTGGAGCGGTCGAGTGAAAACATGGGCGGCTTATGCTTATTTTTCTTATAACGTGTCATTTCTTCACACCTGTCTGAGCATTTGGCTTTCCGTGTTTACCAATGGAACCCTCGACGTCTACGCTGTTTGACATTTAAAGAAATATATTGAATTGTATTAGGTAGCTGGTTGTATTTAAAATTATTATGTTAAGGTATATCTTCTTTTTTAATCTACCTTTATTTTACTCCAATATGGAAACATAACACACTTTTTACAAGGATGTTGCATAAAGGATTTGACTTAGTTTTTACTAGAGATCGCTTCCCTGGCAATCTCTTGAAAGGTATCCAGTCTCGGGTATATTTTGAAAATCGTACACCAAGTGTTATCCGACTTAAAAATGGAAAATCAAAATCTCCTATTCAACATCCTACCAATAGTCTACTACGTCAAGGAGGCGAAATCTATATATATAAAAGAAAGTCGTGTTAGTTACACCACTTATAACTCAAGAACGGCTGAACCGATTTGGCTGAAAATTGGTAGGGAGGTACCTCAGAACCGGGAGAAGGACATAGGATACTTTTTATCCCGGGAAAATATAAACCGGGAATTTTATCCCGAAAAATCCTTTTCTGTGAGTTGTGTTTTATGATGTCCTGGTACTTAATATCTGAAAATTGGTGGGAAGCTAGCTTAGAACCAGGACACGGACATAGGATACTTTTTATCCCGGGAAATATAAATCGGGACTTTTATCCCGAAAAATCTTTTTCTGTGAGTATTGTGTTTTATGATGTCTTGGTACCTAATATCTGAAAATTGGTGGGGAGGTAGCTTGGAACCAGGAGACGGTCATAGGATACTTTTTATCCCGGGAAAATATAAACCGGGACTTTTAGCCTGAAAAATAGTTTTCTTTGAGTATTGTGTTTTATGATGTCCTGGTACTTAATTATATTTAAAAAAAATAAAGAATCATTAAAATACTCATTTTTTTATTTGTATTTATTTCCTAATAAAAAATTGAACTTAATAAAATCCAAAATCTGCTTATTTATTGCCTCTAAGGCGGAACAGGGTTCGCCGGGTCAGCTAGTAAAAATATAAAACATTTCTTAAAACGAAAATACTCTATTTTGAAAATGAAGTACAAACTTATTTCAGATTCAATTAATTTGCTAAAATCAAGTTCACGTAAAAAGGTCACGTGATTTAATCAGGTAACAGACAGAAATGTGAAATTATTTTCTTAAAATACCTTTTCTTGTTTCAGACCGGAAAACATTTTCACAGGACGTCACTTCTCATAAAAGCTTTCAATCACAAGTTCAGGCTGGATCTGGAGCTTAATACGTAAGTAGTAATATAAGCTTTTTATGATACATTTTGGCAATTATTTTCCTCTATAAACGTGATTTTTAAAGTATGAACATAATATTTATAGCTAACATTGTGTATTGAGGTTCCTACCTTTGTTATTGTCATCGAAATTGGTACATCAATTCATGAAACTTATTAAAATTACCTTAAATATTTCTTCTTCTTCTTTAGCCTTTAGAAGCCCACTGCTGAACATAGGCCCCCCCCCCAAAGATTTCCAAACTAACCTGTCAGAAGCGGCCTGCGTCCAGTGGGTTCCTTAAATATTTAAAAACGATAAAAACATTTTAAAAAATTGTTGCAGAATGAAAACTCCATATTTTCAATGTCATATTATTTCCACAACATTATAAACGTCTACCCTCTAAAGTCTATACTATAACTTTACTAAATTCATAGCCCTTGAGTTTATGGCGAGCCCAGAAATTGTAAAACTTTCCCCCAAACTAGTGCAATTTATTTACGTTTGTTCCGATTTTTTTGAGGTCAACAGCGGGTATTCTATTTTCAAAGGGTCTATTGTTTCCTTTCACCTCCAGTAAACAACTTAGAATGGGGATTTCTGCGGAAAAATAATCTTGGGAGTGCGTTTATGGAAAACGCTGTTTCGGAATTTGTTGGGATTATACTAAAGTCTTTTGGGATCAGTTTCGATGTTTGGTTTTATTTAGGATAGAGCGAATTTAAATATTTTTGTTATGTTAAAACTTTGCTACACTTTTTCGAGGTTTTAGTAAAAAAATTGTCAATAGGATATCCTTTAGAAGATTTATAAAAATGTAGAATCTCAATACACCTAATCCTATATCATCTGCTAAAGGTGCCTCGGTGGCGTAGTTCAATGCTGAGGTCTCGGGTTCGATCCCCGGGTTTAGCAAAGTGATATTGGGTTTTTCTACTCAGTATCAGCCCGGAGTCTGGAATTTGTGCCCGATATGGCGATAGGCTCGCCCCCTATCACATCATGGGACGGAATACGCACGGCGAAATGTGGATGCACTAGTAGTTGCACCTCTGCCTACCCCTTCGGGGATAACGGGCGTGAGTGTGTGTATATCTGTTAAAGGATTATGACTGGATAGAGGCCATGAAGGTCATGAAACCAAACATAATACTAATTTCTAAGAGAAAGAAGTAATAACAATATTATAGTTACTGCGATAAATAACATAAAATCCACTAAAAGAATATTGAAGTGAAATTAACTTAAAAAAGTCATACACTTCATATAATATTACATCTATACTAATATTATAAAGCTGAAGAGTTTGTTTGTTTGTTGAACGCGGTAATCTCAGGAACTACTGAACCGACTTTGAAAATTCTTTCACTAATAGGAAGCTACATTACTCCTGAGTTCTAGGCTACTTTTTATCCCGGAAAAACTTTTCCACGCGGGCGGAGCCGCGCGCAATACTAGTAAAGAATATTCTTACAAAAGTATTGAATCAAAAGACAACTTAACAAAATATGAAATTCTCGACTATCCGTATATTAAATTCCGGAAAGGAATGTCTCCGTCCGCTGATGAAAATGATATGCTGCATAGTTACATCATAGAGAACGGAATTTGCTACTGTATTATGAAGAAAAATATCCAGATAACTACATAATTTGAATTTGACTTAAAAATAGGCCTACTAAAATTTTGTGAGTCTCAAGCAACACAAATTCTGTAGTCAGCTTTTCATTTCGATTCGTTAAAGTTAGGCAAAGAAAGCATTACAAATAAATTTAAATTTTATTAGGTGTTGTTTTCTACCTCACCGCCTCAAAAGAAGAGTAATTTTAAAAAATAATGGCTTACCCTCTCAATAGTACTCCTGCAGTAAAGTACTCAGCAGTGGGATAGAAAATTAGTCATATAAATTATATTAAAACCATGCCTTTTGATATGCAAAAACGAGAAATATACTAACCGAATAACAAGCCTATCAATGTGTTACTACTCACAAAGCCAAATATCCCGAAAATCCCCGTTAAGCACACCTTTGCTTGTCAAGCAAATTTTCAAAATGGCCCAGCAGGTGTCTGGCAAAAATGTGATGCGACAAAGGCCTTGTTTGTACTGTATGGCGCTGTATGTTACCGTGTACGGGGCTTTAATGAAGTTGTCGCCAAGCGGGCGGGTGACAGCCGTTCTGCAGCGAGACTGTGGGCTGAGGTAAAGGCGAACGGAGATTTATGGACCTTGATAATGCAATGCAACGCAATCAGCCCTGTGTTATATACTGCCCACTGCTGAGCACAAGCTTCCTCTACTACTGAGAGGGGTTAGGCCTCAGTCCACTACGCCGACGTAGAAAAAAAATACCCTGATATATTAGGACAAATTCTTATAAAGCAGCGCTATGGAGTCTTGTGTAAAATAACTGGTCCTCTAATGACAAACGGAATGACATGCGACTGACCACACGTTTTGTCTTACTTAAATGACAAACAAATCTTCTAAAAAATGCTGAATCATTCTCGACATACGTTGAATTTAATGTGTTTCGTGAGATTTCCCTTCAGGCAACAGTTTTCGAAATAGATTTCGATGCGTGATTTGTGCTAATGTCAGACAAGTAGCAACAGTCGAATACAAAATCAATTTCACCTACAAAATAACAAAACGAATTCACTTAATTCAAATCTTGTGACTTACACCCGTCTCGAGGACGAGGGACCCTCGCAAAGCGAAGGCTCAGAATTTGAGCCAGCAATTGGAAAATGATGTCGCCTTGTTACTGACACAACTTGAGAGCCAATTGATCGGAAGCTTATTGATTGGGAGACTAAGTGTGCTCGGGTAATCTACGGACAAAAGATCTGCTGCCTTTGTCGATCTGAATGAATGGTAACATGATGTCTTCATTGTACAGTCAGCAGCATAAACATCTGTACAAAATCAAAATTTCCAATTGCCTATATATGCGTTAAGTTAAACTGAATCATTTTCTTCTTCGTTTGAAGTGAAGTAAATTTCTTTTATTTTATTTTAGTGAAGAGAAAAGAAAGATTAGTAAGAACACAAAAGTATGTAGGCAATTTGAAATTTTGAATTTGTTCAGCTACTTATGCTGCTGACTGTACATGATAGGTCTTGTTTAGATTCTTTCATTTCTAGATTTATGCTTTCATACATGTTGAGGTATTTGGATACAGTTTTTAAGTAACTAGTTATTCTAGTAACTCAGTTTCGTAGGTGTATTTCTTGGTAAGAAATTGGCAGTGTCTGCGTATTGCTTCATAATTAAACGGTGATGGTAATCTTTGTAGTTATAGTTCAGTTTATAAGACAAACCGGGAGACCAAACGACTAAGAAAAGTGTGACCTTCAAAATAAGTCACTCAAAAAGACTATTACATAAATTTAACGGTTTTCCTACACTGGTACATTTATAGAGTTTTTGTATATTATTGTGTATACACAAAATTAATCAAACCGGCATAATTTTGTCGACAGGTGAAAGATCATTCCTCAGTCTAGGTGCAATTGAGTAATTTAACCGGCCCGTTTAAAAAAAATAGATGCTCTTTTCTTTAGCTTTTATGCCGAAACTCTTTTTTATTTTATTGATGCCACTTGTAAAAATATTAATAATCTTAATGAAGTATCGTACATTATAAAGCCAATATAATTTGGAAGTTTTGTCATAAAATTATAACACTTTTCCTACAAAATTAATAAAGTTTTTATGGTTATGATTGTTGTTTTGAGTGTCGTTGTAAAGAAAAAGTCTATGTATTAAAAAAACCGGACAAGTGCGAGTTGAACTCGCGTACCGAGGGTTCCGACAACTTGAAGAAAGGTAGCTAAGTATATAAGTTTAGTAGTTTTTGTATTCTATTGTATTAGCCTATAATGTCCCAATGTAGGGTAAAGGCCTCCTTAAGATCCTTCCATGAATCGTGATGCTGCGCTTCAGTGAATCAATTACTGCCAAATGAATCGAGTTCATCCTGCTTAATTAATAAATTAATCAAATTTAAAAAGATTATAAACTCGCTTTTTATTAAAGAACATATTTACGATATCCAGCTTTTTGCCTTTACATTTGCTGTAAGACCTTGCTTCTTGCCAAATTTCATGATTATATGTTAACGGGAAGTACCCTATAGGTCTTGATTCCCTTGCGAAATCGCAAAATATGCGAAAATATGCGACATAAACGGTCATATCTTTTGTTTACATTGGCTTCTTCTTAATCGTTTTCGTTATCCCTGAAGGTCGTGTCCGTCCTGAAATATTTTAATGGAATCGATGACGAGCCGTCTCCATGCCCCCCTATCTTCGGATTTCCTCGGGGCAGTGGCAATACGAAGTCCTGTTATGGCCTTTATTTGGTCCGACCAGCGAGTAGATGATCACCCACGCGGTCTTTTACCTTCTACTTTTCCAGGAACCTGCAGTTTGTCCAAGTTATCTGGTTGTCTTCGGACAATGTGGCCAAAATTACTTAACACTCGGTGGTAGCATATTGTAGAGAGCCTAGTGTTGGTAAATAGACAGACAGATGGGCAACAAAGTGATCCTATAAGGGTTCCTTTTTCCTTTTAAGGTACGGAACCCTAAAAAGGAAAAAATAAGCTGATTGCTAGACTGTCGGCAATAAAGCTATAGGTACTGCTGCTAGTATTTCTTATTATAAGCTGAGTTACAGTTTCTCTAGTTCCTTCTAAATAGCTTCTTCTACACTCTCTTATTCTGAGACTAAAAAGCAGAGGACAAGTAGGTACCTGAGGTTCTTTTTCTAATTAACGTTTGAATTTCTTTTCTAAAGTCTCCGGATGACAAGCGTTTCCACGCAGTGCTTTGCTATCGTTCGTGGCAGTTTATAGACAGTAGCATACCATCAGGGAAGCTAGTTGCTCCTCTTCTTCAGTTGTACATAAACAGATACCCCCACCAAGATAGAGGACACATTCCAAAGTTAATTTATTCGGGACGAGTTAAAACGGTAAATGTTAATGAGGAGAATTTAAATTAATACCGAGTTATCTTTAGTAAGGCATTCCTTGGCCGGAATCGTACTGCGACCCGCCCTTCCTTTCACCATTTTGCATACATCATCATATCTTAACGTGCAAAAGAATTTTAAATATTTTCCGCGACGTTTTAATTTTTGGGGCGGTGTTATAAATCGCTTTTATGACGTGGTTGGGGTGTGGGTTGAATTGAAGAAGTTCTGGGTTAGATTTTAATGTTTGCAAAATGGGTTTGTAAATAATTTTAAGTCCGCCAGGTGTCACATGTTGTTTTGTGGGTTGAACATAGAAAGATATCATATGGGATTTGATAAGTGTTAGTGATTACTGAGTGTGTTAGTGAATACTATTATTCAAAATTTAAGTGGCTACATATGAAAAATTTAAGAAGACTGTCAGTTTACCAAGTGTATCACTGTTTTGGTATCAAAATAAATCTGGAGGCTCTAATTATTATTACAGTCGGAACAAGTAAGAATACTGGCCTGCTTGTTATGTCAGTTAACTTAATAGATCTAGTAGTAAAATCTGCCAACGGTCCATTACCACACACACATACACACACACACACACACACACACATACAAACACATACGCACACACACGCGCGCGCTCCTTTTATCCCTGAAGTGGTAGGTAAAGTCGCAACTAGAGCACCCACTATTCATATACAGTATTCAATGATGTGATGGGGGCAAGTCTACCGCCATATCAGACACAAAAACACAGTTACCACATTCTAGTATCTAGTTTAAAGAAAAACAATCCTTATTTACTCTAGATATGTTACGCAACGCATCCATTAGTGTTGTCCAAAATAAACGGATCTCGGAACCGGTGATGGCCGTGTTTTATTTATCGTTTCCTTCTCACGCGACGTCGAATTAATTCGTACCTATGAATTACATTTACTAGATACTAGAAGGAACTATACTTTTAACAATACATTATCTTAAATAAGAATTAAACAAAACAAACACACCTTTGCCTTTATGTCCAAAGGGAAAGGCAGGGGTGCAACCAGATCACCCACTTTTCGCTAGGTGCGCTTCGTCCCATGTTGTTATAGGGCGTGAGCTTATGGCCATATCGATCACAAACCCTGGGCATTAGCTCGATATTAAGTGAGCAGCAAAACTATGACTACCTGACCCAGAATTCAAACCCGGGTTGTACCCACAATACAACTACGCCACGAGATAATCTGTAAAAGTATGTACTTTTTATATCGAATACAATGTATAATTCAGCTGTTTTTCCTGCAAATTGAGCAAGAAATCTGCACACGTCAGGCGGAGAGTCTGCGCAATTCGTCGGACGGTTCGCATTATTTACTGCTTCCTGGGCGTTGACGTGTGTACTGGGTAAAATAAATAGAAATACTGAATACAACGCGAATATATTTCGAAAATGGGGCATAAGTTTCTGCTATGTCAATTCAAAAATATTATATCCATGTTTGTATAGCCTTTAAAGGAATAAGAAACGGTTTTATCTACAAAAACTGATTGTCAAATTGTGAAAGCTATTTTTCTAATTTCTATCCATTCTAAATAGTTAAGACTTACCCTTTTTATATTTTTTATAAATTACTAATTTTATACCAAACTAGCTCTTGCCCGCGACTCCGTCCACGTGATAATTTTTTCGGGATAAAAGTCCCGCTTTTTTATTTTCCCGGAATAAGAAGTAGCCTATGCTACTTGCTAGTAACGTAGATTTACATTGGTGCAAGAATTTTTAAAATTGCTCCAGTAGTTTTTGAGTTTATCCATTATAAACAAACAAACAAACAATCTTATCTTTCCTCTTTATAATATTATTATAGATAAAGAGAAATAAATCATCAGTATTATTCTCGTCAATAAAATGAACCATCGCAAATAACCAGCACACCCGTCGTTCTGCAGTCACAAAAAACTATACTGAACAAACCCAAGCCACTCGTGTTCAAACTAAAATGTGGAATATTTTTATGTTCCAACATTTTACACGGAAATGTAATATTCAAACGATTTAGGTCTCACAATACTATTCCGCGAATTTTTATTTCAATTTCAAAAGAGGAATATTTTGGATGCTTAATCCTTCGTGTAGCCAATTGTCTCTTCAACCTTTAAGTTTAGTGATATCATGGTTAACTGAACTTATCTTCATAAGTTAAGACTAGTAATATAGTAATCGTACTGAGAACTTCTCCTAGGCATGACTTTCAGGACAGATTAATTATTTACGCAATGGAATGACGAGATAAACAAAAGCCTTCCTTCGCAGTCCCTCCGCTGTTTTTGAATCCAGCAGCACATATATAATTCTCATAGATATTTCTAGGCGGTGTATATCATGAAACATCAAGTAACTTACTTGCTGGTCTGCTGGCCAATTTAAAAAAAACATTCACCTCAATTGATAACACATAATTTAATACAACTGGCCAAACATATTGACGATACTTGAGCTTCAAACCGAAAAAAAAATACTGACGATAACTGCACGCAGACCAATGATACATCAATAACAACAGACATATCCGATCATTTAAATTAATTGTAAAGTGACTGTAAAATGAAAAGCCATAAAATCGCTCATTATTCTGTTATACGGACGTCATGAAGTACTGATTTAATATTACTATTTTATAATCCTCTTTGTTACGTTAAGGCCACGTGCTCTTGAGATTTTGGAAATTACTAGTTGTTTAATCTGCAACAGCGGTTACAATAGATCTGATAGTAATTAGTACAGTCTAGATGAAATAAATCTTCTAGGAGGCTGGGTTTTCGGCAGTAAAAACTTAGCTAAACCCTTTCTGTACAATGCTTTAAAAGTGTAAACCATATATGCTATAAAAAGACCAAGAAAGTACCCACCAAAACACTGCAAGCTTTCAAATGAAGTTCACAAGGAAATTAAGTCTAATTGGTGGGTACTTTCTTGGTCTTCAATATAGTCATATTATAACAAATTGGCAACACCCCTAAACCAATATCAAGTTATTAACAATGATAATAAAAATTACAATTGTAATTAAACGTGCTACGCGGTGTCACGATCCACTGGCCACCCCTTAAATGTAAATTTGCCCATTAATTTCATTTTCCACTTTGGCAACGATAAAATCTGACGTTTCAATCGCGCAACAACTGATACTATCTCTTTTATCGCATGAAATTTGCATAATTACTGAGTACGTAATGGTTTTTTATTTCTGGCCACGACCGGTTCTATCGGTTTGATCCGATGGTATTAATTATCAACTTCTTTGGGGAATTCTCATAAATAATTACATCAAGCAAGTTTTTCCTGTTCTCTACTTTTTCGTCTTTGTCCCAACTCCATTTGCATCCTCTATGCCCGCCAGCTCATGCTGAGTGATATCTAGTCTAACTATTGGTCCTAAATCTTTTATTATGATTCTATTATTTCAACCGACCATAAGATCTATCCATATGTCTAAACTTTAAAAAATCCAAGGCACCATTAAAGCTCTTATTCTCTAAGGCTATTTCATATAAAATCAATAAAACTTATTTCGATTAAACATGCATAACATAATAATTTAATCAGAACCATACAACCTAAGACCGCATAAACGCAAAACAATGACTTATTAAAACTTCCGTAAATTTTACAACAATTGATCCTGAAATCCGACGTATGTTCGTCTCTGTCATTCCCGTTTTATTAACGTATACCTGTCCCTCTCGCTCCGAGGCTGCGGAAAGTTGGGGCGAACTTATAATTAGCTTTTGGAAATTTAATCTGCGACCGCGTGTATGATCATGTTAAAATCCTTTGTGATGTAGAGGTGATTAGTAATCGTCACATTCGATATGCAATCTTATTCACCGTGAATTTGATAAATTGGGACAAGGATGTTGCGCGACGACGCAATCATGTTTTTTAAACATTCGATCTGACTCGATGAACCTTTCAGTGAACTAACTCATAAATTCTTTCTTGAAGAATTTTGTTTTAAGGATTTTTAGGTTATAGCTTGGTGAATCCATCGTAATATTTTTAATTAAAGTTGTGCCTACACACCCCCGTGTCATAATGCATCCCATTTAACTGATACTGAAAAAGGATTTATATATCTTATATCTAGTATTCTTCTTCTTCTTCTTCAGCCTTTAGAAGTCCACTGCTGAACATAGGCCTCCCCCAAATATTTCCGTACCAACCTGTCAGAAGCGGCCTGCATCCAGCATTAATATCTAGTATTAATTAATTATAATAATGTGCATTACGTAGTACGTTCTCCACATTTGCCATAGTCGGATAAAAACAAAATAAAAATTGAAATCCACGGAATTCCGAATTGCGTAGCAAACCGTTCCCAGTATCAAAATCAAAGTAAAAACAATCCCTTTGATTAACATTCACAAAATTCCAAATCGAAATCAAACAAATCCAACATAAAATTGAAGCTATGATATTCCGTCAGTATTGAAGGATGAACAGTCCGAACCGAATGATACATCGTTTAATTGCGAATGTCGGTAAACAAAAGGGGAGTCCACAAAGAGAATTGGGGATTCGTAATGTGGGTGTGTTGTGGTTCATTGAATTTTACGTAAATAGTCTGGTGTTGTTAATTAGATCGTATTTCGTAGTAGGAGGGTTTATAATATAGTACCTGGCTGTTTGACGACTAATGTGGAAAAGCCGCTCGGTCGAGTATGTCGTGTTCCGATGATAAATGGTAAGTGTAGATATTATGTCAAAATAATTCTGGGTTTTTTTTTATTGCATTGAATGACGAGACGAGCATGCCGTTCGCCTGATGGTAAGCGATACGACAACCCAAAAACAGTAGCAACACCATCCAGCACCTTGACTTACAAAGTACTGTGTGGCATTCCTCTGCGCTCGTCATCCTGAGACATAATATGTTAAGTCTCATTATGTCCAGTAGTTATACTGGCTACAATGTCCTTCAAACCGAAACACAACAGTGCATGCACATTGTTGCTTGGCGGTAGAAATAGAGATTGCGGTGGTACCCACCCAGACGGCCTCTTACATAATGAGAGACCTACCACCAGTAAAAGATGTCAAAGAGCGCAATAAATGCCATTAATGACCAAAAAATCATACACATTGTAATCATTTTACTGTGGTAATAATTAATTCGTTTTCTTTTTTAAACTTCAGGGTCCGCATTTTGACTACTTCGTATTAGTCATTAGTTCCATTGTAGTCTGTAAAACTACTAAACTGCCCCGTTCCAAGAAAACAGAAATTTCAATCAACATTTCCAAGACAAACTAAACCTAACTGATTATTCTCGAAAATTTGAAAGGAAAACAACTCAGTAGGCGCTGGATCTAAACACGACTTTATTTTTTCCATAACTTTGCAAGCTCATCGCAATTTTGAAAGTAACCCGACGAGAAAATATTAACAAACTTTTCGATTATGCAAAGAGCATTATGACACGAGCTGCCGAATTTTGTTTGTGCCGTGTTTTTTTTTCGAAGCTCTGATGGATGGAATCCTAAGGTCGGCAGTAAACGGGTTATGTTTACCTTTCGGTGGATATGTAGTAAATATTGTAGTATGGTAGATTTGGATATTTTTCGGACGAAGCTGTCGATGAAACTGTTTTCTACTGGCTGGGTATTATACAATTTTGTATTAAGTATTATTTTTAAAAGGTAAAAGTAAAAGGTTCTCGAGTGGAGACCACGTACTGGCAAGCGCAGCGTCGGCCGTCCACCTGCAAGGTGGACAGACGACTTGATAAGGGTAGCAGGAGCACGCTGGATGCGGGCCGCTTTTGACAGGTCCGTCTGGAAATCTTTGGGGGAGGCCTATGTTCAGCAGTGGACGTCATGTGGCTGATGATGATGGAGATGATGATTATTTTTAAGGGCCAGACAATTTACCCCAAAGCACATAATGGTAATTACAGTGGTATCTAGATAATGTGTCGAATAACAAGAAATGATTATTCTTCGCCAGTTGGCACAATAATGTCGGCCTACTACTTAAAATCGTATGCGAAAATCCGTGATATCATCGCTTTGTAATTTTCTGCTGCTAAGCGAGAATGTACTTGTAGTTTTATTTTGATAGCATGAGTTTGAAAAACATTGAAGCCTGTGTAAAGAGAGAAAGAAACATGTATTCGCACAATATACTGGGACGCACACAAACATTTATAACAAACATAAGTAATACATAAAGGGCAACGTGCATCCCATGATACTGTCGACAAGGACCCAGTTCAGCATAAAAGGCCAGACAAGGTATGCCTGGCGCTGGTTTTCAACTGGAACCCTCATTTAGTGGATAATGACTCACGGATAGTTTGTATAAGACGAATATGAATAAATAGATAAATAAAATAGTGGGAAAAGGAAGCAAATAGATACTATAAGCGAATAAATAGTTAAGGTTAAGTATAATTATATACACTGATTAGACATCCAGTGCGCCTCTGCTACGCCGCAAATAGCGGCACTCCACAGTTTATCGTACAACAAAATACTTATAACATCATGTCTTAAAATGTTCGATTACATTCTGTTTGTATTAAAAAAAAAACTCTACAATTAGAAACTGTAAAACATGTCATTACGCAAACTTTAATGGCCACGAAATAACCAGCTTTCGTATATCAAAAAAACAATAATTTATCCGAAACAGGGTCATCTTAAAAAAATCCTAAACTCTTTAGCTATACAGGTTGTTCCGAAAAATTGTTATAAATTATTATCCGCCAAATCCCAGCGCTCACTCATCAAATTAACGCTTAACCAAAATTCTAAATTCAAAGTCCATTTTTTTCTATAATAGCTACGCCAGATATCTTTGGGAGCATGGGCTCGACTCTGGCATTGAATAATGGAAGCTATTTGAACAGGGACGGGTTAGGTGATGGGGGTGGTGGCTCCCCACCCCCTTAAATTGAGATTTATTGTTACTTTCAGTTTAATAGTTTGTGTACTTTGTACTACAAAGGCCCGGTGTATTTCTGATATTGAGGAGATTGGATCTCAAAGCCGGCACGGTGTATTGAAATGGTTATGTCGGGATAAAGGTAGTTTGTTGTATAAAGCTTTCAAAGCGGCTGATAGGATCTGGTTCAGAGAACAATTAGTAACTGATTGAATTAACCCTCTGCACCAAATTATTATTATGTGAACTATGACTGTGTGACCTACTAAGTACAGTACCTACTTATTTTCAGCAGTAGCTACCTATACTAAAGAAAAGTACTTGATTATATAACACGAAATTCAAAACAAAATTCAACATTTAAACCTAATAGTCGTCATTTACACGTCAATGTTATCTTTAATTTTTTTATAATGTAAACAGTATTTTTGCCACTTCGAAATATGGTCGCAGTTATCACTCTTATGACAATTCCCATTATAATGTGGAAATAACCCCCCACTTTACCTCAATCCGTCCATCTGCTCGATCGATCTTGAGCATTCATAATTTAAATTCCCGATAGCTGCTTACCGCAGGAAAGCTTTTTAATCATTTTTTGAAACATCATGTATACTCACGTTATTGATTCCCAAATTACAATTTTAAATTGGATAGGCGAAATTGCCTGCCTCGGTGGCGTAGTTATATTACGATACGACTGCAATGCTGAGGTGTCTGGTTCGAGACCCCCAGGGTGGGGCAAAGTGATATTGGATTTTTCTATTCAGTGTCAGCCCGAAGTCTGGAATTTGTGCCCGATATAGTGCAATATACTCGTCACCTATCACATCATGGGACGGAATACGCACGGCGAAAAGTGGGTGCATTAGTTACGCCTCTGCCTACCTCTTCGGGATAAAAGGCGTGAGTGAGAGAGTGTGTGTGTATGTGTGTGTGTGTGTGTGTGTAAATATTTCGAAGTATGAGGTATCTTGAATAACTTTCGGTGATATACTCAGACTTAGAATAAGTGCTTTTTTCAGAAATATTGACCACCAATTTGATCTCTATTACATAGTAAATTGACGTCATTGTTGCTATGTAGGTAACCTCAATAGCCTGTGCTTAAGTGGAAAATTAAATGAAAATATCCGTAAACGACTTTGTTTTTAAAACTATGAATATAAAACATAAAGAGCTAGATTTTTCTGTGTTCCTTTAAGTTTTACCGAAGAGTAGGAAGTGAAAAGTTCTGTCAAAGGGTCCCGATCTTCTTTGTTCACTGAAAATGATCGTAAGTATTTCAAAAGGGGTATTTCTCTTTAATTTAAATTTGTTTACCTTTTATATTAACCTTCTTTGTATAATGGAGAAGTATCTGAAAATGTTCATCGTTTTCTGATATTAATTCTTTATAAAGGCTTTTATAAGGCTTTCTGAATAATCAAACTATTCTTTCAGTATGAAAAAAAAATTGAAAAGGAAGGTATTTCTGAAAAAAATAATCCTTTGTGTAAAATCTATTTTAGCCGTTATTCAGAGTTGTTTGACTACCAAAGATTTTTTGAATTACGAAATTATCTGTGACCTACACTTTTCGTTTACGGAATTAAATAAAAGGGCTGGCTGGGTCTTCAATCGGAATAGTACTAGTAGTAAAATGGTGATTAACGTAGGATTGAACTGACTATATTTAGTATACACTCACACATCACGCCTTTATCCGCGAAGAGGTAGGCAGAGGTTCAATAAAGGCACCCACTTTTCGCCGATGTGTCCCCATGATGTGATACGAGCCTATTTCAGAAAGTGGGCAGAAAAATCCCATTATCAACTTGTATGGGATTTTAGTATACTATCATTAGTACGTTTATTGGAATAATTTTGAGATTGCTACAACTTTCTATCTCCATTAAAACAAAATCATAATAGACCATAATCACCCTTACAAATATCTTTGACTCGATTTCCAATCTTCATTAAACGTCCGCAATTCTTCTAGTCGCATTATTTTTGGCAATAATGATTACTTGCCATCAACGGAACCGCCCATACTTTCTACTACAAAAAGATTATTGTTAAAACTTCAAGGCGGTTAAACGATATTACATCATCTTGCATCCACTGTGCTAAAATTCCGTAATATACGACGTATAATTCTTTAATTCTACGAAGAGTAGCGTCTTCTAAATATCTACCAATAAAATACTTTTTAAATGCGATATCAGACGGTCCCGGTATAATCTCATGGAATATATTCGAGTTAGCAACATATCGTTGGATAAACTGATTCAATTTGTCTCGAAGAAAATTTACCTCCATCCCTAAGGGTACGTTGAGTATTAGGGGAAAAGATATTTTTATCGATGGCTTTCGCATAAATTGTAATGTTTTTGTATGTGAAGGAAGATTTCGGAATGAAGTATGTAATTAATCTAGTCTAATTTGAATGTCATGTAACATACCTAGTGAGTTTGAGAGATATACAGTTATTTTTTAAAAGCAAGAGAGTACAGACACTGTTACCTTTAATCCTTCAACGCCCGCGGTGGACACCGGTGTCCATTTAGATAAGAAAATTAGCTTATCTATACTAATATATAAAGCTGAGGAGTTTGTTTGTTTGTTTGAACGCGCTAATCTCAGGAACTACTGGACCGATTTTGAAAATTCTTTCACTAATAGGAAGCTACATTACTCCTGAGTGCTAGAGGCTACTTTTTATCCCGGAAAAACTTTTCCACGCTGGCGGAACCGCGCTCAATGCTAGTAACTATATATAACCGCTTAACGCTGTCAACGCCCGCGCGTTGACAAGTTAAATATAATCATATCTGATTACTTCTGAGAGAAAATTCCTTTTACAATAATTATACTTACAATCACAGCAACACATTTGTGATTTCTTTTTCTGAGAAGCTTTATCATTCAATCATCAAATCAATTTGATCTCAGGCTTTTATAAATACATTTTCCACAAATCTTCGAATGAAAACAAACGAGATTCCAAAAACTGCGACAAACCAAAATCCAATTCAATCAGTTCTAAGTAAAGCGTTAGCACAAAAATCATCTTCAAAGAGCAACCAATCACAAACCTTTAGAGTATTCTATGATGGGTTTATTTATGGCACACAAATTGTAGTGCCTTGAAATGGTTGCCAAGGAGGGTTGATCGATTCGTGTTAATGTCCCCTGAGTTGTGGCTTTACAAATTGTGTTCCTTCGGGAACGTGTTTTTTCCTTTGTATCGTCGTGGCTGTTGTAACAATAGCGCTAACCTTATATACGATTACATCTTCTTTATTGATATTATTTGTATCGGGTCTGTTAGATCAATATGGTAATTTTGTGAAATTGTTATTGTTGAATTTATATTTTACAAACTTATTTAGACCTTTACGAGGAACTTCAGGGTAGATTTACGAAGAATGATATCTTTTTTCAATTCCATGGTGTAAGATCTTCAGTTTTATGTAAGAATATCGTTAGGGTTATGGCTCTTCCAAAATTTTATTATATCATAACTCTGACACATATGACTATGACATACATGTTGTATTACGGTACGGTTGCAATGCTGAGGTCTCGGGTTCGATCCCAAAGTCGGTCAAAGTGATATTGGATTTTTATAATCAGTATCAGCCCGGAATCTGGAATTTGTGTCACATCATGGGGTGGATACGCACGGCGAAAAGTGGGTGCATTAGTTGCGCCTCTGCGTACCCCTTCGGGGATAAAAGGCGTGGGTGTGTGTGTGTGTGTGTGTGTGTGTTTATCATAACTATGCTGGCCCAAAACGGAATAACAAACGTCCATTGTTGGAACACCATACAGCTAAACTTGGTTCACGGAGATGTTCACAAGACTCATACATCTAGCATAAAATTATTACGATTCCCAAGACACATTCCGATTCCCACACTGCCCCGACACCAATACATCACACCAAACGAATAAAAAAGGATAAACAATCTAAAACGCACTGAAATTCTGGAATACTATTGACTTTACACGTCGTTGGATATCGCATATGGAACATATTTGTCTAAGATTATCATGTAACATTGGAAAACGATCTTTTATGGAATTTCTTGTGAAAACACCGGATTTCTTTTCTGAAAAACACTTAGAGAAAAGATTACATTAGGTATATTTTCATCTGAATGCTTATTTGAATTTTCGAAAGAAGTGAAATTGATAAAAACCCTTAAAAATTTTCAAATAGCGACCTATCGCTACGATGCCTTTGATTATTTTTTTCGTCTTTATTCTGCAATTCATTCTTTATTTACAGCATGAAGAAGTAATTGATTATATTATGTGACTCTAGCAAAATTCCTAAAAGGTTCGACTTTTCAAAAAGGGGGTTACAGTCAGTATGGTGGTTAAAAAACTTAACTAAGTTGGATCTCAATATATACGCTGTTCAAAAACTTGATCGATGCAATCCAGTGTAACATGCACCATTCCGATTTTTAGCAACTGTTAAGAAAAACAACATCTATAGTTAGTCAACATTGCAGTGTAGGACGTATGTACGTCACTATCTAGCATTAAGAATCACTGGATTTCATTTTATGGCCAAACCTATGCTCCTCTTTGCGATATGGATACGTTTTCTCCTTGTACTCACTAAATAGATCAACTCAAAATAGTTCATTATGCCAGTACCACGAAATCCAATCAAAAGTTAATTTATTAGCTTTTACCAAGAATAGAAACGCTAAATCCGTAACAACGTTATACCAAACAAACAACGATCGCAAATATTTACCAACAGTTATTATACGTTATTCAACATCACTTGTAAATTCTAAACAAATCGCTCGCGAAGCTTCAACAAACATTGCAATCCAAACGTTTACTTAGTCTCAGCGTAAATTAACTTGTTACTACCCCCCTCGGTGCCCCGCGGGCCCCCACTTGACAACTTGGCTAATTATTGTAGTTTTGAAGTTGACGTCTTGTCTTGTTATGATGCTTTTTGTTGGTATTACTACGGATATTGCTGCTTTATAGGCAAGTTGAATTGTATTAGAATGTATATTGATTAAAGCTAGCGTCTAGATTTCTATGGTATTAAATACATGATCTATGAATTGTATAAAATGTATGCTTGTTAGCTATTATGCTGTTGCATTGAATATTTTTTCCTAGTACAAGGTAAACGGCCAGAGATCTAGTGAGCGTTTTGCTGTTTAAATCAAGAATACAACCATAATTCTTCTAAAAATGTGATGTTCATAGGTAGCAATTACGGTCCTGGGTTGCTTAACATCTGCTAACAAAAAAAGTCTTTATGATATTTCAAAGCGTAGTTATCCTCCATCTACCCAGTATTTAATTCCTCTGAACTAATTCAGTCCGCAGATATCACGAACCAAATCTCACCGCCAGAAATAAATCAAAACTTTTGACGCCAAATCCGTAACAAGTTACAAACGTTATAAATTGTGAAATTAAAATAAGTACCACGGACTCGGTTCTTTTGTCGCTTAAAAACTTTAGGATACGCTAAGACTCTCCTGGTAAATAATATCTTCTTTGAAATTAAATTTTCTTTGAGTTTGGATTGTATTTTACGTAACTACGGCACGTCATCATGATAGAATTTATGGAAAAAGTAGTAGTCATGCTCTCTATAAAAAATGACTCTATCTACCCTTTAAATTAAACGTGATTTAATTGTATTTTAACCACAAAACAAATACATATTCGCAGCTATTAAAAAGGCACTCCTAACCGTTTGACAGCACATTTCTAATTTACACAGCTTTTTATGTAAAAATGAAAGCCCTTTACAAAACGGCTGTTACACGCCACAATGAGTAACATAAAAAAGCAAAAAAAAACTAATAATTAAAGACCGCTCGACGTTCACGCGAAACGGAACGCGGCGCGTTCTAAATTCAAACGCGGATTGTTCCATTTTCGAAGTTTTCGTTTTGCGCATAACCCGCGCTTTAGTTTTTTCCGTGTTTGCGCGAGGTAAACATTATTAAAACGGAGCGCTGCGGAGCGGTTCACCCGATGTTCGCACTACGTTCCGTTTTATGCTGCAAAGTGAAGTTTTATTCTGTACGTTGTGACTTTATGATTTTGTTTTGTTGTCTTTATAACGTTCCGCTCTTAAAAGAGTGCAAGGTGATTTTTATGTGATGGTTTAGTTTAAGTTTAAATTGTATGGAGTTTTGCTAGGAATATTTTCTCAGTGAAATCTGAATCAAATAATTCAAATAACAATTTAAAGTATTATGAGGGTAGAATAGAAATATTGATACTAATAATTGTTTTCCGAGGGATGCCCTTCATCGTATATAAATAACAGCGCCTCCATCCACTGCTAATAATAAATTGTATATATTGAGCTTAAAATGTAAGTGAAAGCTTTGAATATTAAACCACCCTTCACAAATATAACATCGATCGAATAAGATAAGGCTATGAAACGATGTTCAAAGTATCCAAAATCAAATAAAGGTAACCCATTCACACATGATAGAACATGTCACGAATTTAAATAAGCCCCTCAAGAAATCACGAGTCCAAAACATCACACGGCCGACCGATGGCTAATTCAATAGTTTGCACTTAGGTACGGTCGGTTTGCTGTTAAAGTCGCGCGTTGCCATGAAGACCGGCCCTTTCACATCAGCCCGAGCGTGAATAATGTCGCCTAAGGTGAGGTCGAAATGTTTGAGCGAACTGCTTTAGAACATTGCGGGTGAGACCTTCGAAGCTATGAGCGCCTGGTACTTTGTGCGGGTTGTGATTTTTTTCTATCGTTTTGTTCGATCTATTTTGATAACATAGAGATAGTAAATATTGTAGTAATTGTCTACTTAAAATTGCCTTATCAAACAAAGCAATATATGAATCGATTCAACATTCCTAAAATACGGCTTCAAATCTAATAGTGATTTTATTTAAATATCATAATTTACTTAGGTGGTAGTCAATAGAAGTCTTGTATGCAATATTACGTCCTTTTTTTTTGTTTTCGCGGAGAAAGTGCCTTATTACTACCGCCGAGCCTTCAACGGGGGGCGACTGAGCGGTTATGTTGGGTTCACCGTGCCTTACGACCCGGCGTTGAGCCACCCGGAGAGATGGAACCATCGGGCGACCGCCAGGCCGAGTCCCTAACGTATGTGCAACGCACGGCATATCAACCAAAACTCCGCGGTGGCCATTTTCGGCGTCTTCATTAGGGACGGCTGCGGGCTTCCTCTGACGGGGTTGTCTAAGTTGTCGTCCGCAGCCGCCTCTGCGCGGTGCCGCCTAGTGCGGCCCGTCTCCTGTTGCGGGGGGGGGGGGAGGGCTCAGAAACGCCCGCGCACCGAAGGACGCCCTCGGCGTCAACTGCAGCGTGAGGCCTACCAGCCACGCTGCCGTCCATCACAGGGATCGCAACAATGTGCTAATGGGAACACAAAATTAAAGACGGACAGCCCCCTGCCGTTCGCCTGCGACCCCCGGTGGCCCCTATTAGTCGCCTTTTACGGCAGGCAGGGGATACCGTGGTGGAATTCTCCAGACGCCCCCAGTCCACAGGGCGGATGCAATATTACGTCTGAGTATGTAGTATGTACCCACACCCCAACTCTCTATTTCTGCTGCTAGTCTACAGTGTTTCGGGTTGAAGAGCGTCGTAGACAGTGCAATTACCGGATATTGAAATGTACCTACATAGTGAAGTGCGTCACTGCGCAGTGTAGCGCTTTGCAAAGCTTTGTAGTCCGAAATTTCAAGGCGGTTCATTGGGTATTAGTAGCGCGTCAGTCAGTTGAATAAATAAAATATTTACAGCCGTTGTTTAAGGCATTCCGCTTTTAAACTACAGACTATATTCGTTAACATACCAATACATTATGCAGTATCATAAAACTCATTTAAATACTTCCCTTTCATTTAATTTTTTTGTCCTTAATCCCAAAAATCCATCCACAAATTCACTTTGGGCTGAGTTCGCAGATAACGACCCAAATCCGTCCTATATTTAAGAAAATATTCGCCAGGTCGTATCTAGGTCATAAAAATACAATATTTCCCCGTTAAACTCCCAAACAATTTAATTTCAAAACCTACGTTTTCTTTTTCAAAATTTCCTGATTTAAACATACCGCGAACGCTGCATATTTCAAGCGAAAATAAAAATGTATTATCATCTTTCTCGTTCACTCGCTAAGGAGTGGCATAGCGCTGTCCCTTTCGCCCATAAATCTCATCTCGCCAAGTAATACGCATAATTTCTGTTGCGCCTCACGGTAAGGTATGAAATGTTTCGTATTTTATTAAAATATTTATTTGGAAGTGGTACTTATACGAACCGAGCATAGTTCAATAGCGGAGCGCACGCGACAGCGGAATTTTAGGAGGAATTAAGGCTAAGGATGTAGCGGTATATACATCATGATGTAATTTATCGTGACTTTCATGATTACAAATGTGTTTTTATTACTGTTTTTGGCTAATTTGAATAAAAAGACCAAATTCTCATATACATTTAATTGTTGTTATAGAATGTCGTTTAAACCATTTTCAGTAAAAGTATGAAATATTTCCTCACGATGGTATATACCATATCTCATATCTTTAATACACAATTAAAATCAGAGCAATTTATTAAACATCAAATCTAATTATAGATAGTTGAAAATTGATAATACATTTTTTTATTCACTGAAAGTGCCCAGTAAATGAAATGAAATGAAATAATTTATTCGAACGGGTTTTTAATACATCAATGATTCAAACCCATAAAATATTATACATTATTTAGATTTCCTCAATATTAACTCTACCACCAATTCGGAAAGCAGTTCTCACCAAAGAAGAACGGGCAAGAAACTCTAGTGTTGCTCTTTACAAAATCTGTTCAAGGTATAAAATACAATGCATGATACAGGAAAAAGAATACTACAAGTATTTGTTTATTTTGTTTACAGCTGTTCATGTATATACTCGCAAAATAAGTACAGGTAATAAATTTTAAATTCCAATACGAGTGCACAATCATCTCAGGAATCGTGTAATAATTTGATCCGAAATTCATCAAAATATACCCCTAATACTCAGTTATGGTAAGCGAAAAGGGCAGACCAGTCCACACAAGCAGCACCCGTTCACGAGTATGACGCATGTGCCAGCCATCGGCCTCCTCAACCATATAACAGGGAAGTGGGAAGTATCACTTGAAATGCATGTCCTAATATTTCATGATAATAATTATGTTGTTGGATATTTCAAAATACTTGTACAAATTTAATCCTTCGTAATATTTAAAAATATGATAAACATCACTGCTTGAGTAAATAAAAAATTCCGGTTCGGATGAATTATGCAAACTTGCATTTGCATCGTAAGCAGTAACTCCCTATGGGTCAAAAAGATTCAATGCAGTTTTTAATTTAGGTACTTTTTTATATTATATCTTCTGCGGGCATCTGAAACTGTGTCACATAAATAACTCGTAGTTACTCTACTTCTTATTTTAGAGAAAAGGTAAAAATTAAAAAGTTTTTTACTTAAAGATATTTTGTGATCACGTTTTCGAAGACCTCCCTAATTAAATACAAAGTCTAAAATAACCATGTTAATACGGCTTATTTTCCATTGAATATTAAATACGCTCTCTGTTTTAATCCTTGTCTTCATAACAAAGCTTTCTGCCAACGCCATATTTTTTTTATTACGCCATACAGATTATTTATTTTATGAATCAAAACTTTCCTCTTTCTTTGAAGATGTTGCTTTCCATCAAAAGTTTAAAGAAATAATTACTACTTAAGGCATTGATGTATTATTTAATACATCAATGACTGAAGGTCACATATAAACAAGTCTAAGGCTAACTGGTAAGCTCATATCTCTACCATGGTTTGCCTTGCGCCATACAAAGCAGGCAGCGGTTATGATTGCGGGCTGCAGCGTCGTCGCGACGTATAATGGCGTTGCATTAGAACGTGTCACCGTGTCGCGCCCCTATGACTTTAAAACGATCATTTGTCTATTTCTACCGCCAAGCAGCAGTGTACATGAAGTGTTGTGTAATGTGTCCCGGTTTGAAGGACATTGTAGCCATCGTAATTACTGGGCATTATGAGACTTAACATCTTATGTCTCAGGGTGACGAGCGCAGTGGAGTGCCACGCAGTACTTTGTAATTCAAAGTTATGTGTGGCGTTGCTACTGTTTATGGCGGTCATATCGCTTACCGCCAGGCGAATGGCATACTAGTCTCGTCATTTAACTGCAATAAAAACAAAAATTACGTTGTACGGGAAGGGTTTTGATTACGACAATCGGTATTGATCAAATATCTGTTAGATTTTTTGCGGAATATAGTTTGTTTGTATAGAACTTATTTTCGTCCGATTAAATTCATAAGCCAGTATTAAAATTGATTAATTTTGACAGTGTGGAAAAGATGATGTTCTTTTCCTATATTACATTTTTTAACAGCTATAGTGGCACAATCACCTACAAAGAGGCTTGGTTTAAGAAGAGAATATATTAGCTCTATTTTTCCACTACCTCTCCCCAACACTTAAGTCCGAAATACTTTGGAACACTCCAGAAACGTATCGCCACGTCCTATAACTTACACCGCACACACAAACAGTGGTTAGCGGGTACGATTGCGGGCTGCAGCGTCATCGCGACGTGTAATGGCGTCGCGTCGGAACGTGTCGTGCCGCCCTATGATTTAACGACTCGCATCTGACACCGTTGACTTAGAGGGCGTGTAGTTGCGGCCCGGGTTTCCGATGTGTCGTGGTTTTGGTTTCCGATGTCAGTAAATCTTGCGGTTTGTACCTGCTGTAAATACGGTATATTATGTAAATGATCTCGTTAGCATAAGTAAGTGCCTGGTAGGATGTATTATATTAAGGTAAATTTTGTATGAAATTGGATAGAATTATACATGGTGACAGGTAGGCGTAGTTGTATTGCGTACGCGATACGACTTCTGTTCTGATGTCTCGGGCTCGAAGCTCAGGTCAGTCATATTGAGTTTTTTTCTTCGTACCAGACCGGGGTCTGGAATTTGTGCCCGATATGGTGATAGGGTCGCTAGCATCACATCTTGAGACGGAACACACAAGGCACAAAAGTAGATGCCCTTGCCTATTCATTCGGGAATAAAGATGTGTGTGTGTGTGTGTGACAGGTGGGTAGATTCTCTACATCTATTAGAAATGTTGCATACATTCAAAATCCTTATGTACAAGACTTAGGTACGTAGGTTTCCTTATTTTCTTTTACCGTTAAAACGATCAATTATTGCCAAAAATATACACCATCTAACCAACAATTACTTTTTTAAGTTAAGTTCAATTTCCGTAGCATCTTAGTAAGTTTGCGTAAAATCCTGACTCACATTTGAACCCACCGTGTTATTATTCAAGAGGGCCGGAGGGAGTGTTGCAAAAATCCCTCCTCGGAAGTGAACCTCGGCCTGACACACATCTCATCAGCGGTACGCACCCGCACTCTCATTTACAACGACACACACGGTCGTGGCGGTTGACGAGCGAAGTACTAAGATAAAACATTATTTAAGACATTCATTTATATCAGGGTTTTTCGAGTTCTAAGAAGAAAGTCCCTTACAGCAAGAGTGTGTTTTTATTACTGAACTAGCTTTTGCCCGCGGCTTTTCCCGCATTATAGAGATTTTCCTGTATAAAAGTCACTTTATATACAAACCATCACGCACAGAAGAATTATATATATAATTCTCTACTTTATTATGCATGTATTATACATATAAACCTTCCTCTTGAATCACTCTATCTATTAAAAAAAACGCATCAAAATCCGTTGCGTAGTTTTAAAGATCTAAGCAGACATAGGGACAGACAGACAGCGGGAAGCGACTTTGTTTTATATATATATATATATATATATATATATATATATATATATACTATGTATGTATATACTATGTAGTGATGAATGACACATCTTGCATTTCACTGAATTCCAATCGCTATCCCGAGGCACTAAATGTCAAGTCTCACAGTGTAAGTCATAACTGGCCTAGCATTACATCTTGCCTGTTGAATGTAATAAAATAGAGCCTTGTCAATGAACACGATGATTAACCTAATTACTGTCTATGTCTGATAATTTGACATAAGAAAAAAAATCAAGCCACTTCTTACATGTTGGTGTGGAAATCGTTTTTTTTTTCTTTATTATAATATGTGCAGCAGTGGTGGTGTTCTTTAGCCTATGGAAGTCCATAGGCTAAAGAAAAAGAAGAAGAAATAACACTGCAGTGAATAATTAAAACTATAATAATAATATTCCTTGATAAGACGTTATATTATAATAATCTTGCCTCCTCCATACTTCCTAATTTACTTACGATAGTTCGCCTGTCTTTAGTATAGTACCTCTGTTCTCTGCATCATAATACAAATTTCATTAATAATGTAAGCATCTCATTTGCGATACTCACGGTCCTGTTATTTGTTGAGCGAAAATGTTCAATGGAATGATCGAATTAGAATTATTTTGACAACAAATTGCGAGCATAACCCAGGGGATTTTATTTAATTAAATACATGTCGAAGTAAAAGTAGTAAAATTAGAATAAATCCTAAAGTGATGGTACTGCACATTTCTTATATAAAGTAATTCTTAACCATGCAGTCCAAATAGTAAACTAAGTAGTAGTAAATTAAAAAGATGATGCACTCCAAACAAATGAATAAACTTTGCCCTCTGCATAAAATACTACTGTGTTTTCATATTTAATTTAAGTGTTTCAATATTTTAATATCGTTTGTAAAGTTGCTGTCACTTTCTTCTTACTATTGAAATTATAAAAAAAAAGCTTATTTCGTAAACGTAAATGGTTTTTTTTTTTACAAAGTTAATAATTATGAGATTGACATTTTGGATAATCACAGACAGTTATGTGAATTAAATATATCGTAAAACAAATTATAAATATTTTTCATTTATTCCAACAAGTCAGCAGAACTAAAACCCCGTATGTCACATCTCGCGAAAGCGTTCCAACGCTTTCTCATTAAAACGTTGTATTTGAGCCAGTAATAGCTTGATTATCATATTAAGTGGTGACCTCAACGGTATCAGGGCGGCACTCGCAAATCTCGCAAGACCCGCGGTTCTCAGAATTATACACAATTATTTACCGAGCTTTATCGCCTCTCTGCTCTTGCTGACTGTAATCTGGATTTAATTCCCAGTTCTGGCAGTTATAGTTTCGGTAAGATTCTCTTTTTCAAAAAAATAATATATAATTTTAAAAATAGAACCAATATGGGAACAAATTGTACTACTTCTACAACTGCTAGAGCCGATTTCACCGCTTGTTGATAAATGCTGTTCGTGTATAAGCTGACCACAAAAGTCCCTGTCTAATCTATGCTCCAAGCTAGATTAGAGTGTGAGATTGGCCCTTAATGTGTGGTTTTTGTACCTGTTCTTTCTTACAATATTCTCATGTCAATATCGCCATATTGCAGAACTGATTTGCCTTCATTTTACCTGCCATCATTAACTTCTTCTGGTACACTTAATCTTAGGTCAACAATATTTTTTTTTAAATCTCTTACCAAGTCTGTTATCAATATTATTGCACACGATTAGACCAGTAGCGAAAGACTTCGTCATATTATATTAGATTTAAAAACTGGTGTTAGGTCTCTCATATGTAAGAGTCCGTCTGCGTGGGTACCACCGAAATGTCTATTTCTACCGCCAAGCAGCAGTGTGCATGCACTGTTGTGTTTTGGTTTGAAGGACATTGTAGCCAGTGTAACTACTGTACATAATGAGACTTAATATCTTATGTCTCAGGATGACGAGCCCAGTGGAATGCCACACAGTAAGTCAAGGTATTGGAAGGCGTTGTTACAGTTTATGGGTGGTTGTTCTCTCTCTGATCATGGATTTCCGTCTCACCGGACTATGAGAGTGAAGGAATAGCGAGTGCACTTGTGTATTGCGCACACACTTTTGCACTATAATATCTCCTGCGTACCTGGCTGATATTCGTTGAGATTGGCCGCCGTGGCCGAAACTGGCTAGGAGGATTACGTTTACTGACGTCTACCCTGGATCACTAGTAAATGGCCCAAATACAAAATCGGCCTACTAAAAATGTGGCGTCTTGCGACGATCGTCAGAATCATGCCTGTCTTATTAGGTGTAAAATCGCCTGCCGGCGTACTGCTCATTTGCCGAACGCTAATGCTGCTGAAGCTATGGTGTTTTTTTTAAGTATGTAATCTATCGCTATCCAACCATATTTGTTAGCACTTAAATTGATTTTAATTAATGTACTATGGGTTTTGTTGCACGTACCTGTACGTGCTATTGTAATTTATCAAAAGTGTTTTAATCATTAAGGCTCTATTGACAGGCCCATCTGGAAATCTTATAGGCCTGTGTGCGTCAGTGGACTTTGTCATTATTATCTTTCTATTTATTTAATCTTTTAGGTAAAGTGGTATAGCATTATTTCCAAAGATTGATTTTCTTACCAGTTCTCCAATACTATGCTAGAAAAACACTAAATATCAATAGTATATTGATTATAGTTACACGGGCCGTCAGGTACAATTAGTGTTGTATTGATGAATGTGTACTGTGAACTGTCGAATACGTCCATAGCACTTCACGTGTCCGTTAATTTATGTTAATATAATTAGCTTACATTAACTATAATTATGTAGCTATTGTTGTATGTCCCGCATTGTTAAGCTTTGGGATCTGATTAGACGGATAATGTCTTAGTAGCTGTTGGTGTTTCCATCTTCGTGAGGGATTTCTGGATTAAAACATCATGGGAGTGCAATGGGCTAAAAAGTGGCCTATAGGTCGATCGAGGTCGTGTTCTATGTCATAGTAAAATTTTATCCAAATGCATTCACGGTTTTTGCATATTTAACTTACAACCCCATGTCGGTTTTCTCATTTCATTCCATGAGTCCAATAATAGAGAACACTAATTAAATTAATCGAATATATTGAATGAATGAATGAAGCCCTTTATTCTGATAAATCAACATTAGATTTACAAAATTTCAAGTTAGCATATCATTGCAATACAATCAATATATATATTTTTTAATTAATTATCATTCAATATATATTTTAAATTAATTATCGAATATATTAACTTACCATATTTTCTCGTATAAGGTCTTTCCCGACAAAAAATAAGCTACCAAATCACTCAGGGACAACGTAACTCCCTGTTTGTAAGAGATTTTTTAGAAATAAAGATGTAGTTCCAGTCAAGGGCATTCAAACAAAAAACAACACAATGTCTCCAGCTTTATTTAATAGTATAAATAAGGCACATCATTTTATCTTTTAAGAGTTCACACAACAGACTTATCTACATAATGTAACACGAGCAATAAATTTGCCAAACAAGCTGGTAAGGATGCCCCCCATTTCCAGTGTATCTAGCCACGTGAAGAAACGGCCGGAAATAACGTCATAACTTTTAAAAAGTCGTCCGAAAGCATTTACATTTGGCATAAATTGTGAGACCTTATGTAGACCGGTCGTCGGCGCGCGTGTGAAATATGTGCCGTGGGTGTGGCGCGAGTGAGAAGCGACGGCGGGAAGAAAATTGACGTTTATAAAAAGACTTGAATAAAACTCTTAATTACTACCTCCTCCTTTTTTGAAAGTTAAATTAAAATGGATTGTTTTAGTTAACTTACCAGCCTTTCACCTAGCTACCTAACTGATGGGTAGTGCCGGTGTCTCCAGACCATCAGTATAAAGAGCTAGCTTAGCTGTTGTATTTCCAATAATTAATGATCCTATTTCGTTCAATGAACTCCTCTTTTCTTTACAGTTCCCATTCCTGATTTATCTTCGTTCAAAGTTGGTTGTGCACTCACAATACCTCTACCTGTGTTGATCATTTACTATTACGTGACTTAACTTATTTACTTTTTAATGCAATGGTAAAGCAATTCCCATACATACATACATAGTAGCACGCCTCTACCCCATAGGGGTAGACATAGACTATGTACTGCCACTTTGCTCGATTCTGGCATACGTTTCTGGCAATTCCCCCTTATTGCAAAATCTATTAATCGTATAACCTTAAATTCTCATGAGAGCCATTTAATCGCTCTCATCAATAAAGAATTTAATATCACTATAGTAATAAATAAATAAATAAAATAAAAATAAAAAGCCTTCTATTGCTACTAATTTACACAGTTCACTAGTGCTTAATTTGACACGTTAATATATACATTATTCTCTGTACTCTATAGTAAAAATAGAAAAAACTTATTTTTACTTGTTATGTGGTACCTGCTTAGAGCATTTAGCATTTAACGGTACCTGTTGTACTTCAGTAGTCGCCTCTGAGGCGTAGGCCTCCCCTAACTCCTTCCACAAGTTCCTATCTCTTGCCGTTCTCATCCAGTCCGGTCCAAGTTTTTTAATAAAGGTGTCCCTCCATCTTTTTTTTGGTCTTCCTTTTTTCCTCATACAGTCTAGTAGGATCCATTCTGTCGCTCTCTTTGTCCATCTATCATTTTTCAGTCTACAGATATGTCCTGCCCATTTGTCACAATAGTACTGACCGCTTAATCTCTCAACTCGTGCCATACAAAACCGAGCACGTATATTTTGTTATGCAAGAAAAATATGATGTCGAAAATTGTTTTGACGGTACACCAGTTCGCGTCGTAAACCGAATCTTTTGAAAATATCTCGTTTTATCCCGTCCTGTGCACGCCTGGTTGTATCAAAACAAGAGTATTCCGAACGAAATTTAAAGTAAATGGGCCGTGGGTTTGTATTTCAACGTTTTCCCATAATAGCGTGTTCGGGTTAGTTGTAAATCAGAGAGCGTGGTCACGCTGTTATGGGACTGATGTAGAGTGTAAATTGTGTGGAGTTTAACTTTTATGGACCGTTATGATTGCATTTTTAAATTACTATAGATAGAATGCAATTTTTTTTTTAATCTGGTGATATCGAATTCTGGAATGAAAATCCAGATTTTAATTATCGTACCGAATAAATATAAACCCACCGAGAAGAATTACAAACTGTGTTTCTGTTAACACCTTAGCTTCGGTATAAGTATGTGTGTATTTAACTTTATTAATTTTTTTGCACTTTATATGTAAAAGTATCCACTCACAATTCATAAACACCAAATGATTACCAAGCAAACGTTCATTGAAATAATCAAAGACTCATCATATTTAAAAAAACATGCAAACAAAGTCGGTCGATTGACGGACAAACATAAGACAAACAGTACAGCACTCGCCACAGTCCGATATTCCGTGGAGCCAGCGCAGCGTGACAGCTATCACGGCGTGTTTGCGATGCACGTGTGCGCCGAGCCGAGTTTCACGCTCCGAATCACCGTGCCGTCCCGCTGTACTGGGAATAGTGGTTTGATGGGAGTGCTTTACCGTTCGGCTTGTTATTGTGACCGAATTTTTTATATTGAGGAATGGCTCGCTTGTCTTATGCCCCGTATCTGAGCATAAATTACATCTCAATCAGCATATTTGTGTGAATTACTAAGGAGGTTTTCCGGGCTAAAAGTCACGCTTTATATTTTTCCGGGATTAAAAGATACCTGAGTAACTGGCTAATAGTGTAGCTTTATATTGGTGAAAGATTTTTTTAAATCAGTGCCTACTAGAACTTTTGAGTTTATTCATTACAAACACACAGAAATACAAATCTTTCCTCTTTATAATATTAATGTAGATTAGTAGACATGACGCTTATATCAGCCTTTTTAGACATTCGATAGTTTAAATATGCTTTGAACAAAAAAATATCAACACACGAATTGAGAACCTCCTCCTTTATTGGAAGTCGGTTTAAAAATGAATATAAGACAGTTGTCACTGCGACATTACATATTAAGCCTCATAATGTCCAGTACACTAGCTACAGCTAGCTAGAGTTTCTTGCCCGTTCTTCTCTAGTGAGAACTGCTTTCCGAACTGGTGGTAGAGTTAATATTGACGGAATCTAAATAATGTATAGCATTTTATGGGTTCGAATAAATTATTTCATTTCATATTTCATTTCATTTCATTACAATTTCCTTTAAACCGACATCCAGCAGTACCTGCACAATGCTGCTTGGCGGCAGAAATAAATAGTACCAAACCAGAATCTCACGTACAAGATCCCTACCTAAATATAATCTGCCTATTTCATTTTCCTCAATTAAACCTAGGTACTAAAGTAAATGCCTACCATAATGTAGTTTACGTACCAATAAAAAATCAAAATACCAGAGCAGCGAAACATTTCCCATCGCAAAACTAAACTGCACCTTACACTGTGAGTATAAAGTTTGTTTCGCTCTAACACGGCGTGAGTAGGAGGCAATTTATTCGCGCACACGTCACCGAGATGCTGCTGAAAGCCCCATTAATGAGGTCCCGGTCGGTGCTACCATCGGTGACAGTGATCGAATAGTTAACTATTGAGTTTTCGAACGGTTTTTTGATGTATAACAATACAAGGACAAGTTACTCCACGACGCCACGTTTGTCCATAAACAGTACCTAAAGCATTGAATTAAAAATCTGTGCATGGCAATATACTGCGCTTTGTAAATTGAAGTGAAACACTGGATGTTAAGGTTCATTATATCCAAATCATTTACTGATGGTAGGTCTCTCATTATGTAAGAGGCCGTCTGGGTGGGTACCACCGCAATGTCTATTTCTACCGCCAAGCAGCAGTGTGCATGCACTGTTGTGTTTCGGTTTGAAGGACATTGTAGCCAGTATAACTACTGGACATAATGAGACTTAACATCTTATGTCTCAGGATGACGAGCGCAGTGGAATGCCACACAGTACTTTGTAAGTCAAGGTGCTGGATGGTGTTGCTACTGTTTATGGGTGGTCGTATCGCTTACCATCAGGCGAACGGCATGCTCGTCTCGTCATTCAAAGCAATAAAAAAAAAAATCACTAGTTAAAATATCTTTCAAATCAGAATTCCAAAAATTCCTACCCTATTGCTTTTTTTGAATCCACCCGGATAGCGACCACCGCACTCAAGATGTAGAACCCGCCAAATACCCTCACGTGGCTGTCTCGCAATCCCAAATTAGTAGTGTAATCTTTTTTCCTGGAATTGTTTTGCAAATACACTATCAAGCGCGGAACCCTAAATTCGGTTCCTGTTTGAATAAGCTTTCCTAATAGAGTTGTCTGACGTTCACAGACGTTGTGGAAAAACGTGTGTGTATATTTAACAACTTAATGATTGAGTTTTATGGGTAGGCGAACCTGCTACATGATTTCTCTTAATGAATTATATTATACATGCTTTCACACCATAGTGTTGGGCCACCATGTCTAAGTTACTTACTTTTTCTATATTCACATTTTGCAATGGCTTTATACAGGCCACTATACAGGAATTTAACCAATTTTTTAATTGTACCCTGCGTGCTCTTTATCGTCTGAAGAATTTCCTTCCGGTCAAAACCAAGACAATGCTTGTGCAATCCCTTATCCTCCCTATTATCGACTATGCTGATGTGTGCTATTTTGACCTGAATGCAGATCTTCTCAACAAATTAGACCGACTTCTCAATAACTGCATTCGATTCGTCTTTAACCTTCGTAAATATGATCATGTCTCTGCTTGTCGTTCTGATCTCAAATGGTTGCCCATTCGCGAGCGCCGTAATTTGCGTGCTCTTACTACTCTCTTTTCTTTACTTATGTCTACCACTACGCCTTCCTACTTAACCGCATACTTTCAATACCTTAACTCAAACCATGTGAGAAATCTACGTTCTTCAAATAACCTTTTACTACTTTGTCCCTCTCACACCTCTGACTTCGTTCATTCTTCTTTTCCTGTCCAAAGTGTCCTACTCTGGAATGCACTCCCTCTGGGAATAAGAGCATCTACAAATCGTTATGTGTTCAAAAAGAAGGTTCGAGAACTACTATCAGCAAAATTGGCGTGATTATCATCACTTATATAGTATATATTGTATAATATTTATGTATATGTTATTTATTATCTATTTATACGTATATTTATTAGTATTTTGTTAGTTTGTTTTATTCGTATTTTTTTTTCATTTTATTCATAGGTTTATTCAGTAGTATGTACATTCTGAAGACATTTTATCCCATAATTTACGCACCTGCCTTCTTGTATCTCTGCACCACTTTAGGTTGACTGGTAGAGAATGCCTATGGCATTAAGTCCGCCTTTACTCCATGTATTAAGTGTAAATAAATAAATAAATAAATAAATAAATTTAAATAGTAATATTCTCAAAAAACGAATAATTTCTCGACAACGTATGCATCAAAGAAATAAACTTCAAACGGGTTTTTTAATACATCAATGCTTCAAACGAATAGTAGCGCCGACGCCAAACGTGATTATCGACGCGTATTGTTTTCTTATTCACGTAAGCGCCAACGCTGAGCGCTGAGCGTTTAGCGCTGCCAAGCGTTGCAAGCGCTTCGATTAACGTCTGATACAGTGCGGTCGCGGCCATCTTGTTGTGATGATTGTAACAGACGTGATTGGACGGCGGTTCATGCTTTTGGAATGAACTGTTCGATTAGAGTGAAATTTTGGTGGTAATCCCGGCACGGTTTGCAATTATGTTCATTGGCATTTCATACACATTTGATATTTCAGTATATTATTATCAGCATAAGTATAATATGATGACTTCTTTGCCAATAAAAATATATTTTTTAGCAAACCCTGTTTTTTCATGTTCTTCTACAATGTGATTATTAAATCTTCTTCCTACAAATTTTCCATGCCAGTTTTCAAAATCCTAACTCACGTGACACCAATGTAATTATGAAATCTACATTAATCTTCCGAAAATAAAATCAAAAGCCATACGTACGAAAACCCGCGAATTTTTCGTCCAATCCAAAAACTTTACCAATAAACAGAATATAAAAGTAATACGTAATAAGTCCGCGTTAAAGTACGATTCTGTTACTGAAATTGGTTTTTCCGATTACAAGGGGAGTGGGGGAGAGTTGTTATAGAACTTTTTACTGTCGTTTTTAACGATTCTGTTGTTAAAAATTTTTGTTGTATTTTTTTACGCCAGGATAATTTACCTGGTTTAGGGCCAGTGTATATGGGTTGTGGATAAAGAAGTTAGGTTCGATTCCTAGATCCGGCTGCACTTAATTATTTATTATTAATAATACCCTTAATTAGTATAATTTCTAAAGACGATTTGTTTGGGCAGTACCTATTCTACAGAAAGACTTGACTTCAGTCCGAGAAGCGATCTAAGAATTAAGCTAAATCGTTTCTATACCATACTTAAAACGAATGAGATAAGGGCAGATAACTGACTATACGCACTAGGCCAGCGTGGTGGACTAAGGCCTAACCCCTCTCAGTAGTAGAGGAGGCCCGTGCTCATCAGTGGGCAGTATATAATACAGGGCTGATTGCATTGCATTGATTGCAATTGACTATAATATACAATGCAATCAGCCCTGTATTATATACTGCTCACTGCTGAGCACGGGCCTCCTCTACTACTGAGATGGGTTAGGTCTTAGTCCACCGCGCTGGCCTAGGGCGGGTTGGCAGACTTCACATACCCTCGAAATTCTTATGGAAAATTCTCAAGTATGTAGGTTTCCTCACGATGTTTTCCTTCACCGTTAAAGCGAACGATAATAATTGATACACAATACACACGTAACTTCTAAAAGTCAGAGGTGTGTGCCTTGGGTTTTGAATCTCCGGGCGTTGTCTCAGCAGACCGTTCCATTCCCAACTAGGCTATCATCCACTAACTATAATATGTAGGATATAATTATTTTTTGTTTTGTCCACAGGCAATTGCTGGCACCGAACCTAAAACAAACGCAGTACCTCGCAAACGGCGCTGAGAGTGACATTAGGACGGTAAGTAGCTATCACACAATTTTCCATAGCCAAAAATTACATGATCGAGAGCTGGAGCAGATAAGAACTGTTCGTGGAATATGAATTGTGGGACCATAGACATTGGTTACACCAGAGCTAAAAATACTGCCCAAAAGTATTTAAGCGCTTTTGTGTATCCAATTTAAGGTATTTTCTAGTATAATTTCTAGGCACAAGGCTTACTGCTCATTAATATCGTTTACCTCATGACGAAGAGCACAGAATGCAGTGAAATACTTAATAGTAGGTACTCAAAAACCCGAATTATTTTAATATCTTTTTTTATTTACGCGAATCTTTGACATTGGAATAAAAGTTACTTAATGGCGATAATTTGTTTATTTTTAATTCCATGATCATTAACCATGAAGGCTGTAAAGACTTCGAAACAACGGGAATAAAAATTTTAAAAATTTGGCGAAAAAGAACGTTACTAAGTACCTGTATTTCAATGTTAATATAGTTCATGAGCAAGCTTGTAATCCCAAAATGGCTTTTTCAACTCAGAGTAAAAACGCTCCTACAATCAATAATATCTGCCCAATAAAAGTCAATTTTAACAACGGATAAAAATCTCTTGCAACGGATTCCCAATCTGCATTCGGATGTACAAAGTATCGAGGCATAGATTTCAAACGACCCTGCACTGCCAATTTCTCTCTCCGCCGCTCAATGGGAATGTTTTTTTAGACCTTTTGTACCTCTGTCAGGCCCGCGTCTGAACACTTACCAATGACTGAGGAGTTTGCGTACAAATTGACTTGTTTGGACGCTTTTTTCGTTTGAAGGATTAGTTAATTAATTCTACACATAGTCACGCCTTTAATCCCTGAAGGGGTAGGCAGAGGCGCAACTAGTGCACCCACTTTTTGCCGTGCGTATTCCGCCCCATTATGTGATAGGGGGCGAGCCTATCATCATATCGGGCACAAATTATACTTTTGTATATAAAGTGCAAATAAATAAATAAATAAATAAATTCCAGACTCCGGGCTGACATTCAGTAGAAAAACCCAATATCACTTTGCCCGACCCGGGGATCGAACTCGAGACCCCAGCATTGCACTCGTACCGTAATACAACGACGCCACCGAGTCATTTAATTAATTGTATAATTAAAATAGTCGTTCTAGAATTGTGTACTATTTTTAATCGACTTCAAAACGTTCTCAATTCTTTGTATTAATTATTTTGACGTTTTTGTGTAGTATGTTATTACGTGTTTGGCCTTTCAAATCACATAAATTGTCAAAATTTTGCATGGTGATAATAAACAAGCTTATTTTTTTTTTTTTGTAAAACTACCTTTTGCTCGCGGCTCCGCCTGCGTGAAAAGGTTTTCCGGGATAAAAGTCCCGCTTTATATTTTCCCGGGATAAAAAGTAGCCTATATAAAAGGATTCTATGGTCTAAACTTTCTTCATACCAAATTTCATCAAAATCCGGTCAGTAGTTTTGGAAATGTGCAGTAACAAACAAACAGAAAAACAGACAGACAGAAATAATTACAAATATCGCTGATTTGTGTTCCATTACTCTTCTTTAGTCACCCCTTTTCTTTTTTATCACATGTCTTTTAATGTACGGACACGCCGAGATCTACTGCTTTATTATAGTGTTAGGAACAGAAGGGATTTAGATTTAAATGAAGACGATTTATCACTGAGTTTACATAAACACATTTAGCCGAAATACTTTTACAAAGATATCAGCAACCAACCGACCAGCATGAAAGTCAAAGATAAACTTACTCAACTGTCACTAAGACTACGACTGAGATCGACTGCGAGACTGAGCCCGACTGACCATGCACATCGACACGGCACCCTTTTTATACTCCCAACTGCCACTTCCACTTTTAGCTTGACATTTCAACTGGTTAGCATGCTACAAATACCGTTACAAAACTTTTATCCTAATACGGCCTCTCCTGACGGGAGTCCGTCCTCGGGCTTCATCTTCTAGCTCTGAAGATCAGTCTCCAGAACTGGCAATGAAGTCTGAATGAAGTGAAGGTGCAGCAGGCTCTTCAATGCACCTCTGTGTCCCGGACGTGCTTGGTTAATGCTTGCTGAAGCCACCAGGTTTTTCGTTTTCAGAAGTCTGGGCGACGCTAGGAGTATTAGCCTCCTCAAACTCATCATTTGCATCTGCGTATAAAAAACCCAAAGCACATAAATATGTCCAAAAATATAATAAAACACAGCCCCCAAGTACGTCCCATGTACAAGGATCACATGCCCGAGCGCACTCTAAAGCAACATCCAATAACATGAAACTATACCTCACTTGGAGTGTATCCGTCGGTCTGGATAACATGTTGGACATAAGACAAAGGCTATGCCGACCGCAAGATAAAACTTCCCTTAAACGTGTTCACTCCTTAAGAAACTTTAAAAACATTTCCATAAAACTTTAGTTTTACAAAATATACAGCACCCCAAAACGCCCTTCTACCATCGCCTCCTAGAAGAAGTCATTGACATTACTGTCAAATAGTTACTAAAGTGAATACAATCCAAACAATGCTTATTTAAGCGGTGTGTGATTGACGATCTGTTGAAATCGTCTCATCGAAGCTGTTCGATAGCTGCAGTGAAGACAGTTTTTCAATCGAAACAGTTATGGCACTTGTGCTTCAACTAGCAGTAGTCTCCATTCCTGTAAAAATAAAGAAACACAGGAACATCTTATTGCTCAGCCATTCCTGACCCTCATGAGGTCAGGTGGAAAATGTGTGTCAGTGGAAATGGAATCATAATAACAAAACAAAGAGACATGGCAGAATGAAAACTTCTCACCCGAGTGCCTCGCGAGGAGCGCGTAGTTCAGTAGCGCATCGCCAGGAGCGCACAGTTCAGCAGCGCACGGCATCGCCAGGAGCGCGCAGTTCAGCAGCGCAGCGCATCACCAGGAGCGCGCAGTTCAGCAGCGCAGCGCATCACCAGGAGCGCGCAGTTCAGCAGCGCAGCGCATCACGTACAATCTACCGGACCGAAGTCCACACGCACACAGTGCGTCTGCCGGACCGAAGTCCACACGCACACAGTGCGTCTGCCGGACCGAAGTCCACACGCACACAGTGCGTCTGCCGGACCGAAGTCCACACGCACACAGTGCGTCTGCCGTACCAAGGTCTGCACGCATAACCACTTTGCGTCTGCCGGACAGAGTCCGTGTACGTTTACAAAGCAACGCCATAATCAGACCAAGGTCCGTGAGCACATAAAAAATGTGCTAGCCGGACAGAGTCCGTGAAGGCCTCGGGCCCAAAACCAGACTAAGGTCTGCACACATTAGAAAATGTGTCAGCTGGGTCAAGGTCTGCACACATAACCACTTTGTGTCTGCCGGACAGAGTCCGTGTACGTTTACAAAGAAACGCTCAAATCAGACCAAGACCCGCTACGCACTAATAAGTGCCAGCCGGACAGAGTCCGTGGAGGCCTCGGGCCCAAAACTAGACTAAAGTTATCACACATTACAAAATGTGTCAGCTGGATCAAGGTCTGCACACATAACCACTTTGTGTCTGCCGGACAGAGTCCGTGTACGTTTACAAAGAAACGCTCAAATCAGACCAAGACCCGCTACTCCGCAAGGACCAGAGCGCGCTGATCCGCAGTGCATAGAGCGTACCGTTCCGCAGCGCACAGAGCGCATCGTCCGCAGCGCACAGAGCGCATCGTCCGCAGCGCATAGAGCGCACCGTTCCGCAGCGCATAGAGCGCACCGTTCCGCAGCGCATAGAGCGCACCGTTCCGCAGCGCACAGAGCGCATCGTTCCGCAGCGCATAGGGCGCACCGTTCTGAAGCGCATAGGGCGCACCGTTCTGAAACGCATAGGGCGCACCGTTCTGAAACGCATAGGGCCCACCGTCCTGAAGCGCATATGGCGCACCGTACCTTTGCATGCCGCCTGAAGCATGCCTCCGCACGCCTAACATGTACCCTGAAGTAACATTCAGGCAAAAGCTTATGACTCATGAAAGCAAGCGTGCACTCGAGCTTTCACGAGCAACCACGTAATCAAAAATAATTTTGAACAAATTCATTTTAACAAAAATTAACAAAAGAAGGTGTATTCCGACTGCTTGAATTCCGGACTTCAATCATCCACAATACACCGATCATGTTTTGTAGTCCGTATAGCAAAAGGTAAAGAGGACTGATCCAGAGTCACTTACAAAGGTTACACATGGCCTTCGCTACTTACAATAATTTACACATGACTCTTTCACCACGCGTATACTTCAAAACAGTTTACATACCACGGCTAGTGTGTCTGCCAGGCCATAGCCTGATATGCAGTATAAAACGCATCTGCCAGGACTACGCCTGTTATGCATTAAAAATGCATCTGCCAGGCCAACGCCTGTTAACCGCTACTCCGCAAGGACCAGAGCGCGCCGATCCGCACTCGTGCAGCCACGAGCATGACATTCCGCACTCGTACAGCCTGGAGCGCGTCGTTGCGCGCTGCTCCGCATTGCGAAGATAGGGCACATACACTGCATGAATATCCAATTCCTGCAAACATAAGAACCACAACAGCAAAAACACCGTTCGGCCTTTTCTGACCTTAAATAAAATCTGGCGTTAAACTTTCTGAACAGCCATCTCATTGCTACAACAAGCAAATCCACCTGCGAAGTGGTTTGGGCAGAATCTCCAGTCACCACCACGTGGTAAAACGAGATCCCAACATTTACGAAGATTATGGAGAAATAAAGGAAACCATAACCCTCAAGCAGGGATTACGGGTAATACGATACCAAATATCCTCTATCATTGCAGCAATCGTCAAATCCACCAAAGGATCCCACAGAGGCTCCTCAGTAGTCACGCTTTACGGGGTCTTCAAACGCTGAAAACATTGAGTAAGTACACCCCCGCAAGGATCTTCAGTCCCTGCAATCAAAAATATCACAGCGGCATCAATCATTCACTCTATCCTGGCCTTCAATCAAATGTCACATCAAACTTTGACCAGGAGTTCAGTAGTCATCTTAATATGAGGACAACCTAAAAAGTATCGCATGACACGCTCTTAATCCAAAATTGTAAACAGTGCAGTGCTACGATCCGATACCTTGACCTAGGAAGGCCAGCAATCCTTCAGACCGAACACTATACACTTAGATCACTTTTATTAACCAAGGCCATGTACAATCATAGTTTACCACAACGGGTATTTTTCTCCAAGTCCTTTAGTTTAAGGACGGCTCTGTTCCAATAATAACCACGAATTGCTCGTTAATCAATGTCTGTACATGCCCTGTTAAACAAGATCACAATATTTGTAAAGGTTACCAAGAAATATAGGAAACCAGAACCCTCAAACAAGAGTTATGGGTCATACGATACCAGACTTCCTTTATAGTCAACGATGAACATCCTCTACGATAGGATAGTTAGCATCAATCGCCAGTTGACACCTCGCAATCACTTTGCTCAGGCCACCAACTGTGACACCATACGCAGCACATCTACCGGAACGTTAGAGCACCAACAGTAACGTTTGAACACCAACAGGAACACTTGAACACCAACAGTTTGATCGCGGTACACACGCAGATCCTTGTTCATTTGAAGCCGTATGCACATGACGTCAGAAATGAACATGCGATGGCTATGTTTCACACTTGTCCACTTTTATTCACGTTGTAGTCTAGTTCTTATCCCGATATTACACAGCGCAATTTTTTTCTTCACGCAAATTGCGGGTAGTCAAATATCTCCATCGTACCATGCATGTATTCCACATAGCGAACACATGTAGTGAGCACAATCTATTTCCGTGGGCATTGATTACTAATCCCACTTCTGATGTTAGGAACAGAAGGGATTTAGATTTAAATGAAGACGATTTATCACTGAGTTTACATAAACACATTTAGCCGAAATACTTTTACAAAGATATCAGCAACCAACCGACCAGCATGAAAGTCAAAGATAAACTTACTCAACTGTCACTAAGACTACGACTGAGATCGACTGCGAGACTGAGCCCGACTGACCATGCACATCGACACGGCACCCTTTTTATACTCCCAACTGCCACTTCCACTTTTAGCTTGACATTTCAACTGGTTAGCATGCTACAAATACCGTTACAAAACTTTTATCCTAATAATAGTATATATAATACTAGTAATACTAGCCATATATTATATAAGCCAACCAAATACAACAGTCACACTCTATATATTATTATGCCCAAATAAGCGGTAATAAAATAAGTACTATCTACATTAACTGTTTAAGACGATAACTGTCAAATAAAATTTACTTAGAAATTTGTGAAACAGGCCCTTAACATATTAGATATTGCGCGCGGCTCCGCCCGCGTGGAAAAGTTTTTCCGGGATAAAAAGTAGCCTATAGCACTCAGGAGTAATGTAGCTTCCTATTAGTGAAAGAATTTTCAAAATCGGTCCAGTAGTTCCTGAGATTAGCGCGTTCAAACAAACAAACAAACTCTTCAGCTTTATATATTAGTATAGATTATAGTATAGATAATTCATTTAATTTCTATTACTAACTTCACCAATAAGCTACAATTTTCCTTTCTTTATATTAGGCTATTATTAATTCTCTCTTTCTGTATACACCTGTATATATACTGGTCGCTATCCTGCCAAATATAAAATATAGTTCCCACCCACCACGACTTACACATAATACATTACATTAAACATTTAAATCCAGATAATACATCCAGGATCATGACCCTATTCCAAATCCCCTTACAAAGAAAGATGTTACTCGATCCCCAGGACAAAACTATGTTTAGTTCCTATCTACGCACATAAATAATTGTGTCTGAGATACGAAATAAAAGCTTTTTGCTTAAGTCATATAGATTTTGCATGTTACTAAAAGCAAAAAAATGAGTTTTAACCTATGTGTTTCTCTCAAACCTGTTTAAATTGAATTTTTATTAGTAGATGATTTTTAAAGCAAAGCCGTTGATATAGTTTCCTAATAAATGTGCTACGAGTTCAGTTAAGATAGCACGGAAAACACGCGACATAATGTAGTAGTGCCATCTATCGGATTTATCCGGTAACGTTCGTACAAAAGTGCAGTTGAGATTAACTATTGAAATAGTGCAGCTGAAAAGTACAGTTTTATCAGTAGTAAAGTCTTATTCAGTTAGAAACATCTTAGGAAAATGTAGGGGTTTATTTAGAAATATCTTGTTGCAGAAACTAGATAGTTTATTTAATAGATATATTATGTGAGGGCTAGATGACTGCTTCGTCCATTTCTGGCGACAACATTTTGTTATATTTAAGTTTTTAGGGCATTATAGGAAGTGTTATTACTAGTTATGAGACTGGCATTTCCAATATCTTAGGTTGCTCTTTGTCGTTAATATTCTGGATGATGACGCTACTGTTCATTGGCAATTCTGACACTTAGATACCATCAGCTAATGTCCAACTTGGTGGTCTCGTCATTCAGTCTTGCAAAGGAATATCAAAATACAATTGACTTTAATAACTTTTACAAGCTGAACCAGCAAAACCCACAACCATTACAACATCTATTTTAAGTTACGAGTATAGGCACGTCAATGGCACACTCGATCAATCTAAAACCTCCAATACATTGAAATATCGTTCCGTTCCACCTGTAACCGCATCGTAGGTTTAATAAACCGTTGGCGCGCATTTGTCATGGCCAGGAACGTGGGCTACGTGAGCGGTAGCAACAAATGTTCCGAAACTCGTTTATTTGTTATCTGTATAGTTTAAGGGTCTATGAGAATTGTATAAAAATTATGGGAGGAGCTTGGTGGTAAGGTCCAAGGCTACCAGATATTCTTTGTTAATTGTCTTCGAAGTTAGACGAGCTAACGGCCCACCTGATGGTGAGTGGTCACCGTCACCCACGGACGTCGGCAATGCCAGGGGCACAGCCAAGCCGCTGCCTACAATTAAAGCATTTTCAACTTTTTTCAATTCCTTTGTGTTCATCACTATGACACATTAAGGTTCTTAAAGCATGAAATGACTCCAGTGCATACAACACAGAACACTAAGGGCGGTATTCAAAAATCAACCTCACATTTGAGTAAAATCTCAAGTAGACATTTAATGTACTGAACTATTAAATAAACCAAGCTGTTATTTAAGAGCTTGTTCTCAGCTGAATAAGCGCTGTTACAAAAACAAAACTTAGCTTTCAAAATCCGTCACATATAGTAACTTAAGTTGTCATTTGAGTTGATCTGTTAATGTGGGTTTATAAAATAGCGACTATATTATTATGCTGACCTTAATTTTGACACTGTTTCAGCTGACATCGCACTTTAGAGAAATTGAGTTGCATTTACTAATACCGCCCTCAAAGGAGTTTGCAAAAAAAACATGTATCCTCATAAAAGTTATTGTAAGGATTGAAGCCTTTTAAAGGATAGCCAGGATTGCTAGGATTTGTCGCAATAGTTCTCTACACAAAGTGCGCACAGGGTATTGCCTCTCCGAGTATGCCTTTGATATTATTGGATTCCTACAACATATTGAAGCTGATATTGCGATTTGAATTTATATACTCACTTAGCGCTACAGATGGATATACGCTCAGGTATTTTAGTATAGACTGCCTCGGTGACGTAGTTGTATTGTGGTATGACTGCAATGCTGAGATCTTGGGTTCGATTCCCGGGACGGGCATAGTGATATTGGGTTTTAAATTCAGTATCAGCCCGGAGTCTGGAATTTGTGTTCGATATGGTGATAGGCTCGCCCTCTATTACATCATGGGACGGAATACGCACGACGAAAAGTGGGTGCACTAGTTGCGCCTCTGCTTACCCCTTCGGAGATAAAGACGTAAGTGTGTGTGTGTATATTTTAGTATACCTCGAAGATATTATAGTAACAAAATAATCAACTTACAAAATAAAGTTGTGTCTTTCCAATTAAGAAATTCAATATTTGTTCCTGATACCTATTTCTGTTATGCTTACACTGTTGTGTCTACCGCCTCGGTTTGAAGGACATTGTAGTCATCGTAATTACTGGGCATTATAAGACTTAAGTAAGCGGCGATAGCCTAGTTGGGAGTAGAACGGACTGCCGACACGAATGTCCGCAGGTTCAAAACCCAAGGGCACACACCTCTGACTTTTCTTAGAAGTTATGTGTGTATTCTTTGTGAATTATCGCTCGCTTTAACGGTGAAGGAAAACATCGTGAGGAAACCTGCATACCTGAGAAGTTCTCTGAATTTCGAAGGTATGTGAAGTCCGCCAACCCGCACTAGGCCAGCGTGGTGGACTTAGGCCTTAACCCAATCAGTTATAGAGGAGGCCCATGCTCAGCAGTGGGCAGTATATAATACAGGGCTGGTATGGTATAAGACTTAACATCTATGTCTCAGGGTATCGAGCGTAGTGGAGAGCCATGCAATTTACTCTGTTATTCAAAGTTCTTTATGGTCTTGATTCTTTTTATACGCGGTCGTATCGCTTACCATAGAGCGAGCGATATATTCATCTGCTCATTAAGTTGCAATAAAAGCTGAATATCTGACCATAACTCTCACAGTCTACGGCCCACATACTATCAATTTACAAAATTTTAGAAATTCTATCAAAATTCAAAACATCTATAGTTAAGCACAAATTCAAACCTGATCTCAAACATAACCCAAAACAATTGAAAGTTTGGATGCCGTTTAATTTTAATTTATACCTCGCTTACAGAGGAAAGCGCCCGTGATTTTTTAATTATAAAATCTGTGGTATTGTTGTTCTGTTGTTTAACGACAGTGTGTTGTTAAGTCGAGTACAAATATTATTAATTCTATTAAAACAAATTTAATTGATATTAATCAGTATTCGTCTTGACTTTAATTATATTAATGTTTTTGGTCCTTTGTGAATGTGAAATGGGAGTTATTGGTTATCAAAGACTACCTTTTTTATATAAATGTATGGCAATAATAATACTTATACCAGCTCTGTATTATATAATGTCCCACTGCTGAGCCCAGCAGCAGGCCTCCTCTGCTGCTGACAGGGTTTAGGGCTTAGTGCACTATGCTATCCTAGTTCAGGTTGGCAGACTTCACATCCTTGGAAATTCTAATTTAGAATTCTTAGGTACGTACTATGTTGGTTTCCTCACGAATTTTTCCTTAACCGTTATCTATACTAATATTATAAAGAGGAAAGATTTGTATGTATGTAACAAATGAACTCAAAAACTGCTGAACGGATTTCGATGAAATTTGGCACACGGGTAGATCATGTCCCGGATTAACACCTAGGCTACTTTTTATCCCGGGAAAATATTTTTATCCCGAAAAAAGTATTTCACGCGGGCGAAGCCGCGAGCAGAAGTCTAGTGGCAAATATATGGCAAGACAAATAATAAAAGATCCCAGCTCGTGGTAAACGCGTGACGTTGTGGCAAATAGAGTTGTAACTCCACCCAGAACTTTGAATTTTAAAACGAAACTGCACTGCGTTTGTTAGTGATATTCAATTTTAAAGTCACATAATACTTACTTACAGGGGCTATAATGTCTCTCAAAGCGGAACATGATGTTGCCTACACTAAATAGACAATGACGGTTGAAATAGACAAAGCAGTCCGCACATCAAAAGGCTCGTACCCCAAAAAAATTGTCTTTATAATTATAATTTATTAAGATATCGACACTGTTCATATTATGTGATTAACGTCTCTACTTACTACCTTGCAAATGACAGACCTCATCAAATGTTAGACAGACAAACAGACAACATAGGATTTATATTAGATCTCTTAATACCCTTGAGTACAAACCCCTAAACACAAACTGTTGAGCACACCTCAATCTACCATTCAAATCTCAAGTAATGAAACCTTCAAACTGTAAAATCAAACCCGAATTCAAATAAAATTTTAATACAAACACTTGAAAACATTAATTAACTTTCACAAGATCGAGAGTTGGCCATTCGTTCGGAATAAATTCGTTCGTTGTCGATCGTTCGAACAATGTACGGTTGATAAGTTTAGGCCGGACTGCCCGTGATGGCTTTTAGATAGAAATGTTTGTATAGGACCGAAGTTCGTAAACTAACCTGTTAATCGATTTAATCGCTTAAATTTTAGGCTACTTGGCTTAGTTGTTTTGGTATCGATTCCCACCTCGAGCAATGTTTTTCGAAAATAATAAATAGGTAAGTGATTTGTCTTGGATAAAATATGTGATAATTAATATGTTAGAGATAGGGTCATATTTTCATCGGATATAAATATTCGATAGATGTTCTAGTTACATTTTACGGAGAAAGAAAAAATTGTAGATTTCATAACTAAATCACTTATCAAATCAATAAAAACAAAGCCATTAAACGATGGACTACTTCAGAAAAAAAGGTATTCTAATGAAATTCCATTAGTCGCCGCGGAATCAGTACCGGCGGTTATATGCCGAGGACTTGTGATTCAACGGAATATTATCATTAAAAAAACCGCCAAGCGAACAATCACGGGATCGATCGGTCCCGGGACTCGGGTATTTACCCCGTGTCCCGGGATGGGGTTTAATTAAAACCGGCACTAAGTCCGGGACGCCTACGGGCGTTTAATTGCAACCGCGCTTTCCCTGTCCGGCCATTTTTCCTTTTTCGATTGTAATGTATGGATGTTAAGCATTTTAATTTTTGCCGTGGGTTTTATTAACTGTGGAAGGAGGTTTTATGGCTTAATTTGATAATAACAGCAGCTCCCTTATTCACTATGACAGTGTTAACTCGTAGCGCGACCGTGTTACGTTAACTTCGTGTCATTTGCGTTAAATGGTATTCTATATGCCAATTTCCATAGTAATAAACGCGATGAGTTACGTTACGCGCTTGTTACGAGTGGTGAAAATAACGTGTCGAGAATAAGGGGGCTGAGTTATTGGTACTCTATGTGCTATTATTTTATCTCAATGTTGGGCCTAGGCCTCCCCTACTAAGAAGGTTTAGTCCACAACGCTCGCCTAGTGCGGGGTTGGCATATGCAATTTATCAAGGAAATTCTCATAAAAAATCTCATGTATTCTGAGCTTTCCTCACATTTTATTATCCAGTTTTATATGGTATAGTTGCACCTCTACCTACCCCTTTTCGAATATGGACCTGTCTATATTATTATATACTTTAATTACCAATCGATACGAAAAACCCCACCTCCCAAACAAGACTGGTGAACCAGCAATGGAATTTTATGATCAATCCCAGGATAGTCCTTTGTACCATAGTAGAACGTTTGCATACGCTAAGCGGGTTTTAAGGGAGCTTCCGGGCCGTTTCCTGGTCATTTCTTGGCCATTTGTTGGCCATTTCGCAACAATTCCTTGTACTGCAACGTCAGGGATGCTAATGTTCGAACAAAAACGACTCTTGTAATGATTAGAGTTGGGTTGCGTTTGCTATGAAAATATAAAACTTTAGTACTCCTCAGTATTATATTTGCTGGAATAATATTTTGATAATCTGTTTAGAATTGAGCACCGTAATGCTCCGGCTTAGAAAATATTATTTATAATAATTATTTGTTTTTCAAGAATGCACCATTCTGAGTGTGAAACTCGAAACGGAGGTTTTAGGTTCGATCTAAGTGCGACCAACGAGACTGTGACTCATGCGCGCAGTAGCAAGCAAAGCAAATCAAAACATCACGCCTTTATTCCCAAAGAGGTCGGCAGAGATGCAACCAGAGCATCTTCTTATCTTCATAATATGTACTCCGTCTGCTCTAAAACTCCGTCCCATGATATGAGCCTATTGCCATATTGATTCTAATCAGAAACACTCAACATCACTGCCTGACCCGGGATTCGAACCCAGGACCTGCGGTGGTCGTACCGCGCACGGTTTACAACTACGCCACGAACGCAGTCTAGTTTACCATACGTTTCAATATCACTTTGCCAAGAGAAAAAAGCGCATGTTATCTAGTCTGTTTATTTTCCCTCGAACATAGAAACAACAAACACAAACGTTTTTACCATTGTTCAAATGTTGTTCACGGCAATTAGTTGTATGAAACACTGACGTGCTGTGAGTTCGTTAGATAAAATTTTATAGAGGGCATATTGTTAACAAAAGTTATTTCCAATCAATAGAGAATCTAATATTGGAACGAAGTTCCTTATCGCGCGTTGTGAAAGGGGGCTAGACGGAAAAATTCTCACGAAAAGTTGTCACGATACTTTTTGCTATTATCTTACTAATATGAACCTTAAATACAATGCGTAGAAGCTATAATTCTTGAAACGAGTATATTTTTATTTATTTTATTTATTAAAGTCATTAAAACCATTTCTTACTAATCTAATATGAACCTTAAATACATTGCGTAGAAGCTATTTCCCCAGCGTTGGCACGGCACGAGTACAAAAGAATCGAACGTAACATTCTTTTTTCAAATTTTGTTGATTTATTCTACTTTGGTTACTGACATTTATCAATAACAAGACTAAACGTGCTTTGCTCGCGTTTAAAAATCTACTTTATGTGGTAAGCGTAAGATCGAATTTGTGTTTAGTCAATCAAAATTTGTGATAAAAATGCTATGCAATAGCTTTACCGCGGCAGTCTCCGAGTGCCACACGTATTTATTTGTTTTTTTCTCTCGAAACTTATGTATTGGAACGGAAATAGGAAAATATTTATATATTTATATATATACACACTCTGTTATATAAATAAAATTTTATTACAATTCCTTCACTAATTAATCGAAAGGAACTTCGTTCCATCCGGGTGTCCCTTGACACCTCTCATTTTTTTTTATTACAAAAAGGATATGGCATTCGCTTGTATTATTTTATATGTATTATGAGACGAACAAGCCACTACTCTAGGTAGCGTCGCGATCATCCATAACAGTAGCAACATCACCCGGCCTTTTAATGGCAAAGCACTGCATGGCATTACGCTCGTCATGCTGAGACATACCATGTTAAATTGCATAATTACCAATGATTACGCTGCCTGTAAGCAATATACTGTTGCTTGTCGGCAGAAATAGATATCGCGGGTATGTCTGGGTAGCTAGCTTGGTAGGATCCAGACGTATACGAGATATCTACTACGTAGCAAAGGTATTAACTAGTATATAATGTAGTTCCTCGTCTATATTTTTGTTATTGATTCTGAGTGATGAGACGAGCTTGGCGCTCGCCTGATGGTAAGCGATACGACCACCCATGAACAGTAGCAACACCATCCAGCACCTTGAGTTACAAAGTACTGTGTGGCATTCTACTGCGCTTGTCATCCTGAGACATAAGATGTTCATAAGAGGTCTCATTACGTCCACTAGTTACACTGACTACAATGTCCTTCAAACCGAAACACAAAAGTGCATGCACACTGCTGCTTGGCGGTAAAAATAGACATCTACCACCAGTATTTCACACAAGTCGCAAATACTAACTTCAGCCAAAGATTTAAAGAGCAATTTAATCCACTAAATTGCCCACAAAAAAACTATTCAACCCCTGACGATTCAAATAATAGGTGATATACCGGCAAAGTTGGACTCTGGCAAATTCACGCAAAGCGGAACGATAAGTGCCCCGAGCAGACTACTGATTTATCTCGCGCCTTACGTTTTGTGCTCTTTGACTTCTGCATTATTTAATTCATAATCCTTAACGTTGTGTGTGGCCAGATTTTATAAAACTTAATCTTGAGTCAAGGAAGTTACTCGCTCGCGTCAGACTGCCTCGGTGACATAGTTGTATTACGGTACAACTGTAGTCAGTCTCAGGTTCGATCTCGGGTCCGGGAAAGTGATGTTGGGTTCTTCTACCCATTATCAGTCCGGAGTCGGGAAATGTGCCCGGTATATGGCAATAGGCCCGCCCCATATTACATGGGACCTGGAAAGGCGTGATGCTATGTATGTATGTAAGTTACTTGCCTGATAAATACTTGTTGGTGTTTGGATATTTGTATCTGTCCGGATAGAGACCACCGTATAGATGTAAAACCCATAATGGGCCACGCAGGTGTGTCGCGTTCCGGGATTAGTCTGTATATCTTGGGTTTGAATCAGGCCGACATAACTATGTCGACTAGCGAGGTAAATCATCTCTCGTCGTTTGACACTACATTTGGATCCCCACCACTTACCATCAGGGACAGTACTTTGTCGTGACCGTATTAAAAAAAAAAATATACCCATGAACTGTAGCTACTCTACCCACCTAATCTATAAATCATTTATTGATATTACGCCATAACTAGAGATATTAAATGTTACGCCTCACAATGACAAAATATTACACTGCCTATGATATCTTCAAATTGGACAGCTGTGCTATACTGCATATAGATAGAAATAAATAAACCGGCACTTAATCATATAATATTGATTTAATAGTTGCAATATTTTTGCGTAAGCTGTTGTCATCTGCCCAACACTAGTGAAATAAAACCGGTATAGTGTTGCTGATTATCGATAAGTGACGGTTGAATCGACAGCGTTGTACGTCAGGCGGGCTACGGCAGACATATCGACATATAACTGGATTTAACCAGTTAGTGGGGTGATTTTTAACCCTGATTGGATGTTTAGTTTATCCGGAACGGTTACGCAAACCCAAGTTTGTTTTGCTCGGAAAGAAATTGTTGGACTTACTTTGTTTATTTTATTGGGGTTTTTGGAAGCGATTCCAGTGATGTTTTTCAGTGACTTTTTCAACTTGTCGAGTCTTATTGTATTGCTGTTTGTTTTGTTATAAATTGTCACGTCACTATAGTATGTGTACATGTTGTTTATAGCACTATTTTTTTTGTAAACAAATCACCTTTAACATAAAATCACAGTCAATAGCGGGTTTTAGTTGTTTTTTGTTAAAATTAATAAGAAAATCACAATTCAATAATATTACCAACTCGTAATATATAAATCCTTATTCGATTGAGATTTAATTTGAAAAATACTTAGCTTTGAAACTAGGCCGATTTTACAACATTCGTAAACGTTTTGACAGGCCGCTTTTGACAGGTCCGTCTGGAAATCTTTAGGAGAGGCCTATGTTCAGCAGTGGACTTAATGAGGCTGATGATGATGATGATGTAAAACGTTTTGCATCGATAGAATATTATATTTAGCTTTAAATCGTTACAAAGTAATAAAGCTACCCAAAACCCAAAAACTGAGGTATATGTATAGGATACAAGCTTATGTATAAACAAAGTATTCTCGTACAACACATGAATAGTACAAATCTATGTACGAACTCCAATCCCATTGGATCGGATGAAGTGAGGACAAGTTGTTCTGTTTATAGCATTTCACTTGTATACCTCTTTGAGTTCGAAATCGACGGATTGGCGTACCTAGCGGGCGGTACGGTGTTGCCAGAGGCGGGATTCCTGGGAAAGGAGGTGTCCGCTTTTTGTATGGGTGCTGGGCCTCAAAATTTTACCAGGCTCACACTTTATTTTTTATTTTATTTTTTGATTGGGAGTTTACAACAGAGAATACACATAATACACATTGTTTTACATATTGCAACATTACGGCATAAGATAGCAGTGTTTCTCTACTTACAGTAAACTTCAGCATGCATTACTTACAGTACAAACGAATTACAAATCAGTGTTATACAAGGGAAACAGAAAAAAAAAACAATGATAAAACAAACAGTGAAAGATACAAAATGTTATCAGTAATTTTAGTGTTCAATTTTACAATTTTAAAGTTACATCAATTATCAATTTTCATGCTTATCTTCGAAGTGATCCAGCAACAGACTATTGAATCTAGTCATGGTGTTAGCAAAGATATCAATGTCTTCCGAAGCAGTTACTATGTCATTATATTCTGTGATGACTCTGACAAGTGGTGAATGTTTTCCTAAGTTGGTTCGATAACGAGGAGGTTTGAGTATTGGGCACGGATGACGAGGAATTCTACGGGGGACATTGATATTGATCTTTTTAAGCAGATCGGGGCAGTTGATGTGGTTATTTTTATGGATATTAAAGTGACAAAAATATGAATCTTGGACCTTCATTTATAACTAACTTTTAAAACGTTCATTTTAAACGTAGTATTAAGCAAAAAAAAATACAAAATCTCAAATTCCGATTTATTGGAAAGGCCTAGTTTTTGCAAGTACTATCTAAATATATATAAAGTATATTGGTTAGAATTTTAAGCCTGTTTTTTGACATGCCCTATGAGATAACTTTTCCATATCTTGAGGAAACCTAGATACCTAAAAATTCTATTTAAGAATTTTTGTAAGTGTCGTCTGCCAATCACGCAAGCACAGTGTGATAACTAGGTTACTGAGGCCTACACCCTCTCACTAGTAGAGAAAGCCCGTTCTTAGAAGTGGAGTAGTAATATACGACTGGTATTCTTTTTTTCTAGTGTGGTAAAATGAAAATGGACATACTTAACATAGTTTAAAAGATAGACGCATTGATCAACGGTTGCCAGAATTGTGTCAAATGTAAAGGAAATTTAAAGTTTGAATTATAATTTTACTTTTAAACAATATAACAAGCTTTGATGATTGGTGTAGCAATACGTATAAAGAAAGCTTGCTTTATTTTGACCAGTAATAATGGCATCTATAAAAATCTAGAAACACATAATAATAATATATAAAATATGTACTGTGTATACAGCGACTGAGGCTACATGGTCGTTGTGTGTATAGCATAAGACATTGAAAAAATAAATTTCTAACGATATCATCAAACGTCTTTTAAATGTCAAAAATATTTTAAACCGATTTTCGTACGAAAATACAATCCACAACCTGGCAACACAAAGCCGGAGCGAAATAAATTGCTCGGATAGGAACCATCGACGGCGGGAGCCAAGCGGGGGGCGTCGCATCAGGAGGGGACGTGCGGGACAGAGGGGCGAAAGGTGAGGAAATTCAAATTGGATTGAAGGAAGTTTAGATTAGATTGAATTTAGAGCCACCTTGTTTAATTTACTATGGGTGAGTGGAGTCGGCGGCCCATCTTTTTATTTAAAAAAAAAAGAAAATGTTGCCAACATTTATGGCGTTTTGAATTTTAAAATTAGAATATTGGAATTGTTTTATTTTGGGCGGAAGTAAATAAAAGTGGTTAAAATATAATACATATCTACTATTGGGAGAGTACAATAAAATGTAATTTTCTTTTTTATTTATTACTGAAACTAGAGAAATTTCATTCTATAGAATGATGAACCGGAATTGTAGAGGCCTTCGTAAATCTAAGTATCCTCGTTACGTACTAACAAATACATTCTATAGAACCCAATGCGATCCCAATTTGCCGATACAAAGGATGTACTAAAGTTCTTTCACTCAAGTGTTTTACGGTCGATTTTTTTTTAGTTTTTTAGCCTCTATTGACAGAGTTGGGCGGGAATGTGAGGTAATAAATAATATTCCACAGTCGAGTTACTTTTTAAATAATGCCAGATTGGGAACGAAAGTCCCGATGCATTTTGTAAAAGGGGGACCTAAAACGAACGTACTATATATGTTTTCAAGTTGTACATAGGTACTGTATTTCCGTAAAAATGTTTCTTTAATTCCTGCCATACCATACTAAAGGATCAGTTGACAAAAAATATATTTGAATAGAATAAACAAGCACCTAACAAAATATATTCTAATCTGGATTGAATCCGTTATAATTGTATCCATTTAATACATTTGTGGATGACTGCATAAATTGGGGCACTTTAAGGGCGGTATTAATATATCAATCTCAGGTTTGAGTTACATCTCAAGTAGCCATAATGTATTGAATTATGTCTACTTGAGATGTAACTCAAACTTGAGATTGATTTATTAATACCGCCCTAACACTTTCAAGTGTACGTACTGCAGTAAAGATAGTAAATTTTCTGGGAGTATCTCTGACTAATTTTTTTGGCACTCAATGTAGCTCATACCGATCGGTAGATTTAAATAAATGAGGTGGCAATTCATTCGGGTAAGTGACGTCACAAAAACAATATGGCGGACGCTAGAATTCTATTTAATAGCTGGGACTTTCGTATGTCTTCTAATGGGTACCTTAATAGATTTTTTTGGCTCTGCTTCCGTTAGCGTTCTTTGATCGTTCTTAGCTTGGAATATTCTATAAAATTGCACCAATGAAAGTCCAATTAAAATTCGTTCATCCATTTAGAATATCAGCGCCATGAAAATACTTTGAAACGCCAGGTGAATAATAAATATGGACGTACCTAGAAAATGCCTTTATTTCTTATTCTCAAACATACAGATGTCATTTTACACGCAAAACATAAATTCAAAAAAAGTGAAAACCTCAAAACGGTTTATCGCGGTTCCTAAGATGTGAGATAGACGATTCGCATAATCCCTCCTCATAGGAGGATATCGGTTCTTGTCAGCAATTTCGATCCGTACTTATATTTTATGATATGTGCGAGTGTTTTGGATTCCCAAGGGGGGGGGGGGAGCGGTTACTGTTATGCTTAGACATTATTTGAAATAAAAAGAAATGTTTGATAAGATAGCTGTAATTTTTGGAAATTAAATATGGTTATATGGTATGTATGACCCAGGGGAGGTTAAATAATTTGGGAAACAGAGCATCGTTTGAGTTTTACGTGAAAATTTTCACCAACCCCACTTTGGAGTGGGATAAGGGTAGATAGATAGAAGGCTTGTTTTTGTAGCATTCGTGGAAAATTGTGCCAACCCCACTTTGGAGTGGGATACAGGTATATAGAAAATGTATACAAATATATTTTACAAAGTGAGGATGAAATACATAAATGCGTATTGATTAAAGTCTTTCATCATATTTGGCAGTATACGAAAGTCAAACCCTAAGCTCCGAAGTTTCAAAGTTTTACTTCAAATACGTCAGTCAATGTCAAAATTGCCGAAAGTTGTTCTTCAAACCTAGGCTAGGCCAGTCATTCTGCGCAGACTAGATATCGACCTTGACTAGTGATTTCATGCGACCCCGCCTTCATGAAAGAACTATAGGTACAATAAAATCTACTGATATGCCAAATTCCATCCAAATCTGTACAGGAATTTCTAAGCTTACTTCTAAGAAAAATCCAAAAAAAAAAAACACAAACTTTTCGATATAATATAATATTATTACTAAGATATATTCTCAGTTCAACAAAAATTTCCCCAAAAGGGTACAAACAATTCTTTATAAATGATAATTAAGCTCCAAAGCCTTAACCCAAATACATCAGTTAATAGATTCGGCAATGAACAATATACGGGGGGGTTTCAATAAAACGCGCCCGTACAATTTGCTGGTCTACGGCGTCTCCTAATTTGTCATTCACGATACACTCCTACAAATAGAAACAGGGGAAAAAAGAACGTGTGCAGCCCTAAAATTAGATGTTTAGAAAGAATTAAACAGCTTACTCAAAAGTGGTATTTTTAGTAAGGCTTTTCCGTAACATTTTTTTTTCGCTGGTGGATTAGTGGCCTGGTAATTGCTGCTACATAGTGATAACCTCATTTATTATAACTAGAAATATATTATGTTTCTAGAAATGAGTATTTAATGCCTTATATGATGAATTTATTTATTTAGTCATCAAGTCTTGGCTACAGAAATAGTCTGTAGAACAAAAATTTTAGAGTTCATAAAGTAGAGTTAAATTGATAGATCGAATAATATTTTGATGTGGTTTTTTCTAATACTAGATACTCGCCCTTGATTGAAAGCCCCAAAGAAGGTAAACGTCAGGAAGCGATTGTATTAATTAAGCAATTGCTCTGCAATATGCATTTATAACGGAGGTTGCGCCGTTTTTTACCCTATTCTGAACAAATATAGCTCATATTTGAATATAATACACAATTATGGCTTATTGTCCTGACTCCTAAATGATATTATAAATTGGAACCATCAGAAGAAAAGAAACCCGCCTTTTAAACTTTGTAAATCAACACGCTGTCGCCACCTCTCATGAATACTCACCCCTCACATTTCATGGCCGCAGCCTAAAAGCCCCGCTTGCAATTAGGTCGCGTTGTAGCTCTTTTTTGCGTTTTGTTACGAACGGGAACGAATGGTAGATCGGACCGCAGGCCGCTCTCGCAAGAAATCGAAACGGGCTTGCCATTCACGAATGAATGAATGAATGGGCCATGTCATAACGTGATGAGTGAATTTTTTATGTCACATTTAATTAATATGGCTCTTTTGATCGGTCGTTTTGGGGTCTGTTGAATAGAATTTTGATATGAATATGAGTTTTTGTATGGGTGGTAAAATCAACTTTTGTCTCCTTATTAATTATGTTGGAATATGGGAACCATACTGGTGGTAGGTTTCTCGTATGCGAGGGGCCGTCTGGGTAGGTACCACTGCAATGTATATTTCTACCGCCAAGCAGCAGTGTGCAAGCACTTTTGTGTTACGGTTTGAAGGACATTGTAGCCAGCGTAATTACTGGGCATTATCAGACTTAACATCTTATGTCTCAGGGTAACGAGCGTAGTGGAGTGCCACGCAGTACTTTGTTTATCAAAGCTATGTGCGGCGTTGCTTCTGTTTATGAGTGGTCGTATCGCTTACCATCAGGCGAACGGCATGCTCGTCTCGTCAATTAAATGCAAAATAAAAAAGCAATGTTATGAATTTATTTAGTATGTAGATTGGATTAATATTTATTTTAGGTATATTATATATTTCTAAACATATTATAATTTAGAGATAAGTTTCTAATGAATGAAGCTAATCACTTATAAGTTTACTCATTTCCTTCTCTAAAATAATAATTTGTTAGTGACCGTTAAAAAACAACACTATTTCCTTTCAAAACTCCTAATATTTCTAATGTTTTTTGTCCACAGGAAATCGAACACTGCTACTACCATGGCACGGTGAAGGACTATCCTGGCGCGTCCGCGGCGTTCCACACGTGCAACGGCGTGTCCGGGGTCATCCACATCGGCAACGAGACCTTCGTGATTCACCCCTTCTACGGGGGCGACTTGTCGGTCAGTGCTTTGTTTACTTACTATACAGGGTGGCGGAATGGGCAACTTGGTATAAATTCAGCAGATATTTAAACAGTAGCGGGTGATTTGTCGGAGAATGTATTGTTTACTATACAGTGGTGCCAAAATAGACATTGGATAGCTTTGTACAGGGTGTGCTGCAAATCAGCAGTTACTGAAACAGGACTACAAGGGCGATTTGTCAGTCAATGCATTGTTTACTTACTATGTAGAGTGGTGCGAGATGTTCGTTTTATACAGGTGTGCTAAGTAAAGAGATATTGAAATTAGAACGGCATTTATACTTGCTACACAGGTCGGTGCGAAATGTGGAGCTTTTTGTACGGGTGCTACAAATCTGGACACCTTGAAATTAGTCTCGTTCTAATTTCTGGTGATTATTTAAACTTTATGCAACTCTTTGGATTTTCAAGTTCAATAAAAAAACATGACTTTATTTTCCCTACTTATAAGATAAAACTTGACCAATGTACAGTAATTTCTCGGGCTAAAACGACCCTCAAAAATATTAATTCACTACATTTATATCATATTTTTTATTTAAATCATTAACCAAAAAGGATTTTATGGTTACTACCTAACATAATCTGATGACGTAATAGTAATCAAATCCCATGACGCTGCCGCAGCGGTTAATCAACTATGTAATTACAATCGAATGTTTAATATTCAACACGTATGTAAGCAGTATTAACAGTGTTTAACAAACAAAACACCCTGTACCTTTGATTGAAGGTAACTGACGCGGTAAATGTACAGGGTGTGGAAATCAAAAAGGAACTCGTAACCTGTTTGTAAAATCTATAATAAGTTAGTAAAGGTAGATGATTTTATACAAAAGCTATTGATTTTGCTCGTGTCTACGCCCGTGTGTGACGTTTCCCGGAACAAAAATGATATCCTGTAAACTGGATATAAATATTTTATATGTTATTCCAAGACTGAGACTATGTGTCTACTAAACATTTTATTTATTTATTTATTTATTTATGTTGCACTTTATATACAAAAGTATATAGGCGGACTTGTTTATATACTTTTGAATATTTTGGGAAAACAAAAAAAGGACTTAATGCCAAAGGCATTCGTCAACCTGTGGGTGGTGCAGAGATAAATAAGGTATTTATCAAGAGCCGCGATGTTGGATGTTTTTAAATACTTTGCAACGAATTAATATCTATTAATCTTATTGTTATGATAGACATTTCTAAGAACCAGCTGATGAGGATACTTCAGCAAATCCATTCATGATGACATTTCACTTCAAATTTCCCTTTTAAGTGCTTCGCCATCCAGCAGCCATCAGTCATTAAAAACTGAAGAAGGAAAATATGTTTTTGAATATCTCCTCTTGTAAAAATTAAAACGACGCCATGTTGTGGTAAAATATGAAACTAATTTCTTGTAGGTACTGACAACGTTAACTTTAAACGAAAAACCAAAAGTGGAGACCCAAAGCAGCTTTTCTATTTTCTTAGTCACGCTAGAGATATCGCTTTGTTTTTTTTGCCGCCAAGCAGCAATGAGACGACGGGCATACCTTATGGCAAACGGTAGCTTGCTGGTCTTTTCATGTATAAAATCAAATTTTCTCAATAGCTTAATTATTTTTTACAAGCAAACCCCGTCACAATCCCTAACTAAGCACAAAGGCCCTTACATTACATGAGATGTATGTTTGCGCCGCATTATTTGTACATTACCAGACTATTTGCATTAAGTGGAGTGTTCCTCAAGCGCCCACTTTCGATAAAGAATGTTTAACATTTGTAAACTTATGGAGAGGAGCCTTAAGGAATAAGATGAAGCGACAGCGGGAATTATTGAACTCGTAAAAAGCCTTTATAATTTAATAATATTTTTCCTACTTAATTTACAGTGCTATCTATTGTAATATTTTTATAAAAGCCGTATTGGCAACCAATAGGGTAGTTTCCTTTGTTTTTATTTTGTAAAGTATTTTATGTGTAACAGAAAATAATACGAAAAAGAAATTCTTCTGTGAAATTAGCAACAAAATTGGTTTAAAAATAAAGCAGATTTTGATATATTGTTGTGAGCAAAAGTGGGGACGTGGAGGGGATATCGTGCAATCTCTTTCGCACGCACGCAGCGTTATGGCCGGCGACTCTCGGTGACGTCACAGTGTAATATTACTGTCATTTGACATCTACCCCTTCCACCAAATTTCAAAGTTTTATAACTTACTAATTATTGCCCCAATTTTGAAAATTATTTTTCCGTCAGATTTTGGATGGCATACATTTTTGATAAATGTAGTAAAAAAAAGTAGTCACCTACCCTATTATTGAGATTTTCGAAAGCTCAAGTAATCCCCTCTAAAAGTCTATTCCTTTCTCTAATTCCGATAAATTATCCATGATTCTTCTAGTATTGTGTGTGTTTATAGGGCCAAATCACAAAATATCAAGTACCTACACTTGCTTATGTGCCACTCAATAGTCTATAGTATAAAATAATATTCCCCGCTTGTGTTTCGTAACATGGGCCTATGCTAAATTTATTAGTACGTAAGCAGATTTGGCGTTGACACATTCAGAACTCGCGATACAAATGGAAACGAATTCGCTTGGTAATATTTTTTAAACAAAATATTTCTTTGTATCCATAAATTGTATTATTTTTGTATAAAACGGAATGACGGGACACAAATCACTAGCCTTATAAAGGTGTGCCCATATAATAATACAACCCGCATTACATGGCTTTACCCCGTTCTCACGGGAGAATAAAGTTTATAACTAGTATAATGATAATAATAATACCGAACCTGTGCCGAACCGAGGCGAGTGGTGACCATAATGAGTTGGTCGTGCTGGCAAGTTGAAAATCACTTTAGAAAGTTTATTACTTAACATAACTTTAGCAAGTTATGTTATGTAAAACATAAACAAAAAAATCAACCCTATGTAAACAGACTCGCGAAGTAACTTAAAAAAACATGTTCCGGATCTGGAAATCAAACCCATTGTTTTCACTAGACAAAGCGTTCTTAGTACCGTCTAGTCTCACCGTACCTGTCTGGTTACTAAGCAACGTCTCCCGTTCATATCTAGTTAACGATTTTCTTTCAGTGCCCGTGGTGTTTAATTTATGTTCAGTTAACGTTACTTAATCAAAAATATGTTACACGAGGCGGTACTTGTACATGACTTCCATGTAATTAAATGTTGTTATAATTATATTAGACTAGCTTTTGCCTGCGGCTGCGCCCGCGTGAATGAGTTTTCCCGGGATAAAAGTCCCGCTTTATATTTTCCCAATATAAAAGTAGCCTATGTGTTAATCCAGGACATAATCTACCCGTGTGCCAAATTTCATCGAAATCCGTTCAGTAGTTTTTGCGTGAAAGAGTAACCAACATCCATACATCCAGACATCCATACTTACAAACTTTCGCGTTTATAATATTAGTAGGAAGTAGGATATAATGTTACACGCGGGTTTACTCGGGCTTTTATTTTAAGCTCACACCTTTTCCTGGTGGGTTAGGCATTATATGATTCGAAAGGTATACGCAATAGGTTTATAGAAAATAAATATTAATATACACTCATAATATCTCCATGAACTAGTGGAAGACCCGACATTGAACCGTGAAATCCCGCGTTCGATCCAGGTGACAAAAAATATGTTTCGATTGAATAAAAACACACAGAGTTTTCGAGATTGGAACTTATGCCCGATATGGCGACAGTCTCGGCCCCTATCATATCATAGGACGTATAAGCTCGAGAATTTTCGAAGTTGCTACCCATACCATACCATACCAGCCCTGTATTATATACTGCCCACTGCTGAGCACGGGTCTCCTCTACAACTGAGAGGGTTAAGGCCTTAGTCCACCACGCTGGCCTAGTGCGGGTTGGCAGACTTCACATACCTTCGAAATTCAGAGAACTTCTCAGGTATGCAGGTTTCCTCACGATATTCCTTCACCGCTAAAGCGAGCGATAATTTACGAAGAATACACACATAACTTTTTAGAAAAGTCGGAGGTGTGTGCCCTTGGGTTTTGGACCTGCGGACATTCATCTCGGCAGTCCGTTCCACTCCCAACTAGGCTATCGCCGCTACTATGGATAGTTGCTACCACAGAAGAAAGAAAACAGTAGAACTAGTAAGTGGGCGTAACCTTTCATCCACTAGTTGGTACTTCATTACTAACTCACTGTTTGAGCGGTCTCAGTCATTATTGCGCACTGTCAAAGCGTAAATAATTTGAAATAATATTTAATAATATTAAAATGACCTATTGTGCAATTCTGGGTTTCAAAAATTATAGCCATAGTAAGAATATGTCCCACTGATGTATTTCGTACCATCGGTAAGCAATATTTTCTGGTTTATTGCAATTTAATTGAAAAATATCTATTCATTTTCTATGTCAAATATGGCACAAAAATTTCAATTTAAAGTGTTCCTTATTATTATCAACATATGGTTAATTTTCGTAAACGCAAATCCGTTGTTCTAGAATGATTTGTTACACATTTATAATGTCACCGCTACTCAATTAGTGCATGCATGGTCGATAAAATATTATCGATAATTATTATTCACTGATACGCTATGTTTTAATACGAAAAATACAAAACAGTTGTCTGATGCATTATCCACTTGTGATGCAAAGCTATGGTCGCTATAATTCATTTATGCAACAGTACAAGATTTTTTATTTTCATTTTCCCCAAAAGATCCATTTATAGGTAAACGAATAAATGTTTTTTTTATGGCATTGAATGACGAGACGAGCATGCCGTTCGCCTGATGGTAAGCGATACGAATCGCCCATAAGTATAAACAGTAGTAACACCATACAGCACCTTGAGTTACAAAGTACTGTGTGGCATTCCACTGCGCTCATCATCCTGAGACATAAGATGTTAAGTTTCATTATGTCCAGTAGTCACACTGGCTACAATGTCCTTCAAACCGAAACACAACAGTGCATGCACACTGCTGCTTGGCGGTAGAAATAGACATTGCGGTGGTACCCCCCCAGACGGACTCTTACATATTAGATACCTACCACCAATGAATGATCAATACTACGAGATGACTAAATAGGTTTCCTTCAAAAATACTATATATTGTGCCATGTGTTTCCCTCAGTGGGACTCTCCGTATATTAGCTATATTAGCTGTGTAGCTGATATTGTAATTTAACATATCTACAGTATTGAAAGCCTAAATTAGGAATTTGAAATCTGTACTTAAAATGAATTAATTACTGAATTATTATTTTTTTCAAAATAGTACCAACAACTTTTCCAGTGCTTATCAAATTAATATAATTTTGTGATAAGTCCATTTCTTTTATTAATGTTATTAAAGTTTTATAGTTATAAAACAAGCACCATCGATACGTGTACAAGAAGGTATCGTATGGGTGCAACACTATTAGCGAAATGCTAGCGCACTGAATGTCATTCAATAACATCTCTTATTTCAAAGAACTTAAGAGTTCTTATGATAAACACCATCTAGCGATGAGTAGCGGTATTACGTCGAATTAAATCAAAATTTCTCACATAAGAAAAAATGTCTTATGAACTCGTGTTGACATTTATAATGTAAATTTTATGCAATCTGAATAACGATTAATTTACTGCAAATGATTTTGTGTTATACGCTTTATCGTGATTGCTCGTTACGGCCAATCATAATGAAGGGATGATTGTATGTGAATATGTGAATGTGTGAGTTTGGCGACACTGGTTTTCTTAGTAAATTTGTGCTATTATATCTCCATCTTATATCTATTCTCCATGGTTGCTACTATGGGTAATTAATATAATTATAGCTCTTACTTATCCGACTAGCCTATCATAAATAAGCTTAAAAATATTACATAAATTCAAATCCCATAACAAATACTTTCATTAAATTAGCAGACGCCATCTTTACAAACCATGTTAAGCCCGGCCAAACGTCCGAGACGCTGCCAAATTTATGCCCCGGCGCGATAAGGGTCCGGGGATTATCTGTTCCCGGACAAACGTGTCACTACACTCCGGCAGAGGGACTTAGGACTCCCGTCTGGCTAATGGGATTTTAAATGGCCTTTAATAGGGTGACAACTGCAATGTTTTTGTTGAGAAATGTTTGTGTGAATTCTATGTAATGGCACGGGAATATGACTTATCTGCACTGGTTATTAAGTGTCTAGGTAGAATATCAAGAAATGATTATTCCTCCACAGTCAACATGATTATGCCCGGATTGGAACATGATAAATTCGGTCTTTATTTTTTTATATATCCACATTAGTCTCCATCACTATTGTGTATACAACCATCAAACACACCACAATGTTCTAAAAAGATCCTTTATCCAAATTCCAAACCTTGTAGTCCTATTATTAATTTCTCAAATGTATTATTACAAATAATAACATGACATGATTCCCCTGTAGCCAGTACAATGGCGTTCTCATAGAACCTGCGACCCACGAACAAAGCATGGGGTTATTAATCGCGTCTTTTGTACCGTATCAGCTTGTATATTGTTAATTTCTCATTATAATTATTTTAGGAAACAGTAATTTGCACGCCGTTCAGGGGTAAACAGAGGCACAATTGATGTATGTTTCGTAAAACTTCGTCTCGTGAGACAGAGACGAGACTCTCGTTATAATCGTCATACATTCCCTTCCTGAGTATTTTTTTGTACAGCACCTCAAACATTTTGTATCTGCTCGGCCTTAGAGTCGAACCTTGAACGTTTTTTTTTGCTTTGAATGACGAGACGAGCATGCCGTTCGCCTGATGGTAAGCGATACTACCACTTATGAACAGTAACAACACCATCCAGCATCTTGAGTTATAAAGTACTGTGTGGCATTCCACTGCGCTCGTCATCCTGAGACATAAGATGTTAAGTCTCTTATGTCCAGTAGTTACACTGGCTACAATGTCCTTCAAACCGAAACACAACAGTGCATGCATACTGCTGCTTGGCGGCAGAAATAGACATTGCGGTGGTACCCGCCCAGACGGGCGCTCACATATGAGAGACCCACCATCAGTAAAACGTTTCCGTTTTCAACTGAAGTATAATACAACTATACTTGAGTAAAGAAAGAAATATAAATCTTGGGCTTAGAATGTGGCTAAAAAAACGCATCTCGTAAGTCGATGTCGTTTAATTTTAATGTTTGTGATTGATCAAGAGGCCAATACGTCAGCCACGTGTCAATCTCTCAACCAATCACACTAAAACGAAACGGAGTCGTGTCGTATTTTTTGGCACATTCTAAATCCAGTTCTTCATAAAAGTCACACATCTTGTTAGGCTTTACAATTTTAATGTTATAATGTAAACTTAAATCACGTGAAAATTATATTCTCTTTAAGCCCCAAAATTGCAATGCAATTAGTAATTTAACCCTTAATATATGTGTGTTTTAAACTGCTAAATAAATACATAATAACGAGCTAGGTGGGGCCGTAATGGCGACCTAAGATTATGCTTTCATGAGCGTAATGACAAAATTATTAAGATTTATTGCTTTGAACTTAGGTCGCTTGGTTCTTGGTAAACACATAAACGTGTTTACCCCACAGTGATATGAGTGTTTTTACAACATAAAAACAAATATTTGGGAACCACACAGAGAAACAAATATTTTTGAATACTCGGAAATTCTATCGCTAATTACGCAAAAAAATTTAAGTTTACAATAAATGGCTGTTTTCATTGATATGTAAAAACCCTATACATCAATTGCTGTTTTATAAAATAAAAAATTCCAGTTCACGTGTAAGACAGTTTATAGTTACTCTTTTGTTTATCATTTATTTGGGAGCTTAACTTTTGTATTTGGTCGCCTCATATTATAATATGTACAAATAAGCGTTTACTCAACCACCGTGAAACATGTTATAAGTATTATGTATTCTTTTGTAAAAACTGTACGATGGGAAGAGTAATTCCGCTTGATGATAAGCGTACTGCCTATAAATAGTACCACCAGACTAACTTTGAATAAGAAAGTAAAGCGCGGGATTACACTTCTCTCGTCACCCTGTGATGGTATGTGGAATCATAATATTATCCAGTTATTTATTGACGAACAGTGTCCTTCAAATTGGAATACCACAGAGCTTACACAATCCACAATTCAGTTTGGTGACATAAAATAAGTATCTTGTAAATTGAGCTCACTTTAGCACTTCAGCTTCTCAAAGAAATCTTATCTTGACGTCACCAACTTTGTATCACTTCTAGAACTTAACAACTCATTTATAAACATTACTATAGCGCCAAAATTATATATATATGTCGGAGACAAATAGATGGCGCTTCACTAAAATAAAATAAGTTTGTAACAACTGACAACAGATGGCACCACATTCGAATGATTATTAACGGAAACGTCAAGCGAGAAGCTTGAGTGAGGTCGCCACTGGACTAGCCAAACTAGTTTGACAATTGAAATGTCACCTGAGGCCTATATAAGGTCTAGCTCTCAAGAAAAATAATCAGTGATCGAGCGGGAGCGCAAGAGAGAACATTGGATTGGCCTGTCTCGTGACGAACTCGCTGCGTTATCCGTCCTACGTCATGGAAGAAATTATCATAGTACCAGCTTTCTTCGACATCAGAAGTGGGATAAACAATCAATGCCCACAGAAATGGATTGTGCTCACTACATATGTACGCTATGTGGAATACATCGTACGATGGAGATATTTGACTACCCGCAATTTACGTGAAGAAAGAAATTGCGCTAATATCTGAATAAGAACTAGCCTACAATGTGAATAAAAGTGGACGCTATGTGTAACATGGCCATCGTCTTCTGATAGTGACAGGACTGACAGGGACATCCGTGATTGCATCAGTAGAGGAAATCTGGTATCGTATTACCCATTACCCTTGTGTGAGGGTTCTGGTTTCTTTTTATTTCTTGGTTTGCAAATAGTGAGATCTTGTTTAACAGGGGGCATGTGCAGACATGGATTAACGAGTAATTCGTGGTTATTGTTGGTATAGAGCCGTCCTTAAACTTAAGGCCTTGGAGAAAGAAAATACCTGTTGTAGTAAACAATGACTGTACGTGGCCTTGGTTGACAAAAGTGATCTAGGTGTAGGTATAGTGTTCGGTTTGAAGGAGTGCTGGCCTTCCTTGGTCAAGGCTTCGAATCGCAATACTGCACTGTTCAAAATTTTGGATTAAGAGCGCTACGTGCGATAATTTTGAGGTTGTCATGTTAAGATGACTACTGAATTTCTGCTCAAAGATTGATGTGAGACTTGACTAAAGTCTAGGATAGGGTGAACGGTTTGACGCTGTTGTGATATTTTTGATTGCAGAACTGAAGATCCTTGCAGGTTAGAAAACTGCATAAACTGTGACTACTGAAGAGCCTCTGTGGGATCCGTTGGTGGATCTTAGCTGCGGTGATACAAGATGTTTGGTATCGTATCACCCGTAACCCTGGTTTGAGGGTTCTAGTTTCTATTATTTTCCTGTACCCGTTGCAAGTATTGGAATCTCATTTTACCATTTGGTAAATGACTGGTTCATGACTTGAGAATCGAGATGATGTCCAACTTACATCGCAGGTAGATTTCCCTGTTGTAGCAATGGGATGGCTGTTTAGAAAGTCTGACACGAGTCTTAATGTAAAGTCAGAATGGGCCGAGCCTTGTAATGCTGCTGTGTTTATTTTCTGATTGCAGATATTGGAAATCACTGCTGGCAGTGCCGCGTGTGACATGTCCGTTTCGGTAGGACGGTGTGCGGTGTAATGCAGCTGGTGAGCAGCTTCCGAGAGAAGATCTCCACAGATCGTCAATGACACTCACTTCACTTAAATAACTATTGAGTTGTATTCAGTTTGATCATTTACTGACGGCTGTGTTGCCGAAGAGTTAACCGTCATTTCTTCTCACCACGTGACACTGGGAGGTGATGGTGAGGGGGCATTTTGAGGGTGATGTGTTATCCTTGTAGCGTTGGTGCGCTAGCAAGATGAGCCGTTGGTGCGGCGATGTGTTATCCTTGTTGCGTTGGTGCGCTAGCAAGATGAGCCGTTGGTGCGGCGATGTGTTATCCTTGTTGCGTTGGTGCGCTAGCAAGATGAGCCGTTGGTGCGGCGATGTGTTATCCTTGTTGCGTTGGTGCGCTAGCAAGATGAGCCGTTGGTGCGGCGATGTGTTATCCTTGTTGCGTTGGTGCGCTAGCAAGATGAGCCGTTGGTGCGGCGATGTTATCCTTGTTGCGTTGGTGCGCTAGCAAGATGAGCCGTTGGTGCGGCGATGTGTTATCCTTGTTGCGTTGGTGCGCTAGCAAGATGAGCCGTTGGTGCGGCGATGTGTTATCCTTGTTGCGTTGGTGTGCAAGCAAGATGAACCGTTGGTGCGAAGATGTTTGCATTGGTGTGCAAGCAAGATGAACCGTTGGTGCGGAGATCTTTGCATTGGTGTGCAGGCAAGATGAGCCGTTGATGCGGCGGTGTTTGCATTTGTGTTCAAGCAAGATGAACCGCTGGTGCGGAGATGTTTGCATTGGTGTGCAAGCAAGATGAAGCGTTGGTGCGGAGATGTTCACATTTGTGTGCAGGCAAGATCAGCTGTTGGTGCGGAGATGTCTGCATTGGTGTGCAAGCAAGATGAACAGTTGGTGCGGAGATGTTTACATGTGGGTGCAAGCAAGATAAGCCGTTGGTGTGGCGGTGTATTATTCTCATTTGCGTAGATGCATAGATGACTTGGGCCGTTCACGCGGTGATGTGTTGTTTGCGTTGGTGCGCAAGGCGAGATGACCTGTTGGTACGATGAAGTGTGTTGAGGTATGGGGGTGACGAGCCGTTGGAGCGGCGCTTAGTGCAGTTATTGTTCTTTGAGTAAATGAGACTAATCGTTGGCAGTATAGTGATTCTTGTTTGTGGAAACAAGATAAGCCATTGGAAAGATTATAATAAGTGTGGTTGTACTCATGAAAACGTGCAACTAATAAAAAATTGGGATAGTAAATTAACTTACTATGGTAACCTGTGCACACGGTCACAGAGTTGACGCGTGGCGCATGTGTCGGTCACAGGGATGACTCTGTTGGCGAGTCAATTATGCTCACAGGAATGATTGTTTTAGTTTTGATTATGGTCACTAGGATGACTATAGAAATAATTTTATATCACGGTAGTAATAAGTGTTAATTGATTTTATTCTTCATGATAAGTGTGGTGACAGTGGCGAGTTCGGTAATAGTGATGAGTGAATTTTGGTTCTGGTAGAAGCTCGGGTAAGGACTCTATCAGCTTTATTTCGCTCGACCGTGCTAATACTATTGTGTAGTCGTGGCCCAGTGGAAATTCGGTGTCTCTCGAGGCAACTCTAATAGTCCGTGGGTTGCGGCTTGCGTTTGGCACTGGTCGAGGCTGTGGTTTGTAGAGATCATACTATATAGTGCTCCACGAGATGGATATGCGTTTGTAAGATGCGATCCACGGGATGGACACGCAAGTGGGAGTCACGATCCACTAGAGGGTTATCAAGACAGCAATACGCTGGTTGGCTGCGAGAGTCGTGGCACGAAAATGGAAAACTCGTTGTTGCGTGTCCTAGTGGGGAACGCATGATGGAGGCATATCCCGGGAGACTTGTGCTTGGTGGCACAAGTGGGTAGTAGAACGCCCGATGAAGTCATGTCCTGAGAGGATTGAGCTTGATGAAGGAACAATGTCTGAGCGTTTAGTGACCTTTGAAATTGTCTGGTAAAGTTAGCAAGTGATGATATTGTTGACAGTAGAGTTTGATGCCTAATCGAGACTTAAGTTGAAGATGGACCTTCAGCAATTTTGACATTCTATCAACTGTATTGTAGTGTGTGCCTGGAGTATTCTTTGAAGATGATTGTGCTTTGTGTCAATCAGAGTAACACACGGGGACGTGTGTGTCGCAGGATGGCCGTGTCGGAGACAAATAGATGGCGCTTCACTAAAATAAAATAAGTTTGTAACAACTGACAACAGATGGCACCACATTCGAATGATTATTAACGGAAACGTCAAGCGAGAAGCTTGAGTGAGGTCGCCACTGGACTAGCCAAACTAGTTTGACAATTGAAATGTCACCTGAGGCCTATATAAGGTCTAGCTCTCAAGAAAAATAATCAGTGATCGAGCGGGAGCGCAAGAGAGAACATTGGATTGGCCTGTCTCGTGACGAACTCGCTGCGTTATCCGTCCTACGTCATGGAAGAAATTATCATAGTACCAGCTTTCTTCGACATATATTTATTTTATGATATAGGGGGCAAACGAGCATACGGTTCACCTGATGGTAAGTGATCACCGCCGCCCATGAACATCTGCAATACCAGGGGGCACAGAGATGCGTTGCCGGCCTTTTAGGTGGGAATACGCTCTTTCTTTGAAGGTCGCCATGTCGTATCTGTCCGGAAATGCTGCTGGCGGCAATTGGTTCCAAAGTTTAGTAGTACGTGGCAAAAAATTACGCCTAAAACGTACAGTGGTGGATTGCCAACCTCCGAGGTGATGTGGATGGAATTTGGAGTTCTGCCGCGATGTACGGTGATGGAACTCAGCAGCAGGGATAAGTCCGAACAATTCTTCAGAGCACTCCCCGTGGTAAATGCGATAGAGAATATACTGAAATACATGCGTCATACAGTCACTTCACGCACACATTCGTACACCCTATAAACATAACCATCTATGATCTATTCTTTGCGCAATCGCTAAAACCTCCGTGGCTAAAACCGAAGCGTGAACCGTGAGCTTCATACTAGATGAATGTCTTGTTTCTGTACCAAACGCGTAATTGTCGAAATAATTCCAAGCCATCGTGGACGTCCATTAATCACTGATGTCAGAAGACAAGTGTAAGTGCGCGATGACTTGCACTTTGACTTTGAGTACTCGGTTATTTGTGACTCGAGCATTCGAGCCATGAGTCATGACTCGACATTTCCTTTGATAGATTTGAATTCAGCAAAAACCGAGAGCATCTTGTTTGCGTGAGTATTGCTAATATTGTTCATCAATTTCTCTTTGTAGAGTTTTTTTTTCTTTGTATTTACTTTTAGTTTATGTGAATTTACCAATATTTTTAAACGTTTACTGCGAATTTCAGTCTTGTGTGTTTTTTGGTTTTCCAAATACAATACAAGCTTGATTATCCACGCTAATTGGTCTCAGGTGGAGTATTTTTGTATGCAAAAACTGTATCTATAATTCGATTATAGATACTTGCATTTGCCTTTATTTTTGAGACTATTGTGATCAATTGAGTATTCACCGAACTCATAAAGGATAGTTCAAGTTCAAAGATCATACTTTTTGCAGCGCAGAGACAAGTAAACTAAAATCTAAGGCCCTAGATTCGATATCCAGGATGAATTGACAAAATGTGAGACTTTAAAATTAAAAAACCTGAATCAAATTGTCAGAGAAGTATGTATTCGATTTTCAAAACATAATATAGACGTTTGTTTGGAATTTACGCCCGATATGCAGTTCTGCCTATCCCATCAGGATAAAGGTGAAAACCCACGTATTTCTATACATAGCCTATAATTATCTACAAAAATAAATGCTTAAACGTACCAGTCCTTTTATAAACTAATCTAACAAAATTGCATAGAATCTTGCATAGAATTCACTGTTACATTCAAAAGCATTTTTGCATAAAACGTTTTAATTATTTTTGGAAGCGCGACAGCCAGTTGTACAATTTCATTAATTGGTTAACGGTTTCCTGCAGACTTAAAAACTCTTTGCTCCAAGTTTTTGTTAGTCTGTTTGAATTAAAAGATTAGTTAGTGCAAGATGTTGGCTGGAAAGTAATGTTTTGGGTTTTTGAAAATGGAACAATGACTTCAGGTCAGGTACATTGGTGTGTGGAATTGTAAAAATCCTGCCATCATGACTTGATGCAATCGCGTTCTGGAATCAGACGACGCACTTCGAATATCATAGGTCGGTATCCTGGTGACCATCAAAGGAAACAAATGAGTCTCAACACAGTTTATCGCGCATGTTGCAGAATGTAGGTACATTTTTGCAATCACAACAAGATACCTGCCTGATATTAATCTATTCTGAGGGATCAGATACCGAACAAACTGTCTTAAACTGACATAACCAGTTCATTAAACCAAGGACGACATAAAAAGCTGTATACGTATATCCAATTTTCGTTTCTGAATCCAACTATCGAGTAGTTATTGTATCAACATAAATAAGATAGAAAGCAAGGGGTCTGACCACGCAGTCGGCACGTATTTACCCCAATTTCATATTGAGTCGCATGATATAGCGACTTACAGGCTATAACCGGTTAGTACGATCGTATCGGACTATAGATAAAGACGTAACTAAACAAATAAAATATACACACACGTACACTCACGCCTTTTATCCCCGAAGGGGTAGGCAGAGGCGCAATTAATGCACCTACTTTTCGCTGTGCGTATTCCGTCCCATGTAATAGGGGACAATACTAGTAGCGTATACCCTTTTTAGTACTAGTAGTTGTTTTTTTTTTATGGTATAGGGGGCAAACGAGCATACGGTTCACCTGATGGTAAGTGATCACCGCCGCCCATGAACATCTGCAATACCAGGGGGCACAGAAATGCGTTGCCGGCCTTTTAGGTGGGAATACGCTCTTTTTTTAAAGGTCGCCAGGTCGTATCTGTCCGGAAAGTAGTGTGGCGATGAATAAAATTTAATTGCCAGAGTATTATAGAACTGCACAAAAGTATCTAAGTATCTAGGCGGTATGTTATTTTCCCGATTAAAAAGTTAGAAGTAAACAACCACTATTTTTTTACATAAAAATGTTGCATTTCGTTTACGTTCGTTGCACTGTTTAAACAACAAAAAAACTGCGTGTATTATTGATGATAAATTTATATCGGCCACAACAGTTGTTTCCACTTTTTTTCTACTACTAAGAGAGCTTAAGCCGTTATCGACCTCACTAACTTGATGCAAAGTACGTTTCTCATCGCCGAAGTTCGCTGATTCTCAGGCATGAATGTTTCCCATCATGTTTTTAACAATACACGTGTGCCTTTTATTAATGTCTATCAAAAATCAAGTCTTTACCGTCACTTTACTTCAATAAAATTAAAGGGATTCTAATTAGCAATCTCAAATCTCAATGTCCTAGCTGTAAAATAGTTGTTATTCCAACTGGAACATTTTCCATTAAACAAAAATGCACTAAAGTTTAACGGGGAAAAATTGGGCGAAAAATTATTCTCATTTCGCAAAGTGGACTTCAAAAAAGCGGAAGGTTTGAAACATTTATTTCATAGCCAACTAAAATTCGGAGCTTACGCCGAAACAAGCGAATTTTGAAACGAAACAATACAGTAGTGGGTCTAATTTCGCAAATATTCCGGGAGGATGCCTGGGATGGCCTCATCCACAGTGATCCTCTTATGCGGTAATCTCCTTGTGAACAAAACATTCCTCGCTATTATATGTTACAGGACGTGTAGGGTGGCCACGTGATCCTGATTAATGGATAGTGACCATAAAGTGGGAAGTGCCGCGGGTTTATATAATTTTCGGGGCTACTAGTTGGCGTGTATTTTGGTTTTATATTTTTTCGGTCGGTGAAATATTGTCCTTTTTACGGTTGATATAGATCTCATACGATTGTGAGTTGCCTTTATAGTTGAGAGCAAAGGATGGCGCAGTGAGTATGTGTTAATATGGTCTTAAGCCGCACTGTCTCACGCCTCTTTAACTTTGCCTTCCCCCTCGCCATACAGGTATGGAAAGTGTTCAGAAGTTGTGTATGAAATGTACAGTCTTAAGATATTGACGATGTATCTTTAGCTTAATGTATAATTATACATGACATGTTAAAATTTTAATGTCCCATCATCAAAATAAAAAACAAGGAGTATTATTATTTAAATTATCTTATTACATATTCTTTCAAATCGTCAATTCGGTGGTACCGCTTAGGAACTTGTTATCGCGTTCATAAAAACAAATCCCAAGAAATCTACTCAGTATCACTTAGTCTATGGCCAAAAGAAAAAATAATCAATGAAGTCAGCCCGTATCCACCCACTGGTGGGTATAGGCCTCTTCTCTGTCATGCCACTATTTCCAGTCCATTGCGAGCCTCATCCACCGCTTTCTAGCATACCTTGAGATGTCATCTGACCATCAGACTGGTGGTCTACCTCTATCTCTGTGACCGTTTCTCAGGTGACTGCCCTGGGCCACTTGCCGTCATCCCGTCTAGCTAAGTGTTTCTCTCATCTCCACTTCAGCTTGGCAAGCATTCACATCGCCAAGTTGAGTGGAAAAGAAAAATAATATAAAAAAACTCATTCAATAAACAACATTAATAACCTCAATGACTCAAATAAATCAAAGCTTTTCAAAAAAGTCTTAAATGGTCCTGAGTGTAACCCTACGAGCTACGAAATAAAATTAATAGCACTACAAAAAATCTAGAACATCCAAAGTTTTGCTTTGTAATGGTCACTCCACACGTGGGAGGTACACGTATTAGTGCTCTCAGACGTTAAGTGGGGGATTACGGCACTCAGTTTCGAAGATAATGAGTGTTATTTTTTATACTGACGTCTTGGGCATCTTGTCGGATGGCCAGTAACGTTAATGTATTGAAGTTGTGATTGTACGTAAAGTCATGCATTTCATTTTTGGTTTTAATCGAGTAATATTCACGATTTTTCGTTAGTTTAAATAATATTAGGTTGTACTAGTGCAGTAATATTATGGTCTCGTTTGTGTATAAACAAACAATGCACTTTATTTAAATAGAAAAAACATTTTAGAAAGGTATTTTTTTTACAATTGCTTACAATAAATATACAATTCTCCCTACCTACTCAAACAAGACTCGATATTCATAGCAATATGAAAAGGGATATCAATGATTGCAATATCATTTCACATACAGCGAAATCCAATCTCCATGCGGCGGCGACGATAAAAATCTCGTTTTCATTCACAAAGGACGCACAAAAAGATTATACGACGCGTGACCATATAATTTTGATGCGGGACAACGGAACAACGGAACAAACTAAGCCGGCGTAGCGTCAGAGCGGACAGATTATCGCCGACGTGACAAATGTGTTGCGCCCGTCACGTGAACACGTGTTTCGTGCGTCACGCTGTAATATCCACCGACTTGTTTAGGGTTATTATTTTCTTTGAAATACGACCCTGTTAAAAGTGATTGGCGTGTAATTTTATTTTACTGTGTCCGAGTATGTTGCGTGACAAGGTGGACAGGCACTTCCTATGAATTAAGTTTTGCAAGAAATGAGTGCTTTTACTATTTTTTATTGTAGCTAGTAAGGGAGAACAATAATTGTTTAAATTTTTTTTTTATTTTATTACGTATGGTCTTATAATTCTAATAATACAAAACAGTTTGCATAAATAGCGAAAAAATATAGATAATATTTTTATCTGTTTCAACAAATATTGCGAGATACCTAAATCCTCCAAATTGTTTATTCTGTTGTAGTATATTTACTGTACATAACAAATATACATTCATTTAAGTAGTTCCACTAGATTGTTATTAAAACGACAGCAATGCGCTCTTAATTCCTTTGACATTGGTAGGCCTGCAAAACGCAGTAATATTATATTGTATATTTGTTATTTCCACTTTGCCTTCGATGTACAATAAAGAGTTTATAAATAAATAAATAAATAATATTTATTCACATATGAAAAGTTACAAAAAAATAAGAAAATTAAAGCCCAACCACGAAAAACCTTGTACGTGCCAACTTACGTAAGTAAGCACATTATTAAAGCTTCACACGACATCAGCTACAACCTGGATATCGCTGTCTTTTATTCAGATAGAAATATTATCGCTACTATACTTTTCAGTTAGTTTTAAGACCTTACGTAATCTGATTTCAGTATTTTAATTTTAATTGCCTTTAAATGATCAATGTAAGTTACAATTCGCTGTAGGTTGTAGATGTATTAAAAATACATACCCAAAGACAGGCGGAGGGTTAAGATACATTTTAATGGTGGTACTTAGTTGCGAAAATGTGAAAATATAAATTAACACTGTTATATTACATACTGAAATAGTTCATGTACGTACTATTTTTGAAAGAATAAACAAACATAAAACTTTAAACATAACTCTAAATTTACCGAAAATAGACAAAACATACTGATACGAGATAAAAAATGGAAAATGAACAAATCCAAACAAAGAGACATTGCATATTCATAGCATTGCACAGTACTGTAAACAGGACAGAGGATAAACTAGATTCGAGGAACGTGACAAATACGCGAACAGCGTGATAATCTGTCTTTGTAAGCCAAGGGTTACTTTTTGAAAACGTAATATGATAAATTTATATTTTAGGCACGGCTTAATTCTGGCGACTGCTGCTGGTTCTTCTCTCGTATATATTTATCCTTTGCTCGCAGCTTCACCCGTGTGTAAAAGTTTTCCGACATAAAAATATGTTTCTAGGTTAACAAACCTATAGCACTCAGGAGTAATGTAGCTTCCTACTAGTGAAAGAATTTTGAAAATCGATTCTGTAGTTCTTGAGATTAGCGTGTTCAACCAAACAAACAAACAAATTCTTCAGCCTTATAATATTAAAAAACAATAATTGATAAAGTATAGATTTCACTGAAAAAGTTATTATCGACTGCACGGTAGTCTATTTGAGAATGCAACGGTTTGCCAAGACATTGTCCGCAGGTTCAAAACCCAAGGCACACGCCTCTGACTTTTCGAAATTACATGTGTATTGTTTACTTGTTATCGTTCGCCTTATTGGTAAAAAGATCGTGAGGAAGCCTACATACCTCAAAATTTTTCATATTATGATATTCGAGGCTATGTGAAATCTAACAACACGCACCAGGACAGCGTGGTGGACTAAGGCCTAAACCCCCTCACTGGTAGAGGAGGCCCGTGCTCAGCACTGGGCTGAATTGAATGCAGGACTGGTATTATTATTAAGTATGAGGTGGACAGACGACCTTGTAAAGGTCGCAGGAACCCGCTGGACGCAGGCCGCTTCTTACAGGTGGGTCTGGAAATCTTTAGGGGAAGCCTTTGTACATCAGTGGACTTCCAAAGGCTGAAGAAGAAGAAGAACTCTCAGGTAGAACATAGTATTTACACTGGGCGAGGATAAGAAAATGCGTGATTTTTCTAAAAGATAGTCTTTTTATAGCCTAACCTAAGTCGAGTATATGCTGAATTCATTAACTATTGATACGCCATTTGACCACCGAAGGATTATTAGGAGTTTTATGCGTTTAACATTTCTCTTTGAAGATGTAAATGACTTAAAAAAAAAACTCGCCTGAATTGTCTAAAATATGTCCGTACTTACGCTCCATAAATTTGGGATATAAACATCTTTTTATCGCGATTATGGCGCAATAAAACGTATTATGTAAGATTAAGAAGTTTAGATATTAAATTGTCTCGAACACGCCTCAAGGGCATTTCGAGGACTTACGTAAAGTGAGTTCTTGTTTTTTTATCCTGGCAATATGACACAAATGACTTGATAGTAAATATTATGTCGGCCAGCGAGAAACGTCGTGACTAGTCGGCCGCCAGAATAATGCCGGACTTTTATTATATGATTCGTAATTCGACAAACCCGCACTTTAGTTGCACGTCATGATGTATTAAGCAAGAAAGCATGGAATCTAAATTATTGAATAATTTACCGCAAATGTTATGAATCATAAACTGATGTTGGGTTTCTCTGTTTAGTATCACCCGTAATCTCTAATTGTGCTCGGTAATTGGCATTAGACTCCCCCTAACATGGTACCTAATATAATTGGCGAAAACTGATGTTATAACATTTCCGCCTTCTCCTTAATCTGAGTAAAAGGCGTGATACGTTATTATATATCATTCGTTAACAAACTCCAATAAACAGAAAACAAACATATAAAGTTACGCAAAAATTTAATAATACCCGATAAACAGAGGGTCCAGACAAAAGCTTAATAGAGTTTTGAATCGGAACACGCACCAACCGAATAATAGCCAAATCACAAAACGAAGTGAAAGAGAGTAATGGAAAAATATACCAACAAAATTGAGTTTGAATAATGTATCGTTTGGATGAGCAACGTTTACTCGGAGAGATTCCATATTTTTAAATGTGCTGACCGTGTTTCATTACACAGGGTTTTTATTTCTAACTAGGTATCTCGCGACTCCGCCCGCGTCCGATCTTGCTAGAAATATAAGTACCACAACGTAAAATCCACTTACTTATTAAAGTACAACGTGCTATTCAAAGTAGTCTATATATTGAGCCAAGACATGATCTACCTGTTACCTAATTCCAAAAATTCGTTCAGAGGCACTGGTTTCAGATGTATCTGTCAGTTAAAGTTAATGATTTTATAATGATTCCTTATGTTTACGCGAATGTTAGACATTGAAATTAAACTATTATAACGGATTTTATCGCGGTTTTTTATTTAATTTTTCTCCCAACGTTTCGATGGCTTTGCAGCACTTTATCGTCACGGGGCGGACTGAAGTGTTGGTGGTCCGAAAAGTTAGTGTTACAAATCTATCTTCAATTTACTATTATACAATTTTAAGATGTTAGTCATTGTTTGCGGTCCGATCTACGCAGAAAGAGCTCACAATGTCTTGAGGTCTGGCAGCAGGTCTTTTGGAGCCCGATTTAATTAGATGTATTACCGGCTCCCAGGCTTGTGCAAGTTTCCAACCATCTTCTCTATTAAAATTAGGATGTTTTTTGATTTCAATAGCCTCGCGAATCATCCTAGGCAGGAATCAGTGTTCTTTGGCAAGGATTTGTGGCTTGTCGAATCTAAGGTAATGGTTGGAGCCTTCTTCTGAGTGTTCAGCTACTGCGGACTTCGTAGAGCGTCGGTGTTTAACATCAGCTATATGTTCTTTTACGCGGGCCCTATATGTCTTTTAGTTTGTCCAATATAAGAGAGGCTACAGTCGCAATCTATCTTGTATACGCCCGATTCTTGTAGAGGTATATGGGATTTGACAGGTGGTAATAAACGAAACGTCGGGAGAAAAAGTAAATAAAAAACCGCTATAAAATCCGTTATAATAGTTTAATTTTAATGATTTTATTTTTATTGACTAACTATTAACTAGCAACCACTTATCACACTTTAGAAAACCTTCTCAATCATTCCTGCCATTCCCGTCAAATTATTCGCCTATGTGTAGTGTATATAAAGCCGACATAATTCTAGCAACCGTCGCGGAACATGCTTACTATTTAACACTTTTCACAATACCAACGTGACATCAATAGTTAAAAGTGCAAATCACTGTCAGACACTCGACAGCTTTTATTTCGCCTGATTAATGTCAGCGAGGCGTAGCACATTTCGTGGACGTCTTTTAATTCTACGCGGCGTGTTATTTTTTGCCCGCCGAAGCTTTCACGCTGCTCATAATTGCGGCGGAGTGCTCGGCGTGCCACCGTGACGCATAGATTTGCGAACGTGTACTGATTACTTTCGTGTTTTTATGATAAATATTTCGTGTTTGCTGTAGAGTAAAAAGGGTATTTTAATTGTGAGTGATCGGATCATTGATCTGTAATTATTATTTGGTCAACAAACATTGTGGTCATTGTAATTACGGGGCATTATAATACTGATCGACTGCTTTATAGCGCAGTACCATGTAGTATTATATGATGTAGTAATTGTAATCTAAAATATGATGTTAGACGTTAAAATAGCACCGATTTCGTATTTCTTATAAAAAAAGGTAAAATTTCATTCAGACTTAATTTTAAAATTATTGGACACCAATAGCTTCATCTTCACCTGCAAGGTGGACAGACGACTTGATAAAGGACGCAGGAACACGCTGGATGCGGGCCGCTTTTGACAGGTCCGTCTGGAAATCTTTAGGGGAGGCCTATGTTCAGCAGTGGACGTCACGTGGCTGATGATGATGATGATGTTGAATAGCTTCATCAAAGCGTAAAAGCATTCAAAAGTTATTCACTAAAGCTCAAATTCAACACTAAACACATTCTTGAAACTAAGTAACAATGTAGAGCCAACGGGAAGCCACGTAACGTCCAAAGCAAACAATTCCAGCGGCTAATACAAGCACCCCGAGCCAAATTGGAGATGTGCCTTCAGCGCGTCATTAAACCATTACGTCACGGGCGCGTTACGTCATGTCTGATTGGCATAGCCGAGGTAGAGGGAGAGGATTATGTTTTTTTTTATACGGTGGAAGGAGTAAGTAATGTTTGATGTTAAAGACCTATCGAAAAAATATATACGAGCCTGAGTTTGAATAGCTTTGCGTGACATTGAAAATCACTTTTCCTACTGATTTATAATACTGTTTAGTTATTATGCTAATTATATAAAAAAAGTATTCTTATATCCTAACATGTCTCGAAAACATTAGGAATTATTCGTGGCATTTACGTCTGAATCCTCACAAGATTTATCAGTAGCATCCGATGTAGAAAACATGTTATTAATTATCCAAACAAAAAATATAATCAAGATTCCATACAAACGAAACATTAACAAAAATGATTAATTACAGCAAATCACGAGTACCAACCTTGAGAGAATCAATCAATTCGTAGACACATCTACGGTGCTACGATGCCACGATGCTACGTAGCTACGAGAGTGCCGTAGTACCCTAGCCCGCTGGTAATGAATGGGGCCTCTTTGTCGGTGCCAATTGACTGGCACTCGAAAACGTTAGACGTGGTAATTCAATTTCTTTAGATGAGAACTCGTCATAGCGATGTATAGTTATGGGTGTGGGATCGATTCCGTGAAAATTTATTGCGAAAGTTCTCTGCTTTAAATTTGAAGGTTATTCTTAATTATTCTTACTAGGTGGTAGACTTTTCATATAATCTGAGGGTCTATTTAAGTGGATATCTCTACTTTTGTCTATATTGGACAAGCGACACTGTTGTTTCAGTATATGACTTACGTCGGATGCCTCAAGCTGACGAAGACAGGTCAATGTCGTCCGGTGCTTTATAATTCGATCATTGAGGCGTTTCTATTATTTATAAAGTCATTCGTCTACAGTATAGATTTTCTTAAAACAGTTTAATATTTTCATGTATTAAAAAATATTTTAAGTTTGGAATAGGAATTGACTTTATATCTCCAGCCATACTTCTTTCAAAAACATATTTAATTTATAAAGCAGAGCACTTTGGATTGCAACAGATAATACTCTCATTAGTGTCCGTTAAATTACATAAAACTCTACAAATAGAGACACATCGGTAACGTTTAACCTTCCAATTAGTTAAAATTTAAATGTTCGCCCAAACAAAGCACAATTTTAAAGTTCGAGATTGAAAGCAACATCTTTTCGTAGTTTCACCTATCAAAACACTGAAAACAATTACTAAAAATATGGATGATAAACGCAAAACAGTTGGCATCTTCCTTGATTTATCAAAAGCTTTTGATACTGTTTGTATTCCCACACTTATTTTAAAACTTGAGCACATAGGAATCAGAGGTATTGCCCTTGATATGTTTAAAAGTTACCTTAGTGACCGTTCTCAGTATGTCAAAATCGATAATGTGATAAGCAGTGACGAATCCCTCAATTTCGGGGTGCCGCAAGGCAGCGTTCTGGGCCCCACTCTCTTTAACATTTATATCAATGATCTATGCCAATTGTCTTTACCTAACTGCCAAATAATTACATACGCAGATGATACAGCTTTACTTATACATGGTGACAGTTGGGCAGATACTAAAACTCTAGCAGAATCTGCCTTATGCACGGTAAAAAAGTGGTTATGTTGTAATTTATTAACGTTAAATACAGATAAAACAAAATTCATCCCGTTTGCTATTAAATCTCCTTTACTCCCCTCCTCATTATTTACGCTTAAAGCTCATAAGTCAGACTGTCACTCCGTATCTAACTGTTCTTGTGAATTTATAGTGGCTACATCAAAAATAAGGTACCTTGGTGTTTGGATTGACAATGTCATGTCTTGGCATGATCATATTAAAGTTACTGCGAACAGGCTCAGAAAACTGATGTATGTCTTTAGAAATCTTAGATCTGTACTAGACCTAACAACTTTGAAAACTGTTTACTATGCATTAGTAAAATCCGTTATATCTTACTGCATTACAGCTTGGGGAGGTACGGGTATTTCAAAAATGTTGACACTTGAGAGAGCACAAAGAGGTGTTCTAAAGGTTATGACATCAAAGCCTATGCTTTTTCCCACTGACGTATTATATGCTCTTACTAAAGTTTTAACAGTTAGACAAATTTTTATTTTACACTCAGTTCTTCGTATCCACTCCCAACTACCGTACATAACTACTTCTGCAAAAAGAAGAACTGATATTGTCTGTGAAACTTTACCATGTAGAACGGTTCTTACTTCTCAACAGTTCCTTTTTCTAGCTCCTCGCTTATATAACAAAATTAATAAAATTCTCACTATATATCCCTGCACATATCGTGCATGTAAGTTATCGGTTACTCAATGGTTGCTTGGTCTTAATTATACAGAAACTGAAAATCTTCTTAAGCTTTGGTGCTAATTGGAAATGCTCATACACACATCTTACCATAAACACACACACGCACACACACACACACCTACACACACACACACACACCTACACACACCTACACACACACACACACACACTCAAACTTTTATTTTGGTTATTTTATTTTTAATTTGTACTTATTTTATTATACTTCTAAGACTTTATTTGGAGCGCCCAGTTGCGTACGGAGGGGGGCGCTTGCATTTACGACACAGTGTACACTAATGTAGATGCTTTCGTTAACCTTGTCAACAAAGATCAATATTGTTAATAATCCGAATAAAGAATTTTGAATTTGAATTTTGAATTATCGGCTTTATTGGACATGATTAGGGATGAGACAAGATCGATAAAAATAACTCGAGATCGTTCTCTAAAAAAACTTATAGATATTGTTCGTATTTAATTGTAAATTAATTATTTATATTATAACCTAGAATTAAAAGTACTTTATTGTTTGGAAGTACAACTACAAGACTAGATAGCTCTAGAGGTTCGTAAAAAGATAGTAATTTTTTAATTCGATCATTAGGTACTTATATGTCCGAACTATTTTTAACCCCCGACAGAATAAGTTTAGGGTGTGTATCTGTGTATCTGTATGTCTGTCTGTGGCATCGTAGCTCTCAAACGAATCGACCAATTTTGACGCGTTTTTTTTTGTTTGAAAGCTGATGTGATCGACATGGTTCTTAGTATAATTAATTTATGAAGATCAGTTCAGTCGTTTGAAGATTATCAGCTCATTTCCAACTTAAAAAGTACGATTGATTTTAAATTCGGTGTAATGTGACTTCGGCAATATTTTTAAACATGAGCTGATGCTGCAGCATCCAGTAGTCTGCAGGATACCCAACTCCTTAGCAACTTATAGCAGATATAGCGTGTTTGGGCTCATAAGGATGGTCTTAACGAGTAGGTGTTAGATAGTTGATTACCAGGCCCCATGATGGAGAATAAAGTAATTTAAAAAGTTTGAAATAAAAGTTAAATTTAAATAACCCCGACACAAAAAATCTTTAAAAAGTAAAATAATAAAGTGTCTTTGTCGTTTAAGTAACTAGTAATATTTTGACCCAAGCATCCTGACGTCGGGGGACCGAACTCCGAACCAGGGAGATGAAAATACTTCTTTAGCGGTCCCCCGACCGGGTTTCTTAAATTTTAATTTATTTTTTTAGACAGTAAAATAAGGGTACATTAATTTTAATATAGATCAATCTTCAGCTGGTGTTTTAGTTATATAAATATACACTTACTGGGTTTATAAGTGCATTCGCACACTACAATAATAAATCTAACCATTCTGATTCAACAAAACCCCCGCTTAAAAAACAATGGTGGCGCGTGGCATCGTGAATGGCACAATTTATCCTTAAATAAAATAATTGGAGAGAAATACCCTCTTTGCACCAATCTAAAGAACTTTAAATTGTCGTTTTGTATTTGAAGTTCGAAACTTACTATACCCGAGGGGCTTTCTCGCTGGGGATTTGTGGACAAAACTATCTTTATAGGGGCTTGGAGATAACAGTTAAGCTGTGAGATCGTTTTCAATGATGTGGGTTTGAGTAACTGATAAGGTAACACAAGAATTATAACTTTGTATGGAGATTATATATAATTTTAAGCATATTATGCGAAAGTGTACCCGAGCAGACATCGCAATATTTATTTAGTTTTTTTATTAATTATCAAACATCGTTGACGTAGCTGTATTCTGTGCGTAGTGTGACCAATGATCTCAGGTCTCGGGTTTGAATCCCGAGTCGTGCAAAGTGAAATTGGGCTTTTCTGCTCAGTATCAGCTCGGAGTCTAGAATTTGTGCCGGAATGACGATAGGCTCACCCCTGTCACATCATGGGATGGAACACACATAGCGAAAAGTAGATGTTGCACCTCTGCCTACGTCTTCGGGAATAAAGGCGTGATGTATGTTTTTTTTTTACCCTTGCTTATAATATAGGCAAGAGTCGTAGTACAGTGTCTACACAGCGTTTTAGGGAACTTTTGTAATTTTAAACCAACGGGTGGGGTTGCTACCGCATGGGCCATCATAGTCCAATCCATAGAACGTTTGCATTTACATCGAAATTTAAAAAAAAAAACCAAATTGGAAATGGCAATTTTTATTTATTTTTTAATTGAAAACAGGCATCTCTAAAACTAATGAAGCCGTTCGATATAAGTCTCTCGCATCCTTTCTGGAGCTTCTTTGCGTGTACAAACCATTGTTCTGCGCCCTATTGTCCCTTTGTGCCTGATTTGAGAACCTGATAAGCCCTGTCGACCCGTTTCTCGAGCTGTACATCGATTTATTGTTAGTCGACGTCGGATTTTAGAAATTCACTTGGGAAAAGTCTTAATACAAAAATAACGGAGCTTAAAAAGGTAGATCGTGGATTTTCGCACTAGTATTTTTTTAAATAAAGTTTTTTTTTTGTATGTACGGTTTCAAATACGCATAACTACGTGGCCGCGTCGACTGCCGATCGATAATCATTTCTAAATTTTTCGGGATAATATTCTCCACGTCCTCCTATGTCAGAGTCGGTCAGTACTTCTTATAATTCAAATTTTCAAGTTATAAATTAATATTATTTATTTCGAACCTTGGAAACTTTCTACTGAAACTTATGTCTCTAGAAAAATTAAATTTCACATCCATTTTCGTTACATTATGTGAACTTGTGCCAACCCCCACTAGGCGAGCGTGGCGGACTAAGGTCTAATACTCTCTCAGTAGTAGAGGAGGCCCGTGCTCAGCAGTGGGCGGAATATAATACAGGGCTACTACTATACTATCATATACTACGTGAGCTTCAACGATTTTGTGGAAATGTGATTAAATTCCTACACACGGCTAGTAAAAGTAATGTAATTCATCCCATGCCAATTTCCGTAAGATGAACAAGAAACGAATAAAAATAATTCGTAGCTCGTTCTAAATATTGCTGAGTTCACAACAGTCGACCGTTCTGATGAATTGGACACAAAATACGATTTGTCAAAGGTATCCTTTTGTAATTTCATTTCATTCGCGGACGTTGTGGAAACTAAATATGTATTAAAGGTTCCGTACAAAAAATTCTAATGAAGCTCATATTATGTTTTACCTACCTATTTTGCAACATAAGAATATCAAGCTGAAATTTTTACACAATATGTACAGTCAGCAGCATAAGTAGATGAACAAATTCATAATTTCAAATTGCCTACATACTTTTGTGTTCTTACTAATCTTGTTTTTCTCTTCACAAAAATAAAATAAAAGGTATTTACTTTACTCCAAACGAAGAAAAAATATTTCAGTTTAACTTAATGCGTATATAGGCGATTTGAAAATTTGATTTTGTACAGATATTTATGCTGTTGACTGTACATAATAAGGAAAAGGCGTAATCCTTTTTATTTATGTAATAACAAAATGAGTGTTGTCGAACTTATCTTATTTTTTATTCATTAAAACTACCTTGCAAAATTTTATTTTTCCTAAAAACGAAAAGGAATTTTAAAATAATATGTTCATGTCCAGACAATTTTATTATTTCAAGATGTAAATATTCTCATCTAAAAATTTTATTTCCTCATATCATTATTGGTGCAAAGAGGCAATTAAACGTTAAAATAATGCGATGGAACGACTACAATAATCTTAAACCCGGAACATATTATATACTGACGTATGTTTTACGGCAAATAAACTATGTGGTACCTACGAACAGACTTTCATACTAGAAAGGTACCTATTACCGATGAAAATATATCAAAATAAAGATACGATTGAAAATAGCTCGAAATAAATCTAAGGTATAAATTTTGAAGGTCAGGGGTCGTTGGGTTGTTAGAGGTCGGTATTGATCGCCCGAAATCCCGTTCATACACACAGTCACGCCCTTTTATCCCCGAAGGCGTAAGCAGAGTTGCAACTAGTGCACCTACTGTTCGACATGTGTATTCCGTCCCATAAAGTGATAGGGCAAGCCTATCGCCTTTTTTACCCGACTACGGCGAAGCCAGGAGGGGTAATGATTTTAGCACCCTATGCATGTATGTATGCATCCATTTTATGTTCCACTCTAGCGTCGCTCCTATTAAATCGATTTTGACAAGTGAGGTGTCGATCGATTCGTATTTATTTCAGATGGATACAATATATCTAGTACTCGCAATCCATAGTGTATCGGCCATGCTCTAGAAGTTTGCAGAACTATACTATAACTAGGTGTTGCTCGCGGCTTCGCCCGCGTGTAAAGCCTTTCCCGCTACAAAAGTCCCTAAAACACAATTCGACGCCAACGCCAGCGACATCTACTTAAAGAATCATATTAAAAAAATCCATTATTTCCCATGGAAGGAAATTACCGGGATGAAAAGTTATGTGTTAATCCAGGATATGATCTAATCGTGTGCCAAATTTCATCCGAATCCGTGTAGTTGTTTCTGCGTTTACTTCTAACAATCATCCAAACATTATCATCATCATCAGCCACACGACGTCCACTGCTGAACATAGACCTCTCCCTAAAGATTTCCAGACGGACCTGTCAAAAGCGGCCTGCATCCAGCGTGTTCCTGCGACCTCCAAACATACAAATATCCAACAAATTTCACAAACTTTCGCTTTTATAATATTAAGAAGTAAGATAAGATTACCCCAACGCGTTGACCATCACAGTGATAGCAATTTACGAAATGCGATCGCAATGCTGTCTCGCAGCCTCGCGGTCCCTCAGTCCCCAGCTCCCGAGTCCCTCGACAATTTTTGCAAATTCATTCCGATCACTTTTTCGACTGAGTTTATGCTTTTATTTTTGTTTGCTATATCTTTTATGAAATCTGGACGATTTATTTAATGTTTTTTATTGCGAGCTATTTGATTTTTAATGTATATTTACCCATAAATATTTCTAGCGAGTGCTCGATAATGGCAACTTTTATCTTAAAATATGACAAATTTATACAATTTATTACACTCTGCGAAGTGGACGATAGCCTAGTTGGGAATGGAACGGTCTGCCGAGACAATGTCCGGAGGTTCAAACCCAAGGCACACACCTCTGACTTTTCGTAGTTACGTGTATATTGTTTATCAATTATAATTCGCTTTAACGGTGAAGGAAAACATCGTGAGGAAACCTGCATACCTGAGAAGTTCTCTGAATTTCAAAGGTATGTGAAGTCTGCCAACCCGCACTAGGCCAGCGTGGTGGACTAAGGACAAACCCCTCTCAGGAGTAGAGGAGGCCCGTGCTCAGCAGTGGGCAGTATATAATACAGGGCTGATTGCATTGCATTGCATTACACTCTGCTTAATCCACTAAGGTCAGTGGCGTAACTATAGGGTGGCATGACGGCAAAATACCACGAGCCCCCGGCTTCAGGAGGCCCGCGGACCTCGACTTGAGGGGCCTAAAAAAAGGTCGCCGCATCTTGCACTGCTGCTGCGGCCTCATTCCATGAATTTACCACGGGCCTACACTGGTGTAGTAGTAACACCTCTGGGCTGATTAATGTAGCAAAATTTATCTAGTGCTCACTTGTGGTTTAGAAGGACCTCGTGCAAAATTATATTCTATATAATTATATACTACAATGTTTTTTTTATATCAATGACTACAATACCAAATATTTTTTGTACCATCGTTTCATAATTTTGGTAATAAGAGGAAAAAATATAAATTGTCATTAAATACGTTAGTAGCTACCTGAGTAAAAATAATACAATACTACTAGTAATATTTTTATTTGCTTTGAGATTTACAATAATAATAATAAATAAGACTAACCTAATGCTAGATTAACGTCCCGTCACACGCAAAGCTATAAAATATATTCGTTACTTTTTGTAGCACTGGATCTTAAAATGCCAATAATATGGAAATAAAAATTATTGGTATCTGATTATCGCTAATCGATTTGTCTATTTCTCAAACATATTATAATTTATAATTTACATTTATAAAAGATTTAAAAAAATATATTAGCAAGCTTTTTATGCAATATTAATTCACGAAGATGTTATATTATTATACATCAATTACAACTTCGAAGTAATATTGTGTTATAATTTATAATCAAAATTGCATATCTTGAATATTAAAACTAAATTAAATTTTTAATAACGCAACCCTTCTTCCATTTCATACGATTTCTATTGAAATATTTATGGTTTGTAGTGTGACGTCGCCTCAACGTGTATGTTGATTTTAACATACTTTTTTCGAATCATATTCCACACGGAGCACCAACAAGCTAGAGTGGCTCTTACATTTTTTATTACATCACAACCAATTATTTTTACAAAGATGTGTAAAGAGGGATGCTTTATTTAGTTGACTTAAGAGCGAAAGTCCATTGGAGACCGCTGAAAAGTAGCTCTAAAAAATGATGCAATAAAGATTGCTGTGGTCGGAATTTTGATTGTAATTATAGTAACGTGTGTATGAAGTTCGTTCGAAGTGAACGTTTGAATCAAGGAACTTACCATACCATACCACCATAGCCGTTAATTTAATGCGCCTGTATGCTCTAAGGAGTAAACAGTAATATACACATATTCAGTAAGAGGTAAGTAGATACAATGAGTACCTATAATTATCAACTATAATTTCCAAAAATCACATAATTAAGAGAATTACAAAAACACTTGAACCCAACAAATTAGGTCGCAGGAATGCCAAACAAACTTAACTAGACATATTTTCGACAGCTCTGTTTACCCATTAAACGACAGGGATTGATGATAAACAAGCCCGCCACGGCTTCATTAACCAAAGTGGCATTACGCGGCAGCACTGACGTCGGTTTTTTTTCGAAACCAATTTATTTAATGCTCTGATACGATTGATAACTTTCGACTCGCCACTGCGTTTTATATCAATGATATTAAAATATGGGGTTATTGTACTATTGACGATGGATATTTGTAGAGTCAAAAAAGGCTTTTTTATAAGTAAATGATAAGATCACTGCATTGTGACGTAGTTGCATTACGGTACGACGCAGTGCTGAAGTCTCGGGTTTGATCTCTGGGTCGGGCAAAGTGATATTGGGTTTTTCTAATCAGTATCAGCCTGGAGCCAGCACGGTTAATGGCAATAGGCCCGCCCCCTATTGCATGGGACCTAATATAGCTGCGAAATTTGGTTGTGATAGATCTTTGCCTACCCCTGATAAGGGAAAAATTCGTGATGCTATGTACGTATGATAAGGTGAATAAACGTGATGGTAAGCCATGTCTATTGTAAAAAAAAGTATAAATATAAATAAGAAAGTATAGTTTCAGACTGCAGTCGTCACCCTGAGTTAGTACTCGGCTGTAAATATTATGCCTCATTTAGACTATTGGCAGATAACTTAGCTTATAATTTGTGCATAAACGTGAGTATGAATCATGAGTAAATAATGCACCCGAATAAACTGTTTACACACTGGTATTTGTGATTATTCGTCTTTAATCGGCAAGTATGTAAATCTAGGATTACACTTTGAGCTATTAAATGAGATTCAATACTTGATAAAGCATAATCGGTTAGCCTCAGTTTCTTCTTCTTCAGCCTTTGGAAGTCCACTGTTGAACATAGGCCTCCCCCAAAGATTTCAAGACCAATCTCTTAGATGTTAAAGCCTCGGTTTCATAGAGCATCAAATCTGTCACTTTTTGTTTCACGTTTTGCCAAAACCAAGTCATTAAGGAGGCTTGAAAAACTGTTGCGTTGACCCCACTTTCTAGTAGCTTAGTAGGACAAGAACTAATATAAGAAATCTTATTTATATTTGTGTTAAGCCGTTATTGGAGTAAGATTCGAGCAAGTTGAAAATCAATTTACGTTCACTATAGATCTGGTATACAGTTCCACGCACACATCTATAATATGGTGAACCACCGAACGCGCCCCACATTTTAATCTAATCTCGCGGAATCTCGTCGCCATTTAACACAAACGGGAAATTAGATCTCGATTCGAGATGCGGCGTGTTTGATTTGAACCTTGGTCGGATTCTGCTTTAGGTTATTTGAAACGGATGCGATATCAGTACGGAGATGTTTTTATTGCCCCGGAATAAGGACATAAATAAAATAAAATACTTTATTCATCACGTAGGCGAACATAGTTGCACTTATGATAAGTCAAGATACATTAAATTGATTATATTCATAATTATAATTATTACCAATGGTCACTTATGTAACTACCGACATTTTTATTGGGAGTAAAATTAATGATGAGAAATAAACAAAAACAAAAAGCCAGCTCGGGCTGGCAGGAAAGGGGATATAAAAAACAGATCATTTTATTAAAAAATAATGGGAGGAACGCGTCGCGATCCTCACCGGTGAGGATACTATAGGCCCTAGCTTAGCTAACCTACCATAAATCTTTAATTTCAGAAGTGTTTGAACTTTTCGAATAATGTAGAGATTTTTTTAAGTTTTTTATTCTTTAATGCTTATAAAATGATATGAAATGACATAACACGTTACACAAAAGAGTTTCTTTTTAAGTTTATATTTTTAATATTCTAAATTTCCGAGGCCAAATATTCTCACATAAAAAAAATAGCAACTTACCCCTTTATAATGTTAGGGCAACTTTATTTCTTTAAAACCTATTACGACAAACAACTGTCAAATTCAACAAAAAATATCAGAAACTAGCTCAAGAGAAACTTTTGTGGGCTGTCTAAGCCTTCACCGAATAGCCTAAATTAGGGCAATGACGTAGCAATACGACATCGTCCTGTCGAGACGCGCAAACTTCTTTAGACTTATCGTCTAGTTTCGTTAAAAAACATGCCTTAAATTACAACTTAAAAGTGGATAGTTTCGTGAGTTTTAAAAGGGCATAAAACAAGCTTCAACAAAAACTCAAAATTGAAATACCATTATTAACGACAAAGCAATTATATCGCAGAAGAGGTAGGCAGGGATGTAACTGTTACACCCACATTGCGAGGATATTTTCATCTCAAAATGTGAAAGTAATTGTCATATCGAATACTCTTTCTAAAGCCTAGCACCTTGAATGCGTTTTCGAATGAAAAGGCAAGAAAGAAAGAAATACTACAAAACTAAACTATTTACAGCCCAGATACAATGCCATAGAAATATAGATACAAAAACGTAATTCAATAAGACAAAATATGTACAATATCATGTTCCCACCGTCACGTCGCCGACAACTTTCAATGCGATTGATTTCCCAGAGCGCGTGGTAAGGCCGTAATCGGCAGGTGCGCCTGTTACGCCGGCTGGGTGGACGTGATAGCAGTTCTAGCCAACGTGACATCTGACATTGAACACGCTGTTTACAACTTAATTAATATTTTACTCATCTAGTAGAGTCGGTTTATTAGTCATGTTGGCTGATTGGATGTGACAGCAATTGTCAACAACATGATACGCATCACGCTGATAACAACTTAATTAATATGTTGTTAAATAATAGATTTAAAGACGGTCTGGGTACATGCTGCATTGTCTATTTCAGCCGGTAAGTGTGCAAGGACCGTTGTTGTGTATAGTTATAAAATTTGAAGAAAGCTTTAGAGTGTTACAAAATTTGGAATAAACTAGGTGATAGATGTAGCTCCACCCGCGTTAGACTTTCTCGGTTTAAAAGAAATATGGCCTATTTAAGGGCCCAATATGGCCTACTTGGACCGGACTGGATGAGAACGGCAAGAGATAGGAACTTGTGGAAGGAGTTAGGGGAGGCCTACGCCTCAGAGGCGACTACTGAAATACAACAGGCACCACATAACAAGTAAAAATAAGTTTTTTCTTTTCTTTTTTTACTATTTTGAAATTAGAGTACAGAGAATAATGTATATAGTAATGTGTCAAATTAATGCACCTGTGAACTGTGTAAATTAGTAGCAATGAAAGACTTTTTATTTTATTTTATTTTATTTATGGCCTAGTTAAGGGCCAAATTTCATACAAATCCATTCCGCGGTTTCTACGTTTACTTCTAACAAACATCCGTAAATCTCCACAAGCTCGCATTTATAATATTCATAAGATGTAGTACTAAGCTACTCCATGTAGAACTTTAGAAGAAGGTTCTATTTACATCCGAGCTTAATTACTACCTATACTATGAAAGTGCACAACAAAGAACTTTGTTGTTTGTTTGTATATAGGGTGCTCCTGTAAAGAGGTTCATATGCAAGCTAACATTTTTATATATATTTTAAGAACCTTTAACATTAGGGACATATTTTGCACAGCAAAGTGACCCTACTTTATCTCATAGTAATAAATACAGAGACGCCTTTTGTCTGAGAACCACAATTATACCAGCCTGTTTTAATATTTTGTGCAGACTTAATAGCATACATAGAATCAAGCCTCTTTCCCTTCATGGGTAGAGAGAAATGCATCACACATTTCACCAACTGTATTAGGTCATATTATACCAGGACCAAGGCTAAAAACGAGGACGGGGCTCGAACCCGAGACCTCAGCATGACTCTTTATTTTATTGCAGTTACATGGCGAGACAAGTTTACCGCTCGCCTGATGGTAAGCGATTCGACTGCCCATAATCAGTAGCAACGCTGCACAGAACATTGAATCAAAGACTACTACTGCGTAGCACTCCACTGCGCTCGTCACTCTGAGACATAAGATCTAAAATCTCATATTGTTCTCTCGTACAATTACCAAACCGAAACACAGCAGTACATGCACACTGCTGTTTGGCGGTAGAAATGAACACTGTGGTCTTACCTACCCATACGGGCCCTCGCATACGAGACCTACCAGCAATAACAACATACCTATACATCTTACCGTAATACAACTACGCCACCGAGGCAGTCGCCTAGAATCTCCACAGCCGATATATCTTATCTTGTGCTACACAATTTTTTTAAATTGAAAATAAAGGCGAGGCCACTTTATTTACGAGCCCCGATACTGAAGATGGAAGTGGTGGGAGATAAAACCGCATAATGTCGATAGCACTGTGCCCATCGCTGCGGGACCATTAAGCTTTCGCTCCGTAGTCGATCAGGCCTTTACAACGGCCAGGGTTGTCGCGTCTTTTAAATGTTATTGTTCGATTTTATATTTGTTTTGTTTGTAGGGTGGGCCTATGTGTGACTTGTACGCTTATTGCTTATCCTTTTAGGAGTAGGCGGCATTGTGTGCTCTTATGACCAATGTAACATAATAAAAAAGTTATTGAAAATTATTAATTGAACTATATTTCGTTTTAATGAACTATTTTCTACTTTGTTTTAGTCTGAAATAAGATTTGCAACCGAAGATTTGGTACATTTTGTTATCGAAGACAAGTAACAACAATTCTTTATAGTTTTAATTTGACTTAATTAAAGTCTAGACTCTGCTAACCCTGAGAGGCAATAAGTCGCGAACGTCGAGTAATTGCCATGGGTATCGGTTATGCGCCTTTTTGGCTCCGACTTTAAGATTTATGTTCGCAGATAGTGGGATAAACTGGGTGACAGGCCGACGGCCGTCGAGCTGAGCGAGGGGGGGGGGGCGGCCGGTGAAAAACCTACTTAACACTTTCTTCTTCGATTGAAAAAGTTTTGTTCTTAGTTTTTTGGTATTGCAGCTTTGTTTTTGAGTGCAGTTGTGGTTTTGTGTGACTCATTTTAGCTTTTTTTTTACTACATACATACATACCAGCCCTGTATTATATACTGCCCACTGCTGAGCACGGGCCTCATCTACAACTGAGAGGGTTAAGGCCTTAGTCCACCACGCTGGCCTAGTGCGGGTTGGCAGACTTCACATACCTTCGAAATTCAGAGAACTTCTCAGGTATGCAGGTTTCCTCACGATGTTTTCCTTCACCGTTAAAGCGAGCGATAATTCACAAAGAATACATACATAACTTTTCAGAAAAGTCAGAGGTGTGTGCCTTGGGTTTTGAAGCTCCGGACTACTCAGTGTTATATCTATACAAGAGCTAAAACTCAATATTCATCATAAAAAAACATTGGATTTTTTTTATAGGCCGTCGTATCGTCCTTTTGGGTATAATTTCCAATATGTAGCGACGTGTATATTTGAACCGGAAATATACTATTTTTCCGAACTGCGTATGGAAACTAAAACGTTACGGGCCAATTTTTTTTTTTTTAGTTTATTTAAGACCCACACAGAATACAATCAAAACATATAATAATGAATATAGGTAGGGTTAGTACTTAATTTAGATTGCACTCCAAAATTTGTGCCCAAATCATGACTACTACATACGATATGTTAATATTTAATCATGATCACTGTAAATATTAAACGAAGCCGCCTAATTAAGTATTTTCAATGCAATATTAAAATTCAATGTCTAATTCTTAATTTTTAAAACAGTGTTTGCCGTAAACTTATTATAAACTTTGCTGAGTTGCTGTGCATAATTGCCCCACATGACTCTTATATGTAAATACGTTCCATTAACCATAAGCAGGATTACCATACTAAGTAATCAAAAGTGCATATTTTGCTGTCCATTGGAGCGGGCAGCGCTCGGCAGCTAATCCCAGTTCAAAACTAGTTCAGCACTCAGCGTCATGTTACATTTGTATAATCATCCAGTTCCCTTTACAAATGTTTTGAAATTACTATGTTTAACATATAAACATACAGATATTGGGGAATGGGGATATCAACATTATCCTTAATTATAAAGTGTAATAGGTTATAACGCTAAATATTAAAAACACATATAACTATTTTTGCTTAATCGCATTTCTAATCATTATCATTGGTGGTTATCATTATTATTATTGAAAATAAACATCTATGCCAGATGACTAAACGAGATTATCCCACCTGGTGGTGGGATAAAAATTCGCTGGGATAGAGACCACCGTACACATGGTGCACAACCCGCTATATTAGAGAAAGTATATCGCATGCCGAGAGCAACCTGTGTATTTTTCGAATTTGTACATTATTATATATGTAACATAAAATAATACGAAAAAGAAATTCTTCCGTGAAATCAGCAACAAAATTGTTTGAAAATAAAGCAGTTATTCACATTTGAAATATTGTCGTGAGTAAAAGTGGGGTGTGGTGGGAATATCGTGCTATTTCTTTCGCACGCACGCAGCGTTATGGCCGGTGACACCCGGTGACGTTACAGTCTGATATTACTGTTATTTGACAATTACCTCTTCTACCAAATTTCAAAGCTTTATTAACTTACTTATTATTGCGCTGATATTGAAAATTCTTTTCCGTTAGATTTTAGATGGCAGATATTTTTGATAAATGTTTTTGAAAAAAAGTAGTCAGCTAGCCTATTGTGTCGACTGGCGCAGGATAATGCACGCTATCACTACATCATGGCGAATTCTTACAAACAAAACTGTGCAATAACCACTTATAAAAACAATATAATGACATCAAAACAAACTCCAAAATCAAACTTAACGCTCTACGTCACAGGGCGACAGGGCCATACATGGCCGGCCTACTGCAAATAAAATCACTCGTGAAACTCTAGAAACGCGGTTAACATTAAAAAACGCAATATCACTTTGCCCGACCTGGGGATCGAACCCAAGACCTCAGCAAAACTTGCTTCTCTTTCTAACAAACATCTTAACTATCACACATTAAGATATGATTAATCGCCAATACTCAGCGACTCTACGATAAACAGATAACACTCAGCCACATTTTTATCAGGCCACATTAAAAAGTTAGCGAGCGGCCAAATAAAATCGCCATAATGCCACGAAGACAAACAACTAAAACTTGAAGCTACATTTAAAAGCGTAAAGTTTCGGCAGTAAAATTTTATCTAGAGCTCCATCGTGAGCCAATTTGGTGTCATAAATATTTTGGGTCCGTAAATAACGGCTAATTTTGATATATCGCGGGGTCACAGTCGGTTGGTGCGGTTAATGTGATGAGGCGACGTATCTTGGACCCCGAGCAGATGGGTTGGCCCTTTATTTTGTAATAGCAATATTTTGGATTTCCCGAGGCATAGCGGTTTTATACTTTTAAAATTATACTTACTTATTGCTTGCGTTTTCGCCCTAAAGTGTTTTTCCAGGATAAAAGTCCCGTTTTATAATACTTTATCGGGATAAAAGTAGCCTATGTCAAATTGAAATTCAAATTCAAATCATTTATTAAGTAATTAGGCCCCTAAGGGCACTTTTACACGTCATTTTTACAATGTTTTTATCATCTAAAGATTCTACCAGTGCTTCGGAAAAGCCCACTGACCTGAGAAGAAGCACCAAGAAACTCAGCGTAGGTCTTTTATTATATTTTTTTATATATATCTTTTACAAATTGCAAGTAACAATATAATAGACACAATTTAATTATAGAACATGTGTGAATCTGAGCAACCTAATCCCAAGCATTTGTATCTTCATGATAGTCTCTTATACTGTAATAACCTTTTTTGCAAAGACGTTCTTTGACAGTAGTTTTAATTTTTTTTATTGGAAGATTAACAATATGCATAGGAAGTTTATTGAAGAAGCGTACGCATAGATTAACAAAAGAATTACTTATTTTATGGAGACGAGTAGCATGTACTATAAGTTTATCTTTATTCCTAGTGTTTTTATTATAATATCGCATATTCGGTCAAAATTTGCAATATTTTTTCGAACATACATAAGATTTGCAAATATATATTGCGATGTTACGGTAAGAATGTTTATCTCTTTGAACTTTTCTCTAAGAGAAACGCGAGGTCCGACACAATAGATAGCTCTAATAGCTCTCTTTTGCAAGACGAATACTGTATTAATATCCGCAGCATTGCCCCAAAGAAGAATACCATACGACAGAATACTATGAAAATAACTGAAATAAACAATTATTGCCGTGTCTACATCAGTCAGACGCCTTATTTTTCTGACTGCATAAGCCGCTGAACTTAGTCTACCTGCTAACTTTGCTATATGCGGTCCCCACTGGAGTCTCGCGTCTAATGTGATGCCCAGAAAAGTTGTTGACGCAGCAGGATTCCTGTCCTTTGCAGGATCTCAAGCTATCTCCATACTAAATTTCATTGCAATCCGTTTGGTACTTTTTGAGTTTATCCTGTCTAGACAGACGCGGCAAGGGACTTCTTTAGATATTCTAAAATTCTAAAACAAAACCAAGACGGGTCGTTAATTGTTTTATGATGTAATGTAGTGATAATAGACTGCCTCGGAGGCGTAGTTGTAATGCGTACGCGTTACGAGTACGATTTGCGCGCTGAGGTCCTGGGTTCGAATCCCGGGTCGAGCCAAAAAAAAATTGCGACTGGGTTTTTTCATCTTAAAAATTACTCAGTCGCAGCTCGGAGTCAGGAAGTTGGCGGTGTGATACCCCCGTGCCTCGGAAAGCACGTAAAGCCGTTGGTCCTGCGCCTGATCTCTCTCCCGTCATGTCGGATTGCCGTCTCACCGGACTATGAAAGTGAAGGAATAGAAAGAAAGAAAGAAAGAAGTTTATTATCGGTACAATATTGCACACGGAAAACAAAAACACATCTCATACTATAAAGTAAAAAAAAAAAGCAATTATTGTACCAACAATGGGCCTCCCATTCAGCTAAATACCACGGTAACACCAATGCAGTGCCGCGGCGCTGGTTTTCAATGGAATGCCCAGCGAAATAGCGAGTGCACTTGTGTATTGCGCACACAATTGTGCACTATAATATCTCCTGCGTACCTGGCTGATCTCTGTTGAGATTGGCCGCCGTGGCCGGATTCGGCTAGGAAGGGATTATTATTATTAGTGATAATTTAGAAATTATATCAATGAGAGTGTAGTTCGGATATCTTGTACATGACAAATCGATTCTTATCGTACACTTAGCAAGACACCTACCATAGAGACCCGTTCAGAATAGTCGCATATTTTGAGGGTTAACCAAAAAATATCCAGTAATATAACACAGGCTGGCATTGTTATTACTACCACTATAGAAGGTGCAATTCTTTTCCATCGACAATACTGTATATAAGATATTATATCAGCCACGCGAGCGATAGATCTATCGCTCGTACATATGGTACATCCAATTATGACCATGATCTTCAGTCATGGGAACTAAACTCGAATGGGAATTGAGAATTTATTAATATGCAAGTAAATATATGAACTACTCTATACAAAATAAAAATCTGTATGTATTTCTTTTTGTTTTATACACTGTACCTAATTATACCTTTGAACTGATTTTGATAAGAGCAACCGTAGAGTTTCTTGCCCGTTCTTCTCTGGTAGAAACTGCTTTCCGAACTGGTGGTAGAATAAAAATTGACTGAATCTAAGTAATGTTTAACATTTTATGGATTGGAATAAATGATTTCATTTCATTTCATGAGGGACCGACTACAGAAAAAAAGAGAGATAGAGACCGCTGGTACGTAAAAACACGGTCATATTATGTTCAAGAGGTATAATTTACCCCCAAAATCGATTTCCTGCACATCCAAAATGACCCTAAAACGGTTTAGGCACGTCTCACCTCAAGCCTGTCTGAATTATTGAGGAAATGACTTGGGCCGGGTCGCTTATACCATGTGCTATCAACCCGTCCAATACTGAATTATGTTTATGATTCCCAAATATGTTACGAGTTATATGGGACACAGGAAATTACCTTGAATTTATATTTATTAGCTTTATTTATACAGAGAAGGTTGGCGGTATGCAGACGATCGGTGAGAATTGAGTCGTTACTGCTAGCTTGAAAGAATTTGTGCTGACCCCACTTTGAGATGCCATACGGATAGGTGAAGAAACATAAACCTAGCGCTGTCTTAGTTCTCTTTTCGAGGGTGAATAGAGATGTAAGATGCATACGTTTCGTCAGCTATGTAGATCCATATTATTTTTTCCTTGGCCTAGCAGCATATGGGCTATGGACTGAGAGGTCGAAGCTTCGATTTTTAACACAGAACATTTACATTAGGATTTATAATATATAAGTTCCATCGGTATATAATGCATATCTACAGCTTGACCTAGATATTTTATAAATTATTGCACGAGGCAAATTAGTATTCACAAGTAAAACACCTGCGCCTTTAACTTTGATACAACGTTAGTAGAGGGTAGACAGCAGCCATAAAATAGAATTAATTCACGAATCCCACGGTGTGATTGAACGTACCACTAACATGAATATCGGGAGCGAATAGAGCGCGATAAGCATTTTAATGTTACGCCGCAAGTCATGAGCGGAGGTCGTGTTTAGTTTTTTGTTATATTAATTGTCTATGTTATATTTTATTATGCATAATAACTGACTGTCTCGATGGCGTAGTTGTATTACGGTACGACTGCAATGCTCAGGTCTCGGGTTCGATTCCAGGGTGGGGCAAAGTGATATTAGATTTTACTAATCAGTATCAGCCCGGAGTCTGGAATTGGTGCCCGATATGGCGATAGGCTCGCCCCCTATCACATCATGGGACGGAATACGCACGGCGAAAAGTGGGTGCACTAGTTACGCCCCTGCCTACCCCTCCTGTGATAAAAGGCGTGATTATGCGTATGCGTTAAGCGCACGATAATTGATAAACAATACACACATAACTATGAAATATGAGAAACCTTGGGTTTTGAACCTGTGGACATTAGACTCGGCAGACCGTTCAGTTTCCAACTGGGCTATCACGCACTTTTTTCTATTTTATGCATAATATGAGTTATCCCTGTAATGGAGACGACGGGTATGTTTTACGGCTTGTCGGATGCATTTGGCATCGGTACTAGGTATTTGATTTTTATTTAACTCAGAATTTTTATTATAGTTATAGCTATACTATCATAAAAACTTATATTATAACATATGATAGCTATTGCGAGAATCATCACACAAAATATGACCCACGGGCACGATTACCGTCTTTATAAAAGTACTTTACAAGTCTTCTCTTGATAAGGCCCAATATCTATAGCATCAAAAACTAAACTAGGCCTTTGAGAAAAACCAATAACCTTTAATAAAAAGCAATAAAATTTAACCGCGATCGCTTGTAAATTACGCCTCAATACCAACATCGCTATCGATCCCGGAATAATGTCACAATTTCGCTACGTATCGGTACACATTGTGCGCTATTCGCGGAAATTTGGAAATCTCTACGAATCTTCGCATACTAATATGAACGTTTTAGATATTGATAATAGGGAATATTTGTATGGCTTTTGGTAATTTGGAATTGTGTATGATATGAAATAAATGTTTGATGGCTTTCAAAAATACCTCGCCTCGGTGCAATGCGTAGTCGTATGGCGTGCGCGGTACGACATCGCTCTGAGGCCCCGGGTTCGAATCCCGGGTCGGGCAAAGTGATATTGGGTTTTTCTGTTGAGCATCAGCCCGAAGTCTGGAATTTATGGCGGATATAATGATAGGCTCATCCCCTATCATATCATCGGACGGAACATATAAGGCGAAAAGTGAGTGCCTTGATTGTTACACCTGTGCCTACACCTTCGGGGCTCTGTATTTTCTTGCCAAATCTTATACACCCAAATGTAGAAACAAAATACATAAACCAATTTAAACTAAAGCCAGGGACGTCAACAGGCGTACGTCCATTAGGGAGGCTATAATAAAACATACTGACCTCCCGAGGCACATTAGACAAAATAAACAATTGAAGTGCGGGCGCCCTGTGCCGGGACCCACTCGGAGCTCATTTACTTGAAGTATAACCCAATAAATAGTGGACCTAGCGCGGGTGGGGCCCATTTTTCAGCTGCCCACTGTGGGCGGCCCTGTGTAATAAATATGTTTGGATGTGTTGAAATTTTAGTCCTTTTTACTCGTCTGTCTTAAGTGATTTGTTTTTAAGCTATTGCATAGCTTCTATCGCGGGCCTTGAGCGTGGAGACCGAATCCAGAAATTCCGTAACGAAAATAACCTGACATCTTTTTTATCTTACTAATATTAACCTTAAATACAATGCGTAGAAGCTATAATTCTTGAAACGAGTATATTTTTATTTATTTTATTTATTAAAGTCATTAAAACCATTTCTTACTAATCTAATATGAACCTTAAATACATTGCGTAGAAGCTATTTCCCCAGCGTTGGCACGGCACGAGTACAAAAGAATCGAACGTAACATTCTTTTTTCAAATTTTGATTTATTCTACTTTTGTTGTGATGACCATTGCATTTCTGACATTTATCAATAACAAGAATAAACGTGCGTTGCTCGCGTTTAAAAATCTACTTTATGTGGTAAGCGTAAGATCGAATTTGTGTTAAGTCAATCAAAATTTGTGATAAAAAATGCTATGCAATAGCTTTACCGCGGCAGTCTCCGAGTGCCACACGTATTTTTTTTATTGAATCTTTCGTCATTGAGTCTAGGTTGATATTTTTAAGAATTTCAATAATTTAAGGGCAGTTTGAGTTATTTAAAAAAACCTAAAATGACTAAAAATAACTAGACGATGTGACTAAATATATAAGTATTATTAAAAATTATATATAATTATACACACACGCTCACGCCTTTTATCTCCGAAAGGGTAGGCAAAGATGTAACTAGTGCACCCATTCTTCGCCGTGTGAATGCCGTTCCATAATGTACTTTTATTTAACCTTTAGTTTTAGTTTTCCACTATGCCTTCCTGATTTTGGGTAATAGTTTTGATAGTTTTGACAGGTCACAATAAGGAGGAGGGTAGTGTACAATCCTTAATGTACCTATCCGATTATCGATTGACATCGAAAAAATGAGCGTGACCTGTCAAGATTGTCATCCTAGGTGTAACAAGGTACATTGTTTGTGCCTTTGGCGCCCGTGACATCACAAAGCGGCCCAACGGAAGACCAGCGCTGGTTTTTATCAGCTTATGCTGAGTTGGGGTCGCTTTTGTAACGAGCAATTTTAATTTTAAGTTTGTAATTCTTATTTTTTAATCTAGCTTGTTACAAATAAATATATTTCTTTCTTCTTTCTTAATATCGCCATGTCGGACACAAATTCCAGACACCAAATAACAAAAAACATACTGATAACTGTTTTACAAACAACTTTAATAAAATGTCGATAAAATTTAACACTTATTGTTTATTAAATCTTACTATGTAAAAACAACATCCTGTAACGTTCAAATTCCATAGTGCCTCATATGCTAACGAGATGCAATTTCACATGAGCAGGAATTCCACCGTGACAAAGCGAACACTTCCTATAATTTGACACGGTCTAATATTAAACACACTGTAGCTGAGACAAAGGCGACGTCAGCGGCCGTCTTGTACGAGAATGCAGTGTAAAGGGAAACAGGGTGATGTTTTATTACAGGTTGTAATGAACTAAAAAACTAGTATACTAGTAGGTCGTATGCGAGGGACCGTCTGGGTACCATCACTGTCAAGCAGCAGTGCGTGCACTGTTGTTTCGGTTTATGAAGGACATTATAGCCAGCGTAATTATGCGGCATTATGAGAATGAACATTTTGAGCTGACTTTTTCCTTTTTTATTTTTATTTTTTTATCAATGGGCTCACGTTTGTCCGCTATCCGCCAGATATAAAGCGATGATGCGGCCTAAGGTGAAGCACGCTTGCCCAGAAGAAACCGATTATTATTATTATTCTTTACCATCAGGCGAGTGGTATTCTTGTCTCGTCATTCAAAAGCAATAAAAAAATAATAGGTCGCAAAAAAATTATTCAAAATGTACAACTAACGGTGAACACCATACATAATAGTTCTTACCGTTTGGAATGTGATGCAAAGTGAAATAAAGGTTTTTTTTAGAAAGAACTAAGTGCCTGTTTCACAACTTCTGAGTAAATGCCACTCGTCACATAAATGTGAACAAAAAGGTGATGATAGCCTAGTTGGGAATGGTACGGTTTGCCGAGACAATGTCCGGGGTTTAAATCCCATAGCACACACCTCTGACTTTTCGAAGTTACGTGTGTATATCAGTTATCGTTCGTTTTGAAGGTGAAGGAAAACATTCTGAGGAAACCTACATACCTTTTTTTTTTTTTTTGGTTTCGCGGAGAAAGTGCGTTACCACTACCGCCCTGGTTTGTTTCGAGTCATTCGGTGTATTATTTTCCTTATCCCACTCAAATATTGTGGGATAGGTGCATTTTTATACGCACTTTGCACAGTATGATAATCGATAAACTCACGCCTTTTTATTTGAAAGGGTAGGCGGAGGCGCAAATAGTACATTCACTTTCTGTTGTTTGTATTTCGTCCCACGTTGTGATAGGGGGCGAGCCCATCGCCATATCGGGCACGAATTCCAGACTACGGGCTGGCACTCCGGGGAGACTGAGTGGAAAAATCCACTATCACTGCCGGACTTGGGATTCTAATTTCGAACACGATACCTCAGGCCGGTAGTCATACAATTGCTTACGACTTATTTATTACAGAGCAGATTTAATTTCTTTGCTAGATTTTGCCTCGCTTAAATTTTGATACATTTTTTTTATGGCATTTAATGACGAGACGAGCTTGCCGTTCGCCTGATGGTAAGCTATACGACCACCCATAAACAGTATCAACACCATCCAGCACCTTGAGTTACAAAGTACTGTGTGGCATTCCACTGCGCTCGTCATCCTGAGACATAAGATGTTAAGTCTCGCTATGTCCTGTAGTTACACTGGTTACAATGTCCTTCAAACCGAAACACAACAGTGCATGCACACTGCTGCTTGGCGGTAGAAATAGACATTGAGGTGGTACCCACCCAGACGGACTCTTACATATGAGTAATATTTACAAAAAGTCATCTACCCCATTGTGTCGGTCTGTCTTAAATAGTATACTGGCATTAGTTATCGCTGGTAACAATAATGTACTTCAAGGTTAAGCGGGGATTTCCCATTCAGATGCGTCGGTAATCAAAAAGATAATTGTAATGTTTAAGTTTATCGAGAATATTTAACGACCAACGCCATTTTGCCGATTTTCTCAGATAATTGCTAGGTTTCTAGACAGCAGCGTGCAAGTACAATCCAGATTACCAGTCTTATTATACCTAATGCCTCGGTGGCGTAGTTGTTTTCGGTACGACTGCTTTATTGGGGTCTCAGCTTTGATGCTCGTACATAATTATGTTTGTGTTCTGTATCTATCACTGATTATTTGTTGTTTTATTATGCAGTTAAATGACTAGACGAGCATCCCGCTCGCCGATGGTAATCGATACGACCGCCCATAAAGAGTAGCAAAACATCCAGACGGTTTTTTTTACATATCAATGATACAGACCTTTCAATTACGAAGTACTGTGAGGCTCTCTACGGCACTCTTCACCCTAAGAAATAAGATGTCTCATAATGCCCATTAACCTTGGTAACAATGTCCTTCAAACTAGAACACAACAGTACAAAAAATACAACAATGCACGCTGCTGCTTTGCGGTGGTACTTACCCAGACGGCCCCTTGCATACGAGATACCTACCATAAGTAGTATGCCCCAATATGTTTTTATGACTAAGTGGATTTTGTTCCTCTTACCACTGAGTAAGGTCTCTCACCAATCATTTCATGAATAGAAGACTTACCACAATCAAGGTAGTCTAATGCTGGTTGACGGCCAGTCCCACTACGAGTGCAGGGGTTCGAAGTGTTAGAATTTTGGACGCCATACAATAATTGAAGTGGCGATAGCCTAGTTGGGAGTGGAACGGACTACCGAGACGATTGTCCGCAGGTTCAAAACCCAAGAGCAGGCACCTCTGACCTTTCTAAAAAGTTATATGCGTATTCTTTGTAAATTACAACATCGAGGAAACCTGTATACCTGAGAAGTCCTCGATAAGAATTTCGAAGGTATGTGAAGTCTAGTCGCCCGCACTAGGCCGGCGTGGTGGACTAAGGCCTAAGCCCTCTCAGTAATAGAGGAGGCCCGTGCTTAGCTGTGGGCAGTATACAATACAGGGCTGGTGTGGTATGGTATAGTATGTATACAATAATTCACATTAATCCCCGTTAATATAAGAACAACAATTATTGCAGTTAATCTCAAGCATCTACAATTGGAATTGTCATTGCGATTGTTAACGTAATTGCAATAGTGGTTAAGTTGGTACCAATGCACGTCGGTAGAAGAACGCCAGGAATCCAGATACCGCTGCTAGTTCTAATGTACCGTGATTTATTTCAAATGGCTAGTATTGTGTAGGCATTAAGTATTGCAATTGCCACTCAGAACATTATGTGAAACTATTTTTTAAATGTTTATGACGGATAAACGAAAAAACTAAACCGATTTAGAAAGTTCTTGCATTAATAGCTACATTATCCCTGGGTGCCATAGGGTATTTTTATCCAGGGAACTTTAAAGCGGAGAGAGCCCGGGGCAAGAACTAGTGTATTTAAAAGTTTGTAAAGATGTTTCAATGTTTGAGAAGAATAGAATTCAGTACTCACACAGATAGACGAAGTCCCGAACAAAACTTACGCAGCCCCAGCCACAAACAAAAGTTAATCGAAAGTGACAAAATATGATAACGTAATTAATGCAAATAAAATACGATTTGAATATTATGCATTGAAATAAGAGGAAGTTAAACACATACGTTTAAATTAAATTTTCGTCACGCTCTATCATTCTCAAGCTAAGAAAACATGTTAGGGATCTGTCCCATCGCCGACGAATAAATAGCTAACGCAGTTTCTTCCTTATTAAATAGCTATCATTTAATTTCTCTCAACAATAAAAAAAGGCCATAATTAAGAAATTTAGTATCAGCAAGCACTAGCTTAGCGATAGCTTTTTTTTACAACAAGAGCCATGAAGTAAGAAAATCTCCTGAAAGCTTTTTGACGGTCATAATAGTGTCTAGTATATCGTTGAGCTAAAAATGGACGATAGTCTAGTTGGGAATGGAACGGTCTGCCGAGGCAATGTCCGGAGGTTCAAAACACACATCTGACTTTTCGAAGTTATGTGTGTATTTTTTATCAATTATCGTTCACTTTAACGGTGAAGGAAAACATCGTGAGGAAACCTACATACCTGAGAATTCTCCATAATAATCTCGAGGGTATGTGAAGTCTGCCAACTCGCACTAGGCCAGCGCTATGGACTAAGGCCTAACTCTCGGTAGTAGAAGAGGCCCGTACTCAGCAGTGAGCAGTATATAATACAGGGCTGATTGCATTGCATTGCACATAAATGTATAGGCCGACCAAATACAATAGTAACACTCTAATCTATGCTCAAAATCTAAAATGAGTACAAATACGTTAGGTGTCTAATGCAATAATTGTCAAATAAAATTGACTTTAAACTGAAACAGGCCCTAACAATGATGCATGGGATGCTGCAAAAAACGTCTCAACGAAAGGAGCCACTATGGCGGGTCTTTGCCAATGTATACTATAGGTCCTTCAGTCACCAAAAGATATTTAATACTCTCCTATTATCTTAAGATTCCTGTCCGAAATCATTCTGAATTTTGTTTGTGTCTGTAATAGCATATGCAAGTGGGCCTCCAGCGGCATACGAGTGTAGCTGTGATGAAATAGACTGCACGGTATGCCTAAAATAATTTCGGCTATGAATGATTGCATGTCACGGTACAACAATCAATAAAATTGTAAAATAGTTACCGAAATAAAATAGAGAATATCTTCATTAAAATTTATATGGCCTGGTCAGTGACTTGACTTTTCTGTGAACTGGTCAGAAAGTCCCAATTATTTTTGATCGTTGTAATCTTTTTGTTCTTTCACATTAAAACATTCATTCATTCATTTCATCATTCGACATCCTATTGTGTTTGTATCAGCGTATTCCGCCATTCGCGTGTCGAATGTGAACCCATTTTGGCGTGACATTTCAATGTTGAATTCGAAATGGTTTCGGGTGGATTTCAACTGGAATTCGGCTATCTGTCGGCCAGTTTGTATTGGCCGGAATAAATCTTGCGGACGGGTGATGTATCTTTGTAATGCATGGATACAAGTTGCCATTAAAACTGATGGATCGATGCATTGTTAAAAATATGTGATCGTTTTGACTTTGGGCCTGCTGCAGTGTCGTGTTATAAAGTAAAATTCTTGTCATGTCTTCAAACTCTAATACATTATCTTATTATATTACAGTAGGTACCTAATACATTATCTACTATATTATAATTATCATAATCTCTATGACATTGTAGCCAGTGTAACTACTGGACATAATGAGACTTAACATCTTATGGCTCAGGATGACGAGCGCAGTGGAATGCCACACAGTACTTTGTAACTCTAGGTGCTGGATGATGTTGCTACTGTTAATGGGTGGTCGTATCGCTTACCGTCAGGCGAACGGCATGCGCGTCTCGTCATTTAATGCCATAAAAAAATTATATAGAGGCCAATGAATGATTCATATTCATCATAATCGTCATCAGGCACACGAACTCCACTGCTGAACATAGGGTTCTTCTACAAATTGCTAGACGGATCAGTCAAAAGCGGTCTGCATTCAGCGTATTCCTGCGACCTTCATCAAGTCGTCTATCTACAGATGCAAGCTTGCTCTAAATTACTAAACTTAAAATCTCGTGTCAGTGAAATGATGACTACGTTATTCTGATCCTTGCTTTTGTTTACCTAAAGATTATCCACTAAACGTACAAACTTCACTTATTTCTAATATAAAAACTAAAAGTGTATTTTCCACTATTACGATGAAGATATCCGCAGGGTTCCTGCATTCCGGCTGACCGCACTCGCAACCTCTCGGCCACTGAGCAGCTGTCAACCGTCCTCGCTACGGAATCTTTGAGAATGACGTCATTTAGTTGTATCTCTATGTGAAGGGCCTTTTGTATTTTGTAGTTATTTTTATAACGATTGGCCGGCATACGTGTGCCTCGGTGGCGTAGTTGTATTGCCTGCGCAGTACGACCACCGTTCTGAAGTCTCAAGTTCGATTTCCAGGTCGGGAAAAGTGATATTGGGTTAGTCTGCTTAGCTGGAGTAGTCAACCCGGAGGACTTTATACCCGATATGACTATATGGTCGTTCCTGGCTGGTTGCAACTGTACCTACCACTTCGGGAATAAAAGTGTGATGAGTCTTTCCGCAATCGAGTAAGTGGGTCACTAGTCGATATCTACTGGTAAATGTTTCATGGATATGTCGCATTATGTCGTATGTAAACAATAAGAGTTTGGGATGGATTCCACCACCCTGTTTGTAATTATACAACACATATCCTGTTTACGCAATTAAGATTCAAACAAACAGTTTAATACGACATAGGCTCAGTAAATTCTAGCTTTTGAGCAACAATAATTACAATACAATGCAAACTCACAAACTTCTACAAACATGAATAATATGGCATAATATTTGCAAAGTGTGAAATGGTATCAAAGGCTTCCTTCCTCGAGGCGCGAGTAGCAAACTCCACGTCGCTAATCCCGCGCGAATCTTTGTGCAAACATTTGCCCCAACTTTTCGGGTATTACAAATGTTTTTCGTCACGATACATGCTTAAGTTTTGAATTGTTATGTCATATGAGATGACGGATACGAGAGTAAGTTTTTGCTAACATTTGGCCGGAAACTTAGTCTCTTTCGGCATCGTATGCGAATTGCCGGCTGCTGAAGATCGTTAGCTCTATATACTCCAACTAGCGTTTGCTCACGGCTCCGCCCGCGTGTAAAAGTTTTTCCTGTATAAAAGTCCCGCTTTATATTTTCTCAGAATCAAAAGTATGTCCTTTCTAGGGTCTCAAACTATCTCCATACCAAATTTCATTGAAATCCGTTGAGTAGTTGCGAAGGTGTGCAGTAACAAACAATCAGAAAAACAGACAGACAGAAAAGAATTATAAAAATCTCTGAATTGTAGTCGTTGTTTTCTTGTTTGTGGTTTTTTTTTTTTTTTTAATCTTTAATTATTTATAGAGGGTTTGGTTCAACAAGAACATGTCACCCTCATTGCGACATTCGGCATAATTGACAATAAGTTACATAGTGCTTATCTACGTTTCGTACCTAAATTGACAACTTTATATAAAGCTTTAGCCTCCTTGGACAAAGGGACGGCTAAGATGCTATTAAAAGTGCCTACTTGTAGAACATTATGATTGCCTTCCAATAAAAAAGGGTCCTCTCAGCTTCGTTCCGGGCACACTCCGCCAATATATGGGTTACATCTTCAGTTATATTGCATTCTGAACAATTAGCAGACTCACTTTTTTTCATTAAAAATGCAAAACTATTTAAAGGGATGTGACCAGAACGGAGTCTAAAAGCAGTTATGATTTGGCTACGCTGCATATCTATACCAACAAACCAGGGTCGCCGAGAAATACTAGGTTGGATGGTTTTATACCATATGCCTTTTGTTAGTGACCTTACATCGAAATGTGTCTTCCACAATTCCTCACCTTTGTGACGTAGTAAATGTAGTGCATCCTTATAATACGGCAAACATTCAAATAATAACCCGTCTGTAAGAGCCTCCTTTGCCAACCGGTCCACCTCCTGATTACCGTATAAACCTATATGTGAAGGCACCCATTGCAACACTACAATTTTATTTTGCAATTTGATTATTGAGTCCAAGATTTGGTAGGCTACCGGAGCTCCTCGAACGTTCGAGGTGCACCGAGCCAGATGCTGAAGCGCACTCCTTGAATCAGTCAATATTACAAACTTGCCCGACTCAAACGACTCAATATATGACAAAGCTTCTGATATAGCTAGTAATTCCACATGCATAATAGAAAGTATGTTGCTTAATTTAAATTTTATGGAGGTTCCGGTTTGTGCGTCAAATACTGCAAATCCCGAATAAGTACCTTCACAAGATCCATCAGTATAAATTCGATAAAAATTTTCAAAATTTTTACATAGATATTGCTCACACATTTGCTTTAAAGCGCGGCTCTCATACCGGTGTTTGGGTTTGTTAACTATTTCTACATGAAATTTAATTATTTTGGAGATGTCCACATTTGTTACCCAAGTGTCTAACTTAAATTGTTCTAATTGTTGTGTTTGATAAATAGGATAAGAATTTAAATACTCATGTACTGCTACTATTAAAGGTTTTTCCTTATGTCGCCAATACATATTTTTACAAAGTTCCGTGAGCTTACTAACAATAAAGGTAATTTCGTTGCTTTTAATTGATTTAGCTTTTAACCAATATCTACCTGCCAAATAATATCTACGCACATGCAATGGCTGAAGATGGAGCTCACACTCCATTACATGTATTGGCGTGCTCTTCACAAAATTACCAATTACTCGCATACAATGGTTTTGTATTTTGTCTAATTTAATTAAATTACTTTTAAGAGCATTGTGATACAAAAAATTACCATAATCCAATTTAGACCTAATAATAGAAATATACAAACGTCTCAAATGACATGGGTGAACTCCCCATCCGGGACCGACAAGTACTTTAAAGATATTTAATGATTTTGAACATTTTTCAACTAATTGTGTAATATGCTTTGTCCATTTTAATGATCGATCCAGCCACAGACCCAGATATCTAACATTGTCAACATTTTGTAGAGGTTCATTACTAATGGATAAATTGATTCGTGGGTTTTTGTAGCCCCTCTTAAACAAGCAGACTTTGCTTTTCGAAGCCGAAATGTCTAATCCTATGTCAAAAAGTAATTTACTTAAGGTATCTAAAGAAGCTTGCAATTTGTGGGTGCCTTCTTCAATAGTCTTACACACTGTGTACAAAACGAAGTCGTCTGCATACTGTGAAATAAATATATCAAATCTTCCGATAACCTTGCAAATATCCATAGTAACAATGTTGAAAAGCAGCGGTGAAAGTGGGTCTCCCTGGGCTAAACCACGATCCGTAGTGCGATATATATATGAAGTACCAGTTAACATCTTTAATTTCCTCTCCTTTAAAAAATTCCAGAGATATTGACATATTTTCGAACCAATCCCAATCTCATCCATAGTACGTAACAGTGAGCTTATATTTACGTTGTTATAAGCGTTGTCTATATCCAAAAAGCAGCCTATAGTAGAGTTATTTTCAGAAAAACCAGACTGTATACGAACAATTAAACTAACGAGATTATCTAATGAACTTCTAGATTTTCTAAATCCTGTGGTATTGGATGACAAAACTCTATTCTTTTCTATAAACCATTCTATACGATTCTTTAAAATACTATGAAATAATTTACACAAACACGACATCATTGAAATGGGTCTGAGGGATGAAATAGAAAAGGACTCACGTCCGGCTTTAGGTATTGGGGCGACTGCGATGTCGCGCCATTGAGAAGGTACAAATCCGGTTAAAAGGAAATTATTATAGAGGGATAACAAAACATTTATTCCGTTCTCCGGAATGTATGATATCATCGAATATGAGATATTGTCACACCCGGGAGACGTATCTTTAGCACGAATACAACGTTGGAATTCTTGTCTAGAAATTGGTGCTTCTAATTTAAGGTTATGAGATATAAAAGATGGGCTCTGTGGTAGTACGGAATCGGGAGTTAAACTAGAAAGTAGTGCAGAGACCACCTCATCTTCTATATAATGTCTCCTGCTTTTACGGCCCTTGAACCACCTCATTTTATGCCACATCTCAGTCTGCGATATTGTGCCATCTACTGAGGAACAAAAATTTTGCCATGTTTTATTTTTCTCCATGCGTATTAACTTTTGTGCCTCGCATATAGCATCATTAAGCTTTATTAAATTACATGGAGTTGGATTACGTTTAAATTTAGTAAGCGCTAATCTTCGAATGGCAATAGCCCTAGATATTTCTGTAGTCCAATAGGGTTTAGCAGAAAAAGCGCTGCACGGGTCCGTATTAAATTTTATATAGGGAATGTGTGAATTAGCTGATTTATTTAAACATTCAATAAAATTATTATAATCCGTTTGTAAGTTTCCTGTGTGCTCAAAATTTGTAAAAAGTTTTCCTAAAGAATATTTGTAACCAGCCCAATCGGCTTTTTTATAATTTCTACGGTTCATATTTCTAGGAGGCAAATTTGGGAATAAAGAAGTCATTTTTATTATAAAATGATCACTACCGAGTGTCTCATTTAGGATTTTCCAATCGAATGTAAAAGCTAAGTCAGAAGTGACCAGAGATATGTCAGGGGCAGTATGGATACGTTGGTTATTTACTAATCTTATTCTAGTTGCGTTACCATTATTTAAGGTTATGATATTATTATCCAAAATAGTATTGAAAATTTGTGTTCCTCGCAAATCCGTTTTATACGACCAATTACTGTGGTGTCCGTTAAAATCTCCGATAATTAAAGTTTTTTTGTTAGCTAATGAAAATAAAGATTCCCAATCCTGATTACTCGTGCGTACTGATGGGGAGCAGTACACCGCCCAGATATACTCAATTTGAGGACAGTTATGTATCTTAATCCCCAATACCTCAATTCCGTCGTTAGAGATCTGGACCTCATAATTTTGTGACTGGATCGATTTATGTGCAAATATAGCTACGCCTCCGTAACCGTCATTTCTATCTTTGCGATATATATTATAGTTTCTCACATTAAGATAACTATTTGACTGTAACCAAGTTTCGCTAACGGCAGCAATATGGACTTTCTCCTGAAGTAATATATTTTCGAAAGAAATCAATTTAGGTCTAATGCTTTGAGCATTCCACTGAAGTATAGTTAATTTCGATGTAATCCTACAGTTAGCCATTTTTCATAAAATAATCTAAAATAGATTTTAATATAGGCCATTCTGCAACGTTATTCACCACAACTAAAATGACCCATTCTACACAGCATTTTATCATAACTTTCACTTTGTCTTGAAATGAAGCGCCTCCCATAAAAATAATATCTCTAAGTCTATTAAGCAATTCACTAAAATGAACTTCCTGTTGATGCCCTCCTTCGGAATCTTCTTCTTGATTAATATTGTCCTGAGCTCCTGTATCAGGGAGTGGTTCAAATTCAAACGGTTCTGCATCTCTCTGATACTGCTGTTTTTTTGACGGTTGACGCGGAGTATGTGTATGGTTTTCATTTACTTTGACGGCTTTTTTCGATTTAACGGCGTCTGCATAGATTGTCTTTTTATTATGTACAGTTGGTAGACGTTGTTGTTGCAGCAGAGGAGAAGAAACTGAGGCCTGATTTTGGTTAAAGTCCAATACCTTAGCAGAAGCAACTATAGGAGGTGATGGGGCAGTATACATTGTGAGAGCCCTCCTGTACGTACAATTAAACTCTGCCATTATTTCCCTCAACTTTTTTTCCTTTACGAATGCAGGACATCCTTTAAACATTGACATGTGTGATCCATTACAGTTAATGCACTTGAAGGACGTCGTCTCACAATTGGGGTGATCTTCTCCACACTTCGGGCAAATTATCTTCTTTAATGGGCACCTCTTTGCTATATGACCCAATTTCCAACACCGCGAGCACTGTGATACAGGGAAGACATATGAGTCGACTTTGATTCTCAAACTGTCAACAAAGATGTGAGCAGGAAGGAACGTACCCTTAAAACATAGACGTACTGACTCACTACGTGTCCATCCCTCGTTTGTATCACGCCGGTTCAAACGAAATACAGAAACTAGCTCAGCTGGTTTCGGGCACGATATCTTGTTAAAAATCTCCTCATCAGACATATCTATGTCTACATCCCGTATAACACCATACGATAGGATATTTTCCATTGCCCTTTGTAAACGCCAGCCCTTCTCCGTTATAATCCTACATTTTTCTAGCCTCTCAATACTAATATCATTCGGCATATCAAGGCGCACCTTGTAAGGATTAAGATATTTAACTCTCTGCACATCTATAACGCCATTCTCTTTAAGCACTTTGGCCAAAGCAAATTGTTTAGGTAATGGTTCACTCGATGATATATAAAGTTCAATCTTCTCCACCGTCTGTTTATATTTTTTCCCTCTAGAATTAACAATGTTCCAATCATTATCTTCCTCTTGTTCCTTTCTCTTTTCCGGCCTTGAAACTTCCTCGTTGGTGTTGCTCATCTCATGTTTGTGGTTTGTTTTTATCACATTTCTTTTAATGTACAGATACACCGTGATCTACTGCTTTATTCTAGTATAGATAGAAGATTTATATGTAAATTTAAGGGAAAGTTCTAGGAAAAATACAGAAAGGTTGTTTGGATACAAAAAAAAAAATCACTCGTACAAGAAATGCGCTTAACATGTTTCCAAAAAACGCAACTCGTAAGTCGATGTCGTTTAATTTTGATGTTTGTGATTGATCGAGAGAACAATACGTCAGTCACGTGTTAGTCTCTCAACCAATCCCAATAAAGCGAAACGGAGTCGTGTCGGAGTCGTCGTGTTTTTTTGGCACATTCAAAGCACACTGCACAAGATAATAACCATCATGATCAATGTCGGTCAGGCTCATTCTATAGACTTTGTCTACAACATTACCAAAAATATCCCTGTAAAGCAATTTATGTAAGAACATAATATAATAATCCCTTCCTAGCCGATTTTGGCCACGGCGGCCAATCTCAACGGAGATCAGCCAGGTGCGCAGGAGATATTATAGTGCACAAGTGTGTGCGCAATACACAAGTGCACTCACTATTCCTTCACTCTCATAGTCCGGTGAGACGGCAATCCGACATGACCGGAGAGAGATCAGGCGCAGGACCAACGACTTTACGTGCTTTCCGAGCTAGGGGGGTATTACACCGCCAACTTCCTGACTCCGAGCTGCGACTGAGTAATTTTTAAGATGGAAAAACCCAGTCACAATGTTTTTGGCCCGACCCAGGATTCGAACCCAGGACCTCAGCGCGCAAATCGTACTCGTAACGCGTACGCAATACAACTACGCCACCGAGGCAGTCAAAGAACATAAAAACTCCCACACACCATAATAGACATGTTCAACCCTAAAAAACCAACCCTTAAGATCTAAATGGGGTGTTTGAGCCCCGTTTACTTTATAAACGTCAATCGGAAGGGTTAATCCCTCGGGCTCAGGCATTAAGACGTATTCACACGTCCGCTGGAACAGCGATACATCACGGCCGCATTCCTGACAAATATTTACTTTAGGTCTTCTGTCTTTGGTTTAAAATGCCTTGTAGATTGATTTTAGAAAGGCTGAGATAGGATAGGCAATATTGTTACATTTTTAATATTTGACAGGTTGTTTGTCCTTTCAAGCAAAATAGCAGCAGATTCACGCAAGTTTTATTGAATACTTTTATTAATAACTGTATCCGTGTGAAAGTACCTACTGGAATAAAAATATCAAAGTCCACTGCTGAACGATTTTGGATAAATAGTACACCAAAATTTCAAATCAAGCTGACATATAAAAATAGAAAATGTGCTGATGCTCTTCAAACGCCTGAATACATACATAAACTATAGCTAATAATCATGTGAGCACATCAGCTTTCCAGCAAAAAAGACGCATATAAATGGGTCCACTTGTTTGGGAGCTAGGATGCCACAGACAGATATACAGATACATAGGCACACATATACATACCGTAAACTATTAACACCTCTTTTTCCATTGGGGGTTAACAAAAAGGCGTTTTATCCCGAAAAAAACACTGCAGTTTGATTTCGAGAATGGTTTTCCCGCACTCAACATTAAATGTATCATCGAAACAGTGGAGCGGCAATTCATGCTAGCTCGCACCTGATAAATTCTAACTGTATGTCCCAATAGTGAACAGGTACCAATAAAGGGACTACATTCAGTAAACAGCGGTGCGTCAAAGCGATTGCTGTTAATAAACACGGAGTAGAACGCTAAAATATCATACCCAAAATAGACCGGTAATGTATTGATTCACGTTAATATTTCATGGTTATATCTAGATAGATTTGTTGATGGTTTTTGGGTTGTGCTGTGAATCGTAAGGTTGTAGGTTTTTTTCATCGACTATAAAATTGTTTGAAAAACACACCTTAGTTGATTGGAATTTGTACGCTATGTTCAGATAGGCTCTATATCCAGTTAAAAAAGCGGTTTCTACCAGAGAAAAATAAACTATTATCCTTTTTCAAAGCTAATATGAGAACTACTAACCATGAAATCTATACGTTATTCACTCTACACCACCATTCAGCTACAAAACTATCCTTTTTTTCGCATTTGCACCCAACGTACCGCGTACATGAAAAATCATCAGTTACGCAGAACGCACACACTCTCACGCCTTTTATCCACGAAGGCGTAGGCGAAGGCGCTCCCAGTACATCCCCTTTTCACCGTGTGTATTCCATCCCATGATATTTAAGGGCAAGCCTATCGCTATATTAACACAAAATTCAGACTCCGCGGTGATACTGAGAAGAAAATCCCAATATCACTTTGCCCGACTCAGGGTTCGAACCCGAGATCTCGGAAGTCGAACAGCCATACGAAAACTCATCAGTTATTGTGAACTTATTGCGAAAGCTATCAGTGGGATTCTTATAGTATTGCTCAGTTATTAATGTTGCATGGATAGCTTCAATAGCGTATTAGGTCGATTTAATTCCAAATCGCTGGGCTCGGTGTTACCATGGGCAAATTATATGGAAGTTTACCATTATTACAGGTAAAATGTCAGAAATGAAAGTGGTCATGTGGAGATAGATAGATCTGCTGAATTGTTGTTCAGTTGTTTTGTTGTCCAACATTTAACAGAAATTTATTTAGAATGTGGCAAAAAACACGACACGAGTCCGTTTCGTTTTATTGCGAATGGTTGAGAGATTCCCACGTGACTGACGTATAGTTCTCTCGATCAATCACAAACATCAAAATTAAACGACATCGTCTTACAAGTTGCGTTTTATTGCCACATTCTTAGCCCTGAGGATAATATGAGTAGGTACTCATTGAATGTCACGTGGCAAGTGTAGCGCAGTGCCATACATTTAGATTATTGGCGAACAATTCGCCGAATAACTTAGCGAAAAAATATGACTGTGCATTGTGAGTAGCGAATACACTCGAATAAGCCGTTTACACACTCGCATTCGTGACTATTCGTTTGTACTCGGCAAGTATCTGTATTAGGGGTTATAGTTATGATATTGCTTATATTTATGAGCAGTCGTGATGCATTTGGAAGATAAAGCCAAACTGGCAAGTAAAAAGTTGGGCATCCTGAACAGAGCCAAGCGGTACTTCAGGTCGGGTCATAGGTTAACGCTCTATAAAGCGCAAATCCGGCTCCACGTGGAGCACTGCTCTCATCTTTGGACTGGTGCCCCAAAATACCAGCTCGACTCACTTGACTCCTTACAGCGTCGAGCTGTTCGAATCGTCGATGATGCCAATCTCACGGACAAACTGGAGCCGGTTGGACTGCTTAGAGACTTTGGGTCTCTCTGTGTGTTCTAAAAAATAGCATCACCACTGAGTTTTTTAAATTACAAACGCATTGCGTATAAATACTGAATATTAGTGCCTTACAAAAGCTGGCAACATTAACAATTCTGACTTTGTCATCGGAATATAGGCCGTAATTGGATTCCGCGTTACCATATATTAGTGACACGAATATTAATACGTTAAATATTATATTACTATAGGTTATTTGATTGGTTTGCGCTATTGTTGTAATTAGTTTTGAACCGAAGTAGTCTTTGTGATTGCATTTCCATATAAAGTGGCAAACTATTTACACTTTAGCATAAAGTAGTGGGCAAAGGAATCATAGAGCATACGGCCTCATCATAAATATTCTTTTACATCACAAGTTTGGCAAAACTAGTGTTTAATAAACAAATGTAAGGATATTAACTACATATAACAGAGGCATACTTTAACCACTGCCATATGAAATCATTTTTGTATGCTCTTGTATGTAAGAATGTGTTTAAATAAGTCCTAACAATTTAATCATTTTTGACGTAATTACAGTGTTTGAAAGATATTGTAGGCAATGTAATTACTCTTTTATCAGATTAAATCAGACCTTACGATGACGAAAGCCTGAGACGCAAGAAGTATGATGTGATACATTTGTGGAATCACATTTTATCTTCTTCTTCTTCTTTTTAACCCCCGACAGAAAAAAGAGGTGTAACACCCCTCTAAGTTTAGGGTGTGTGTCTGTGTATCTGTTTATCTGTATTTCTGTCTGTGGCATCGTAGCTCTCAAACGAATGAACCGATTTTGATACGGTGCTTTTTGTGTTTGAAAGCTGATGTGATCGAGATGGATCTTAGCTATAATTAATGAAGATCTGTTCAGGTGCTTGAAGATTATCAGCTCATTTCCAACTTTCACAACTCCGATTGATTTAAAATCTGGTGTTCTGTGATTAGAATTATGGCTCCACCCCTTCAATGCTAATATATCAAAAGAAGTATATAGCGATGTGACTTAAAAATAATAACTTTGACTATCGACTCCGGTTACGTTCCGGTCTGTCGTGATATATGAAAATTAATTTCTATGACAAACACAAAAGACCTAGTGGCCAACTTAAACTCCCAAAAAATTCAGTCGAATCCAGGGGCTCATTACTCAGGCGGATTAATTTCACTCACCAACTGCTCGAGATCAGCTAAAGTTGCGCCAACTCAAATGTCGTTTGGTAACCGAACACTTGCGGTAGTTGGACTCGATTTATTGCTCGATCAGTGAAGTTTTGAGAGTTTTTATGTGCGTAAATATTTTCCAAAGGGTTGCATTTTAACGTGATGATTGGTATTGTTAATTTAATACGCGATTTTTGTGTTCTAGTTTTGTATATGTAATAGTGTATGTATGTATGTATTTAACATGTATCAGGATGATGAGAGCAGTATAGTGTTACTGGGAACTTGCCTGGCACTTTTTATCAGCACTTGTGAGCCTTGTTACCAGTAAAATAAGCAGGTTCCAGAAATAACAACGCGCCCATAATTTTAGAACATTGTGTCTATTTGCCAGGGTTTCTGATTACTACCACTTTACTTACCCCTTTATCTTCAGCTAGTACTAGGCACACCTTGTCCCAAATTTACGTAAAACATACAACCGAACTTTGATTTATTCGCTCAAATAACAAACCTATATATTATAAAACAAAGGATCAGAAAACCTGATCGATAGTCGCTGCTTGCCCTGTCAGCGACATCGATTGATCCCCATAAACCGGGGACAGCCAAGCGAATTTCAATCATACACCCTCCACCCAAAGTACATACTTCTTCAAGTTTTTAGCTGGCAATAACAACCGAAATTCCCTTACCGAAGCGATAAATTGCGACTAATATCTGGAACTATTCAAAATCACTTCCCACCTTCCATAAAACGACGCTATATATCTTCGGTAAGAATTACTGTGAATTTATTACGTGCTGTAAGCCCGCGGCGTGCGTGACAGCGGGTTTATGGGATGAGCGTGTAGCGAGTTACAATGTCCCAGTTTGGGACAGAGCGTGGGACTGAGGTACGTATCGACGCTTGAAAGGCAATAATATCTAAGCGACATTTAGCAAATTTTTCAGTAGAGCGTTTTAAAGTTTTGATTTCGACAAAAAAAAACATAACTAATTAACCATTTGCTGCATAAAAATAATTGTAACTGTTTTAGGAACCTCTTAATTTTTGAAGTTTTTTGAGTTAAATTAACAGCCCTGAAGATTATAAATTAAAAAGTTATCGTCGCTTAGTTAAAAATTACCTAAATTTACAAACAGGTAAAATCATCTAAATGGATCATCTTATGAATACCGTAACAAGTAAATTTAATGAAATACAAATATTTGAAAATGCGCAGTTGGTAAAAATCATATAAGGATATCTAAACATATTAATAAAATCAAGTAAAAATATCTATAGCTAAATTATTGGGTCACACGATCGTGGAGAAACATAAATACGTGCATAATATTGTAAATCTCGTTATTCCTACAAACATTGAACTATTTAATAATCCGTCAATTTTAATAATAATCAACATTTTATTGTTAGATAAACATACTTACATCCAAAATATCGCATAATGATATAGAATTTGTTAATAGCCCACACTTATTTCATAGGAGGGAGTTTCACGCCTCAAATATACGATGAGCGGAAGGACATACAAAATTGCCTTATCTGAACATTTACAACGGCTTGCTTAAATATCTCTGTGTAAGCATAACTCGAAAGCAATAATATTATAATTTATTCATTGTGTTGGAAACTCGTCATTTTCTCTTTAAATTTATTTTTGCTGAAAGCACATACATACGTACACACCCACGCCCTTAACCCATAGGGGTAGAAAAAGACTATTGAGCACCACATTCTACGATCTTGACATACGTCTTCCACAAAGGTTTTTCATAGTACTTCGCAAAGACAAGTAAGTGTGTATAGTGTATACCAAAATGAAAAAGAGAGTTCAGGAAATAGTTGAGCAAAAGAAAGAAAAAGGAACTAGACCACAAACCTTCTCTTGAATCCAAAGCGAACCTTTCACTATTCTGGAAACAAATATAGTTGATCAGGGGAGAGTCGGGGACTTCAAAGATAGGAGTCATCAGAAATAAAGATGGAAAGGTGTTTAGAGATAAAAGGGAAGTATTGCTTGGAAGTCCTACTTCTAAAGACTTTTTAAATGAGGCGATGGGGATGTAGCAGGTGGTTAAGAGGCTATAGACCTGGCTTACTCTCAAAACGAGGCTAATAATGAGATTACGGAAAATGGAATAGTGAATGCGATGAAAAGTATGAGGTTAGGCAAGGCTGCTGGGTGTAACCGTTAAAATGCTGAGATACGGCAAAGGCGTAGAAGCAAAATTGTTATGGCTACTTTTTAATATGTGGTGCAAAACCATTATTATATCCATTTTCAAGAAGAAATTTTCACAGCAAGAATATAAAAACTACCGCAGAATAAGCCTTCCCTGTGCTGCCAGTAAATTGTATGCCAAGGTCCTCATTAAGAGAGTGATTAATGAGACTGAAAAAAAAGTGTGGAATGTCCAAGCAGGTTTTAGAAGAGGAATGGGTTACACACATCAAGTCTTTTACATAAGGTGCACAGCGAAAGAACATTTGGCTAAGTCCAAAAAAGTCTTTTATACCTTCGTAAACTTGGAAAAGGCTTATGATCGTATGCTGAGGAATGAACTGTTGTTAACATTGTCTTTAATATATCGGATTGAGAGTCACCTGGTAAGGACTTTGAAGTCTCTGTACGAGAACATCGACGGGAGAGCTGCAAGGCACGAAAAATTATGTGAATGATGTCTTTAAAGAGAAGGGAGTGAAAATTAATGAGAGCAAGATAAAAGTGGTTGTGATAGAAAGAGGTCTGGGCACGTGGAGAGGATGGATTCAAGACAGGTCACGAAAGGTTAAATACCTTTCGTAAGCTTTCCAGCTAATGTGGATGGTACGGCTGGAAGAGGGCACCCAACGAGAGCGTGCATTTATCAAATAAATTATCTCCAAGAAGGGTAGGTCAGGATTAGCCTCAACCGGCAAAAAGTATACGGAGAGAATAGGTAAAATTGGAATTAAATTATTATTAACATATTGTAATACACAATAATGCAACATAAATATATTTATTACAAAAATAAATGTTATCAAAATTATAAAAGTCTATTTATTTGTAAAAAAAACTCACCATATCTACGTAAAATTGAGGCAAAATCATAAAAGCGTCGGACGGCTGTCCTCTCTTAGCGACAACCAATACGCGCTGTACACGATCGCGCGCATATACAAATGACACTTTCAAAACACTAGGTGGTTCGCAAGCGGGTGTATTTACTTTATTATGAACAGGTAAATATCTCTTAGCAATAAATATAACCACCTGAACATACCCGGTAAAATTATCTATGCGACATGACTGAAGTTAAAGGTTGTCAAGTAAAAATATCTAAGTATAAAAAATAGAACTTATATTATTCAGGTAAAATTATCTTACCGACTAATAATTATTTATTTTATTTTAGGTAAAATTGTATAAATGTACTATTAAAAAATATTTTATTAAGCTGAAAATATCTAAGCACATAAATATGGAGAGTATGGATCCAGGTAAAATTATATGTATGCCAAAGTTATAATTTTTTGTGTAGGCAATAAACAACTAATTAAAGAGCGAGCAGTTTTTTATTTCAAGTAAACATATATTAATGCAAAACAGTAATATCATGATTTCATGTAAAACACACTAAGTTCAAAATCAATTTCCTTAAGCGTACCAACTACTGTAAATCCAAAAACTCGTAAAAATTATGGCGGTAAGTGAGAAAAAAAAGTGAAATTTACCGGAATCATCTAGTATCTAACCGCCAAAAAAGTTGTCCTAGACCTACGAAACCCGGATCAATCGACGCAGAAAAATCTGGCGATTCCAAATATGTATATAACTCATTTTAGGTATTTTTGTCGCTTAGATATTATTGCCTTTCAAGCGTCGGTATGTATTTACTTATTGTTGCTAGTGGCCCCGTTCGCATCGTAAGTGTATACCCTACTTTGCAATTTTTGAATACTTGGTCTAATCATTTGCGTTTTGTGTTTTTAGAAAAAAAGCTTTGAAAGAGATTCATATCACTTTTATATTTATCCTATTGAATAAAATAAAATGAAAATAATGTGACATATAACTGATGATAAAGCACTACAATAGGTAAATTTTTTAAACTCCAAATCTCCGCGGACTGGGTCATGGTCTGACATGTACAGTCAGCCACACAAGTAGCTGAACGAATTCAAAACTAGAAATCGCTTCTACACTTTTCTGCTCTTCGAACATGAAACCAATAATTCAAAGAAAGTAATAAATCAAAAGGTACGGCCTTCAATATGAAATACCCGCTGACAGTAGCACGCCAGCCTTCATCACCTTAAAACCCAGGGTCCTTGCCATGAATAGAGCTTATCCGTCATACTGACACTGACAAAGCCGAGCGGACCGGTATACCGGTAGCAACTAGCAACGACCCGGCACGTGCCTGTCAATCTCCATATATCTGACCAGAAAATTATCGGAAACAAGGAAAATATTATAATTTCGATCAGACTTGACGTCATTTGTTTTTAGGGCCCATTCACAAAGTTTTTATTCCAGTTTTGGACGATCGTCAGGTAAAATATTTTGATTATCTTATGTAGTTTTAGTTACCGATTGTTATCTGACTTCAAAAAAGGAGCTTCTTTATGCGACCCGTATGTATGTAAATATGTATATTTTTTTGCCCGCGATTTTCTTAAACACTGCACGTCCGATTTGAATGGGGCTTTTATTGCTCTAATTCCATTTGCCCATAACCCACTCTAATGTCGGATCAACACACAATATGTTCACACATATGGAAGAAACGAGTTAGTTATGTATTTACAACCAGTCGCCTACTTGATTTCATCTTGATTTCATCTTGATTTCATGTAGGCGAATGCACATTGTACACCGTTATTTTATTATTTTTTTGTGTTATGTCCAGTTTTACGTATTTGTACATGCCTGTCCAGGTATTCCCTAAATCCCTTCATTTGGATTTTATCTTATTTCAACGGTGATGTGCGTGCATTAGCTTATATAACTAATCTGACTTTGTACACAGCACAAAAGAATTGAAAAAAAAAGAGAAAGAAACAATGAACAATTGATGACAAAAAAAGTAAGCCCGGAGTTTCTTTCTGCCTTTCTTCTTCGGGTCGTCATCGCTTAGGTAGCTAGTGAAAGGCTGGTAGGTTAGCTAGGCTAGGGCCTGTAGTGTCCTCACCGGTGAGGATCGCGACGCGTTCCTCCCATTATTTTAATAAAATGATGTTTTTTTTATATCCCCTTTCCTGCCAGCCCGAGCTGTTTTTTTGTTTTTGTTTATTTCTTATCATAGATTTACTCCCAATAAAAATGTCGGTAGTTATATAAGTGACCATTGGTATTTATAATAATTATTAATATAATCAATTTAATGTATCTTGACTTATCATAAGTGCAACTATGTTCGCCTACGTGATGAATAAAGTATTTTTTTTTTTTTTTTATTTTATCTTCTGGAAAAGCCCATCCTGGTCAAAACAGGTTAATAAAACCCACACGGTATTCGGAATGAATCCGGGACCCGCTAATCGACAGCTTATATACATAACCACTGAAATAATGCGTTATTTAACTCAATAAGTCCTACAAATAAAGATTATCTATGGAAGGGAACGGAATGAAATGCAACTGAGGATCCAAACATTTATTTGCTCTTGTGCGCTTACCAACAATATTTTACTGTATTATCTTGTCGAGATAGTGCCGTTGTTGATGCAGGGACGGATTAGAGATGTAACTGGGGGACAGTTTGAGTGATCAGGGTATAATGTCATGATTGTTTATTCGATTCAATCCTATTATAAGTATGATTAGCATACCGATAACCTATTTGGGTTATCGGTTGATACCAGATAACAGACCAACTTTATGCCAAAATATTTCACTATTCCAGTGGGACATTTATTCAGAAATAGCTCACGCGTTTAAAACCATCGATATTCAGTATAAATGCCTTTTTTTCAGTCTAATATTGAATTTACAATTTACAACCACCGAGGCACTAAAAGCGCGTAGACCGCTATGAAACGAAGGGTGCAAACACAAATATAATATCGGATATGATTAGTCTCGAACCAAAAATATCACGAAGTTCTTAATACAAAGAATTTCTATGAAATTAGAATTAGGATATGTATTGCTGAATATAAATTTTATTTATTTATCAACATTTCATGCAACCAGCATCAAACACAAACAATATAAATTAAAACGAATCTTTCGCACTCTTCACGCTTCAACAAATCCTCGCTCTATCCCTGTCCCTCATCCCCGTGCCCTGTAATTGAACATTGAGTCTTGTTCATTAAACTTATAAAATGACTCGATGTATCCCAGTAACGCTGTATTGCTTAATTGGCGGACAAAGTGGCGTGTAATTGCTTTTCCAATTAATACTTGACAGACCCTTGTATTTCACATGTTATGTAAAATTGAGGATTTTGTGTTATTCGATACTGCTGATACCCATAAATGGACAGCGTATTCTCGTCGTGAAATGTAAAAAAAAAGTCTAAACCTTATTACTCTACTAATTAATATTACTAAAATATAATATGTGAACTCCTTCAGAAATGTAGTGAGACTTTTCTTGGGAAAGGGCATTCGGGCGGACACGCATGGAAAAACTAGCTTTCTTCGATTTCATGATTCTATGGAAATTCGAACTACTGTACATTTGTATCATTATCTTAGTTAGAAGGGTAAATTAACCCAAATTTTAGTTATTTGAAAAATGTGTAATTATTCATAGTTTGTATATAATAAGGCTTTGAATAAAGATAACTCATTTGTATAGTTTAGTGTGATAGAATTGCTTACCGTACCAATGTCCGAAAGTATTAGTAAAGTATTAGGTAATAATGTTGGGCCTTGAATTTATTGTTCAGCGAAAGCTAGTCTAATAGATCTTACGTATAAAAAGATTTAATCATCAATTTTTTTTTTATTGCATCGAATAACGAGGCGAGCATGCCGTTCGCCTGATGGTAAGCGATACAACCACCCATAAACAGTAGCAACAACATCCAGCACCTAGACTTACAAAGTACTGTGTGGCATTCCACTGCGCTCGTCGTCCAGAGACATAAGATGTTAAGTCTCATTATGTCCAGTAGTTACACTGGCTACAATGTCCTTCAAACCGAAACACAACAGTGCATACACACTGTTGCTTGGCGGTAGAAATAGACATGGCGGTGGTACCCACCCAGACGGCCACTTACATAATGAGAGACCTACCACCAGTAACGGTGTAGCCACCTGCCGCTGGTTACACCGTTTATTATTTAATGATGTTGGTTGATAAGATCTATACAGACGGCTCTGTGCGTTTTCAGTGCAAAGGTGGACAATTTCCACTTTCTTTATGCATAACGTTTACTGCGCGTTTAGCAGGGTTGATTGATTTCAATCGTTTGATTTGAATCAAGTGATTTTATTACGCGCGCGTAGTTATGGCCGTTTATTTTCGGTGACGTCATAATTTGCATCTGTTGGATGACAACCTCTCACTATATTTCAAACCTTTTAAATACCTAACTAATTTATTAATAAGCGGATATAGTTTTTTTTTCGTTGGGTTTAATTTAACGTACATTTTTGATAAGCAAATAAAAAATATTTATTATGTACCCAGTTTTTTTACGATGCGCACTGCATTATTTACCCTGCGAACGATCAATAACGCAAGACAAACCGTTATAAAAAATTAAATGGTGTAAAAAAATAGTTTTCTTAGAGTTGTCAGTTACTAGAATAAACATATACCATTTACGGAAAAAAATAAAACACAATACTTATAATAAAAAAAACTGTTAGAAACAAAAAAATCATGACTTTACCCACCCCGGTTTAAAGCACGTCATATGCACGTATAAAATACACTGTCTGCATAAATACAACAAGGCTAACACGCTTCTACTTTGAAGCAATAAAAGTGTCATAGATCCCCATACAACACTTTTCATATAAAATATAATACCAGCACTATATTATATACTGCCCACTACTGAGCAGGGGCCTCCTTTAGGCCTTAGTCCACTACGCTGGCCTAGTGCGGATTGGCAGACTTCACATACCCTCGAAATTCCTATCGAAAATTCTCAGGTATGTAGGTTTCCTCACGATGTTTTTCCTTCACCGTTAAAGCGAACGATAATTGATAAACAATACATACATAACTTCGAAAAGTCAGAGGTGTGTGCCTTAGGTTTTGAACCTCCGGAAATTGTCTCGGCAGACCGTTCCATTCCCAACTAGACTATCGTCCACACTTTTCATACGAAATGTTAAATAAATCCTGAATAAGTCCCCTTCTCGATTCGTGCACCCGTCCCTGCACACACTAAATAGGACACCTTGAGTCTTCGCTTCAGTTCTTGAGTGATCAAGTTTGTACCATGGAACAGTCGATGAAAATACAGGAAAACATAATTAAACGCCTCGAAAGAAAAAAATTGGATTTAGAGAACAAAAATAAAAACCTAGAGGTAAGGGTTAGTGCCTTAGAACAGGGGGCAGAAATCCTTGAGCAAAAAGCCTTATCATGTTCACTAGAGGTAGCTGGTTTACCTGAGATTCCTGCTAAAGATCTAAATCAATTCATAAGATCAGTAGCCCTAAAGCTAGATATGAATGTAGAAGATGTTCAGTCATCAAAACGCTTACCCGGACCGAAGGATAAACCAAATACTATTTTTGTGGAGATGAAAACAAAAACAGCTCGTAACCAATGGATTACTGTCGGGAAAGAGAAATGCCTCACCGTAGGAGAAGTGATACCAGACGCAGCAAAGGAACACGTCGAAAATCGTATTTATATTAGAGAAGCCCTAACAAAACCTTTAAAAACCCTATTGTTCAATACCAAATCTACCTTACGTAAGTCATTTCAATTTATCTGGTGTAAAGATGGCAAAATCTGTGTTTCAAAAAACGGTACTAGTAAAATTTATTATATTCGCAATGTACAAGATATTAAGGAACTACAAAATAAAATGATGGCGTCAACTCCATTGTAAAACTATATATTCATAATAACGCTATAAAGTGTAAATATGGATAATCAAATTACAGAATTATATAACTGTACATCTACAAAATGTTATCTTCAACAACTACCGCATAAATATTATTTAAATTTCTCATGTATGCATCTTAATATAAGATCGTTACAAAAAAACTTTGTAGAATTGCTAGAATTTATCCATAATTGTGCATTTCCACTTGATGTAATTGTAATCACTGAAGTGGGTATTTCAACCACCATTGCACATCTGTATACGATACCCGGCTATAATATGTACTCAAAACTCCGTCTTAATAGAAGGGGAGGTGGTATTGTTATTTATGTAAAAGATCATATAAAATTTACTATGATAAAACACGAGACAGCATCATTTGAAAGCTTAACTGGAAACTTGAAATTAGATACTAACTGTGATGTAACTTTATGTGCCATCTATAGGCCGCCATCAACAAATAAACATAGTTTTATTACGGAACTGGGCAAGCATACGTCCTTACTTGATTCAAAACCAAACCTTATCTTAATTGGTGACATGAACATAGACCTGAAATCCATTTCAACATACAAAGACCTATATTTAAACACACTCAGCGAGCACGGATTATCGTGTGGAATATCTGACTTCACTAGAATTGAAACGAGACTTAATATCGTCACTAAAACTTGCATAGATCATATATTTGCGCGCTTCCCTACGTATCATCCGTACTCGGCGGTGCTTGACGTCGTACTAGCGGACCATCGGGCCATTATATTTACCTGCGTTGGGACTGGAACATCAAAACAAATACATACACAGCGTGTTTCGAAACTAATAATTGATTATAAAACTTTGTATCACGATTTATCAAAAATTAATTGGTCAGAGACTAACAAAACAAATTGCCCTAATGAAATTTATAGCTTCATAGATAAGTCGTTCAAGGACGCTAAAAAAGTAGCTACAAAAAAGAAACTATTTAAAGAAGCAAAAAGTAATAATATCAAGGAGTCCTGGATAGATGACAAAGTTTCCAGATTATGTAAAACTCGCGATAAATTATTTAGTTTATGGAAAAAAAACACTAATAATTCTAAACTAAGACGAGATTATAACAAAATTCGGAATAGAATACATAAAATATTAGAAAGAAAAAGAAATACCTATTATTTAAATGAAATAAATAACAACTTTAAGGACACAAAGAAAATTTACCAAATTATTAATAAAATGTTAGGACGTGTGACACTATCGCTTGATGATGCAATAATTAAATCTTTCGATAAGCAAGGACTCAGCGTTAAAACTATCGCAGATAATTTTGCTACAAGCTTTGACAGGGCAGTGAAAGATATTATTCCTAATTGCACAGTCAAATTAACAGAATCCGATAAATATTTTAAACAAACGGAATCAAGTTTATTCTTTCACAAAGCCTCTTCCGATAAAATACACAACATCATACAAAAACTAAACTCTAAGAAAGCTCCTGGAGCTGATAATATTACTGTCTCGGAGATTAAAATAGGAGGTAAAAAATTATCGACGGCCATTTCTCACTTAATAAATTGTAGCGTATTATCTGGCGTGTATCCTGACCCATTAAAACTAGGATGTGTTAGACCTATACATAAAAAAGGGAAACGTAATGATTATTCTAATTATAGACCGATTACACTACTTTCGTCAATAGATAAAATAGTGGAAAAATATATTTGTGATCAAATTCATAGCTTCTATAAAAAACATAACGTAATTACGTCTAACCAATACGGTTTTCAAAAAGGGAAAGGGTCACCTGACCTGTTGTCAAAATTCAGTGACGAAGTAAATGGATATCTAAACCAGAAAATGGTGGTGTTAGCCCTATTCATTGATTTCTCTCGTGCATTTGATACATTGCAACATAAAAAAATGATAAATAGGCTAGAAAATTGTGGAATACGTGGTCCAATGCTTAGGTGGTGTGAGAACTACCAAAAAAACAGAATTTATTCGGTTAAAATTTACAACACACTTAGTAAACCGATACCAGTAACGGAAGGCACTGCACAAGGCTCGGTTCTAGGCCCGCTACATTTTTTAACCTATGTTAATGATATGTGTAACTGCTTGAAGCACAGTACGTGCTTTCAGTTTGCAGATGATACGTGTGTTTTGATAGCTGATGATGATCCACTAAAGGCCAATGCCTTGTTACAAGACGATTTAAATAATCTAAATAAATGGTGCCATGATGCCGGCTTAGTACTAAACGCTAATAAGACTAAATTATTGGCTATCAAATCACCGTATTCTAAACAATCTATTAAAACAAATATTGTTGCCCACGATCACCCTTGCTTGCATGCCCAAAGCTATAGTACTTGCAAATGCCCTTGTATTGAAGAAGTCAATAAGCATACTTATCTGGGTCTAGTAATAGACAACAAGTTTAACTGGAGCTATCATATTGAAAATGTCTGTAATAAATTAAGACAATTCTTAGCAAACATAATAATACTAAAAGACCGTATTCCATTTAAAGTCAAATTAATGCTATATAATTCGTTGGGTGAATCTTATATACAATATGGTCTTACTAGCTATGGGAGAACGTTCAAAACTTATTTAAATGAAATATATAAACTCCAATTAAGAATCTTAAAAAACGTTGTATCTAAAAAAAATTATCTTCAATTTCGTGATGATCCTCTGGGGCTGTTTAATCACTGTAAAATATTACCCGTCCATACTAAGTTTAATTATATGCTACTAAAAGAGCAATTCTTTAATAAAACACTCCAGCACGAAATTAAACATCCTGTGTACACGCGTGCAATTGCACGGAACCGGCTTTGCACGACCAGCGCCTCCAATGTGTATGGCGAACGAACTACCTCCTACTTGATGCCACGGTTAATAAATAATTTACCTAACGATTTACGTGACAGTATCACACCTATTAATATAAAAAACAAATTAAAGAATTATTATCTGCAGATATCCTGAGTACCTAACAATAATATTGTTATTATTCTATAGAAAACCTTACGATGCGCTTGCCTAGTTTGCGTTCCTATGATAATAATGTAACTAACTAACCTATCTAATTTGTTAATTTGACGTGAATTTGTAAATTATATTGCATAACTATAAACCTCAGTGGTTTTTTATGCATATAATACCTAATTATTGTATTACAAAAGAAATAAATAAATAAATAAAAAAAAAAAAAAAAAAACTAAACGTAATTTAGAAGGGAACAGATTTAAGAGGTACATATGCTTGGTTTCCACCTGTGGATTATATATCGTCCCCACTCAGACATTCCCCAGGATAATGCATTTGAAATGACATCGCATCTTGTTTTTATAGGAATAAACATCACAGAGGGCGAGTAAAATAATAATTCCATGAATAGACTTGTAATCCTCACAAAGTAACCATAGCAATTATGATAATATAATCGGGCTTCGTGTAGCTGATGATGATTATGGTGACTGTTTAAATCTTATTATATTGTTTTAACTCGATTGTATACATTTTTATTCCATCCTAACCAAATTTTAGCAGTAATTTACACAAATGAAAATATCTCGTTATCTTCGTAAATATAATGGTGCTGGTCCAAGATAAATTAATTATATTAAATTCGACAATAGATAATGGATTTTAAAGTGGCCATTACATTTAAAATAGCAAGATCTCTTATCGAATTGAAAGAAAACCTACAGGAAATGAGATGGATCGATCTGGTAAAATGGTTCTTGGTACCATTAGAATAGACGAGAAATTCAGATTATCTTCAATTCTACATAAGTGTTTAAATTAATGTTCCATGTATTATTTAAATGCAGCTTTAGCCCCTCGTTAAAACTATTTTTAATTAGTTATGAATGTTATCAGTATATTATGGAGGGAAGTAAGAAAACACCGATAAGTATTATTTTTAATCCGCTATAAAACTTTGCCGTAAATACACTATGTAAACGAATAAATACTCCATACAAAATGAATTCATTTACCACAAAATATAAGAAAACGATAAAAAGAACTACTCGTGTCGCCCGTCCGCATAAATTACATGCAGGGGGCGTGTTCCGCAGATTTTTGGAATTATCGTGAGGTCAGCGCCCCTCTCGACGTGCTCGCTACGTGCCTGTGTAATTAGAGGTGCTAGTTTCAAATGCCCTTCAAGAATGAAAGCACTGATACGCTTTAAGCTAGCGTGGTAAGGCTGATAATGTTAGATTATGATAAGACTTAACATCTGCTAAGACCCTGAACTAATGGGAGAGAAAAATCAAAGAATCTCCTTATCAAAAAACCTTTTATTCAGATCTGTAAATTACATAGAAAAAATGAGATAATAAAAAATAATATTAATTAATGAATTGGTTAGATTTTGGTTTACATGTAATTTTTTCGTTCTCTGAATCTGGTCATTATGATTATCCAAGACTAAAACAGCAGAAAATGAACATGAACACAGCAGAAGTGGAACTAATAAAACCGGAATAATGGCAAATTTTTCAAAGAACGTATTCCGCCGCAAATTGATACCGGGAAAGTTTCAAAAACCACCTGAAACGGGAACACTTAGATTTATGACGAAATATCGCTCCAACTAATACCTCGTAACGTTCCTGCGGGAACGATGCAATTTTCAAATGCAGCTGACGTGCACCGTATTTTCAAAGTAATAGCACTGATTCTTGCATGTCACGGAGCAATTGTAAAATTTGCAAGCTGTATAAAATTTGTTAACATTTCCACACCTTGGAATTGTTGGTTTGATTTATTTTGAACGGTATAACACTAGCGGCTGTCTGATGTAGATGCTACGGATGCATTTTCTAGAAGATTGGCAGTGATTTTTGTAGATTTATTTCGTGTGTTTATTCTTTTAAGTTCTATTTGAGCATTCGGGCTCTGAATACAAAGTCTTGATGTTTATAATTTAGATCCTGTGCACCATAGGTCTACCACCTACATCTAGTCGCAGCTTCCCGCACCATCCTCTATCATCAAAGTTATCTAATCCTTTCAAATCCGATCCAGATTCTCACAGCCATTTTAAATTCACTTAAACATTAGTGGCAACCCGTAACTTTTAGTTGAGAGTTAGTTTCGACTGCACTGTTAGATTGAGGCATAATGGCGTCGACTCTTAAACAGGTTCAATAAGCATAATCTGCAATTCTAAACTGAAGTTTATCATCCCGTTTGCTGGTGCAGTGCAGTCTCCACAAACTTCGGCTGTTTGTATGGGATATTGTTGGAAGCTTTTTGTTGCGACGATCAAGGCTTGGAGTTATTTATCAGTGACTAAAATTTGGAGTTTTATCATCTATTTGGATGGGGATTATTTACAAAAGAAGTGTTGGTAATATTTTTGTAACACAATTTTCGAATGTTTAACTCGATACTAAATTTTGAGTGATTTGGACAAACCGAATAGACGATAGTGTTCGTTTTGTGGTCTAGAAAGAGAGATACAACGTATTTCATCGGTTATCAATTTTCTCGGTTATTTATGTTTTGCTCGATTAATTGTGTTTACCATCAAAAACAATATTATCAATGGACCAACAACAAACAAACACATCATTCACATCATGTGACGTACCATTAGCTCCACCACAGGACCTAACAAGACACAAATCCTTCACGAAGCGTATCAAACAATCTAATATTCCCAAGTTGAGCAAATCCTCTACGTCCAACTGCGGCTTCACTTGAGAACATTAGGAGTAAGGCGGAAGAACTTTACCAACTAGTTTAGGCAACTCACCGTGGAGTACCCCCCCCCCCCCCTCATAACTCGGCGTATGGGTATTGTCACTCACTGCGACTCTAGTACTGAGTTTGACCTACCTATTTTGCATGATCTGTTAATCCTTTATCTAGACTTTACAGTCGAGTTTTGGTTATGGTTACGTTGCGTTTCTGAATAATTAAAGTTATATTTACTGGCTGATGTTATAGTGCACGCAAATTTGTGGAATGGTAATTGTTGTCTATAAAATGAATGTTCCTCTTTGTTTGGGGTAAATTATACAGAAATTCGACGTTTTTGCTATTAAGTTAAAACCCACATGAAAGTTTTTTGACTACTGCAACATCTCATACATTAGTTATTCCTTATAGATAAACAAATAACTTCAAATATCTTTTGCATCTTGTACCTGTTCAAGGGCATGAAATCAAATTTCATTATAACTATGTTTTTCAACACAGGGTTTTTTTACAAACTGGCAAAATCAAGCAGCGTACTTACTCCGTCGTTTCCCACTCCACACTCACCCATAATTCTTACAAGAAATAAAAAAATATAATATACACATCGAGGAGGCTGGCGAAGTTTTCTCATTAATAGAAACTTGTGAGATACACTTCGTTAATTGCACGGATGGAACTCTTAGCAAAGGCAATCAAATACACCGCAAACTGAGCTGCGAATGTTAAATAAATGGCATTTTGAAACGGCTGATAATGTTAGACGTGAATTAATGGTAGTAAGTTGCAAGTTTGATTTGCACCTGAGGTGTGCCTGCGGGTGGTATTTGAATTTGGAATTAATTTATCCAGAGGCTTTGGTTTGCGGGTATTATATACAGTATATACAGAAGAATTAAACAATGGAATACTAAACAGTCACCACAAAGAATACACATAGCATTCGCAGATATTTTTTGTACCTGAAAAAAATCTGTACAACTGAAACGTTTGACGTCGAAAATAAAATCAAATACACAATGGGACAACAAAAACACAGAAACACGCGCGAGGAGGCTTACACAGTGAGAAATATCCAATTTGGCCGCGTTTGACGCCAAATTGACGCCATTTTTCATTTACACTGCCGCCATATTGCACAGTAGCGCCGCCGCGGAAACAATTTGCACTACTTAAACACAAATAAGGTTTAGAAATAATACATACTGCCAATACTTTGACCTTCTTGTCTACATTAATTGTACGTTTTAGTTCATGTTTTGTCTCTGATATCTTTTTACAAGTTTTTATTTAACTTGTTATGAACTATTATTCTGAATATGACGGACTTTCTCTTATATGAATGCCTCTCTATATGAATCTCTTGCCTCGGTGGCGTAGTTGTATTATGGTACGACTACAATGCTGAGGTCTCGGGTTCGATCCCCAGGTCGGACAAAATGATATTGGGTTTTTCCACTCAGTATCAGCCCGGAGTCTGGAATTGTGCCCGATATGGCGATAGGCTCGCCGGTCGCCCCATCACATCATGGGACGGAATACGCACGACGAACAGTTGGTGTACTAGTTGCGCATCTGCCTACCCCTTCGGGGATAAATTCGTGTATGTGTGTATTATGAATATTTCAATTCTCAAGCACTAAGAAATAAACTTATAAGACTCAGATGATGATACAAATAACTAAATTCATATTCCAAACACAGTGACAAAGTATTTCACACAAACCCGTACTGATAGGAAACTAATAGCACAGCGAATAGCCAAGCAATAAGTTTTCAATGCAATTTGAATAGTAATCCATGCGATACATGAATTGGGTATTGATAGAGAAGGCTGGTTAATGACGGATGAAATACCGGCGGACGTACGTGAGCCGACTGCAGGACCTCGCTTTGAGAACCTAATAAACTATTTATGTATTTGGTGTTCCTGGGATTGGAAAAGGTTTTCGAATTCACTGTGGTTTGTAGCATCGGACGGATCGCAAGGTAATGTCTCAGAAAACCAAAGTTGCTGTTGTGTTTTGTACGGTTATAATTCCTATTCATTAATAATTTTAGAATATAGCATAGGCGGTGGAAATCAAGTGATATCAAGTCAGCAATTTGTTTGTCCCATCACAGAGTATTCGTACCGAATGCTTTGTCTTTATCCGCTGCCAAGGAGAATAGTGCATTATTGTTCGAAGGATATTGTCATTTTGATAATTCCTTCCGTTTGAAGGTAGCAAAAAATTCATGAGATTGGGACTGCATCTTACTCTGTAATTCGATATTCTGGATGGTGGCTGTTTATAGGACAGTCATGACGCTTACTTTCAGGCAAACTCTCATCATTCCGTCACAAAAAATAGTCACTGCTCGTTAAATCAAAAATAAATAAAAACTTGTGTAAGACTAAAATATCGAATTTCGAAATATCATTGAATTACACCGTGATGCGGCATTGCTGAATATTATGCTGTTCTGACGGTTTTAGTATTGAATGGAATGCTTTGACGGGCCGCCACGGCGACGTTGCCACTGCATATGCGTGGTTATTAAAATGGGTTCACCAATAATGTGTAAAAGCCATTTTGTTTTCAACACTGATATATAATATAACAGCTTTGCATGAAAATCTTTTCTAGGAATAAAAGTCCAAAGTGCACTTGCGATATAAACTCATAATTTAATCTAGGTCTTGATTTATCTGTGTGCCAAATTTACCCAAACCAATTAAATGTTTAATGAGTATTTCTAAAAAATATCTAAATATCTTCATTTTTTAGATGAACAACTAGCTTTGGGTTCTTGGAGTTATGCAAGGCTTTTACTGGCAAAGTTAGTAATATAGTAGATTAGGTACTGTATACCAAGGTATTTTTTTTTTTTTTTTTTTTTTTTTACATGGAAAACTTACAGCCTAACATAATAAGTTTAAGTGCTACAAATATACACCAGGGCCAACAACAAGTTTTCACCGATGGTTAATACATTGATGTTTAAATATGAGCGACGAGTTCCCAAAATCCAGTCAACCGTAATTACAAATTAGAGATCAGAGTCAAAAAAGTCTGAGAGCAATTGCTTTCTTATAACTAAAGCACTATCATAGAAAACATCTATATTATTCTTCCAGATAAGGTCGTTAACGAGATTTGGTGCTCGACAGAGAAAACTATTTTGCCTGTAATTAGTCTTCGCTATAGGTAAACTGAAAAGCGCCGGCTTCCTTGTTGAGATGTTCGGTACTTTTATTTTTGGGGTGTAGTGGGTTTTCAGCGTCCAATCCACCCAGTCGGCCTTTGGCGGGGGATTAGTTGGTTAATATCGTTGATGCCTACAACTCTCACCAGTGGCTCCTCGCAGCTGTGTGCACGCAGCGGCCACACCCCGGGCAACCACGTCGACTCGTGGGCCAAACCTGGTTGAGGGGGGCTTGTATGTCGCAGCACTCAAGCCTGGCGGATACTCCCCGCATAGTGTGCAATGTCTGCTTCGGCTGTAATAGCAATCCATTTCCGGTGGCGAGGCAACTAGGCAATGTTGATGGCCTAAAGGGTAGCGATAGGAGTTTCGGTATCGTGTCCCAGATACTGCAGCCCTACCCCTTTCTAATCGTACCGGCTATCCGTTCCATTAGGACAAAGTGGTAGGGAGGAGTGGGTGCGTCTGTGTTTGCGCGAACACTTACGCACCATAATATATCCTGCGCAACGGACTGTTTACAAAAATTAATGTCTATAGGCTAATAGTGTTGCCTAACCTCCTGTACTCCTCAGAGACATGGGTCCTCTATCGCAAACATATTCGCACACTTGACAGATTTCACCTTAAATGTCTCCGAGATATTATGAACATTCGGTGGACTGACCGCGTCAGGAACACAAGTATCCTAAGACGTGCGAACATCGGGGGCATTGAGGTGTATCTGATGAGGCGACAGCTGCGGTGGTGTGGACATGTGTCGCGCATGTCTGAGGGAAGAGTGGCGAAGCGCATCTTCTTTTCAGAACTCCAATACGGCAAGCGTAAAAGTGGTGGCCAGTATTTAAGATATAAGGATGTTCTGAAGAGACATATGAAGAGATGCAATATAGAACCCTCTGAATGGGAGGCTAAGGCAGGGCAGCGCCCAGAATGGAGACGTCTCATACAAAATCAGGTGGACGCCTTTGAGTTTGGGCGTCGCGTTGAAATTGATAACAAAAGAGAGCAACTAAAGGCCCGTCCACCTGTGGCCATAAACTACAATTACGTCAGTGGTGTATTGTCGTGCCCAAGATGCGCTCGCACTTTCATAAATAAAATTGGCTATATAAGTCACGTAAGAGCACATCAAAGGGCAGACGATCGACTATTGGATACCCAGCCTTAGTCCGAGTGAAAAAAAAAAAAAAAAAAAAAAAAATGCCTGTCCAGTGTATTAACAGTCGCCGTGGCCGAAATCGGCTAGGAAGAGACACACACACTCAGACACACACAATAATTCTGGACAATTGATGTTCCCTCTAAGTACATTAATAAAATACGATATATCAGCAATATTTCTACGAATAGATAATGGTGCAATATGGTGGCGTTTGCATCTCAATCTTTGTATACAGTAACTAATCCAACTCAACCTAAAAATATCTTACGCGAATTTAAGTGGTTGAAGGAATCAGCGACCAAAGCCATATTGAAGACGTCAGATTATTAACTACATTAATTTTAATTAAAAGTGGATCTATGGACTCGAAACCTCACGACGCTCCTTTGTAACGCGATTACGAAGCCAAAATGAGAATACCGCAATCCACACAAAATTGAAATGACGGAGAGGACGTCTAGAACGAATCAAGGTTATAACAGGCGCGGATTTGGTGTTTTATTGTTGGGCTTTTTTTGAACTTGGATGAGGGTTGTATGTTTTATGTTCAATCAAAGAAATAGCTTATCAAAACTGTAATGTAGAATATAATAGAACAAAGAAAATTTCAGAGGAATTGTGGGTGTGTTTAGTGTTGCCAACTTTAAAGAGGATAGAGGATTGGAAACGTGCGACAATTTCATAAACTTGAACAAGATAACAAGTTTAACTCTAAAAACACATTATTTTGCTTCACATAACTCCAATAACCACATTCACGTTCCAAAATCTAAGAGAATAAAGAAAATTTCCCTACCAAATCCAAGATATTAGATTTAAGCGTTTTCCGATAAGTGTTAATGTTGGAAAGCACCTAACTGCAGGGGCGATCGCATCGCGTAGAAATCTCGATAATGCTGTCCATTACTGGGCATTGCGCTTCCTTGGCATTTTGAAAGTGATTTTAGCGAGCAGTGGAAGCTAATTACGTAGCTTATGATCGTTTTCATTTAGATTTGGTTTCTCCAAGTCAGCTCGTCTTTGTGGCTATTTAGGTTCCCTTCAAAATATTTTTGTTTATTAAAATAAGACGTGATAGACTTCCTGGAATGCGTAGAGAATATAAATTCATTCTGCCTTAAACCATTCTCTGAAGATAAGTTTTCATTCTAAATTAATTGGATTATTAAATATAACTAAACCACAGAGAGTACAAAATACGCTCCTGTCAAGCCAATTTTAATGAAGAACCTTATAACAAAGCTCATGATCGAGACGCGAACGAAGCCCTTCAACTTATTCAATAAAGGACAAAGACCTAAGACTTCTAAACGGGAATCATCACAGAAAATAACGTATTCCCCTATTGTGATTTTATGGGCTGAGAATCTAAGTTTGAATTTCAGCTTGAGTAATACTATGAGTTATTCCAATTTAATTTACCCGGGACTGAATTCCTCAGGGAACGTCACTCGGAAATCAGTGTTTCTTTTAAAATTATGTTACAGTCCAGCGTCATGACAGGAATGGTACCTACACCCCTCTATAACTATATGCGTCGGTCTTAAACACAATCCCAGTTTCAATCAAATCCTCCGGGACCCGCTCGATTTCTTCAAAGAAAATAACTTTCAAGCCCAGAATAAAATCTCTCGTATAAAATTTGCGAAACATTTTAATATTTTTCTACAATGATCCAATTATAAATCGTTTGGTAAATAAAATTATTGTGAGTCAAACAGAGCAAATCATTTGGAATATTTTTGTGTTGAAGTTTTTTGTTGAATCTCTCCCTTTTGTTTTATGATCCCTAATGAACTTGCGGTGTATAAATAGCATTCCACGAACTCTTGTTTTTCTTAATTACTTTAAAATATTTCGTCGTAGATTCGAATAATTCGAGAATCTTCCAATTTTAAGAGAAAAATGTATTTGTACGGTTTAATGTTTCTATGACATTCTCTTATAACTAACTACACTGTTTTTTTTTATTGCATCGAATGACGAGACGAACATGCCGTTCGCCTGATGGTAAGCGATACGACCACCCATAAACAGTAGCAACACCATCCAGCACCTTGACTTACAAAGTATTGTGTGGCATTCCCCTGCGCTCTGCATCCTGAGACATAAGCTGTTAAGTCTCATTATGTCCAGTAGTTATACTGGCTGCAATGTCCTTCAAACCGAAACACAACAGTGCATGCACACTACTGCTTGGCGGTAGAAATAGACATTGCGGTGGTACCCACCCAGACGGACTCTTACATATGAGAGACCTACCACCAGTAAAATAATAACAGCAATATCAATCTGGTGTCATGCTGTCGTAGGCTGATCATATTTCGTCAATTTTTGCTATTAAGACCCGCAAGCGATTAGAAACTTCATCTAGATAATCATTGAAGCGAGGCATTGATGAAGTATTATTTGATTAAATAGCAAGGGACTAACAGACTTTGTAATACAAACCCTAGGGCTTCAGTCAAACATGCCGGCATAATTATTTCCACTATCGAGAGAAAATGATGTCTCATTAATCGATACTGTATCTACCACTCCACATACCATAGGATGCTGTAAAAACAATCTTAATATCAATCTATTAATATTCAATCTCGCTAATCACTATAAAAATGTACACGAGTGCCTCGATTTGTTCCAGCAGAAGCACCCACATGTGATCTTCGAAGCGAGGACTAAGGCGAACAAGGGGTGCGCCAACAAGCTCGAGTTCAGGCCCAAGAATCGACGCACCAAGCACCTCAACTTCGTCGAGGAACTCAGCGATGATCCTAACTAGTAAGTGATGTTTGTGATGAAGCATATTTTCAGTTCTAAATTAATGGATAAGGAAATGATGCTTTGACCAAAAATTAAGTATAATAGGCATAATGATACAGAAAACTAGTGTTGAAGGATGGTAGGATGCCTGAGGAGATTGAGCTTAAACCCGTTCTCATATTGAAACACTATTTCTGATAGATATAATGACGTTAGTCTAGAAAGTAGTATGTAATACAGGTATAGTTTTAGATGCATCTAGAAAATATTCTTTATCTCTTTTTCTTTTACGCAATTATAGCCATCTCTTCATATTAATAAAAAGTTGAATTTTAGTTACGCCATGTATAATTTAGTTTGTTATTTAGCGGCGAAAGAGCGTCGCCGCTGTAGAGGAACAGATGGATACGTTCCTCTATGGAAGGGGAAAATTCCCAATCAGGCAGATGTTGCGCCTGACCGGCCGCGGCCCCTCCGATGGATCCTACTCGGAGGTGGTATATATGTTTCGCTTCGCGCGAATATTGTCATCGCAATTCTGGATCGTGTGGCGCCATCTGTCAATCGTCGATACCACTTCGATGTCTGATCGATGAGTGTCGGGTCATCTAATTGACAATTTACTGCGGTAGTTCCCAGCCATGTTGATAGGTGGCGGTGTTGCTAATTATGCCGCCACATCACTCCCCCCCGGAGACCGGAGGTCGAAAGTTCAGTCGTGAATGCTTGCGCCAGTGCCAGAGAGTTGATGCCCCAGTGAGTCGGGGTGTAGTTGATGCCCCAGTGAGTCGGGGTGTAGTTGATGCCCCAGTGAGTCGGGGTGTTGCCGTTGCCCCAGTGAGTCGGGGTGTTGCAGTTGCCCCAGTGAGTCGGGGTGTTGCAGTTGCCCCAGTGAGTCGGGGTGTAGTGGTCCCAGTGAGTCGGAACCGTGCGCAATTGGCCCTAGTGAGTCAGGGCTGTGCGCGGGTTAGTCAGCTCCTTTGAAGCGAAGCTGAGTGTTGCGTCTCTGCGATGACTTCGGTGCGTCACGTGGCTGTACCGCGACAACCGGCGAAAGCTGCCTGAAGAAGGTCCGACTGTAGCGCAGTTATGCCGTGACGTTGGAGCCGAAGACCGTGCAGGAGTGCTGAAGGTACCAGACATGCATAGGCAGCATGCATGTGGTAACTTGATGGCGAGAACGCTAACTGGCTGGGCGAAGTGACGACTGGCTGGCTGGAAAGGAAGTGGCAGATGGCGATGCGATGTGATGCGATGCGATGCGCTGCGACGATGATGCAGGTGCGGCTGGACTCCAGATGTAGGTGCGATGATGTTCAGCGTCGGGGTCACCACTTTAGCGGCGAAAGAGCGTCGCCGCTGTAGAGGAACAGATGGATACGTTCCTCTATGGAAGGGGAAAATTCCCAATCAGGCAGATGTTGCGCCTGACCGGCCGCGGCCCCTCCGATGGATCCTACTCGGAGGTGGTATATATGTTTCGCTTCGCGCGAATATTGTCATCGCAATTCTGGATCGTGTGGCGCCATCTGTCAATCGTCGATACCACTTCGATGTCTGATCGATGAGTGTCGGGTCATCTAATTGACAATTTACTGCGGTAGTTCCCAGCCATGTTGATAGGTGGCGGTGTTGCTAATTATGCCGCCACAGTTATATAGTTAAAAAACCACATCTTTTTCTCAAGTTTCAATTTTGGCATACAAAATTTATGTAAGCAAAAAACACATTTTATAACTAACAAATAAAATAGGACGTAACAAAGTTAATCAAGTTAGCAATGTAAATCAGACGCGCGATAGTTCACAAGTTTCTATCTACCGTCAACTGTGAATTAAATTCAATTTGAGAACGTAATTAAATTGAATAAGAAATAACAATTGTACGGTTTCGTACATTGAACTTTGTTACCAACAGTTAGTGCTGATACGACTTTTCTGCACAATAAACATTTCTAATAATTCACGTGAGGGCGACGCCCCGCTATGACCTGCATTAATAGGCATTTTTTGCCAACGCGACAGTTTACTTCTATCGAACGTTTCTGATACGAGCGTGTGCCATACCAAACGCCGACCCGAACACTTGTCTCGCACCAGAGTAATAATCGCTAAACTATAACAGTTGTGATTTAACAATAAATTAGTGATTTTACAACTACAAGTTTACTTCTATTGCACCCCGGGACTCGCAACACCTACAAACACCATTGCTCCAACGAGCTATCTAATGTCACTGAACATTTATGGTCCTTCGAGCCGGATTCCAGGTATTTAGTGCATTTTAAAAACTCTATTTAAGATAGCGAATCGGTTTGGCTGGCCTTCCACAAGCGGACCTCCCCAGTCAAATTGAGAAGGCGCACATATCTTAAGTAGAGTGTAGATGTACTGAATATCTACTGGGACCTTCAAGGCATAACAACGCTTCGTCCAGCACTACGGCGGCCAACGAATCCTCGTCTTGAAGAAGAAGATTGCAAAACATTGCCATCATCGTGTCCCAAACTACAACCAACAAGCTACGCAACTACGTATTGGCACACTGTACGTATAACTTAAAACCTTTGGTGGTACTGGAATTACGTCCGTCTACCAGAACATCAGGTAACCTACCTGTACGGTAACTTAAAAGTATATTTAAGTACCAAATACAAAGCAACTGGGACCTCCAAGATACGACAACGCGTCGTCAAACACGGCGGCAGGCAACGAATACAAGTATTGAAGAAGGTAATTGCAAAACATTTGCTTTTATCGGGTCCTGAACTACGTACAACAAGCAACAAAACGTCGCACTAGTAAACAGTGCGTGAAGAATTACAACATTCCGACACATTTTCAACGAAAACATGGAACATCTGAACAAACAAGTCACGAGCTTTGAGAACATTAAGACTCTATGCTCTAACTTCAAGAAGGACAGTATCACTAGGAAAACCGTTGACTATCTGGAAAATCGTCTTCAGAAACTGGAAATTGAATGGGTGGAATTCCACGAACGTCACGAATTACTTCAAGAGACAATTGTGGATCAAACAAACGTAAGCTATTTTACCAACAACATATATGAAAGTACTAAACAATTATATGAATCTACCAAGATGAAAATGATGGATTTGTTGGTGGCGCGCCGCCAACAAACGCTGCATAAACTAGAGTTTGACCTTACTGGCATTTTAGTAGAAGAAACTGATGACAACATAAAAGAATTGCTGAACACTCAAGAGACATATTTTATGGCTCTAGATCGGGCAATGTCCAAAATTGACGTCGACTTGTTAACAGAAAAATGGGAATTTGAAGATTACCTGTCTATCTTAAAGTCGAAGTGGGAAGCTGTGGACAAACAACATTGGCAATTACAAACAGCACTAAAGGGTTCGAACTTGAAAAAAGAATACGACCGTCATTTCGAAGAAATTGAAGAGAAATATGATCACATAAGAAGATTGCTGAACGGCAAAATGTGGACAAATATCCACTATGAAAAATCTGCCCCACAAATGGAAATTCCTGAATTCTCCGGCAATTTCATAAAATGGATATCCTTCAAAGACTTGTTCATGGACGTCATACACAACAACCCCACGCTTTCAAAGAGTCAAAAAATGCAGCATCTGAAAACAAAATTGAAAGGTGAAGCTGAGCGTCTGGTGCAACATCTCACAATAAGTGCACAAAACTATGATTCGTGCTGGAAAATACTAACACACCGATACGACAACCGCCGACTTCAGTTTATATCTTTGATGAATACCATGCAACAGCTACCAGTTATACAGGTCCCAAACAGCCGTAATTTAAAAACCATGCATGACCATATAACCGAAAGCATGAACGGACTCTCAAACATGGGCGTTGACGTCAGCAATTGGGGACCAATGATTGTATATTACCTGATACAGAAATTAGACGCAATGACTTTAGACGAATACACTAAAGAAATGAAGAACAATCGTGACTTGCCTGACTTGAATTTATTTATATCATTTTTAGAAAGCAAATTCGTCAGTTTCGAAACTGTGAAGAACTGTCCAAAAGAATCGCCTCTACGTCAAAAATTAAACCAGGGGTCAAGATCAACCAATCATCAAATTTACCAACACCAGAAAAGGTTCATGAAAAGCTTTCCAACAAAGTCATACAACCACTTAAACAATAACGAAAGATTGAGCAATGAAAATTCAAGTTCATTTGAACGTAATAGAGACCACTCAAGGATATTCCATACATCATTTGGAAAATGTCCACTCTGCGATAAAGATCACGCACTAAGGCAGTGCGAAAAATTTATCGAAAAGGATCATGCACAGCGTAACAGCATAGTAACAAAACTTAACCTATGCAAAAATTGCTTATATAGTCACAAAAACGCTGACTGTTTTTCACAGAAGTCATGCAGACAATGCAACTTGAAACACCACACTTTACTGCATAAAGACGAAACTGAACCGGCATCCAAAAATGGAAGACAACCGACTATCCCACAAGCATCAACCTCAAAGCACCAAAGCTCCCATCATTTATCGGTCAATGACGTGGAAGTATTATTGACCACCGTACAACTAATGGTCCAAGCTATTGATGGGACGTATATCACGCTACGAGCATTGCTAGACCAGGGCTCCCAGGCGAACTTAATCACCGAAAAAGCTGCGCAATTACTACGACAGCCACGCGCCAACTTCAACGCTACTATATCAGGGATTGGATCTGAAACTAGAGATTGCAAAGGACGCATGAACTTAACATGCAAGTCATTACATTCCGACTATACGTTTAAGGTTGAAACATTAATACTTAATCAGCTAACAAACAAGTTACCAAACCAAAGTTTCGCCAAGACCAACTGGGCACACATTGAGAACCTGAAACTTGCAGACCCTGATTACAACGTGTCAAGCCCAATCGACATGCTGTTGGGCGCCGATGTCTACGCTGAAATTATACTGGAAGGAGTACTCAAAGGGGATCATCAATCTCCTATCGCACAGCAAACTAAGTTGGGATGGATTCTATGTGGCAAACTAAAAACCTTTAATTGTCACGTAACAAGTGTCGACTTATCTAAACTATCGAAATATTGGGAAACTGAAGATATCCTTCAGCGCCCCGAGGATATTAGCAAAGACGACCAATGTGAAATCTTCTATCAGCAGACTACTAAAAGAGCCATAGACGGAAAATTCATCGTCAAGATGCCGATGGTCGAAAATTTCGAACAACACCTTGGAAAATCTCGATCAACAGCGATCTCGCAGTTTCTGCAACAGGAAAAACGTTTACAGAAAAAGCAAAAAATGATGACCATGTACAAAGAATTTATTAACGAATATTATGAACTACAACACATGAAATGTGAACCAAACAGTAGGTCATCCGACACTATGTCACCTACATGTTACCTTCCGCACCATGGGGTTCTGCGGGAAGAGTCAACCACCACTAAACTGAGAGTAGTGTTCAACGCCTCTCAAAAAACTACATCTGGATTCAGCCTAAACAGTTTGATGGAAAAAGGCCCAAATCTACAGAAAGATATGCAAGAACTTATCTTAAAATGGCGAACATACAAATATGCATTCACCGCAGACATTGAAAAAATGTACAGGTGTATATGGATAGACGAAACACAACACAACCTACAAAAAATCATTTGGCGAAACTCTCCGTCTGAAAATTTACAAGAATATAGCTTATGTACAGTAACATACGGTACAAAATGTGCGCCATGGCTAGCTTTGCGAACATTAAAACAGCTAGCACTAGAAGATGGACACAAATATCCAGAGGCTGCAAAGATATTAGCAACGGAATTTTATTACGAAAATTAATGAAAATAACATTATTTCGCATTTATTGAATAACTATAGTTCGCTGACCCGAGTCACGCGGGTATTGACTTGGATTTTGCGCTTCGTTAACAAAATGCGAAACAAAACAACAGCTGACATGAAATTTAACACTTACAAGGCGCCACCTAATTACCTAACAATAAAAGAACTTGAGACTGCAACAAAATTGATTATAAAATATGTACAGAACTGCGAGTTCGAAACAGAAATTAAACTACTGTCGACAAATAGACCTTTGAAAAATAAATGTGCTGTCTTGAAATTAAATCCGCAACTAGATGAAAATGGGATTCTGCGGGTTGGCGGCCGCCTGAATAACACAAATTTATCTTCAGGTAAAAAAAACCCCGTAATAATATCCAGAACGGGAAGGTTCACACAACTCTTAATAGAGCAAGCTCACTCAGCGACTCTACATGGGGGTGCACGACTCACGCTGGCCTACATCCGTCAACGTTATTGGATCATAGGCGGTAATAGGGCGGTGAAAACACAACTACGTCGCTGCGTCCGGTGCCATCGTTTCAAGACACGGGAAAGCTATCAACTTATGGCTGACTTGCCAACGCAACGAGTGACACCCTGTCGGCCGTTCACCCACACAGGAGTGGACTTTACAGGATATGTCGACATAAAAATAAATAAAGGAAGAGGAGTTAAAACGTCAAAGGGATACATCGCAATATTTGTGTGCATGACAACTAAGGCTGTATACATAGAACTTGTGTCAGATTTGAGTGCCGAAACATTTCTTGCTGCTTTCCAAAGAATGTGTGCAAGGCGTGGAACACCGAAACACGTCTATTCTGATTGTGGCACAAACTTCATAGGAGCTTCGAAAATCTTACGTAATGAATTTGAGTCATTCAAAATGGAACTACCAACGGAATTTTTCGAGGAACTAAGCAAACTTGAGGTGGAATGGCACTTTAACGCTCCAGCTTGGCCTACGGCCGGGGGTCTTTGGGAAGCTGCAGTACGTTCCATGAAGCATCATCTTCGTCGTGTTTTGGGAGATCAGAAGCTTACATTCGAAGAATTCTCAACTCTACTCGCTAAAATTGAAGCGTGCTTGAACTCGAGGCCCCTCTGTCCATTAACTGAAGATCCGGACGAGTTTTACAATTACCTGACTCCAGGTCATTTCCTAACAGGAAGCCCTACAATGGCGTTACCATTGTCTAGTCATGAAGATGGACGAAAGTTAAATCTAAGACATCGATGGCAATTAATGGAGCATATGTTTAGCCACTTCTGGAAAACATGGTCTAATGAGTACCTTACACAGCTGCAAACTCGAAGCAAATGGAAAAAGCCAACAAAGAATTTAGAAATAAACGACCTGGTCATAATAAAGGATAACAATCTCCCACCGGGAAAGTGGGCCATGGGACGAGTAATCGACGTTCACCCAGGCAGCGACGGCAGAGTTCGAGTGACAACTTTAAAAACGCAAGCTGGCATAACGAAGCGACCAATAACAAAGCTGTCACCGCTGCCAATCAATGACGATAACGTCAGCGAAGATGATGATTGCATATCACAAAAGCAAAGAAAAGCAATCCGGAAAAGCAAGAAAACGTCCTTAATTTTAGGCGCAACGTTTCTTACACTTTTGTCTCTCTGTAGCGGAGCAAAGGATGTTACCGTACCAAACAACATTACCAGCAGTATTTATATCGCAAGTTTGGGAGAAAACCGTCCTATTTATTATGACAATTTGGGAAATATACAGCTAATCCACGATGAGTGGAAACTGCTTATGTACGTTAACCTTAGTACATACTGGGACGGAGTTCGAAACGTTGAAAATCACTTAGGCCATCTAAATGTAGTATGCAAGAAACTGGATCCAACATACTGCCAACCCGCCATGCGACAACTTTTTCACGAACTGGACCTTTTAAAATACTATAACAATGTTTTGTTGTCACCACAAAAACATTTGTCTGGGCGCAGAAAGCGAGGTCTGATCGATGGTGTGGGCTATGTTGCTAATAGCTTATTCGGCGTCTTGGACGAACGATTTGCTGACAAATACAAACAAGACATTCAAACTATACAGAACAACGAGAACTATCTTCTGGAATTAGTAAAAAACCAAACTTCGATTGTCGAATTACAGAATGAAATTCTTCAGAAAAACGAAATTAACATTAAACAGCAATTTACACTAATCAACGGTTTTATAAACCAAACTAGCTTAAAAGAAGCGAAAATCGAATCGGCAATCGAAGCCGCAATGGCAGCAAATTATTTTAGTTCCAAGTCTCTTACTGCGCACTTGCTACTAAACAACATGAAAAACATACAAGTAATGCTGTTGAACGCTTTAACCGACGTGTACCAAGGACACATTGATGTACATTTACTTACTCCGACTAACCTAGTAAATCAATTAACTTTGATTGCTGGAAGATTACCAAAATCCTTAACATTACCGGTAGAGAACTTCCAACAGAACATCAAAACTATGTATAAATTACTCTACGTGAAGGCTCGAATTACTGGCGAGTTTTTACTGCTTGAGGTGCACATCCCACTAGTGAGTGACGAAGATTACACTTTGTTTAGAGTTATACCATTACCCCTGAAGACAACGCAGAACGAGTCCGCATTTGTGCAAGTAACATCAAATCTAATTGCGGTGAACTTCAGAAAAAATGCATATGTTAGCATCAGTGAAGATGAATTGATACACTGCACCGAGGATGCTAGGAAGCACACAATCTGCAATCTAAACTTACCTGTGCAAAACTTAGAAAATCCGGAAGCACCATGTGAAGCCAAATTATTGGGTCAACATATAATATCGCCTTGTCACACCAAACAAACAATATGCGAAGAGCGTTGGATCGGGTTACATCGTTCCAATACATGGATTGCAGTATGTTGCGACTCATGCACAATACGAACCATATGCGATGATGACGTCACAACACAGGTCATCAACACCTCCGCAATTGTATTCCTGAAACAAGGATGTTTGCTGCAAACCAAGACTTACATGATCCATGCGCGCAATAATTACAATAGCAAAGCAACTATTGACTTTGACATTCAGATTCCGTCGCTCGACACATCAATCAATTCAATCATAAGCACCCAGAAGACTCCGCAATTGGATTTTCAAGCAGATAAAAATATTGACGTTGCTAAAGAAAAGCTGGAGTACCTTAAACACCATGAACAGCTTCCAGCATCGATTACAAAGCACGACCTGCATCAATACATTATCTGTTATTTGCTTATAGCGGGAGCCATAATTGCCGGATTCATCTGGATAACAAAAAAATACCGTTGCTGTGACAGGCGAGCGAAATCAAACCCTAATAATGACAATGTGAAACAGGATGAAGACATCGAACTACAACCTTACCAAAGCATTAGAAAAAATACTCAAAAATTATTTCGATCATTTTCAGTGAGAGAGCGCGGGGACAAGGAGACATCCCGGGCGGCGACGTCAGCAGCGAGGCCAGTCGCATCTACACCGCACCAGCGGACTCTAACGGCCGAGCCTCGATGTCTAGCAACGAAGGCGACAACCCACGATGTCCAGTTTACACTAGAAACCTAAATATTTATTTACTATTTTGCTTTTTACGAATTATCTTTTGTTTTATACTTTACTTATTACTTTTACTTTGTGCCAGCGATTCTTATTCTATTGCGTCTTCCCTTTGTGTTCGGGTTGGGAATATGTACGGTTTCGTACATTGAACTTTGTTACCAACAGTTAGTGCTGATACGACTTTTCTGCACAATAAACATTTCTAATAATTCACGTGAGGGCGACGCCCCGCTATGACCTGCATTAATAGGCATTTTTTGCCAACGCGACAGTTTACTTCTATCGAACGTTTCTGATACGAGCGTGTGCCATACCAAACGCCGACCCGAACACTTGTCTCGCACCAGAGTAATAATCGCTAAACTATAACAGTTGTGATTTAACAATAAATTAGTGATTTTACAACTACAAGTTTACTTCTATTGCACCCCGGGACTCGCAACACCTACAAACACCATTGCTCCAACGAGCTATCTAATGTCACTGAACAACAATTTTAACGTTTAACGGTCGGGCGGGTCCAATCTTCAGGGATACTGTATACTGTTGAGTAAATGTTTGTATACATTTTTACATTATCGTAAATTGAAATCTTGGTTAAAGATCCACGGATCATTCATCTTTTAACAAGTTAAGTGAATGAATGATAACCATGTCCGTGCCGAAGCGACAAAACTGATCATAAAGTGTAGGAACACCACCCAATAATGGTTGTCACGTCACCGTACTGTTTTAGTCATCCAGACACAAAAGTCTCATAATAATATTATGCATCATTAACTGCCGTAACAACTATAACCTCACTTCTTTAAACTTTTTAAAATGTAACTTTTTTGTTTGCTAATAATTGCTAGGTTTAGTATCATTCACTATTTCGGTCGTGAGATCTTGGATTCGAATTCCAGACTGGGCAAATTTTCGATGTTTTTTGACCGTCGGTCAAAAAACTAAGCTAAGTCGCTTCTAAAACTTGTTTAAAAATATATGTAGCGGCATTCCCAAAATGGAACACAATAAGGGCAGCTGCAAAAATAAGAGTATGGGAATAATTCCTATAACTAATAGGTACAATCATTATAATAGAATAAATACAATACTGATATATTTCCATCGTCAATAAGCCAACGACACTGATTACGGATAATATCCGAAATCCTCTAAGCGGATTAGCCCACATCGATGAACACAAAACGGCTCAAAGAAATCTCGCATAGTTATTAATCACAGGTTATACCGAACAATGGCGGAATCTCAGCAACTAAGAGTACGCCGAAAGAAGTGAATTATGCAGCCCAGTTGAAAGTTTACCGCTCGTTTGTGATTTTTTCCCCCGTCTACAGTTGCCCCGTTTCAAAGTGCTAGAGTACACAATGTGAACTTTCATTATGAATTCTATTTGAATTTATGTGAGAAAATAATTTAAAGTTTGCCGACAATGGAACTTCGCGTTTGTGCCGTCCACGGTCTTTATTTTTGATCGAATGGAATAGATATTCGCTTTATTATGTTGGGGAATGTTACTGGCACCGTTTCGCCGTGAGCGATGAAAATGAGGTCTTGTTAGACGCTATGACAATGTCAGAGATACGTTGAATGAATAAAGATAAAATACGTAGCAGTGCTTAGTAAAGAACGCTACATTCATGATTTAGTCAAAGATGCTACGCCGTAGTATACGTGTTATCCGCTACGAACTCGGAACTACGTATCTACGGCATGCATATTATGATAATTCTCATTATCTCTGACTGTCAGAATATAAAATACGTATTTTTAGAAAAACAGCCACTACCGCGCCATTATATTCGTACTGATACACTAGATGTAAACTGCCAGGATAATACACAGCTCCCTTCATTCAGATTCTTTAAACCTCACTCAACACCGGTAATCACGTTTGGCTGTGACCCAAAAAATAAGTTGCGTTGTATTTTTATTTAAACAGCATGCACTCGCCGCAGCAAATTGAATAACCGATAGCTGGAGCCTGTTAATTTCGATTAATTATTGCCCATCACACACATGTGACTGCGAACTGACCTTATTTTGCTCGACAGTGACAAAAAGAATGTATTAAATGGAAGTGTATGTTTAATTCTTGATATCTCATTCGTTGTTTTTTAATAATGAAGTGAAGGTAATGTGGAATTCCGCAGGCTTGATTGGAATCATTTGTTTACTGACAGCGAGCTGTTGGAAATTACATACATATGTCAATTGTAGGTACACTATAGTTAATTTTGAGGCTGAATAAGAATATAAATATAAATATGAAGTCTGCCTGTATGATGAAATTCACGCGATCAAATTTAGAATAATTTACTTTAATTGAAACTAGTTTAAAGGTGTAGATGCTCCTGTATTCAAACTCATTCATTAATAGATGAAGGAGAAAATAAAAGGCTAGAGTCGCGAACATTTGGAACTCAGAACCTTTTGACTTTATCCACACCTCTAACAAAGCCGAATTCAAAATTATTCACGAAAACCACAGAGATCGTTTCCACATAGCGATACAAGGCCGCGGGTTTTTGAAGACCTGTGTGAAGAGCTTATACCTCATAAATCATTCAGTCGAACTCAATTTGTCTGCGTGGAGTGATGAAAAGGGCCCGTTAATATTCCCGCCGGATCCCCGAGGAATGCGCGCGATCTGAGCCTTTCCGATTTGGAAGAATTTTGCTACACCGTGGACGTGTTTCCATTGATTTGGAGTTTTAAGGGGAAGGCATTGAGATTTTGTTGGAAATGTAAAAACATAGCAACATATATGAAATAATAATACATTAGAAAAAGAAACATACATACATACAGACAGAGGCGCAACTAGTTCAACCACTTTTCGCCGTGCGTATTCGTTCCCATGATGTGATAGGGGGCGAGCCTATCGCCATATCGGGCACAAATTCCAGACTCCGGGCTGATACTGAATAGAAAAATCCAATATCACTTTTCCCCACCCGGGGATCGAACCCGAGATCTCAGCACTGCAGTCGTACCGTAATACAACTATGCCACCGAGACAGTACTAGAAAAAAACGTTTTGAAAAATGGATTACTGAGAATTGAAATGTGTCTCCGATATTGTTTGTGTGTTTGTGATTCATCACACTACCTCATATCTCACAGCAATAATAACAGATTGAAATCCAATCGATACGGCCTGAGGCATGGATATCGTTTACGTCATTATCGTGACACAAACTGAATTAATAGAATAGCCCCGGAGCTTGACTTGGTAATGAATGATGATCTAAGATATACTGAACATTATATCGCGTCTTTAGGACGAAAACGACACAATTCAAAAAAATCTAAAATTGAGATATCGTCATAAAATTACTTAAAACGAAATTTTCTATACAACAATTGTTCAAACACCGCCATATTCAAGCGGGAAAAGGACAAAACTATTATATCGGTCCCTCTTTTATTACATTTTCATAAAAAAGAGACCAGTTTTAAGTCATTTTATGATGATAACCCAATTTTTTATTTGTTTGAATTGCGTCGTTTTCGTCCTAAAGGTGCGATATTATGTTTGGATATTTTGTCATTGGCTTCCTAGCCAGAGAAGACGTCAGGTAGGTCGTAAAATCTATGCTAAAGTTTCTGCAATATGCTCGAAAAAGTGTTGTGTCGACCCCACATCGCATAAGGGCAGATAGATTAGATATTGGCTCATGTGAAATTTATTTTTGATTTTATATGTAAAAACTTTTTACAGAATAAAGTATCATAAAGTTCCGGGATATAAAGTAGCCTTTATGATCATCTATATATGGTCTATATATGTACCATTTTATTTAAATCTGTAAGCGCCGAAGCGGTTTTTGCTTTTATACAAGGATTCAAACACTTTCACAAACTTTCCCATTCACCATATTAATTAAATAGAATAATATCTCGTTCATTCTCATACATTTCTAGAGCGGGAATAGTCAATACATCCTGTGTGCATTGCTCTGCCTAATACACACCAAATAACTAAAGCCATGTACACACGTGCCCTCAGAAATTTGATCCTCGATACAAGCCGGTTTAATTGGACACATCAATTGTTCCCCATTCTCCCCATCGCAGCTATTTGTACAGTGTTAGCGTTATTCAAACAACATTATTTATAAAGAAATTTTCACGGAAACCGGGGACTGTGAGCGATATTTTCGTACGAAATTTCCCCAGTCTGCCCTTTAATTACAAAGATCCTTTACTTAAGTGATTAAGAAGAGATTTATTCTAAGAAATGTGAAATAGTATAAAATAGTGAAATAGCCTTGTTGGGAATAGAACGGTCTGCCGATACAATGTCCGGAGGTTCAAAACCCAAGGCACACACCTCTGACTTTTCGAAGTTACGTGTGTATTGTTTCAATTATCGTTCGCTTTAACGGTGAAGGAAAATATCGTGAGGAAACCTACATAGCTGAGAATTCTCCATAAGAATTTCGAGGATATGTGATGTTTGGCAACCCGCGCTAGGCCAGCGTGGTGGACTAAGGCCTAACTCCTCTCAGTAGTAGAGGAGGCCCGAGATCAGCAGTGGGGAGTATATAATACAGAGCTGATTGCATTGCATTGCATTGCAAGTATTAAATACCATAGGTACAGTCAGCCACATAAAGCACATTAACTTCAATCGAAATATTTTTTTTTCTTTATCTAAAATAAAGTAAGCCCTTTGAAGAAAAAACGATTGTTGATTAGGAAACAAAAGTTTATACGCGATTTGAATTTTTGAATTTGTTCGACTACTTTTGCGTCTGACTGTACATAATGCTAATATGCTGTGACGTTGCTCGCTCAAGGACAGGAATTACGCAACCAATTAAATTGTATACCTCTCGTATGCAAGTGTGTATCGGTACCAGCGTATTACCTATATCGCATCTCTATGCCCCTGGTATTGCAGATGTTCATGGGCGGCGGTGATCACTTACCATCAGGTGAACCTTATGCTCGTTTGCCCCTATATCATAAAAGAAAATCGATCGCCAAGAAGCAGAATAACAGATAGAATGGTATGCGCTTAGGTTTAATAATTTATTTAAAAAGACACACTCAATATCTTTGTTATCAGAACTCAATACAATGCCATTTATTTAGAATTAGGTATATTGGGAGTGTTACTGCTTTTTGTCGACTGTCTTACCCTCAGACAAAAATCTTACTCCATTATTTCACATGAAAAAATAATAAGTTCTTTCATAAGGAATCAACTTAGCATATCGTAAGCAAACCAAGATACCTTACAAAGATACAATCCCTCGAGATGCTGTCAAAGTAGAAATGTTGCTAGCGCAAAAAATACCACGAAACTTTACAGCCTGTCCATCAAACGTTCTGCATCTGGCAGCACTTAAATATTACAGTGACTTGAGAAGAGTTTTGACGGTGCGGTTTGCTTATTTTACTGGAAATTCATGCTAATTTCCACAAAATGGGATACTTGGAAACCTCTGATGGAACGTCATGATTAAAAACTGATACCTTTAATGCGAGAATATTGATTTGAACTTTTAATGACGGAACAAGAGATCAATTACTGTGTGGCGAGGTAGTTTATGGTGAGCTGTATAAACGACTTTTTACGCCGAGAAATGTAATTATATATTATAGAACTGGATATGGTCTATACAGAATACATTTCCTTATAATATTGGACAATTAATGGAGCAACCATAGGGGTAGATAGCATTGAAAATGTAATAGTATTATCTGCTCTGATGCTTTGTAGCTTGTCGGCTAAATTTTAAATTTAGTAGTCAAAACGCCTCTCGATCTTTTGAATGGACACTGAATAAACTAAACAACCTAAGCATTTCCTAATTACCCAAGACTTTCTCCACCCTTTTTGTGCAGCAATTATTATCAATCCTCATCCACGGCTAAGTAAAACAAATAATAAAAATAACTGCATTTTGATAACAAATATCCATACAACACAAATTACAAACCATACGTCAGAAAACTACGGCCAACTAATCCTATTCCCACAAAACCAATACAAGTTTAATAACAAATTCGGACGAATAAAAGGCACCGTCCATCTGGTTTTATTACATCCTTTCCTCTCATAACTCAGGCCAATAACATTTATGACACACGAATCAATCTACAAATAAAACGATTGAAAGTTTCCGAACGGACCCTCAACCTTTCCAAGTCTTTTCAAGATAAACTTGATTAGGACCTTGAATTAAGATAAAACCTCAATACTCAATCGTTCTAAAAATCGCTTTTCGAACGTCCCACATTTTATAATTTCGTCGAGGGAATGTAAAGAGATCGGTTTCTTTCGAATAAAGCCCGGTCTTACTTAATGGGCGATTTTATTCGATTTTGAATAATAAGCGCTCAATGGGCTCGGTGCCCGGGCGGTAAATTAAAAATGCGTCTGCGGTTACGCTTTTGGCGGGTATTGGATTCGTGATACTTTTTCGCAATTAGGATTACGTTTTTTTCTATTTGTTTTTATTAATATTTGTTTTAAATTGATTTTCTTTTGAACGCGTGTTATGTAATGAATTTGAAATGCTTATTTTTAGATAAGAATATCTAACTAACAGTGACAGTGATAGCAAGAAACTAGAAAAGATCATTCTATTAGAGACATCTCTGCTAGGTTCAGTAAATGACATCCATTTTTTACGTAATTATTAAAAATAAATGTTTCTCTCTCTTAACGCAAGAACTTAGAAACGAGTCGTCATCAGCGTAAACAAGCCACTAATAAAAATATTTATTTTAAAGAGGTTATATAGGTTATAAGGCCTTTCATACGTTTACACTTTAATAAGTACCTACGTACATTTTATGTCTTAAAAATTCTTTACCTAATCCTCTTCTTCTTTCCCAGTGGCACCGGTAACCACTCGACAGACGGTCGCTCATGGCGCTGGTGGCAGAACACCAACCTCCGCGCCCTGAACAGACGGAGGCGTGATGTCAGAGAGACCACCAAGTACATAGAGACAGCCCTGATTATAGACAAGGCGATGTTCGACAGGAGGAACGGCAGCACCAGGTCCGAGGTGGTGCACGACGCCATCCAAGTGGCCAATATTGCTGATCTGGTAAGGATTTTTATATTTTCTAGATAGTTGACATCTTGCTTAAATAATTCTGTCTTATAGCCTAAATCTTTACTATGTGGTAGACATCTTAAACCAAGCATGTCTCAAGGCAAATACCATCACATCTTCTAGTTCTGTAATACAGAACGTGTACACCTTTATGTTTGAAATGTAAGCCGTAGAAATATGATATATTATGAGGATTATGCGACCCGCAAGGACAAAGAAAGACGAGCGCCAAGCAACAGTTCCTATTCCTTAAGTCAAAATTCTGGTTGGCTGTGCGTGGACATGCGTGTCGCTAACCATCACGTGACCAGCTACATAGCTAATACGAACACAAAACAAGTTTCCATAAGCGAGCGCTTTAATAAAATCCGGCCTATTTAGACTCAATATACCAATAAAGTAGCATGCACTCACACCACGAACAAAATGCACATGATTACACGGCGAAATTGCGTACGCTTTGCCGTTCTCGCTCGGCCATTGTCGACCGTAACAATTTACTCTGGCCGCCTATTATGGCAAAGGCTTACTGAACCACAATTGCCAGTATACCGTATGGACCGTAAAAAGCAAGGATTACACTGTAATAACATTAGAACAGACATTGTGCAAAATCCCGGGGCGAACTACTTGTGTTCTACACTTTAAAACTGAAAGCAATACGCTCCAATTGTCTATGGAAACGTAACCAAAACGTCAATAATGTTTTGAACTCCTCATCTTGGAAATTTTACATTTAGAAGTGACAAAGACAATTTGGAATTGCTTATTTTATTTTCCGAGAGCCCGTTAAGTTTGTGTCGTCTGTGAAGTCAAAAGAGAAGCAAACTAAGAAATTACTTTAAACAGCGGCGCAGTAAAGTCTTGGTCAAACAAAACGCTTTTACGACGCGCGTCAAAGTGCCATAACGGACTGACAACTGTCAATAGTACTGTCAGATACTCGTTCTAAACACTCTCGAAAATAGATCGAATTTCGCTTGGAGTTTGTTCAGACCGACGTACTAGAATGCGTTATTCCAAATCGAATTTCTTACTGTAAGCACAAATTACCATACATTTGTTCAAGCGATTCGATAAATTTCGCGTTCGGTGCAATTTTCGAACTGTTAAAAGATAGAAAATTGACCGGATAGACTTGCCATTTTTACTTTTTTGTACTGCAAATTAACTACACTGGACTTAATGATACGTACAGGGCTGGCCATAGTGATTGAAAAAAAAAATGTGTTCGATGGTCGAAACAATTATACCAGCCTACCGCAACTGTGCATTAAGCAGTATACATTGGCTGGCTTTATAATGTGACTGGACAAAGCTAATATAGCAGATTTTTACGCTGTCAAGGAACCGATACATAATATTATATCGGATAACTTCCAGGGCCCGTAGCCAAGATGCTTTGCTACAAGAGTTTTTTTTTTTTTTTTCATTTATTAGAGATAACAAACAATAGTACATTATACATTGTAACACATTTTTACATCTAAATAGTGATTGTTAAATGTACTATCCACAACGCTATCCACAGATTACTGATATAATAAGGTATACAGCAGTGACGTGAGAGTGAGTTTAAAATAATATTGCCTTTAAGCTGAAACATTTTTTTTTTTTTTAAGAAACTAAATTAAAACATAAATCATACAAACTATGGCAATGATAATATGTCTAAAGTAAATTAAAATATATTATTTCCTGTGAATTACAGTCACAGTTCAATAATATATTCATCTATAAACATATATATATAAACAAAAAAAATAAATAAAAAAAATAAAGACTTAAAGTTCTTGGACCTGTCCTTTCCTGTCACTCGTTATTAAGTAGAGCCTGCTGCTTCAGTAAAAGCAGTTTAATGGCTTGTGTTTTGAAACTTACCGCGGGTGTAGAAATTATGTCGATAGAAGAGAATACATTGTTGTATGTTTCAACCATCCTACGCAATGGCGAACGCAGTCCAGCATTAGTTCGACATGATCTAGTAGCAAACAGGTGGCGTTCACGCACCACTCGCCCTATAACCGTACGAGGTACAGAATAACTCAGGCTCTTGACCAATTCGATGCAATCAAATTTGTTGTGGCATATACCTTGTAACACCATTGCTTCTAAAAGCAAACGTCTTGATTTTAAAGTCATGACATTATATTTGGAAAGCAGCGCGTTGTAATGTAATTTCGAATGAAAACATTTACAGTGCATCGCTCGCAGAAGAGTTAACGCCAATACAATAGAAAATTATAATGTATGCAAATTACATATCTTATCGACAAATCTAGCGCAAGGATACGATATTCCCATACATTTCTTTCTATTCTATTAATGTTAACGCTTGTAGAAAAGGATCTTGGCTACAGGCACAGCTCCCCTCAGGAAATTAGTTTTCAGTCTATTTATTTTTTGGTACTTACTTCAGTTAAGATATGAATGTTAACAATAACGTATTATATCAATGATATAAATAATGATATAAACAGTAATATCATCTTTTAAAAGACATTATAACTTTGCTCGAGACTGTCTACATAGAATAGAATGGTTGAAACGTATAGTCATTTATTCTCATGAAATATCTTTACATACTCCTGGAATGTATTTATACAACTCAATTTAACGAGAACAATAAAATTAATCAACTCAAACAACACAAACAAAACTCCATATTCCGTAATAAACTCAAATAAAGGCTAATTGTGAATGAAATTGTTTCCATCCGAAAGATTACTGCAATAGACGTTCAACTTGTCTGAACTTGTCTCAAGTTGCGAACTCCTGACAAGCTAAGCTTCGAATTTGACAAATTTTATTTTATTGTCGCTTACTTTGCCGATATTCGGCGCCTCTTTCTTAAGTAGGTAAACGCATGGGAATTACAAAAAGTGGATTAATTTTCAATATGGATTACGCTTGGCACGATATCGAAATGTTTTGATAGATTGAATGATTTGTAACATAAAAAAATATTGTAGCCAGTGTAACTACTGGACATAATGAGACTTAACATCTTATGTCTCAGGATGACGAGCGCAGTTGAATGCCACGCAGTACTTTGTAACTCAAGGTGCTGGCTGGATGGTGTTGCTACTGTTTATGGGTGGTCATATCGCTTACCATCAGACGAACGGCATTCTCGTCTCGTCATTCAATGCAATAAAAAAAAATAAAAAAAAAATCATTTAAACCGTATAAAATTTGCTTTTTTATTAAGTAGATACTGGTAGAATACGACAACGACTCATGACTATATGAATGCCATCTACGTCGAATTACAAATATTACATCATAGTTTACAGTTTCGCTAAGATTATAGGGCGTTAAGTTTCATAATTCTTAGTATTACACTGGCTATATTGCCCTTCAAGCCGAGCTAAACGCTTGCACAGTGCTATTCGACGTATTAATATCAAGACGGATCCTAGCATGCGAAAGACATAAAGTGGTCTTAATAGATGATAGATCTTTTACTATAAATTAAAAGGTTTATTTATTTATAACTTTATTGTACATCACAACATAATAAAAGCAGAGAGGTGGTACAATTGGCGATCTTATCGCTCAAGGCAATCTCTTACAGACAACCATGGGATGGAGATAAGAGAAATAGCCAAAAGGGTATAGTAAGATGTTTAGATATTTGAATGTTTTAGTGTGCTCATGCATTACTCATGAAACGCTGAATGGATTTGGATAATACTTTGCATAAATCTTGAATAACCATAAAGTTTTCTTTTATCCCGAAATTTTCACGATGGGACTCATCTCCGGAAAATAGCTTTCCGGGAACCAAATCCTACAACAAAAACCTAATCTACACTAAAACAAGTTACGTTAAACACCTCTTCTTCCACAGTACTTCCGAACCTTGAACACGCGCGTATCGCTCGTGTACATCGAGTCGTGGCAGAGCGCCGACCAGGCTGACATCGACCGCAAGCAGGACATCACGCGCGCCATACACAAGTTCAGCGACTACACTGCCAGGAAGCTCTTCAAGATCGAGAAGGACACCACGCAGCTGCTCACGTGAGTAACCAACTAAAGAGTTAATAGCATTACTGTAAAATAATTTGCTGCTTGTAGGATATTGAAACAGGCCAGCATAATTGTATTGACTGGCTCGGGCTAATCATCTCTTATGGGTAAACACTCTATGTGAACCACACTCCACTTACCATCACGATGTGCACCGGTGTCACTTTGGTCTGTCTAAAAAAATCTTCTCCGATCATAAACATCGATAGTATCAAAATAATTATGTTTTTTTTCTATTTTCCATCGCCCTGTCTCTTAGTAAGAGACTTGAATTTCGAATATTAAGTTACATTTAAAAATGGAATACCAAAATGCAAATTTATATTTCAATTTTAGTTTTACTTGGAAATACGAGAATAGCCGACGCGGCAATTTATTCGCAATAGAGTGTAACATTTAATAAACGGGAACAAATTAAATATCTCGCTCACTCCGCTACGCTACAAAAGCGCTTTTCAAAGCGATCATAACACGATAATCCCGTCGTTTTCTCTAAAGCATTCGTACTGCATTTTCGGTGTATTACTAGAATTTTCCGCCCCACTGTGAGCGGGGGCGAAAACTTTACAAATCTGCTTACCAGCCCTTTGAACGTAATGTGCAAGATAGACAGCACTGTTAAACATCTTGAAAATTAATTTGAAAGCGAGCGTCTCGAATTAATTTGGCCGATTTAACATGACCAACTGTGGTTGACGAGGTGTGTTTAAAGTGAATGCATCCGATGTTTCTTTGAGGTAAGTTTATGTACGCCATTTGTAAATCCGTTGAGCTTTAAGGGGCATCTTTTAGGTATCTTACAGAGCACGCCTGTATTTTTGAGAGAATTAGTTGCGAAGTAATGATTATCTAGCTTACATCTGTTTCATGATAATGCAATGCAATCAGCCCTGTGTTATATACTGCCCACTGCTGAGCACGGGCCTCCTCTACTACAGAGAGGGGTCAGGCTTTAGTCCACCACGCTCGCCTAGTGCGGGTTGGCAGACTTCACATACCCTCGAGATTCATATGGAGAATTCTCAGGTATGTAGGTTTCCTCACGATGTTTTCCTTCACCGTTAAAGTGAACGATAATTATTGATAAACAATACACACGTAACTTCGAAAAGTCAGAGGTACACACCTCTGACCCAAGGCACACGCCAAGACCCTTCAAAACCCAAGGCACACGCCTTGGGTTTTGAAGACTTTCGCGACATAAATTTCTTTCGTTACTCTTCTTTCGTCCTTCCTTTCAATGTGGCCAAACCACCGAAGCATTCCTTTCTCAATTTTTTCTCAAATTTTGTTTTATAATTATATATTTTTTAAATATTTGGACCAAAGCTGTTTCCAACCTCAGATGCCAAGAGCCAGTCACATACAGTTAATACACGTAATCCGCATGGAGACGATATTCCCCCTTTGTGCTACGAACACATTACGAAGTTGGGAGAATGCGGTTTAGCTTTGTCAGCAAAATTGTGTGGTGATGCATGGACTGAGACTATTACTGCAGGAGGGGTGGGGAATTACGTCATATTCGGCTAGGAACTAACGCTTTTATATTATTCTAGTATCATAGTAATATAGTAGACCAATAAAAGACCCCTAATGGGTGTTTTAAATAATAACTGAGTGATGAAAGCGACGATAGCCTAGTTGGGAGTGGAAAGGACTCCATAGACAAACGCCCGCAGGTTCAAGACCTAAAGACACGCACCTCTGAATTTTCTATAGTCGTATTGTGTGTATTCTTGGTGAATTATCGCTTGCTTTAACGGTAAAGGAAAACATCGTGAGGAAACCTGCATAACTGAGAAATGCTCTATAAGAATTTCGAAGGTATGTGAAGTCTGCCAACCCGCACTGGGCCAGCGTGGTAAATATGACTTCACAAACGATTGACTTGTTGACAAAAATTCAGCGAAACAAAATAAGTTCGTGGGGGTTAATCCCGAATTAAAAATAAAACGTAGCCACAACATTTGCAACAACAGCCAACAATGAAAATAAACTCCCAAAGGATCTCACAGTAGAAGCGAGTACTCCCCTATATATCAATCACTCTGGCAAATAAATACGTAGCTTCTGCGGGGGTAATTCTTATGTAGTAGACATTGATATCAAATATACATGTCAGAAATATGAATAGTGCACATGAATACTGACTGCCTCGGTGGCGTAGTTGTATTACGGTACGACTCTATGCTGAGGTCTCAGGTTCGATCCCGGGTCGGGCAGAGTGGTATTGGATTTTTCTATTCAGTATCAGCCCGGGGTCTGGAATTTGTGCCCGGTACGGCGACAGCCTAGTTGAGAGTGGAACGGATTGCCGAGACGAATGTCCCCAGGTTCAAAACCCAAGGGCACACACCTCTGACTTTTCCAAAAGGTTATGTATGTATTCTTTGTGAATTACCGCTCGCTTTAACGGTGAAGGAAAATGTCGTAAGGAAACCTGCATACTTGAGAAGTTCTCTGAATTTCGAAGGTGTGTGAAGTCTGCCAACCCGCACTGGGCCAGCGTGGTGGACTAAGGCCTTAACCCTCTCAGTCGTAGAGGAGGCCCGTGCTCAGCAGTGGGCAGTGTATAATACAGGGCTGGTATGGTATGGCGATAGGCTCACCCCCATCACATCATGGGGACGGGATATGGCGAAAAGTGGTTGCACTACTTGCGCCTCTGCCTACCCCTTCAGGGATAAAAGGCGTGAGTGTATGTATGTATGAGTGTATGTCAAAACAGATGTTTTGTCATGTAACTGGAGTGAGCTCGCAAAAACGTTATTATACGTTATTTGTCATACTTTGTTTAATTTATGTTATATGGTTTATTTTATAAATAGTTCTAGTATATAGTTGTATGTTTATGTTGTTTTGTAATAGTCCCGCCAGTTCGAATTGGGTATATCCTGTAATGACTGTGTGTGTTGAATAAAGAATAAATTGCTTGCAAATGACTAATAATGAGGTAGAAACACCTCGTACTCTGGTCAAGCTATGCATCTTACACTGCGAACAAACATCTCATACGACGTACGTAAAGAATAATAATTCTGACGCCCCCAATTTTATATAGGCATATGTGTTAGACATTGATGTCTACTTCCTTCGAATTACCCCCCAGATTCGATTCCGATATGTCGATGGGTAATCTAAATGATGTCGCACATCCGACCGTGGCGTATCCGGCCGATGATTTAATTCGCAATGGATGTCATGTCGTAAATTACCGGTAAACGAGATGTTTGACGTTAGAACTCGGGTAATTCGCCTCATTGATCGATTGGGTAGGTATATGTATTGTGGACTAAAGTGGGTTTTTTAATACATCAATGACTAAAGTACTAAATTTGATCGCAGGTAGGGTAAAATTGAATTTTGAGACTCTTTTTTTAATCCTTCAGGTGATACATGGTCAAAATCAAACCTAGGTCACCGGTTTTAAAATTCAAGTACTTTGCCACACCAGATGGGATATTTTTTTTTTTTTTTATTGCCTTAGTAGGCAAACGAGCGAGCGGTCCGCCTGATGGTAAGCAGCATCCGCCGCCCATGGACTAAAGCAATGCCAGAGGCACAGCCAAGCCGTTGCCTACCGGGAGGTGAGCACTCTTTTTAAACCTCGTTTGAAGAAGGACAAGTCATAGCGCTCGGGAAACACCGATAATATACCAGTCCTATTTTATATACTGCCCACTGCTGAGCACGGGCCTCCTCTACTACTGAGAGGGGTTAGGCCTTAGTCCACCACGTTGGCCTAGTGCGGGTTGGCAGACTTCACATACCCTCAAAATTCTTGTCGAGAATTCTCAGGTATTAGGTTTCCTCACGATGTTTTCCTTCACCGTTATAGCGAACGATAATTGATAAACAATACCCACATAACTTCGAAACGTCAGAGGTGTCTGCCTTGGGTTGTGCACCTCCGGACATTGTCTCGGCAGACCGTTCCATTCCCAACTAGGCTATCGTCCATGGGATATAAAGAAATTGTAATAAGAAACGTATTAGAATAACATTTATTTCCTGACATAATATTATGAAAACCTAAAATAATAAAGATGTTCTTTTGTCTGGTATGTTTTGTTATATTACTCGTGGAGTATGTAAGGTAGGGCCCCTATTTTGCCCTGGGGGATGGTATTCTGAGCTCAAACTTTGCTCGAACGATTTTATCTTAGAACTACCAATCCAGTGCTGCCTGAAGAAGCAACAGAATAGCAAAATCAATCAAAACTTGAAATTACAAAATGCAATGCAATCAGCCCTGTATTATATACTGCCCACTGCTGAGCACGGGCCTCCTCTACTACTGAGAGGGGTTAGGCCTTAGTCCATCACCCTGGTCTAGTGTAGATTGGCAGACTTCACATACCCTCGAAATTCTTATGTATTTTCATGTATCTATGTTTCCTCACGATTTTTTCCTTCACCGTTAAAGCGAACGATAATTGATAAACATTACACACGTAACTTCGAAAAGTCAGAGGTGTGTGCCTTGGGTTTTGAACCTGCGGACATTGTCTCGGCAGACCTTTCCATTCCCAACTAGGCTATCGTCCACTTAAATTACAAAATGCGCGGTACTATATAGCTCTCTCACTGACATTACATGGGGCAGTCGCTGCATTACAAAGTCTAATTACTCTCACGTCTCACGTCATCCCAATGTTTTCAAAAGCAAGAGGCAACTGTGTGCGCCAAATATGAACAAAACGGCATCCTTTCATTGGTACAGCTCATAAAAGCAAATAATATCTAAAACATACTTATTTTATCAATGGCCGAATATGAAACTCATTTCCATAATGCGAAACCGAACCGTTCACTAAATAAAGCAAGCTTATATAATAAACGTACATCCAATTGCAATTTCAATATGAATTAGAAAATCAATTATCCAAATTAATTTGCCGCGTACAGCGTGCGGGTACCAATAAGAGAACTTAAACAAACCCACCTAACGCAATAACTGCTGGTGGAATTAAATAGTGCGCCGTACACAACCTTTCGACTGACTACCGACGCGCACCTACCCCTCCTCTTCTGCCCCCGCACAACACCCTCAACCCCGGCAGTGCAAACATAGTGATTTTATCTAATTTCCAAACTGTTTCCTGCGCCGATTTCGACGCTTTAATATTTACATTGTGAGAGCCTTTGATTTAAATTTTTGGGTCAAAAGACTCCTTTGAACGGTCCGGCTGGAGTTTATTCCGGGAATACGATTGTCGAGTTCTAGAATCGAGTTATTTAACGTTAAACAACAAAGTTTATGATCACTTACTATCCGATGATCTCCTTAACCTTCTACCAGCTTTCTGTTTTTAAAAACATGATAATTTTACATGTCTTTATAACAGAATTTCGACCAACAAAATTAATTTCTACAAAATTTCTTAAAAGGAAAATAACTACTCAAATTAAAAAAAATAAAAAAGAAAACAGGAACGTAGAGATTATTTTTTATGCCAGTCTAGTGTCTGGCACTGTTTTTTAAAAGTTAGTGTTACGCCACCAACACCTCAGTCACCCCGTTGCCACGAAGTGCTGCAAAGCCTTCGAAACGTCGGGAGAAAAATAAAATAAAAAACCGCGATAAAATCCGTTATTTTAGTTTAATTTCAATGTCTATAATATAATAATATGACCAACTCCGAGCTCTAATAATAATACCAGCCCAGTATTATATACTGTCCCGCCGCTGGGTACTGGGCTCCTCTCTATTGTGAGGGTTTTAGGCCCTAGTCCACCAAGCTAGCCTAGTGCGTTGGCAGACTTCACATACCTTAAAGATTATTTTTCCTTACTTTTGAGACTTCTCAAGTATATAGTTTTCCTGACGATGTTTTCCTTCACTATCACAGCTAACCACACACCATTTAAGTTATATAGTTAGGTTTATTTCTATATAAAAATATTACGTACGTAGTAAAACGTAATCAACTAAAATTTTCCTAATTGTCCGCGGTTTCAAAAGGCATGTCAACAACAACAATTCAAACAGCAACCGTGAACTCATTGAGCTAGCTATTCTCTAATTTATACTTTATAAATATTTTTCTCCGTGCAAACTAATTTCTCTTTGCCCGTGGATAGCGGACCTATTTCCTTTGACACAAAGACAACTGGAGCTTTTTATAAACAACAAAACTTCACTCGTTAGAAATTCGAACGCTTTTGTTATGATTCGACTGTTATTTTTTTTCCTTGCATAGATTTTAATAGCCGAAGGAAACGATGAGTTTCTACTTCGTTTTTAATGCCTATAAATTTATGTATTCCTGCCGGTTTCATCAATGGGCCAAATAACAGTGTGATAGAAATTCGGTTCCGCAGAATGAAATGCTAGACTAGCTTGCGTACGCGCCGATCGTTGGTCAAATTAGCAAAATTCTTATAAGATAATTAGTCACATATTAAGTTATTTTTATCATGATATCCTTAGATGATACTTATACCATTTTTACTTACTAATTTTAGGGCCTTTTTCACAAGTATCAAGTAAATTGTATTTGATCCTATTAAACCTGTAGATAGTACTCGCTTTATTAGGATTTATTTGGAAGCATAGATTAGAGTGTGAATCATGTATTTGGTCGGCTTATACATTTATGTGACGAGTACCATTTACACTGAAGTTGTGAAATATCAGGCCTGTAGAATGACAACTCAATGCTAGTATTTTCTCCTACTTATAAAGCCTAGATCTAGCAAATATCCTCTGGCCAATGAGAATATCTCGACCTTACTTTCAAATCTCCTAAAACTTTTGTATGCATGATGTTCAAGAAATAACCATTTGAATTGTTACAGAGGCCTAACGTTCCCGGGAGGCGAATCCGGAATATCAGTGCCAGACACTCTCTGCACCACGAAGTCAGTTGGGATATCTGTGGACACGAACACTTATGAACCCCATCTGTTAGCGGGGACCATGGCTCACATGATTGGACATAATATTGGTAAATAATACTTGAAGCACTTTACTGGTAGATCTGAAGGATGCTTCGTGCCTCAGTATTTGTAAACAATGATTTACAAACACTGTGAGGTACGAACTCTGTGGCATCAACAGCGGCCAAAATGGCGGAACATCATCTACAAAGCTGTTAAGCAATATGAGGATTTACGCCTTGAACACCTTGATGCTAAACGCCAAATCAAGAACGAAAAGCCTAAGCGCTCGTACACATACAATGCCGCTTGCCAGCTATGCTATGTGTCATGTCACAGATTATTTAAAACCAAATTTGGGTTTGCGGGCCATATTCGATCTCATGACAGGAAAAAACCTTAATCATAGCAAGACTTCAAAATCGGTGAATACGCTGTGGAGGACAACATCAAACCAATTAAAACATAAGTATTTTACAAATGAGAAGAATCAGATACTTTTTCTGGTGCTAAATACCACACCTGCTATGCAATAGCAATATGACATATAACTTCAAATCAGAAAGTACAAAGTGACACTGGGATATGCTCGTCACCTAGAAATTGGATAAACTCATCAACCCTAATAAGTTCACTGGATTTGGTAATCCCAAAACAAATACAATAGTTGCAACTTACTCGGCGGTAGCAATAGCAAATAATGGTACCCAGACGAACTTTCCCATATAACAAACCTAAAATCTGATAGTATCAAAATTGCCAATTAAAACCACACCAACGCGTAGCCATTTTATGTGATACCGTGCAAAACCGTACCTATACGAAAAAAGGAACAATATTTAAAACTTTTTCCAATAAATTCAAACTCTGACGACCCAATTAGGTCAGGGGTAATAGCGTCGTGTACGTCGATGGCCTCGGGCAGTTCTCGATCACAATTCTTGCCATGTCTAGAAAACAGAAAAAAATACTACCGCTAAAAACAATTTTTAAAATAAAACTACGCAGAAAATATTTTTAAGATAGGCACTTTTTGAAATTGTTTGTTCCATTAAGGTTTTCTTGTGATTAATAACGTTCTTTTGGAGAATTTTTAGTTATAGAGTATTAACGACGGCATATTAATTTTTGTTACTAACCCAGTATTACCTCTACTATATCGAAATATATATGATTTTTAAAATATCATCCACTTCACGACATAGTATTCATTTATTCTACAATTTGTTTATTTATTGCATCAAAGTAGGTAGTACATACACCAAAACAAATAAACGTTTATTCTAATAAAATCGATCAATTATAGTTTAACTTGTAAGCGAGCAGACATCGATACCGGTTCCTATAGCCATTGTTTCTCCTACAAATAACTCTCCCTTCCACCAGGCATGGGTCACGACGACGGGCGCGAGCAGTGCTTCTGCCGCGACTGGCACGGTTGCATCATGGCGCAGTCCATCGTCGGCTCCGACAACGTCCAGCCGTACAAGTTCTCCGACTGCTCCAAGAATGATTACATCAACGAGCTCAGGATTGGGCAGGGGCTGTGTCTCCTTAATAAACCTAATCAGGTAAGGCACTGATATATCTATACTGTTATATATCTATACTAAGCTGAAGAGTTTGTTTGAACGCGCTAATCTCAGGAACTACTGGATCGATTTTGAAAATTCTTTCACTAATAGGAAGCTACATTACTCCTGAGTGCTATAGGCTACTTTTTATCCCGGAAAACTTTTCCACGCGGGCGGAGCTGCGCGCAAAAGCTAGTATATAGTATAAGGGGGCAGAATTTCCAAACCCGTAACCTCATTTTCCATTTTTACTTAACTTTCTTCTTCCTGATTTCTGTGGGTGATTCTCTTACTAGTATGACATCACTGTAACGAATTTAAGAAAGCACCGTCCTCGCAACTATTCCTATAAATATTATTAGTATTATTTACCCTTTTTTGTACTTTCCTCTACATGAATGGTGTGAGAATTAATAATGCAAATTTGATCTAGCAAAATCCATTTCAAGTCTTCCATGTTATATCTTTTCTAGTTCAAATTATTTTTTAACCATACAGAACACTCGTATGGTAAATTAATACTGACTTTATTATTTCTTTAGAAAAAATCATGAACTCTGGAAGAGTTTTAAATAACGATAGAGTCCACTTTTTGCATTTCCCTAACAATTTCGCCTCAAATCTGCACACAATTTCTAAATTCGCAAATCCCACCAAAGCAGAAATGTTTTCGTTCAAAATTCTGGGCTATTCACAAATTTTGCACGAAAATAAGCGTCTGTCGTAAAGTTGACGACGTTGGTTCGACTGCGACCCCGGTTATCAGTTCATTGCGGAGCATCAAAACTCGGCCAGGTTCGCTGAATTTTGTTTATGCCGTATTAAAATCCGTCGTGGGATCAAATTTTAAATCTTTGACGTCATACTTCGCTGTTGATTTGAATTTTGCTCACTTTGAGTTGCATCTCAAATTACTATTCACAATCTTTATAAGTTATCAGAATGTTTTATTCACTCAAAAATAATCTTGTACGCCGATGACATGAAAATTCTATCCCGCATTGCAACTGAAGCTATTCTATTGCTCTCCAATCTGATCTTAATAGATTCTCTAACTATTGTGTCTTGAACAAGTTAGAATTAAATGTATCTAAATGTTGTGTGTGCACCTTTACGCGTAAACCCAACCCTTTCAGTTTCACGTTCACGCTCAATGCGACATTGTCATTTGTATTAGCTGTAAGTTTTCTACAACCAATGAAAATAAAATCTGAAGCTTGTATCGAATAATATAGTAATAAATTACACCTAATTTTCGTATACGGAATGGAAAATTATCCTAGTCACAGATATCGCAGGGATTTGAGTCAGTAGATAAAAAACACTTAAGAAAGGCGACTCTATAAAATGAGTTACTTACATGTTTTTCATCGTGTAACTTCATTTAATACATAATTATTATGTTTATTGTAAAAAGGAAACCGCTTTTTCTTCTAACAGGTAATTCTAGTAAATCTATCTGCGAATAACTTTAATAACAAAATATTGTTTATACTAACATTTGATAACAATAGCATAATATCCAACATACAGAACGGGTGTCGTATAATTTTATTCTAAACATTTCGTAAACTTTGTTCTCGCATTGGCAGTGTTAGTAGAATGCTAATCCGTTGGTGGGTGGTGGGGGAGAGTTTACAGCCGCGGACAGGATGGCCAAAAGTTCACCGAAGTCGGTGCATTTCAGATTAACCCGAGTTATTTAATTTCCTAAACTGAATGTTTGCAAGTTGACCGGCGGTTGCTGTTTGATGCGGGTTTCGTTGATTTTCATAACTATTTCTAGTTATGTTTGATTAGCATTTAGCTTAGTAACTACTGAAGGTTTAGGTTTTTGGTTGCGATCGGGGTTTTCTTGTATCAATAATTATTTATGGACATTTTCATACATAAAATATTATATATTTGAATCTGTGGAAAATATACACTTCGTTTATTTGTTTCCGTATAATTCAACCTTGCAATTATCAAAACATTTATAGATTATGAGTGGTGAAGATAGCGTCCCTTACGCTAAGTCCTACGCAATTAAAAAAATAATTGTACATAAATTCTATAAAATCATATATGCAAATAGGTCCACAATGCCTAAATTCAAAGGAACCATAAAAACCATTTGAAAGTGTTACAATCCACTAAATACTTTATCTTCTTCAAGGTACTACATCTAGTTCAGGGACCTATTCAGAAACAGACAAAAAACTAGGTTCACAAAAGTGGTCCGCACTTTACATCTCGTTTATTGTAATGGTTATCGGTTCCACTGATATGTCCAGTCCACATTGACTTGCTAATGTCAAATGTTAGTCAATAGGCTGAAAGAGGGTAGAAGGTTAACTTGGGGGTGGGTTGGTTGTGTTTTCTATCAGATAGTATATTCTATGTTGAAGTATAAAAAGCCGAAATTATTCTAGCGTCTGTTGTAGCACGTGGTCCATATTTTGGAGTACAGTCAGCAGCATAAATATCTGTACAATATCAAAATTTCAAATCGCCTATATACGCGTTAAGTTAAACTGAAACATTTTTTTTCTTCGTTTGAAGTAAAGTAAATACCTTTTAATTTAATTTTGCGAAGAGAAAAAACAGATTCGTAAGTACACAAAAGTGTATAGGCAATTGGAAATTTTGTTTTTGTTCATCTACTTATGCTGCTGACTGTACATAACAAGCCCGGTGTTGTTTGAGTGGATAAGTGAAGAATTATTTGTGTTGTTTTATGTATTAGTTTTATTAACAAATTTGGTTATGGACTGAATTGTTATTTATATTAAAACAACTAAGCTACGAAGCTAAATATCATAGCTCTTTATCCTTGTTACAACAAAAAGTCCTTAAATTGGTATTTAATTTGTTCAACACGGCCGACTATTTCTATTTAGCATTCTAAGTCGTCACCGTGCCATTCAACTTCACTCAACCTTATAGCATTTGATATTAATCTCACCACGAAATCCCACATCAATAAAAACCACCGTTCTAAATCAACAAACGACGCAAACCACCTCATCTCAATGCAAAATGGATTCCAGACACGTTGGAAAATTAATCAGGGGCGCGGTATTGTTTGTAGGAGTCGCCTGCTTTGGCACTCCTTTAATAAAAGTTATGTTAATACGGCCGGTCCGCTTGCTGAATTATCTCTTCGTTTGCGAATATATAATAACTGCGGCCAGTGCGAAGCTTTATTGGAATATATTTACATACTACCGGATTATAATGCCTCTTTCGCCGGCTCCCTCATCGATTCCCGTGGTTTACATATTTATCGGGAGATGATTTCGCTTCCTCTCCGGGTCTTGTTTCAATTGAGGTGTGGTGTGTAGTGTCGATTCTATTCTCAAAGGATTTCAAATGGCTTTGTGGTGAATGCTTTTTATTTTTACTGTAGGTAATGTTATACTAAGTTTCTTTGGAATATGATTTGCCTTCAAAAATATATTTATTTATTATTAAGTCACATAAATAATTATGAGTAATTAAAGTTGATATAAATTAAAAGCTAGGTACTATTAAGTCTTGTTCAACATGGCATGACATGCGATTTGCTGGAATCTATGATTCTTACTCATTTAGTCAAATTGGGATAAATTTGGCGGTCTTCAGGAGACGCAGCGACTATTGTGGATCGAAATTATATTTAACTTACAAAATACTTACTTATATATATAATTAGATATAAAAAGGAAGAGGCTTATGTATAGCAGTAAATAAATAAACATTCATGATTGATGATGACCATGACGTGTTACAATTGGCGCAGAATAGTCATTTTGCCGTATCAGAATAAAAATCCTGGATATACCTAGTTTAAGTCAAGGCTTACTTAGCAATCATGAAATGGAATATCATTTTATATCCAATTATAATCTGAGGACACTGAACGTCCCGTGCGGTGAGCGCAACTGAATACCAATTCAAGATGGAATTGTAGCAAACGATCGAGGAATTTGAAATTGAACGTATTTATTTTGAAATACATGGCTAATGTCAATGCATTATTTCAGCATTCGGACAGTTTGACCGCTATTTTTGTTTCAATGAACTTTATAACTAATTACAAGCTACCTACTACGGCGTGACACAAGTCACGCAGTTATAAAAATTCCACGTTAACAACCAAGAAGCTTTTTGGATATAAGCTTCTTGTCAACAATAGTCAAAATCAAGTTTCAAAACTTAACAGTAGAATTTCGAATTACATCAATAAAATCATAGACAATTCTATGAGGAATGAGCTCGTTAAACAGCGAAACACTTCGATCTTTATTGGCATGAAGTTCGGGGCTGGCAGCTTTACGATGTTATTTCCTGCTACCCGTCGTCTCCGAATGTTTTCCACTCCGTACCTACAACTTTGATGCTTCACTTTATATTTTGTTAAACTACATTCACGGTGCGTTATGATGAGTTTTATTCGTTCCCTCGGTGTAGTTTTATTTTTGAGAATTGGGGCCCGTTTGTTATACTGTATTCGTTTTAATATTCGTAGAATTCTTTGTACTCATTCCAACTGAATTAACATTTTGCTTTTATATGATGAATTTTGATATATTAAATTCTCCTGTATATTTTCTTTGTGTGTGTAGTTTGTATCGTTTTGTGTTGTTTCTTTCTTATTGATTTCTTTGAAATAGTTCTCAGGATTTTTATAAATAAGAATGGAACTGTTAAAATCTAAGAAGTACCTTAATAATACAACTCTTTTACCGTCGGGGATTAAAAATCAATCGAACCAGATCGAAATAACTAGAATAAAAAAAAGGAGAAAAACTATTACTAAGTACTACATATTCTCTGATAAATAAAACTCTAACTTAGCCAGCCAAGAATGACCTACACGTCTATTATATAGCTTAATATATACTCATCTTCCAAATAACCTATTTTATTTGGATCTTTGGCTCACAAAAACCCTTGTTCCAGTTGGTGAATCAGTTGTGTGGGAACGGGAAGCTGGACGAAGGCGAGGAGTGTGACTGCGGCACTATCACAGAGTGCCAGAACAGTAACCAGTGCTGTGACCCATTCACTTGCCGGCTCACAAAGGAAGCCCAGTGCGCTTACGGAGAATGCTGCGAGAGGTGTTTGGTAAGATATTTACTGATCATTATGCTTCTTACCTGTGTTATAAATGATTGGATCATTTTAATTTTACTATCTTAATATCACAATAATGCTAGAGATTGTGAAGATTTAGGATCTGGATAAAAAGTAAATGCAGAAACTCCTGAACAGATTTGGACTAAATTTGGCACACAAATGGATTAACATATAGGTTACATTTATCTAGAAAATTTATAGAGTGGGACTTTTTCAGAATGCAAATGAGACGGTAAATAACCCCAAAGAATTAACCAACGAACAGGAGATTTTTTTCACTTCTTTCGCAATAATTGTTTTGTACAAAAAAATTTGGCTCCTCTCCCAGAAATAGGAATCTATTTAAACACTGTGCCTGAAATTGGTTTAAACGAATCGTTTTTACGGTTCACTGTTAGAAGCTTAATCTTTAACCCACAAAAGTCGAATATGTTTTAAAAATACTCTGTTTTTGGAATAATATTGAAACAACTGAAAAATCTCGGAATCTTCATAAACACATAAAGGTCACGCCTTTATTCCCGTAAGAGTGGGTAGAGACACAACTGCTTAGTACATCCATCGTATTTCCATCAATGATGCTATCTAGTATTGACTACGAATATACCATTATACTCCTATAGTTGGATTTATGTACCGAAACAGAGCTCGTATATCTCGCGAAATTTGCATACTTGAGAATACAATTCAGTAAATCAATTGTGAATTGTTATCTGTCCCATCTACGGCCTAAAGTCACTTCACTCGCTTTCTAAACTTTATTTTATTTCATTTAAAAACTGCAATGCCATTGGTGACTAACTTCAAGATAAATTTTGATGTCAAATTCTCTTAATGATTCCTTTATTTACAGCTCAAACCGCGTGGTACTGTATGCCGTGATGCCACAAACGAATGCGACTTAGAAGAGACCTGCACTGGGGTTACTGGTGCCTGCCCTCCAGACTCTTACCGGAAGAACGGAGATCCTTGCGAGGACGGAAAGGGATACTGCTTTGCTGGCCAATGTCCTACACTGTCCGTGCAGTGCGAAAATATCTGGGGCACTGGGTCTGTCGGAGCTGATAGGGAGTGCTTTGAACAGTTTAACTCCAAAGGTGCCATGACAGGCCATTGTGGGAAGGATGGGAATGGACACTACATCAAGTGTGAGACTGAGTGAGTAGAACTGGATTTTCTATTCACGGCATGAGTAAGACGCTTGTATTGTTAGTAAACAGTAGCAAGATCGCCTATAACTTTGGATGGTAAAGATCCACGTAAAACTAAACTTGGTGTCTGAGACGCTCGATGTCTCATGGAGACCGAAGTGCAAGGCTTTGTAAATCAAAGTTGTGTGTAATGTTGCTATTATTTAGAGATAGGCACGGCGCAGACACTTCTTGTCATGCAATAGTTTAAATTAACAATCTGTGTATTTTTAAGCTGTCGCATTATATTTTCGGCTTTAAAATTCTATTCTGTTCTAATTTCCTCTAGGAATGTGAGATGCGGTTCCTTACAGTGCCAAAATGGGAACAGGTACCCAGTCGTCACTGGGCTGGATGAGTATTTTACTAGGACAGTGATTACTATAAAGGGAAGCGAGTATGAGTGCAAGTAAGTGGCCACCATGTTTCTTTTTCTTTTCATGATATTTTTAGCAGTCGTCGACAGATAAATACGACCTTTGGAAACGATTTTTCCTTTCTATTTTAAATAAGACTGGAAGTTCTTAAATGCCTCATTTATAATTATACACAAAACTACTACGAAAACAACTTATATGGAATCCAAATTACCTACTTATATAACTGTTGGATACATTTATAATGGGGTCTATTCGGTTTATGGGATGTTCTTCATACATCCTCTTTTGAAATCGATAAATAAAGGGTTTCTTATATCAATTTCTAGCATTTCATAATATAATATTATTATTATCCTTCTGTTTCAAAAATATAGGATCTTATAACACTGACTGCTACCTTGCCTATCCTTTCAGAGCGACCACAGGTCTTCCGAAGCACAACGAGGTGGCGCCACTGGGCCTGGTGCGGGACGGGACTCCGTGCGGAGACAACCTGGTCTGCGTCAACCAGACCTGCACCTCCATCTTCCCTTACCTGGATCACACCAAGTGCCCCAGCGATCGGAACAACCACGAATGTTCTGCTAAAGGGGTAAGTGTTCCTACAAATGTTTATGGATTGTCTACAGAATTGTAGATTGAAGAAAATGAAAGTGAAGAAGAATTAAAGTGAGTATTGAAGATGAATGGACTTACAGGAATGAATCGTGGGAAGCCATTCAACTTCTATGGTGTCCAGCCAGATTAAATGCTAAACGGTATGTCAATTAACATTAAACTTTTCAGAGTAACAAGCACAAGTCAGTACTATGATTAATTGTAACCAAACTTCCGATATTGCTACTGTTCAAGAAGTCTTGACGTTTACCATCAAAAAAATTCCCCTAGTCAGTCAACAAGCAACCCACCATCAGGCGAGCGACACAAACTAACAAAAGACCTAGGTATTAAAATCCGCATATCCAGACACCCCGAAGGAGAGCGGAAGGTTCCACTTTTTAACAGTTTGAGTGCCGCCACGTGCACCGTATTATTCAATTTTTTACTTTTAACTTCGCCATTTTACCGGGATCCGATTACGCGGTTACCTGTTGTTACAGATTGCGGTTTGTAAATTCATTTTGGGTTTTATATATTTTGGAGTATAAAACGTATGACAGACTTTGGGGTTAGTGGATGCTGTATATTCGATATAATGGCTTCAATACAGAGTATGAACAAATTAGAGTGTGATTTTTGTATTTGGTCGGTGTACGGTCCAACCGCACATATCAACAGACTCAGCATTATGGCATTGCAATTGTACTCGCAATAAAAATCAATCAGTTCACCATCATAACGCGTCCGCATCGCACATCTATCATTAGCATTAAATATCATTTGTGAACTCAATATATTTAATCATTAGTGAAACATATACCTTGTTTCATTCATATCTCAAAAGGTGTACGGAACATGTAATGTCGGGACCATAGATCTTTTTGGTCCTTCGAGCCGGATCCAACCGCACATTTATACATTTAAGATACAGAAGTTGTTGAATGGGCTCTTAAAGTTCGAAAAAATTGATTATACAACAAGAATCAGTAATAATAAGAGACAAACAAGTTTAATAGTTTCGGTAGATACCGTCGATTTTGCTATTCACAAGTAAGAATAATCTAGAGAAACTATCCCAGTAGAGTTGCGGGCAGGTGGTCAAGCGACAAGCGACAGCGGTTGCCGCGCAAGTGTCCAGTTTAATTCAATATCATTAATTGTCCACCGTACTCGGCTCGGACATCGTTAATTAGAAGTTTGGGCGGAGTGAGCTCGCTCTAATATTGTGGTCTGTGCTATAAGCGGACAGCGATTAAAGCGATTTATAGTAAAAGGTTGATAGTGAAATTAAATAAAGAAGTTTTATGACCGTCGCACATAGAACACAATACCATAGAATGAATAAGACTATCTTTAAGGAAAAAATGGCGATTGGACGTATCTATTGATTTACTTAATTAAAGCTAATCCTTGTTTTCGTTTTATTTTTATAATTATTATTATATGCTTTTCTTTGTTTACATTTATTTCACCAAATAAAGATGCAATTAGTCATGATAATTTATAAAGCTTATTTAAAAACCAGAGAGTGATTTGTATTCCGGTATAATACACTACTCTAAAAGCATTGGTTTTGAGATACTTTTGAGATTTTCATTAACCGCTATAAAATTATTAAAATCGCTACCGCAGCCGCTTCTAGTTTGCACGCAACATTTTTGCACATGAAGACATGCAGTAATTATAATTAGTAGTTAGTTTGTACAGCGAGCCACATGCTCGTCAGAACTACGCGTCGGCATGAACTGTTTTACTAACTGTATGTTACACACACACACACACACACTCACGCCTTTTATCCCCGAAGGGGTAGGCAGAGGCGCAACTAGTTGCACCCACTTTTCGCCATTATTCCGTCCCATGATGTGATAGGGGGCGAGCCTATCGCCATAATCGCCTGTATGTTACACTGTGCAAATAACTGAAAAGTTACGTTTTCTATGAGATTTAAAAGGCAATAAGTATTGTTTAGGATTTTAAAGGCCTTTATTAAAAACTTATCTTTACTCCGCGATAAAAACGGTCAAGATCGAGGCGGACTCGCTGTAAAGGTTCTGTATATGCATAATTTGTGGTCTTTATTTTTTAAAAGTAAGTAATAATAGTGTTAGAGAAAATACATACAAGGTTGGACAGGCGGACAGTCATTAACGATGGAGTCCCAAAAATAAGTTTCCGTTCAATCTTTTGAATTTCGAAAACAAAATCCTTAAACTATTCCAAATTTAAAATCTATAATTATGTTACACATGTACACGATGTACCTTACAGTCTGCTTATAGAGCCCAAACTAGGCTTAAAGGCCTATATCTTGGGTGCTTACATTACGACTACCATAATAGAAAAGGCTTCGGTTAACAATGGCATTAGAATTAATAGTTATAACGGTTTACACAAACTTAGTACAGTATTAACAGTAGACTTAAATCAATACCCGTGCCTTAAAAGAGAAACATTCCAGCATAAACGCGTCAGACAGCACCGAATGAAACGGAAGCGTAAACTTCAGGTGTGCGGTGTGATAACTTGATTTGATGGCGAACTCGGGGCATCTAAACTGAGGTCCGCACGCAAATCGGATTGGGAGGGGGCGGAGTGGAGCGGGAAGGGCTGTCGAATTTGGTTACAGCGAATTGTCGAGTCCTGGATTTTGGAATTAGAGATGAGGGAAGTGTTAGGTTTTGAACGGATTTTGAGTTTTTGATGCTTAGATATTAAATTAGATTCCATAATAGCTTTCTATATCTGTTCAGTTTCTGGATTTACTTCTAACAACCATCCTAGCGTATAAACATCATCAGAAACTTTCGCTTTTATATCAGTAGGAATTTAAAGATTACCTACATAATGACAGTGCAATTGGTACGAGAATAGAATACATAATATTTACAGTAAAAGCAACTATTTACCATCCTTTATTAAAAATCTGCTTGCATACTTTTCCGTACATACCTTTCAACGCCGTCCAACACTACAGCCGCTAGTTGTACAACAATTTCAACATAGTTTTACGGGTGTTAATCTTGTACCAAATCCAGTGGTAACCGCAGGGACAGGTTCCCGACTGTAGAAGCTATGGGGTAGCTGAAACATTGTGTGATTATATTTTCTGACTACTAAAAAAATGTACGAGTCCTTCTTGAAAATGCGAATAGTCTCTGTCACGCTTTGACGATTAAACATTGGAATCAAATTTGATTAAATTTGATAGTCCTACTATAATAATATTATAAACGCGAAAGTTTGTAAGTATGGATGTCTGGATGTATGGATGTTTGTTACTCTTTCACGCAAAAACTACTGAACGGATTTCGATGAAATTTGGCACACGGGTAAATTATGTCCTGGATTAACACATAGGCTACTTTTTATCCCGGAAAAATATAAAGCGGGACTTTTATCCCGGGAAAACTCATTCACGCGGGCGGAGCCGCGGGCAAAAGCTCGTTGTTAATATAACGTCCAATTAGTAATGTCCTTCAAACCGAAGAAACCAGTGTTTGCACAAGTGCTTTACAATAAATATAGACCTAGTGCTCAAAACGGACTTGCATACTCTGTGGGGGTGCCCACACAAATAATACACATAACAATCCAACGAAACATGTCCCATCCAGTAAGCATATTGACGCATGCATGCTCCCGCACGACCTAACTTTGTACCAACAAAAGCATGCACGCTCGGATTTAGAACTTGCATATGCAGCCGAGGGGCGTTGGGCGCGGGGCGTGGGACGGGAAGCTTGAGGGCGTGAGTGTGAACTTACAAATACGCGCGTGTCAGTTCTCACGTACATTGAGGATTTACTGACTAAATATTATATTTAAACTTGTTTTGATGGAAGTTGGAAGTGACTTAATTTTGGTGTTCATTCGTTTTTGCTTTATTATTTAGTGCAGTCAGACATTACAATGGAACATAATATCGAGGTGTGAAAGGCTATTTGGGTTAAGCGACTTTTTTGCGATATAAAGTTATATAATTAGAATCAGAAAAAGATATTGATTCCAAATATATATTATATAACTTAATATCCAAAAAAATGTCGCTTAAGGCAAATAGCCTTTCACCCCTCGAATGATAACTCATGAATTATATTAATGCATTTTAAAGCCACGGCGTGGAATTTGAACCAAATCTGTTCAGCGGTTTCAGTAAATATACTTCTAACAAACGTCCACACACTTTCGCATTCAATATTTGTATGAATTAATACAATTCTAATCCCAAAAACGTGGTAATTCAAAGCTAAAATTTCACAGTAAACTGAGCGCGTAATAATCGTAAGCCTATATCTTTGATGTTAGCTAACGAGGTATAACTTTTAATCATAAATTTGTGTTGTAATGAGGCGTTTGAAAAGCCCGAGCTGTGCATCAATTTGTTCAGCCTAATCGAAAGTACCGCTACTGTTGTCACTCGATTTAGAAAAGTGACAGTTATTACTAAAAGCATTGGGGATTTTTTCTTTATACAATTGGATAACGAGATGGGCAAGAAGCTCGTTTGATAGGAAGCGTCAAACTGACCAATCGTTTCTATTACGAACGTGACTACTATTACTGAGCTAACCTAATATAGCCATTTTCAAGTGAGTCAATTTCTCAATTTTAACATACACAATATCACCCATAACACAATATCTAACTATCAAAACTGAATAATCGTCCAATCCACTTCCTCCATTTTATCAAAACACTAACAGACATTTTTGTAACACAAAATTTAACCGTCAAAGTTGAACAATCGTTCGAAACTACACTTAATTACACGAACAGTGAATTTCTCAATTTGAAAATTCTCCGCTTCAAATACTAACTGACAAACATTTATACTTAACTCTCAAAAAGGAACTATCATTTCGGAATCTCTATAATTAATTACACTCGCTTCCGAGTTTTCGTAGTAAGGCCGCATCGCTCCCAATTTGTGGGGGTAATATGATTCCATTCTCTACTACGAAATTAATTCTCGTAATAACATTTCAACTTGTTCTAAATCTACAATGGATGCTTGCGGATCCTTGCGTGTTTGAAGTAGAACGTATTAATCTAGTTGAGAGTGGACTTAAGTTTTAGCTAATAAAGACTGTGGCGAGAAGTTTTAGATTTGAATTATTGGATTCTATTTGTTTTGCTAAGTGAGGAGGCCTTTCTTTCTAGAATATAGTGGTTTTTGATAGTGTTCGTGGTAAAGTAGGCGATAAGTCGACTAAGGAAATTGCGGCGATTTTTTTTTAGGGTATTTGATTTGGGTTTGGGTATTCTGGGACACGAGACTTGTATATTAATGTGGGGTCGAAATTATGTGTTTAACTTTTCAGTGAATTTGTTTTAACAAATTTTGAGAAAACCATGTTGCTCTCCTACACATAAGCAATACAACTGCTCTTATGCAAGTCATAAACTCTATTATTTGACTCCGTTCGCCACTGCCTTCCGGGAATAAAGACAAATATTTGTAGCTCACGCACATATTGTATATAAAATTCTTCCATAGTCCTCACCTACGTTACACAAACGGCTTAAACATTTGTGTGACGAATAGCGTTTATAGCAAACAGTAAAATTGCCCTTAAAGTTAGTTTCCGGTTCCTGATAGAGTTCCAGATAAGTATCTGACATATTCAAAAAATAAATCTGACTAAAAAGAAAAGCTATTCTCTGCCCCTAGCAGCGATTTTATTATTAGTGAACCCTTCAAAATTTCAGGCTCCGACCGCGCCTGACTCTACGGGCCAGTTTTACGGGTTTGAAGTTTTATTTGTCAGTTATCGTATCAAACAGCTAATAGAACGAAAAAAGAAAGAAAGTAACATTTTTTCGCACAATATACTGGGACGCACACAAACATTTATAACAAAAATAAGTAAAACATAAAGGGTGCGGGCAACGTGCATCCCATGATACTGTCGACAAGGATCCAGTTCAGCATAAAATGCCAGACAATGAACCCTCACTGAACGCTAATGTAGATAGTACTCATTTTAGATTTGAGCATAGATCAGAGCGTGATTTTTGCATTCAGTCGGCTTATACATTTATGTAATGAGCAGTATTAATCAGCCAGCTGTAAAATCGGACCTACGAGTATCTTTTCTATCAAATATTTCTAATGGTACCTGTGCAACCAAATTTGTAGTGTATATGGCGGATAAGTTCTGAATAGGCTATCAGAGACTTTATCATCATGTGAAATCGGCTTTAAATAGACCGCAAATACCTAATTACAATTCTTTACAATAATAGAATATATTATATTATTGTGAGAATATGGGTTCCTCTTATTGAATGTCCTTTGCAATATTTCCACTGACTCTCAAAAGGTGCAAATAAAAGTTTGACGTGGTTAATTTATGAGTCTATATTATTTATCAATTTACACAATTACACACAACACATATTATATAAAATGTGTACGTTACTAAGTGCTAAGTGCTAAGTACCTAGTGCTAATGTGGTGCGTGACGGGGAACGACTGACGACCGCCTAAAAAGCAATTGTTATTCCAAACAATTTTGATAGAATATTTCAGTATTTGCAGTATATTCGTGAATACCATCAAAAGCCTTTGTGAAAGGATAAATTAATTCTCTTTCAATTAAACTTGGCATTAGTTTTTCTTTGAAACGGCTCATTATGCGTTAACATAACACATTATGATTTCGAATTGTGTAGATTGTAGACTATGTTATATTTTACGAAAATAGCGTAAATTTAAAATTTATTACCAAGCTAGGCAGTATTATTAGTGGACATTATGAAAGTTAAAAAAAAGGGCCGCTTTTAGTTGCTCCCAATTAAATGGTAATCAAATGAATGCTATCTACATTGTCTGTTTAATATGGTAACTGTAATAGTGGATGATAGGCTCGTTGGGAATGGAACAGTCTGTCGAGACAATGTCGGCAGGTTCAAAACTAAAGGCACCTCTGACTGTTCGAAGTCACGTGTGTATTGTTTATCAATTATTGTTCGCTTAGCGGTGAGGGAAAACATCGCGAGAAAACCTACATACCTGAGAATTCTCTATAAGAATTTCGAGGGTATGTGAAGTCTGCCAACCCGCACTAGGCCAGCCTTGTGGACTAAGGCCTAAAACCCTCACAGTAGTGGAGGAGTGCCGTGGTGGTAGTGATTGTTGTTCTGAATCCTGAATATTTCGGTACTGTTTAGGGGCAGTAATAAGCCTTACAATCGCGGGCGAGTTGCTCCTCTTGTCGTTCAGAGATATTTTTTTTAAGCTGACCATTTTATTGACTTTCAGGTTTGTTCAAACATGAACAAGTGTGTGTGCAGCCGCGGGTGGACAGGGCCGGACTGTTCACACCATGACGTGTTGCCCCCCTCGCCGACCCCGTACGTGCCCGAGAACGCCACCAAGGCGGCGTACAACATGACCAAAAAGGAAACACCGTATGGTGAGTCAATCCCAGTGGAGAGGGCCTCTGGCCAAAGTAGTTGTATCTTAGCTCTATCCTGAAAATTGAGGCATTTTCACAAAAAAAAAGTGAATAAGTGTCGTAACTACTCAAAAATTTGTCAGTGAAAGTAATTTTAAAACTAAATAAAATTGGATTTGCTGTGATGGTACAATAAATATCTTTTTCAAAGCTGTAGTACCTACAAAAGTAAAGGGATAACCACAGATACTAAAACATTTCATGTTCCTTATAATGTACTCTGTTTATATTTTCAGGTGTCTTTAACAAAGATCTATCAATATTCCCCCTACATAATACAATTGGCCATACGAATCCGAGCACTGCTTTTCAAAAAAAACTAAATTTAATTTTGTGGGCGACAAGTAGCGCCATTAGCATCAGGCAAAGGGTCACGGTCCGTCGTGCCTGGGCCGGGCCCGGGACGTGGGGCCGGCGGGTGCGCCGGGCCGTGGCGGAGCCGGGGCGGGAGAGTATTGCTCGGAGCGAGCGTGTCAGCAGGGCGGCGGCGGCGCACTAACGCGCGGGGCCGGGCCCCTCTCGTTGCAGGTGAACACGAGGGGGATAAGATGAGCACCATGATCATGGTGTTATTGTTGCTCGTGGTCGTGCTGTCCGTGTTCGTGGGGTTCGCGTGGATGGCATGCTGTTTCAGGTAACCGCCTGTAACTCGGTGTTGTCGCACTGTCGTGACTGGCTGTCGTGTCGTGTCGTGTCGTATGTGTGTGACGCCGGCGCCGCCCGCTCCGCGCCGGCCCGCCGCCGCGCCGCCCCCAGCCCGGCCCCCAGCGGGCAGCCGGGCCGGGCGGCGCGGCGCCGCGGCTGACACCCTTCTGTTTGGGCGCAGAGAACTACCACGGCTCGAACACGGTGTTCCTCGTGGCGGTGCTCATGTCTGTGGTAGGGGGGGTATTCATAGTATTTGCCCTGAGCGCTCTCTGCTACAGGTCAGTCGTAGTACACAAAAACTTCTCCCTGTGCCTAAGGTTAGTGAGCAGAAAACAGACCAAAGGTAGTCTTTAAGAAGAAATTTAAATGGTCACCTTCGTATTACTTGTATGTTTACTTTAGACGTTAGCGTTGGTGTTTATGTTGATTTCCATCACGTCGGCGATTGGGTTTTTGTTTGAACATTGCGTTTGGTTACGTTTGTGGTCGTAGAGGTAGTTGGCGGGTGGCGCGTCGGCGTCCGTCGTCGTCCGTCGGCGTCCGTCGGCGCGCCACGACTGCATTTGATCTGTGGTTCTGTGTCCGCGGCGGCGGCCGGGCCGCGCGGTGCCGCCCGCCCGCGACCGCGCCACACCCGCGCCACACACGCGCCACACCCCGCGCCACACACGCGCCACACACGCGCCACCGCGCCACGCATCCGCGGGGCCTCGCCGTCCGACCGCCTCGCTGCATGCCGACAAGGCTTTCCTCGTTGTACTCGACACACCTCGACTCAAACCCTTAAAATTCTGGGCTCTTGGATGTATGCATTGGCTTTTGTGAACTGTGACTTGTTTTCGTTTCCTTTCTTGGTGGGAGGGCGCGTCGCCGGGCGCCCGCCGCCGCCTCGCGTCCCGGCGACGCGACAGCGTCTATATCTTCCGTAATTGATTGCGCGTGGCCTCCTGCTACCCACTACCTCAGTACTCTACTGCTTGTACAGTAAGTGGCCTGGCCAGGTACGTACCGCTAGATGACGGTAGACATGAAGATATAGACGACTCGACTCAGCACCGATCACTACCACTAAATTCTACTAATCTTTTGCACGAGACGCGAATGTGCGATGCACGGATTCTTCTTTCAAGCAGCTGTCTATCTAGTTAGAAACGCCTAATTGTTAATTTAAGACATCGGGGTCTTTCCAGTAAGCCCGCCGCCTGTATTATTGATTCGTTCAACTAAAACATCAGCTTGAAAGGTAGCAGCAGAAACCGGGAACTTCAGACTTCAGTGTAACAAAAGTAGATTAAATATATTTGGTAAATTATATTCTAAACTTTAAAGTGAAGAAGTACTGCTGTCGCCTTGCCTAAACTGTTGAATCTGATGATAAAGAAACAGAGATACCTCCAAACAACGATACCAGTATTACTGAAAGGACTCCAGCTATCACTAAGCTAAGATCAATCAGTCAAAATCTCTTAAAGTAATTTCATATGAAATGAGGAATGAAACGAAAAATTAAATTGTCTTTTACCAAAATTGAGATTTTCAAGTTAATGTTAAATTTGTTCCTAATATCCAAAAGCGCCAGTTTTGCAAATCAATATTAAAATCAAAGCGAGGGACAAAAGGTGACAATGATGTCGGTACCGATGAAGTATCTTCGCGTACAATATTTGGTTCATGTTAAGAGCCATATTAAAGACATGTGTGACGTCAACTCCTGATGGTAACACTCGAGGCAGAACTTTCAGGTACCACCAATTCACATGTTAGCAATACTTCGGCTTCTAGCTACATCATTATTAATGAAATAATCTAGAGTAGAGTTGTAATCGCGTTTAGAATAATAGATGCCAACCAAGGAGGAATTTAAAGGTATTAGTATCAAATCATCACCAAAAGAAATAGCATCGTATGTTTTAGGCAAACCAGTCATCGTTCGAACTCATTAGAGTCATTTCTAGTGAAAATTTCGTTCACCAGAATTGTTTTCTGTTTGATTATTCAAACATCTGATGTTTGATAGACGAGCATTAAACGTCCTTTTCATATGTTTACAAAGACGATAATGTTATTAAATTTAAAATAAATATAAATCATTGTCCTCCCCTTTTTTTGGAATATGCCTTCGGTCATATTTCCTGCTCACTCGTCTTTGCTTTTTAATAATATTTCACTATTAGCTATGGAATTTTAATATACAGCTTCAAAATTTAGTAATTTCTTACATAATACGCTTGTAATAGGGAAAATATTTTTTGCTAATCAATTAAAATATCGAAAGAATTCACCTTTTGTCTCTCAAGTTCGATGTTTAAATCTCTCAAAGTCATTTTGATCACCGCATTACCGGTGTTGTAAAAGTAATCTATTGATCTGAGTGTGCGTTCCCACGCCACGCCTGCATCAGGAAAAAGAGTACGTCGCGGAAGTATGACCCGCCGTACGTGAAGAAACCGATTGCGAAGAGTTTTGCTGGTGGATCGACCGCGAACAATTCGCAGGAAGACATCTCTCTGGATGGAGGGAAGATGCACTCCTTCAATAATACTTTTAGGTGAGTTTTGGCTGGATATTTGTTTACTATCTGTATTATTTTGGATTTAAAAACTGTTGTCCAAGTTCTGAATGTGATACCCATTCGTCTTTATTCTTATTGACTTCTATTCTTGAAAATACAATTAATTGGTTCTTAGAGTTCTCTTACTTCGCAATAAATTTGATTTAAAATATTTTTCCGTTCTCAAAATTACTATAGGTACCATTAACAAAAAAAAACAATTTTGTGTCGAAATATTTTTTTTTTACTAAATGTTACGTTCTCCTCACACTGTTACTATACCTTTGTATTCTGACTCTACACAATTTTGTTTTAAATTTGCACGGTTTTAAATCCAGTGTTGAAATTAAAGTTTTCTTTCCTTTCCTTTTATCGGATCTGCTCTCCCAAAAGAAATCTTTTAAGGTACGTCGCTTAGCATTGGAGCGAGCACTGCAATTTGTTTGAGCCGTCACATTTTGCGCTTTACAACATAGAGCTCTGGTCCCATGCTTCAGACTGAGCGGCAGATTATGCTATAATTTTCAGTTTTATCACTATTACACAACACGCTTACGGTATGTGAACTGACAGGTGTGAGTTATAATAGTAGATCAGTTTATATGCTTTAAACATATGAATCGTGCTATGCAATACCTGTAAATAATGAAATGGATTTGTTTGTTCATCATTCGGTAGTTATACAGCTAAATAGTAGAAATTAATTTGTTAATAACACAATACGTAGAAATTCCAATCAAGCTATTAGATTATTCAACAAGTAGTTGCTGTTTTAAAAAGTAGCAAAATATTAAATCCAAAATGCGATGAATATAATTATTTCTTACAAGAAAATCAAGCATTTACAGCTTTATTATATATTTACTTTTATATTCGAACAGCTTATAGATAAGGTTTTGTTTCAAGTGCATTTCACAGCGTCTCTTAGCATCCTCTTAATAAGAACCTTACTTACACCTGTCAATTTACAAAATACATAAATTAGATGAACAAAAGTTACCATCACCATACAAGTTTAGAATCGCACCGACTGCGTAGGCTTTTAAATAAAAAATCAATACGTGAAGAAATACTAATACATAAAAATTTGGAAATATTACTCGGAGACTATCAAAAGTCCTTTTTTCACCCTTTGTATCTTGTTGAACATCTTTTCTTTGTCGTGTTATTTTTAATACAATATTGGTTGTACTTGAATAATTAAAAATAACCCTTTTTTATTCTGTTTCATTTCATCATACTCCATTTTCTTCTGCACCAAAATACCAATTTTATTTATTTCGTAATTCTCGTTATATATCATTCTTGGTATATTATTTTATTTTATCTTCTTTCTTCTCTCGTGTTTTTAAATTTACTAAATACTGCTCTTCTTTTCTAAAATCATTTGTTCCAATTACTTCTACATTTCAGAAACTCCAATAAATATTATTTTTCATACATTTAATTGAAAAATGTTCAAGTGCAATAAATCTGTCATAAATCAGTCCTGGCCCCGAGTTTACTAAAAAATGTCCTAAATTAGAAACACGCCTGTAATATTGTCCTCTTGTTTTTTAGTCGAGGCGATTCGCAACGGGTCATTTTTAAGCATGGAAACCACATGTCTGGCGCTGGATCCACTAGTAGATATCCGTAAGTTCCTTTTTATTATTGTACAACACATTTGCCAATAGCTGGGTACTCAGTACTGATTCCCAAGTTCGGTTAAAGGTATCAAAATTCATTAAGAATCGCCTCCTAGTTTTCATATTGCAAAACAATATCTTTTCATTCATTAAATTATATTAGTCCAGACTTCATTATGTAATGATATAGAAGATTTTTTTTATTTTTCTTCAGTGATCACAAGCAAATGAAACGAGTTCACTCCGGCAGTGAAGATGAGCCGACTCATTCAGGTAAGAGAAGAATGTTACGATTTTTAAATAATAAACTGAGCATTTATGGCATAGCTTTGCTTCGAATTTTCATTCAATTATGAATCCAGCATATTGTTTTTGACAAAAACGCTTAACAGTTTCTTAATTACGTCAAAAAATTTAAGAACAAAACCATCATAATTCCTTCAATTTACTTCATTTGGTCATGATATTCATTTCCATGTTCCACTATAGTCTTTGCCAATTCAACATTGGTACAATGCCGTACAATACTCTCAAATTTCGTCCCAGGTGAAGAAGATATAGCATTCATAGACGTGGCGCCAAACTCGATGGCCAAGCTGCCAGAGAAGGGCATCCTGAAGAAGCACGGATACGGCGCCGTGGACGGCAAAGACAAGTGGGGAGACGACTCCCAGTCCGAGCAGCTGGAGGTCGGCTCGCAGTCAGACGGCCAGGAGCCGCCGGGACCTGTCGCCGATATGGAGTATAAATTTAAGGTGGGTTTCATCTTGTGTATAGCGATATTCTATCCGAAGAACTGCATAGAATATAATTTATTTTATTATTATTATGTTATAAGTCCCATGGGTGATGGGATGCTCCTTCTAATATAAACCTTATTCTTCATAATTTCCAGGACTTGAACGGCTATCACGAAAATATAATAGTGGCTCTAAAAACGGCGGCGGCTCAGCGCGCGAGCGCGGGCGCTATGGCGGGCGCGATGGCGGCGGGCGCGGTCGGCGGCTCCGGCGACCTGCGCGCGCTGCAGGAGTACGAGTACCAGCGCGAGCGCGCCACCAGCGCCGACAAGCTCCACGACACCGACCTGCGCCGCGCCCGCACCGACGACGAGGAGGAGGACCCGGCGCCCTGCGGGCCCATCCGCATCCGCAACCTCGAGGACCTCATTCGGCAGCTCGAGCACCACTCCAGCCGCCACATGAGCCCCTCGGGATCCGAGGACATTAGGATGTCAGAGACAGAGGCTGATAGACATTATAGGATCGATCCGGGAGAGGTGGTGGCGTGAGTTCAAATTATATATTACCTACATAATAAAACGTGAAATAGGGTGTACAGAATGTACCATACAGAAATGGACAAAATAAAATTATGAATTTACATAATAATGTAACTAAATCAAATAGAACAATGATTGATTTGTATTTGTTACAAGAATATCTGTTGGCATCAGACGTTGCCGACGAGTCGCCAGCGGGGAGGAAGAATCCCGTTTCGGCTACCCTCGGTTCCGCGGCAGCGGGCGGCATCACCCCCCGCTGTTCAGCACCGCGAGCGGTAGCGGCAGCACGGCGGCGGGCGCTGGCCCCGCACACGGGCACGCCACGCACGCGCCGCACACGCCGCACACACCGCACACGCCGCACGCACCGCACGCATCGCACCTGCAGCACGCCACACACGCGCCACACCCGCGACTGCCGCCCGATGACGACGCCCTCTACGAGACCGCCGACGCCGAGCGTCTGCGAGACGTGCCCGACAGCGAGAGGTGAGCTCAGCCTGAAGTACTTATCGCTGTACTTACAGCGTAACCGATTGGCATTACCGAAGCCTCAGTAGGCCCCCTTTCAAAATTATTAGGTTTACACATCACACTAAATCAAATAATTATTTTGAACGAGCGAGTACTTGGCGCTCAAACACGTAATGAACAACACCGCACACGAAACTGAACACTCTCAGGCGGGCTCCGTGATAGAAGCTCGCATGCGCGACACCGGTGGCTCCGGAGCCCGCCGAGGAGCTCACACGCGCCTCGACTCTCCGTTCCTCTTCTCTATCATTTTCTAGTGATGAATTTATTCAAGCTCAACAACAGTTAGCCCGGTGGGCGAGTGAAGAAGCGGTGCCGGCGGCGCCGCAGCGTGAGTACTACCCGTCGCCGGCGGGCTCCTCCAGCAGCGACGCGACGCTCCGCGCCGGCGCTGCGCACGCGCACGCGGCCGCCGCCGCCTTCCCCGAGTACACGCACTGACCCCCCCGCCCCGCGCGACACCCGCGGCTCCCGCTCGGACCCCGAGTGCGCACAATAGATTACTAGTATTCGATGTATCGAGCTCCGTTTGCACTGTTAGGGTAATCACGAATAACGAATAGTTTAACCGTTAGTAAGGAACACGAAAAATCTTCTCACGCGTAGTGAATACGATTAAGGTCTAGTGAAATCGAGTCCGGGCCGGCCGCGTCGCGCAGACGTCACGCTGACGCCGCGCTGACGCCGCGTGGACGCCGCACCGACGCCGCCCGGCCGCCTGTGAATACGTAGTTATCGTTAGCGAATCAGTGAAATGTAAATATTATTGAACTATGAGATATTAAATGCACATTATATAAACGATATGACTGAACTGTAGAAATTGAAACACATAGAGTAACCGTCGATGTAAGTGTGGTCGCCGCCGCGCCCCCGCCGCGCCGCCGCGCGTGCCCCGCGCGTCCCCCGCGCGTCCCTCGCACGCTCCCGCCGCCTCCGTTCTGTTGACGTTCGTTACGTTAGTTCCATTGAATCGATACGCTTTATGAGTCTTATGTAGACGGGCGGCGGCGGAGGCGGCGGCGTGGCGGCGGCGCGTCGCGTTGTATGTCTAAAGTAACTCTGTGTAAGACTCATCGTTTTATGAAACTAGCGTAAGAGTGCCGTGCGGTGGCGAGGTCCTGTGAGACGTCGAGCTCGCCGTCCGTGCGATGGACGAGCCTCGAGTGGCTTGCAAATTAGATAGGCGAATAACAAATTGAGCTATACTAATCGTAAGGAGAAGCTTTAATGTGTTAGTGGAGGAGGCGCTGCTCGGGTCGGAGCCGTCGAGCCGCCGAGTTGTCGAGCCGTCGAGCTGGCAAGCCGTCGAGCCGTGCCCTGGTGGCCCTCCGCGCAGTCGCGGCACCACAGATCTCGCACCAGCGTGCACAATAACTCGTTATAACTAGCGCGTAACGTACACATATTCTAAAACCTTTAATGTGAATAAAAGTTATTTCGATTTATCAGAATATCTATTATTATGTATTGATCATTAAAACGAATTTAAGCCGATAGTAACTGTCGTGGTGGCGTGTATGTTGAACGGTACGTTATAGTTTTCATGTTTATTTTATTGTGACAATTTAGAATGTTATCATTTAATTCGCGTTTACGCTAGGCTAGGTTGTGGCGCGGCCACTGATGTAACGTGTAGGTTATTACAGTTAAATAAATGTATGTGGGCGCGGCCCCGCGACCGCCGCCGTCGCCTCGCCGCCGCCCCGCCGTCGCCCCGCGCCCGCATCACTAATTACTCACATAGTTATTCGTTAATAAAAATTTAATTAAGTCTTAAACATAGATACTACAAACACGTACAGGGTAGATGTGATTGCAATACTCTGTGGCTGGGTGCGGCGACGCCCGGGCGCGGCGCGTGGACTGTCCCGCGCGCCTCCCTCGCGTGGTCACCGCACGTGGAGGCGCACGTGGAGCCGCACGTGGAGCCGCACGTGGAGCCGCACGTGGAGCCGCACGTCGCGCCGCGCGCCGCGTCACTCGCGCTCAAGCTGATCTCATGTCGTATTGTTTGTCTACCCGACGATTACGGTCATGCTCAAGGGACACGAGAGACTAAAGGTTCACGCACATTTACCGCCTCAGCATCGGATCGCCCATGAAATAGAAACCCAAAAGCTTTGTGTATTTGACGTACAGTGTTCGTAGTTCATCAATTTGAATTTCGAATCACCTAAACACGATGCAGTTTAAAAATTTCTTATGCGATATAAATTAAACTCCTAAACTATTTCGAGACGGCAGGGCGACAAGTCTCCGTCAACCTTGATTCGTGTCTCAAGACAAACTGCGAATGTTTGAGTGTATCACGACCGCGTCATATCTGGTGCATGTACAGTACAGCGAACTCAAGTAAAGTGCAAAATTAACGCGCTACAAACAGTATGATCGAAACTTTTTCAATCATTGCCTACATTTAAAATCATGTACGAAATCGAATTATAACGCCGAACGCAGGTTACATCGGCCTCTGGTAAAATCGGTCCGATTTTATGCGGGTTCAACTATAAACATTTCAACCCCTTGCTTATTTGTATGTGCAATCTTCAACAAAAATCAAAAGTCGGTTCGTCAGTCACACAACTTCCGATATGTCGGACCGATTTTTTCCTCGTCAGCTCTACCGTGTCATTTGTACGTAAACGATTTTTGTTACCGATAATTTACGGTCATCTGTGTTCGGTGTATAATTTAGAAGCACCGCGGAGTTCCCTGTAAGCGCATAATTGGAATTGACGGCTTGCGCGCGAGCGTGTCGTCGTCACTCAGCGGGCGTCGCGTGCGCACGTTCATAACCTCAAACGCGGCTGTATGCAGCACGCATTGCGCACTAACTGATGTAGGGTTGCCAACACACATAAAAATTTACTATTATTTTTCACTTGTGTATATTATTATTTTTAATAAATATTTAATATTATCGAAATATCTGGAAGATTAAGTTCATCACATAAAACAAGTACTTTGCCCATAGTAATCATAGGTATGATGAGAATTACAGTGCGCACAATTTAACAAAATAATATTTTCAGATGTACACGGATATTTTTGGCGAAAAGTTTAAAAACTTCATTACGGGCTGTTAACCACCACCACCATACCAACCCTGTATTATATACTGCCCACTGCTGAGCACGGGCCTCCTCTACTACTATGACCATGAAGGCTGCAAAGCCTTCGAAACGTCGGGAGAAAATACAAAATTAAAAAACTGCGATAAAATCCGCAAAATAGTTTCATTTCAATTATTTTCTTGAACTCGATGACTATAAAAGAGTAATCTTTGGAATAATCATATTTTTTCTGTTTCGTTAATTTGTATGTATGAGTAATAATACACTACTTAAAAATACTCAGAAAAGGACAAAGGTAATAATTATCTTTATCCAAATAAACCATCTTGCAGTAAATTTCTAATATTTACCTGCACTCTATGAGGTCCTGCCTATGCAAACATACTACATAATACAATAACTGAGTCCTGAAAAAAACTGCATTAACCTTGTCCTGTATTTACTATTTCATAACATAATCACATACAGCCGTAAAAAACAGTTTTGTAATCTCTATCTTGGCTGGAAACTAATTTTTTTTGTAACTAAACTGTGAAAAATTGTGTACCTTGTGTCTGCTCCAACCATCACGCGGAATATAAATAGACAGCAGACGAAAAGTACACTAAATTGATGTCTATTTAAATCTTTAAATATTTTTTGTACTATTTGGCAACCCTAACTTCAGCGTAGTGCGTACAGCCAGTTTGGTAAGGTAGGCCTAAGACGTCAATTGCGAACAGCGCCGTACGCCATGCTCATGGCAGTCGCACCGGCGCACGTGCATTCGTAACGCTATATAGCTCAAGATGGGGGTTTGTTGCACGTCTGCTAGTCTGATATCACTGACACGTCATTTAGTTCCTTGGATTATTGCCCTCCTTTGTCTCAGAATCTATAGGGGTTCTAGCAAAAACCAAGGGGCATAACCAGGTAGTTCCAATGTCTTTATAACTCTGAGGTCTGAAACTACTGTAAATAAATCTATGGAGCATCTAATTTATTGAAAAAATCTAGAGCATTAGCAATTTATGTATGGCTCGGATCAACACAGTCTCAGAATTCAGACTACTAAATCATAATTATCTAGTAATATTAGGCATAACATTCATACCGTCACTGCCATAATCATCCATTAGTTAATCATTGTAATCATTAGTATTCTGGTTATTGGATTAACCATTTACAATTAAGTGAATTAATGGATCTTGTATAGGAAATTGCAAAATATTAGTTATAGACAAGAAAGGAAGCCTTGTTCTGACCAGTGATATCAGATTCATTCAAAAAAAGCACATTGCTTTTTATTTTCGATCCCTAATTATAGATAACCCTATCTATCATTATGAAATCATCATTTTTTACATTAATCTTATGTTCAAAACTTCATTGAATATGAACAATATTGATTAAACCTGTGCACGTATATCGAATATTTGATAATAAATCGGGCTCTTTGGACTTGAATATTTAGACCGATTATAGCGATTAAAGTCGAATGTTCTCCGCATACTAACCAGCTATATAATATAAACCACCCATTGGACCTTCGCTTTCACGAAAGGTTTTTATTCATACAATTTTTTAAGTCCGCAGAAAGTCTTCATTGATCGTAATTATTTCCAATTTTTTTTATTGTATATAGAGTTGATCAACAACAACTAAAACTTATTCTTCTTAATGCATTTCTCGAGTCCCTTTTTCGATTTAACTTAATTATAGCTAAAATTATTTCAAAATCCCGCCATTTCGCAGCACACGTGTGACAAACAAAATGGATGCCAGAAATGCCATTCGTTTTGCATTTTTGCAAAACGTTGTTACGAACGCTCGTGCAAAAAGGACTGTCGACTTGGTTTAATATGTTAAGTGATGTATATGATACGAATTTTAAAACGAAAAGTTGACGTTCTCGTTTCGTTCACCGTTTAATTTGTTTGTCCTTGTAAATAATATTTGCTATATGATTTACTAAATGAATGTAACATATTATTAATGAAAAAAAATATAGATGAACACAAATTTTAGCTGTGGTTTTATTTGACAACCCTATTTAAACGATTGTTTTAATGTGTGGCTACTGTCTGAACTGGACATTCCAATATTTCATGGAGATAGTAACACTCTACTGAAGAATAACTCTTTTCAAAATCCTAACACAACTCAAAACTTTGCAAGATTTAAACACCAATAAGAAATCACTTTGTTTTTTAATAAAAAAAAAAATAAACGTTTTTAAAAAAAATGTAATCGTAAAAAGGCTCATTAAGCCATTAATTTTATTATTTAAAATAAAAATTTAAAAGCCCACCAATTTGCATATTTTTAAAAACTTACTTATATACTTTTTGTAACTTCATGACCCTAAAACACAAGATCTAAATTAAAATTATTAAATAAAACACTGATATCAAAAGAAACTGTAATATGATAAAGTGTTAATTTATTAATATTTACTACAGTAATACTACATTAATAATAAATTAAAGAGGCAAATCAACGCTCTCACTTTTCCTTCTAATAAGAAATCTTGCGAAATCATCCTTTTCTGGGTCATACTCATTGACCTTCTCGCACTGAGCCGCTGTAGCCGCCTGCTGGATCTGATCACCGAACGCCTTCACATCTTCACGCTTCAGTTCCACCATGTACTTTCTTGTCTCCATGATGACCACAGCATCATCCCGAGCCATTGACCAGACACTCGGCTTAATCCTCGGAAGTAGGTTGTGCCCAACAAAAACTCCATGGAAGAGGCCTTGGAACTGCGGCTTATGTGGATACTGATCCAAAGCAGATACAGATAGAAAATGTACTTTACCGTAGTCCACGTTGATGTACGTTTCACGGTCTTCACGAAGGAGTAGCGGTGCTTCGGGGCCAGTCTCTGAAATCTTAGCGTCTAATTCACTAAGCACCACCATGCCAAGATTCTGTTCGGTATCTAGATTCATCGACACGGGATCGAACGGCTTTCTGTTCTCCACTTCATACAACATTCTCATGACATTCCGCTCCGATATGTCTGTTGCTCTTTTGTAGTTCACTCCGTGCGCAGACTTCAGCATATCTTTATCCTCACAATCCAAGCCATGGGCTATGTACGGTGACGTCACAAGATCCCCCAAATAGCCTCTGTGCAAGTATCTATCCCCACACTTGTAAACACCAGCTGCAAAAGTTACATTTGGGCGGCAGACTTCAGTCTCCAGCCAAGTGAAGGCGACTCCACGTTCTCGAAAATGCTTGTATTCCTGGAAGCAGATCTGGCTTGCGACCTCTTTCATCCTCATGTGGTAATCCCAGTCGTAAACACCGGCTCTGGTGTCATACCGTATTCCCAAACTGTGGCGAAGTCTGTGCTCCCATAGTTCGCAAGCATTGAATTGATTTGTGTTCCCAGTTGTCCAAAAATTTAATAAATTTTCCATATAATCCCTTTCGCGGTATTTCATCTGCTCAACAGACACAGAGGGGAGAAGGCAACTCATGTAGTCAGTGTTGGTGATCATGCCGACGAGCTGACGGGCTTTAGCGATAACATACCTCGATGTTGAAGGGCGTAAGAGGAGGTTACCGTACACTTCGAGGTAGCGTCTCGTCTTCTCCAATAGACCGCACCGTGTCGTCCTTTCCAACGCCAAGGACATGAGGAGCAGCTGCCTTGCAACCAGCTCCGGGCAGCCATCGATGACGAACAGGTTCATGTACCGCCGCGTGTGTTTGTAGGCTTGTGACAGCGTCTTCAGCAAATGTCTTGCATCGCAGCCTCCAACGATCAAAAAGTTAAGCTCGTAGGCGTGTTTATCGCCACATTGTAAATATTCTTGCTGCAAATCCAACGCAGGACTTACTCCCCAGAACATGGTTATTCGCAAGTTAGTGTTCAAGTGAGGTGTTGTCAATGTCAGGACGATAAACAAGCTGTGGTATCCAAGGGGGTTGCTATGGCAACGGGCTATTTACGCCAGATATCCTCGCACGAACACTCGAGGCACTGAACAGTATTATTATGAGCGAAAGTCCCAGATAATCATTCAAGTGGCAGTAATATTATTGATTCGCTCGAGATTTTATAATAGAGGCTTCAGTCGAGTGGTGAAATCTATTTATGACACGATAAAGTAGAGATAGAACTTGGTTGCAGTTTAACGAATAATTATTTGTTCGTCAGAAAAAAGACAAGTAAATAACTTCATATAGATCATTTGCAGACCACACTCGTGCCTTCATCCTCGTAAAGCGTTATCAGTACAAGCATTTTTGTCTTGACATGCTTATTCTGTCACATCATAATATGATAGGGCAAGTACACCTAAGCCCTAGGCAATGATATTTTAATAAAAAATGTGATACGGCACGTATACTGCACTCAGCTTTCAAAAACGGCGCATTATCGCGCACATTGTTAACAATAATAACAAACTATACCTAATATGACACGTGAAAGTACACATGAACATTTTATCGAACATTCTTTAGACGACAAACTATAACAGATTGTGAGATGAACTAAAGCGGGGTTTAGATTAGCAATAAAACTTGCAGAAGTTATGTTGCGCAAGCTATTTTTACCGTGTAAACAGGCACGGCAAGCTGACTTCTGCAACATTTTGAAGCTTGCAGGTCTTCTGGCAAGTCGCATGTGTAAACACCATTTGTGCAACTTGCGCGAAAACTTGCAGTTTATTCTGCGTGCAGATAAAAGTTTCAACTTGCTGAGCTAGTAACTAACGTTTTTTTTTATTTGTTCCATTCTGAAGCAGCTAAGGTCTCAAAGACTATACTGCCAAGTTATACGTTTGTAGTTTGACCGATATGTCTATTTTTGCCGCCAAGCTGTAGTATACATGCACTATTGTGTTCCTGTTTTAAGGACATTGTAGTCAACGTAATTAATGGGAGTTATAAGACTTAAAATATTATGACTCAGGATGACGAGTGCAATAAAATGCCACGCAGTACTTTTTAATTCAAAGCTCTGTTTCGTGTTGGTATTTTTAAGGCGATTATTTTGTTTACAATCAACATCTAAACAGCATTATATTAGATTCATAATAATTAGGCAAAAGGATTGCGTGCCTTGTCTTTCAGTTTTATGAAAAAAGAACATGGCAAGCAATAAATATTCCTCCAGTAATGTAAACAGCTTTGCAAGAACTTGCGCAAGTTAACTTGGTGGTAGACTTGAAAAAGCGTGTTGCTAAAGAAATATTGCCGCTGGTGTAAACGCTTCTGCAACTTATTGTGCAACATATTGCTGAGAGAACTTGCTAGTCTAAACTCAGCATAAGGACGATTGTGCCAATTACCTCAATTTTAGCGTGCCACTTGCAGACTTTTTATAATGCATCTACATCTATTGCCCTAGCAATATAGTTACGTCATAAAAAACCTGTAATAATTGGTTTTATTTTATTTGATAATAATCAACTCAAAAAAATGTGCCTACACTACCCAATATCGCTGTAGATAATAGGATAATATAGTATTCGGATAAGAGCAGATGAATGAAACAGGTACCAGGATAGCAGAAGAACCGAGGTGGTAAGTAATTATGTTGATAATACAGTTGTATAATGTTTCACAGTATAACGTACCTATATGATAATATGTAATATTACGTTACGCTGTTAGTGTACCTAAATAAATAAATAAAAAAAATACGTGTGGCACTCGGAGACTGCCGCGGTAAAGCTATTGCATAGCATTTTTTATCACATATTTTGATTGACTAAACACAAATTCGATCTTACGCTTACCACATAAAGTAGATTTTTAAACGCGAGCAACGCACGTTTAGTCTTGTTATTGATAAATGTCAGAAATGCAATGGTCATCACAACCAAAGTAGAATAAATCAAAATTAGAAAAAAGAATGTTACGTTCGATTCTTTTGTACTCGTGCCGTGCCAACGCTGGGGAAATAGCTTCTACGCATTGTATTTAAGGTTCATATTAGTAAGATAAAAAAGATGTCAGGTTATTTTCGTTACGGAATTTCTGGATTCGGTCTCCACGCTCAAGGCCCGCGATAGAAGCTATGCAATAGCTTAATAATTTAGACTAATGATAGCAACAGGTACCAGGATAGCAGAACGAGGTGGATCGTAGAACGGAGGTTGTGAGTTTCTATTATTTTCTGTTGAAGAACATGCTTGACCGCTACTAATCAATGCATCCACACTTCGCTCAGTCTTTTATCACACCCATGGATAGAGGGCGAACGGCAAGTCTATTGCCACATCAGGCAGGCACTATAATAATTTCAATTCCAAGCAAACAGCTATATTTATTTGGATAAAAAAACTGACACGAATGAAATAAAACAAATTTATTTGAACTTTAATATTTATTTGACTTATTTTATAACTTAAGTGGTAAACACATTATAATAAATGCCTCTGTGTTTATAATACTTGGAAAATTAACATTGATCAGTTAGATGTATTTTTTTTTATTTTTTATATTGCTTTGAATGACGAGACGAGCATGCCGTTCGACTGATGGTAAGCGATACGACCACCCATAAACAGTAGCAACACCATCCAGCACCTTGACTGACAAAATACTGAGTGGCATTCCACTGCGCTCGTCATCCTGAGACATAAGATGTTAAGTCTCATTATGTCCAGTAGTTATACTGGCTACAATATCCTTCAAACCGAAACACAACAGTGCATGCACACTGTTGCTTGGCGGTAGAAATAGACATTGCGGTGGTACCCACCCAGACGGCCTCTTACATAATGAGAGACCTACCACCAGTAATCAATCGTTTATGATAACAAAGTGTTAACTTTATCTTACAAAACATAAAAGTGATGTTTATGAAAAAAGTACTTTTGTTACATATTTCATAAGTAAGCATTTAGGAATTCAATAAAAAACCAATGTAGATTGTGTATTTAGTGCATTAGGCAATTTACGTATGTAATTTCAATACAATTCATAACATCAAGCCAACGAAAGGCATCTTGATTTTTATCTACCAAAAATACATTATTACAAAAATATACTTTCGTTATTTCTTTCGCAAAATGAAATAAAGAAGTAACGCATAAAGTACTTTCAATTTACTTATACTTAATACAATATTTTGCAAAAATTGGCAATTTCAAATTACATTTTTACTTATGCATGCGTTTTTGGGAAGCGTAAATATATTTTTACAATCATACCTATCTAAGTTTATGTACAAGTTAAGGAACATAATTGACATCAATACTAAATCCTTTTTTAACAATATATAGCCAAGTCTCGGTGGGCCTCTTCTTTGATATTCATTTAGTATCAATCCCAACTTTAATTTTATATTTGGTAACTCTCTTTGATAATACAATAATTTTAGCACAAATGTAGGCTTAAAAACACAATTTGCTTAGAATAGATAAGCGTGTCTTAAAGAAGGAAAAGTTAATCAGTACTTTCATGTACTTGCTTTGAATCATTAAATCCCCGAAGGGTTACACATTTTTAAATGTACATTCATACCTTATGATTAATTTGCAATAATGCTAAAATAGTAGATACATACGGACAATATCTGCTTTTTCTAGCCTCCGATTTTAGGCAAGTTCAAAATTGTATAAAATATACATAAATATACTAAGCTTAATATTATGTAGGTAAGACATATACTTATATCGAAGTCTTGTATGTACACTAACATTAGCAATAACCGTTGTAATTAGTGTTTAACTTATCACTATTTTGCTTCTGACCTCGCAAGTTAGATTTGTGGCTCAGAAAGCTAAAACAATGAGGATATTAACAACTATTTATTTTTATTGGTCTACTAACTGCGATGCTTTTGTAATGTTTAATATAAAAAAACTAAATAAAACAATCGTTTTACAAACATCCCAAAATACAAATAAAGCCGAAAGCTTATGCATAATTATTAAAAATAACCAACAAGTAACGTTATTTTTGGAAACAAACAATACAGTAGTGAACACATTTAGGAAAACAACGTATAAGTGGAAGCAGGACTAGATATGACGTCACCAGGACACGAACAGGAATACACGGGGCGAGTATACCAGAGACTGCATTAACTATTCATTTGATATAGTTGATGGAAGATGTTGAAGTCGAAAAACCATCTAAAAATCAATACTGGTTGATACCCACTTTTCCATGGCAAGAGTTTACAATTGAAAAGACTCATAACTACCCATATACCAAGCTCTCCTCGAATTATCCTGTCAAGAAAATCTAGAGTCATCAGACGAGGCTAAAGATCTTGGCTTCGCAGACTTAGCCTCCATCGTGGCCGGCCCAGCACTGCCCCCTCTCCAACCTGGGTTACCAGTACTCCTGTTGGTATACGTTGAAGAAGTAACAGGCACCTTCCTAGTTTGCCTAATCTTCAGTTTATTCAGCCATAAGTCTCTGGTTTTTTTATTACCTAGCACGAAGAACACGAAAAGAACAAACCCTTGGTAGGTCGCGGTTAACGTGAAGAGATATACCGTGACGATGTTTGTTGCTAGGAACAGTCCGAATATCCACGGTAAACCGAACAAGAAAACCAGAAGACAGCTGACAGAAGCACAGCGCAACGCCTCGTTGGTATCGCCGTGCCTCTGGATCCTTCTAGAAGCAAACACAGAGCGAACTATCAAAGCGAATAGCGTCCAGTTTGCAACCAACATCAACGCGATGGGCGCGTACACAGCCAGCCATAGAGCAAGCCCTGAAGGATAGCAGAAAGCTCCGCTGGGCACATCGCCATCAAATCGGCCCGCGTAGGAATGCGGGGCGACTGAAAGCAGAATTCCCACTACAGCACACGGAGCTCCCCATGAAAAAGCTGATGCTTTAAGCAGTTTGTGAGATGTATCCCTTGTAAACACCATTACAAGTCGTCTGTATGACAAAATAGCTGCAACCAGCATCCAGCAGAAAGAGGCCAGGGTCGAATAATGAAGTACAACGCCAATGAGCATACACGAAATGCTGTACTCGTCAAAATTTGCAAAGGCTACAATGAGAAAACAAGTGACCAATAAAAATATGGCTATGCATAACTGTAACCAGATTTTGTTGCTGAAGTCTCTCCTCCAGGTCCTGAACAATATTGCTGTTAATCCAACCATGAAAAGACCTATGATAGACATGATACACCCTACGATCGATATAATTTCTAGGGCGGTTTCGTGGCCTTCGGAGAAAGATGTCCTTGGTATGAGAATCTCGGCGAAATGTGTGAGATGGTCGCAGCGACAGGTGTCTAGGACACCCTCTTCATTTGACGGAATGAAGGTGCAGCCTTCTTGGGACCAGAAGCCTGTCCCATCTTCTAGGAAGTGCCAGTACGCGCAAGCTCGGCTCTGGTTACTTTCAATGTCGCCTCTCATTGGGGTTAGGTGGATGTCTATTACCTGTAATTAGAAAAAAACACTTATGATTACTATAAAACTACCAGTTTTGTTTTCTAGTGTCTCCACACTAGAACATCACCTATTAATCGATCGATGACTTTTAAAGACTTCTTTTCTAAATAATGTCCAAAGTGAGTATGCAGTAGGACTCCTTTTGATATCCTTAATATAGTTCTATACGTTTCACAAATATTTACATCATATAAATCCTATCAAAAAAAGATTAATTAAAACCGGTAAAAAATCAACAAGTTATAAACGTTACCTTCGGTAGAAGGGGTAAGTGTAAAGAAAAGAGACAAGATGCGCAATACACGCATGTGACGTCATCGGGAATTGCAACGCATGTGAAAGATGATATCGCCTCTACGCGCTTACTCTTGCACACTTCAATACTTGAAATATGTATTACTGCCTCATTTCTTAACCAATTTTAATGCTGTTTTCACAGAATGACTGCGTTTTCGTAGTATTTGCTGTTACATATAGAGTAATAGCTTTTGCCCGCGGCTCCGCCCGCGTGAATGAGTTTTCCCGGTATAAAAGTCCCGCTTAAAATGTAGCTTATATGACACGTTCGTAGATTTACCATAGCAGCGCCATCTATTGATTACTTACTCAACCCAGTCGAAAGGTATCGACATCTGTTAGAATCATTTGGAGTTAACAGATAATTGCGACTGTCAAATAATAACAGACAAATAATTAGCAATAAATTAAAATTGCGACTATAATTTGAGATTTAAACTATCCTATCTCTCAAGTTGGATCGAACTGCACATGGTGTGCGAATTTTATTATAATCGGTTAAGTGGTTTAGGAGTCCATTGAGGACAAACATTGTGACACGAGATTTAGGGTCATTCGGGGCAACAGCACGCAGTGGGTAAAAGTTCGCATGGTCAATATCTCGGAACCCATTGAGGGGGCTCAGACAATTTTTCGGCTAAATCAGGGGCGCGTCAGGGACGATGTCAGAGCCACAAGCTATTTTACCAAGCCTCACTTGTTTAGCGAAAAACGGTGATCAACGTGATTTTGTTGATTAGTTATCAACATTTTGTGCTGGGAAAAAAGTGTATGGCTAGACGGTGCATCAGTTTATAAAAGTCCGTTAATTATATTAAGTTTACATGATTATTATAGTATTTATTTTAGTCATTAATTCTGTCCTAGAAAATAAATGCGTCTCAACTAACGTGTGATTGTTTAAAATATTCCCTGTTTGGGTAAGAGTACGACATTAAAAGTACGCATCCTGTTATAACTACATTACAATGATCGCACGGTTTTTTCTTCTTTAAGCTGCAATTAAGTCGAATATTATTTGTAAAGATTTTTAAACCTTATACAGAAAAAAAATATTTTCATTAAACACTCTGCGTTGTTTTACCCACATAACGGGTCAATAGTACGAATTTCTCCCGATGCACTGAAACATGTATTGCAAAAAAAACAGTGAAGCAATGTACAAAAACTCATTAAATAATGAAAGTAGAACAAATTTCCTTTACATAGAGTGTTAAAACGTTTTTCAAGACACTATATTTTTGACTGTGTAGACGATAGAAAAAAAAGTGCGTACTTTTAGGCCGAATGACAAATCAAACATAATAAAATATCCTATTGATTTATCTTACTATACTAATACTATAAATGCAAAAGTTTATGACAATGTTTGGATGTGTGTTAGAAATAAACACAGAAATAACTAAACTGATTTGGATGAAATTCGGCACAAGGGTAGCTCAAGTTCTGAATTAACAGGTATTCTTATTATCGCGGCAATTTGCTCCCATGGAAAAAAAAAATCTGATTCTTTAAGTAGATGGCGCTGCCGTCGTACTGTGTTTTATGGACTTTCTGGCGGGAAAGGCTTTTCGCGCGAACGAAGCCGTGAGCAACACCTAGTAGCTTATGTTTACGACCGGCTCATGTACTTTACTTCATTAAATAGTTTACCTCTCCTTGATCAAATTCTGTAAGATTTTCCACGTTGATGCTCAGCACTCTACTGTTAACTGTATAATGGCCGATGCTATTCGGGAAGGCGCGGTCGGTCCTGAACACCACGAAGCTGATGCGACGCTCAGACGCAGCCACCGATGTGGGTAACTGCACCACCACTTCACTTTCTCCACTTTGTAAGTGAGTTGAGTTCACTGGTTCTGTGAATAAGATGAAGCAGCTGTTAGTACTCCTGCATTTTATGGCAATGCAATAATTCTAAGCTTAGTCACAGATATAGGCTGGTCAAAGGCGTTTTAAGTTAAAATTCGTAGAGGTGACATTGATATAATACTACACTATCATGAAACATTAATCTCATACAGACTCATTATCTTGGATAGCAATTCCTAAAGCTGGATCAAAGTAAATTTTATTTTTACGTATAATTATTTTCTTTAAATATGTATATACACTTACCTCGCATAATTTCAAAAGCATCCTCGGTGAAGACATCAGAATTCCTGGTAGCTATCCTGAGGCCCTTGACTGGCATTTTAGGCTGTGCATCCGCCACCAGCAGGGCTATATTCTCCCTCACAGCAGCCACGTCTTCTGAACCATCGAGTTCCATGCGCGCTCCTATATCGTCTAACAAATGTAGAAGCTGTCCAGGAATTTCCAAGTCTTCTGTGTCTGCTAGAAGTTCATCCACCTGAAAAGTTTATAGTTAATTGGTTTTATAATGTACGAGTATGTGATAACCAATGTTGTAAGTAGCCCTTTATGCGCCCGGTGCGAGCTTCTATAACTGCGCCCATGCACGACCTAGAACTTTGTATTGGTCTGGTAAATTCTGCGCCCCTCCAGGGTCTGCGCCCTGTGCCTGGGCACCGTTGGCCCGCCCTAGTTACGGCACTGGTGATAACATAGATGTGTATTGTGTATTATTATATTCGCAACTGTTATTTCGGACAGCACACGTTTAGCCGCTTTCTTCGGCGTATCAGTATTGTGCTTACAATAGCATAAAGTTTAATAATGTGTCCATGAGTAGGTAATGAGGGAATAAATATCATTTTTATTTATACGGTTTTCTTATAGCTATCAATCTTCGCGGTAAATCTGTCTCATTTTTTTGTAAATATATTAGGAAACTTTTTGTTAGGTACTAAGAAAGTTACTGCCCTTAAAATGCTACTTAATCCTAATAAAAACATAACAGGATCATAATCATATCACTAGCAACATGATATCATCACGTTACCTGATCGAAAGCCTCGCTGATAGTCTCCAGGGACACGGTTTCCGTGACGTTGTTGAGCAATGACTCCAAGTCTTGCATCACTTGCTCAAGTTGTTCTTGAGGCTGCAATCGAGCAGACATGTCAGTCAAATTTATACCCTATCTCATGTGATTATGCTTTGGATTCTTTAGTAACATTTATTATGGGTAGATTCATTGAAATACTAAACTTAGAAGGTACAATTCCCATTTCCAAGGTTTAAATGATATAATCAGTGCATCTTATTAAGTTATCTAACATGCTATCATGCAATTAATTCCCTTATTCCGAGTTAAGAATTCCCCATGTGGAAACGATAAGAATTAAAATATGTATTTAGTAGTGTGAGAATTTAGAGGGCTTCGCAAACGCTGGCAACTTGAAGAATCACGACAAAAATACTAGCAATAGGGTAACAAGATTCGATTAATTAAGTAAGTTAACAGTTGATTACATTAATTAAAATAACTTTTTCAATAAATTGCCAGCGTCAGCGCAGAGCCTTAATTATAAAAATCATTTGAATTACAATATTATTGTCATGAAATATATTTAATAAGCAGTCGCTACTATAGTTCAACATAGTCAATATTCCTGAAAATCGACTACAAATCCAAGGTTTCTGCATATCATTTCGAACGTCACAACAGCATTTCTACCGATTCTTGAAACAAAATTTAAACATTCAAGTTCCCTACATCAAACTTACCGGCGGCCTAGGCCTTGGAGGTGGCTCGGTGCTAAATATAGGTATTTCTGTTGACACCATAGGCTCGTCTGTAGTCGATGGGGGGCGCAATGGCGGGCGCGGCCCTTTGGTACATTCCACCTCACCCGATTCAGTGCTATTTGAAAAGCTATCTTCAGTAATCTCTAACATACTAATGGTAGTCAGACGCTCTGATGTGACCTCGACTGTGCTGCTTTCAGAAGGCCGATCAGTACTTGAGAGGGATGCTGTTCGTAGTTCATCGCTCTCTGCCGAACTATCTTCGTAGTCACGTCGGTCATTATCCATGGGCTAAAATATGTTAGTTATTAGTATGTGCGTTTCCTAAATGTTATTGACAGTTTGCGAAGAATGGCGTATAATTGGCGTGAAATAATTCACTTACGTATGATCAATATGTAAAGTTAAACTGGTTGGTAATTCTCATGAGTAACTGCGAATCGTGGATCCTAAACGATTTTATTACATAACAACATGTTTTCAGCAATTTCGTATAGAATCTAAATTGTCATGAGAACAAACTTCAACAATACGACCATTCCTGGCAAAATGAGTTGTTTTAAAATTGGGTCATAATTATAAAAAGCAAATGTTAATTCATTGGCAGATATTTGTTGCAGTTGCAGTGGCTTCATTGTCTTTATTATGACGCCAATAAATGCGGTTACGTTAAGTAATAGTAAATATTAATTAAAAGTTAGTTTTCAGTCCATGCAAGTTAATGATTGCAAATGCCTGTCATATTTCTGAAAGTTTTATTTTTGAATATAACCCTCACATCGAATAAAATCCTTATATAATGATAAATTTGAATCATCAGCATTGTTTCGTAGAAATCTAGCATAAATATTATAAATATGCATAACCTTGGGTATTTTATTTACATTTCTAATATTGACTCTCGCTATTAAAACAACATCGCTATATTTATAAAAGCTTTGACAACCGCCAACACGTAAGATCTGTAAACTCAACTTCGACTTAATTCCGAGTCATAAAACAGATATTAAGCAACATCACTTATTTTTTAATTCGTTTTATTTTTTAAATAGACTAGTGTTTTTGGAAAACTATACGATTCGTCTGGGATTTTTAAGAATTATATAACGAGACAAGTATACAGGAAGCGCTAAGACTGTCCATAGGTAGCATAACTATCAATGACTTCAAATCAGAGCTCTATACGACACAGCACTGCCCCCGCTATCCTGAGATAAATTGCATATTATCTGCAGATTTCATTAAACGATTCCAATCGCTCGTTTTCGATCAATCTTCACAATTTACCGATCAGAATAAAGCTTTTATAACATACTTACAAATAACTTACTTCTATGAGTTTATTTTCGGGATTAGATCAAAGATTAAGATTAGGATCGTCTATTAACATCGGCCGTAAATCTTATAATGTTGAGTAATCTTTTTTTTTTTCGCTAGAGGGCGTTGGGCAACAAACTCAAAGTTTGAATAACTCCCGCGAATTTTGAAGAATTTATTTATTTCTACGTTTTATCAAGAACTTTTTTGTGTGCATCTGTATCCTGCTACTACTCTGGACCTGCACAAACGTTGTCTAAACTGTACAGTGAAATATAAGTGATTTAAACGAAAAACTTTCAGAGAAACCGTTAAAGTTCTGTGTTTGTGAAATTTTCCTAAGGAAGCGCTGTTTTCTTGGTGAAATCCCCTACGGTGAGCCCCTCAGTTACAGTTTCAATTGTCTTTTTCTTAAAGTCAATATTAAGAGGCTCGTAAATAACTGTGTAAACAAATTCATAAGAAGATAACCTACAATACTCAAAATTTTACGTTGGGAAGGGCGCCATCTTCTGAAGTTTATGCAAACTAATTTATAAAAAGGGATATTACTTCCTGAGTACAACTGCTTTAGTGCGCCATCTATATTTTTTTTAAGCCGTAACTTCTTAGAAGACACTCAGGAAGATCCATTAGAATTTGCTAATAGAACCAATAATTGCATAGAGGGCGCTTATTTGAAATTTATTAAAATGAATTGTGGGGCGTGCAACAAGACAATTCGAGAGGATCGGAACTCCGAAGATATTACAGTCATCAAATGTTCTTCGTGTATATCTCGTTACCATTTGGGCTGCCTAGGTCTTCCAAGAGAAGAGCTTAAATTGGTTCGCACCGGAGGGTACAATAATTATCGCTGCCCAGCCTGCAAAGCCAAAACTAAGGAACGTGTCACCGACTCCACACCGATACGCTCGGGAAAACGCAGCAAGGAGCCAATGTCTGTCATGCCGGAAATCAAAGACAACGTTACTGAACTGCCAAACTTGATAGAAGCCTCAGCTCTAACCCATGTCTCAGTTGACGTCATCCAGTCTTTCACCCAATCTCTGCTGCAGCTCCAAACTGCATTTGATAACATGAAACACGAAATGGGAAACTTTACTTTATCTCTTAACTCTACTTCTGCAGACATTGATCAGTTTCGGAAGGAAATCTACGAGATGAAGAAGGAGCTAAAAGAGTTGGACCGGTTCAAAGCGGAAGTAACCTGTTTGCGAGCTGAAGTCCAAGAGTTGCGGCAGGAACTGGAATCCAAACAACAGCGAGATTTCCTGAAAGACATTGAAATAACCGGTATCACTGAGCACAGGGGTGAAAATCTATCCCAGATAGTTTCAAACCTCTCCACAAAACTCGGCGTCAGCTTGGATTGCCGTGATATTGACGACATTAAACGTGTCGGTTTGCGTGGGAATGAAAGCTGTAAAGAAAGACCTCGGCCTGTGATCGTCACTTTGACTAGACGCGCTCCGCGTGATCAGCTCCTTCGTGCCGCTAGGGTAAGACGTGGCATCACAACTGATATGATCGAAGTTTTAGGCAACTCACGTCGCGTTTACATAAACGAACACCTTACGAAAACAAACAGAGTTCTTTTCAGTAAGTCGCGGTCCGTGGGCAGTCAACTAAAATTTAAGTTTATTTGGACCTCGCACGGATCTATCTTTATGCGGAGATCTGAAACTAGCTCTGTCCTTCGCGTTACCTCTGAGGCGATTCTAGATAAGTTATTAAAACAGGATTCAGTGCCTTCTAATTTCAATGATCAGTCGCCTACCTTGCAGTATTCCTAATACAAAGAATCCAGTTAAAGTCTTGTTGTACGCTAGTTATGTTGTCTTTTATTTTAAGAGTTTATGTTTGTTTTTATATCACATATTTAGCTTTATATTCATAGTTGGTTACTTGTTTGATGTTAAAGTGTATACCTCATTACCTCATAACTTTTATGTCCGTTGTCGATGGCTTTGCCTTTTTAATATAGTTTTGTTCCTATATGCTCTTAAATACTTGTTTTATATAATTGAGTTATACTGCAGAGGGATCACATCGCAATGCGTATTGTTTGCCTATTCTCTATGCTTTATATTTCTTACAACCTTTTTCTATGTCTGTGAACTGCTGAGTCTATGTCCTTTAAATGGGTCAATCTTACACTTACTTAAACACCATGGATAGTTTGCGCATAGTTAAAGAATTAGATCAATCTCGGTTCATCAACTGCCTTTTAATAAATAAATTGGAAGATTGTAAATCTATTCTCACAAATGAATACAATCTGAAAGTAATCTCGTTTAATATTAGGAGTATAGGCAAAAATTTCAACTCTTTTCTGGTTGCCCTGCGCCGCCTTGACACCAAATTTGATGTTATTTTACTTACTGAGTGCTGGCTAGACGATAACACAGTTATAGGTAATATTCCAGGTTACTCCTCATCTTATTCGCAGCGCAACTTGAACCAAAATGGAGGGGTCGTTGCATATGTTAATGATAAATGGAATGCTTGTGTTTCTGAACCTCATTTAGACGAAGCGTGTTGTTTACTCATTGATATCCCAAAATACGCAACAATTTTAGGTATATACCGCTCTCCATCATTCAAAAACACTTATAATTTCATTCATTCTCTTGACACTATTCTGGAAGACCTTAAAACTAAACCCAACCTTATTATAGCCGGTGACATTAACATCGACATACTAACAAATGGTACTAAAAAGCTTGACCCCTCTGAATATCTTTGTACGACTGCTGGTCATGGCTTCGTTCCAGCGATTTCCCTTCCAACCAGACTTGAGTCCTGTCTAGATCATATTTTCTTAAGATCCAAATTTCAAGCAATTGGCTCTGTGTGTGACACGGACATAACCGACCATAAAATGACATTTTTGGGTATAGCAATAAGAAGGCATAAGACCAAACCACAAAGAACAAGAACGGTTATTAATTTTGAAAATGTTGTAGAGGAATTAAAAGGATTTGATTGGGTTTCGGTTTTGAGTGAAAATGATGTTGATATGGCCACACAGAAATTCTTAGACATACTATCCTCCATAGTCGAAAAATTTACTCATATAGTCAAAATTAGCCGTTCTAAAGCAGTAATTGAACCATGGATTACCCCTGGCTTGCTTCGCTGCATCCGGCACAGAGACCATCTGCACTTACTAGTCAGAAACCAACCGGACAATAGTATTCTATCCACATCATACTCTAGGTACAGAAATTTTTGCAACAATTTATTGAGGAAATTAAAGGCTGGTTATGAGAGTAATCAGTTGGAAAAAAACCATAAGAATTCTAAGGCTCTTTGGAGTACTATTAAGAAGATTTGTCATTTTAAAAATAAAAATTGCGGTCCGTCTGAATTATTAACGAATTTTGATAATCCTGCAGATTCGCTCCAAAAATGTAACGAATATTTTGCTACTGTTGGTACTAATTTGGCTAATAAAATCCTAATTGAAACGAAAGAAACTGAGCATAATCTGGCATCCAACACGTGCACCACAAATGGCCCATCAACTTCTTTCTATCTCTCTCCCACTGACACTTCGGAGGTCAAAAGCTTGATAACTTGCCTAAAAAATGATAGTGCTCCAGGGTTGGATGGATTCACTAACAATTTCATAAAAAAATCCAAATCATACATCGCTGCTCCATTAACACACATTTACAACCTCAGTTTCAGTTCAGGACAATTCCCGGAGGTCTGGAAAGTCGCTACTGTTACACCAGTCTACAAGGATGGACCAAGAGATATCCCAAGCAACTACAGACCCATATCTCTGTTAAGTGCTTTTTCCAAACTACTCGAAAAGTTAATTGACAAACGTCTTAGAAATTTCATGGAGAACAATAAACTGTTTGCGGATAGTCAGTTTGGTTTTCGAAAGTCTAAATCTACTGAAGATGCTGCGCACAAACTTGTGAATAGTATTGCATCACATTTGGATCAGGGCTTAAGATGTTATGGAGTTTTTCTCGATCTGGCTAAAGCGTTTGACACAGTCTCAGTTCCTATTTTGCTGCGTAAATTGGAAGGGTTAGGAATCCGCGGCACTGCTTTGGATTGGTTTAGCAGTTATCTATCAAACCGTCAACAACTAATTCACATCGATGGGATGAAAAGTCTTTCGATCCCCATAAATTACGGCGTGCCCCAAGGCAGTATTTTGGGTCTTCTACTATTCATTACATATATGAATGACATCCATTACCTCAAGTTAGATTCGGCTGAAGTGATTTGCTATGCTGATGATACCGCCATTTTGTTCTATGGTCACAACTGGGAGAAAGCCAAACAAGCTGCAGAGAAGGGACTTTATAAAATAAATATTTGGCTTCAGAAGAACCTTCTGACCCTTAACACAAACAAAACCAAATTTATTTGCTTCCACAAAACTGCTAAATCCCAGCCACCTCCTCTACCAGATCTCAGGATCCACACTAACTGCACGCCTGACTTGTTCTCGAGTTGCTGCTGCAAACAAATCCTACGGACCAATGAAATTAAGTACTTAGGTTTAATTATCGATGAACGTTTAAACTTTCAGACACATATAGGTACATTAACTGGTAGAATCCGTAAGGTCATTGGGATTATGAAACTTCTACGTAACTCTGCCAAAATTCAAATTATTAAGTTGGTTTATTTTGCAATCTGTCAATCTCTGCTTAGTTATTGCATTGGTGTTTGGGGTGGTGCAGCTAAAACCATCATGTTGCCACTTGAGAGAGCCCAGCGTGCCGTTTTAAAAACAATGTTGTGTAAGCCCTTTAGATTCTCAACAAATGCTTTATACAAAGAAGTGGGTGTTCTTAGAGTTCGTCAGTTATACATCCATAAAGCGTGTGTTTCGACACACAGATTAACATTAAACTCTACAGAATACAAATCATTATTAAAGAAGAGGATTTTAATTCTAAAACTGCCTTTAGCTAACTCTAGTTTCGCAAAAAGGTTTCAATATTATGCCTATCCATCTCTTTATAATAAGGTATCTAGATTGTGCCCTATAAAAGACTGTTCAACCAAAGACTGTTCCGTCAAAATTCTGAACTTCCTTAAAAATCTAGATTACGAATATACAGAAAATATTTTAAGCTCCACAGTCATACAAATAGGTACTAAGGGAAACAGTAATTAAGAATTGAATTTGAATTTTGTCTCACTTTATAATTGTTTTCTTTTTACGTTTTTTTTTTTGATTATTGTTTTTTGATTTGTATACATTACGTTCTTATATTGTTTTGGTATTCTGTTACGTGTATTTTCTTCCTTTCACCCTAACACTCAGCTGAAGCTAACTCTGTCATGGGTAGCCCAAGATACAGGCTACGCCTAGTTTGGGTACCTCTGGAAATTCTTATTTTAAGGATCTCATAGTGTTTATTAATTTTAGATAACATTGATTCTCTGTAAGTCTATTTTTTCAATAAACGATTTTCATTTTTCGATTTTTCATTTTCAATGACACTTGCTAAAATATTCATCAATATGGACACAATACCTCAGGCTCGTCCACTTTTTGAAAACAGAGCATAATGCAGTTATAAGTAGCAATACTAACTCTTAAATACGAGAAATAAGGAGCGGCAATAGCCTAGTTGGGAGTGGAACGGACTGCCGAGACGAATGTCCGCAGGTTCAAAACCCAAGGACACACACCTCTGACTTTTCTAAAAAAAAGTTATGTGTGTATTATTTGTGAATTATCGCTCGCTTTAACAGTGAAGGAAAACATCGTGAGGAAACCTGCATACCTGTGAAGTTCTCTGAATTTCGAAGGTATGTGACGTCTGCCAACCCGCACTAGACCAGCGCGATGGACTAAGGCCTTAGCCCTCTCAGTTGTAGAGGAGGCCCGTGCTCAGCAGTGGGCAGTATATAATACAGGGCTGGTATGGTATGGTATGGTAAATACGAGAAACTAGGGGTCATAGTTGATTTTACAGATCTCATAATTTGGCACGATGATACCAAAAAGCCACACGAAACGCCAAAAACCGCCTCACGTACATACGCTTGTATGAAGATAACTTCCGCATTAAATTCGCATATACTGCAAATTTTCTCATCAGACTCAAAATCTGGCTTAAAATACAAATTGAGCTCAAAGTCTTGAGGCACGGCGACATGAAAGTTCAAATCTGTCGAAATCTCATTTTGTTCATTATCGAACTTTAATCCTTCTGTCATCTGTTAAATCACGTGACATCTGTCAATCGTAGTTATAATCTGACACGTCTAGCTGAGCCACAGAACAATAATGTGAGCTGAGCACACCAAAATTTGGAATCAGAATCTTTTATGGACACTAAAAATGATTTACTAAACGATAGACTTTGATATATCGCTCTACCCTTGTCAACTTTGTAAGGATGATAGAGACTGCAAGATGAGGATTGTGTTTAGCGTCATACGTATTTAGATATATGTACAAATCAGCTTGAATATTTCAGACTGAATATACAAAACGCTAGTAGGGCCGCAGCTACACGCCCAAATAAACGTGCCAGATAATATTTACGCATATTACCAACTCATTCTGAAAACTGACGCAAAATAACAGCTATGTAAAATAAAGAAAGAAACATCGAAGAGCTCAAGAAAAATTTAACGATGTTTAAAGAAACCATAAAAATGTAAAGTACACAGCCGTTTATAATAAAATATTCTTCAAATTCAGAGATTTTTTAAATATATTCTAGTATTTAATAGCATTATATAGTACATTCATTACAATAGACTAAAAACTACTAATAGTTTTATTGCCTATTTAAACCACGGAATATAAAAAGTTTAAATCTGTATTGAATCTCTAAAATATTAGTACTCACCGCTATCGCCATGGTCCCAACAGTGGGTATGATCATGGTGACCTCGCTGTGGACTCTAATGGACCCAGTAACTGGCTGGGAGTCCGACGCTCGACACCCCTCAGCATCACTGGTAATCCACTGAACTCCTTCGTTGAAGTTTCCTATACAACTGTAGTTCTGACACGAAGTGGTTATTACTGATGATCCTGAAAATTGATATCATGTTTGTATCCTATGGCGATAGGCAAATACTATGGATCTTGTAGGAGAGCCGTACTTAAATTAATACTTGTATATTTTTATTCATATTTATTCATATTAATGAAATGATGGAACGTTTTAGGATTTTAACAAGTACGTCTGGCAATAGGGCAGGCTTATGTTTAATATGGACATTTCCAAAGGCTCAATATGATAATGATTAAAATAAAACTACTTAACGGATTTTTTCATGACATTTGTTTCATTTTTACTCGCGACGTTTCCGGTACGTTTTTCCCGGTCCGCCCCGTGACCAGAAGAATAAAATCTCCGAAACGTGATGATGGTGGAAGGACGCCTCTTTGGACACCGGGAGGTCCTGTTATTTTTATCTAAATTTAAATGACTAGTACTTTATTTCAGTCAACAAAAGTTTCAATTAGTTTTAATGTGCATAGGCAATTTGAAGTTTTCAATTTGTTAAGCTATTTTTATATGAGACTGTACAAGGATACAAAAATGATACTAAGACCTACATACTGGCGACCGCTCATTGACTTCTGAACTTGCGGGACCTCTGTACCAATTACACTTAACTGCATTACATTTTGAATCATCACAATGTCTCAATTTTACTTCCTGATGATTATGACTTATTCATGTTTATAATTACTGTGTGGATAATTCGACCGACCACAATGCCATTTATGGCCTGTTTCACACGTTTCAAGTAAATTTTATTTGTAAGTTATTAAACAGCTAATTAAGACAGCACTCATTTGATTCGCTGGTCTGGAACAAAATCCTCCTTCAAAATATTGTGTCATAAATATAAAGATTTTATTGCTCTGAATCTGTTCCCGACGGCCGATTTTTTCTATCACGTCTAGATTTTTTGATATGATTTTTTTTGGGTTTTTTTTAATTCGTTTTATGCGATAACATTATAAGCAATATATATTCATACGAAATAGGTTTTTGCTAGTCGTAGGAGAAAGAAGGAAAGTGCTGAAAGTGGTTTCTATCGTAGTACATATGCGCCTGAGCATTATTCACTGCGACTTTACAACAGTTAGTTGAAAACTTATCTTGGAGAAGTCTTGGGGCTTATGACGGATGAAGTTTTCAATTCGAAGTTGAACAAAGCTGAAAGAAAAGCTTGGGTGGCTTTTGTAAAAGTGTGTCATAATTTTCTTGGTAATACAAAAGCTGACAACTACCGACAAATCATTCGAGAGGTTCTTTCTGCTTATAAAGCTTTAGGTTGCAATATGTCACTCAAAATAAATTTTTTTGACCCGCATTTAGATTTCTTTCCGGAAAATCTCGGGGCCGTATCAGATAAGCATATCATAATAATAGCATAGCATAATATTATATAATTATATCTACGTATTTTTATATACACCTGCTTCTTCTCATCCCTACATCACCCAAAGGTAGACTGGTAGATAATGCCTAAGGCATTAAGTCCGCCTATGTACATGATTACATATAAAGTTAAATAAATAAATAAAAATAAATAAGTGTGGTGAAAGGTTTCATCAGGATATTATGCATATTGAAAGATGCTACAATGGTAAAAGGTCAGAAGTAATGCATGCTGATTTTTGGTGGTCGATGCGCCGAGAAACTTCGATGGAAACGATGAAAAGAAAAAAAACTACAAAATAACTTGAATTATATTACCATAATGAGATAAACAGACTGATATTTCTATCCCTAGTGACTGTAAAATTTGCGTTTTTCGTTGTAAAACTTAGACCATAGTCTTTTTCACTTTTTGGAATTGTTGTTACTTTGGTAATATCGTTTTTTTAATTAAATGGACATTATATTTAAAATCTATGTGCTGTATTTATTTGCATGTTAAATTCCGTGTTTAGAGCACCAAATATAATGTTATCATGCATGAAAACAATGAGGAGAAAAATAAATTTTTTTTTGCAGGCCAGTGTTACCATTCAGTTGGGAGTAAAGATTACAGAAAAGCGGCAATAGCTTAGTTAGGAGTGGAACGGACTGCATAGACCAATGTCCGCAGGTCCAAAACTCAACGGCACGCACCACTGACTTTTCTAAAGGTATGTGTGTACTCTTTGTGAATTATCGCTTGTTTTAACGGTGAAGGAAAACATCGTGAGGCATACCTGAGAAGTTCTTTATAAGTATTTCGAAGGTATGTGAAGTCTACCAACCCGCACTAGGCCATCGTGGTGGACTTAGGCCTAAACCCTCTCAGTAGTAGGGGAGGCCCGTGCTCAGCAGTGGGCAGTATATAATACAGGGCTGGTATTATTATTATTATAAGATTACAGTGTGAATTTTGTATTTGGTCGGCTTATACATTTATGTGACAGCAACATATATCAGCAAGCAGTGAAATCGACCCTTACTATTATTAAAACGCGGCTCATGAAAAATTGCTACCATCTTGCTATATAAAATGACCTACATGATCTTCCTACAATCTTGCTTACTGCAAAAACGATATCCTAGCCCTCAAAGTTTGAACTACTTAACTTACCTAACGGCACTGCGGCGATGGTATCCACTGCTGGGCAGTAGTACACTGGCTTCATGAACAACACTTGCAGATCATCCCACCTTCCAGGCGGCACCGGCATCATATCTGGATTTATCTCTATATGGACCAACGCCGTCTTCGCGTCCAAATACATCCTCTTAACCTTCCTATTTCTAATGACATCTTTATCTTTCAAATCCACAGATAGTTTAGCCTTATAGGTTTTTATTTCCTCCTCAATATTCGTCGAGTTTTGCAATGCCTTGTTCGAGAAACGATCTGCGTACTCCTTCGTGTATCTTGTTAAGTAGAAGATGTATTCAGACAGCTTCTTCTCCCATAATTTGTGGAATTTTTCTAGGCTGTCCAATTTGTATTTGTCCTTCAAGAGAATTTTCACAGCATACTCATTGACCAGTGATTGCTTCTCTCTGATGAAGAGTTGCATATTAGATTCTGCGACGGCGAAGTTCGTTTTGTCGATATGAGTACACCAATAATACCCGTCGTCTTTTGGTTTTAAAACGTAAACGTCAGAGGTCTCGTCGTACGTTACTTTGACTGATTTCGGATAGTACACAGATTCGGTGAAACAGAATATCTCGCTTTCGTCGACTGGTTGGTTAACAGAAAGAATTATTTTGTTTTCGCTGAAAAAAGACATTTCATTAGAACTAGTAAATAAACTGGCTTTACCACGTGGCGTAAATATCATCACATTTTACCCAAACTACTTACACATCAACACTAACGGTCAAAGTAACACGCTTCAACTCGATAGGTCTTTCGCACAGCACGTCGTAGAAGATGTAGGAGTTGTTAACCAGAACCCAGAAATTGTCCTGGACCGCGCCCAGAGTCGTGTCACTTGAAAAGTTAGTGTCTGCGAAGTTCCAATCAGATTCCTCCATCTACAAAATTGAAATAGATGTAAACCTTAAACTTAATATAGGTATATCTGGACCCGCCCAAAAAGCTAAGTAAAATGTAATAAAAAATTAAATTCATTAAATAACACACACACACGCCTGTTATCCCCGAAGGGGTAGGCAGAGGCGCAACTAGTGCACCCACTTTTCGCCGAGCGTATTCCGTCCCATGATGTGATAGGGGGCGAGCCTATCGCCATATCGGGCACAAATTTCAGACTCCGGGGTGATACTGAATTTAAAACCCAATATCACTTTGCCCGACCCGGGAATCTAACCCAAGACCTCAGCATTGCAGTCATACCGTAATACAACTACGCCACCAAGGCAGTCATTCATTAAATAAAAAAATAAAAATGATGTATGGTATGAATGTGTGGTTTGCACCTCTGCCTACCCTTTCAGGTATAAAAGGCGTGAGTGTGTGTGTGTGTGTGTATGAATATTTATAACCAAATTAATAAAAATCACTACTTACTACAGTAGTTCCTTTGTCAGGCTCGATGCTCATCACAGTGTCTTTTCCTAACCACACAATGTTCATAGGATACATTGGATAGGATCCTGAGGTTTCAAAGTAAGGGTTGTTTGAGTACCTCCATCCTTTATTCAGGAGGGAACCACCTCTCTTCTCACATAACTCTTCAGCTTGTTTCCAAGTCGCTCGAACCGCACCGCCTCCTACGGCCGATACAGCGACCACGCAAGTAGGCCATGGACTAGAAAACCTCAGAGAATCCTTGAACTTGTCACAACCTTCAGTCTTGCCTTTGTCAGGATAAGGTTTTACAACACAGTATCTGTAATTCCTCTCGTCACAACTGACAGCAGTGAAATTCGAAACCGGATCGATCACGATACACAAATATTCATCTATGGTCGAATATTTCTCGTGACTCACTTCGAAAGATGTCGATAGTAAGTCTCCGGTGGGGTCAGAGTACGACCAATCTGCAAACGGACCTCCAGGGTACAAACTCCTGTACTCCGTCCATAGTACTCTCTCTGACTTTGTAATGTTATAACTGTAGTACAGTTTTGAGGTATAAAGGTTCCCTGCGCAATCTTCTAAGCTGTCGCTGAATGATTCCGGGCCTTTTAAGCGGTAGCATATTGGGTCTTCTTTCTCCTTTGAATAAGCGATTTTGTAGCCTATAGGACATCGATTTTTCGGCGATTTCTTCGCATGTGACTTTGTTTGTATGCACAGTAGAATCACGACTGCGTTTACCAACAGTAGATGCGGTTTAACCATCTGAAAATTGAGATATATCTAATAAAATATACTATAAACATATATTTTGAAGGCCTTAATGCGACCGAAAACTAACCTAAGTTAGTTTAACTTTGCTTGCATAGCTGAGGTATTTTTATACTTGTGTATAAACCGCTAACTATGTAAACTAACCTCTGTACTAAGTTAGCGGAACAATTGACCTATTAAATTTTAAAATCTTCATAACATCATTTCATGAAGGAATATAAAAAAAAACACATTTAATTAAAGGACAATGGCGAAATCGTATTTATAAATAAATTATGCGTTTAGAAATTCCATACATGGTAATCTCAATATAATTATTTTGTATGATTTTTCAGCATACTAACTTTAGTTGTACAAGTGTGTATAAGTTGCATAAATTATTAAAAAAACTTAATTGACTTTTTAGCAATGTGTTACGGCCATTTTTTATGAATGACATAAGATTATTTAGGCTACCAAAACATCCTTTTTATCAGGTCTCTAAAAATTGCAAAAAATATATCTGACTATAAAATGTTCATTAGGAATAACAACAAAGATTTCAGCTTTCTTACCACATTTTTTTTACTATGTATATTCTATTCTATACATTCTTACCAGCTGCCTGTTGGCTGTATAGTTACGGTCATTGCTTATATCATTTTAGAAAAAAAAGCTATTTCCGACATTTCGTTTCTAGCATGTAGTATTTTTGTAAAATGTGTGATAATATGTTTTGATTGATAATACTGTACCTGGTCGAGCAACCGTACTGTAGGTTGCTGTCATACCATCACAGTTGTCTGGTATTTGGGTTGGGCCGCCAGACAAGGCAATGTATCTGCCCCGGGAGAATTTTTAGATGAGATATTTATCAGAGAGAATTATTATGAAGAAGATGAATAAACATAAAAAAAAAACAAATTGTGTTTTATTTTTTTTCAGAACTCGTTTTTATTTAATTGTTATTTCCCAAAGTCTAGGACTTAGGGTCTGAACGTATTTTTCCCAATAGTTTCAGAGTTTATTACAAAAAAAAAAACAAAGAAACCTTTACTATTTACTATAGTAGTATCTATAAATAATAAATGATTTGATATATAAGCTTGTATAGCTGAGGAAGGTGCATGCCGCGCGCTAGTATGCCGTGTGGCAGATCACCCTTCTCCATGTTTAGTGAAATGTTAGGTTCGAATGTGATGAGGGAGGGTCTCGCTTGACAATAGACAGATTACCAAACATTTTATGAGTTTCATTATTCATATTATTATGTAAGAATCAATTCATAAATGTCAACTAAATCATAACCTCAAAATCTTTAAAATGAAAAATCTTTAGATTTAGACTTTTTTCACTAATAATCTTGATACATAATTGTTTAGGAATTGCTGCTGAATTGTTAAATATTTTTTTTACTTCTAAACGCTAAACATTTACATCAACTAAAATCATGTATGGAGACCTGCCATTGTCCTTTCAACATGATATAAAATTTTATAATAAAAAACCTAACAGGAAATCATAGTATGTCTTTGCATAACAACATAAAAAAAATCGAAGCCATAGATGGTGGGCCATGTTAGGAACTGGGCTATGTTTGGTCACAATACTGAGTAATATTCTTGGCTATGCGAACTAAGCTAAACTGAATCAGCTTAGTTTTTGGTTTGCTACCAGCGTCACACTGCCCTCCTTTTCCTAATCTTTCTTCTTCTTCTTTACCTTCCTTATGGTAAAGATCTCTTAACATTAGGGGATCCGTTTCCTTGTCTACCAGCGTATCACTTAGACAATGAATATCTTAGATAACAATTAATAACATAGGAGTACTAGGAATAAGATGGTTTATATACTAGGAAGGGATAACTTAATGATAAACGCAAATAATACCAACTTCTAATACTTTTTATATATTTGGTGCATTTGACACACCTAACGTAAGAATCTGTATGTAGGTATATAATAAAATTGTAGCAGGCCGATGTCTGTACATTATAGATATTGAAGAAAAACGAATATGGGAGTACTTTATTAGAGCAACAGAAGCCAAAACAAGTGGTTTTTGAATTGTTGTCTGTCGGTCTGTATGTATTGCTTGAGATCTAACTTAAAATATAGGCTCAATTTTATCGATACTAATACTATTAAGAAGTAAACTTTGTAAGTTTGTTTGTAGGTAGGAATCACTAGAACTACTGAACCGATTTCGATGACATTTGGTATAGAGATAATTTGTAGTCCTGGAAAGGACATAGGTTTTTATCCCTGGAAATACAAAGTGGGACTTTTATAATGATTCCTTATATAATGATTCCTTATGTTTACGCGAATGTTAGACATTGAAATTAAACGATTATAACGGATTTTATCGCGGTTTTTTATTTAATTTTTAAGAAAAGAAAAAGAAAAATTAAATAAAAAACCGCGATAAAATCCGTTATAATAGTTTAATTTCAATGATTCCTTATATTTACGCGAATGTTAGACATTGGAATTTTTCTTTTCTTAAAAATTAAATAAAAAACCGCGATACAATCCGTTATAATAGTTTAATTTCAATGGGACTTTTATTCCAGAAAAACTTTCTCACGCGGGCGGAGCCGCTAGCAAAAGCTTTATTATTAGGACTTTACCTATGAAGTTGCCATTTTACGATACTGGCCAGTATCGAAGACCTATTATTTATTTTTTACAAGTTTACATGTTTGGATTTCAGATTTGGCAGTAAGATAAGATTGTAAATAAATCTCTTTAATTACTGCTCCAATTATGAAAAAAATATATCCTCAGAGGAAGGTACGTGGGGTCGCTATAGCTACCTTCTATAGGATGCTATTTGTTTACTTGTTGGGAACGGACTTTAGCAGGAGAAACCGCGATCTAGCATGGTACAATTTCCTTTTATTCTGAGTTTGTCCTATTCTTCACTACAAAAGTAATTTGACTGTTCCGAAACATTTTGCTGCAAAAACAGCAACAAAAAGCCGTTAACACGTGTGATTTGTGATTATAATTAGTTTGTGAAATGTGTCTGTTTTGATGTACATTCACTCATTTCAACCGTGACGGGGACGTAATCAATTAATTAACAAGATATTGATCTAATTAGTTACCGTAAAAAATCAGTTACTGCTTACATAAACACATCGGCTGTAGAATCTGTACCTTTTTATGTATTGGTTTGTTGTTTGTGTGTGTGTGTGTGTGTGTGTGTGTGTAGTGAAATAAATGGTTTATATGGTTTAGAAGTATGAATTACTTTAGAATTTAGATAGTTTACGCGGACCCCGCAGTAAAGAACTTAACGTACCTAAATATTGGATAGAAAAAAAATCCAAAGAAATCAGTCATTACTAATAACACTCTATTTATACATTACCTTGCTGATTGGTGCTATGTAAAATATTTAATATATTTTTTCTAAGTCGATTCTCGACTGTGAGTAAATTATAACTGACTGCCTCGGTGGCGTAGTTGTATTACGGTACGACTGCAAGGCTGAGGTCTTGGGTTCGATCCCCGGATCTGGCAAAGTGATATTGGATTTCTTTTTCTATTCAGTATCACCCCGGAGTCTGGAATTTGTGCCCGATATGGCGATAGGCTCGCCCCCTATCACATCATGGGACGGAATACGCTTGGCGAAAAGTGGGTGCACTAGTTGCGCCTCTGCCTACCCCTTCGGGGATAAAAGGCGTGAGCATGCGTAGTAAATAATAATTTATTTAGATATACGAACTCTTAAGAATAAGTGCATGTTTTCTTTGAGTTTTGTATAATTGCACAATCTGCGCATTTCTCTCCAGGATTTATGTCAACTTTCCAATGTGAATATTAATTATAGTATCGCTCGCGGATCCGCCCGCGTGAAAAAGTTTTCCCAGGATAAAAAATATTTCCAGAGATAAAAAGTAGTCTTTAGCACTCAGGAGTAATGCAGGTTCCTATTAATGAAAGAATTTTCAAAATCGGTCCAGTAGTTCCTGAGATTAGCGCGTTCTACTAAACAAACAAACTCTTCAGCTTTATGATATTAGTATAGATGCAACAGGCAGCTACATACATCACGTTTTATCCTCGAAGGGGTAGGCAAATTTGCAACCAGGGCACCTACTTTCCACCATGAGTGTTCCGTTCCATCATGTGATAGGGGTGAGCCTATCGCAATATCGGGCGAAAATTCCAGACTTCGGCCTGATATTCTCCCTCTTGACCGTATTCAACGTCGGGCAGCTCGTACCGTCGACGACCGTATTCTTTCCGATCGGCTTGATCCTTTGGCTTTGCGTAGAGATGTAGCATCGCTCTGCATTCTCTATCGCATTTACCACGGGGAGTGCTCTGAAGAATGGTTCGGACTTATCCCTGCTGCTGAGTTCCATCACCGTACTTCGCGGCAGAACTCCAAATTCCATCCACATCACCTCGGAGGTTGGCAATCCACCACTGTACGTTTTAGCCGTCATTTTTTACCACGTACTAGTAAACTATGGAACCAATTGCCGCCAGCAGCATTTCCGGACAGATACGACCTGGCGACCTTCAAAAAAAGAGCGTATTCCCACCTAAAAGGCCGGCAACGCATCTCTGTGCCCCCTGGTATTGCAGATGTTCATGGGCGGCGGTGATCACTTACCATCAGGTGAACCGTATGGTCGTTTGCCCCCTTTACCATAAAAAAAAATATTGAGCAGGTAACCCAATATCACTTTGCCCGAACCAGGATTCGGACCCGGGACCTCAGAACGGTAGTCGTACCGCACACTCAATATAACTAAGCCATCGAAGCAGTTAACAACAATGTCGATAGCGGGAGAAACGCCTGCCGATAAAGAAAAGCAACGCTGCCCAGAAAGTAAAAAACTCCAACACTACATGGAGTATACCACCATGAGACATCAAAACCAATATAATTTCTACTAATATATTATTAATTATTATTTAAACTACACTAATATTATTATTTCGTGCTCACTGACGGAGTTCACAGAGGCCGCTTGTATCTTAGTTCCTTCTTCCTAGTCGTTTCCTCATTACTGAGGGTCGTGACCACCATGCGTTTATGCATGGTAGTTTTCTTGGGATAAATTAGTAACGGTAGTGTCCCATTCCTTTCCGTCCCAGTCTTTTTGAGGTTATTTAGTCCTCACGGCTACTGACGCCGCCCTTTGATTAAGGGTGTCGGGTTATTTACCGCCGCCTGATGCTCGGCGTTATTGTATCTTAGTTAGTTATACTTGATATAATGTAGTCAAATGTTGGTTGCTGTATTTATTATAATGTTGTATATGTCCTTCACTACTGTATTGGGTGTAACCTGTAATTAGTAGTAAGTATGTGGAATATATATATAAATAAATAAAAAAAAAGATTTGATTTTTTGTTTATTTGTAATGGATTAATTAAAAAACTATTGGACTGATTGTAAAAATTCTTTCACCGCTATGAAGCTACATTATCAGCGAGTAACATAGGTTTCATCCCGGGAAAATATAAGGCGGGACTTTTATCGCGGAAAAAATTATTCACACGAGCTGAGCCGCGGGCAAAAGCTAGTGCCAAATAAACTAACTTCAGTCTTTAAAACTGGCACACAACTACGCTTACGATTCTATGAACTGATTGAATACAGAAAAAGCTTTGATACCTACATAGAATAATTATAATCTACCTGTATTCACTTGAGTAGGTACTTTAATTTTATGTTTGATACCGGTTTGATGTCTGTCCACGTCACATGGGCATCCCATTGAAAACCAGCGCCGCGGCACTGCATTGGTGGTACCGTAGCATTTAGCTGAATGGGAGGCCCATTGTTGGTACAATAATTGCTTTTTTTTTTTACTTTATAGTACGAGATGTGTTTTTATTTTCCGTGTGCAATATTGTACCGATAATAAACTTCTTCTTTCTTTCTTTCTTTATATTATTATAAGTCCGGCGCTGACCATCCGACGAAAATGTCAATTATCCCCACTATATTCGAAGTAACAGATAATTTTATTGGTATTTCCTAACCATAGTATAGTATAAGTAACTATTTATCAATGTAACTATCTATTCACAGTATCGATTTATCTAAAACTAGAACGTAATAACTCTTCCCTACTAGCTAAGCTTAGCTGCCAATGGGCGCAAATCGAGCAGAACTAGATACCATCACAATCCCAAATGATGGGTCTAATCTAATCAGACTTGATATTAGACGAGATAACCAATCAATACTTAACGCCATTTCAAATATTCGGCCATTATCACCTCTGATTGTAGTTATTGAGAACCATTAATCCGATGTATTCCACGTACTGTTTTATATTTTCTTTTAAAATAAATAAAAATAAAATAAAATACTTTATTCATCACGTAGGCGAACATAGTTGCACTTATGATAAGTCAAGATACATTAAATTGATTATATTAATAATTATTATAAATACCAATGGTCACTTATATAACTACCGACATTTTTATTGGGAGTAAATCTATGATAAGAAATAAACAAAAACAAAAAAAAAAACAGCTCGGGCTGGCAGGAAAGGGGATATAAAAAGGACATCATTTTATTAAAATAATGGGAGGAACGCGTCGCGATCCTCACCGGTGAGGACACTACAGGCCCTAGCCTAGCTAACCTACCAGCCTTTCACTAGCTACCTAAGCGATGACGACCCGAAGAAGAAAGGCAGAAAGAAACTCCGGGCTTACTTTTTTTGTCATCAATTGTTCATTGTTTCTTTCTCTTTTTTTTTTTTTCAATTCTTTTGTGCTGTGTACAAAGTCAGATTAGTTATATAAGCTAATGCACGCACATCACCGTTGAAATAAGATAAAATCCAAATGAAGGGATTTAGGGAATACCTGGACAGGCATGTACAAATACGTAAAACTGGACATAACACAAAAAAATAATAAAATAACGGTGTACAATGTGCATTCGCCTACATTTACAAAATTATTTTTGTTGTATTGCTCTTCCTACTTTCTTAATAAAATGAAACTTATAAAGGCAAGCGCAACAAAATGATCGGTCGGTCGTCTTCCCTAAATTTAAATTATATGAATGAATATTTATAATTGTAGTAATTAGGTTATATACCTAATAGTCACAGTAGATTTAAAAGTTAAAATTATTGTAATGTCAATATTAAAGATAGATACAGATGAGACACTTTATGCAGTCAATCACTAGTAAGTGTTAACAGGGTTGGCCATGGTGTGCAGGACCACTTCTCCAAACCGTCTTATCATCGAGGTAATCCGCTACATTATAATACGCTCTAGACATTAACTCGCGCCTAACATAACACTTGAACTGGTGTCCGGGCAAATCGGCTACTTCGGAGGGAAGTTTATTGTAAAATTTAATGCTATTCGCTAAGTATGATTTACTCGTTTTACAGAGCCTAAAATTTGGAACGACTAGTTTATTCTTATTTCTAGTGTTCAGACAGTGCAAGTCACTGTTTTTAATAAAAGTACTAAGGTTTTTGCGGACATACATAATATTCCGGAAAATGTATTCGGCCGGCAAAGTCAGTATATTAGCCTCCTTAAACAGTTCCCTAAGGGAATCACGAGATCGAAGGTTGTAAATAGCACGAATCGCTCGTTTCTGTAAGACAAAAATGGTCTGCAGATCTGCGGCAGAACCCCACAGAAGAATGCAATATGACATAATGCTGTGGAAGTAAGCAAAATATACTAACCTTGCCGTAGCCACGTCAGTTAAATGTCTGATCTTTCTAATAGCGAAGATGGCAGAACTCAATTTACTCGAAATTTTCTGAATGTGGGGTCCCCATTGCAATTTATTATCTACTGAAACCCCGAGGAAAACCGTTGACGGAACTAATGCTAGTTTATTTCCATCCAAATCAATATTTGGTTCATTTTTATTACTCAGTAGCGAGAATCGGACACATTTAGTTTTTGCCGCATTTAACAGCAAATTGTTAGCTGAAAACCAGTTAGAAATCAAACTAAGTACTTTATTGGGCTCCACAAAATTTTGTTCCCTTCTATTTATCTTAAAAATTAACGAGGTGTCATCTGCGAATAATACTACATCTGCCATATTGTTAATCATATAAGGCAGGTCATTAATGTATACTAAAAATAAGAACGGACCCAAAATTGATCCTTGAGGAACCCCAATCCTAACTGCGGACCCTACAGAGGAGACATTATCAATAAATACTTTTTGTTTGCGGCCTGATAAATATGAGGATATTAGTTTAAGCCCTACTCCCCTAATACCATAATGGTGTAGCTTTAGGATGAGGGTACTGTGATCGACGCAATCGAACGCCTTGGAAAGATCACAAAATACCCCTAAAGCATCCTGTGATCCCTCCCAGGCATCCAACACAGCTTTTACCAATGCACATCCAGCATCTTGCGTGGACCTACCCTTTGTAAAACCGAATTGCCTATCATGTAAGATCTCATTTTTATTAAAAAACACCAGCATTTGATTAAGCATTAATTTTTCGAATACTTTACTTAGGGCTGGTAAAATAGAAATAGGCCTATAGTTAGAGGGTGTGTTAGAGCAACCTGCTTTAAAAACTGGTATTACTTTACTAATCTTCATAAGATCAGGGAATACGCCGTCTCTTATACAGCAGTTAAAAATATCTGAAAGGATTGGGGCAATGCTTACTATTATTGACTGCAACGCTTTAACAGACAAACCCCAAAGATCTTCGGTGCTCTTCAAGTTTAAGCTCTTAAAAACTTTTATAATATCGTAATGAGTAACAGATTCAAACTTGAAATTTGGAATTGATAATTCTAGATTTTTCTTTAAGAACGACTCAGCTGCCCCTGGTGAGGATGGCAGACATTTTGTCGTCTCAAAAGGTATGTTAGAAAAAAATAATTCAAAATAATTAGCAATATTATTTTTATCTGAAACTAGTTCGTCATTAATATTCAATACAATATTGTCTTTACACTTGGTTTTGCCAGTTTCAGTATTAATAATCTTCCATGTTGTTTTAATTTTATTATCGGAGTTTTTAATATCACTACTAATATAAGCAGCTTTAGCAAAGCTGCAAACACTTTTAAAAATTTTAGAGTAAGTTCTTACGTAATTGGTAAAATTGACATCAGGTGTATAGGACCTTCTGTCATATAATTCGTACAGAACATCTCTACTACGCCTAATACCTTTTGTTGCCCAAGAACTGAACGATATTTTATTTTTTAGAAGCACTGATTTTACACAACATGTTTTATTGAATACATTCGTAATACTATTTAATAATTTTTCAAACATATTGTTCGGGTTGCCCAAGTCGCAAGTCAGCATTGGTAACATGGAACTAAATCTTTTACTAAATTTCTGCAAATTATGTTGAGATAGGGGTCTAAATTTAATAATATGTTTACTTCTATTTTTTACATAATTAAATTGGACCATTTGACAAGTGTGGTCTGAGCGTACACCTGCTAATAACTTCTTATAGTTGAGTTTAAAATTTGTAATAACATTATCAATACAAGTAGCCGAAGTTAAAGTTAGTCTGGTAGGCTCGAGAAAATGACAGTTCAGATTAAAGGATTCAAGCAAAGTCAGAAATAAACCTTTATCTGTGGAATCAATCAGTAAATCAATATTAAAGTCTCCGCAGACTAAGATTTTCCTATTCATTTTAATTTTGTTAAGAATATCCTCCATTTTAGAAATAAAAGCTAATATGTTTGATGAAGGAGGCCTATATACACACAATATAATATAATCCCCGGTCTCTGCACACGCGACCTCACACACTCTTTCAACAGAGAGTTTTGTAATATCTTGTCTATCCTTGTATGGGACACCGTCCTTGATCAGGATCATGGTGCCCCCACCCTCTGCTGAAATCCTAATAAACGAGCTGGCGACTCTGTAACCATTAACACTAAACGCCATTCTATCTGGTTTTAACCATGTCTCCGTAAAACATAAAATGTCAACATTATATCTCTCTATAAATAATTCTATGTCAAGAACTTTGCCAGAGAAACGATTTATATTTTGATGTGTTAATATTAAAAATAGGTCATCTTTCTCTGTTGTCATACTTAAATGTTTAAATTATTAACTACAATATTATTAGTAGTACTACTAAAACATGTAGTAATCGAGGACTTTGTCATAGTACTTATGACTGTCTTAATATTATAAGCTAACAATGTAGCAATACAATGCCTACAAGTCTTTGTTCGGAAATGGTCCATAATAAAATCATTCTAGATGGTCATTCCGTATTGTTCGGAGGGAATTTAGTAGTAAAAAATGTAGAACTAAATTATTTAAACAAATTTCGTTATGTCAATGATACAAGTAACAAGATTAAGCTTGACCTCACTACAGTACTAGACGTCATACACTAAGGAGGTAAATTTAAAATGGACAATGCACGTGGGGAAATGCTAGAAATAAAATCAGACGGAAAAAGATTGATTGATATGTTTACTCTGAGAGCGAAGATCAGAGACGTGAATACAAACTGGGAACAATTATCTCATCTTTTCGCAATTCAATGGTGAAATAAAACGATGAATTTTGAACAGGGCCGCCGTTTTGAAATTACTAACTTATTGTAAAATTGAGTAACCACTGACTATTTTTTGAGCAAATGGAATTTTGCTCGCTTGATGGTAAAAGTCCTCACAACTGTTTGAAAAGGGGCGAAATCGTCAAATATGATGAAGTTCTTTCAATATAAAGATAATAAAAGCTGCTTGAAAGTCATAGACGACAACGGGACGATCAGATTTGGGTTACATCGGTTGAAAAGCATCTATTTCTCAGCAGTCTTCTAGTCTTCGTCTTCTTCTTCTCAATTGACTATGTTTATTTTATAGGTAAGTATAGCTAAATAATTATAAGAAATCCGCCAGCCCTGGTTTTAGATAATAATAAATCATAAGTAGAAGCCCTATTTATTCAGCTGTGTGAGGGCAAATCACAGACAGAGCAGGAATATCATGGAATTGAAAATGTGTTTTTTACATTTTCATATTTCCTGCATCATACTTCATTCATACCTTTGAATATATTTGTTTATGGCATTAAATGACGAGACGAGCATGCCGTTCGCCTGATGGTTAGCGATGCGACCACCCATAAACAGTAGCAACACCATCCAGCACCTTGAGTTACAAAGTACTGTGTGGCATTCCACTGCGCTCGTCATCCTGAGACATAAGATGTTAAGTCTCACTATGTCCTGTAGTTACACTGGCTACAATGTCCTTCAAAACCGAAACACAGCAGTGCATGCACACTGTTGCTTGGCGGTAGAAATCGACATTGCGGTGGTACCCACCCAGACGGACTCTTACATATGAGAGACCTACCACCAGTAATGAAGAATGTTTGAGTTGGTTTACGTAAACATTTTTAAACTTTAGCTTTCTCAAGTTTCAAAGGTTTTGTGTTACTTATAAATATCAAAGCATGGATTTAGTCGATTATACGATACCCCCCGCTACGTTTTACAGTTTGTCCTAACGTTATCTCCAAAAACCGAAACTGTACTATTAACGGGACCATTAACTTTATCAGTCATCACAACTTCTGTAATCTTGGACACGATATTTCGCTTAACACATATTTATATAAAGCTTATAGTAGCATACTTCACTTTCCGGTTACTCCCAAAGGGGGTTTATGTCGGGTAGTGAAAAATTAGCCTGTCTGGAAAGTGGTTGAAAAATGAGATTTTTTTGTGATAGGCTGCTTGTCTAACGTCAACTTTGAATCACTCATGGTAAATCAGGATAGAAAAGCCTGTATAAAATGTTGTCCGATCTGGGGATAGAAATTAAAACTTTTTTTTTTTTTTTTTATTGCGTTGAATGACGAGACGAGCATGCCGTTCGCCTGATGGTAAGCGATATGACCACCCATAAACAGTAGCAACACCATCCAGCACCTTGACTTACAAAGTACTGAGTGGCATTCCACTGCGCTCGTCATCCTGAGACATAAGATGTTAAGTCTCATTATGTCCAGTAGTTATACTGGCTACAATGTCCTTCAAACCGAAACACAACAGTGCATGCACACTGTTGCTTGGCGGTAGAAATAGACATTGCGGTGGTACCCACCCAGACGGCCTCTTACATAATGAGAGACCTACCACCAGTAAACTTCCCAGTCGAAAGCCCATAAACGCTACTTCCTCATTCAATTAGCGAACTGACTAATAATCCCAGGTTATTTGACTGTAACTTTGTATCTACTATAGGATTGTGTGATTCACTCCCACCCTAGGCTGATCCGAACACTGACGAGGCACTCATAAATCGCGAGGAGGTCGTGGCTGATTCAGTGTGCGGACATAAAGACAGCGGATAATGGGGCGATTAGATAAAATTCCTTTGCCGTTGTCCAATGATTAATATAGATATACCATATCCATATTAAACGAAAAAAGTGATCCGTACGCACACATACACATTTATGTCTAGGTAAGATTAAAACAGTAAAAAATAAAATATTTAAAACAGTTATATATTACATTATAGAATATCCTTGTTATTTCACAATTTATTGAAGCATTTTATAATAGACTAACTTTTGACCTCGGCTCCACCACTTTTTTAAACATGCTGCAAAAACGATTTAGTTGTAATGGCGGATCGACTGTCAGACGTCCTCTTTCCGGTACAGAAAACCCATGCAAAGAGTTGTGCGACTAGAGATATATAGCCAGTACACCCTACATAATATGCTGCCACTAAACCAAGAAACCAACATGCTTTGCAAACTAATATTTATAATTAAAATCAGCGTTACACTACCATTTAAGTCGTACTGTAGCATCCAACTGATCTTAATGTTATTTTTGTTAAAGTTGATTCATTCATTCACTGAATCATCATCGGCCAGCCCAAACTAAAAGGATTTGAGATTGCATTGTACATTTTTAATATACATGGAGTGGATTTTATGAAATTCTCTTAAGAGCAACCTCTTTTTACCCGACTACTTTTATATTCTGGTTTAATTTACTTCCTAATATTTGCCTTAAAACTTTCAGTGCAATATAATTTCTTGAATTACTTTGCAGGAAGGAAAAGTTAAAAAACCTCATTCGTTATCACTGAAAAAGCATCTTACGAAATACTTAGGCCGACTAGTGTCATCCGTGGTCAGGTATAATTAAGGCTAGTATCACACTGGCGAATTGCAAGCGAATTCACAGCGAGGCGAAAGCGCTGCGCACTCATCCAGTATAATAACAACAACAACAGTATAGTCACTTTGCCGAGCTAAGTTAAAAAAAAAAGATAAAAAAAATAAGACCGTTAACTTGACCACACACCACACGGGCTTAGTAAAAGTAAGTTTCGCTGCAATTAGAGCCCTACAGCGCGAGTCCAAGAACGCGCCTGATAGGCCGTAATAAATTGTTCAAATGTACTGGTTCGAACGGTTTATGGCGAGTCACTTTTTCGCTATTCTCTGTTTCCTTTACAGTTGTATAAAGAGACGAGCATGCCGCTTGCCTGATGTTAAGGGATACGTCTGCCCAATAAACAGAACACCATACAGAACTATGAATTCCAAAATACTGCTTGGCATTCTACTGCCCTCTGAGACATAAGATCTTAAGTCTCATAATGCCCAGTATTTCCGTTGGCTATAGTGTCCTTCAAACCGGAACACAACAGTGCATGCACACTACTGCTTGGCGGTAGAAATAGAGATTGCAGTGGTATCTAGGCAGACGGCCACTCGCATTCGTGAGACCAACCAGCTCATTTTATAGAACTAAAGCAATGGAGATAAGGTCGCTTGCCTGACGAAGACCCAATAACTATAAACATCGTTTTATTGTCTATAGACAGACTAAGACTACTTGGGCTCTGAACCATGGTATTCAGGCATCTCTACAGCAAGTATATACAGGAAGGTCATGCAGGTCATCTGTGTAGCTGCGATAACATAGCATAGACTGTTGAGATGGAGGTCGCGGGTGCAAACCCAGTCAAGGCACACATTTCGGTCTTTTCTAAATCCTTATATATTATAAAACAAAGTCCTCCGTCGTATCTATCTGTCTGAGCGCGATAATCTCAAAAACTACCAAACAGATTTGGTATGGAGATTTTTAGACCCTGGGAAGGATATAGGCTTTTTTATCCCGGAAAAATATATAACGGATCTTTTATCCCGGAAAAACTCTATCACGCGGGCGAAGCCGCGAGGAAAAGCTGGTTTGTATTATTTGTCTATTATCACTCGCTATATGGGTGAACCCAAAAACTAAAACCTAAACTTTCTGTATTAGAGGAGGTCCATGCCCAGAGTAGACACGTAGTACAGAGCTGGTATTGTCATAAATGTGTTCTATACACTAAGTACAAAATAAGAACGGTTTCCAGCCCACGCCCATAGCACTTTCAATCAAACCAATACGAGTATCCGAAGAAAGGTCAGACGTTTACATAAATTCTGTTGGGGCGAGGACACATCAAAGGTTTTTTATTGTTATTTTTTACGTTTTTTATTATGCTATCATGGCTAAGGACTTCGCGATTGGTAGATTTACTTCTAGCTGTCCTGCCGCTCTAATTTGGAAGGGTGACCACTGAACATCAGCGTTGTTCGCGCTACAGTGCAACATTTTATGCTGAGTTGTCACCTATATGTCACAGCGACGACGCGGCGTGCAAACTACCCCCATCATTTTTTTTAAATATTATTATTACGCCGTATATGTTGTAAGCTGTGAAAAATAAATGTGTTTTCTTTCTTTCAAATGCACTTCGTTTTAACGATGTGCCACCTATCTAACGTCAAACTCTAGGAAAACTTGACGGTAAGTAGAACCAAAATATTCCACGAAACAGCAAGAAACTCAGTTGGCTTTTTTTGGTGTTTTATGCCCTCGACGGAAAAAGTAATTATCTTTCAATGAGTTCCCGAAATACAGATTTCATAATACATAAATGTTTACATCTCAGCCTCAGTGTATCACCGGCCTAAAATATCTCCGACCTCACTGAGCCGACAAGGTCCAATTGACATCGGATCGACAAAAACACTCACCTTCACAGTTTAAGTTGTCACCGCGCTCTGGGATCGCTCTCTGTGACACAACATCATATACCACCTTGCTGCTGTGCACTTAAAGTTGGAAATCCCGTGCCGCTGTCTCCGATATCGAATACCTGGAAATTAAATTATTTATTAAATAAAAAAAGGTTCTTGTGATTTTTTACTTTTGTTTACTATGTGGATATGGCCTTAAGTGTTGTTTATCGTAAACGAAACTACGATTACCAAGAGATAAATACGTTGTTGCATTATCAAGTTAGACAATTTTAATACCTCATGATTCATATCGCAAGAACTCGCTGGATGCAAGCCGGTGGAACTCTTTGGGGGAGGCCTATGGTCAACTATGGATAGCTAACAACCTGTAACTAATAATGAATACTATCCATATTTATCTCGGTTTCTCGTCTCTTCACCAGTGATATAAAAAGTCTCATTAGCAACGAGCAATATCTAGCGTGATCCGCAGCAATTAATAAAGGAAAATGATCGCACCACGTCATAGTGGCGTTATGTAAAACTTCTACGTATTTTCTAATACTAAAAGTTAGGCATTTTTTTAGATTCTAAGCCGTGATAACTTATTATACTTTTGTAAATAGCGAATAGTTTCACCAAAAATCCCGGTTTACTTTTCTGATTTTTTTATCAATTTGTAGTTTAGTGCGAATATGGCGTATGCGTAAGTGTATTTCGGACTGAAAGTGTTCCGCTGTGACGAATTCTCTTGTAGTAATAGTGGCATTAGGGTACGTAAAATTTAAATTACTTTTTATTGATATTTGTTTGTCCGCAACGTCACTTTATTATTTTACATCTGCGGTTCGAAAAATTATTATAAAGTGTTATTTTAAAGAAGTTAAGTATGTGGTTTCGTTTAGTAACGCAGTGTCAAAATGAACCTGTATATGCGAAGATGTATGTTTGTTAAAACTACATCGCGGAGTGAAAGTGATACTCATAGAACTTGCTTTTATGTTTTTTGAACAAAGGTAATAGAAATCCTTAATATGAACATTAAAAGCCTATTTCACGACTTGCGTAAATGCTGCTCTTCAACTATAAGACGAACCAATACAAGAGTCACGTCAATATAATATTATCTATGTCAACAATGCTGCTGAATAAATGGTATAAATTACTACTATCTAAATTAGCTGGGTAAAACTTTAGCTGCCGATAACACTACTTGATCATTGTGATAGAAATAAAGCAATATCACAATATATTCTAAAACCATAGACATATTGTACACACCCACGCGGTATTTGTAAATCTGCATCGATGCATGAATCATTACTTTCACTTCATTCGGTGGATGTTTTCCTGTGGCGCGTTAGGCTTATTATTGAAACAAATATGTGATAAATTATTTTGGTGCTAATATTATATTGTATTACATTGCCAACCCGCACTAGGCCGGCGTGGTGGACTAAGGCCTGACCCCTCTCTGTAGTAGAGGAGGCCCGTGCTCAGCAGTGGGCAGTATATAATACAGGTCTGATTGCATTGCATTACATTGTACAATGTACTTACATACACCGTGTCATCCTCAAAGTTATATTGCACATGCCTTAAACATTCGCTAGTGCCCGCGGTTGTCGTAATTAGACCTTAATTCATAAAAATGTAAGTTTAATTTTGTTCTATTACTTCAGCTGACATTGGCGGTAAGAAACTTAAAAGTGATTTATTCTTTTATTTTATACATACTATTTTACTCAATATAAACTTCCGTGCCAGATCTCTAGCTACTAGCACGCAATATTCTTAAAAATTGATTAATATACTGCCGTAAGATTTTTAGATTTGAATCCACTAAGTATTCGTCACGATAGACGCCACAAGTAACAAACGCAATAACTAGATATGTGAACAAATTAAAAATATTTACCGGAGTACTGCCACTATCTATTGACGCAGGTCATATAAAGATTTTAATCATATCTATGTTTACCTAATGATTATTGTAAAAACCAAGCCCAGCGCTATTAAAGCACTGTCTATAAAACAAAATGGATCACATCTCTGAATAATCCAGTACCCCTAGCAGGAATTTACGCGTTTCGTATAGTAAACGTAAAGTATGCGTATCGAGTAAGTTAACGTTTACGTATTTGTTTGACAATGCTATTCGTCAAATAACAGATTCGTACTGTCAATTCCCATACATTTTAAGTGACAGTTACCATGGTTACACGGTTACTATTCGAAGTGCTTGTTATTCTTCTGTGATTCGAAGTTTACACGCAACCAATGCTTATAGATGCAGGCCGCTTTTGACAGGTCCGTCTGGAAATCTTTAGGGGAGGCCTATGTTCAGCAGTGGACGATGTGCTGTGTGGCTGATGACGATGATGATGATGATGAATGCTTATGCTGCTGTATTTTAGTTCCAAATACGCTCAATGGGGCGCTGATAAAATTTCCATACAAAAACTTACTTAGTCGAAACCATTACTTTAACTATACGGTAGTGCGTAAACTCGTGCTAGCTACATAGAACTCCACGGTATAAACCCATATAACTTCAAAAAATCAGAGGTGTGTGCTTTTGAGTTTTGAACCTGCGGACATCCGTCTCGTCAGACCTTTCCATTCCCAACTAAGCTATCGACCACTGCACACGTCATCACATTAAGGGACGGAATTCACATGGCAAAAAGTGGGTGCACTATATTCCTTAGGAGATAAAGGGCGTGTGTGTGGGTAAGTTAGATTAATGCAACCGGTTAGTACACGTTGCCATTTCATCTTCCACAATAAAGACACGACCTGCCTTCCGCTTCCGGTAGCATGCGAACATTTATTGATGCGAATCATTGGTGAATTTTCGTCGTCTTCTATGGACCGGGAGAACGTGGATTCGATTACCAGGTCAGGAATACTGTATATATTTTTCAACGATTTTTAATATAATAACATTTCCATAACCTAGAAACACGTAAATAACAAGTACTTTTTTTCGTTATACTGGTTTAAAAATAACTCGTCGGATCAGATTTTCCTTAGATTTATTAGAGAAATTCTACACTTTTTAGAAACATTAGGATTTTTTGATAAAGCTAGCTAATTTATACTAGCAAAAAACATGGTTCTGCCAATTCTTTTATTCCGAAACAGACCCTTACGAGGTCGATCCGTTAATAAAACCTAAGTAGTCATAAAGCATTATCGTACCGAACATCCCAAATCATCATTAACAATAATAAGGCTATACATGACCAGTATAAATTGGTCTGCGTGACTAATTGGATGGCGCAGTGGTATGGCTCAGCGCGGGTGGTAGGTGCGGCTGGGTGCAGGCAAGATAAACTAGCGTTTCCGTGTGACGTCACTCAGTAATGCCTTATTGGACCATTTTGTTGAAGTGTTATGTTAGAAAATAGTCGTACAATGCGTTTCAAATAAGAATAGGACCGACTTTGCGCCATATTGTGACGTCTAAATAATTAAATAATATATAAAGCTAATTTAGCAATAACGTTTTTATTAAAACTTGTTGTAAGAGTCAATTAGACAAAATAAAATAAACCTTTAGTGATATGCTAATAAGTTTCTATGCAAATTTTGTACTTTTCAAGTGACATTTGACACATAAAGGTCATTGACGTTCCTATTCTTATTTGAATCACATTGTAAACGGGGTTATTTCTTACGATACTAAGATCCGCCCAGATAATGACCACCGTACAAAAGGAGTTAAAATCATCATAGTGGATCACTAAGTGTGTCGCGTTCCGGGATCAACCTGTGTATATCCGAAGACAAACATCTCTCGTCAGTCGAGTTTTTATTTCTTTATTTGAACTTGTGTTCACATTTTGCCTATTTTATTTTAATATCGACACACGCATACACATAAAGTAGCGCAAATTGACGTTGAGACATTGTTTGGGATGACGTTTCTCTCGGCCAGGTTACTGTTTGGCATTATGCTGATCTAGATTCTCTTGGCACTGTTGTGGTGGGACATATACCGTCCATACTTGGTGAATCTTAGTATTAAAATTGAATTTGTTGTTTTTTTAATTATCTCTTTTATTCTATAGCTGAGATAGAGAGTTTTACAATAATGTAAAACCTTAACCACTCAATGGTTGCTTATAAATGTTTTTCTTTCTTTCATCTGGACCCCACTCCACTTACCCCCAGGTGCAGTGCATTTTGACGTACCTATATAAATAAAAAAACGGTAACTAAAAATATTGGATCAAGCAAAGTATGCCTACCATGTAACTTGGAAAGCTAATGTAATCTCGTCAAAATAGTCTTTACATTATCTAAATTAACTATCAGTTGTCAATACACGCCAGGTGACACTTATACATCGATGCTTACGGGTCTGCAAATTAATTAAAACCTTGGCTAAAGCCCAAAACGCGTCCGATGTCTCCTATTTCTGTATTTCAGTTGACACAGCTATAAGTATCAAAAAGGTAATAAGACTTTACTAAGGACCTGTTTCAAAGTTTCAAGTAATTTTTTTACAGTTATCGTATATTAAACAGCTAATGTACAGTCAGCCACAAAAGTAGCTGAACAAATTCAAATTTTCAAATAGACGTTTAATTTTAATAATTGAAATATTTGTGTTTCTTTGTTTGAAGTAAAGTAAATCCTTTTTATTTTACTTTTGTAAAGAGAAAATAAAACTTGAAAAGAACGCAAGTAATTTGAAGTTATGTTTATTTAAGTATTCAACAGTTAGTTTAATAATGAATTTGGTCAGCTACTTTTTATTACCATTTATTTGGGAGCATAGATTGCAGTGTGATTTTTGTGTTTGGTCGGCTTATACATTTATGTGACGAGTAGCATGTACTTAGAAGATATGAAACAGGCGCTTAGTCCAGCATCATAATGTAAAGAGCACGTATACTATGCTCACCTTATCAAATGCCATAAAGTTCTATAACTATACTGTTTAATGTCTTTGTCAAATGCAAACGAAAAAAAAAATGGTTTACGTTAAATTTTATATGAAATGACGGTCCTCACGGTGGAGGAAGCCAATACATGCATAGAAAATATAATATATCGACAGGTGAAAATCTAATTCACTTAAGTGACATTAATTTCGATGCCTTAATGTTTTAAGCGACAGTATTTTCGAAAAAATCAACTACGGTCAAAAAAACCCAGATAAATGTGCTGATTCCAAATATGTATAAACCTCAATGTCGCAAAAAATGTCGCTTAGGTGAAATTATCCTTTCATTCACCTGTCGGTATTATGTCTCCAACCTGACCTTCAATACAACTAAAGCAGACAAGAATGAGAAACAAATGACGTGTTCATTCCATCTATCAAGACAACCGTACCTGAATACGATATAGGTATACAAAATGTATATTGTATTGATATGATTGCTTATTACACCATGGAATTACTCGAAACCAGATACGATAGATAAGTGGGTAGATGTTTTTATACAAAATACGAATGACAAAACACATAGCAAAACTGAACTAGACAACAAAGCACTGCATAGCATCGCACTGCGTTCGTCACCCAGGCATACTGCCCAATAATTATACTGGCTACAATGTCACACTGGAACACAGCACTGGCACAATGTTGCTTGGTGAAACAGACATTGCAGCGGTACCCAGACGACCCTCGCATACAAGAGACCAACCACCTAGAAAATAATATACTAAGTACATATTTATTTACACTTCAATAACAAGGCTAGTGGAAACTAAGGGCCCTACGTATGCAGTCTTATCTCAAAAACAACGGCCAACATTGTCTCGGGAAATTAGCACAGATTGCGAGCTACACTACTAGGAATCGGAAGAAAAACATTATACCAAATAAGCGGTCCACACACAAAGGCTTATAAAATTCATATTATCTTTACGTATATAAAAAAGATTGTCTGTACATTTTAGAAGTTGTATTGAAATTGATGTCGTTTTGAGAATTACTGAATTACGTAATTTTGATACGAATACTTGCTAATATAGGGTCGGACACTTTATCAAGCATGGTATGGGATGGATTTTACAAAGTTTTTACGACCGGCTGCCTTCCTGACCTCAATCGTCTGGTTTATCTGAAGTAATAAGAAGCTAGAGGAAGTTAGAAGTTTTTTTTTTATGGCATTGAATGACGAGACGAGCATGCCGTTCGCCTGATGGTAAGCGATACGACTACCCATAAACAGCAGCAACACCATCCAGCACCTTGAGTTACAAAGTACTGTGAGGCATACCACTGCGCTCGTCATCCTGAGACATAAGATGTTAAGTCTCACTATGTCCTGTAGTTACACTGGCTACAATGTCCTTCAAACCGAAACACAACAGTGCATGCACACTGCTGATTGGCGGTAGAAATAGACATTGCAAGTTAATGAGTTGCGACACACAATAAGTGTTGTCGAGTGTGGGATTCAAATCCACTACCTCCTGGTCCACCAGAGAGAAGCTACCTTCATGTTAATAAAATAAAATAATATTGTAATCGATTACAATCTCGAAATGTAAATATTTTTCCTACTGCAGAACTGATTAGTACTACGATATATAATTTTACTGTGGTACTACGAAAGAAATTGTCCCTAGCTTTTAAAAAGGAGACAAAAGTTTGTATAGTTGTAAATGTAATGTAAGAATAATCGGGTGCGCTGTGAGTAAACTATAAAACCCAGGTGAAACCGAGTTTAAAACTAATGCACATAAACAGACGTGACAAATAGACGTCAACCATTATGGCAGTGAGATCACACCGTTATGGGCACAAATGGGCTTAAATAAGTCATAAATGTTAAGTTATGCTAATCGGAAAGCTAACCTTCTTGCAAGGAAAATGCGGTTGATACTAGTCTGTAGAGAATTAAAACTTTTATTCCAGAACCGTGTGCGCGATGGAGACCTTAGGGGATGAAGTTCCATATACGATAATTCTGGGCAGCATTTCAGTCTTCTAAAACGAACGGAAAGTTTCCTCCAAAATTTTGCGATGTAGCTAGCTAACTATACTGTTGAACGTCTTTGGAGGTAGCTAAATTGTGTAATTTAATTAATGTAAAAAATTGTGTAAAGGTGCTGTCAAATAACATGACATTTAGCCCTTTTTCACCAGAGCTGCGATAAGAATGCTTGTAACAATCTATTGGTGATTTTTTCCTAACACATCGCTTAATTCCTCGCATCAGTGAATACGCGCCCTAATTTATGTGTCTCTCAGAGATAATTTATTAACTAGAATATTAGTAAAATACACGTGTAACGCTCTCGCCTTATTATATACGCCATGATTACTAGCAAACACTATCTGATGAACATCTAGAACTTTGAATTACAATCTACATGACAACACTGTGCTCGTGTTCCTGATACATGAATCTCATAATGTAGAAAGAATGATGGCAAGTTTCCATACAACGTTTTACCTGATATCGATTTGACGCGTCTTGGAATGAAAAATGTAAGAACCATAGAATATACTTATCCTGAACCAAATCAAAAAGAATTTTTCATTTAGGAGGCCACAAAAAAAACTTATTCGTTATTTAACATTTTCATACTTAGAGGTTATCTGTCAATGAGATATGACAGCAGATATAGACTGTATTTAATTAATACCATATAATATATCTTAAAAATGAATACTTAACTACTTAATGATTTTTCTAATCAAAACAATATGTAGTATGTATATTTTATTAAACTATTTTGAGGGTGGGCTACTCTACTCCCACTGCTAGGTCACTGACTTTGACCACTCAAACATACTATGATTCTGTTACTAATTAGAAATCGGATGTTTATTAGAACACAGCTTTAATTGTTACTAAAATAGAATAAGTTTTCATGTGTACTAATTATTTGAATCATGGTTACTTGACATACAAATACTAATAATATTTAATAGCTGAGTTCTATAATGTTAAACTACACCCAGACCTTAATTTCTGAAATAGTGATCTACATCACAATAAATCATAAATATCTATGTATGTATTATATTTATTTGTCATGGTCCATCTCGGGTAAAAAAAATGGATTTCCATTGATAGATAGGCTTTCGGTTAAATAAAACAAGCTTTAGATTTATTGACAATTTATTTATTCCTCATCATTTTCGAAATCTAATGTAGGGTTGAATGCATTCACAAATTAAAAAATGTGTTGCACTTGATCAACAATAAATACATTAATGCTATTTTCTGATTAATATAATTCATCCCATGAACTCCTAAACAAATGGACTCCACAGACACGGGCCAATTGTGGCACATAAAACATATTATTACATAATTTGATGGCTCATAATTTATCAGTCACACTCTGTAAAGTACCAACAGTTGGGCAGTCAGGAAAAAGACAGTGGTTACTGGTGTTGGCCGCTCTCCTGTAGTTAGGGAATAATATTGTTCTGGACTCCATATTCTGTGATCCTTATGCCCTGGCATCATCAACAACATAAGAGTCCTCACTGGGTTGGTTCTATTTTATTGAACTCCCTGCATTCAGCCCGGAGATATGTTCCTCATCGTCAACATCTTCATGTTGATCACTTGCTCCATCGCGTAATCTTAATTCGGTAGCCTGAATATTACGGACAGCTTCACTTTTGGTATGCAACCAACAACATGGCATACTTAGTCTGTAGATGTTATCTGTGTGACAGAAATAAGATGTATAATTCTGATACAAAATCCAGTCCTAGATAAAGGAAATATTTTAAAACAAACGTCCATAGTAATAAACAAAATTACAGTTATGTAATGTAACCCATTGAACAAAACATACCAGGTTAAATAAAAATGGAAATCCTAAAAGCCCAATAACTACTACACATAATATTATATCATAAAGTAATCTTTTAGACTTTTAAATTAAATGGAACTACACACCTGTTGTGGTTCTTTCTGGCTTTGAATTATCAGAATAATAGTCTGCTGCAAGTCAGTGGGATTATCCTTCAATACTTTATCACTTTGCCGTCGTGCAAGTGAACAGCCACACAAAATACAAACATTAGTATAGCCTAGTTGGCCTGTTCCAGCTTGTGGAGTATTAGTATTTGCTGAAGATTTTGATTTACTGCAGCCATTGCGATTTGCGAAACAGTATAAACGTCATAATGTTACGCTCGCTGTCATCGGCTGGGTTGCTATTACTTTTTTTATAATTACCTTAGTAGGTTGGTTAATGGAACAATCTTTTATGCGAACTTGACACTTAATAGCAAAAAGGCGATTGGTGTTTATTTTATTACATTATTAGTATTTAAAAATAATTATTACATATTATTACCACTTCTTTACTATTAAAATAAAACATAAATATATCTACCGCGTTCAGCCGCTTTTATTCTCAAGTGGCAACATTTTTTATATATCACTACAAATCACAAATAACGTAACCGGAAGTACAAATTATTAACTTTTAATTATAAACATTACTTTTTGGCCTTTAACAGTAAAACTAAAACTGTGATAAATATTAGCTATTTAAATTATATTTGTTTTTACATATCTTAATCTTAGACGCTTACTGAAACAATCAGGTATAAACTTGCCATCATTCTTTCTAGTCGGCAGAAAGGACAAAACGGAGTTACCTAGAATTGCGCATACAAAATACCTACATAAAAAAAAATTACAATATATAACTAGCTTTTAACAGAAATCTGTGGAGTATATGCGATATTATTAACAGGTCTATTAACCCTTACACCCGCCCCCCGAGGCAATTCTTGTGCGCTGGGTCTTCACACCCAATGCACGCCCATGCGCGGTTGACATTAGTCGCGGGCCGAGGCACACAGTTCAGTGTGTATACCTCTTGGTTGGATAACACATTGAGGCCTAAAAGGGCCCGCGAACATTTCCTGGCACCCTCTCTTTCCGCCCATCCTGGAAACCTTCCTCCCTTCCCCCACCTTCCCGTCCATACTCCTCCACTTCCTTCCCAGGCCCCTGCAGTCGTCAAGCCGGGGGACTCCAGTATCCCATTCGCAGGTTTCCCCGGTGTTGAATGCAGAATCGCCTACTAAAAAAAAAAAACCCTTACTACCCAGTATGCATTTGTAACGTAACTGACCAGTGGACACTAAAGGAAAAAAAACATTTAATCAAATGTGAATGTTTGTGCACGTTGAAAAAATTATATAGTAGACTAGCATTGCGCGTGGCTCCACCCGCGTGAAAAAGTAGCCTATAGCACTCAGGAGTAATGTAGCTTCCGATTAGTGATAGAATTTTCAAAATCGGTCCAGTAGTTCCTGAGATTAGCGCGTTCAAACAAACAAACTCTTCAGCTTTATAATATTAGTATAGATTTTGATGAAAGTTACACAGTCCCAAGTGAATTTAGCAAGATATTTAAACACAACTGTAAGTGTGCATTGAGTAACATTGAGCATCCTTGAGTGCATTCTGATAATGTCAATAATAACAGCTCATTAAAAGAACATTATCATTCACAGGTTATTTGTACCTGTCACCACGACGAGATGACTCAACCGATTTCCAATGAACCAGTGAATATAGAGTAATTTTGGGAAGTGCACCGATAATTAGTTTTACGGGTAAATAAATGAAAACATATTTCTTTTGAAAACGAATAAAAAAACGACAAAATGTTGTATAAGTAATACTATGTACTAAAAACTGAGTCAACTATAACTCTACTTTTATTTTTCTTAGATGATTTCTATAATCCGTACCTGTTTAATTTTTTAACTCCTTAAGACCTCTGTAACCTTTTGAGGTTCATTTGCTGTCAATGAAGTCTTACAAACTACACAAAAACTAGTATGGCCAAATTAATCTCATTTACCCTACAATTAAAATAAGATCACGTTAATTGAAGATTGACAAAATTAAAAGTTCATGAGACGGCAATTTAGGAGCCTTCGGTCCACTCCGAAAATGATAATTCCATATATGGCATGCCATGTTTCCGGCAACCGGTAATGAGATCTTACTGAACGCTTCGGGACCGTAAAATTATCGGATTCTTTACTTCCTTGCCATATTGTCGGCGGGTGTCGACCGAGATGGTATTTTGATGGATTCCCATGTTATTTATAAGCTTAAAGCTTTTGAAGTGAGTACGATAAATGGAGAAAGATGTATTGTTAATTTTTTGTAAGTATTAAGAAAAACAGCATAATAAATGGTCATCACATCACGCTATAGTTATAAATAGTATTTTAGCGGTGCGCTATGATGGCGGTTTCGACAGATTACAATAATGAGGTGAAATCTCAATTCACTATCGAAAATAATATACTAGCCACCGATCCTATAAGTGGATCGTATTAGATTTCTTTATTTTTATTTCGATTTTCGATAAACATATGACGAGTTTTGTCGTAAAATTATACAATCCAATAAATTTTACTGCACGTCACTATTGACAATAATGTCAAAACAGCCATCATAGCGTACCGGTACTATAGTTTATATTATCATCGGATTCGAAAGACGCATCACGCCTTTAACTTTAAAAGGTAGGCAGAGGTTGCAACCAGAGCACCTACTTTTTGCCATGTTTGTTCTGTCCCATGATGTAATACGGACACGAGACTATCGCCATATCGGGCACATATTAAGTCTCCGAGCTGATACTGAGCAGAATAATCCAATGTCGCCCGACCCGGGATTCGAATCCGGGCCCTCAAACGGTAGTCGAACTATTGGTTTTAGAAGGAAATAATCGGTTAACTTCGGCTTCGTCTCTATTACATCTATGACCTATGTGACGCTATTTGACTTATCGATTCTTTTTATGTAATATTGCGCGCCGCTCCGCCCGCGTGGAAAAGTTTTTCCGGGATAAAAAGTAGCCTATAACACTCAGGAGTAATGTAGTTTCCTATTAGTGTCAGAATTTTCAAAATCGGTCCGGTCGGTTCCTGAGATTAGCGCGTTCACACAAACAAACAAACTCTTCAGCTTTATAATATTAGTATAGATTCAATACTGTGTACATAAATATTCACTGATATTTCCTCAAACTGCACACCGGTAAACCTGTGGCAGATAGTCGCGTCACAAACATTTTATCTTAAGTGTAAGGCGAGGTTTAGATTAGTAAGAAAACTTGCAAAAGTTATCTTTCGCAAGCGGTTTATACCGAGTAAATAACAAACTGACTTTGACTGAGTTTGCATGGCTTGCGGCAAGTCCAATTGTACCTATAGACTTATGAAAATACTAGCTTTTGCCCGCGGCACCGCCCGCGTGAATGAGTTTTTCCGAGACAAAAGTCCTATTTTATATTTTCCCGGGATAAAAGTAGCCTATGTGTTTATCCAGGACATGACCTAACCGTGTGCCAAATTTCATCGAAATCCGTTTAGTAGTTTTTGCGTGGAAGAGTACCAGACATCCATACATCCATACTTCCAAACTTTCGCGTTTATAATATTAGTAGGATAAGTAGGATTACGCATCTGGAAGGTTTTGCGCAATGACATTCCTTTAAGAACTTGGTAGTCTAAACACGGCTTAACATTTTTTATCTGACTCACAGAAGGCACGTTGCGAAACGCTCATGTCTCGCTGATACAATTGCTCAATATGAGCCCTATAGGTATAATATACACTCTTCTGAGCTCTGGCCTCCACTAATAAGAAATATAATACTTTTCGATAACATTTTTATTTTCCTTCACCGTAAAATGAGGTATTAATTAAAACAACTAAAAAACACGCTTTATAGAAAATCCAACTAAAAAATAGAAAATAAATTTGAATTAAGAATAGTGTAAATAATAAGAAGAAGAAGATAAGAAGCATATTGCCAAGATAAAAGTACCCTGTTAATCCTTAATATAGTCTACCCGTACGAAAAACTCCATCCAAATCCATTCAGCGGTTTCTGCACTTATTTCTAACCAACGTGCAACGTTTTCAGAAACTTTTGCATCTATAATTTTAGTTAGAAGTAGACTACACAAGTGACTACAAATAGTCTGAAGAATATACTTCGGAATCGAATATGAACTCGTCTCAGCAGTAAGTTCTCTACTAAGCTGTTGTAATTACTCAAAGATCAAAAACTATTTTTATAACAATGATAGGTATACCCAAAGGCAGTACGAAATATATGATTATATTTCATCATATATTTCGTACTGCCATTGGGTTAGTAACTGTTTTAGTTTGATTATCTGAAGACTGATTGTCCGAATTATTAGGACAGCGGTAAATAAATGCTTCAAGAATAATGATGTGTAATCAAATAATATTGTTATATCTAACATTAACTTTATTTTGAATTCATTAAGGAAGGAATGTCAACTTTATTTTGACATAATTTTTTTTTTTTTTTTGTATATGGCACTTGTGTTCACATTTTGCCAATGTCAAGTTTGGGTTGTTGTTGTTATTATCTGTAGTATGTCGAAGTAAAGCAGTGGACACCTTACCAAGACTTTATCGAGGAGTTTAGGCGGCAACAAAAAAAATCATTTGATTAGCACAATTATTTCAATTCACTTCATTTGAGCTCTTTAATAGAACTATATTGGATAATATACCACCATAATTATGCAATATAACACTAAGTATTACCAAAATAATGAATTAAAACAAGAGCACCTCATGACACTTCCAAGTTCCCGCTAAAAACCCGACTTAATTAAAGAAGGTATTTCATGGGATACAAAACGTCACCTGCATATCATAAAACGATATACTAATGAAGCCAAGTAAGTTCAATCGTTCATTCAATCTCGACATCTGACATCAATCCCGGACAAAGAGCTATTGTAAGACCGGTGATGTGTCTAAACATAGCTTCTGTGGTTTCCTAAAATAATTAATATTTGCGCGTCATAAAATACTTACATAAACAAAACAAACTGGAAAATAATTATTGCATAATCCGCGCGCGATCCAGAATGGGATGGAACCTTGTCGACGTAAATAAAAAATTACAATACCCGAATGAAGCAGCGTTCGTAAATTTCTAAATTTAAATTCACGATTAAAATTTTCTTGTTCTCTTTAATTATTGTTGTTTTGTAAAACCAAAAAATACAATCTTGTATTAGATTATTATTCTGAAGATTTCAGTCTATTTTTTCGTCCTTTACTATTTACATGTGTTTAAAAAATACACATATTTATATTACGTAATTAGAGTTATATAAAATCCACAAATTCTTTCCGTATTTATTTAATTTGTATCTCTCGAGCATCAGCCCGAGTTTGTCGATGTTGCCGTGCGGTGTCAGTTCCAAAAGATTGCATCCCATTATAATCGCGCGCAAGTTATATAGTTTTTTGAATCAAAAACCCCTGAATAAAGCGCGATTAGAATTTGCACTTTGGCTTAGATACTATAAAATCATAGGATATTTAATGGCAAGGTGTGGGTAAGTTAATTTTATCTCTGCCTACCTGTTTAAAGCTTAATGGATTTGAATGAAAACTGGATACGTAATATATTCTAAACATGTCTTGACAGTATATAGTTATAAATAAATCATGAAATGTGAAAGTACATAAAGATTGTCGCCCGCACAGCACGTATAATCGCTTAATGTATTTACATACATACTACATAGTATCACTTCTTTATCTCGTAGGTGTAGGCAGAGACTATTGCCGCTTTGCTCGATTCCGGCACAACTCTTTCACTTCTTCCACCTTCATATGTCTTTTCATGGTTTCCTGTCGGTTCAAAGTACTTTTGACCTGACTCTTACCAAGAATGTCAGATATCGGGCATTCGAAGCGTTGTGGTCGGTCCCTACCGGCTGTACCATACACACTCGCTTTGTAGGTATATCTTCTTTACATTATATCCTGGACTACCGAGCACAATTTTTTTTCTCCAAAATCATTTTTATGGCCTTAGTAAGCAAACCAGCAAGCGGTCTACGTGCTGGTAAGCAGCATCCGTCGCCCATGGACTTAAGCAATGCCAGGGGCACAGCCAAACCGCTGCCTACCGTGGCACAACATTTCAATACAGAGCCACAGAATGTAAACAGATACATTGTTATTACCGATCAGTGTATACCTACGGGGAAATGTTCTATTCTTAGCTAGCCATTACGGCTCGACATTGAAATCATTTATGTATAAAACAATTGCTAATAAAAATTAAAATAGTATTCGCAGCTAGTTGCATCTAGTGTTTATAAAACATAACTCTAATGCAGTTAGGATGAGCACGCAACGATTGCAAAGTTAATATTACCTATACATAGTTTAATACGAAGAAAAAACAGAGCTATCGTAGTTGCTACAGAGCATACTAAACTTTTTACTATAAATGTATGTAATCAAACAGGGTAGATGACTCCTTTTTTTTTAAATACAATTATGAAAAATGTATGCTAGCCAAAATCTAATGCAAAAAGAATTTTCAAAATTGACGTAATAGTAAGTAAGTTCTAAACCTTTGAAATTTGGTGGAAGGGGTATCTGTCAAATAACAGCAATACTACGCTATGACGTCACCAAGCGCCGTCCGCCATAACGATGCCTGTGTGCGAAAGAGATAGCGCGATATCCCCGCCACGCCCCCACTTTTGCTCACAAGAATATTTCAAAATTGAATAACTGTGTTATTTTTCAATCGATTCTGATGCTGATTTCACAAAAGAATTCCTTTTTCGTGTTATTTTCTATTACTCCAAAATAATGTACAAAATCAAACATAGGAAACTGCTCTATTATCGTGCCTTGTTATTAATTGAGTCCATGACTGGGCCCGTAGCTAATATGCTTTTCTACAAGCTTTAACGCTAATAGAAAACAAAAATATTTGGGAATGACGTTTCCTTGCGATAGCCTTATTGATAAGATGTAAATTTATCACACATTTAGTTTTCCAAAAGGGTTCTGTGGCCAAATAAGTTTGAGAATGGCTGATCTTAGTTACTCTCAGGTCCAGTGGTGTTATTTATATGTAAGGATAAAAAAAAATACTTTCCTTTGTGCCAGTAATAGCTGCACTCTCAATGTTAATTATCACTTTCGTTGTATTTTCAATGATTCCCACGGGAATAATTAATAAGAATGCGGTTCCCAAGAATTGTACGAACGCTTGTTTTATTGGAAAATAATTATGCACAAACATGCTTCTTTTTTAAAGGATAAACAGAGATGCAATCGGACCCATTTTACTAAACTTCATTCCGATGCAGCCAATTTGCATATCAAAATGGTTGTATTTTATTGGAATCCAACATGGTTATTAACATATGTCCACATAGAGTTTTTTACTCGTGTTGACACTGTAACTCTGTGTGTTTAGGATTTTCGGGATAACCTAATTATAAATGGACCTACTTACCGGAGACTACCTCGGCGGCGTAATTGTATACAACTGTAGTGTTAAGGTCTCTGTAAGGTCAAAGTTATATTAGGGTTTTTTACTCATTACCCGCCGTAGTCTGGAATTTGAGACTGATATGGCGATAGGCACGCCCAATATCACATTATGGGACTGAATACGCACGGCGAAAAGTGGGTGCACTAGCTGCGGCTCTGCCTACCCCTTTGGGGATATAAGGTGTGAGTGTGTGTGTGTATATTTTATTTGTTTAGTTACGTCTTTATCTATAGTCCGATATGATCGTACTAAACGGTTAAAGCCTGTAAGTCCATATATCATGCGACACAGTATGCAATTGTAGTAAATACGTGCCGACTGAGTGGTCAGACCCTTTGTTTTCTATCTTATTTATATTGATACAATAACTACTCTTATAATATAGCTATACTACACAAATATAAACTCTCAATCCGACAATCTGTTTACTACAATATACAAACACAATAAAAGCAATTTTAATTAACAACACGTAAAAACCTGAATGTATTGCACACGTTATGTTTAAAATAATAATCTTATCTGCCATTTTTTAGCACGAGATTAGAAATATGTGATATTCGGAAGCCCTAATAACCTATCCTATTCCTTTAAGGTCGACAGCGAACAAACATCTTGCCTTTATCGAAAGGGTAAGCAGAGGTACAACGCCATTTGTATTCCGTCCCGTGATATGTGGGCCTATCGCCATATCGAAGGTCGGCAACGCTTCTATCATTACCTTCATTTGAATTTACGGTCAGTGAAGATTACTAACATCAGGCGACTCACTCTTGAGCCGGTTTATGCAAAGACATGGTCGTAGAAAGTCCGCCTGGGTCTATTCGACCTAACCACAAGAATGTGGTTATTTTACGTTTATGACGAATCATAATCGGGGATAAGGAATCTAGCTCGTTCATGATAGTTTTTCGATATGACGACCATTATGGCTGACGTCGTTCGATGGCTAGAGAAGAATTCAAATGCACTGAATGGAAAAGCATTCTTTTTGTATGCGCGACGATTCGGGTTGGCGCGTCTCGTCGTCGACACCTAGCTATTATCCACCTAGCACCGATTTTGGTATTATTCATTTAATGTCGCATTAATTTGCCATTTATGTGGCAGTATTGTCAATGTGAATTTCGTATTTGAATGTCTTATATTTCTCAAGTATCTCAAAGATGAAGTACGCGGAGAAGAGGTCACGTGTATAATGCAGTGCGTTATAATGCATTATTATGCTTTTACTATTTACGATCATAGTCAGTCCGCACCATCAAGCAAGCTTGATCATCGAGGTGTTATAAGCTGCCATGAAGCGATTCTCACGGTTAACGATGCGCTTCCCTGAGAATGCAGCGCGATTCTACACGCTCCTGTGTTCCTTCACGTTTTTTCAGTTCATCAGAGTTCAAGGCAATGTATTGACAATATTACAAATATTCCCACATTCCTTCACTACGGATTTTTTTTATTTCTTCTGAATGACGAAACGAGTACGCCGTTTGCCTGATGGTACGGTATGATACGACTACCCATAAACTGTAGCAACACCATTGAGAACTTTAATTATAAAGTCCTGTATGGCACTCCACTGAGCTCGTCACCCTGAGACATTGGATGATAAGTCTCATAATGCCCAGTAATTAGGCTGGCTACAATGTCCTTCAAACCGGAATACAACAGTGGCGGAAGCATATTTCGGAAGTATTGCGACCCGAATAAATATAAAATTAAATTATTCGATATCTCTCAATCGAAATGGATCAATTAAGAGTAAGATTTTGGTTGAGTAGGTACCATCGTAATGCGTATTTCTGCCAAACATTATCGAATAAGCACTGTTGTGTCCTGGTTTGTAGCAAATTATATCTAATATGTTACTGGCATTTAGTGACTGACGAGCTGCTTGCCTGTCTCGTCGTACAGATTTATCTTAGAACAGTACCCCTAGCACGAATATTTTGCACTGTTATTTTCATCAAACGTTACGTATGTAAATTTGAAAATGGAACGTTCGTTTTTCATATTTTGCATAGAACACGTTTAACGAAACTGTACCTACAGCGCAAAAGGTACATGTTAATGGTACTTACAATACTTTTATAGCTAAAATTACACACAATGTGAATAAAATCCACTTCAGTTAAACAAATATGTGACTCGATCAGAACACAATATATCCATTTTATTATACCGCTGCGTCATGGCCGTCAAGACGGCATTTACCAAAACTGTCCAATCACGAAACGACAAACAGCACTCACTAGATATAAACCGCGTTTACGTTCGACATTCTAGTAAATATACATCTGTTTATTTGTAAAAAGATAGTAAAATGGTTAATGGACGATAAACAATAGCGGACACATACGGAGTTTGATTAGCTTTTAGATTTGCCAGGCATTGTGAGTCACGATTCACTTGCAAGTAATATACAATTTTGTTTGTGGTCAAGATACAAAGCTAGAGTTTACTGTGCTAGAGTTTAACTAACGCCGGGTTCCTTACTAAGTATATGATTTAAAAGATAGGTCAACAGCCACACATTCTTAAGATGTAAGCTCAAATAATTAACCGTTATAAAATCTGACGATAGATCTGACTCTACACAGATACTGAACATAAAGTGTCAATACTCGTAGATATTACTCCATAAGAGATCGATCCGGAGACCTCAACACGGTATGCCTCTGCGCAATCTTACGCCACAGCAGCCGAGACGCAGTCGTGGCTAGGAAACCAAGTGAGCCAAGCTGGCCCTAGAATTCTGCGATTTCCATCTGACTTTTAGGCATAGGTACCTATAAATTTCTTTTAAAAGGCACGTTTCTTTCTCATACACGTTGTGCATACTTCGGCTACTTTTTAAAAACCAAACTATACTTTTTTATTAAATCTTTAGTTGTGAAGATGTTCCATTAGTGTTGGATGCTTTTTTTTTATCTCTGAGGCAAAATTTTCCATTGTTATACTTAGAAATGACTACACTGCTCATGAGTCGAGGATAACTACTGCAATTTGCATACTAATAATTATAATGTCACATGTTTTTGTTATGCACTGATGAAAGTTAGTAAGAAAATACCCGAGCTGAACGAAAGTGGAATTATTCAACGGCGAGGGAAACGTCTATATTGACGCATGACTGCCCGCTTATTATACCGCACAGGGTTGGTAGCATACCATCGATACAGATACAGTACATAAAGTAGAACTAGCATGACCTTAAGAGCGAAGTAGACGAACGATTTGATAAAGGTCGCATGGACACGCTGGATGCAGGTCGCGTTCAACAAGTCAGTCTGGGAATCTTTAGGGGAGGCCTATGTTCAGTAGTGGACTTTATGTGGCTGATGATGATGATAAGAGCGAAGATGTCCATTGAGTCCGTGATGACTCATGAGAAGTGAGTCCAGATAGAGTGTCGACTGACGAAAGATGACTACCCTTCGACAGTCGACAGCATTATGTCTAATTACATACACACATACACTCACTCACGCCTTTTATCTCCGAAGAAGTAGGCAGAGACGCTACCAGTGCACCCACTTTACCTTTACCACTCCGGGCTGATACTGAATAGAAAAATTCGATACCACTGTGCCCGACCCGGGGATCGAACCCTATACCTCAGCATTGCAGTCGTACAGTAATACAACTACGCTACCGAGGGAGTCTAATTGACACCGGATATACACAGGCTGATCCCGGCACATGACACATTTACGTGAGCCAATTTGGCAGATTTTACAACTCGTGTTCGGTGCTCGCTACCCGGGAAAATACTAATATTCTAGCACCAGCTCTACCAGCATGTAAAGCACTTACACACGTAAATTAAAGAAGTCGTAGGTTTTAAACCTTCATCCTGGCAATCCGTTCCATTCCTAACTAAAGCGCTGCTATTAAAAAACAATATTCGATACCTTCCACAAGGCGTATTCACAAAGGCATTTTTTGTAGTTGCTTCTAATACACGCCTAGCAACCCTGTATTAAAGAAACAATGCTAGTTTTTTATCTCAATGCATCTGTCCGATGTTCGTCATTTCTTATTAACTACATTATAGCATAATAATGGAATACCTACTGTCGGTGAGAAATGAAAATCTCGTATTGTAGCCAAGGTTCATCATTGTTAGTTTCGGCTAGAATTTTTTATCTGCACTCACGCATCACGCCTATATCCCAGAAGGGATAAACAGAGATGCAACAAGGGCACCCACTTAATGACGAGACGAGCATGCCGTTCGCCTGATGGTAAGCGATACGACCACCCATAAACAGTAGCAACACCATCCAGCACCTTGACTTACAAAGTGCTGTATGGCATTCCACTGCGCTCGTCATCCTGAGAAATAAGAGTTAAGTCTCACTATGTCCTGTAGTTACACTGGCTACAATGTCCTTCAAACCGAAACACAACAGTGCATGCACACTGCTGCTTGGCGGTAGAAATAGACATTGCGGTGGTACCCACCCAGACGGACTCTTGCGTATGAGAGACCTACCACCAGTAATCGCACCACTTTTCGCCAAGTGTGTTCCGCCTCATCCTGATGTAGGAGAGCTATTGGCATATCGGGTACAAATTCTAGACTTCCAGCCGATACCGAGCAGAAAATATCAATTTGACCCGGGAACTTTGGAGCGTTTGTCGTACCGCGCACCCAATACAACTCCATGGATACAAATTTTCATATTTAGTAAGAATTTAATCAATACAGAAATATCAAACACCGTCGGCCATTGTCGCGGGTGACGTCGTGTAATTGTTGGCTCAAGTGGTGTAATTATACAAACTATTGTTCTTTACTAGCTGCTACTATATACCGGTTAGTATTTCTAGTAAATTTGTACTACTTACTACGCAGAGAACCTTGACAATAGGGAGTGGGTCCTGTGTCTTCTAAAGGTAGTTAAACCTTTGAGCTTTTTTATCCTGATGGAGCAGAGACTATTCTGGATACAATGATATATGTGTATTAGGGCCACACAACTCCTAAATGATTGGTACTCATCACATCTATGCTAATATTATAAAGCTAAAGGGTTTGTTTGGTTGAACTCGCTAATCGCAGGAACTACTGAACCGATTTTGAAAATTCTTTCACTAATAGGAAGCTACATTACTCCCGAGTGCTATAGGCTACTATTTATCCCGAGAAAATATTTTTGTCCTGGAACAACTTTTTCACGCGAGTGGAACCGCTAATATCACCTAGTAAATGTATAAGCCGACTAAATACAAAAATCACACTAATATATGCTCCCAAATAAATGGTAATAGAGTACTATCTATCTACCTAAAAATATTAGAATCCGGTGGAAAAGACCCTTAGTGTCCAAATATATTCACCGATAAAAGACTATTGCCGACTTCAAAATATAATCTATAGACATAATAACAAAAATAAAGAAACAATTTTAATCGTTATAAAATTGTGGTTATCAATGTTCATACTTATAAATTATAAAATATCTACACCAATTCTTAAATAACTCTTATTTACATGATTTATATTTCATGTCTGTAAAACTATGTTTTTGAGATAAATACAAAGCTTATACAATCATAGAACGATATCCCAACTCTGCCTACCCCTTAAGATACACGTGTAATGTATGCAATCATCCGCCATAACACGCAATTTTATAAACGCCATTTGTAATGTGTAAGTAAATAAAGTACGTGTAACAAAATCATTATTAATTTTATTAATGACAATAGACGTAAATGATTGTAGCGCGACCCTGAAGTTAGGGCTGGCAGACAACTTAATATTATAATTATTAAAGGACATGACTGCCTCGGTGGTGTAGTTGTAATAAGGTACGACTGCAATGCTGAAGTCTTAGGTTCGATCCCCGATCGATCCCGATCCCCCATGTTAAGTCTCATTATGTCCAGTAGTTATACTGGCTACAATGTCCTTCAAACCGAAACACAACAGTACATGCACACTGTTGCTTGGCGGTAGAAATAGACATTGCGGTGGTACCCACCCAGACGGCCTCTTACATAATGAGAGACCTACCACCAGTAAAATATATTTGAAAAATATAAATTACTGTAACGTGCCCTAAGAATAGGGCTGGCAGATTTTACTTTATTATTCACTGAATTAATATGTTTTAATAAGTTTATTCGTTTTTAATAAATCTAGGGCATTCAACCAATTGGCTCGACGTCTTGATTATTAAAGGAATTTTGTACTCATGTTCACAACGTAATACAGTTTATTTTTAAAACATATCTTGTAGCGAAATAATAGTTAATTTTATCGCTTCTTGTTAAATACGCTTGAAACAACTAGACAATTTTTAGGTAGTAGGCACGTAATTACTATAATTGCATTGACGTCATAAATTTTCTTTCCCAATTTGAAACACTCACTCACGCGTCTTTAGATTAGAGCCATTAATTAAAATTAACTTAAATTATACTTATAAAGAAAAAAGATTTGATTGTAGGTTTGTCTATAATGGATAAATTTAGGAACGGCTTAAGCGATTGTACAAATCCTTTCATGAATAGGAAGCTACATTACACCTAAGCCATTTACGCGATCGGCGCCAGGAGCAAAAGTTTGTCGATTGTAATAGTAATGGTTTCTTATGTTTAAGCGAATGTTCGACATTTAAATAAAATGCGTTGAGTAGATATATTTCAAAGATTACTATAGTACTACGGATGCAGTAGAGCTGCGTTAAGATCACTTAAATTTCGCCAAAACACTGATCGGCATCACCATGTGAATGAAAGAAAGAAATAAGAAGAAGCCTACTGCCATATCGAGCATCGCACGAGACACATCATTAAAACCCAACTCAACACAAACCAAGGCCTGCAATGTTCACATATAGACGACGTAATACAAAAGAATAACAATTTCCCTTTATGTCGTAACCGTCGTATACGCGGACCTTAATAAGGGCTGTACACACGCGCCGTATAAAATGATAATTTCGAAACACGTAGGGCTGACAAGGTTTATTGCGATGAACTGTCTTTAATGAAATGGGCAAGTTGTATTCTATAGCTAAAATAATAGTTTGATCTTTTTATGGAAATGTTAAATTGTCTTCGGTCAATGACTAGGAAATTATTTCAAAGTTTTTTTCATTAGATTAGAATCTCATTTCTAATGTATTATTCGTGTTACACTATAAAAATGTGAACTTTAAATACAAAGTGTTTCGGTTATCAAATAATAAATTAACCAAATGTTTTCAAAATAAAACACAAACAAAAAAAAATGTGATTGATATTTAACTTGATTACAAAAATATTTTAATAACTTAATGAGAGACAATACCCCGACCTTCATAGCCATGATCACAAAAAATCTTCATACGAACAAATATCATACGTAATTACATCCAATTTTAAACTTAAACGTTCTAAAAATAAGGTTTCGTAAGACATACGTAGACGTACAGTCAGCAGCATAATTAGCTGAGCAAATTAAAAATTTCAAATTGCCTACATACTTTTGTGTTCTTACTAATCTTTTTTTTTTCTCTTCACAAAAACAAAATAAAAAAGATCTACTTTACTTCAAACGAAGAAAAAAATGTTTCAGTTTAACTGATCGCGTATATAGGCGATTTGAAATTTTGATTTAGTACAGATATAGAATGGAAAGGAGCTGTTTAAATATAAAGCTGAGAGATATAGTAAGAAACATAAAAATTCGGAAAATAACCAAGGTAGAGGATGCTCTACACTTCTCTCAAAGTCTCAAATGGAGATGGGCTGGCCATGTTGGTAGATACGATGACAATCGATGGACAATTAACACCACAAAATGGAGAGGACCGCATGGCGTGAGAAGTAGAGGTCGCCCGGGCGCCAGGTGGCAGGACGAGATTGTATCCTACGCAGGAAGAGACTGGATGACCACTGCTAAAGATAGGGAAAAATGTAATTCTTTGGAGGAGGCTTTTACCCTGAGGGGGTCCACATTAGAAGGAGATTAAATTGCATGAGTAGTAGATTTATTATGGTTACTTAGTAATATAATTATTAAATTTCAAATTAATTAGTTCTATCTAATCTATCTAATTATTGTGGAATTAAATAAAGCTATTTTATTATTTATTATTATTATGCTGCTTCAACCTTCAATTTATAATGAAGTTTAAAACAATAACATTGACAACACGTAATTCCTTAAAATCCTATCGCAAGCGAATAGCACTGATTATAATAATATGACGTCAGATGATAATTATCAGGAATTTCAAATGAATTAAGTGCATTTTTAAAACTTCATCATTCTAACAAAAATATTTTTGAGGTAAAAATCATACGGTACTTAATTTAGGTTCACTTTAATTCCATTATTTAAACGCACTTTAACATCTCTATAAACATATTTTATGACGAAAAATAATAAAATTAATTTTATTATTAGTGTCAACCCTGCACGTGACCCAGAGGTTAGGACGGGAGTAGACTGTATGCGATCAAATCGTCCTCCAAACCAGCTGTATAACTATAATACGGATTCTAAATCGTATGCCATGCGGATATTAATGATATCATTTGATTTTATTCTAGATATAATTATTATTAGACTAGTTGTTGCTAGCGGCATCGCCCGCGTTAAATCCTTTCCCGCTACCAAACTCCCTAAAACACCAGCGCCATCTATTTAAAAATCTTGATGAAATATGTCCATTGTCCATTATTTTCCATGGGAGCAAATTACCGGGATAAAAGTCTTTTTGTTAATCCAGGACATAGTCTACCCGTATGCCAATTTTCATCCAAATCTGTTTAGTTGTTTCTGCGTTTACTTCTAACAAACATACAAACATTTTCACAAACTTTCACATTTATAATATTAGTAAGATTGTAATTTGAATAAGAACTGCAATCAACGTAGATTAATTCTGTGGTATTGCTAATTAAATTGTATATAGTCTATGGATCATATTGAGCCGATATATTATAGCGCCGCGTTCTGATAAGTGAAATGTCGGAGTTTTGGCGGGAACTTGGAAATGTCATGAGGTGCTCTTGTTTTAATTCATTATTTTGGTGATATTTAGTGTTATATTGCATAATTATGGTGGTATATTATCCAATATAGTTCTATTAAAGAGCGCAAATGAAGTGAATTGAAATAATTGTGCTAATCAAGTGTTTTTTCTGTTGCCGCCAAAACTCCTCGATAAAGTCTCGGTAAGGTAGCCCCTGCTTTACTTCGACATACTACAGATAGTAAAATATACAAACCAAACTTGACATTGGCAAAATGTGAACACAAATGCCATTAAAAAAAAAAAAAAAAAAGTGAAATGTCAAACATTGACTTGAATGTTTTTTTTCTTGATTCTTCAATATTCAGATAAATTCTATTGCACACATAGAATAATAACGCCAAGAATGATAGTTTCATATCAAAAAACTGTCAAGTGTGAAGCATAAAACTCATTGATGTAGGCGTAGGCCACACGTATTGACGTTCTGCCACACGCACACAAGGGTGCAAATAATGTTGCTAGTGGTATCGGCTTTTCCCCAAAACCTTAAGTCATTATTTAATTAGGATTATTTAATTATGGAATTATTATTATTGTTCACAGTAAGGGATTACTTTATCCTTAATTATAATGATAAAAATCTGAAATAAAAAATAATAAAATAAATCCCTTAGAATGACCAAAACAGTACCAAATTAAAAACAAATCACGTTGATGACGTGAATTAAACGGTTGAATGCGGTATTTACCTTTGCCTCCATTCTAGTTTTATGATGATGATATGAATGAATGCATTTATTTATGTCAATAATGTCAAATGTATCTGGTTCTATTTTATTACGGTTCTTTTGCGAATCATAGTAAAAAAGGCAGCATCACCATTCACCATTCAACCGTATAATTGACGCCATTTGAAGCTTACGTCTGCTGAAAAAAAGACGAAATTAAAAGTTAAAATTATAAATGATAACTTCATAATTTCTAAAAAAGAAAAGATACAGGTGTCGTTACTTTAGAACTATTTTTATTTAAAATAATAATGTAAGCTTGTTAAAATTTGAAATGTCAATTAAAATCAACTCAACAGAAAAATATTATTTTCATAATACTGGCAACACAATTCCAAAGCATGCAAAGGTACCAATTAAATAAGTTAATTTTAGAAATATATTAATTTTAGAATATGAACATCAACATTTGGGGTATCAATTTTCTTTTTTTTTTTGGCAACATTTTGATATAATGGCGTCTATAAAATTTTTGAATTATTGTTTTTGCTTTAGCTATTATTTTATGTCAAAATATTAGATTAATCGTAATAATTGCATGTGAAATGTTATGTTACAATGTTTCTTAAAATTATCCGAGATACTGTGACATCAGATTATTGCACAAACCATCATTTTAAAATAAAATATCAAGAGCTGCTAGCGCTACGATTCGGCCTTGAGCACTGACGCGGGATGTTTGGTTACTAGGCTAAATAGCCTAGTTTTACTTGCCTCACTAAGCGTGTATGTTCACGGTTTCTATGTGTTATTATTCTAAGATTGCACACATTTTCTTTAGAGAACATCTTATTACTTAACTGATGATGGAAATTTATTTCAAATCAAATTGTTTCCTAATTGCCTTATCTTCCTATTGCAATAAAGTTGAGATTCTTTTTTGCAATATAGTAAAGAAACGAGTAAAATGAATGTAAAACTAATACATTTGATGTAACCAGTAACCACGCAACATTTGAGCTTTATATAATAAATGCCCTACGTGTGATTTTAGTTTCTTTCCATACAAAGGTTGCCTGGAATAGATCGCTTGTAGCGATAAGGCTGGCCATTGTAACCATAATTGAAGGATATTGTATCATTCTTATTTTATTTTCTGTTCAAAAATTTCTACATTGAAATAACTAAATATACTGTTGAATGTCTTTGGTTACATTAAAGAGTATTTGTATTGTATAACCAACTTTGCACAAAACAAACTGTATAATCGGAAACGCAGGCTTCTCTCAGCTTACATTATTTAAGTTGTCTATGAATCATTGTATTTGTATAATACTCTTGTCTCACTAACAACGAGTATGAATGAGTCAGAACTCTGAAACTATATAGTTACGGAACAAATGTAAACAAATGGTAACTCTGTTTAAAATAATACCTTGAGCCTTTTCTATAACTCTTAACACAGCAGACGTAATTGAAAAACGGTTAAAATAAGGTCATTACTTTTTAACATTAGTTCCTCCGTTCCTCGAATGTAGTATGTATATTAATGAAGTCGACGGCAACGAAAAGCCTTTCGGTGTTTCGAGTTTTGTTTTGATAGTAAAAACGATGGACAATTACGCGCAATCTACTTCTTGTACGTATATTATACTAAGCTACTAATACTATAGCTCAACGATATGCAATGAAATGCAATCAGCCCTGTATTATATACTACCCACTACTGAGCACGGGCCTCCTCTACTACTGAGAGGGGTTAGGCCTTAGTCCACCGCGCTGGCCTAGTGCGGGTTGGCAGACTTCACAGACCCTCGAAATTCTTATAGAGAATTCTCAGGTATGTAGGTTTCCTCACGATGTTTTCCTTCACCGTTAAAGTGAACGATAATTGATAAAAAATACACACATAACTTCGAAAAGTCAGAGGTGTGTGCCTTGGGTTTTGAACCTCCGGACATTGCCTCGGCAGACCGTTCCATTCCCAACTAGACTATTGTCCACTTTTAGCTCAACGATATACTAGACACTATTATGAGCGTCAAAAAGCTTTCAGGAGATTTTCTTACTTCATGGCTCTTGTAAAAAAAAGCTATCGCTAAGCTAGTGCTTGCTGATACTATATTTCTTAATTATGGCCTTTTTTTATTGTTGAGAGAAATTAAATGATAGCTATTTAATAAGGAAGAAACTGCGTTAGCTATTTATTCGTCGGCGATGGGACAGATCCCTAACATGTTTTCTTAGCTTGAGAATGATAGAGCGTGACGAAAATTTAATTTAAACGTATGTGTTTAACTTCCTCTTATTTCAATGCATAATATTCAAATCGTATTTTATTTGCATTAATTACGTTGTTATCATATTTTGTCACTTTCGATTAACTTTTGTTTGTGGCTGGGGCTGCGTAAGTTTTGTTCGGGACTTCGTCTATCTGTGTGAGTACTGAATTCTATTCTTCTCAAACATTGAAACATCTTTACAAACTTTTAAATACACTAGTTCTTGCCCCGGGCTCTCTCCGCTTTAAAGTTCCCTGGATAAAAATACCCTATGGCACCCAGGGATAATGTAGCTATTAATGCAAGAACTTTCTAAATCGGTTTAGTTTTTTCGTTTATCCGTCATAAACATTTAAAAAATAGTTTCACATAATGTTCTGAGTGGCAATTGCAATACTTAATGCCTACACAATACTAGCCATTTGAAATAAATCACGGTACATTAGAACTAGCAGCGGTATCTGGATTCCTGGCGTTCTTCTACCGACGTGCATTGGTACCAACTTAACCACTATTGCAATTACGTTAACAGTCGCAATGACAATTCCAATTGTAGATGCTTGAGATTAACTGCAATAATTGTTGTTCTTATATTAACGGGGATTAATGTGAATTATTGTATACATACTATACCATACCACACCAGCCCTGTATTGTATACTGCCCACAGCTAAGCACGGGCCTCCTCTATTACTGAGAGGGCTTAGGCCTTAGTCCACCACGCCGGCCTAGTGCGGGCGACTAGACTTCACATACCTTCGAAATTCTTATCGAGGACTTCTCAGGTATACAGGTTTCCTCGATGTTGTAATTTACAAAGAATACGCATATAACTTTTTAGAAAGGTCAGAGGTGCCTGCTCTTGGGTTTTGAACCTGCGGACAATCGTCTCGGTAGTCCGTTCCACTCCCAACTAGGCTATCGCCACTTCAATTATTGTATGGCGTCCAAAATTCTAACACTTCGAACCCCTGCACTCGTAGTGGGACTGGCCGTCAACCAGCATTAGACTACCTTGATTGTGGTAAGTCTTCTATTCATGAAATGATTGGTGAGAGACCTTACTCAGTGGTAAGAGGAACAAAATCCACTTAGTCATAAAAACATATTGGGGCATACTACTTATGGTAGGTATCTCGTATGCAAGGGGCCGTCTGGGTAAGTACCACCGCAAAGCAGCAGCGTGCATTGTTGTATTTTTTGTACTGTTGTGTTCTAGTTTGAAGGACATTGTTACCAAGGTTAATGGGCATTATGAGACATCTTATTTCTTAGGGTGAAGAGTGCCGTAGAGAGCCTCACAGTACTTCGTAATTGAAAGGTCTGTATCATTGATATGTAAAAAAAACCGTCTGGATGTTTTGCTACTCTTTATGGGCGGTCGTATCGATTACCATCGGCGAGCGGGATGCTCGTCTAGTCATTTAACTGCATAATAAAACAACAAATAATCAGTGGTAGATATAGAACACAAACATAATTATGTACGAGCATCAAAGCTGAGACCCCAATAAAGCAGTCGTACCGAAAACAACTACGCCACCGAGGCATTAGGTATAATAAGACTGGTAATCTGGATTGTACTTGCACGCTGCTGTCTAGAAACCTAGCAATTATCTGAGAAATTCGGCAAAATGGCGTTGGTCGTTAAATATTCTCGATAAACTTAAACATTACAATTATCTTTTTGATTACCGACGCATCTGAATGGGAAATCCCCGCTTAACCTTGAAGTACATTATTGTTACCAGGGATAACTAATACCAGTACACTATTTAAGACAGACCGACACAATGGGGTAGATGACTTTTTGTAAATATTACTCATATGTAAGAGTCCGCCTGGGTGGGTACCACCTCAATGTCTATTTCTACCGCCAAGCAGCAGTGTGCATGCACTGTTGTGTTTCGGTTTAAATGACATTGTAACCAGTGTAACTACAGGACATAGCGAGACTTAACATCTTATGTCTCAGGATGAGGAGCGCAGTGGAATGCCACACAGTACTTTGTAACTCAAGGTGCTGGATGGTGTTGCTACTGTTTATGGGTGGTCGTATCGAACCATCAGGCGAACGGCAAGCTCGTCTCGTCATTAAATGCCATAAAAAAAAATTGTATCAAAATTTAAGCGAGGCAAAATCTAGCAAAGAAATTAAATCTGCTCTGTAATAAATAAGTCGTAAGCAATTGTATGACTACCGGCCTGAGGTATCGTGTTCGAAATTAGAATCCCAGGTCCGGCAGTGATAGTGGGTTTTTCCACTCAGTCTCCCCGGAGTGCCAGCCCGTAGTCTGGAATTCGTGCCCGATATGGCGATGGGCTCGCCCCCTATCACATCGTGGGACGAAATACAAAAGACGGAAAGTGAGTTTACTATTTGCGCCTCCGCCTACCCTTTATATAAAAAGGCATGAGTGTATCGATTATCATACTGTGCAAAGTGCGTATAAAAATGCACCTATCCCACAATATTTGAGTGGGATAAGGAAAATAATACACCGAATGACTCGAAACAAACCAGTACGGCGGGTTTTTCACTACTTGTGTGTAAAGTAATTCTAGTCGCGTACGTAATATATTGCGTACAGCCAGAGTGGAAAGTATTTTAAAACATCAGCTTTCATTCATAAATCTTATCTATTTTTATCAGTATTTTATAAGCTGTAAAGTATTTACATTACACTTTTATACTATTTTTCCTGCTTTGTAGTGTTTTAATTTCATATATTTTCCTACACAAACATTTTGCGATTGATTTCATGGTTGTATTCTCAGTTTTCCTTGGGACAGTGGTTCTACCTCGGTTCACATGTCTACTGCATACCTATAAATATTACCTACATCATGAGTTTACCACTATGTAATTAAAGCCATAGATATAAATCAAATTAAATCAGTTTTCGTACAAAACAAAAGTGTATTAATTAAACACTCTATTTTTATAAATATTCATACATCCACTTTGACGTATGCATATTATGGACAAATTTTACTAGAAACAAAAATGTTTATTTTTCTATGTAAATTGAAACATTGACATAATTACCAGTATATTGATACAATGTTTGTCGAGAATATCAGGAACTCATGTATTTTAAACATTCGTCAATCAGGGATCGAACAGTCTACAGAGACTACCAATATTGTAGGTACAACACATCACAATTACCGACGCGATATGCCGTAGCCAATATGCCTTTATAGAAAACAGAAAAAAAAATATTACAATAATATATCTTATCGATAAGTGTCTGATAAGAGACTGCGTCGGTGGCGTAGTTGTATTGCGGTGCGCCTGCCATACTGAAGTCTCGGGTTCGATCCCCGGGTCGGGCGGAGTGGTATTGGATTTTCTGTTCTGTGATTTATGGCGATGGGCTCGCCCACATCATGGGACGGAATACGCGCGGCGAAGGGTGGGTGCACTAGTTGCGCCTTGATGAAGGGCGTGAGTGTGTGTGTATGGATAAGTGTATCGCTAAGATATGTCATTCTCATACATAACGTATGCATTAACGATTGTAGGAAGGCATCTTGGCTACGGGCTCAGGTCCTTAGATAACGGTTAGCTACTAAGTACGGGCCGTTGCCCCAGAGACTATCAGTGTATAGGTACTTTATACTATTTGTATAAACAGTCATGACTTGCTATCGCGAAATTTTACGAAATCTAATTATAGAAACATGCACAAATGGATTATTGGAATGATCCATGACATAACTTTTCTGGAAATAGATTGTCGATACTACAGCATTGGGGTAGTAATCCTGTAAGTTGTATTAGTTGGTAAATACATTTATATTTTGTTTGTTTATCGACTGAAACTTGCGATTACCCTATACTTCACATGACCAATTATTTTTTACGCAGCACTAACATATTTGAGAATATTACTATGTGTTCATGGAATAAAATTTCCAAGTATGTTGTGTGTATTTTTATTTATTCATCATAAGAAGAAAACCATTTGAACTAATCTCCACGAATGCCAAGACCCGACAGCTTCCTTAGGAGTTGTATCGTGATTACCAGGCTGGAGAGCCCGAGTGCGAGCTTGAGGACAGTCGCGGCAATGCGACCTGTCTTCTTAAGTTGGCTAGACAGGCGTCACGGTGCGCCAACATTCCGTCTGACACAGGTGCTGACGGGCCACGGGTGTTTCGGCTCGTTTCTGTGTGGGATCGGAAAGGAGGAGTCTGCCGTGTGCCATCATTGTGGCAACTGCTGCGACGACACGGTCCAACACACTCTTGAGGAGTGCCCAGCCTGGGACCTACAACGCAGCGCTCTTATAGCAGTCGTCAGAGGAGACCTCTCGCTGCCGGCCGTGGTGTCCACCATGGTCGGTGGCTGGAGGTCGTGGCGAGCGATGGCCACCTTCTGTGAGTGCGTCATCTCGCGGAAGGAGAGCGCCGAGCGGGACCGTGAGCAGAACGATCCCGCCCGCAGCCAGAGGAGACGAAGAAGGCGTCGGGTGGACGACTGACCGGCGCCTCGTGCCCTGTGGCCCGGGGGCATCTAAAGAATTCCGCCACGGCATTCCCTGCCTGTCGTAAGAGGCGACTAAATGGGGTAAGCGACAGTCGCGGGGCGAGCAGTGGGGGTATAACTGCTCGCTCGACTACTCCAATGTAAGCGACTCCGAGGTGGACGACAATGCGGGTGGTCGGTCTCCAGCAGTCGTAGACGTCAAAGGCGTCCTGTAGAGCGCGGGGGCATTTTAGTCCCCTCATTTAGAGATGGGCCGCAATGCGGCATCGCGCAGGGGCGGTTCCGTGCAGCTATCTTCGTGCAACAAGATACCCCGGGGCCGTCCCGTAGGCGCCGAAGAAGGCCACCGCGGGTTTTGGTTGGTATGCCGATGTAGGGTGTACATAGTGTTAGGGACTCGGTCCAATGCTCGCTCGGATGATGCTATACTCCCGAGTGGCGACATTGGACCGTAAGATCGGTGAAATCAACATAACCGTCCAGTCACCCCTCAGTGGTGGTAGCGATAACGCGTTTTTCCCCGCGAAAAAAAAAAAAAAAAAAAAAGGAGTTGTATCGTGATCGATGCTATCGAAGGCCTTGCTGTAGTCAGTATAGACAGTGTCGACTACGTGACCATTATCCGTAAATATTACTATGTGTTCATGGCATAAAAGTTCCTAGTGTATTTTATCGAGTTAATATACCGACTTGTTAATCCGAAGAATGGTATATCACTATGCTAAATTTCGTTCAAATCTGTTCAGCAGCTTCTGCGTTTACTTGCAACACACATCTCCACACTTTTGAATTCATAATACTAATAGGATTTCTTTATTTATTACAGTAAAATATGACATAAACTAATATAATAATATAGCTTTATTTATTCCATACCTTAGTAAAATAAATATGCAACGAGTGACTCAAATATTCTAAAATTATTTTTGTATGGACCCCCTTCGGGTATAACACCACCTATCTCTATCCATCGCAACGCTTACCTAATCTCTGCCTGCTGCCTCTACGATCTTGTCGGATCACAAATCGTACGGTCGGCCCTTCGCTCTCGTACCTGGCGGGCCGTTCCACTTTAGCGAACGTATGGTACATCTGTCGTCTTTATATCTGGCCATATGGCCTGCCCACTGCCATTTTCTTTTCATAGAGAAAGACAAGGCATCTGTCACCCTTGTCCTGTTACGGATTTCTGTACTCTTTATTCTATCTATTAGTTTTATGGCTAAGCAACTTCTTTCCGTTTTCCTTTGGGTTGCCTGGATTATTTTCCTTGTTGTAGCGTCAAATGTCCAAGTTTGGCACCCGTATGTGAGGGAGGGAAGTATGTTTGTCTGTCTTTGCCAAACGAAATCCTTTTCCCTAGATGCGTGCCTTCCACCAGTATCGGTATCTCGTGGTTGTTGAACATGACCTTAGTTTTGTTTAAGTTCATTTCCAGTCCTACATTTATACTTGCTGTGCTCAGGTCGTTTAACATGCAATTTAAATTATGTAGGCATTCCGAAAACAAGATAATGTCATCGGCAAATCTTAGGTGGCTTAGGTATTTACCGTTCATATAAATCCCTTGCTCCGACCATGGTAAGTTTCCCATTATCTGTTGGAGCACTGCTATAAAAAGCTCGGGAGAGACGGGGTCTCCTAGTCTTACGCCTCTACATATGTATTTTATTTTACATACTTTTTTACATAAACTAATACGATGCTATAACTATTACATGATATAAGTAAGTAAAATCTATATATTATTGAAATTTTCTACACAGTAAATAAATCCTTGAACTACACATTCATATGCTGCTTTGATGAGTTTCGGTAGGCTACAATTTAAAAAAATCTTATGATGACGTATATTTACGTAGAATGAACCAGCTCTACGATATCACTGTCGGGGAAAACTAAGGTATAGTCATACATTGGATGCGTACAATAGTACAGCATTGAACTTTCTCACGGCATTCACTTTACCACTAGCCACGGGTTGTAAGTTGCAATAAGATTTACGACCTTATTCATAAACAGTTTATATACCTATTATAGTTATTCTTTTTACCCGACTGCGAAAGAAGGAGGGTTATGTTTTTCGAGTGTATGTATGTATGTTTGTATATTTCTTTGGCACGGCCTAGAGCCTAAACGGCTTGTCGTATTTTTATGTGAGTGGTATCAATAGATTCGTCTTAGTCGCGAGAGTGACACTGGGTACATCAAAATAAAAAATAAACAAAATTAAGGCTATTTAGCGGCGAAAAGTGATATTAAATTTTTTTTTTTTTTCAAAATATATAACTGTAATATATATATAACTTATATTTTTTGTTGGAGTTTGGAATAGGAAATGCTAATAAAGGTGCTTGAGAACTAAAAAGATGTAAATAAAAAAAATATTTAAGAAAAACAAAAAAACCCGCCTGCGTCAATATCTGCCATCTTTATTAAATTCATTTGTTTTTCTTAAATATTTTTTTAGAGATTATTTTAGTAAAAAAAAAATGAATAAATTATTGTAAGTACGTGAGGATGTAGTATATGTGTGGAAGAAGCACAGGTGACCGGCGCTTCGGTCTCATCCCTACTCCAAGCTGTTTACTGAATGAGAAGTGACACCGGCAGACGCCTAGCGGGAATAAGTGATCAGAGATAATTGATCAGTTACCGACCGGGGTCAAAAGTTATTAAATTATTAATATCGCTATTAAAAAATAGGGGATGTTGGAAGAAGATAAAAAATTTAGAGTAGTATGTACTTTTAATGCCACATCACAAAAAAAAATGAAAAAAAAATCTGTACGAAAATAAAAAAAATGTTTTTGGTGTGGGCCACCCTTATCACTTAGGGGGAAGAAAAATAGGTAACAACCTATTCTCAGACCTACCAGGTGTGAATATAAAATTTCATCAAAATCGGTTCAGCCGTTTCGGAGGAGTATGGTAACAAACAGTGTGACACAAAAATTTTATAGATATAGATAATGTTTTGTCTTCTTCCTTCAAACTCAATTCAAAATTCGTTCGAAGACGACAACACTTTCGATATTATAAACTGTTTATATTATGGTCGTTAATTTATATAGAACAAAAGATGACTCGAAAAATCGTTTGGACATCCATGTCGAGAATTCAGAATTCTATGGAAAACTAAAGCTCCTCGGCGTCGTAATTTATGCGCGATTGACCGATTTGGGCATTATGAGACATCTCATGTCTCAGGATGAAGATGTTGATGATTGCGTTTTTTAATTCAAAGATCAGCTTGTATTATTAATGTTGGTGAACAGTCGTATCGCTTACCACCAGGCGAGCAGCTTACTCGTCTTGTCATTCAGTTGAATATTTAAAAAAGAACTTTACATAGTGAAGGGAATCTCGGGATGGCTATTAAATCTGACTTGGTATTTCTATACTCTGGCTATCTCTGTGGACATGAGCGTGTTACGCATGCTCACGCCTTTTATCCCCGAAGGGGTAGGCAGAGGCGCAACTGGTGCACCCACTTTTCGCCAAGCGTATTCCGTCCCATGATGTGATAGGGGGCGAGCCTATCGCCATATCGGGCACAAATTCCAGACTCCGGGCTGATACTGAATAGAAAAATCCAATATCACTTTGCCCGACCCGGGAATCGAACCCGAGAACCTCAGCCTTGCAGTCGTACCGTAATACAACTACGCCACCGAGGCAGGCGTATTAATGATCTCCTTTTGGCCAACAACTCCCGCCTGGAGTCACGTGTATTTTGAAGTCATCTTTAAATTTTCCGACTTACCGACCCAGCTCAGAACTGGGTTTTACAGTTGTGTTCGCTACCATTTTCGAAGTTTTCATCGTAACCTTTTTTAGGGTTCCGTATAGAAATATGACCCGTAGATACCTAATTATTAAACTTGCGTCGGCTTCACTACAATAGGTTACGATCACATTTGTTAATTTAATATTTGTTGCTATTTCGGATATTGAAAAAAAGGCAAAAGTAATGCAGTACGGAACCTTCTGCGCGCGTGCCAACTCACACTTTGCATGTTTTTGATTTATGTACTTAATAAAAATTGCGTAATCTAGTTATATTGAGGTAATCTTAAACTGTACATATAAAGTGCATCCTGTTTATTATTTAATAGCACTTATATAAACTCACTGAAAGTGCTTTGGCGGCATGAAATCAAAGTAAAGTCAAAGCATTAAATTGAACTGCTTACCTAAGTGTTATTAAGTTTTATTGGTTTACTTAAGTACCGTTAATAATGTATAATTAATTAGATAAGCAACACTCAGAATACACTTTAAGGTTTGCAAACTTTTTATTGAAGTGAAAACTTCAAAAGCGGCTTAAAACACTTTTCTTGGGATGGGTATAATCTTTTGTTAAACTCGCGTCAGGAAACGTGACCTGATCGAAAATTCGTAAGATGGAGGGAGCGCCGGCGCGGCGTAGGAGACGAAGTAATTTATGTAATATAAATTGTAATTTTGTGTACGATAGCGCAATAAATAAATATTGTATTTAACCACAAATGCTAGTACTTTTATACTACTAAATAAAGCAATTCGTGCGTAATTATTCCCTAACCATTCCAAAATATTCAAAAATGCACAACGTTAATGTTCAAGTTTTCACTTCTGCCGGCACTCCCGGAGTGCTACCCGTTTTTTTTTAAATTCCTATTGCCGTGCGTAAAGCGGCTGTAGCCAAGATCGCTTGTAGAATAGAAAGAAATGTATGGGAATGACGTATCCTTGCGCTAGACTTGTCGATAAGATATGTCATTCGCATACATTATTTTCTATTGTTTTGGCGTTAACCACAGGCGTAGCTATAGCTTTCACATGGGGGGTCCTACGAGAAAAAAAAATGTGGCGTGGGTTCTTGCCTCTCCCCGTCACATAATATATTAGAGTGTGGACATGTTTGGTAGCCCGATCATTATAGAAGCTAAGGGGATCCCCAAAATGTCAGCGGCCAGTGACGTAGCGTGGTTTATTGTAAGCTAAGGGGGGATCCGGACCCCCTGAACCCCCCCCCTTATAAGGTGCGTTGGGGTAAAATCGGACGCTTTTTTAAGATGTTAAACAGTATTTGTGAATATATTTTTTTACACGAATTCTATAGACAATATCATAATAAATCTTTGACTTGTTTATGTATTATTAAACATACTAAACGATGTATATTTTTTTATTTTTTTAAATAATAACGGTTAATGTTCTACGAGGCTTTGAAATGCTACCATACTCTTATAAATGTGCGGGAAAGATAGGACTTTTACAGGTATAGTTCGAACTATCTTCTAAAACCTTAATTCTTGAAGGGATTCTAAAATCAATGGAAGAAGTACATTGCGACGGCCGACGTAATTGATAAAAATTCGAAATATTAAATAAAAATACCTTAAAATATTATTGGTAAGTTTGTTTTTTTTAAAGTTCTAGGCATTCAATCTTACCCCTTATAAGTTAAATTGCATACATTTTGGTTCCAACTTGGTGTCTATGAAGTGTATAGTCCGTTCTTCAACGGTAAATAATTTAACGGGCTAAGATAGGATCTTAGCACACAGACGTGTTAATTACGACAAATTTTAATAAACGAACCCCAAGTTTATTACTGTATAGTACCACATAGTTCGAAAATTTATTAAAAACAGTAAATACTCATTTAAAATTAAATAAATTATTGCATGGGGATAGTTCGGATCTTCACAGGAACGGCAAATTATAGTTATTCTTCTTGTTGGCACCTAAAACACGTCCTTCTGTCTGAATCACTGGCGCAAACTGGCAGGACGTGAGGAACAAGATGGCGCCGCAGGCAATGTTGTCAGAAAACAAAAATATCATAACATAATAGCAAGTTATTCGATTTATACGATGTTATCCCTCCCTTAACAGTTACTGAGGGTGTTCACCAGGGATCGGTACTGAGTCCTTTTCTATTCTGTTTAGTTTTGGACTCACTCACAGAGGGGGCGCAGAATGCGGCAAATTGGACCTTTATTTACGCTGATGATGTTGCTATTTGCACTGAAAGTCGTTCCGAATTACAGGAGGCCCTTTTGCTGCGGAAACACCAGTTACAGACCGGTAGCCTAGTGTTGAGTGTAGAAAAGACCCAGTTTATGGCCTTTAACAAGCTAGAACCAGATGATACCAGTCCGATTCCCATCGATGGACAATTGGTCACTTTGTGCGATACAAATATCTGGGTAGCATGATGCATAATTCTGGGAGCGGGGAATGTAACATTCAGCACCGAATAGCCGCAGCGTGGCTAAAATGGCGAGAAGTAACCGGGGTTACCTGCGACAGAAGGATGCACGTGAAGCTCAAAGGCCTAGTCTATAAGACTATTATAAGACCAGTTCTCATGTATGGCAGCGAAACATGGGCCGTAACGCAGAAAAACATACATACCATCCAAATTGCCGAGATGAAGATGCTGAGGTGGATGTGCGGCGTCACCAGGCTCGATAGAATCCGCAACGAGTACGTGAGAGGTAGCTTGGGTGTGCGCGACATCGCCGATAAAATGCAAGAGAGTAGGCTGCGTTGGTATGGACATGTCAAGAGGAGGCCGCATGACTATATAGGAAACTTAGCACTGCAATTAACCATCCCCGGTCAAAGATCCAGAGGCAGGCCGAAGACAAGGTCGAAAGATGTAGTGCTGAGGGATATGAGAGAATGTCAAGTTTCCGAAGACGACATCTTTGATAGAACGAAGTGGAAAAGAAAAACGAGGAAAGCTGACCCCATCACCATATGGGATATATAGCTTGGAAGAGAGAGAGATCCCTCCTACGATCTTACCCCAACGCCCCATGGCGTTAACGTTTGTAGAAAAGCATCTCGGCTAGAGGCCCAGCAATAGCTTCCTTAAGTAATCTAAGTCATGAGGCTATGATATCAGAGTCGTAGAGCAATCGTTAACTGACTTCAAAAAAGGAAGTTCTGTATTCGACCGGTATGTATGTATGTAAGTTTCTATGGCCCCGATTTTCTCAAAAACTACTGATCCGATTTGGATGGGGTTTTCGTTATTCAAATGTACATTTTTTAGGGAAGGTTTTAGTATATAATTTATTAGGATCTGATGAAGATCTTCGGAGATAGACAATGGAACTCTTCAATAACTAACAGCAGATGATCCGCGAATGCTGCAATGGTATATTTATGATATACTGTTTACACCATTTCATCATTAACTAACAAATCTAAAGATTTTTGATAAAACCAAAGGACTATGTAAACTGATTATTAATAAATGGCTTCTCTCTCTTTCCTATAATCAAACTGAGGCTCTTCTATGTAACATCAATACTGGATAGTTCATACACACTGGATCTTTTACGCGCGTTACACAAGTACACATGCACGCACATACGCACGGACGCACATACATATCACACCACTCACACACACACACACACACACACAACACACACACATACACTAGTCTTACTAAACCTATTTATTTTGAAAATTGTAATAGAAATATATATACTCATATTACTGCAAATATATTTTGAAAGAAACAGTGATGTAATTTTATAAATCTAAGTGTCTTCGTTGGAGGATTCACTGATACCTATAACACAGGTCTTCCTAGCTTAGGTATCAGTTGATCACATTTATAATTTATACACAGCACAGTGAATAAAAATCATTTTTATTTAAAAAAAAAAAAAAAAAAAAAAAAAAAAAAAAAAATATTTTTTTTACCAAAAATAAAACCGACTTCAAAACCAATACAAACCAAACAAATAATAATTAAACTTTATATACGTATAAAGTTTTGTTTATCCCATTCATAAATCTTTCTTTCCTTCTATATTTGGAGTCGGTGCCTAATTTAAATTGCCAGCTAAGCTAAGCAAATACACGAACAAATATACGAAAACAATGTTCAATTTAAATTAGGCACCGATACCAAATATACGTATATAAAGTAAATTTTTTTTTTTGGTATGTCATGGTTAAGAAGTCGGTTTTATGTTATTCGCGGACGTACAAATGTCCGCGATTTATTTACTTGATAATATTATTCAGTTGTATAATCCGCTTATTTGTTTTTTTATAGGACATAGGTATATCAATTTTAATTCAAATTTGGAAGTGTACTTACAAAAATCTCTTCTGAGAAACATTTCGCATTATCAGAAACTGGTTATATTGCCGTAGCGTAATTTTAACAAACTTATTAATCGGTTTATAGCATCTCCATTGTTACACATTGCGCCATAAACTACATAGTAGTGTGGCTGTGGGTAGTTGCGCCTGCTTGCAATTCCAGTTTCAAAATACCACTGACAAGCCTAGACCTACAACAACTTTTTCGTTTTTATTTAACATAAACAAAAATTAAACGGCCATTACCTACGCGTAAATAAAACAAATACTGGCAAATGTAAAATAAAATATAATAATAAATAAATACTGGCACTTTAAAAAAAGAACACTCACCTAAAATAATAATCCGATAAACAAAAACTCCAAACACCGTTATAAACACTCGTCACAAACAGTTATCCACCGCTAATCAAATCTAAATAAATAATTAGATAGGTTATGTGATAAGTTTCGTAGATTTCGCGCCGCGCCCGTGTACCACACCTCGCGTGCACTCAAGAACGGCGACGATCACAGACTGAACACATTTTTTTCCTCAGCATTGCGAGTTGATTATGTCCCGCTACAAAAAGTAGGAATTTCCTCGGAAAATGATTATCCTACTCGTGAGAAAGCGTCTTTAGTTCTTTCTTACGACTAGATATGCTTCTAGACGTGTCCAGGAAAAATCATGGGGAGCCGAAACAAAATAAAATCAGTAGGTGCCTACTCACTGTTGGGTGCGCTGCCGTATGCACTGTGCTGAAGGAAAGAGAAATTATTGATAACTGGGAACGGGCCTTAAGTACTTTAGGAAATTATAACTGAGCACCAAAATCTTTTTCTTTACTATGATTTATTCGGTAGATTTTGTTTGTAGTTTCATTCGTATGAAAGACCTTTCCCAGAGTAAAACGGTGTTTTAGGAGAAAAGTGCCCTTTATATTACATTTACTTCTAACAGCTATGCAAACTTCTTCACAATCTTTCTCATTTATAATATGAGTGAAAAGTAGGATAACATTGGTACGTAAACCAGTCAAGCTGACCCATCCATAACGTTAAAACACGCGGCTCTATCCAAAAAATACTACGCCTAAATTATCGTATCGTGGTATACCTAGAATGAAAGTAAACCAACTGAAACAAATATCTACTAAATACGACCGAATTGAACAAATATGTTTGCTTTTACGCGCGATTGCGTAATAACGCGTGTCACTGCTTGATTTGACGAACGAGATTGTAGCTGAAACTTTTTGATAACAATTCCAAGTGCTACAACTAGCTAGTTAAACAAATTGACCGAAATTCTAATTTTGAAAATGAATCCTGCGTGCTATAGTAACTACCACGAGATTCCTTTTTTGAAATGCGCGAACATCACGAAAAACATGTGTTTTGCAGAAGCAAAGACATATTTGAGACATGATTGTAATGAAATAAATTAAATTAAATAATTAATTATTCAAAACCATAAAATGTTATACATTATTTAGATTCCGTCAATATTAACTCTACCACCAGTTCAGAAAGTAGTTCTCACCAGAGAAGAATGGGCAAGAAACCCTAGTGTTGCTCTTTTAGAAATCAGTTCAAGGTATAATAGGTATACAATGCATGATACATGAAACAAATAAAATTAAGTATTTGTTTATTTTGTTTAGAGCAGTAATTCATATATATACTCGCAAAATAAGTACAGGTAATAAATTTTTAATTCCCATACGAGTGCACAATCATCTCAGGAATCATCTAATAATTTGATCTGAAATTCATCAAGATATACCCCTAATACTTAATTATAGTAAGCGAAAAGGACTGACCAGTCCACACAAGCAGCATCCGTTCACGAGTATAATGCATGTACCAGCCTTCAATCAGCCTCCTCAACCATATTACAGGGAAGTGGCCGACCCGGCACACGGCGCCGTCGCAGGCACAGACAGTTTAAGAATATGTCATACCCAACCCGCTCACAGATTGGAAATAATAAATATATTATATATAATAAAGTGATAATTAATTATTGTAATTGCTGAAGATTTTTTTAGGCGTCGTAACTACGAGTATTAGAATTTTAAATTTGGAATTGCTTATCATACGGGGAGCCTTGAATCTTGATAGAAAGTAGACCTATTATTTCTCTGGGTGCAAGGCTTAATTCTACTAACCTCTGTATAAATAGTATTATATTACAACTATAAGACTACTTCTCAGAATCAATAAGAGATGGCAGCACCATCGAAATACATCGCGCTATGGTTTACATGACAGCCGTTTTATAGATGTATCTCGGTTCACTACTTCTGAAGCCATGGAACGGGAACCAAGAGCCCTTATCCCTAGAATACAACCCTATCCCAGACCGAAGGGTCCTTACCAAGTCCCCAGGAACTATCATTACTTCACTTACGCTCTCCCGACTCCCGAGCCAACATCGCTACTGCTTCATCATCCGGGCCCCGGGGATTTCCCGTACAAATGTCGACTTAAGAGGCCATAGAATATAGATGGCCTCGTGGCCAAATCTGACCAAGTTCCATAAGCCAGTGTCACAACTGCCAGAAATACGGATGAATAGTGCACGGAGCCGACTCGGGCGCCTACAAAATCCATCAAAGCTCCTAAAGCTCCTGCCCCTCAGGCCCCTCTGGCCGAACTTCGATTAGCGCCTACTCCAGTGGTGCAACCCGTGGTTTCTACCCACGGTACGTGCTGACTGCTGACCCGCGCCACGGTAATATTATCTATGTGTACTGTGCCCGCGCAATCAGGCCCGCGGCAGAGTCACTATTACAATTTAGAATTTGCCGACCATCAGGCACTTTATGCATAAGACCAGCAGACGCTATTTCGATCGGACGGTAAATCATCCGAATACGTTAGTCCGTAAAGCATCCGTGTATAGGTACTCCATTCGACTGCGCCATGTGGAGACGGTCGTTTTCAGCTCTAACTGATGCAGAGGACGACATCACTCTGGCTATTCCTCGTAAGAACGAGTTCTTGAAACTCTTAAACCCCACAAGACCGCAGTTCCGTCCCCGTCCCTCCGTCCCCCTTACCAGTTCCGCCCCGCGTGCCGACGAAAGCAACGGATAGATTAGGTAAAACGCACCAATCCTCCCAACTAAACGCTGATGTCCCCAATGCACGCCCATGCGCGGGGGGACATTAGTCGCGGGCCGAGCCACACAGTTCAGTGTGTATAGGTCTTGGTTGAAAAAAACACATTGAGGCCTAAAAGGGCCCGCGAACATTTCCTGGCACCCTCTCTTTCCGCCCATCCTGGGAACCTTCCTTTTTTTCCCTTCCCCCCACCTTCCCTTCCATATTACTCCTCCACTCCCCTCCCAGGCCCCTGCAGTCGCTAAGCCGGGGGACTCCAGTATCCCATTCGCAGGTTTCCTCCGGTGATGACTGCAGGATCGCCTAACTAAAAAAAAAAAAAAAAAAAAAACGCTGATGTCTCGTCCTCTTCCAGTAACCGTCCGGTCTCCTGAGCCGAGGTTCCTAAGCCGTTAGTGGGTTGCCCTCAGCACGGTCACTTAATTCAAGTGTTGCGAGCGCTTAGAGTGCTGTCCCGAAAGTCCGGTTTGGCCAGAAAAGCCGACTCGCGTCAGGACACTGGCTGGAATTGTCAGGCCAAAAAAAATCTTCTGTATCCAATAATCAACGTACATTACATGTATTCAAGCATATGATGATAACTTGCACAATCGGTTACCCTACCGAATCTTGTAAACAAACATTACAAAGTATAAACTAATAATAATAAATATCTTTAATACATATTACATAACATAATGTTAATTAATACATTCATTTTTAAGTAAGTATGTATGTGTCAACTGTCAGCAACTTTATAAAATACTTAAAATATCCACCGACCTTCATTCTCCTCTCATCGCAAGGCTTAGACAACGAGAGGATAAATTAATAATACTTAGCTAGCTAGGTATATCAAATTCCTTAGCGTAGCAGGAACGCAAACTTAGACAAATGATTCATTTCGATAAAGATGTCAAATAGTTTCTATTAAATAAGCAGTAGAGATGCATTATCAGCTGTACGTCTGTTATCTGATAACAACTAAGATATTTCGCAAGACGAGATATGACAAAAATATTGTGAAAGTACTCGAAACTAACAAAATCTTGGTTTGTAACAGCTTAATCACGAGACTGGCAGGTCTCGCATGCATGTATCTCAAAGAACAACCCATCATAGTGGCCCATGTAAGTATGCCGCGTTCCAGGATCAGCCTGTGCAATGTATATATCCGTTTCCAATAGGCCGGCATAATTATATCGTATCTAGACCCCTCTCCGCTAACCATCTGGTACAGTGGGCTCACTTCGCCGTGTCGGTATAAAAAAAGGAAAGAATCGTCTAAATCCTATTTGACTTTGAGAAGTTCCCCTGTGCATCTTTAAAGTCCAAGGTCCCGTAACCCGTACTAATAAATTAAAATGTGACCATTGATAGGCTATACGAAATCCCTCACAACAAAGATCGAAATCCAATGCAAAGATAATCATTTAAATCGAACCACAGCGTAAAACTGAATTCTGAATAACTGCATTCGATTCATTTTCAATCTTCGTAAATATGATCATGTGTCTCCCTACCGCTCTCAGCTGCAATGGCTGCCCATACGTCAACGCCGTTCTTTGCGTGCTCTTACTACACTTTTCTCTTTACTTTCTTCTCCCACTTCCCCTTCGTACTTATCTTCTCAATTCCAGTACCTAAGTAGTACTCATGATAAAAACCTTCGCTCTTCAAACAAACTTCTGCTTAAGTGTCCCTCTCACAGTTCTGCATTTACTCACTCTTCCTTTGCAATTCAATCCATTCTTCTCTGGAATGCACTCCCACTCGATGTTAGGACGACCACGAATCGTTCTGCATTCAAAGCAAAGGTTCGACTCCTGTTGCTTAACAAGCTGATGGAATCATCTCAATAATCGTCTCCTTTTATATTATTAGGTATATGTATTTATATATTATGTATTTTATATTATATTTTTCGGGCTTATATATTAAATTGTATTCGTTATCATGTTTATTAAGTGTATTTGTGTTACTTTTTTATTTATGCTTTTTTAACTTTGGTTTTTTTATACTTTAATTTTTGTCTCTTGTTGCATCTTACTAGGGTTTGTTCGCTCCTTGGTTTGTGGTGTGGATACATTTTCAAGAGGTTTAAGTAGCAGTAACTTCAAATTCGAATTATTGTCATTGGCAGTTGTTTCCTAAAAAAATTACTTATTAGTTTTTTAATAAGATTTATTATATATGACATTTTGCCATTATGGACTTAAAATAACTTACATTTTTACTGCAAGACGGCATATCTTTCTTCTTGCGCAGCTTAGCAGTAGATTTCAGTTTTGGTCTACTGTTCGTAAATTTCCAAAACTGATAATTTTCCAAATCTTGTTCGAGCTGCAACATGCCAATAATTAGAAATTAACCCTTGGCTTTCAAAATTAACGTAACTAAAGCCTCGTGGCAGTAGGTAGACTATAATAATAATAGTACTTACATCCAAATGATCTTCGCAACAAAACAAACGCTGTCCAGGTTTGTACTTTATATTTGTTTCCTGACACCATCTTTTTTTCACGTCTTCTCTTACGAGAACAAACACTTTATTGCGGCTATTTGAAGTGGTGTTGGTACACGATGGTACAAAGCACTTAGCACAAAGTGTCGTTGATCGATTCATTATGTTAAGCCGAGAAACTTCACCGTCTCCGTCACTTGATCTTCAATCGATAAAATATGATTTCAATGCACAATCCTGCAAGTTGGGAATTCAGACAGAAACTAGGTAATAATGCTAAATTATTACAAGGATGGAGGGAACAAAATAGTTTAGAAACTTTTTGTACTGATTAATTGCGCCAAATGCCAATACTTCAACAGTCAACTGTCACCAGACTGTCACTGTTGCAAAAAAGGTACAAACATTTTTTTTTATTTTTTCCCGTGAAAACTTGGCAAAGGACATAGTTATTCTGCCTACTTTGTGACGTCATCGCGTTCAAAAGTTTAAAAATATATATAAAAGAATATATCGCTTGGAATACAAAAAGGAGCAAATTAGTTTCTTAAAAAGGACCACTCTACAAAATAAAAAGATAAAAAAGTATGTCTCAAAATCACTTTACATACCGAATTACAAATTGTCTATCTGTGTGCTAATATCATTCCAATCATAGAATAATAACGCCAAGAATGATAGTTTCATATCAAAAAACTGTCAAGTGTGAAGCATAAAACTCATTGATGTAGGCGTAGGCCACACGTATTGACGTTCTGCCACACGCACACAAGGGTGCAAATAATGTTGCTAGTGGTATCGGATTTTCCCCAAAACCTTAAGTCATTATTTAATTAGGATTATTTAATTATGGAATTATTATTATTGTTCACAGTAAGGGATTACTTTATCCTTAATTATAATGATAAAAATCTGAAATAAAAAATAATAAAATAAATCCCTTAGAATGACCAAAACAGTACCAAATTAAAAACAAATTACGTTGATGACGTGAATTAAACGGTTGAATGCGGTATTTACCTTTGCCTCCATTCTAGTTTTATGATGATGATATGAATGAATGCCTTTATTTATGTCAATAATGTCAAATGTATCTGGTTCTATTTTATTACGGTTCTTTTGCGAATCACAGTAAAAAAGGCAGCATCACTATTCACCATTCAACCGTATAATTGACGTCATTTGAAGCTTAGTGCTTACGTCTGCTGAAAAAAGACGAAATTAAAAGTTAAAATTATAAATGATAACTTCATAATTTCTAAAAAAGAAAAAATACAGGTGTCCTTATTTTAGAACTATTTTCATTTAAAATAATAATATAAGCTTGTTAAAATTTGAAATGTCAATTAAAATCAACTCAACAGAAAAATATTATTTTCATAATACTGGCAACACAATTCCAAAGCATGCAAAGGTACCAATTAAATAAGTTAATTTTAGAAATATATAAATTTTAGAATATGAACATCAACATTTGGGGTATAAATTTTTTTTTTGGCAACATTTTGATATAATGGCCTCTATAAAATTTTTGAATTATTGTTTTTGCTTTAGCTATTATTTTTTGTCAAAATATTAGATTAATCGTAATAATTGCATGTGAAATGTTATGTTACAATGTTTCTTAAAATTATCCGAGATACTGTGACATCAGTTTATTGCACAAACCATCATTTTAAAATAAAATATCGAGAGCTGCTAGCGTTACGATTCGGCCTTGAGCACTGATGCGGGATGTTTGGTTACTAGGCTAAATAGCCTAGTTTTACTTGCCTCACTAAGCGTATATGTTCACGGTTTCTATGTGTTATTATTCTAAGATTCCAATACATTCAGCAGTCTTAGCGATTACAACAAAAAAACAAACTTTCAAAAATATTCACATACCTACTATGTTCTATACGTTCAAACGTTTTAAAACTTGATTTTATTTATTTTAAATGCTAGCCACTATATTGTTTGTTTAAATTTAAAAACAAAAATATTGATACATTACATTTGTTAAATAGTTATAACATTGTCGAAACTCGAGAAACCTCGAGAAATGAAAAAAGTCGAGTAACAGAAACGCAAATCGGCATCTTGTTATTTTTATCTATGGTACAACATGGAATCATGACTGGTGTTGCCATGATGTTGCACTGCTGTCATTGTCTGTCGTGACATCTGTGCGAGTTTTGTTCGATTGGTCGTCATAGAATTGTACGACGAATATCGTCCTTTTGTGATGAGCTAGAACATTCGCCTATCAATTAACTTTTTTTTATTTCCAAGCACCTATACCCCATTTACTATGTGTTAAAAGACTGATCTAACATTATACAATAAATAAAAAGTTGTTATCGGTCGCCCCAAATCCCATGGAGATTAGCAGACACCAATCACATAGTCGAAGCAAGTGAGGGACGTCGGCCTCCTGTACTGTGATGGAAACTTACTTCAACACGACCACCAGGCGGAAAAAATCAGCAGTGGAGGGATACAAATGAAATAGGAAGTACGTCGGTAGGACTAGTCGCGAAAGGGCCTGGGAGATCGTCGATAGACGTATTATATGCGCGCGTGACGGTGACATGAGCACGAACGTCAAGCGGCGTGGAGCTAGCAGTTCCAGTTGTTCAGTGCCGGGAGTGCCCGCCCTCGTGAACGCGCCCACCGCCATGTCTGCCGACCTAGCCTCGCTGTTCGAGTGTCCCGTGTGCTTCGACTATGTGTTGCCGCCTATACTGCAGTGTCAGAGCGGGCACCTGGTGTGCTCCAGCTGCCGGCCGAAGCTGTCGTGCTGCCCGACGTGCCGCGGGCCCCTCGGGAACATCCGCAACCTCGCCATGGAGAAGGTCGCCAGCAACGTGATGTTCCCTTGCAAACACTCCAACACGGGCTGCACCGTCACACTGGTGCACACTGAGAAGGCTGAACATGAGGAAGCATGTGAGTTCAGACCATACTCATGCCCCTGTCCCGGAGCCTCTTGTAAATGGCAAGGAGGCCTCGACCAAGTGATGCCACACCTTATGATGTCACATAAAAGCATAACCACACTCCAGGGTGAGGATATAGTTTTCCTCGCAACTGATATAAACCTCCCTGGAGCCGTAGATTGGGTGATGATGCAGTCTTGTTTCAATCACCATTTTATGTTAGTTTTAGAAAAGCAAGAGAAGTTTGATGGGCACCAACAGTTTTTTGCCATTGTACAACTCATAGGATCTCGCAAAGAAGCGGAGAACTTTGCATATAGACTAGAGCTGAATGGGCACCGTCGCAGGCTTACGTGGGAGGCGATGCCACGGTCGATCCACGAAGGAGTGTCCTCCGCCATCATGAACTCGGACTGCCTGGTGTTTGACACATCTCTTGCACAACTATTTGCAGATAATGGGAACCTGGGCATCAATGTCACAATATCCATTGCCTAATTGACATTACATTACCACATTGTTAAGTATTTATAGTAAAGAGTGACTTTCATTGGCTGTCAAGAATCTAATTATATTTTCATGTCAATGGAAATTTATACCATACAGATATATTATGAACAATAGATTAATTTGAATGGTAATATTTTTGATATGGTGTGTGGCACCGACTGCAGTTCACATTCATAGGCACTCTGTTGGTATTGATTTAATCAACATACACATTAAACCAAGAACTTAATGTTCTTCACAATTGTTATTTTTAAATGTGTGTTCAATTTAAAGTTAAGTAGTGAAGTTAAAATTTTTCAAGTGAAGTCGGTTCACTTAGAATTGCCTTTTGAATATAGTATTATATATGAAAAGAATAATTATGACATGTCGCGTGAGAAAGTGATTATTTTATTCCAAAACTTAAACAAATAATTTTAATAGTTACTTTGTAATTTGTAATCATTTGTATATAGATGCATGAAAAAATATTTGATCTTAAGGATTTTAAGCAATTGTGTGATGTCGCTTTGTGGGACTTTATCTTAGTGTGCTGGCATGATGTACCAATGTCACAAGTGACCACAGACAATGTATGGGACTATTTTTGTATAAATGAAATAAATCAGCAAGCCTATGTGTTGTGCACTCATAATAATCATATTGGGAAACAAATGTATTGAATACCACGCTAATATTTATATCATGTTAGGGGTAAAGTGAGAAATCTGTTAATATGGTCAATTTCAAGATAAAATCAACTTTAATATTAAATATACTTGGAGATATTATGGGAAGTTTACAAGAATTTTAAGGGATAACAAAGTTTTCATTATTTAACATGAAAATTCGAAGATCAGCAAACTAAATACTGCTCTTTCAACATCACTTGACTTTAATGATTCTGTTTTCTAATTTATACCCTCAATAATTAAATCATGGTAACTTATGTACCATGATTTAATTATTGAGTGATTTGATTGATTTTCCGCACTTACGTAAGGAAGTATGTGATAAAAGGCTAATTTCAAATACTTAACTCTAGTTTTGACATTTTTGCTATGCATATTTTATTGATAGGGACATTCTGATAATTATGAATTATTGAAACAAATTGCGACAAATATTTATTATTTTTATTTATTTTTATTATTTTATTTATTTAATTTATTCTGATTAAACTTTATTTCCAAATTTATTCTGTATTGACTTATTTACGCTACCCAAAATGTTAGGCTAAAATCAACAATGTTTAGGAAGTTTCGACATTATCAGATTTCTCACTCGCCACCGACACATGCAAATTAAGTTAACGAAATGCCAATACTGCCTTCAAAATGTAATATTGCCATATTTCTTTGGACATTGACTCCAAAACCCAAAGAGAGCCTTAATTTAATTAAATTTCTTAGAGGAGCAGTGGCGTAACTTGAAGGGGTTTTGAGGTGACACCCATAATTAATAATAAAAAATTAAAATCTTTATTAAATATAATAATCAACATAATACAAATATGTAGAAAGAGATATCAATGCTTTCCAGTTAGGCAGCAATTAGTTGTCTTCTTAAAACTTGTATTTATCAGGTGTGGCACTGCAGATCCGCTCTGGATGTCACTAGGCCTGTAGCCAAGATGCTTTTCTACAAGCGTTAACGCCAATAGAATAGAAACAAATGTATGGGAATGACGTATCCTTGCGCTAGAAATGTCGATAAGATATGTCATTATTTTCGTTTCTATTGGCGTTACCGCGTTGGCGTTATAGAAAAGCATCTTGGTTACAGGCCCTAAAGTAGTTACGCCGCTGGAGAGGTGTAAGAAGTCGGGTTATAAGATGTCGCGGGGTAAAATGACGGTAGGGAGACTGAAGTTCGCTGTAAACTAATTACTAAACATAGAGCAATAATTTATGGTAATGCGCATATAGATTACCATACACAGCCACCGTATTTGTCAACACTTGCAGTTTTGTGCTACGCGCAGTTTTGTGCTGCGCTTAAGGCCCTTTTACATTGGTAATATAGTCGCGCGATTTCAATGGATAGTTTGTCTATTTGCGTCTCTGGTTAGAAGAATTTGTATTAATTTTATATATTTGTAATTAAATATCAATAGGTTTTTAAGTAACAATAGCAACACTATGTTGAATGATATTATGTTGGGAACTTGATAAGATTTTGCATCTATGTATTCACAATTTCGACGCAACAAGTTAGCAATGTGCAAGGGTCTTAAAAGACGGTAAACTATTTTGCTTTTGGTTGTGTGAAAATAGTATAACTAAAAAATTGAAATAATTTGGCAGTTGATTATTACTTAATCCTACCATTATTGGTCCTAGTGACGATTATTATAACTATTAATAAGTTGTACCTAGCCTAATAAACATTGGCGTGCAAAAAGTCGCAGTCAAAATACTCTGGTTTTAATGGCAATATAAATTTAATTTATGGTGTATTTCTTGATTTTATTATTCTAAATATTGTCTGCACCTTTCATACCGCTATCTTTTAAGACTGTTTTTTACTTTCTAGTTCCAGTCTGTAATAAATTCTAAATTCACTTGCTACTGCAACTCCTAGTATTAAAATTAATACTTCCACCCATTTTTATGTATGATACTGAGCAGTGAAGCTCTTATCTCTGAGAACCGGCTAACAAATATAAATTAGCCACTTGATAGGTTTTTAAGGAACATGGTAATTTTATCTAAAGTATAAAATCGGTCGCATTATAAAAATTCAAAAATAAAATTAAGATCATTTGGTACACCTCGACTGAAAATGGAGCCAATTATGCCACTTTGCCAGACTGGACTTTTGTAACGGGATGTGCTTGGTCCTACCGTTGGTATAGGAACGAATGAACTGGTTACCTGACTATGATCTCTATTTCGAAGGACTGGCCATCGGCTCCTCAAGAAACGGTCTACCGGACGCCGACTTCATTTTTGCACGCCATAAGATTCGTACAAATTAAGTTTTGTTTAAATGAACAAAAACCCCATTGTTTTCTGTTTCATAACTGTTATAGCTACTTTAGTTGGGACATTTCTGTTTAAAGCAGAGGTCCTCAAGTATTGAGGTAAGGAGCCCAGTGGCGGATACAGAAAAAATTCTGTTCTGCCTTTTCGGACCAAGTGTCCACTAACTATTAGTGGACACTTGGTCCGACTGTCCGACAAGGCGAGTCTCATTGCAATATTCGAAGGGATTGAAGCCTAGTCTTACTAGATAGTAGATGTGCCGTCTTAACTGTAAAACGTGAAAGGGAGGGAGCCTCTGATTATACTGAAGGCGCTAACCCTGTATCCGCTAGTAAATATTATTATTTAAGTTTGAAGGTGGTGAAATTTGGGTGCCTCTGCTTCAAATAACTATGCGCATACATGTTACTTAATTTTGTTAGTATTAATTGCCTGGTGCAGGTATTGCAAGGTATTTCGACCACAGGTTACCGAGACGTGCGTCGTTTTTCTAAATAAATATCTTATGTATCGAGATAAAGCTGGTAAAATTTATTAAAAGATTCTAGTTGAAATAAATTTTTGTAATGTAATATAAATTGTAGTTTGACTTGTCCTCTTATGATTTATTGGTAGGAGGGCGTCAGGTGTACTAAAATGGATGTATTAGAAAAATCAGCCTCATTCCCATACTACTGGCTCAACTTTGTAATCTTGTTAAATAAATGTTATGAAATACATAAAAGTAAATAAGGCAGTTTTCCCTTTTGAATATTATTTCAATTTGTTTAATTAAAATAGCTATAAGTACTCAATTTCGAAGTAATCATATTATAACTTGTCCACTTGGGTACTCTTTAAATTCATACATTTTGATAATGTTACTCAAAACTGAAACTATGACGTGCGTAGTCTAAACAACTATGACATCTAATTGGCGTGTTTGCGTTGGAGTGTTTCGTAAGTGCCAAATCGTCTAGACGGCGTACAACGACTGCAATACTACCAAGGTCGTCGAAATCGTTACTTCCATTTGGTATTATATTGTAGGTACTGATCATAGATGGGTAAACACCCAATCATCGAGTTGAAACCTGATGAGCGTATACAACTATAAACATGAGTGTTTACTCATGTTTATAGTTGTATACGCTGATATTTATAGGTGTTTATCGGGTTTTTACTCAAGGACTGATTATAAAACCCGGTGAATTGCCCATCTGTAGTTGTGATAGCGATATCGGCCGCGTGGAATTTTATTTTTTTATTCATATTTATATCTTTTTTTCTGGAATGGCATGGCCAGGACCTTAGTCAAAATGAAAACCAACATTAATCAAATTCTCTATTACACTCAATGTAATGACTTAACACCTATCCGTAATAAATAACAATTGAACAAATCAACATATCCACTTAGCACCAACCAAAATTTTGGCATTATTTTAACAATTTCGAACTAGGCTGGCTTCCCGCTGCTCTGTGGCTGTAGTGGCGAGGGTAGGCAGGCAGACGTCGGCGAGTCGTCTAGGATCGATGCGTTCTGTTTTGTCGGACTACCCACCCGCCTATGAACTACTTCGAAAGGATCGGACGGCGCGTTCGTCTTTGGATCCACGAGACTAAACTCGTCGTACGTTTCTAGCATTTTATACTGCTCTCGGGAAGTTTGGGGCGCGAACGGGTCGAATTCCTTCTTTAACGCTTCAGGACTAAACGGGTCCTTAGGTTCTGATTTCGGCGCGTCGTCTGCGATACTATTCTCGCCGCTAAAGTCTGAGAGATCGATATCGTAGTTTATATTACTGAGTCCGGGCGCAAGGTTGTCGCTGCCAAACTCATCCGGGGTCATCAGCTCGTCTATAGATCTCGAGTCAAACGGCGTGAACCCTAAAGGCGACGGCGTGAGCAGCTCCATCGAGTTTGTATGTTTTAAATCCCAATTTTGGTCTGGATTCGGTGGTGATTTTGACGGTGATTCTTTCTCTATCACTTCAAAGCCTAAGATATTGAGTTTCTCTGTTGTTTCTTCAACGAATACTCTGGGCTCAGGTTGAATCGCTGGTTCGTAGGGCTGTGGCAGTATACTCGCTGGTTGGTAAGGCTGTGGCGGTGTACTCGCTGGCTGGCATGTCTGCGGTTGGTGGCCATTCTCCAGGTCTATGAGTGGTGCTGTGCTGATCTCCTTGAACTTGCCGATGCGCGGAAGTTCGCGGCGCGGTTTGATCTCCAACGGAGTCTTTGCTAACACGTCTTGGACCTTTTTAGCGATCTGTTCCTGTGAATAGGTAGAAAAATTGTTTTATTATTTAATTTAATGAGAACCTTTGTATATTGATGGCCAAATTTCTATACCAAATAATAGGATATATTTTGAACATATCTTTGATTAAGAAATCAGTTTGCCTTTTAGTTGTATATAAAACTTTAACCACATAGCTCATAAATTCACAATCAACTATTTTTTTTCTGGAGACACTACCTCACTGTACATTGTCACTTAGTCACTTAGCCAGGATATAAAGTACCTCGAATGTGACCGCGTTGGTCGCGAGCTGCTCCGCCCTGCGCTGTATGTCCTGCGTCTGCGCGAGGATCTTGTCCGCCGCGGCCTGCTGCTCCTCCGCCTCGCGAGTCGCGCCACACAGAGATAGAGCCGCCGCCTGCAATATTTACACATTTTGCAATGGTTATTAAAATTTAGGTGACAGGACCATAGAAAAAAAATTAACATACTGCATTTTTTATAAGTTAGGCAAAATATGACGGTGAGTGGTGACTGCGAGTAGAATTAGATAACTGGTACGAAGCCATCCTTGGTTATAACTTTCTTACTAGCAACCCTGACTAATCCCTTCCACATTCCTCCCCCTCAAAAAGCTTTCTGTGAGTTGAAACCAAGCTATCGTTAGTTGAACCCGTAGTTCGTAAAATATAATTATCAACTGACCCAAGCACTGCCTCCGATGGACGCGGGCATCGCCATGTAGCAGTCGAATTCCTTTTTATCCATGTTCAGGGACTCGGCTGACAAATTTTCGATGAACGAGACGGCACAACACTGAAAATTAAATAAACGTATATAGTTTTTTTTTTAAGTTGAGTTGAGCAAACGATTAAGCAATGGAATCGTCTTAGCCCCACTTTGCATTATAGCTCCGATTTTGTAGACAGATTTATATTTATAAAAATTATCCACTATAATTACATTGATAAGACACAAAAAAAATATCAATCATGCATTATATAACTATCCTATCCTCAAAGAACAAGACGAAAGCGCAAATAAATTACCCAGGAGTCGCTGAGCATTACATATTTCAATTTTCCGACCTGAGAATTGAACCAAAATCCTCTCAGCCTAAGAACACCGCTACTAGGCCAAAAAGCAAATATTCAACTAATTACAATATTGGGTTTTTTCTACTCAGTATCAGCCTGGAATCTGGAATTTGTGCCCGATATGGTGATAGGATCGCCCTCTATCACATCATGGGACGGTATACGCACGGCGAAAAGTCGGGACACTAGGTTCGCCTTTGCCTACCCCTTCGGACATGAGTTTATGTGTAATTATAATGCGAGGTACTTTACCAAATTCGTGAAGTAGTACCCGCCCTCGCCGGTCATCAGCCGCTGAGCGTTGCAGAAACGCGTCACGAAGTTAATGTTGCTGACCAACCGCGGCGGGTTGGCTTTCAACACCTGCGAAGTCAGTATGATCACTGGACATTATGAGACAAATGTACTTATACGAAGGCACGGAGCAGTGTTATACAATGCTTCCGGCTTCGTAATAAATTCGAATGGTGTTATTGTTTATGGGCGGTTCTGACGCTGCCAGGCGAACAATTTGCTCATTTATTAATTTATAACAAAAATATTTAATTGTATTAAATAAATGGCGGGATCTTTGTCTTAATGTTCTATAATTACATGATAGCATTTGCCTCAAAATTAGAGATATAATTATCATTTACAAGTGGATGCACATTGACGAGAATATGGTACTAATCCACCAGGGACCATGGTAGCAATCTGTCAACAACCATGGTAGCAAATTGCTTACTACAATCATTATGTCACACTCTTAATAAAACAATGACCTAATCCAAAATCGTTGACTTGTGGGAATCGTCACAAAAACGAACTGTATATACGATTTTTTTAAGTTGGGCGGGGAATGAACCTAAATTTTTCTTAGTCGATGCAGCTTGCCCTTTAGGGTCCATATTTTACTAAAACTCATCTAGACAAAATTTTGGATAAGGTCATTGGTTTAAGAGTGCGATGTATGGTATAAACAGACATGGCAGCAACAGCACGCGACCATGGTCGCCGGTTGCCTACACGCGTGACGCGAGCATACTGACGGTGAATATGAGCGCGGGCAGCAGGTCGTCGGCGGAGGCGGGCGCGCCCGGCGCCGCGCACAGCGCCAGCACGTGCCGGCAGCAGCGCCGCACCAGCGACAGCTTGCCGCCCGCCCACCACGCGCTGTCCATGCCCAGCAGCTCTGCCGACATTATACACTAAGCACGCACGTAAGCAGTTGCTCCTGCGTCTCACCAGGCTTTACTGGTGCTAGGTCTCTCATATGCAAGAGTCCGTCTAGGTGGGTACCACCGCAATGTCTATTTCTACTGCCAAGCAGCACTGTTGTGTTTCGGTGTGAAGGACATTGTAGCCAGTGTAACTACTGGACATAATGAGACTTAACATCTTATGTCCCAGGATGACGAGCGCAGTGGTCGAATGCCACACAGTGCTTTATAACTCAAGGTGCTGGATGGTGTTGCTACTGTTTATGGGTGGTCGTATCGCTTACCACCAAGCGAACGGCATGCTCGTCTCGTCATTCAATGCCATAAAAAACGTATTACTACAACAAGCACGCACGTAAGCAGTTAATCCTGCGCCTGATCTCTTTCCGGTCATGTCGGATTGCCGTCTCACCGGACTATGAGAGTGAAATAATAGCGAGTGCACTTGTGTATTGCGCGCACTCTTGTGCACTATAATATCTTCTGCGCACCTGGCTAATCTCTGTTGAGATTGGCCACCGTGGCCAAAATCGGCTAGGAAGCGATTTTACTACAATCAACTATGAAACGCCCGCTATGGTACGAAAACAATGAATTAATATCCATGCAGATAAACACACGCCAAACTTGGTGTCCCGCATGTAGCGAAACATTTCCAAAGGCCAATGCAGCTCCATACGTCTGACGTGTGAAAATGATCGCAACGAGCATTTTGCCCAAACAAAAGGTGTGTTCGCTTCGGTTGCTCAAAACGCAGCATGTATTTTACCGCACTGCTGTAGCGCCTATTTACATGTCATGTGGAGACATTGAGAACTACCACTGGTTCACATTTATCTGATGAAAACTAACTTTTGTTGTTGACTCAGTCACTCTCCTACAGTGACTCACCACTAATAGCTTTGTATAACAGCTGCCTGCAGGTGGCGCTGCTCCTGTCCAGCTTGCACTCGAGGTGCTTCTCGCCGACCCAGCTCAGCTGCTGGATGCGCTCCGACATGGCGCGGTCTGCTCGCTCGTCATCCGTCCCGCTCGGCGAGAACACCACTGAAGGCAACCTGGGATAGCCAATAAATACAACCAAATGACATAGGTACATTTTTGTATGACTTGTTGTTGACAGCGTATTTGATTTTGATCTGGGAGATTTTCAGAAAAATTCCAGGTCTGGCCACACTGTATAGCTTTTCGTAATACCAATTGCACGCGATTGAACCTCCAAGAGGGTATTGACGTCAAACAAAGGTCCGCTAGTAAAAAATAAATCAAATTATTTCTGCAATATAAAAAACACGTGTGCGCATTCTTCATATTGGAGTACGATAAAGACGGCTGACAATAATTAGTCGCTGCCACTTTCGATCTTAGACACAACTTTTATTTCATATCTCAAGGTAATCGACTACATGAGAATTCAGTCCCGCAACACACTGATTCGTACACCGAAAAATATCGTATAACATGTTTAAACGCAGACTTGAACGTATTACCGGAGACTACCGAATATGATCTATGCGCCCCCCGAGGCAATTCTTGTGCTTTGGGTCTTCACACCCAATGCACGCCCATGCGCGGGGGAACATTAGTCGCGGGCCGAGGCACACAGTCAGTGTGTATACCTCTTGGTTGCATAACACATTGAGGCCTAAAAGGGCCCGCGAACATTTCCTGGCACCCTTTTCCTTTCCGCCCATCCTGAGAACCTTTCTCCACTCCCCACCTTTCCTTCCATCATCCTTTTCCGCTTCCTTCCCAGGCCCCTGCAGTCGTCAAGCCGGGGGACTCCAGTATCCCATTCGCAGGTTTCCCCCGGTGTTGACTGCAGGATCGCCTACCGAAAAAAAAAAAAAAAAAAAAAAAAAAAGAATATGATCTATGTAATTAGCATATATACAGGGTCATTTTGACATTGCGTTAATAAATGAAATCACATACTTATCTCGTCGAAAATAACGCTTTCAATTAATTTATTTTAACCATAGACGTAAAATAAAAAAGTGCAAGTTTCGAACAAAATAAATATTAATAAAAAGTAACTTTAAGTTTACACGACCTTATGCCACTACTACTGCTCTAAGATAATTCGTCGCAGCGGCAACATTATACTTTCATTCAGAAATACACTTTCGCACAAACCATATTCGCACTAATCTACGAAATGATCAAAAAATTTGAAAACTACAACCGGGATTTTTGGCAATAATATTCGTTATTCATGAATGATTTTTGGCAAGATGTTAGAAGAGGTAAAGACGAATATATGGTTTCATTTAGTAACATAATGCAAAAATGACCCTGTATAAGAGAACGATAGCCTAATTGGGAATGGAACGGTCTGCCGAGAAAATGTCCGGAGGTTCAAAACCCAAGGCACACACCTCTGACTTTTCGAAGCTATGTGTGTATTGTTTATCAATTATCGTTCGCTTTAACGGTGAAGGAAAACATCGTGAGGAAACCTAAATACCTGAGAATTCTCGATAAGAATCTCGAGGGTATGTGAAGTCTGCCAACCCGCACTAGGCCAGCGTGGTGGACTAAGGCCTAACCCCTCTCAGTAGTAGAGGAGGCCCGTGCTCAGCAGTGGGCAGTATATAATATAGGGCTGGTATTATTATATATTATTAATTTGTACACTTACTCGTGCAGGTACGTCATGGCGTGCTTCTCTATGAAGTCCATGAGCAGCTCCCTGGTGTCGGAGTCCACATGAGCGAAGTGCGGCGACACCTCCATGTGCTTCATGAAACGCTACAACGAAACATTTTGTTTATTTATTGTCTCGGCGGCGTAGTTGTATTACGGTACGACTGCAAAGCTGAGGTCTCGGGTTCGATCCCCGGGTCGGGCAAAGTGATATTGGGTTTTTGTATTCTGTATCAGCCCGGATTCTGGAATTTGTGCCCGATATGGCGATAGGCTCGCCCCCTATCACATCATGGGACGAAATACGCACGGCGAAAAGTGGGTGCACTAGTTGCATTTCTGCCTACCCCTTCGGGGATAATTGGCGTGAGAGTGTGTGTGTGTATTTTTATTTGTGTATGTACCACACATATTGCAACAAATACTTAATATTGTTAACTGTGTGTTTTTTTTTAATTTGCTTTCTTGTTGTTTTTTTTATGTGTGTGTAGAAAAATAAATGGTTTAAAAAGTGCAACGCTAGTGCGACGGTACACACAAGGCGTACCTATAATAAATAAATGACAACTATGCTGGAGCACATGACCATTGTTGAAATGAGAGTTACAGCAGTGTAATAAAATAAATCACCCAGCGTTTTGTGTATTCGACGCGAATCTTTAAACCTAATCTTGTTACGCTTATTTTTACACACGTAGCGTGCACGCTGGGGTTCATGTACACTACACGAGTGCGGGACAACTCGCCTAAATCATGGTGAGACACGGGTGGTTAATTTGATTAATCATTGTTTTGTCGAAAGTCGATGATTTTAATCTCTAAATTGTAGTCAGGAATAGTTAAAAGCTTGTCTTTAGGCATTCTTTATTTCGTTATTCCGTGTTATTTTCCTACTAATTCTTCATCTGAAAGTGTCCTACTTCTATCAACGTACCTGGTAGTGCCTCTGCACTCTCTCTGACAACTCATCAACAGTCATCACGTTGGCGCACTTGATCACGTCCATGATGAACGAGTAGACGAACATCCTCGCGTCGCGGTCTATCTGCGCCGTCAGCTGCGGGAAGCGCACGCGGAAGTCTGTCTTCATGCCCTCGTTCACCATCGCTGGGATCTTGAACTCGGGCGGTCGACGCTCCGAGTGATCTTGTTCATCTTCAGAAGAAGACATTTTTAGAATAAACACAAAAGTTTGCACTTCTTTTTTAACACTTTAATTCTTGCACACAATTTTGCACACACAAAGGCTTCTTTTATACCGGTTACGGATCACAAAAGTTAGTTAATAAACAATTAGAAATAAGAATCACAAATCTGCCTACAAATCTTAAAGCAATCGATACGTGAACAGTTAGGTACAATCATTGCAAGGAGAGCAGTACGCCCGCCACCATTTGGCCGTAATATTTGAGCGCACCTTCAGGAGACAAATCTCATACGCGGAGAATACAATACACAAACCTGTATTGCTTTTTCTGAACACGCTGAACTTCAAAAGGTTCGCCTTCTTGAGGGTCTCGCTCTGCCGCAGTCGTTTCTCCTCGAATTTTGAGAAAGACGAGTGCGACGTCAGCTTCAGACCTCTGTCTTGTTTCTTCTGCTCGGGCTTGGGTGGTGGCAGAGACGTTTTTACTGCTTTGCCTAAAAATAAATTCATAAATAAACTAATGTAGCCCTTAGAGCTTTACACATACGGCTTTTTTAAATGAGCATTTAAAGCAAACAAACGAGTGGTAAATGCGATGCAGTTGGAAACTGCGATGCAAAGAGAGAACGGACGTTAAGATTTCGCATTTTCAGCTCTAAAAAGCTTTCGTGTGATTAGGGGTTTAAGCCCTTTGCAACTAGTGTAATTATTGCACAATATGAGACTTAAAATCCATGTCAGGATAACGAGCGCATTTCAGAACCTGCATGGTTCTACAGATTAAAAATTGAAATCTCTATCCTGAATACTTTCTATGAAATAGTTCAACAATTTTCAGGTATGTATGTATGTTTTATGAAATATTTCAAAGGTGCTTCCGTGTACGAACAACAGCAAGAAACTATAATAGCAATTGCACGGATTTCCGTTACGATCTTGAGTGCCTGGTATGTGATAACGAAATTGTCACAAATGATATAAAGACCAATGTAGTGTTCAGAATATGCATTTATCTAGAACTGAAAACAAGTGCCTTATATCATCGGAACTTTATCGTAGAAACGAAATTAAAGTTATATAATTTCGACAGGAAATGTGCAGTATTAAGGACTATTCCTTAATACTGCACAGTTCCTTTCGAAATCTTAATATATATAAATCTCGTGTCACAATGTTTGTCCTCAATGGACTCCTAAACCACTTAACCGATTATAATAAAATTCGCACACCATGTGCAGTTCGATCCAACTTGAGAGATAGGATAGTTTAAATCTCAAATTATAGTCGCAATTTTAATTTATTGCTAATTATTTGTCTGTTATTATTTGACAGTCACAATTATCTTAACTCCAAATGATTCTAACAGATGTCGATACCTTTCGACTGGGTTGAGTAAGTAATCAATAGATGGCGCTGCTATGAATGATTCTAACAGATGTCGATACCTTTCGACTGGGTTGAGTAAGTAATCAATAGATGGCGCTGCTATGGTAAATCTACGAACGTGTCATATAAGCTACGGGTAGATTATGTATACTTTTTATACCGGGAAAATATAAAGCGGGACTTTTATACCGGGAAAACTCATTCACGCGGGCGGAGCCGCGGGCAAAAGCTAGTAACTATATAATAATACTATCGATACTATTGCCTATGTGTTTATTTCTACCGGCAAGCAGCAGTGTGCATGCACTCTTATATTCCAATTTGAAGTAGGTACATTGTAGCCAGCGTAATTACTGGGTATGATGAGACATCTAATGTCTCATAGTGACGAGCGCAGTGGAGTGCCATGCACTACTTCTTAATTAAAAGTACTGTGGCCTTAGAATATGGCAAAAAAAACACACCACTCAGTTTCGTTTTATTGGGATTGGTTGACAGACTAACACGTGACTAACGTATTGGTTTGTTGATCAATCACAAACATCAAAATTAAACATTTACCTACGAGTTGCGTTTTTTGGAGACATTCCAAGCCCACTGTGTGGTGTTGCTACTGTTTATCGCTTATCACCCCACGAGCGGCATGCTCATCTCGTCATTCAGAAGCAATAAAAATAAAGCTAAATACGGTACGGAATCTCCTGGTTTATATCGGGACGTAAACTATAGTAAAAAGCAGGCAGGACAATTAACGGTGAGTGATGTTTTGAAAGTGAAAGAGAAATTACGAGAAGAATGGATACGTTGCCAACTTCAAAGGACGAAATAAAGCCATTGACATACCTACCTCTTGCTACCTGCAGTTCATTCACCCGAATTATAAAATAAGCAAACAAATGTCTGTAGCCGTTGTTTCACCTTGTTTTTGTGTACTGCGTATTACAATCAATACTTATATTATAAACTAGCTCTTGCCCGCGGCTCCGCCCGCGTGATTGAGTTTTCCCGGGATAAAAGTCCCGCTTTAAATTTTACCGGGATAAAAAGTAGCCTATGTGTTAATCCAGGACATAATCTACCCGTGTGCCAAATTTCATCGAAATCCGTTCAGCAGTTTTTGTGTGAAAGAGTAACTAGCATCCATACATCCAGACATCCATACTTACAAACTTTCGCGTTTATAATATTAGTAGGATAGTAGGATGAGAAAGTAACTCGTCTGTATGTCTTCGCTTTCACAGGTAAACCACTGAACTGATTACGATGTTTGGTGCAGAACAATATGGAACCCAGTGGTGTAACAGTAGCGTGACATGATGGGCACAGTTCCACGGGCCCCCCCCAAAGCAAGGGGGCTCCTATTTTTTTTTATTTGCCAAGTTTTTTGTGTATCTGTGCAGGTACAGGTTGTTCACGTTAGAGGTAGCCCTATTTAATTTCCACGGGCCTTCACATTGTAATTAGAGTACTGATTGAATCCCAAGTACCGGAGTATTTATCACAAGCCGTATTCCACACGAACGAAGCCGCGCGCAAAAGCTATTTTCTAAAGCCATAAAAGTCGATATGTTTGTTTTTTATCTGATGACTGATAAATACAATGTAAGGTGAAGTGTAATGTATCCAATCTAGTTAAACTTAACTCGTTCGATAATCGAGCAATTTTATCTATCGATATGACATTACACAATTCAATGTTACAAAACAATGATTCAGGTCTATTAAGTCTGTTCCATAAAATGATGAAACCTAAATCAAGTTATATTGAAATGGGACCAATTTGAGACCCTAATCTACTAAATCAAAAAGGAATCAAGGAAATAGGCTCACAATTTCCAGAGAAATCAGTGATGTACACTGAAATACAAAAAAAAATACAAACACACGAATTAAGAATCTCCTCCTTTTTTGAAAGTCGGTTAAAAATCGGGATAGACTTTACTTACGAGGGCAACGATAAAAATTCGATACTACAAAGGTATGTTCGATCGTGGGAATGTAATATTGAAAACCATCACAATAATAATATTAGGGTACAAGAAACTATTGTTGGTGCAATAAAAGAAAACATCTGCGAGATTCACGATAAAAAAAAGATAAATGCGATACAGCCGGGATCGGACATATTAGCATGTTTTCGGCGCTTCAAAAGACACCATCTGCAAAAACCTTAAATATTAAAAGCTATGACTGGCCGTTTCGATAACGCCTGATCTACCTTTATTTAGGAAGGTTTAACAGTGATTTTGTGATAAGAGAATTTAAATTTCGACCTTATCAGCCCACGATAGCGTGCTATAACGAATGCAATAAATAGCCGATAATTATGCAGTAAACAACCATATCCTGTTCTGATAGGTATTTGAAAAAAGTATTTTATAAAGCAAAATTATGATACGATTGGTCATTATATGTTACAACTACATATAAAAATAGCAAATATACCAAAACTGAATTGCACAATACACTTTGAGTGATCATATATTGAGTCTCATTATTACCTCCAAAGTTTTTTAAACCGTGTTTTGACACTGCTGCATGTTGGTTCAAATATCTTGGTCTAATTTTGCTATAAAAAACATGTCTGGAGCACAATACTAAACATAAATATTTATTTATTCACACTTTTTGCAAACAAATATCACAAGAATGAGTAAAATAATATTTTTTACTTTAAAGCAATTATCATATATTTTGGTTTATCGTCCTATACATAACCTAGTGACCTTCACTGCTCCATCAAGGCTGTCTATCACCTCTTGATAGATATTTTCGTATTTTCCTTACTCCAGAAAAAATACGATTTGAGAAAAAATTTGTAAATTTTTTCTACAAACATACATCATTATTTTATTTCAATCCATTACAGTGCTGTAAATAATGTAACGTAATGTTACAATAACAGTCAGAAAACTAAAGTGGAAATGGACTGGACACATAATTAGAGGAAACGACAAATGGAGTAAGACCGTCAATCATTTGTATCTTAACAGTGGGACGAGGAAACGAGGCTGACCATCCAAACGCTGGGCTGATGAGATCAGGGCAATGGAAGGCAACTTGTGGACTAGAACTGCTAGGAATAGAATCTTATGGAGACAGTTGGGAGAGGCCTTTGCCAAAGGGCAAACAGATATGTCATAGTGCTAAATATTAGTTTAAGTAAATTGTAAAAAAAAAAACTGATTAAAGGCTATTAAAAAAAAAAATGTTACAAAACTGATTTTTAACAAAATATAAAGCTGATAAAACATTAATCAACTAGTTTCCTCAATAAATTATTCATCACAAGATACATATTGTGTGTGTAAATTTTATTTAGATTTTCCTGTTGCATACTATATTACATTCATAAAATTCTAACAGTTTTAGAACTACATTATGTGCATTTTTTATAATATTATTAGCTTTAAAGATAATCTGAAATATCAGATATCTTGTAAAGTAGTATATCAAGATCACAGAAAGGGGCAATCAATAGTCTCTGCCTGTCCTTACGGGTTAAAGATATAACATTTTGCATATATCAATTGTGCTTTATGTCAATAACTCTTCATAAATATTTTTATGATAAGTAAAGATTACAAACTGTATTAAGACAGCTTGGCGGATAAAAGGCCTAACTACCATTAACGTAATGTGTGATAATTAACAATAAATATACACTTAATTATGAGAAAACAGAGATGTGTGATGTGTTTCGGTTTGAAGGACATTGTAGCCAGTATAACTACTGGGCATAATGAGACTTAACATCTTATGTCTCAGGATGACGAGCACAGTGGAATGCCACACAGTACTTTGTAAGTCAAGGTGCTGGATGGTGTTGCTACTGTTTATGGGTGGTCGTATCGCTTACCATCAGGCGAACGGCATGCTCGTCTCGTCATTCTATGCTATAAAAAAGAAAAAAAAAAAGGTACTTTAGAGATAGAATCAAAATAATACCTCAATTGTCCTTCCCATTCACTTTGATACTACCACTGCATTGTTGTGTAATATAAGAGCACCATATAACATGATTACTGCATTATACAGTCATGTACCAATTTCAATGCTAAAGATATATATATATATAGATCTTAATTTCATTTTATAATTTGATAGTTTCAGTATTATTTAAAACATAAAGTAAATATAAACGGACTTACTAGCAGCTGCTTTCCTCTGACGCTGCATCTGCTCTCTGTGGCATTTGGAGCAATAGCCTTGCCACTGTGGGTTGCCATAGTAATCACAGCCATTCTTGCACTTCAAGTCGCTTTGGTCGATCCTCAACGAAGGCATCTTTGATGCAAACATCATGTACTTGTAAGACCTTTGCAAATTTGGACCGTACCACATTTTATAATTATATTGATATGATGACTTTTTGAAAGTGAAACGATATGATATGAAAGTCAATTATATTTAAGCTATTTCCAGGATAATCCTGATGAAGTTCAGTAATGTGAGTTCAAAATGATTTTACTAAAAAGCCCTTTTGTCTCAAAACGAATAGGGCATGAAATCAGACCAGTTCCAACTGGTAAAATCAAGTACATACAAGTAGTACTTCGAGTACACTCCTTACTCGTGTCTTTAGCTAGACGAGATCCCAAAACTCTCTACATCTACCTATTTGTCAAATTCCTTGCAGAATACACTCGCGCCGAGTTCGCCAACAAATTCAACCCATTTTAGACGAAGAGCGCAGCAAAATCGGTGTGATACGCACAAAACAGAACACATTGCAATACCAAACGTTAACGATGACCGTTCTACGGTCATTCGCCGTTATATAGGCCGCCGTTATCGTAAAAGCGTACTTGAAAATCGACGATAATCAAATGTGCTGTATAAATTACAAACATTCGTTACGCTTTGTGCGCAAATATATCGTAAAGTCTACACATACAGCAGCGGATAATAAACACTTACCTTTGTTTTCAAATCGTTTTATTTCCTCTATATCAACTTTATTATGAATTATTTCTAACAAAATTGATAACATTCGCTCACACAACAAACCATTTTGATTTGACGTTTCTGTTGACATTTGTTTTTCCTCTACAGGCATTAAACAATGGCAATGGAAAGTTGACCGTTCAGCTTAAGCAAACAAAATGTTTAATTCTATGGCAAAACATTAATTATTCTATTTCTTATATTTTGTTCATTTAAGCTTTATATTATTATGTACGCGTAGTGTTTACGTGTTCATTTTATCTTCATTTTCCTAAATGTTAAATTGATTCTTGATCCCAGCAATTTCTTCCGCGTAGGCAAGGAATGATACCAGTATTCATTTGTTGGAGGATTCATCATCAAAACACTGCCATTCTCCAGATTTAATTTTACTGAAAAGGAAGAATTCAATGTTATTTCATTCAAAACTGTTTCAAGGAAATTCTTTTGAAACGCATCTTGTCATAAAACGCCGTTGCCATAGTGATAAATTTCAAACAGTTCGAACAGGACATTTTTTATAATCACCGTTAGTAAATCAACTAACCGATAACAATGGATTATTTACCAATAAAAGATGGGCAATATACCAAAACTATTTATACAATGGTAAGATTCCTTATAATCACTCAACTTTGACTTGCATTAACCTCATTCCGATATGGGGTCGGCACAAAACAATTTTTCAAACATATAGCAGAATGTAACTATTAGTCTTAGTTATTACGACCAGCCTTCCTGACCTCAATCTACTCTGGGAGATACAGGCTCTGGCAAATCATGTTAGAAAAATCTGCACAATATGTTGCCCAATCTGTGATTTGAACCAAGGTCTCGCGTTCTAAAGCCGATATTACCTACGCTTGTAGTTGACCAAAGAGAAAATTATGGAGACTAATTCCTTATAATCACGGTAGAAGTTTACTTTACTTTTGTATTAGCAGAGCAAATTAATTAACACTGTAGAGAAATTTAGATTTTTATATTATTACGATAATAGTCGACTGTCTCGGTGGCGTAGTTGTATTACGCTGCGACTGCAATGCTGAAGTGTCTGGTTCAATCCCCGGGTAGGGCAAAATTATATTAGGTTTTTCTATTCAGTATCAGCCTAGTCTCATGTGGAAACTGTCCCCGATATGGCGATAGGCTCGCCTCTATCACATCATGGCACGGAATACGCACAGCGAAAAGTGGGTGCACTACTTGCGCCTCTGCCCTACCCCTTCAGGGATAAAAGGCATGAGTGTGTATATACGATAACAGTAATCTTATAAGCCTCTCTCGTGAATCGTGGTTTCGGTCTAACATAACAGTAGGTATCCTTAAGCCTTTACCTATATAGTGTAGAATCTAGACGTTTTAGGATCGAAAATCTCTAACTATCTATAGACAGTGTTGGCCTGAGATAATACGAGAATCTGGGTGGCAAATCTTTGCGAGGCCTTTTTACCATCAGGTATACAATGAAAGGACATGAATGGCGTCGCCAACGATCCCTCTCGACAGAGTCTCCTTCCGCGAGTGGACCACTTCGTACAAGTGGGCCACCGCACACCAGGACCTTCGGCTGCCGGCCATGGATGCCACAGCCGGCAGCTAGAGATCTCCAACGACTACAACGAGTGTAGAAACACGCTGGGCAGTTCCCCCGTTCACCAACCCCTATGACCGCCACTGTCTAGGTATAGATATTGACACACCTTTATCCCCAAAGATAATTATTCCGATTGACAATAGATTATTAAGCATATCGCTGCCAGAATAATATATCTATAACAAACTGGTTCAAGGCAAACTTAGGCAAAAGGACGCATAAATGAAGAACACTCACAATATTGATATTGACATTGTATTATATACATTTCAAGTCGAATAAAAGTTCTGAAGTATCTAAATAGCAAAAAAAGGGGCCTATGTAATATAGGTACCATACCAGCCCTGTATTATATACTGCCCACTGCTGAACACGGGCCTCCTATACTACTGAGAGGGTTTTTTTAGGCCTAAGTCCACCACGCTGGCCTAGTGCGGGTTGGCGGACTTCACATACCTTCGAAATTCAGAGAACTTCTCAGGTATGCAGGTTTCCTCACGATGTTTTCCTTCACCGTTAAAGCGAGCGATAATTCACAAAGAATACACACATAACTTTTTGGAAAAGTCAGAGGTGTGTGCCCTTTGGTTTTGAACCTGCGGACATTCGTCTTGGCAGTCCGTTCCACTCCCAACTAGGCTATCGCCGCACTACAGGTACTAGGTACTGCAGTCCTCATATAGGAACTTATTTTTTATAGGACTTTTATGTAATACCTTAACTTACGAATAGGACATGCAAACAGTTATTTATCCCTAAAAGTGACAGTGTAGGAAGGAATTAAATGAACTGACAATCGAACGGAGACGGAGCGGGTTCAACTATCGATACCTCGCACGCGTATACCTAGGTTATTAGCGTTGGTCCCTGGGTATGTGTTTCTTATTTATCCTAGAGTTTAAGGTTGAAAATGTTGTCGATGTCTGGAAATTATGACCGATAGGTATGGCGATATGCTCCATACTACAGCATGGGACGGAACAAACATGGCGAAAAGTGGGTGTCCCGGATGAACCTCGTCATACCTCTTCCGGGATATCTAAGCGTGATGAGTGTTGTGTTGTTGTTTTCAAATCAGAAAGAAATGAAGCAACTCGAAAGTCGTATAAACGTTTTTCCAAATACTTCCTTTACCTAACGTAGACTGCGTTACTACACAGACCTCTACAGGTGCTCCTGTACAGGTGTGTGATAACTACTAACGCACATTGAATGTGAGTAGTGGTCGGTTTGTGTTACTGCTGTTTACAGGGAACCTACTGCGACATCCAGTGATCTTTTGAATTTGAAAGATGGGCGCCAGAGTCCAGGCGAATATCATAGAGAAATTCAAATTATATTCTAGTAATTTAACGATTTGTATTTGAAAGTTGTGTACAGGATCTTACGTTAAGACTTTTTAGGGGCATGGCAGTTATGCTTACCATCAGACAAGGAATCTGTCGTCCCTTCATTGAATTTTACTTTTTACAAGAATCCTCCTATTACAATACCTAATGAAATTAATGCCCAACGAGTGCAATACACACATGTACCGCCTCAAATACAAGCGTATCTAGTTTGAATTGCGTAGATTAGACTCTTATCTAGGCTTAGAATTTGATAACATCGAGCACGCGCAAGGGCCATCAAGCTTTCAGTCCATACATGCGTCATGCGTGCTAGACGTGCTAGACCAGCGAATCCAGGGTCGTGTTTTTTACACGCTTTATATTAGCTTCACTTGTATGTTTGTTTGTATGTATGTATGTTTGTTTGTAACTCTCCGACTCCGACTCCTTTGGTCGCGATTTTGACCCAATAACAATACATTAATTTGATAAGATTATGCCATTATTCAATTTGCAAAATGAGATTTTTGTCAATTTATATATTTTTTAGTGACATTCGTTGGACAATAGTGAACAGAACTAAAAAATTAAAAATAAATAATAGTTTAAAAAAACTAAAGAACACGCTTTATAGAAAATCCAACTAAAAAATAGAAAATAAATTTGAATTAAGAATAGTGTAAATAAGAAAACATGGATTTTATTGTAAAAAAAAGCGTGGGGTGCATGGTGACAATAGTTATAAATATTTTATTGACAGATAATATGAGTAGAAGTATTATATATCATTTTGATAATATCTTAAAAAGCACCCCACGCTTTTTTTACAATAAAAATTTTTTTTTCTTATTTACACTATTCTTAATTCAAATTTATTTTCTATTTTTTAGTTGGATTTTCTATAAAGCGTGTTTTTTAGTTTTTTTTAAACTATTATTTATTTATCTATATATTTTTTGGAAATCACAAATAATTTCACCAGAAGTTACCAAATTACGTACTTTGAATAGCGTGTCCAAAACACACCTTTAGAAATGTAATTTTTATCAGAGCTAAGTATGTATCGTTCTTAATGAAAGCCCTAACAAAGAAAACATATAAACGACCTTGGACCTTCATACATAATCTTAGACAATCGGTCAAATATATTTCCTCAATTCTAAAGATAAACACATTACACAAGCAAAGATATTAAAAGCAAACAGCCCAACCCATATGCCGTGCCCAAAATTGCGACAAGGAAGTGCGATTCAAGGTGCACGGCGAAAACTGGCAAACATTATCAGAAAATTCTAAGCTAATAAATAAATAAGAGAACAAAAAACGAATACTTACTCACGTTCCGTTAAACGGGGCTACTGATTAGATTAACGAACCATTGCCATATCGCGACGGAATTTTATTGAATATAATTTATGGTTGGATTATGCAGTTTACTTAATCCTGTAGCTTTTTTTGTTATATGCTTATGCACCAATGGATTACATTAATTGTGGTGAGTGGTGTAATGACTGCTTGTCCCTGCTATATTTCACTGGCTCACCACTACACCCAGCTCCGAGTGCAGGCGCGCATCCAATCTCCCCGTGCCTCCATTGAGTTCCCCGATTGACAGATTGACGGCAACCCCCTCTACTGGTGTACGTGAGACAGTGTATAGTATCTAATAAATAGATACAAACCAAAGAGTTCTATAACTATAATATTTAATGTCTTTAATACAAACACTACAAGTGGTGAACTGGTTGTTACAAAGGAGCAAGAATGAGAAACCTACTAATACTTAAATCTGTTATTACCAACAAAATAGTAGAGCTATTCACGCTGCGTATCCACGCGAAGAAATATTTGCCGAAAGCGCGAATAGCCCAGATTGACCGGGCAAAACCATATGAATCTAATGTGTAGTGACAACTTGCAAACAACCTACGCCCCACAGAAATATACTTTAGTTATTGGTCTGAGCTACGCCCCTTCCTAATCCTAAGGCCCCCAACGCATCCATAATTCTACCACCGGTGTTGGTGTTTACGGTTTACGGGCACGGGCGTAGCTAGAGTAATTCTCGGGAGTTTGGGTTGCAGTGTCCTTGACTAAAAAAATATATATGACTTTTGTGTACTAGCAGGTTTGATAATTTTGGTCGTCCTAAAAATTTATAATAGTAGTGGGATGCTTCGAAATCCTGAGGGTGGGCACAAGCAAATCCTGGATGATCACGGCCCATCTGGCCTCCCTACATACGCCAATATTTACGGGCGGTAGATTTTATTTAATATCAGGTAACCCATGTGACAAAAAGCAGCAAATTAGAGCAGTTTGCTAAACAAAGACACACGTGATCATCCGTGCAAAGCATGATAACCTATATTCAGCAGTCCACGAGTAACCCATTGTGAATCGTTATCTGTCATCAGGACCACTTGGCGGCTCTTACAGGCGTCCTTTCATGTAACACTTGTCATTTGAATAATCTTAGATAATTGGTTAAACAGAAGTTCTCAAATATTTACATTTAAATTGGTTACGAAGAATGTATATTGAAATTTTTCAATAGCCTTTGTTAGTAATTGCTAAGTATAATTGATGCAACTAGTTACACCTCTGTCTAATCATTACGGGGTTCGTGTTTGTATAGCGTACCCTCAGACAACCTGTGCAAGTCTGCAAAATATGTTGAAACAAATTATGTTGCCTAGAATTTATTTTAAATGCCTTTTTGAATTATTTCTATAATAAAATAATGTTCTTTTTTCCAGATAAAAGAAACGAGATACGACGACGCAATCAAGGCACTGAACGATGCCATCAACTTCAACGCGAACCGAGCTGGACTGTCCCTCTTAGGGTACTGCTACTTCAGAACCCAGGCGTTCGTCGAGGCCGCCAACTGCTATGAGCAATTAACAACCATGCATCCCGACATACCTGAGTACAAACTATACTTCGCGCAGGCAATGTACCAAGCGTCCATGTTCGACGAATCATACAAAGTCACGATGCAAATCACAGCCCCAGAGTTAGAGAGGAAGGTAGTTAAACTACAATCGGCTATCAAATATGGCGAGGACGATACAATTACCGCGAAGGGTTTGGTTGATTCATACCCGCAAGAAGACCCCGACAAAGATATCAATCTGGGATGTTTATTGTATAAAGAGAATCAGTACGAGGAAGCCTTGCAAAAGTTCTCTCGGAGTCTCAACGTGATCGGATTTAACGCACATTTACATTACAATATCGCGCTTTGCTATTTCCGTCTTAAAGAATACCCACAAGCGCTGAAACATATAACACTCGTTATTGAGAAAGGTATAAGGGATCATCCAGAGCTGGCTGTTGGTATGCAAGCAGAGACTTCTGAAGTGAAATCCGTGGGTAATACATTAACTCTACACGAAACAGCTCTAACAGAAGTCTTCAACTTGAAAGCTGCTATAGAGTATCAGTTAAAGAATATTGAAGCGTCAAGAGAAGCTCTGAACGATATGCCTCCGAGACATGAGCACGAATTAGACGCTGTTACTCTCCACAATATTGCTTTAACATCTATAGATATCAAACCGACGGATGGATTCGAGAAACTGCATTTCTTACTTCAGCAAGATCCGTTCCCTCCAGAAACATTCGCTAATTTGCTTCTTCTGTATTGCAAATTTGAATATTACGACTTAGCAGCCGACGTGTTAGCAGAGAATGCACAATTTACCTACAAATATTTGACTCCATATTTGTACGACTTCTTGGACGCTATTATAACAAGTCAAACATCACCCGAAGAAGCATTCCAGAAATATGAAGATATCGCTTCTAAACATGCCGAACAACTGCGAAAATTAACAAAAGTTGTGCAGGAAAGTCGCTCGCAAGGTGACAACGATCAAGTCAAGAAAGCTGTCGTAGAATACGAAGAGGCTTTGGAAAGATATATTCCGGTGGTAATGGCCCAAGCTAAGATATACTGGGACATGGAAAATTACGGACAAGTGGAGAAGATATTTCGCAAATCAGTTGAGTTTTGCAACGAGTCTGATGTTTGGCGACTGAATGTAGCACACGTGTTGTTCATGCAGGAAAACAAATACAAAGAATCGGCCAGCTTCTACGAACCTATCGTCAAGAAACAATACGACAACATTCTGGACATAAGTGCTGTGGTTCTGGCAAATTTATGCGTGTCGTATATAATGACTTCACAGAACGAGGAGGCAGAGGACATCATGCGCAAAATAGAAAAGGAGGAAGAGCAACAGATATTCGAGGACCCTCAAAAGAAGTTCTTTCACTTATGTATAGTCAACTTAGTAATTGGAACACTATACTGCGCCAAAGGTAATTACGAATTTGGGATATCGAGGGTAATCAAATCGCTGGAGCCATTTAACAAACGTCTTGGTACTGACACATGGTTTTATGCAAAGCGCTGCTTCTTATCTTTCCTGGAGAATCTAGCAAAACACTTGATCGTAGTTAAAGATAACACGATAAAGGACTGTCTGGTGTTTCTTGAAGGCTGCGAGGCGTATGGGCGTAGGGTCAGCACCGTCATCGAGAGCCCCTTCCAGGAAGAGGACGCTAACAGCAAAGCGAAACACACTGTCACGTACGAAGCACGACTGCTGCGGTACATGTTCTACAAACTGCGTGATATTGACGATTATGTTACTATTAATAAGTATGAAGATTTAAAATAGGCTAGTAATTGTAATTTGAATATTAGATGTAGTTCTGATTCTTAATAAAATAAATTATTAAATCGTTTCTTCGATGCATGTTGCACCATTTCCAGCTCTTTAGGAACTATAAAATCACTTTTTCCAGTGAATCGTATTCTGAGGTCAGATAGTGTACCTATGTATCAACATGATAAGTTGATATAATTTTGCTGATCGTTATTCAACATTGTATTTGGAATAGACTAACCATAAACAAAACAATTTATTAATTAATTAACATTTGGATAATAAGTTTAGGCTAGCGAGTACTGGCACCAATATAATGCGCAAATGGGTTTAGAATGTGGCAAGAAGACGTAACTCGTAAGATGATGTCGTTTAATTTTGATGTATGTGATTGACCCAGAGACCAATACGTCAGACACGTGTTATCTCTCAACCAATCCCAATAAAGCGAAACGGAGTCGAGTCGTGTTTTTTGCCACATTCTAAGCCCGCAGATGCGTGTACACTAGCGACTATATCTCAATAGCTCTATACACATGCGACTTGCCACGACTCCAGCAAGCTTCAAATTTTGCGGTAGTCAGTTTGCCGTGATTTACACAAGATTTACATGGTAAAAATTGCTTGTGGAAATCGAATTCTAAAAGTTGTCTTACTAATCTAAACCTGTCTAAAGACTGAAACAGAACACCCACCTGTTGGCATAACTCTTTTATTCTTGCCGGATTTTCTGGTATCCCTATGTTTTAGGACGAAGGTTCTTTCTTCACCCAACGATATGGACGCGATGGGATACTCCGGGTCTAAATCCGGCTCGTTGTCCCGGTGCTCGCCCATGTGGTCATTGCCATCTCTATACCTGATATAGAGAAACTGAGGATCTACATTTTATTTCGTTTATAGTCAAAGATTGGTAGAATAGTACAAGTTAGTAAGCCATAATGGTCAAATGTTGCTTAGAACGACATACAATTTGGTATCATACACGAGAATGGAACAGGACCTCACTGGTTCCACGGATTAAAGAGAAATTAAAAAGAATACCATTGATATGAAATTACCTTGCGTGAATTGGAGCGAGTAGTATGGGGATATTTTTATTAAATATTGAATGTGTAAGTACCTACAATGGCGGCCTTAGGGGGTGGCGAACTAGGCAATAGCCCGGGCCTCGCGCTAGCGCCTCCAACTGAGGATCTTTCTTTAAGGTCACCACGCTTTTTACCAACGCATCCTAAACATCTTACCAACGAAAATGTTGTAATCGGGGACCTCTTTTATTTTTGTTCCCGCCCGGGCATCTCACCGGTAGAGCCCGCCACTGACAAATGGAAAAACAGCCTCGCAAAGATCTGCCACCCGGAGCCTCACGTTCGCTAAGGCCGCCACTGAGTACCAAATTAATAAAATACTTACTTATTAACCAAAACAAAATCATATCTGATTCCTTTAATTGTTAGGAGGAACTCTCTCAAAGCAAGAACGGGCGCAGGCCAGGGTAAGGCGGGTACTGTTAGTCCCGAATACTTATAAGTAATGCCTAGATCCCCATACGCCACTTGTTGTCTTGGCAGGGGATAGACTTTGCCGAAAACTCTGTAATAAAAACAATTATTGTATTTTTCACTATCATACGAAATTAAACCATGCAGGACGACCTTCCATACACAAATGGTCTTTCTCCTGTAAATACAACTTTACGATCATTTACAATTATAAAACAGGAAAAAAAAGAAATATCTTAACGTTGTAAAGCATATAGATATGAATTAAAGATTTGGTAGTTTTGTTCAATGGTTTTGTCATAATAAATAATTTGTTAGTGTGTCGTGTAGGTATACCTAATTACCTAAATCCTTATAATATATTTATAACAAAGAGACTAGGGTTGCCACCAGTGCCTTTTCATAAAGTATTGTACTTTATTTCGGGTAATTATACTCTATAAGTTCTATTTAAGAATAAAGTACGCGAAAATACTTTATTTGCATTAATTTGATTTCTGTGCTATTTGTTTTACGTGTAACACATAATGCAATCCAATGCAATGCAATCAGCCCTGTATTATATACTGCCCACTGCTGAGCACGGGCCTCCTCTACTACTGAGAGGGTTTTAGGCCTTAGTCCATCACGCTGGCCTAGTGCGGGTTGACGGACTTCACATACCTTCGAAATTCAGAAAACTTCTCAGGTATGTAGGTTTCCTCACGATGTTTTCCTTCACCGTTAAAGCGAACGATAATTGATAATCAATACACACGTAACTACGAAAAGCCAGAGGTGTGTGCCTTGGGTTTGAACCTCCGGACATTGTCTCGGCAGACCGTTCCATTCCCAACTAGGCTATCGTCCACTTAACACATAATACTACCCTAAACAAAATAAGAACCACCTGTATTTTCGACATTGCAAACTAATTATGAGGTTCTGGGGTTGCAAAAGCATAGCAATATTTAAAAACACATTGTTTTAATTATATGACGTGAAAAATAATGATTAAATATAAAATTAACAAGTGATTACTCAATTTAACGAAAAAAATCATTATCACCGTAAAAAACTTTTACACAAAAATTTACCATAAGTAAATAAACTTATCATGAGCATTCTCCTATGAAACACAGGTTGAAACCGTGAAGGCATTTCCTGAATCAGATAAGGAACTGTTTTTTGAGGAATCGACCAAGGCCACGCCGCCGTCCCTATAACTGTGCGAAGTGTGCGGCGCACAGAGGCGCCAAGGCAATAGGGGTGCCGGAATCAAGATGATATAAAAATATTTTTCAGGAAAGAATTAAATATAGCATATATTAGTATATGATGAAGATCTTCCGAGATAGACCATGGAACGCTTCAATAACTAACAGCAAATGACCTGCGATTGCTGCGATCGTATATCTATGTATTGTTTAACTTAGCTTTTGCCCGCGGATCCGCCCGCGTTAAAAAGTTTTTCCGGGACAAAAGTCCCGCTTTATATTTTCCCGGGATAAACAGTAGCTCTAATATTTTATCTCTTGTCACAAACTTTCTTTTTTTTTTATAGCATTGAATGATGAGACGAGCATGCCGTTCGCCTGATGGTAAGCGATACGACCACCCATAAACAGTAGCAACACCATCCAGCACCTTGACTTACAAAGTACTGTGTGGCATTCCACAGCGCTCGTCATCCTGAGACATAAGATGTTAAGTCTCATCATGTCCAGTAGTTATACTGGCTACAATGTCCTTCAAACCGAAACACAACAGTGCATGCACACTGTTGCTTGGCGGTAGAAATAGACATTGCGGTGGTACCCACCCAGACGGCCTCTTACATAATGAGAGACCTACCACCAGTAAAACCACTTATAAAACATTCACATAAACCTTACATATTTCTATACAAACTTTCATTCCCTATTCCCTATTACTCCATTCGACCGCGCCAAATGAAGACGGCCACGTTCAGTCCTAACCGATCCAGAGGACGATATCACTCTGGCCATTCGCAGTAAGAACGAGTTCCTAAAACTCCTACACGCCACACGACCGCAGTTCCGTCCTCGCCGCGTTCCCCGTCGCCCACCCGACGCTCCTAACAGTTCCGGCCCGCGTGCCGACGAAATAAATGGATAGGATTAGGTTAAACACCAACCTTCCCCACTAATCGTTGATGTCTCATCCTCTCCCAGTGACCGTCCTGAGCCGAGGTTCGTAACCCGTTAGTGGGTTGCCCTCAGCATGGTTACTTAAATCAAGGGTTGCGAGCGCCTAAAGCGTTCACCCGAAAGTCCGGTGTGGCCAGAAAAGCCGACTCGCGTCAGGCTACTGGCCGGTAGGGCCAATAAAAAAAAATATTCCCTATTCCCTATTGTTATTTTACACCCTTGAGGGTAAAAGTTTTATAAACTTTGAATGTCAAATTTATTTATATCAAATCAACACCCTAAAAAATTCATTTAAATCGGTTCAGTAGTTGTGGCGTGAAAGCGCGACAGATAGACAGAGTTACTTTCGCATTTATAATATTAGTAAGGATTTAAAGTATTTCTCTTTGTTTAGGGTGGTTTTTAAGTCGATTTTATTTTCCCATTGATTGATATTGACAAATAGCAATTGTAATCGGAATATTTTTTAAGTCGATAAAAATATATTAATCTTTTTAGTTTTCAAATATCGATAACTGAAAATCATCGATATCTTGATGTCCTTTTATTTTGCGCTATCTATCGTTCAATAGCTGAAGTATGTTCTAATGCCTTTTACATAGGTGTTTACTGTTTTGCTATTTCACGGTAGATTCAGTTATTGGCGCACAGGCTCAAAATTTTTGTATGAAAATTTCACCAATGTCCTCTCTATATAATCTTAGAACTCTTTGGTGATCCCCAACCAACCGGCGACAGGTATTTAAAATATGATGTGAAATTGGTCGCATACACAGTATAGGTAATCATAATCGACATAGATACGTCGATAGTGGTCAGTACTAAAATAATCGTTTTTTTTTTATTAAGAACAACGGTATATTTCGGTTTAAGCAAAAACCGGCTTTTCTTGAAACCGGTTGACACCCCTAATCGTAGCGTGACAGTTCTACGGTCTACCATAGTCGTCTAGTTTATTTGTCTCTGTCGGCCATATTTAATAAAGTATAATAAACCCCATCGACTGTCAAGCAACAGTCGATCATGTGTTTTGTCGAAATATTTGTTGACTAGTGCAAAATTATAATGTCCAAATTACCATTTTTGCCTTCACCATCGTTGAATGATGTATTTTATATAGAGGACATAGATCGTTTTATCGAATTAGTGGAAGCGCGCCCTGCACTATATAACAAAAATGTTAAAGAATATGCAGATTTGGGTGCAAAGAAAAAATTGTGGGAAGAAATTTGCAAAGAGATATATTCCTTCTGGGACGATTTGAATTCGGGCTTGAAATATGAAAGCAGTAAGTAAAAATTAATGAAAAGTCACACATAATTGCACCTACGTTTAGTGTAGAAAAATGAGAAACCAAACCATAGTTAGGTTTATTCATGATCATTAAAATTTGTCTTCATAGGGGATATTATAAATTTATAATTTGATCTAGTTAGGTGAATTATAATATTGTGCAAAGTCAAAATGCCATAATAATAAAGCAGGACATATCCAGTGTGATTGACAATAATTTAGTATTTTGGCTTTTGCACAAGAGGCAGCTGATTACAAACTGGTGTTGCCAATCAATTAGGATTACTTTAAAATACCGATTTCTTGCATAACAATATCTATACATATAATAAGCACCCAAAATATTTTGAAACGTTTCAAATCTATTATATTAAACTTTGTGATATTACCCATTATTCTATGTTTAATTTTTATTTTTTTTAGTTATACGAGTGCAAAAAAAGTGGACGAATTTAAGGAGTTGTTTTTGTCGCGAACTGAAATGGCAACAACGCGTAAAAAATGGCCAAGCGAGTTCTAAACGCCGAAGATATATACATTATGAGAAATTATTATTTTTAACAAACTTACTAAACCACACAGAAGGCAATAATAACGAAGAATTTGATGAAGGAAGTAATGATGCCGAAGATAATGTTGCTGATGAAGAAAACGATGATGCTAATGATGGTACTGATGACAATTTCGGCGAAAGAAATAGCGAGTCAGAGGACGAGGAGCTTCAGAATAAAAGAACAAAAGTTAATTGGCCAGTTACCTGTCAGCAAACACCTACGGGAAGCACAGATTGCAAAAAAATCTATAAGCCACATTTTGAAGAAGTAGAAATAAACAGCCCCTTGCCAAGTTATGACGAAGACACATACTTTTTATTATCCTTAGTACCGCAAATAAAGACTTTGACAGATGATGAAAAGTTAGATGCAAAAATTGGAATACTGCAAGTTATAAAAGACATAAAAAGGAGAAAAACTAATGTGTAGTGAGATTAATGATATATTACGTTGTAGGAAAATGTTCACTATCAAACATTTAGCCCGTGCGACTTAACCGTGCACCTCTTTTGCTGAAAAAGTTAATTTCGTATTTTTTATATTACGATATTTTGTATTTTTTTATTGCAATGATGTATTGAAATGGGAGCTACCGAAGCGGGGAGCGGGGGATGCCGGAAGGGTCGCATAACGCAGTTGGCGAAGTGCACAGTTAAATCGCACGGGTTGTAGTTCAATAAAATATGTAAGCACAAAAGTAATTCAAATAAATAATTTAAGATATTAAAACATAATGTAGAAGTAAAATGTATACTTAATTCAATTTAATTTTTTATTCCAAATCAATATAACCTTTTATCATAATATTATGTTGATAACATAACATATATTAAGTAATTTACGCTCTCCCGATTTTGGAACCTCACGACAAGAGGCGACTACTTCCAGTCCACTAATTCAGGGTTTTATAAATTACTAGCTTTTGCTCGCGGCTTCACCCGCGTGAATGAGTTTTTCCCAGCCTAAAAGTTCCGCTTTATAGTTTTCCAGGATAAAAAGTAACATATGTTTCTCGCCGATAATGTAGCTTTATTTTCGTGAAATTTTAGAAATGTTTAATTCGTTCAGTATTTTTTGAGTTTATTGGTTACAAAGATACAAAAATACAAATCTTTCCTCTATAATACTCGTATACATATTTGGTAAGGATAACGTTCTTTTACACTTACTTTATTTTCGCTAGATCTCCAGTAAAGTATTCCAGTGTATTCTCAAGTTCCAGGAATATTGTATTAGCGGTTGATAATGGTATTGGTACACAATATTCCAAATCCAATCCTTCATCCTTTATGAATTTCCATTTAATTGAGTCTATATCGATATCTTTGAGTTTATCCATTTCTCAGCAACTTAAAAGGCATTTTTTTTTATTTGTTGGCTACATTAGTTTCGTATTGTCAAAAACACCGGCTTCGTGGTTCGTATCATTAGTTCTACAAGAAAAATAATGTGAAAGTAAATCATTTACCGATGTTAATATAAAATTAAGCGTTTTGAATGATTTGGTTCAATGAAGAAATTCCCCGTTTTTACATAGGTCACTCGTTTATAATATTTTCTTTTTTTATTAATCGTTACTGTCACTACAACATAAAATGTTACCATACTCTGATTCGATAACTGCTGAATGTGAACCAGAATAAAATAAAACTCAGAAGAAATACTATTTCTTTGGCAACAAACTACGTAAATCTTTATTTGCAGTATGCTGTGATTTTTTGTGGTCAAAGAAAGCCCAGTATTTTTCTTTCGCGAAAAAAATGGTGTTCTACTTTGTTGACTTATCGCGACAGATTAAACAAAAGTATTGAAAAAAAAAATGAGAAAGAAACAATTAACAATTGATGACAAAAAAGTAAGCCCGAAGTTTCTTTCTGTCTTTCTTCTTCGGGTCGTCGTCGCTTAGGTAGCTAGTGAAAGGCTGGTAGGTTAGCTAGGCTAGGGCCTGTAGTGTCCTCACCGGTGAGGATCGCGACGCGTTCTTCCCATTATTTTAATAAAATGATCCCTTTTTTATATCCCCTTTCCTGCCAGCCCGAGATGGCTTTTTTGTTTTTGTTTATTTCTCATCATAGATTTACTCCCAATAAAAATGTCGGTAGTTATATAAGTGACCATTGATATTAATAATAAGTATGAATATAATAAATTTAATGTATCTTGACTTATCATAAGTGCAACTATGTTCGTCTACGTGATGAAAAAAGTAATTTATTTTTTTATTTTTTAAAAAAGCCTATGTTTTTTTTTTATAATCATTATGATAATATTCGCTCCATACCTTAAATTAATATAACCCTAGTTTTTTATAATAATAAAAATAATAATATCAGACTTGTATTATATAGGGTCATTCGGCCTAAAAGTACGCACTTTTTTTTCTATCGTCTACACAGTCAAAAATATAGTGTCTAGGAAAACGTTTTAACACTATGTAAAGTAAATTTATTCTACTTTTATTATTTAATGAGTTTTTGTACATTACTTCATTGTTTTTTTTGGAATACATGTTTAAGTGCATCGGGGGAAATTCGTACTATTGACCCGTTATGTGGGTAAAACTACGCAGAGTGTTTATGGAGAATATTTTTTTTCTGCATAAGGTCTAAAAGTCTTTACAAATAATATTCGCCTTAATTGCAGCTTAAAGAAGAAAAAACCGTGCGATCATTGTAATGAAGTTATAACAGGGTGCGTACTTTTAACCTCTTACTCTTGCCCAAACAGGGAATATTTTAAACATTCACACGTTAGTTGAGACGCATTTATTTTCTAGGACAGAATTAGTAACTAAAATAAATACTATAATAATCATGTAAACTTAACATAATTAACGGACTTTTGTAAACTGATGCACCGTCTAGCCAGACACTTTTTTCCCAGCACAAAATGTTGGTAACTCATCAACAAAATCACCTTGATCACCGTTTTTCGCTAAACAAGTGAGGCTTGGCAAAATAGCTTGTGGCTCTGACATCGTTCCTGACGCGCCCCTGATCTAGCCGAAAAAGTGTCTGAGCCCCCTCAATAGGTTCCGAGATATTGACCATGCGAACTTTTACCCACTGCGTGCTGTTGCCCCGAATGACCCTACTGCTCACTGCTGAGAACACGCCTTCACTATCGGTAGGGTTTTAGGCCTTATGTCCCCACGCTGGCTTAGTGCGGGTTGGCAGACTTCACATATCTTCAAAGTTCTTTGTGTGGAAAATTCTCACGTATCTAGGTTTTCTCGCGATATTTTCCTTCATCTTACAACGCATCACATATCTTCAAAAAGTCAGAAATGTGTGTCGTATTGAGTGATTTGAAATAAATAATAAACGTATGAATAAAATAAATTTAATCTTCTCTCAAACAATTAAAAATTTCTACAAAATTATCCACTTAACAATGGCATAGGAGATCATTTATCCATTCTAAATAATATTTTTAATCATCCGCAGAGGAAAGGTGGAGTCTGCGATGCTCTTCGCGGTGAGCTTACAAATTCCGTGTTGCCTTGCAAAAACTTTTGAAACGCTTCCGAACCTGTTAAAAATCTGTCACTGGTTTGTGAATAACATTGACTGCTCATTCCTGATGTAGTTGTTTGGTCCTCGGTCATTGTTGTTCTAGAACTGGAAACAGAGGAATAGGCATTAATTAAACGCTGCAAAAAAGCGCTTAACAAGTGTTATATTCGTTCCTTTAAGCTTGAGAAATCATAATAATATCATCCCTTGATGCTGCATTAGTAATTTATTTCCATAAAGTACGCTGAGCCACTGCATATTTATTAGCACAATTTTTTTTATAATATACGTACTTTGAAAAATCCAGCAGACAATCTTTATCATAATAAACAGAATATTGTCTAATTCTTCTAATAGTGTCGCCGTTATCGAAATCAGTTTCATAATCGTATTCATAAAGCTTCTCTATAATACCGTCCTTGTCTTTCACGGTCCACACACACTCTCCCGGCAAGCCCTTTAGCTTCGGCGCGTCAGACACTACAGGTACCAGACTGTCATCTTCGTGTATTTCTGTAACTCTAGTATCACACCGAGGCCAACTCCTCGTACTGTTCACTAATATTTTTGGCTCATCTGATATTTCCCAGCGTGACTTAGTGGTTCTTGGCCGTCGACTGTTTTGCAAGAACTTCTGTATTTCTGATTTGACATCTGAATTTAATAGATTGTCTTTTGAACTGACTATAAAACGACTGCAATAGGCTTTCAGCTCGGTGTTTTTCGACTTGTATATTTCATTCATTAACTCCATAAGATTTTTTTGAACTTCTTCTTTCTCTTTCGTAAGCTTCCTTACGCGACCTTTGAGAAACAAATTTTCTTGATGTGTTACCAAGTATAATTGTTGAAAGCTGACGTATCTAGATCTGTTCTCTTTCATTTGACTTTGCGATTGTTCTATATGTCGCATGAGCCTACTTTTCGCCATACTTTCAAGTTGGTATTGCATTCTTATGTTTTTATTTTCATGGATTGCAGAAATTAGAAGTTGCCCTAAATTCTTTCTTTCTGCTCCTAATTCTTTTAGTTTTTTTAATAATATGAAATTTACAGTGTTTAATTCCACCTTTCTGTGTTTTAATGTTATGGCTGCATTTATTAACTTAGTAGATAAAATTCGGCCAACGCTGCACAAAAATTTTAAATATTTTGATATGGAAACACCGATGTTAATGGCGGTTTTATTCAAACTTACTCTTACTTTGTTCAAGAAAACTGCTAAATTTACTTTACGAATTCTGCTTTTCGCAAATAAAAATATTTCCGTCTTCCTGTTAAAAATTGTGACGGCCAACGCCCCGGCGAGAAACATGGAGCAGTGAAGGACAGCGATGCTGTCGTGTTTAAATCTATTTCTGTGCTCTCTTATCTTCTCTTTAGGAGCTGTAGTGTTCTTGAATATTAACCCAAATGGTCTAGCAATGAAATCTGTAGAAAATGTACATTTATAATTGTATATTTAAAGTTGTTATCGATAATAATTTTAACTGAGAAGCAAAAAAGATGCAGTAATTAGTTATCATGGCTTAAAAATGCTAAATTAAAAATAATTATGATTAATAAGTAGATTATTCTCTAACTTACAATGCATTCTTGTTTTAAAAAATAACGTACCTTGCTCTGTGTTTTTATTTATGTTTATGCTCATTTCTCTACAGCAGACAGCGACCCACATGGCCAAAGACAATCCTACTAACCACTTAAAAGCAATATACATTGGTTATAAATTAAAGATAATGTATACATTAAACATGTCCTGTGCCCTCAATGATAAAGTACCGGGAATTTATAATAATGAAACGAAAACATATTTTGTCGCCGTACAAAAGCTGTTACTGAGTGACATTTGACGTTTTCGATATTTTATTTTTTATTATGCACCGGCCAGTTTTAGTTTATGATAAACTTTGAGTATTTACAACCTCAAAGATGATAAAATACCAAAGAAAAAAAGTCAGAAAATCAAAATTCGCAATTTCGTATACCTACTTGGATGACATACTTTTTCAAGTTATTTTAGTTTGAAACATTGATGTATGGGTTTTTTAATACATCAATGGTTTTAAAACCAAACTACTAAACCGATTTTGATAAAAATTCTATCGGTCCAATTTGGAAGTATATTTTTTGTAAAGTAAACAGAATTTTCCAAATCGGTCAATAAATTACTGAGTTCTGAAGTAACAATCTAAATAAAAATACAACTCGAATTGAGAACCTCCTCCTTTTTTTGAAGTCGGTTAAAAACGGGCTGGTATTCTAAGAGTACTATTTGCGCGCTGTGGGTTCGAATCCCGGGTTGGGCCAAAAACATTGTGACTGGGTTTTTCCATCTTAAAAATTACTCAGTCACAGCTCGGATTCAGGAAGTTGACGGTGTGATACCACCGTGCCTCGGAAAGCATGTAATGCCGTTAGTCCTGTGCCTGATCTCTCTCCAGTCACGTCGGATTGCCGTCTCACCGGACTATGAGAGTGATGGAATAGCGAGTGCAATACACAGGGTATTGCGCACATACTTGTGAGTTGTGCACTATAATATCTCCAGCGTGCATGGCTGATCTCTGTTGAGATTGGAGGCCGTGGCGAAAAACGGCTAGGAAGGTATAATAAATAAGATGTTCTAAGTTCTAAATACAAAACACAGACGTATAAAGACGTCTGTGCATACACAGCTATCCCTATGTGATGATTTGTAACTACCCTCTTCATTACTACATTTAATAATTTTTCACAAATAAAACCTCCAAGACTGTGGAAATCAAATACTTCACATTAGTGTGGTAATCAAGTGTTTCATGTTTTGATTAATTATATACCTAGATAGACACTGAACGTTTCAAACGCGTCGAAAAAAATAGAGGCGAACTGTTCCCCACTAAATGAGTTCGAGTGAATTAATTTTTGTTGTTTTTCATGGATATAATTTTCTCCCCGTTTTAAGGGCGCATTTACAAATTTCCATGGTTTTGAGGTACCATTTATTGAATCAGGAGTCACGCTTATGAGGAGATCTTGGTATATAAATAAAGATTAAACATTCTTCTTTGCTTATGGCATATAGAAATTGTATGCTCCCATACAATATCATCAAGTAAATACGTTTATTCTGGAGCAATAATCGCTGAAAATGACGAAAAATAGGGTCTGAATCAGAACCATTATACCTAAAACTATTGAATATTTTAATATAAAACCGAAATAATATGATGGCTTATATAGTCTTCTCGCTTTAAGGCTATTTATTTTTAAGTCAATTTAAATACTTTTCCAGTTATGAGAAAAAATATAACCTGAATTGAATTTCTTCATTTATTTTCCAATTTCGGGCTGTCATTCCGCGCTGAAACGCGGCCGAGGAAGCACGGGTGTACAACATTTTTTCAAAAAATAAATACGTAATAAATTGATCGCGATGTCATTATACTACTAATAAAATAGTTGATACTATTTCAAATTATTGTTTTTCAAAAAACAAGTATGAAAATTGAATATTACAATAAGTGAATGCAAATTTGATTTAGTTAATAAAACATTCATTTATTTTAATGTGAATATTTAAATTTCATAATCAAAATGGCGGATGTAATTTTATATTTACAAAATCGACAAGTTTTGCAGTGTATGGTATTTACTATTTATCTAATTATGATTTTTAGTATCGGTGATTGTTTATTTTTAAATTTTACTAGGTTTAGTTCGCGTTTTTGCCCGCGTTCAAAGCCTTTCCCTCTACAAATAAGTATATCTAAACACTCACTACTACAGTTCAGCCAAAACTACTCACTGGGCATGGCAGCTTCGGTGAGTAGCTGTGTCGTATCGTAGGTACGGAGGTATCGGCTGTGTGTGCCATTGTGACAGTTGCCCGCTGGATACGGCTTAATATACGTTTGAGTTTTGCCCAGCCTGGAATGAAGAGCGCAGCGCTCTCAAAGAAGTCGTCGGAGGCGGCCTCTCGCTGCCCGTCGTGGTCGCTCCCATGATCGGCAGTCAGGAGGTCTGGCGTGTGTTGGCCCACTTCTGCGAGATAGTCCTCTCGTAGAAGGAGAGTGCCGAGAGGGATCTGGAATGCGAGGATTCCTCCCACCGTCAGAGGAGACGTTGGAGGCGCCGGGTGGTCCACTGACCGGCGTCTCCCACCCTGTGGATTGAAGGTGTTTGGAGAATTCCACCACGTTATCCCCTGCCTGTCGTAAAAGGCAACTAATAGTGGCCATCCGGGGCTCGCGGGCGGGTGCCTTCTCTAGTTTTGTTTTTTTAGCACATTGTTGGGATCCCCCTGATGGACAGCAGTGTGGCAGGTAGGCCTCACGCTGCCGTTGATGCCGAGATACGCGGGGGCTCCTTAGAATAAAGCGTGGTATATTCCAGGGTCAGGCTACAGGGTACAGCCTCAGACCATTGTGGTTCTGCATGGCCCTGAATCCTCTCAGTACTTTGTTGTTGGATTCAGGGCTAGGATACCGTCTATGGAGAGGGAGTGAGCCTATATCTCACTTGCTTTACATGGATGATCTCAAGTTGTTTGCATCAAAACAAACAAAATTGATTGAGTCGTTAAAAATAACTGAAAGATTTAGCAACTCAATCAATATGGAGTTTGGTGTAGATAAATGTGCTGTTATCCATGTGAAGCGAGGAGAGGTCGTGGTCTCTGGTGACATACAAATCTTAGAGACTTAGATCCCTTTCTGAGATGGAAACTTACAAATATCTGGGTATGCCTGAGGCACCTGGTATTATGAGTGCCGATGTAAAACAATCGGTGAATGACCGTTTCTTCGGCCGCCTGACTTTTGTTAAATACTTTTGTATTTAACAGTTTTTTGTCAGGTGGAAACAAGATTTGTGCTTTCAACGGTTGGGTTATGCCTGTACTCATGTACTCTTTTGGTATACTCAGAAAGAAGGACTCAGACTGAATTGGACGCCCTGGATCGAAAGTTGCGGACCCTGCTGACTGCATATCGTATGCATCACCCACGGTGGTCAGTGATGAGGTTATACATCTCACGGAGATGCGGGGCCGAGGCTTACTTAATGGAGTTGCATAACCGCGAGGTATGCAATCTTAGGGATTATATCCTCCACAGCGAAGTGGGCATGTATAAGATTGTAGTCATAAGGGATTTATCCCTCTTTCCTTGGCGAATGAGAACTGGCGAAAACCTATGGCGATGGGCATTAGGGAACGCGAGGTGATATGGAAGAGCAATTAACTATACGGTCGGTGCTATCGGGGCCTTCAGCTTGCATCCATATCTTGGCTACGTTTTGATAACCTATTTGGAGAAACTGAGGGTTTTGTCTTTGCAATTATGGACAAAGTTATGAAGACAAATAATTAAAGGAAATACATCCTGAAGGACAGTACGGTCGATATCTGTTGGGCATGCCACCGTCCCGGTGAATCAATCGGGCATGTGATTTCGGGTTGTTCGTATCTTGCTAACGGCGAGTACTTGTATAGACAAAACCTAGTACCCAAGGTCTTGTGTCTCCTGAAGTGCCATATTACCAGTATGTGCCTCAACCAGTTCTCGAAAATGATCATGCAACGCTGTACTGGGATCAATCTATTATCACGGACAGGACTACTATTGCCAATAAGATATTGTATTGTAATAGTAGATCGATTGGCGCGCCGGGCAATACTTGTTGACGCCATCATTCCGCATGACGATAACCTCGTTAAGGCCGAAAAGGACAAAATGTCTAAATGTTTAGATTTGGCACACGAGGTTACCGACCTGTGAGAGGAGGACCCCACAATTATTGTTCCGATTGTCGTTTCTGCTCATGGGTTGATACCAGAGCCTCGACCAACACCTGCAGAGGCTCTCAATTAGTCGTTGGGTCAAGGGCCAGATGCAGAAAGCAGTACTTCTGGACACCTCAATGTCAATGTCTTTTTCTGCCGCCAAGCAGCAGTGTGCATGCACTGTAGTGTTTCGGTTTGAAGGATATTGTAGCCAGTGTAACTACTAGAGATAATGAGACTTAACATATTATGTATCAGAATAACGAGCGCAGTGAAATGCCACGCAGTATTTTGTAACTCAAGGTGCTGGATGGTGTTGCGGTTTACGGTTTATGGGTGGTCGCATTGCTTACCACACGCATTGTGAGGAGATTCCTCACTTTGTATCCCTAACTACCGGTGGCTTGGGTCTTGAGCCTCGCCATCGGAGGGTGATACACTTTTTTAATTTTTATATGTATTAATGTTTTTTTTTGTACCTATATATAAAAATGTAAAAAAAGGAACATTTATAATAAAGAGATAAAAATGTCTATTACATGATGAAATTATAATAATAATTATTATTAAATATAATGGTAAACATTCGACAATTCCAAAAAAATAAATATGGATGAGTAAAATTATAACTTCAAGTATTAAGATTAGCTCGTTCAAATGGAAAATCTAGTTTAAATCGGTTTCGATGTGTGCGCGTGTAGCAAGGCGCGTTCTTGTCATTCAAATATCTAAAATCGAACATGTCAAAAATGTAATAACGTCCTTAATAGAAACCATGTAATAACTGGTATCATTATGAGCGCACACAAGGATACGCAGAATGATGCAGCGGGGAGTTTTGGCGGGAACTTGGAAGTGTCATGAGGTGCTCTTGTTTTAATTCATTATTTTGGTGATACTTAGTGTTATATTGCTTAATTATGGTGGTATATTATCCAATATAGTTCTATTAAAGAGCTCAAATGAAGTGAATTGAAATAATCGTGCTAATCAAGTGTTTTTTTGTTGCCGCCAAAACTCCTCGATAAAGTCTTGGTAAGGTAGCCACTGCTTTACTTCGACATACTACAGATAATAAAAAAGACAACTCAAACTTGACATTGGCAAAATGTGAATACAAATGCCATTAAAAAAAAAAAAAAAAAAAAAAAAAAAAAAAAATGATGCAGCGATAGCGTATGACACACAATGACACAGCTGTCACCGGTCACGCATACTAGCTTAAGAAAAGTTGGCCTGTTTGTTTGTTTTAGTTTCATTGCAGCGCGTCACTCTATCTAGGTATATAATTAATCAAAGGTTTGATGTTTGATCTATCGCCACTTACCATTGCAGTTGTAGGCCGCGCGTCTATTTTAATTGTTGATAAAAGTTTATGGCTCTAATAGATTGATGATTCATCGTCTATTAAATGTCCCAATGTCTGCATCTGCAGTTTATTTTACAACTCTGAGATTAATATTGTGTAACAAAAGAGAAATGTCAAATATATAAATAATTTCGCACCTGTATCCCCAAATAAGTAGGTAGGCTAGGTGAGGGCTAGGTACACGAATAGCAATATAATCGATTAATCTATACGACGCCAGCGCCATCTAATTGAAAATTCAAATATTTGTTCAGATGTCTGTTCATGTGCTGAATTTCACCTAAATCCTTTCAGCAGTTACTGTGTTTTTTACTTCTAACAAACATACAACAATCCAAACGTTTTTAGGCATTTATATTATTAGTAAGGTAAAATATACTTTAAAATATTTTGTCTAGGTATTTTTCAATATTATGCTTTTATTATAAAATAAATTTCCCATACAAAAGGCCACTGTCATTAACACATTCTTTGGGTAGACTGTGTATCAAAATATTTTGTTGTGTACATTCATTATGAATTAATAAATTTGGAAATCTTTACTTGAAGGTATACTATACCTACTCCAATCTTCAAATAAGAAGAGGCAACAAACCTAAGTGCATCACATCACAGACCAGCTTTCTAATACATTCTCAACCAATCTGGAGAGAAGTCTTAAACAGAAACAATAATATAAAACAAAATAACATTTATTTAAACTAATTGTTGTTATTCAATCTTTAATTCTAAGCAATCTTCTTATCTTCACTTGAATTGCTAGGTGTAGTAACTTCAAGTTCTTTTTGTACCATTCCATGTTGTATGCTATGTGTGCCTTCCAGTTCTTATCTAGGAATGCCTTGTAGAAAACACTCATTTCATCTGCTGTGAGGTTTTGTTTGCCTTCAGGCAGATTTTTCTTTAAGTAATCTTCTCTTTCCTGAAAATGGGATGAAATATTTAGGAGAGGCCTATGTTCAGAAGAGTTATCTAAGACAAATATATTAAGTTCAAATGATACGCAATCATATTACACTCATTGGTTTGTTAACAATGACAAGATAAATCGGATAACTTGAGGTTTTCATTCAACACATTTGCTTTAGGAATGATGCATAACATATTGCAGTGACCTTACTTATGCTCTATGCAATTTTATACCCTCCAACATTTTAAACAATTAAATTTTCAATTATTCCAAAAGTGTATAATTATAACAAATTAACAAATCTAAAAAAAGCAAAACATTTATTTAACTGTGAATGAACTGAAAGATTACATAAAAACAAACCTGAAAAAATCTTGAGTTATGCTGAGTCCAAAAGTTCTGGTTCCATTCTTGTACTTCGCTTCTCATATACCTGTATTGCTTTTCCAATTTCGTCTCATTTTCAGGCTGTTTGAACACTATTCGTCTTAAATTTGATACAGGGTCCGGAGGGCCTACCATATCTGTAGTTATCTTTTTAGGGTTGGGCGGCTGTATCGACTTTGATTCAGGTGTAGTACTCGTCTGTCTTGGCAATACGTACATGCATATTTTCTGTCTGTTTACAGTCACAATTCTGCTGGATAACATGATTTTATTTTTGATTACATTTCACTACGCGAAAAGAAATTGTTTTGTCAAAATCAGCTGTGCCAAAAGCATTTAGCAAATGACATTGTATTTGACTGGTTTGAAATAGAACGCAATCCTTTGTAATAAAATTATTTTGTTTATTATCTACATTGTTCGTTACTAATATTTTAAAATTTGATTGTACTACATCATATTAATTTTAGTGATGATTTACATTATTTCATCGAAGCAAGTGCAGATTGAATGGAATAATTGAACGTGCCCTATAAATTTGTTGTCATGCGTCAAGTGTCAACCTTGTCATTTCGATTTTTCCATTGCCGAATTATGTAAAAGTGTGTAAAGATTTTATTTATTTGTTTTAACGAATATAAGTCAATTTCCATTGTAAAAACAACGTTATAGCAACCGTTTTCGACTTAGAAACATTACAATGGCGCGAGGAAATAAAAATGAACCCGAAGATGACTATTCAGCGAAATTGGACATGTGTCTAACCGACGGCATTGTAAAGTCAGGTAATAAATTGAATAATGTAAAATAGTTTTAATAGAGGTGTGAATTAAAAGGCTAACCCCCATATGTTTCAGTATTTTTGACGCGAATAACCATATATCCTACATATACTTTGAAAATCACACATTGATTAGACTTACGTTATTAACTTAAAACTTACAAATAAGGAGGATAATTAAGTAAATTTTGCCTGGTATATGTTATGAAATATTGATATTATTTCAAGTAATATTTATTCAACACAAAAAACGTTAAAAGCTGTTTCAATTTTCTGCATATCATATCTTACTTTTTTAATCAATCCTGTGGTTAGTTTTATGTAAATCACTGCTAGAATACTTTTGTTACATACATTGTATATCTAGATTAATTCCAATTGCCAATTATCTCTAATCAAGCAAAGTTATATGAACCAGAGAGGTAAACATCAGATTTGAATCCTGATTCAAATTATAAAAAAAAACTGCTTGCAAGTTCAATTGCTAATCAGATTCCTTAATGCTTTAGTAGTCTATGTATTCTTTAGACTATAAATGTTGTTTTATACAGGTATAACCACCAAATTATTTAATACTAATACACATATAATATTTTTCCCAGGCAGTGGAGTCCTCATCGGTGCCCTGACCTCAGTCCTGTTCTTCAGACGGAGGAGGTGGCCCATCATCGCTGGCATGGGTATGGGCATAGGTCTGGCCTACGCCAACTGTGAGTTTGAACTAAACTCAAAGAAGAAACATGCTGCATAAATTAATTTACACTAGGGTCTACAGTAACCAGGTACATTGGCGTTGTTCTTCTTCTTTTTGACAGTGGCATAGTGTGAGTTCTTACCACCCCAAGGCAGCAGATGAGATGAAATTAAAAGTCATTTCAAGAAATAAGAATCACATGTTCCCCTGCCAATGGTAGATGCAACAAAAGTTTCATTTTTAAGGTTTTATTTTAGTACTAGATAATGTACCGATTGGCAATTATTCCAATGACAAGGACCTTGTATAGTGAGGTGATAATACTTTGTATTTGTTACTTATATTTTAGTTTTGTTGGTTACAAATAATTTATTTAGCCCCTTATTTCTACATCTTGAGTAGAAGAAATTTAATTAACATTATTTATTAAAAGGTAGTAAATGAGTTATAGGCTATTTGTTTAATTTTTTTATCAGTGTTTAAGATGTAAAGGTAACTTAATTTAGGGACTATTGGTATTTAAATCTTGTGTAATAATCAATAACATCTTATCTCATTTCAGATAGAACTTTGATTACGAAAATGACGAACTCAACTGCCAGTGACACTATCATCAGTAGACACTGTTTAGATAATATTGTAATTTTGTTGTACAAATAATTATTTAATTATGTAATAAATGCTGTTTATTTATCCATAGTATGTTTTTATTACTGCAATTATTGCGATTATTAGGGAATTACTTTAATGTGTTTTTTTTTGTTTTAATATATCAGTTTATGACTGAGGGCCAAAATAAGCTCATTATTTATTGGACCAATGTTGCCACCATCTTATATTTTTCATAGTACATTATTTAGAAGAAACTGATACATTATTTCTACTCAAAATATGTTAAATAAAACACACAAGTAAAGAACAATAATTAATATTTTATTGTAAAAATTGATGGTGGAATTAAGATAAAGGATAGTTTAGTTCTTAACAGTAAAAATAATACAACAATATTGTTAAATATTAAATACAAAAGATTCTAACAACCCATATACAGACACCCATGTGGTGGAATTAAACTATATATAGTAACACATATTCATTTTGCAGTGATTGTCATTTGCATCACTTATATACTTTAGGAAAACACTTGAAATACGAACTCATGAACAGCAAATGCATTTTCGTACAAAAACACGTGAATCGTTGCGTTCTAGCAACACTAGCCTTTTGTTTATACTGGTCTGTACAATTAATTTATTTGATCATTAGAATGACTCAAAGTTTCCGTAAGTTATGGTCCGAATTTTCCTTTGACCCTCCTATAGATTCAAAATAACTCAAAAATAGCCACAAACATTATTTTCGAGTTATCAAGTAACGAAAGAAGTATCTGCAAATCATAAGAGCCGCAGAATACGTGTCTTTTCTTTAATTATTTTTTTATAAACTTGCTTGTCAGTCTGCCTTCTTTTTTACAAAGCAATGGGTTTTACAATACAATACGTAGCATGCATACAGGCCCGTGCTTTATGTTCGAAGATACGTTAATAACTATAATAATCATGTAGAAGATACGTGATACAGTTACAGTTCAAGAAAATATAATGAATTCACTTGATTGGCGACAAGTACATAGATATTTTTAAAATTCTTATTTTAACTTAACATTTCGGCTCAACACTACACAAACATGACAAGAATACTATATACCAAGACTTGTCATATTGTACTTTCACATTGACAAATCAACTAACATTTATAATTATAGTTTTTTTTATACAATCAATTAAACACATTTTTTATAATAAATGAAGACATAGCTATAATTACATTTAGTTCAGGCGTTAAAATATTATGTTATATCTATTCAAATAGTCATTTATTGTATGTTTATAAAAAGAGGAAATAATCTAATATTAACGTTATCATTTAAATTTTTGATACAATTAACGTTTGGTACAACATTTGACTAGTATTTAGGTTTGTGACACCCGAATATAGAGGCTGAGATCAATCATTGCGTCGCACATTCGTTTTACGATAATTTATCAAGAAGATAACGGAGATGTATAAAAACAACACGACGATTTGAGAACGTACTTAATTTTATTAAATCAGTAAAAAATATATATTTATATTTAAATAACTGTATTAAAAATACTTATATCTTCTCCGGGCTATCAAAATAAAGAACAAATGGGGTCGCAAACACGACTTAAAAAAGGGTTAATGGCACTATCTACAGCAGGAATGGGTCAGCTCAATAGTTTAAGAACATTATCCTTAAAGGGTGAGCAAGGCATCGACAACTCGGTCAGTAATGTTTGTGTTTATTTATCACATGACCCACTAATACGAAAAAAGTTATTTTCAAACATAAGATAATTATTAAAATAAATATTATTCTTGTATATTTGAATACTTTAAAAATATGCGACGCAATAAAATCAAAATACAACCTTATTTGATACAGCGCGTGCAAAACGACCTAATCAACATTTTATACTACAATGAGTGCGTGGACTTGTGTTCACCGGAAAGCTATTTGCAAAATGACCCTTATGAGGTTAACAATAAAAATAGATCAAAATTAACAACTACTTAATCTAACTATTTAACTATAGTTCAAATTATTTTGCAGTTAGGTCGTTTTGCGCTAACACCATTGTACAGTCAGCAGCATAAATATCTGAACAAAATCAAAATTTCAAATCGCCTTTATACGCGTTTAGTTAAAGTGAAATATTTTTTTCTTCGTTTGAAGTAAAGTAAATACCATTTATTTTATTTTACTGAACAGAAAAAAAAGATTAATAAGAACACAAAAGTATGTAGGCAATTTGTGATTTTGAATTTGTTCATCTACTTATGCTGCTGACTGTACAACGTGAACACATTTGAATTGTTCTGCACTTAAAATTTATAAAGTTAAATAATTCAGTAACATATTAATAACAGCTATTTATTTATGTAAATTGACACATATATATTTATAAATAACATACCGCGGATTATCGAGAAAAGCTAACAAATTCCTATATGTGCACTGTGCATTCTATAAAGATATCAAATATTTATGATTTCGGAAATTCTAAAACTCGAGTCTTTTTATAACTCATTTAAGCGCATCATCTAATGTGTTGATTCGTATATCCAAGATTATTGACTATTAATTTAACATTGCGTTACACAAGTCAAAGGTCGGTGTGAACATTTTTGAGAGAGGCCTATGTTCAGTGTCCATCCTGGTGCTGATGATACAATGTTTTACTATTATATTATTGATTCAAACTAAAACAAAAACAATTTTCAGAGAAATCAGTGTACATACATAAAAAAAAAATACAAACACACGAATTGATAACCTCCTCCTTTTGGAAGTCGGTTAAAAAACTTCGCAACACTATATTATTGACATCTATGAAGTGCTATGTCAATACTGCCATAATGCATTCGTCACACATACGATAATTTAATTATGTGTCAGCAATAGCGCAGCGCAAAAAAAGTTGACGATAACCTAGTTGGGAATGGAACGGTCTGCCGAGACAATGTCCGGAGGTTCAAAACCCAAGGCACACACCTCTGACTTTTCGAAGTGTTGTGTGTATTGTTTATTATTTATCGTTCGCTTTCGCGAGAATTCTCCATAAGAATCTCGAAGGTATGTGAAGTCTGCCAACCCGCGCTAGGCCAGTGTGGTGGACTAAGGCCTAACCCCTCTCAGTAGTGGGCAGTATATAATATATAGGGCTGGTATTATTATATTTATTATATACCGCAGCGACCCTGCACAAAATGTCGATAAACCGCTGTTACCTGTATTGAGTAGCACGTAATCGCCGGTGCAAAAAGCAATGTATGTGCTATGACCCTTATCATTGCAGCATCAGTGACAAAACATCTATATTTATATATTTACATTTAATTTGGTACGAAGACCGGTAACCATTTGCAATGCTTAGAACATAATATCATTTCACAACATATAGAGACCGTGTCCATTAGCAAGTTACACGCGGCGTTTCCATTAATACATCATCGAAGGTTGTTCCTAATATATTTTTAGAAACAGATAATTGTGTTTAAGTAACAGTAAAATGTGAGGACATTTGATCTGAGCCAATATTTTGTTGGCGGTTAGAAAAACGTCGCGGCAGACTCGCGTAAGCACAGGGTCTTTGAACAAAGAATTACCTAAATATAAATTTATTATACACTGATTATAACACATCTATATCTATAAAGATAATACATTGTTTATACAGCACTTGTTAATCTTTAAAGACAAAACACAGATCTTTAATACGCATTTCATATATTTTTTTTACTTTTCATAGCAATTTTTTTTCTTTACCATCACTAGTAAATTTTCTTTTGTCCATCATCATCAAAATGCTATAATTTGATAATTATTATTAAACTAGTATATTTACTATTTTAGGGACTTCACAACCTTTGGGTAATTTAAAGGTATTTTTTTAGTTGTTCCCGAGACTTTTCCCCCCATAGGTATTGCAACTGCTAGAGACTGCTTGAGCAGATGATAGTACCTGCTCAAGCAGACGACAGGGACTGATTGAATGGCCTCTTTATGTCGACGACTCTGACAACCTTATATCTGTTAAATTTAATTTGATTGTAAAATTATCCAAACATTGTGAAAGACCCTTGATACTCCGCAAATCTGACACCATAATAATTTTAACTACACTATAAGGTCTAAAATCAGTCCTCAGGTCCCAGAATCACATTTCATTCAGCTCAAAAGAGACTTCAAGACTGACCTTGACACGATCAAGGCTGTCCTCTAGACAGGCACTATACTAGTCTAATGAGACTATGACCTTTAAATTATAAGGGAGCCAAAAAGATGAAATTGGGAACAATTTTGAACATAAACTATATCGCTGAATTAATACTGAGTGGTTTTATAGTAATTTCAGTGTTACAACGTTAAATAATGTAATACTTTTTGCAGTGTACAATTATTCCCAATTTACAATAAAACGAAAATACGAACTGATATATTTGAAAATCTATTTTTTTTATTACGTACTAATTGCTTTAAAATTAAACAAATACTTGGCAAAAATAAGTATAGATTGAATATTTGGTTCATAAAATATTCTTTCACTAGAAATGTTACTCGTTCAGTACAAAATATGTTAGCTAACAAAAAAATATTTGGCACAATATTTTTTAATTGTATGTTTGAATATCAATGGCCTAAAAAACATTCTATTTAAATAAAACTTGCTTTAATTTTTAAACATCGAATTTCATGAAGAACCCTGTTTTGGCAGGATAAATTGTTTCCTTTGACACTAAAAAAATAGACGTTCCAATACACGCAGCTCGTATCACCGCCCATAACAAAACCATACCAAAGAGGTCAATACAAAAAGGCTCTCACCCAGCAATAAAGAATAATCGAAAATTCTAACGGCAATAACCGGGTAGTATGTTTCTATAGACGACAAAAAATAAATAAAAACAGTACAATTCTACCAAAGTTTTAGTCACGTCATGGATTTGAATGTTGACAGGTGCGTGTGGCTATGCTGGCGCAGTTGATATTCTCCAGATAAAAACTATATAATAAGGTTAAATTAAAATAAAAAAGAAGGCGTTTTTCTGTATGTTTTTTATACTTTATATCAATGTTCTCTAAATTTAAGAATATACTTAGTTGGTTTTGACAATAATCTAAATGTTATCGGTGGGACGTTCTTGCACATTATGTTGTCATGAGGCGACATCTGGCGATCGATACCACCAACTAGCAATCCCTAGTGTTTTGAAATAAATAACATTAACTATCAGAACTAACAATCCATAATACTGTAGTAATACTACTACGACGAATCATTTAAAAAAATACACAATACTGCGTCAGCACACACACACAGCGTGCTCAAAAATGTTACAGGTTAAAAAGAGCTGACCGGAAGTGTCGTCGGCGACGCCTCGGCGCGAACACCGGCGATCACTTGCTCGTCATGTCCGGCCAGTAGTTGACGAAGTAGCGGTGCGTGGTGCCCTCGAACAGGCGATCCAGCCAGTTCTCCAGACCGTCTAGAAGGTTCTCTGTAAGAAGGGGGTGACACGGTGTTTTGGGTTTGATCGTTTGCGGTGTTAAAAAAGGATGGTATTATGATCATTATACAAGATTTCTTATATAAGTATATAAAGATGTTTACATAGTGAAAAACTAGTATACACGCTCAAGTATTATCTAGTAATTCCTCACGACTTTTTGAGAGTGTGATTATAAATGTGGCATTAAGAATGGATAATGTTTTCTTCTTCGTCTGACTTAACTCTGAAGTAGTGATTTCAGTCATACTTTGACATTATCAGAACCATCGATCAAGCGGGAACGCCATAAAAAAAAGAATGGGTGATTTCGAACGCGATGGTTTAGAAAGTGTGTCCCTGATGACTACGGAGATTTGTTAATATGTCGCACCTTTAGGACGACAACGACACAATTCAAAAAAATCGAAAATTGAGTTATCGTCATAAAATTACTTAAAACGAAATCTTCAATACAACAATAGTTCAAACACCGCCATATTCAAGCGGGAAAACGACAAAACAAAACACAAACAAAACAAACAAACTGGTGGTAGGTCTCTCATTATGTAAGAGGCCGTCTGGGTGGGTACCACCGCAATGTCTATTTCTACCGCCAAGCAACAGTGTGCATGCACTGTTGTGTTTCGGTTTGAAGGATATTGTAGCCAGTATAACTACTGGACATAATGAGACTTAACATCTTATGTCTCAGGATGACGAGCGCAGTGGAATGCCACTCAGTATTTTGTCAGTCAAGGTGCTGGATGGTGTTGCTACTGTTTATGGGTGGTCGTATCGCTTACCATCAGGCGAACGGCATGCTCGTCTCGTCATTCAAAGAAATAAAAAAAAAAAAAAAAAAAAAACTATTATATCGGTACCTTTTTTATTATATTTTCATAAAAAAGGGACCAGTTTTAAGTAATTTTATGACGATAACCAATTTTTTGATTATTTTGAATTGCGTCGTTTTCGTTCTAATGGTGCAATGCGTATAATGTAGAGCGACGTTAGACGTATATACGTATACTAGTATTGCGCGCGGCTCGCCCGCGTGGAAAAGTTTTTCCGGGATAAAAAGTAGCCTATAGCGCTCAGGAGTAATGTAGCTTCCTATTAGTGAAAGAATTTTCAAAATCGGTCCAGTAGTTCCTGAGATTAGCGCGTTCAAACAAACAAACAAACTCTTCAGCTTTATATATTAGTATAGATACGTACCTTGCAGCAGCACGGGCGGGTCGGTGGCGTCGGGCGCGTCCTCGGAGGAGGAGTCGGGCTCGGTGTGGAACCCGATGAACGCGCCCGCCTCCGGGTCGCCGCACCGCCCGCCCAGCGATCGCGTCATGCGCGTCATGCGCTGCCATGGAAACACACATGTTAAATAAATCACTAAATTCGACAGGATTCCTTTTTTAATTATTCAAAAATTAAACTAACGGTTCTTTTCATGTAACGGTTTTAAGTTTTAAAAAGACAGTCGTTATCGAAAAGCCAATGAGGATCGTTAATTTTCATTCCATTTTTAAATCTAAATTCTTTATTTATTTCAGCTCGCACTCCGCATGTATTTTATTGACGTTATCATACGCATACAGCTACAATAAATCGAATTCAGTCCAGTATCGACATTTACCTCAGTTTCAGTACTCCACGGAAGAAATGATAGTACCCTAATATCTGCATAGCTAGTCATAGTTAGTAGATAGATAGCATAATAACATAATATAAAAAAAAACACCTTTTGGTAATACTGTATACCTAATTTCTGTGAGGTGGAGCCAGGAGTCTATAGCACAGGGTATCCTAGTTTGGGTTCCTGTCTCCCACTGATACATAATTCATACAACATAGGTACTTAATTTTACCACTGTTATTTAAGCCTTTGTATCTTACGCACTGTAAAAATTCGTTTATGTGAAAAAAAAAATATTATAGACAGTAACAGCACAGTCACCTTATGCGGCTTGGTGCACTCGGGGTGCTTGGCGTGGTAGATGCAGAAGTACTTGCGGTGCGGGTTGAGCGCCAGCACGGTGCCCACGCAGTTGCGCGCGTTGAGCCGCAGCTCGCCGCCGCCCAGCGACAGCTCCAGCACGCGCCGGAACCACGAGATGTTGCGCTCCACCACCAGGTACGCGAACACCAGCGTCTTGTTCCTGAGGGACGTTTTATAATCCTATCTTACTAATATTATAAATGCGAAAGTTTTTCAAAACTTTTGAAAAACTTTTTTTTTAAATGCAGAAACTTAACGGATTTGGATGAAATTTTGCATACGAGTAGGTCACGTCCTTGATTGCACATAGGCTACTTTTTATCCCGGTATTTTGCTCCAACGGGAAAGGCTTTTAGGGGAAGCCGCAAGCAACAACTGGTAAACAATAAAATTCATAAATGCGCTCAATTATATTTTGAAACATCCTACATAATTTTAATCTGGACCGGAATACCAGCGTCTGTTCCTAGGGGGACGTCACGTTATACAAAGTTTTTTAATAAGTCATCCTGTATATGATTGCAGGTGAGTCCAAAATCTTTCACAGTTTGCAGGTCATCAAGCACACGGTAATTTTCAGTATCCTACGAGAATGTTTAGATATAGTCAACACAAACAATAATTTTGCCTACTACCAAAAAATAACATGACATATCTAAAAAGCTAGATAAACATAATAACTCACTTGCGATACGGCCACACGATCCTGTGGAACTTGGACAACAGCTGCACGCGGCTTTGCATGTCCACCAGCAGAACGATCGTTCGACAACCGGGCTTCATTAATCTGAAAGTATAATAGTAAGCTTCGGCGACGCGAGAGCAAGGACGGCCAATGATTATTTATTAACCATATTTTAAAAAAGTACTATTACCCTATTTACGAATAATTAATTGTATATGTCGGAGACAAATAGATGGCGCTTTATTGAAAAAATAATTTTGTATCAAATGACAACAGATGGCACCACATTCGGATTGCTTTTTAACGGAAAAGTCAAGCGAGAAGCTTGAGTGAGGTCGCCACAGAACTAGCCTAACAATTGAAATGTCACCTGAGGCCTATATAAGGTCTAGCTCTCAAGAGAAATTATAATTGATTGAGCTGGAGCGCAAGAGAAAACATTGGACGGCCTGTCTTGTGACGAACTCGCTGCGTTATCCGTCCTACGTCATGGATGAAATTGTCATAGTACCTAGCTTTCTTCAACATATAAATAAAAACAGGTTGACCATTTTTTTTAATGTAAGACACGACGTTCTTGCTCTCACTGGTTTATGCATACTCAAGAATAACAAAAAAAATGTACCGCTAAAATAGGAAATTTTACAAATAATTTGAACTAAAAACATTTTGTTTATTTCTTCAAAACTATTTTATCCGCATTGACCGTTATACTTTTCCTGGTTCATAAAAAAAGTAAGAATGAAATATTTGAAATAACGATGTAGAAACTATAAAGTAATACCTGACAAGCCCGTTATATTTCTCAGCTCGTAGCTCGTGCAGTCGTAGTTCAGATTGCAAATCGTTATTGTTACGTTTGCCCATCGCATTCTGCCTCTTTCTTTCTTCTTTTTGACGCTGCACTGATTCTTCTTCGATACGTCTATACATAAAAATAGTTTAAATGTTGACGGCAAATATCGATTATATTTTAATTCAATTATAATCGATCGTGCAAGTAGATGTTTTTATCGATTCCCTATGTTGGTGTTTTAGGTTGCTAAAATTTCTTGCGTATGAGACAAGAGTATGCAAGGGACACGACACTATCCTACACCTGCACACTCGGCCCAGCTCGCGGCGCGCGACACCGCCGCCCACACCAGCCCTGCGACACTACACTACACTACACTCACATGAGGTACGCCATGAGGTACCCGACGGCGAGCACGAGCGCGACGGTGGCGAGCACGGAGAGCGCGGAGAGCGCGTGGTGCGAGCGCAGGGCGCCCGCGGCGCGCTCGGCCCAGCTCGCGGCGCGCGACACCGCCGCCCACACCCAGCCCTGCGACACTACACTACACTACACTCACATGAGGTACGCCATGAGGTACCCGACGGCGAGCACGAGCGCGACGGTGGCGAGCACGGAGAGCGCGGAGAGCGCGTGGTGCGAGCGCAGGGCGCCCGCGGCGCGCTCGGCCCAGCTCGCGGCGCGCGACACCGCCGCCCACACCCAGCCCTGCGACACTACACTACACTACACTCACATGAGGTACGCCATGAGGTACCCGACGGCGAGCACGAGCGCGACGGTGGCGAGCACGGAGAGCGCGGAGAGCGCGTGGTGCGAGCGCAGGGCGCCCGCGGCGCGCTCGGCCCAGCTCGCGGCGCGCGACACCGCCGCCCACACCCAGCCCTGCGCCGCCTCGTCGCACAGCTCCTGCACCAGCACGAACACAATCACTGGGGCTCATTATCGTTATACAAAATGTCCCCTATAAATAGATACATGAACCGACCTTCACATGAGTCTCGTACGCCAACACCTCATTAGGTTTCAGCAGCCGTTTGATCATCTGCTCGAGCGCTCGTTTAGTCTCGTTCAGCCGCTCCTGATACTTGAGGAACTCGTCCCTGCGCGCCGGGTCGACGCTCGCGTTGTCGTTGTCGGCCGATTGCTCGTCGCACGCGTGCGTGCACGTCGGCCACGTCTCGTTCAGCCACTCGTATTGGATGCGCGTCGGCTCCTTACGCCATATAATGACGATGCGGTGCTCGATTTGAGATGTGTCGATACCTACAAAATGTAATTATTATTATTATACAGGGTGTAAGGTAACCGCTTGCGAAAACGAAGACAGGTGATAGTGTTGATGATTCCTAATACAATGACATTAAAAAAATCACTATCGAATAATAATTTCATGAAGATTTTTTTGTAATCCTATACACTATCATTTAAGAATACATAAATAAAACAATTAAAAAAAAATTACGTGTGGCACTCGGAGTCTGCCGCGGTAAAGCTATTGCATAGCATTTTTTATCACAAATTTTGATTGACTAAACACAAATTCGATCTTACGCTTACCACATAAAGTAGATTTTTAAACGCGAGCAACGCACGTTTAGTCTTATTATTGATAAATGCAATGAAATGCAATGGTCATCACAACCAAAGTAGAATAAATCAAAATTTGAAAAAAGAATGTTACGTTCGATTCTTTTGTACTCGTGCCGTGCCAACGCTGGGGAAATAGCTTCTACGCAATGTATTTAAGGTTCATATTAGATTAGTAAGAAATGGTTTTAATGACTTTAATAAATAAAATAAATAAAAATATACTCGTTTCAAGAATTATAGCTTCTACGCATTGTATTTAAGGTTCATATTAGTAAGATAAAAAAGATGTCAGGTTATTTTCGTTACGGAATTTCTGGATTCGGTCTCCACGCTCAAGGCCCGCGATAGAAGCTATGCAATAGCTTAAAAAATCAATAAAGCGGAATGTAACACAAATAACAAGATTAGCTGTTGCACGGGTTTAACAATATCGTTCAGCGCAGCACACTGGACAACCCTCACCGGATCCGTTAGCGAGCGCGTGCACGAACTCTGGCTGCTTGTGCGTGTAGAGGTACGCGTAGTGCGCGCGCTCGGGCGCCCCCCGTGCGAGCGCGCGCAGGTGCCGCCGCGCGCCCACGCCCCCCGCGTCGCCCCCCACGCCCCCCACCACCAGCACGCAGCACAGCCGCCGCCGCGCCGCGCGCCACTCCACCGGGCACACGCGCTCCAGCACGCTCTACACAGGGATATACATTTATTTATTTACACTAATGCTTCGAATTCAAAGTGTAAGCTACTTAAATAGTGGCGCCACGTGATGAAATTTACATTGTCGCAAATCGCAATCGCAATCAGACCTGTATTATATACTGCCCACTGCTGAGCACGGGCCTCCTCTACACTACTGAGAGGGTTCAGGCCCTAGTCCACCACGCTGGCCTAGTGCGGGTTGGCAGACTTCACATACCCTCGAGATTCTTATGGAGAATTCTCAGGTATGTAGGTTTCCTCACGATGTTTTCCTTCACCGTTAAAGCGAACGATAATTGATAAACAATACACATGTAACTTCGAAAAGTCAGAGGTGTGTGCCTTGGGTTTGAACCTCCGGACATTGTCTCGGCAGACCGTTCTATTCCCAACTAGGCTATCGTCCACTCTAAATTAATATAATATATATCTAATTTACATTGTGCGCTTTTGTAATCTGTAGCCACATTTATTTTGATTAATAGTAGCACTGACACATAGTATAGTGACACCCCACTCTGAGCCACCGCTCGTCAACTTAAAATGATTACTAAATGACTGCAAATAACAAAACAACAATTCCATACGTCGAGACAAAGGTTGAGCCATCCAGCAAGTTGATCAGAGATAGCAACAAAAAATATTATTATAAGAAATAATTAGGGAGATATCCAGTCCAGCCTGTAGTATAGTCAGTCCATCACCTGTGAAGACAGTCTGGGTAAGGTCAGCAGCTGTTCCGGCTCGATGAGCTGGTGCAGCGTCTGCGTGGGTATCTCTGCGGTGCTGACGCTGGCGGCGGGTGCAGCGCTGTCTTCCTTCAGCAGCACCATCGTGTCCACCTGCCGCGCGACCTTGTACCGCGCCGACACGTTCTGCGTGTCTCTTGATGTCATGTCCACGAAACTAAAGAAAAAATTTAAGGATCAATAGGAATGAAGTAGCGACGATTGTCCATAATTTTTCGAAGGTATGGGAAGTGTGCCAATGCGTACTACGCCAACGTGGTTGACTAAGGTCTAAACACTTTCAGTAGAAGACGAGGCCAAAGTCCAACAATACTGTCGTATCGTGAAGTCTATATTGTGCGCATGCGCATAGAAATTGTTACAATAGATATATTATTTAATCTCTCCCTTCTACTACCATAATACCTTAATAGCACTCACCCAAAAGCGACCCTGTCTCTATAATGAAACGCGATGATGAGGTACCGCAGCCGGATGGTGTGCCGCTCCTCGAAGATCAGCGCCTTCACCTTGTTGTCCTCGAAGTCCGACACGAACGGCTCCACGTTGCTGTCCGTGATCGGAGCCACCATCTTGTACGGGAACCGCCAGCGGATGAAGTCTGGAAACAATTAACTATACAGTTTGGGGAAGTATAATTTTCATAGGTAAAATGGTCGATCGCAAGTTCGATGCTAGCACCCGAGACCAATGTTTGACATTGTATATTAATGTGGGGTCAACGCCACGAGTCTGATCATTTCCCTAACAACCGCCAAAATTATACCGATCTACCTTATTGGTCCTAGCCATCCTAACTTGTACGAAATAATTTATCAGATTCTCTTACACCAGGAAACATTTCTATCATCAGTCGTCACAGAAAAAACTCTTACCCAAAATCTTAGGCAATGACGAGAGACTCTCCTTATAAATGTACACATGTTTATCCAGGACAAACGTGAGGCACGGTACACCGTGGACCCCCACTCTGCGGGCCAGGTTGGCCTCGTGGCCAGCGTGGACCGTCGCCATGGTAACGCCGAGGGGCTGCAGCGCCTCCACCAGCCGTCGCCACGCCGCCGCGTTGCGAACGCAGTCGAAACACCAATCGGTATAGAACAGTACCACCGCTGGAGTGTGCACGCTCTTCTCCACTATATTGTTCTCGAAATGTCTGCGGAGGAAAAGCGTTATTGGAAAATATTGTGTTGCAGCCTTTAGAAGAGGAATCACCTACTTATTGCTGAAATTAAAACCTTTTTTTATGTTGGTTAATAAATTATTTTAATCTATATCTCTGGGTTGATCGTGCCAATGGACCATGTAAAGATCTCATTATTTTCGGAATGGGTCAAGAGACAGCTTTAGGATATTTTTATTAATTTCCAGAACTACGTAATGGACGGAAAAGCATCTGAACAATATTTTTTATCAAAATAATAGCACTCGACTCGATTTTTAGTATAATGTAGTTCAAATATAGCATGCATTTTGCCCTAGTGAGTAATTCAGCCGCAGCATACTCGACTTTGCATTAATACCATTAAAAACCATTTTGAAATGGAAGCTCACCGTGCCGTGACAGAAAGTTTGTGGAACAGAGTGATGTCCTGATCCTGGGTGCGGAAGTGGGTGCCGAAGAACTCTTCGAAAGGGTCGCTACTGGAACAAGACATATCATAACAACGCTAGGGTAAAATATTCGTCGATGACTCTTGCTTAGACACAATGCACAATGATCGAATGAAACTCATGATTGGGCATGCAAATCTTTCTGGAGTGATAGGCGTCGATGTTAGGCTATGTTCAATTGAATTAAGGGAATCAAACAAGTTGTTAAAAATATAAATTTTCATACAATGAACTGGTCGCACGAACTTCAGTTAGGGCAGCAAAACTTAAATGAACGTAAAATGAAAGCAAATAAAAAAAAATATTTTTCGAACTCTAGCAATATACAGGGTGATAGGTTATTGGTCATAGCCGCCGTCACAGTGTGCTTTGATCAATGATTCATATTGCATGTTCGTGCGAGCAACAATTGTTTTTGTTCAATAAATACACACAACACATACATTTCGATACCTAGTACCTACTTTAACCCCCATATAGGGTTTATGATATGAGAGTTGGACACTACAAGGATCAGGGTCAAATATTTGTGGATTACTAAAGCATTTGTATCACTGTAATATTGAGATTACGATTCGATCCCCTGATTGCATAAATGAATTTCTGTTAAGTATCAACCAGCAACCTGAAATTTGTGCCCGATATGGCGACAGCCTGGCGCCCATCACATTCTGAGACAGAATACAAGCCGAAAGTATTTACAATAGTTAGTACCTCTTCCTACCCCTTCAAGGATATAAGACGAGAGTGTATGTATTCAAGCATTTGTATTTTGTACATTATCCATGTAGTGTATCATAAGGTCAGCGTGGTGGACTAAGGCCTTAAACCCTCTCAGTAGTAGGGGAGGCCCGTGCTCAGCAGTAGGCAGAGTATATAATACAGGGCTGGTATGGTATATATTATCCATCAAAGAATTTTACAATCCAATTATTGTTTCTTTTTTGGAGGTACCCCTAAAAATGATCAAACTCACCGAGGATAAAATACTTTCATTGCATACGTACAATGATATATTTACTCCATCGCGCGGCCAACACTTGAATCACAGATGTTTGGGAACAAATAGTGACTCATCGCTCATTCACGTTGGAATCTCCGTGAATCAGTTAGGAAACGTATATCTTAGTAATCGCAGATGCAGTAACAACACGAAAGTAAATAGACTTCTAAGAAATGACGTGGATCAAGTATTTTGTTGAGGTGGGAAAAGTTATTTACGAGAGATACGGACAACCACCCGAGGACTAGTGCTTATCGGTGGGGCTCGTGTTTACATTAGGGGTCTCACGAAGACTTCACTGAGGACCTTTTTTTAGGTCACCATTTTGAAAGTGGAATCGAATTTATCGATAGTGTCAAGTCCGTGGGTGAAGGCAGACGGACGTGTATGTTGGCATCACCGGTATTACGGCCCAGCCTTAAATCTTGCGAGAAAGGCCATCCGATCGGCCATCACGCTGGACCGAGTCCCTAAAACTATTCACAGCCTATACCGGCATACCAACCAAAACCCTGCGGCGGCCCCCTTCGACGTATTGGGGACGGCTTCGGGCACCTTAGGCACAGAGAGCCTTCATGAACATGATCGATTGACTAAAAAAAGATTTTGCATAAATTGCATTAATTTCTTGCCGATTAGCGAATGTACACATTTTTCAAAATCTTTGAATGCAGAACTGAATATCTTAAAAAATTATGGACAGTCTCAATGGCGTATGTATATTTTGTGGGGACATATGCAGTCGCATCGACGGGTGATCAGTTCACCTTGTTGAACTATTTCATAATTAGTCCCAGTTAGGATGGCACTGCCCCTTTCACTTTGGGTCGGCCTGCTTTGCTTGTATCATTCCGCGAGGCCGCCTTTGGCATTGGTTGTTCCGGCTGCGGCTCAGATAGGCCTTAGAGGCATCGTGGCTCCCTTCCAGGTGTACACCTTTCAGGTTGCCGATCTCTACCCAACACTGCCCTCCACTGAGGGTCCCGCCACTTTGACCTTGATTGATCGTTGCGGCAGGAGCCAATAGAGCGAGCTGCGCTCAGCCTCAATGGCGTAACTAAGCCCGTGAATGCCCGTGGCAATTTCATGGAATGGGGCTCCTCGCAAAAGCAAAATTCGGCGCCCTTTTTTTGGAATTCTCCTGAACGATCCTCTTTATCTCGGGTCGGGGCACGTAGCATCTTGCTATTTGGCTTGCCCCTTATCACATCATGGGACGGATCGCACAGGCGAAAAGTGGCTGCCCTGGTTGTATTTACATTTGCCTACCGCTACGGGTATAAATGCGTGATGTGTAAAATTATGTGTTTAGAGTTCAGTGCTGGTAAGATATACATATTATATATCCGCCTGGATAGCGACCACCGTACATAAGGTAAAACCTGCCATAGTGGCCCACGTAAGTGTGCCGCGATCCGGGATCAGCCTGTGTTTATCAGGTTCAAACATGTCGGTATAATTGTAATTTTACTGGTGGTAGGTCTCTCATATGTAAGAGTCCGTCTGGGTGGGTACCACCGCAACGTCTATTTCTACCGCCAAGCAACAGTGTGCATGCAATGTTGTGTTTCGGTTTGAAGGACATTGTAGCCAGTGTAACAACTGGACATAATGAGTCTTGACATCTTATGTCTCAGGATGACGAGCGCAGTGGAATGCCACACAGTACTTTGTATCAGGCGAACGGCATGCAATAAAAAAAATGTGTTAACTGACGAGGGGTAATCATCGCTGGTCAGTCGACACTCTATCTGACCTCTATCCACTTACCATCAGGTGCAGTCAGGGGTGACTTTGCCGTGTCGGTATAAAAAATAAACAAGTCAATGAATATTGTTGCACTTGCAATCAACTTAAAATAAAATTATATACATGTTGATTTTGCCTAACTTGGTTACATTATAGCTATCCTACTAATATTATAAACGCGAAAGTTTGTAAGAATGTATGTAGGAATGTATGGTTGTTTGTTACTCTTTTACGCAAAAACTACTGAGCGGATTTCGATGAAATTTGGCACACAGGTAGATCTTGTCCTGGATTAACACAAAGGCTACTTGTTATCCCGGGATAATATAAAGCGGAACTTTTATTCCGGGAAAACTTATTCACGCGGGCGGAGCCGCAGGAAAAAGCTAGTAATTTTAATTACTGTAATCGCAGTGTTAAGTCTGCTTGAAACCTTAATAAATAAAAAATACTTGACTCAATGATAGTTTTTGTGCCTTAGCAAAAATAGCACAACACAATTAGGCCCTAAAGTTAATACAAAATGCCTCAAAGTTCAACTTATCAAATAAATAAATTCAAACATTAATCAGTTAGTACATAAATCTACTCTGAAAGTATGTATGTAATTGTTGGCCTACTTAAAAATGCTCGCAACCTACGACCTAGATGAAAACATGTATTTGGAGCAAGTATTTATAACGAAACAAATTTACATATTTAACTACATACTCATTTTACTATTTGATTAAACATTGATTTAATTACTTTCTCGTTACATCACGTCTTAATGTTGTAATGATTTTTAAGATCTATAGTATATATCGTAAGTATATACGACCCACAAATATTTGTCCCAATATAATACAATACAGTACATGCATACTACCTAAATAAAACACGTAAATAGCGAAGAACTAGGAATGATTAGTGTCAAGTCCACACAGCAACAACAGGCAAGACCGTAAAACCGGTGATCCTTACATTAAAGCGCTGTTTCTTCGACGGCGCTAGCTAAATATTATTCATGACGTATAGCCGAATAAATAAACGCTGCCAACCGCTATCTTCGAATCGATCTCCAGAATAAACCAATAAAAATTAATCATATGTAAGCATGTAAAACAAACTTGATTCTGATTGGTCTATTTTCGCGGTCATGACATCGAAATACGTTATTAATTTATCAAATATGGCCGTTAGGGAAAAGCTACATAAACCATCAAGACGGATACCGACTGCTAGGCCAGCGGAAGTGTTCCACCTCGCCTACAACTTAAGCCGCTTTGGCCTCCAAAAACCCCTCAATACTGGTCATAAGTCCCTAACAACTCCATCGAAAGCCACACACAACACCCATCCATCAGTCTCAAACCTGAACCGCGCGTACTGGCTGTAGTCGTGGCGTGGCTTGTACATGTGCTCGTCTTCATTCGTGATGCCGTACAGGTCGTATGCCTGCCGCCGCTCCGTGTCCGAGAGTAGCTCGTAAGCCTGCTTGATCTCGACGAAGCGGGATTCCGCTGAAGGGTCTTCGTTTTTGTCTGGATGCCTGTGAGTGATATTGATTTGTTTAATACTGAAGTGAATGTGAAATTAGCTTTTCTTTTTTTTTCTCAGGACATAATGATATCGGGTTTTTCTGCACAGTATCAGCTCTAAGCCTGGATAGTGCTTGAAATGGCGATAGGCTCGCCCCCTATAGAATTATAGGACGGAACACACAGGTATAAAATAGTTCCACTGGTTGAGCCTTTACCTACCCCTAAAGGGACTATGTGTCTGTTTTCTCAGTATCAGCCTAGAGTCTGGAATGAATGCCTCATGTGGCAAATTCTCTCTATCATATCATTGTATGAAATACCGATGGTAAAAAGTAAACTAATTATTAATTATTGCTGCTTAATCCTTAGACGCCCGCTGTGGACACCGGTGTCCATTTATATAAGGAAATTAGCTTATAGCTATATATAAGCGGGCGTTGACGGGTTAATTATCATGTACAAACTCCCAGGAATTATTGGTGGGTTACTGGTTACATGTGGTCTTAAAGTAAATATACACTCTTTGGTTGTGTTTATTTTATTGGTACATGATCTAAAATAATAGCATATTGTGATAATGATAATTACTGTTCTACAGATATTGTGGTACTTAGATAACAGAGCTTGATGGTTTCTTTAAGCAGTTGCAGTAAGGGTAAAGACTTAGCCGACTAAGTCTTTACATTTGGCCGCCTGCCTATCATCAAATATGTAATGGTTCCAAATAGTATTTTATTTATATCTTAGGGCTACATCCATGCATACATTAACCTGTGTAATAATAATACTGTCAAATATACATTTGAAAAACAATGAAGAAAATCATGACAATTGATGACGAAAAAATTAAGCCCGGAGTTTCTTTCTGCCTTTCTTCTTCGGGTCGTCATCGCTTATGTAGCTAGTGAAAGGCTGGTAGGTTAGCTAGGCTAGGACCTTTTTATCCTCGCCGGCGAGGACCGTGGCGTTTCCTTTCCTCGTAATGTAAAGATACTCCTTCCCTTTCTTTTATATCAGCTCCACTTCTCCTTACCTAGCCCTATTCCCATCCCCAATGTCCGTGTCCTCTGTACCTATCAGCCCGTGCTGGTTGTTCATTATTTAATCTAGGTACTTTAAATTATTTAATTGGTATATGTACCTTTGTTATTGTCTCTACCTTGTCATGACTTGTCATAAGTGCTTTTTTATAAGCCTACTTGATCAATAAATGATTTTATTTTATTATTTTTATTTAAAATGTAAGGAATATAGTCCCGGATAAATTTTATTATAAAAATGTGCTCACGGTTTTATGTGTTTGTGTCCTGATATTTGAACCACACAACACATAGAAAAATCCTACCAGCTTGTCTATTTATTTTTCCCAAAATATATTAATGAATATTTATTACTTCAATTCCATGTTGCCAATTGGGGTCTAAAATTCTAGAAGCTGTGGCACCAATTTTATATCAGGTGGCCCTAATATTTGTTAACCACAAAATATGTATACAAAAAAAATATAATAACAAATAATACTAAGGGCCTGTTTCGCAGTCTGAATAAACGCTAATCGTTGAATATAATATACGGTGACGAAGCATAAAAGTAAGGCCCTTAAATAAATGGTATTCAAACAATTACTGTATGCATTAACTAACTTATATGTGAACTGGCTCCTAACATTTACTTGAACATAATGAAGCCCTAAAATGTAGTATTGTTAAAGTTAACTAAGTATTTGCGAATTAATCTTTGTTTATACAATACTTGGCCTAGATAAGCCAGTAAACACACACATGGGTGGTTAATGTGTTACTAATTACCTCTGAGAAAGAAACTAAATGAAGTTGATTTATAATGTATTATGTTCATTACAACACTTTACACTACACAGTATGTATATTGTATTTTGACAATATTTATCTCACCATAAACTTGTAAATTGATTAAAGTATGTGTTTTCATGTGAATCTAAGAATTTTATTTGATTACTGCTTTCAGACAAATTCTGGGTGGATTTTTAAGATGGAACGAATATTTGAATTAATTATTAATAATTACTGGAGAGGGGACTTGTAGGATCAGGAGTCATAAAACTTAACGTAAAGGTTTACTTACCATTCCTTAGCCAATTGCCTGTAAGCTTTTCTAATTTCCGACAGACCCGCCTTGCGATGGATGCCTAGGATCTTGTACGGGTCGCCAATCTTCTGTGCAGCCACCAGGAAGCATAGCGCGAGAACTAGCAGTGCACATAGCCATCGCCCCTTCCAACCCTTGCATTTCCATAGCATGTTAGTAGAAAAAATGTATCTTCGACCCCGCAGAGAAAATACTTTCAATTTATGCCACATTCATGTCGATAACTGGCAATTAACAACGGCACGCATAACTCATGTGTGAGGAAATTAGCACGTATTTAAGAAAATGCTGTTATCAGTCATTTGTCCTAAAATAGAACGGCTGAAAATCCGTGAAATTGAAAATGTATCTTCATGAAAATCGCGAAATGTCAATCGCTATTGACCATAAAGCAATTGATTATTTTTATGCGCAAAACCCATAGACAAATAAAACGTTCCGAAATTAGGTGATTTTATTTCTTGGATTTTATAAATCTTTAATATTTTGATTGTTTAAAATCCAAGGCAAAGCTACTATTTACATTTTCGCTATTTTTCTCTCATTATCAAGACGTTATAGTAATCACACGCATTATATAGTTTATTACTGTTCTCGAATTAATAATTTTGATATAATATGATATTTTTGTTAGTGTATAAAGTTATATTATTATAAGAAACGATAAAATATTATTTTCATTTGCATGTAAAATAAATAAATATTTCAGCCTTAGAGTATTTTGTTAAATGCTCTAAGGTTCCAGCAGTGACACAGTATCACCCAGTTTCAAAACGTAACTTAAAACTGTCAAAACCAGCTGGCTGTCCTTTGTCAATCTGCTGTCAATCGTCGAACGTCACTGTCAGCGACGTTGACAATGTCACGTAGTCGATAAACGTCGGGCGAATTATAATAATTGAACAGTTTCTAAAAAAGTTCAGTTTGTAAGCTCGTGTCTCGGTTGCTGGGTATTACAGTAGTTTAAGTGTATTAAAGTTCTATTACCGTACACCTAAATTAACAGGTACGTGCTTGATTTCGTATTTCACTCCTAAATCACTATTAGTTTTAAAAAGTTTTTATAAGAATATCTAAATTTGCAAATTACACCATAATTGCACCGTCGTATAATTTTATCTTTTGAATGTTAAGCAAAAAGATCAAGGACATCATATCAATTATAAAGATTATTGTACTGTTGGATTAAAACCCAAAATTTTACTCCTATGCAAGGTTTGTAGGGTTTTAGTATGTCACTCAGTAAAACTCTTAGGTCTCTCATTAAAATCGAAGAAACTTTAGAGCTTAGTGGTCTAAAGTATACTCAGTAAAAATAAAGCACAATGTTATAAAATCGAAATACTTTTATATGTTTGAACCTTATGTGAGTAATTTATTATTGTATTTATTAATCTGCAGCGACTAATTTCTAAAAAAGCGTCATGTAGTCTCAAAACCGTCAAAAAGGAAATTTACAAAAAAATACAGTTTTAAAGTTGATAGTGTTAATATTTATCAGCAAGTAAAAATTTTCTAAAACTGCAGCTTAGCATTTTTTTTTTGCTATTTAAGAATGAACTAGAAAGTTATTTTTTATTGTTTGCCTTTTTTTGTTCTTAATTCTTGCAAGGTAACCCATGTGACAGTATTAAAATTCAGGCTTCAATGGCAAAGCTCTTCATATAATGTGGAGTGGTAATAAAGTCCAAGAACTGCTTGGGTGTTATTTCTCTCCCTTCCTCTCCCATCTAGGACAATATTATATGTAGGTTTTTAAGAGTTGCATCTAGAGCAGTGTTTCTTAACCTGTGGTCCGAGTATGTGTATGGAGGTCCACCAACTTATCTATGGACATTTGAATTAATAAATAAATCTGATGGAGAAATGATGCCAACGCAAGTAGAAGATGAAATGGTTAAACACCTCCATGGTTTGAGGTCTTCTTTTCGAGATTATTTTCCAGAACCCGACAGAAATAAAAACTGGATAGTAGACCCTTTTAATGCAGATGTTTCAGATATCATCGGCTTGACAACAGTACTGGAAAATCAATTAATAGAAATATCATGTGATTCAGCTTTGAAAAGTAATTTCAAAGAATCTTCTTTATTAAGTTTTTGGGAGAATTTAAAAAAAGTCTATAAAGAAATATCAGAAGAAGCACTGACACATTTACTGCTTTTCTCATCCACATATCTCTGTGAAAAGGCATTCTTTGCTCTTGTATATATCAAAAACAAATACAGGAACTGATTACAATTGGAATCCGATTTGAGATTACAACTGAGTAATAACATCAACCCAAATATTACTAATTTAGTTGCAAAAAAGCAGCCACCAAGCTTCACATTAATACAGATTTTTTTTAATAAATATTTTTTTTTTGTAGTACTAAAATAAATTGTCCTAAACTTGTTCCTGTTTTTTATTAAGGGGTCCTTAAAATTCTGCTTAACTTTCTAGGGGTCCGCGGACTGAAAGAGGTTTAGAAACGCTGATCTAGAGGATAATTTGTAAAACTCTTTAATATTAGTCTGAAAAGTGCTAGCTGATAGGGTACTGTATTATTTCTGATGCTATTAGATCTGTGCATTTATTTATTATTTTTCTACCCTGGCAACAGAGCTGTTAGCAAATGCATGTTGAAGAAATAGGTGTGTGATGTAGAGATAACTCATGACACTGAATGCCAGAGTTCCACAGGGCACGGTGCTGTCGCCCACCTTGTTTCTTCTGCATATCAATGATATTATCACTTGGCAACATTCATTGTTATGCAGACAACAGCAGGGTTCATGGAAAAACAGCTATGAGCCCCCTGGTTTGCGGTTGGACACTGTGAGGAGGCGCAATGATTTAGTCATTGCGCTCAACCGGACTCTGGACCTCATTTCTACATGGGGTTCCATGAACCTAGTTGAGTTCCAAGAAAACGCACGTCACTTTGTCATGCTCGAATAAAAAAAAAAGAGATTCTAATAGTAGGTATTGAGTTATTGTTTTTTAGATTAAAAATGAAGCACATAGTTGATGGAGATAAGAACTGTAAGATTATAATATTATTGAGTAATAATAATGTCCTAAGGAATCGTACTATCTTATTTACCTATATTATAAGGTAAAGTTTTTGAAGATGGATGTTTGTTTGTGTAAATCTCTGAAATGATTAGCACATAAATATATCATTATATTGTTATATATCTTATGTTATTGATCACTTATTAGGGTTCAATACCCCAAAAGTAAAAAAGGATCCCTTGTAGGAGCACTGTGTTGTTTGTCTGTCAAGACCCTATTTCGCAGGAACGTGTAGCAATATCAAGTTGAAATTTATACCGAATACTCGGGTCTACAGTCTCTTTCAGCTGTGAAAAAATTTATCTTGTAAGTCAACGCGATCAAAAGATATGACCGTTTATCTAACACTAGCAATGCGCGCGGCTTCGCCCGCGTGGAAAAGTTTTTCCGGGATAAAAAGTAGCCTATAGCACTCAGGAGTAATGTAGCTTCCTATTAGTGAAACAATTTTCAAAATCGGTCCAGTAGTTCCTGAGATTAGCGCGTTCAAACAAACAAAGAAACTCTTCAGCTTTATAATATTAAGTATAGATATTTTCGCATATTTTGCGATTTCGCAAGGGAATCTAAAAATATAGGGTACTTCCCGTTGACCTAGAATCATGAAATTTGGCAAGAAGCAAGGTCTTACAGCACATGTAAAGGAAAACATTGAGAACCGTAAAAATATACTTTAATAAGAAAAAAAAACAAATGAACTATTACAAACTTTTGTAGATTTGATTAATTAATTAATTAATTTTGGCCAACCATTGAAATGATGGTATAATAAATATACTTAAAATACCTTACTTACAAGTTTGTTGGAACACTTTGTATGTGAGTCCAACTCGCACTTGTCCGGTTTTTTTTGGTTTTACTTTTAAGATTATAACATTCTGTCAAAATTTGGAATTTGTGATATTATGATATCTTAGCACTGCCTCGGTGGCGTAGTTGTATTACGGTATGGCTACAATGCTGAAGTCTTGGGTTCGATTCACGGGTCGGGCAAAGTGATATCGGGTTTTACATTCGCTATCAGCCCGGAGTCTGGAATTTGTGGCCGATATGGGGATAGGTTCGCCCCCTATCAGATCATAGGACGGAATACGCACGGCGAAAAGTGGGAAGGCGTGAGTGTGTGTTTGTGTGTGTGTGAGATATCTTAGTATACTATGCCTTCTAAAAATCTTTTCCCTATTTCCAGTAGTCTACCTAGATCCGTTTCCCCACTAACATGCACAGGTTCAAAATACTTTTAAGATTACATTACATGTTTTAGTTCTCTGGCGGATTTCATTGATCAAACAGAGTATGTGTGTGCTCAGAATATTTTTCCATAAGTTATGGAAATATATTATATGTTATGGACCATAAGAATGTTTTAATCAGATGATAATTTATTAATTTCCTAAATGTATAAAAGTATGAGGCTCTGTGGACACTTGTAATAATATTTTTTCATGTAGATGTTGATTCTTTTTTGTCGGTTGTTCGGAGTCTTTAAAAATAATAGTTTAAAATAACTATTCTGCTAAAAGCAGAAAATTTTCACATTTTCTTTCATAACTCAATACAAAAACGAAACATATATTTTTTGAAAATACAATTCTATTCTGTATATTTTTCTCAACATATTATCATGTGATAAAATGTCGCGCGTCGTATGTTGCGCGCTTCGCGGAATTGTTTGGTAAACGTCGATAGCTTAGGTGGGTAAGTGAAGTTGAGTCGGAGAGTTACAAACATACATACAAACATACAAGTGAAGCTAATATAAAGCGTGTAAAAACGGAAACAATGTCATTAGAGTTTAGACCAAAAAACGAAAAAAGGCTAATAACATTTCTGTCGTATACGAATTACGAAAGCCCATCTATATAAACACTGGACTAGGTCTATTCCTTCGTCCATCATTAAATTGTTTAAAATAACCGTCAATCAGTTGCCTCCAAGTCCTTTTTAAGCTGTTTACAAGAATCACCAATAGAAGGAAGTGAAAAAACGTCCAATGATGAACCCCTGACGACGCGTGACGTCAACGCGGCGGTGGGTGTGTGCGTGACGCGAGTCAGGCCCAATTTAACGACAATTGGTACAATCAAATGAGGATGTTGTGCTTGTTACAAGGAACAGTGATTTTCTAATTTTGTTCTCGTGTTGTAAAACTTCACGCCTGAAAGAAATGGTAGGCAGAGACAGAAGTTTAATTTTACTCCAAAGTCCAAGTTTACTCGCGTTCATTCATATTAACTACTAGCTTATGTTCGCGGCTCCGCCCGCGTGAAAAAGTTTTTTGGGATCAAAGTCCCGCTTTATATTTTCCCGGGACAAAAAGTATATTCTTTCTAGGGTCTCAAACTATCTCCATACCAAATTTAATCGAAAACGACTGTACTGAGTCGGTTACTGCACATTTCCGAAACTACTGTTTCGGAGATGTGCAGTAACAAATAAACAGAAAAACAGACAGAAAAGAATTATAAAAATCGCCGATTTGTTTTCCATTACTCTTCTTTAGTCACCCCCTTACTTTCTTGGCACACCGGGACCTACTGGACTGGTAAAGATAGTTGATGGGAGAAATTTTCAGTAGAACATTGTTGATGTATTTTATAAGGAGAGAGGGAGAGCTTAGGAAAAGTCAGAGGTTTATGTTCAGCAGTGGACTTCTAAAGGCTGAAGAAGAAGAAGAAAAGGGAAACCTTATAAACAACCATTGAATTAAGTCTGAATACTGAATATGTTTTTACATCATTACTACATTTTATATAACTAAGCGGTTACCTAACATCGATTCCCCTGAACTGAAGATCATTGACCGCAAATGACACAATAAACTAACAGTATTTATTAACTGTAACTGTTATCATTAATAATATCACTGAGCTGATGGTCCTGAAAGTGAACATGAGTTCTATAGTTACACGGACAATCGATGTAAAGTACCTATTGTAGTTGCTTAGGAATGGAATTTTTCCGATATGGGGACAGGTTCGTACACTATTGCAATGACCTTTGATTAATAATATGTCAAGGCAATGACATTTATTTATTTCATTATTTTATTTGGGGCTCTTCAAGTCGCGAGTGAATCGGTTTCTTCTAGGCAAGCGTGCTTCACCTTAGGCCGCCATCAGGCGGATAGCGGACAAACGTGAGCCCATTTAGCATAAAAAAAAGAAAAAAAAATCCCTTGCAACACGTGTTAATAATTTGTTTTTATTAGCTCGTGCTTGCAGTTCTGCTCGCTTGATATTATTACGAAATATAAATTCCTAAGTTTATTTCTCCGAGATAAAAAGTAGGTGTTACTAGAAAATCGTATCATATACGTAGGTACTTATTATAACGTAAGCTAGTTAATTTTCGCCCTATTTCCGCGCTTCATAATTTAGATAAGTGACGGTGCAGTATGGTAAGGTTCATTATGTATGATAAGAATTTACTACTCATATAGATAGGTTGATTGTGACTGTGGTTTTTGAAGTTATTGTATACACACACACACACTCACGCCTTTATCCCCGAAGGAGCAGGCAGAGCCACAACTAGTGCACCCACTTTTCGCCGTGCGTATTCCGTCCCATGATGTGATAGGGGGCAAGCCTATTGCCATATCAGGCACAAATTCCAGACTCCGGGCTGATACTGAAGTTATTGTATCAAACAAAATAGATAATAATTAAGAGTTTAATAAAAAAATTATACCTACCTGAACGATTGGGCTTTTCCTAAGTCCGAGTAAACCCAGAGCAGCTAAGTACATATTTCCAGCAAAACGAAAAATATGCGCAAAAATGTTGTATTCATAATTGCAGTTGCACGTATCAGTTTCTGTGTAAGTACGTTATTAAAGTCTTAACTCGTTGCGTCAACGTTTCATAATCAAGTTTCCAAAATAGCACAATATTTGGAGGTCAGATTACTGAAGGCTTCAATTAGATAAGAGACAATTAGAATGTTTGCCAGTACGAGCGAGATAAATTAAACAGCGCAGCGAGCAATGAGCTCAAACGGTCTTAAATGCGCATTCAGATGTAATAGCACGAATTGGTTAAATATACGTAGATGACAATACCAATATAAAGGAAGTGAAGATGTTTTGATGTCAGGAGTAAGCTCAGAGACTGTTAGCTATATAACTGTTATCTAGACAATGTCCAGGAAAAACAAATACTGAGGTTTTTATGTAAGTGGAAATTATACTGATATTAATATTCTGATTCCTTTATATCAGTTGCTATGTTAATAACGCGACATACAATAACTACCTATAACTTAATCTATATTGCGCAAATTATCTACGCAACCGTTATGTATTCACCTGATCAAAATGATTGATATAAGACCTACTATATTTATAATAGATATACAGACAGTTGAACGGACTCGCATACCACGAGGTTTTCAAAACACTTTTATCTACATTCATCATCATCATGAGTCACACGCAGTGCACTGCTGAACGTAGGCCTCTCCTAAAGATTTCCACACGGACCTGTCAAAAGCAACCTGCAACCATTTACATTATTTTTTATTTGTACTTACTCTAGGTCCAATCGAAGGTCACTGGGAAAGAATACCTGCAACATTATGTCCACCTTTATACTTCATCTGTAAATATAAATGTGATAAAATAAAAAATATATCGAATAATTCATTGCAGGAACAATGGACGCCCTTGCGGACATATTGCAGCCGTACAAGGAGATCGTGGGCACGCTGGCCGCGGTTGTCACCATCGGGCAGATGTTCTCGGGCAGCTTCATCTGCTGGGACATCTACAAGCAGGGCAACACCAAAGGCATCGGCATCGTGCCCTTCCTCGGGGGTATTATTATGTGAGTAATCGTAGAATACATAACACTACGTACTAAGTAGTATAACTGAAAGAAAGGTGGGGTGATTTGGAATGGAGGGATGACAATGGTTAAAGGCTGATGTTGCAATCATAAGATGAGTTATAAACTATAACAAATTAAATATGAAAATTCTAACGATAATATTGGCAGCCCCCTTTTTCTCTACTAGCTTTTGCCCGCGGCTCCACCCGCGTGAAAAAGTTTTTCCGAGATAAAAGTCCCGCTTTATATTTTTCCGGGATAAAACGTGTTAATCCAAGATATGATCTACCCATGTGCCAAATTTCCTCGAAATCCGTTCAGTAGCTTCGGAGATATACAACGGTACAAACAAACAGAAAAACAGACAGACAGAAAAGAATTATAAAAATCGCTGATATTTTTTCCATTATGACTTCTTATATTTACGCGAATGTTAGACATTGAAATAAAACTATTTTGCGGATTTTATTGCGGTTTTTTAATTAATATTTTCTCCCGACGTTTCGAAGGCTTTGCAGCACTTCGTGGTCACGGGGCGGACTGCGGTGTTGGTGGTCCGAAAAGTTAATGTTACAATATCTACCTTCATTTTTTAATTATACATTTTAAAAAAAATAGTTGTTAATGACGGTCCGATCTACGCAGAAAGAGCTCACAGTGTCTTGAGGTCTGGCAGTTGGTATTTTGGGGTCCGATTTAAGAAGATGTATAACTGGATCCCAGGCTTGTGCAAGCTTCCAACCATCTTCTCTATTGAACTTTAGATGTTTTTTTAATTTCAATAGCCTCAAAATCCGCAAAATAGTTTTATTTCAATGTTTTCCATTACTCTTTATCTTTCTTTTTTATCACATTTCTTTAAATGTATAAATGACAGTGTCAACTGGTAACTCGTAACGCGGCCGCGTCACGTTAACTTCGTGTAATTGGCGTTAAATGGTATTCTGTATGCCAATTTCCATAGTGATAAACGCAATGAGTTACGTTATGCGCTTGTTACTAGCAGGGAAAATAAAGTGTGTTAATAATAATTAATAATTATGTTAATATTAATAATAATTATATTATTAATATTATTATAGAGAATAAGGGGGCAGGTCTCGCTTTCATATTCAGTAAGTGTATAATTTATATTAACTTATTTTACGGATAACTTTTATCTGTCGGTTGAAACTGCAGCCCTACACCCTTATTCTCTATGACACACGTTATTGTCACTGCTCGTAACATGCGCGTAACGTAACTTATCGCGTTTATTACTATGGAAATTAGCATACAGAATATCATTTAACACTAATTATACGTAGTTAACGTGACGCGGCCGCGTTACGAGTTAACACTGTCACAGAGAATAAGGGGGCAGAATTGAGTTAATTACGCAGTTAAACTCACTTTACAGTTATTTAATTGATAAATAAATTCACGTAATACGTTAACAATATCATGCTTGGAATTATAATTTGGCCAGTCCATCTGTATAGCAATCACAAGACCAGTGTTATGTTAACTTCCCCGTAAGCATATTTGACCGACACTGAAGAAAAAAATCGCGTAGTGTTCAGTCTTATTACTGTGCGTTATGAAAACGCATCTCTCAAGATGCCGACCACAACACTATGCAGCCCCCTTACTCTCTACGCTACGACACACGTTATTTTCACCGCTCGTAACAAGCGAGTGACGTAACTTATCGCGTTTATCACTATGGAAATTGGCATACAGAAATACCATTTAACACTAATTACTCGAAGTTAACGTGACGCGGCCGCGTTACGAGTTAACACTGTCATAGAGAATACGGGGGCAGAGCTTTGCTGTTCAATGTTCTGGATGCTGTTTCTCTATGGACAGTTGTGACGCTTATCATCAAAAGAAAGGCTTGCTCGTCTCGTTAATTAAATGTATCCATCTGCCTATAGGAGAGGCAGTTGAATAATGATACAGCTATCTGAAGATTATTTTCGTCTCAGTTCAACAAGATAATGTCATTTGCAAAGACATGCATACCAAACGTGTTTCATGCGTGGCTGTTTCGAATATTAGAAACAAAAGAATTACTTAATTGCGGAGCGTAGAATGAGTATAGGATGGATAAAAATACCATTAGATTAGTAATTTAGGTAATCATTATTTTTAAATGCATTATGTATTACTTTGTAATGATTGGACAAGAGTCAACTTATTTACCATAATAATTTTGGTTATCATCTTTGAGTATTATGATTTAATATTGAGAAGCATTGCTCGTGAAGTTTTTTTCACAAAACAGAGGCCTTCTAAAAATACTCTATCTGCTCCAATGATCCTTATAAAAAAACACCAACTCATAACAATTAGGTATTTACCGAAGTAATTTGATTTGAATAATCAAAAACATTGTAAACAGAGTTATTAGCTTTAATTATGTTTATTATCATTTGTTGACCTTTAACACTGGCAATATTTGGTAATACAAATTATTCCATGCGTAGGTTTGGTATTCCGTGTATAATATCATGGCACATGTTTTTCGAACTTTAAGAATCGTCCTATATCCTCCTAACAATAAATAAATAAAACAAATAAATATAAATTGTTTATTACAGCAAAACACATAAAACATGACATACATTTTTTTTTTTATGGTATAGGGGCAAACGAGCATACGGTTCACCTGATGGTAAGTGATCACCGCCGCCCATGAACATCTGCAATACCAGGGGGCACACAGATGCGTTGCCGGCCTTTTAGGTGGGAATACGCTCTTTTTTTGAAGGTCGCCAGGTCGTATCTGTCCGGAAATGCTGCTGGCGGCAATTGGTTCCATAGTTTAGTAGTACGTGGCAAAAAATGACGGCTAAAACGTACAGTGGTGGATTGCCAACCTCCGAGGTGATGTGGATGGAATTTGTAGTTCTGCCGCGAAGTACGGTGATAGAACTCAGCAGCAGGGATAAGTCCGAACAATTCTTCAGAGCATCAAATTAAACCTAACTTTACACAGTAGAACAATATTTTTGATGATCACAATGTATCTGCGAACTATTTCCTTCGATTTCCTCACTAGGCATGCCTGTATCGAGGAAATCCTAACAATAATTTTTAAATAATTAAAATTATCATTGCCTTGCAGTGCAGCCAGGGTAGTAGCAAAACTCTGCCCTGTTAAAATATAAGTGTTTTTTTGGGACATGGCGAGACCGTGCCTTGTCAATAACAGAATATAATATTTTTGATGATAGAGTAAAGTAGGCCTATGAGCATGTAGGCTGCTTGATGTAATCTCCACTGTCTATAAACACCCATAATACCTACTAACAGAATATGGATGCCCATCTGCCTTATATGAAAGGAAGAGATGTTAAAGACGAGCAGGGTCTTGGGCTTTCGGATATGCCACATTCAAATCAACAATACATGAAATCACATCTATTTTCAGTTGAACTATCCATATATTATTATATAAATGACCTACCATTTATTATAACATGAGTATCTTTTTCCAGGAGCGTGCTCAATTTGAAATACGGGTACATTCTCCGAGACCCCAAGATGATACAAGTGAATCTCGTCGGTCTGGCGTTGAACGTGGTCTACGTAATGGTGTACTTCAACTACGCCCAGGAGAAGATGAAGGTTTGGGCGCAAATTGGGCTGTCTGGAGCCATCTCCGCTGCCGTCATCGGCTACGCGGAGTATGAAGACCCAAAGTTGATAGAGAACAGACTGGGAACTCTTATCACTGTATTCATGTTCTATTTGATCGCGTCGCCGCTATTTGGATTGGTAAGTGAAGTTAAGGTGTGTTTATCAGTGTTGCGCCAGAAATGTAAGCAATCCGCCCACTTGTTATTAGTATTAAACTGGTGTGAGTCCGTGACAACCGAAAATTTATATAGTATAGTCAATTGCAAACATTTTAATAGTTGTTTTTATTAAGAGAGCAGAATCAGGCTCTAAAAATATGATTTCAAAAGTGGACAGGTAATTATTATAAGGTATAAAATTTTATGCCTGGGTCACTGATGGAATAAAAAAAGTTGTTATCTTTTGACACTGACCCAGTGTCTTGTGATTACTGATTTGTTATCATTTACCGATTACAGTAAATTATAGTAAGCAATATACATTAAGTGTTATTGCACTATCATTGTTTATCTATGAAATCAGTAATGTATACTTACTACATAATTCTTCAGATATTTACTTACATAATATTATTAGAAAAGTAGGTACTTTCGTTTACATTATTATTTTCCTGCCGTAAAAAACCTATAAGGGAACATGTTATGATTTTTTCGTTAGTTATGATATATTTCTTTCTTCAACCTTTCATTTGCGCCTTTTATATACCTAGGTGATAGACACATATTATTTTTTTAAATAAAATATCCTTTTTTGTTCTTTGCAGAAACAAATCATGAAGAAGAAAAGCACGGAGGGTCTTCCTTTCCCGATCATCCTCTCTGGTTCCGTCGTGACGTTCATGTGGCTGCTGTACGGCATCATCCTGAGGAACTCCTTCCTCGTGGTAAAGTTTTATACTATCACACTGCGAAAGCATTCCCCTGGCGGTATTTTATACAATAACACTACAATGTCACTCCCCTGGTGTTATTTTTAATTGAAAATTAATGACGATACGAGCAAGCCCGATGCTTACTGGCATGATAGCCCATTATTAGCACCAACACCACTCGAATTTTTAATTACAAAGCACTGCGTGGCATTGTACAGTCAGCAGCATAATTATCTGTACAAAATCGAAATTTCATATCGCGCATATTTAATATTATATACGCGTTAAGTTAAACTGAAACATTTTTTTCTTTGTTTGAATTAAAGTAAATCTCTTTTATACAATTTTTGTGAAGAGAAAAAAAAGATTAGTAAGAACACAAAAGTATGTAGGCAATTTGAAATTTTTAATTTGTTCAGCTACTTATGCTGCTGACTGTACTGCGCTCGTCACCATGAGACATTAGAGGTTAAGTCTCATAATATCCAGTAATTACACTAACTCCAATGTCTTTCAAACCGAAACATGACATTTACAATGTTACTTAGCGGCAAAAATAGTCATTTCGAATTATTACCTCTCCAGACGACCTCTCACATACGAGAGAAGTTCCAAGTAATATTTCGAGTCAAGACTAGTAGTTTTTTTTGTAGTTATGACGTATAGGCCGGTTCAATTATTCCCCTTCAGTCGGATACAAAATATGGCCTAAGTGCCTAACACGCCGAGGCAGTCAAAATTAAATCTTCAACCAGTCTATAATTTACAAAAGTTATTTTTCCTTTTTCCAGGTCCAAAATACAGTAGCTTTCGTGCTATGTGCCAGCCAGTTGGCGCTGTTCGTGATATACCCCTCCAAGCCGAAGCCCAAGGGCAAGGAGAAGGTCAAAGCCAAAAAAGCCGATTAGAATAATTCATTTAGTTATTAAGAATAAATAACAGGCGCGGATCTAGGATTTCGCTAGGGGGTCTATTTTTGATTGATTGATTTTTTTAAAAGAGGAGCGAATGATTTCTGTTGTGATTTGAAAAGTTTAAAGTCGTTTTACGTGATTTGAGGGTTTTTTAACATCCCTTGCCTCTACTGTATAGATCCTCGCCTATGTACAATCTATATCTTCATCCCATTATGTGGAGTTGAAATGAACAATATTAACAATGTTAGCGAAAATAATCGTTTATACCGACCCGAAGAATGACTGATCTTACTACACTAATAAATGATTACTTCCGCTCATTTTAACTTGTAAATGGAATCAATTTTAAAATAAACTTTACTGAATATTTTAGACAGATATTTGCATATTGCAATTTTTATTCGTTCGCTTTTATATTCGACTACGAAAAATATTTAAAAATTTATTTTTTATTTACAAACCACATGATTTATACTTAAAAAAGTGTCGTTAACGGCTTAGCCGCAATTAAAAAATAATGTAAAAAACTGTTTAAATATAAATATTTTTATACATATATACATGTATATCTTTCATTCCTTTATTTTACTACATTTAGTTATACATATACTATGTGGTTAAGATTATTTTTACCAATAAGTCCTGTTTTAAGGATTGTGATAGTCTCTTAGGCTGGAATCTTTAAAACTTGCTTCGACTTGTTTATATCCGTGATATCTAATAAAACTAAAAACGAAAACATTTTCATAATAATGGAAATGTTTTGTTGATACGAACCTCGAAAAGACAATTAACTTTTTATGAGTCGTAAAGTACTTAGCAGTAAATATTATTTTCCATACTTTCTATGGCTCAATCTTCGATCAACAATGCCAATGTAATAAATTAACTAGACTCATCGAAATTAGTTTTATAGACCTTGCGTCCTATGTTACAGGGGCCAATTTTGAATGTTGTCCCGGGGTTTATAAGCATTGCATTTCGCTCACTCGCAAGTGCCTTTATGAAAATACTTTTATATAAAAAAAACTAATGGTGAAAGTAACTTAAAATTTGTATTTTTTTTGATTTAGCCTGTGCATCAGAATAGAAAAATAAATTGAAAGAAATAGTTTTTGTTTTTTTTTCGTCTTCGCCCTGTCTCTAAATCCTCTTTTAAATTCTAAGTAATTTTTTCACCGTGCATATCCCTTGAAAACTGATGAACTGAATAAGCAAGTCACTCACATGGCTATGATGACCAAGACTCTTCTTAAACTAATCATAATCAAGGTAGCTATCACGAAGTTACGAAAGTATTTTAGTAGATATAAGCTAGAAAACTAGAGATCTACAAACTAGTTAAGATGACCTAAACGCGCCAAATAATTATCTTCTTATATTCGTCTCTGACTAAACTTTTACTTGAGAGCGAAATAATACTACAAGGCTAGCAATAGTTCCAAAGACTATTGAAAAAAACTTACCTACATAGAATTATTGTGATCCACACACTTGCTTACCTACCATTTATCATCATCATCAGCCACATGACGTCCACTGCTGAACATAGGCCTCCCCTAAAGTTTCGTTTAAGTTTAAGACGGATCTGTCAAAAGCGGCCCGCATCCAGCGTGTTCCTGCGACCTTTATCAAGTCGTCTGTCCACCTTGCAGGTGGACGGCCGACGCTGCGCTTGTTAGTACGTGGCCTCCACCCGAGAACTTATTTGCCCCATCTGCTGTCAGTTCTTCGAACTACGTGCCCTGCCCACTGCCATACCTACCATTACCTACTCCTATCTACCTACTAAAAAGTTTGGTAGGTACTGAACCTCCGTATTGGGGTAGAACGTAGATACCTACTGGCCACATGATCATCTTTTAATTTCAAATTCAGAATCTTCTTTCATGCAATGTCAATATTTCATTATTCAATCAATTTTCTCCCATCAAACATCTATTTATTATTTTATAGTCTTTATATTTTTACTAATTGATATAAAAAATATCAATAACAATTATTTTACATTATGAATTAAACTGTTACGCAAGATATAAATCAGGTATGAAAATTTATATTTTTCGTTTCATTATTTTCATGATAACATAGGCTTTTTGGGAAAAAATACTAGGTTGAATAGTAGAAGTCTGCTATAGAAGGATTTTTTATTAATAGGTACAGTAGGAATAGTCCAGCAGTCACCACTAACTTAGCAAACTTACATGAAACAACTGGTCTTGTCACAGATCCTCGACTATTTTAAATTGCAGGTTCAAAAAAGATGTCTCTGTGCCGAACGTTGCAAGTTTTGAGGGCTACTCACAAATCTTTAAACATTTACCAGTTGGCGGTAAGCTTAAACCTAATGAAATCAATAGTAGTAGGTTATTTATGGCATAATCACGCATTAAAGTCGAGAAACGAACTTGTTACATTGCTTTACTAAATTCAAGTTTATAATAGCTTGTTATCTTTATATATTGTTACTTTTCATCGCAGTGGGCGTTAAAATTGAGGTTGGATTACTCGTCGAGCGCCGAATCGTTTTTGAGCGGCAGTAATGCAAACTTCCTCGAAGCGCAATATCTGGATTGGGCCAAGGCGAAAGGCGCCATCGACCCAGTAAGATATTTATGAACTGCTAAAACGTTGATCTGCGAACTGGCTTGGAGTAGATAGTCCAACGGTCCTTTTATTAACAAACAATCCCAATCTTCATGTTCTATCCGATTCCATGAATAAACCAATCAAAATTCCTACCTCCTGCATTTGTAATAAAGTAAAAAAATCTTTGTTTTAAATTAATTGGTCCAATTTCGCGATGGAGCGTTTGTTTCGTACAGTTACGCGTTTTTTATTATTATTTATATTTGTGACACAAGATTCAAGACCTACCTATAGTATCTAGGTAGATACGGTACCTAAGATATCTACACTTTGTAAGACATCAATTTGTTTTCAGTCATGGGACGGGCTCTACGACAGTCTCGGCACAGCCACGGAGTTACAAATAGACGCGTTTGACGAATTCAGCCCCACTACTGTCAGTGAGTAGTACCTACTTCTTTAATTTTGTCGCATGTAAACAATTCAAAGACAAGATGAGCAGCTTACCTGGTGAATAATAGCTCCTGTTTCTAATCAGTAGCAATGCCATCCAGTGACTAACTCTCTGCCTGCTTAAACCATCAGATGGTCATATCTATAGATTATACTTTTGAAATCTGAATACCCCAGCATTGCATGCAAACTGAAGCATTATAACGGGGGTAAAAGAGGGTATAATACCATTAGTCACACGTCTATACCTAAGATATAAATTATCACTTATCAGTAAATCTATCTAAAAATCTGGAAGGTATCTAGTAGAGTACCTAATAGTCAAACCCGTGCATAGGTTTCATTCAGTATGCGAACGAAACATGAAATTCGTCCATCGGTCGGTAAAGTTGGTATTTTTATTATGTTAATTCAAAGAGTCTGCCTTACAGAACCAAAATCAAAAGGCGGGAAGGAAGACAAAGAAGCGTTGAAGGAGAAAATTAAGCTACATCTCGCCGTACAGAACTTGATCAGGAGCTACCAGGTAGCAAGTTACATTCAACTATAAAACACAAGTTTTTCAATTTCTAATCACTAAACCTGATGTTCTAGGGTTTACTTAAGTAACCAACGTTGCGGATTAATTAACTATTAGTGTTCACATTTTCGAAACTACAATTTCAAAAAATACCTTCTACCTTCCCAACTCTATGGTCATCCCGGGGTTTACAGTCGCGATAATTCCGTGGACCTCACACAAACTGTTCATCACATCAAACGATTATGGCAGCATCTGTAAAGTTTAATGTTAGAACACGCACACTCACGCCTTTTATACCCGAAGGGGTAGGCAGAGGCGCAACTAGTGCACTCACTTTTCGCCGTGCGTATGTTTACAATAGTCGCTTACAAAACAGAGTATTACTCCAACTATCATCCAATCAACACATTCAATACTCTAAAATTTGTATAATAATAAACCACATTACTGTCCCAGGCACGCGGCCATCTCTTAGCAAAGACAGATCCGCTAGGCCTGTCGCTGGCTGCCAAGTTCATCCTGAAGAACAAGAAGCCCACGTACGAGACGAAGGGTATGGAGTGCGTGATCGTCGCCAGGGAGATCGGAACCACGCTGTGTGAGTCTGTCTACTGGGCTAATAAACAAATAATAATAATACCAGTATTATTTACTGTTCCATTGCTGGGCACTGACTGGGCGCAGGCACTGCCTTTTATAGAGACCTGGGCTAATGTTAAGGATTATATCGAACAGATATCGGAACGCTGATCGGTTGTCCACCAAGGCAGATTAGATAGTTCAGTCTTACTTAAACATCCGTACAGTTTTCTTTGCGGATGTGGTGTCAGTGCCGTAAATAAAAAGATTCCTGGTCAGGCACAATGCCTAGTCACTGGGGGCGCAAACTCTATATTATGGGCGCAGAACTTACCGAGACCAGACCAGACTAGGACCAAGCTTTGAATCATGCTTAAGGCATGTCAGCATACATTCAACAATCAAACTATAGTTACGAAACTTACACGATAAGCATCGTTTAGCATTCAGTTTCGATAGAATCATCATCATCATGAGCCATATGATGTCCACTACTAGACCTAGGCCTCCCCTAAAGATTTCTAGACGGACCTGTCAAAAGCGGCCTGAATAGATCAATCCCAATATTATAATTTCGAGGGTGTCAGTAGTTTTTAATATGTACAGGTGAGAAGCACATGGACATGATATTTGAGCTTCCCGACAGGACATTCATAGGTGGGACGGAGACCGAGCTGTCGCTGAGGTACAGTTTTCATAACGTAGATTTATTTATGATAAAAAAAACCGTTCATTGGGTCTTTTCCTTTTTCTTGATCACATTTTTATTGAAGGTCATTTCCCTGATAGACCTTTCGTGGCTTTATGTAGGGCTAGGGGACTAGGTTTTAAAATACTAAATATGTTCTGAATAATACTAATTACTTACCTATCAGTCCGTCAATATCCACATTATGCAATCTGACACCTATCACACTAAGATCACGAATGAAACTGACGTCAAGTTGTTCCCCTACTGTACTTGTCCCATCAAATAACTACTAGAGAGTAGGTCACCTAATGTGCGACCTATTCCACCAGAGAGATAATATCCCGCCTGGAGAACGTGTACTGTAAGTCGATCGGAGCTGAATACATGCACCTGTTTGACCTGGACTGCATTCAGTTCATGCGCGAACGGATGGAGAAACCTGGAGCGTTCGACAAAACGATCGACGAGAAGAGACTCATCATGCGCAGACTCACCAAGGCTGTCTTGTGAGTTTAATAACTTTTTTTAAACGAGCACGGCAAATTGACCCTACTGCAGTAGATGATAAGCGAAGTGAAGTCCAGATAGTGTCTACTGACGAGAGATGATTACCTCTTGCCACCACCACCATACCAGCCCTGTATTATACATATAATGCCCACTGCTGAGCACGGGCCTCCTCTACAACTGGGAGCGTTTAGGCCTAAGTCCACCACGCTGGGCTAGTGCGGGTTGGCAGACTTCACATACCTTCGAAATTCCTATAGAGAACTTCTCAGATATGCAGGTTTCCTCACGATGTTTTCCTTCACCGTTAAAGCGAGCGATAATTCACAAAGAATACACACAACTTTTTAGAAAAGTCGAGGTGTGTGCCCTTGGGTTTTGAACCTGCGGACATTCGTCTTGGCAGTCCGTTCCACTCCCAACTAGGCTATCGCCGCTTACCAGTACCTCTTGCCAGTTGACACAATTATGCCGGCCTGTTGGAACTGGATATATACAGACTGATCCCGAGTCCCGATTGTTCAGATTTGAGGACGGTTTGATTTTCATGTGAATAAAAAGCTGCGCGGAATCTAAATTATCAGTCAAGGACTAGTTAATATGGGCACGGCAAAATGATTCATTTGATGAAGCCTGGTGGTAAGTGGTTAGTGGAGTGGCATCTAGATAGAGTATATGGATTAATGTGATTATCTCTCGCCAGTCGACACAATAATTATGCCGGCTTGATCAAAACCGGATATACACAGGTTGATCCCGGAAAGTGACACTTACGTAGGCTATGATAGACATATCTTACCATCAATAAACTATCTAATTTCTATTACAAATAAGCACCATGCTTTAAATGGTAAAAGTGTTAGCATCGATGCATTTACCATTCCATACTAGTCTGGAGAAATACTTCGCGACGAAATGGCCGGCGGAAAAGAGATTCGGTCTGGAGGGCGGCGAAAGCATGATCGTGATGCTGGAGGAGATCGTGGACTCGGCCACCAGGCTCGGCGTCGAGTCCATCGTCATGGCCATGCAACATCGAGGTATGAACTCAAGAAGGTTGATTTTCCTATGTCGGAATAGTAAGCATGAAAGCCGGAAGACCAGGATATATAGAAATAGTACAGATCCTCCACTGAATACTTTAGTGTTTTACTGTTATCCTTCACTGGGTGTTGCTCGCGGCTCCGCCAGCGTGAAAGATTTTTTACCGGGATAAAAAGTAGCTTATAGCACTCAGGAGCAATCTAGCCTCCTATTAGTGAAAGAATTTTCAAAATCAGTTAAGTAGTTCCTGAGATTAGCGCCTTCAACCAAACAAACAAACAAACTCTTCAGCTTTATAATATTAGTAGGTATAGATTTTCAAACGGTCAATGATATTGACAAGTGACGACACACTTAAATGTCTTAAAAATATAAGCAGCTTCCAATTTGCAAGCGCGTAGGTATACCTACACCGCCGTCTTCGTCCACTGAACACAATAGTTTCTCGTCATACTTATATTTGGAGCAACGCACAAGTAATCTCACATTAATATTTCAGCATAACAAAGGAACTGTAGAGTTTCTTGCCATTACCTACATCCTATACGGTCTCTAATCTGGCATACCGTTATGTAGGTCGCCTGAACATGCTCGTAAACGTGTGTCGCAAGCAGCTGGTAGACATCTTCGCACAGTTCAAACCCATGGAACCCAAGGAGCCTGTAAGTACACGCAGCTTCTTAGATAGTAATTTATAATATACTAAATAGGCACCATTAGATATTGTAACTAACCCATATCTCTGCTATGGAAAGTTGTACCTTCTCAGTTCCTAAAGCCGGATGTTAAAGCGATGAAATACAGTGTAATGACTGCATCCACGATGCCAGCTTATTTCCATACTATACCTGCTAAAAACTCCTTAAGTTCCTTATAGTATGGTGAAATAGATTCTCATCTCCCAAATCGGCCGTTGAATGCCAAAGCATATTTTGTACCACCAGGGTTCCGGAGACGTGAAGTACCATCTGGGCACGTACATCCACCGGTTCATCCGGAGAACGAACAAGTACATAAAGGTGTCAATGAGCGCGAACCCGTCCCACTTGGAGGTGGTGTCGCCGGTGGTGGTCGGCAAGACACGCGCCGAACAGCATTGGAGGGGGGATAACGTCGGGGATAAGGTGAGGAAGCACGGATTTATTAGATTGATAGCTACGGAGTACTGTATATCCCAGTCGGGCAAAACTGTATGGAATTTTATAACACTATAATTACATGTTCGTATTTGAAAGTTGACGTCAGGTGGCCGTCGTACAAATCAAAGCTAAACCCGTTCTGAATATGCGTGAAAACTGAAAAGGTATAATGGCGACCACTTTGGAGCGGACTTGACGGCAAGACGAAGATGAATAACATTATTTCTGCGCCCAGTATATGCCGATAGCCATTAACTTCCAACTTCAAGTAACTCACGTGACTTTCGTTACTGCTGTAAAGGCAAATTCTAAATCAGAGTACCTATCTCCTTTATTTTAATTGTCTAGGTGATGGCCATAATAATGCACGGCGACGCTGCGTTCGCCGGGCAGGGCGTGGTGTACGAGACGATGCACCTGGGCAAGCTGCCCGCCTTCACCACGCACGGCTCCATCCACATCGTGTGCAACAACCAGATCGGCTACACCACAGAGCCCAGGTTCTCCAGGAGTTCGCCCTACTGCTCTGGTATCAACAATATGGCCTCTTAATTCATCTGTGGCGCTTTACATCTGGCTATTTCAGTTTCTACCCACTTCAGAGGGTGGATCCATAAGTTATCTGTCCGATAGCTTGCTGGATCTGCTACGGGTATGCGACCCCGGACTGCTCGAGCTACTAGTGTCACAAATCCTATCTTCCGTGACGGTAGTATCCTCATCCCTTCCCTCTTCCTTTCTAATTTTCCTTCCTTCAATACATTCTCTTCCCTTCCCCAACCGGCGAAAAGGCGGTATAACCCAGCTCAAACAGGCATGGCTAACTCCCCACTCAGACCGTTGATAGGCAGCAGTATCAACGGTGCGTAGAGCTGTGCCCCTGCGATCGCCAACCCGCTTGCCCAGCGTGGCGATTATGGGCATTAAACCCTCCAATGATAGCAACACAAAGTAAATGGCCCCCAGTTTCCGGTCGCCCTGCTAGTCCTGGCCAAGGCGGCGGCCACGGTAACGGTAGGGCAGGGGGTGCGAAGAATCCCCGGGCTACGGTAGGCCGCCCATCCCAACTGACCCTGGCAACCTACAACGGCAGAAGTCTTCGGCTTGATGAGCATCTTGCACAGTTAGAGACGGAGCTGGAGAATATAAGGTGGCATGTACTAGGTCTGTGTGAAGTCCGTAGAGAGGGAGAGGACACTATCACCCTGGACTCGGGCCACCTTATGTATTATCATGAGGGCGATCATACATCTCAGGGTGGCGTAGGCTTTCTCGTCAATAAGACCCTCATGAACAGCGTTGAAGAAATCTCCAGTGTGTCGCCCAGGGTGGCGTATATGATTCTTCGGTTGTCCAAGCGATATACTATGAAGATCATTCAGGTCTACGCACCGACCTCGGCACACTCGGACGATGAGGTGGAGGATATGTACGAGGACATATCAAAAGCCTTGAACAAAACCACAAAGACCCAATTCAGCGTTGTCATGGGGGACTTCAACGCTAAAGTGGGAATCCAAAATCACAGCGAATCCAGAGTGGGACCGCATGGTTATGGATGTCGGAATCACAGGGGACAAATGCTCGTCAACTTCCTTGAGAAAGAGGGACTCTTTTTGATGAACTCGTTCTTTAAAAAGAAACCCCAAAGGAAGTGGACGTGGCGAAGTCCGGACACTGTGACCAAAAACGAGATCGACTTTATCATGACGGACAAGAAGCACATCTTCAGAGATGTCTCAGTGATCAACAGGTTTAATACCGGATCCGATCACCGACTTGTACGAGGCTCTCTGAATATAGATATAAAGCTTGAAAGAAACCGTCTGATGAAGTCCACCCTCCGACCTAATCCACTCCAAATCATGGCGGGTTCCGAGAAGTTCCAGAGGATGCTCGGAAATAGATTCGCTGCACTGGCACCCACTGAAGATGTAGACGAGACGCTAATTAATTTGGTCGACTCGCTTAAGGAAGAGGGCATCAAATTCTGCAAAACGCAGCGTAGAGGCAAAAAGTCAAAACTCTCGGATGAAACTCTACGGCTAATGGCAAAAAGACGGGAAACCACTCTAGTTACTTCGTCAGAGAGGTCAAACCTAAACAAGCGTATAGCGAAGATGATACGCCGGGACCTTCGGAGCTCCAATACACGCCTCATCGAAGAAGCGATAGAGCGAAACCGAGGGTCTAAGGTATTCACTCAGCAGCTTGGAAGGAGCCACCTGACGAAATTAACAACACACGAGGGTAAAACCGTTTTGTCAAAGCCGGGGATTTTTGCCGAGATCGAGGACTTTTATGGCCGATTATACGCTGCACATGCTCCTTATCCTCAGCGTGACGACCATGATCCCAGAGCCACCCTGGTACGCCACCACAGCGACGAACTGCCAGACATCGACCAAAGCGAGATCGTGTTGGCTCTGACACAACTTAAAAATGGAAAAGCCCCCGGTGAGGACGGAGTTACTTCAGAGCTCTTGAAAGCAGGAGGACCTCCTGTCATACAGGAGCTACAGAAGCTGTTTAGCACCGTTCTTCACTGTGGGAGAACTCCAAAGGCGTGGAGCAGGGGTTTGGTGGTTCTTTTCTTCAAGAGGGGAGATAAAACCCTTCTTAAGAATTATAGACCCATCTCACTTCTGAGCCACATCTATAAGTTGTTCTCTAGGGTCATCACGAACCGCCTCGCTAGAAGACTCGACGAGTTTCAGCCCCCGGAACAGGCCGGGTTTCGCTCAGGATACAGCACCATAGACCACATACACACGTTGAGGCAGATTATACAAAAATCGGAAGAGTATAATCGGCCTCTGTGTCTGGCATTTGTGGACTATGAGAAGGCCTTCGACTCCGTCGAAATCTGGGCTGTTCTGGAATCCTTACAGCGTTGCCAAGTGGACTATCGCTATATCGAAGTGCTGAGATATCTATATAAATCTGCCACTATGTGTGTCCAAGTACAGAACCAGCAGTCGGGACCTATCCAGCTACGCAGAGGGGTGAGACAGGGGGATGTCATATCCCCGAAACTGTTCACAAGTGCACTGGAGGATTTGTTGAAGACGCTGGACTGGAACGGTATGGGCATCAACATAAATGGCGATTACATCTCGCACTTGCGATTCGCGGACGATATAGTCATAATGGCGGAAACGCTGGAGGAGCTGCAACAGATGCTGAACGGCTTGGCATCAGCCTCCCGACGAATAGGTCTTGCAATGAACTTCAGTAAAACGAAAGTAATGATCAATGACCACCTAGATCCAAGACCTATCGTTGTTAATGGCCACCTTCTCGAAGTTGTTTCCGAATATACTTACCTTGGGCAGATTTTGCAATTAGGAAGGAACAACTTTGAGAAGGAGGTTAAGAGGAGGATTCAGCTGGGCTGGGCAGCATTTGGTAAACTACGTCGGGTCTTCTCGTCACTTCTACCACAATGTCTGAAAACTAAAGTTTTCAACCAGTGCGTCCTACCTGTCATGACCTACGGTGCTGAGACGTGGACACTCACGGTACGACTGGTGCACCAGTTCAAAGTTGCTCAGCGAGCTATGGAACGTGCTATGCTCGGAGTTTCTCTGAAGGATAAATTTCGAAACGAGGTTATCCGACAGAGAACCAAAGTCACCGACATAGCACACAGGATTAGTAAGCTGAAGTGGCAGTGGGCTGGTCACATCTGTCGAAGAACCGATAACCGCTGGGGTAAACGAGTTCTTGAGTGGAGACCGCGAGTCGGCAAGCGTAGTGTGGGACGCCCTCCAGCCAGGTGGAGTGACGATTTGCGAAAGGTCGCTGGCAGAAACTGGATGCGACAGGCCGAAGACCGGGTAAAATGGCGCGTATTGGAGGAGGCCTATGTCCAGCTGTGGACCAAAATATAGGCTGATGATGATTTCAGTTTGAGGGTTATTTTGCTTGACGTTAAATTCCTTGATCACTTTTTTAGCAACTTATTTTTACATTATTGTTTTTTTTGCGTCTAGGATATTGTATTTTGTAATTTAAAAGACTCGTCCAGCTTTACAGGCTGATCTCGGCTTATCGATTAGTGGGGTAGAAACGTCATCAGCCTAGTATCCGGTTCCCATACATCGCTATATTAATGCTACAAATTCCTGCAAACCAGCATGATAGTTCTGCTAAGCTGTAAAAAGTCTCTTGCATACAAAAAATCTAGTACAATGACGTAAATTCTCGTCCAGACGTGGCGAAATGCGTCGACGCGCCAGTATTACACGTGAACGGAGACGACGCTGAAGCCGTAGCGCATGTGGCTCGCATCGCCATAGAGTTCCGCTGCCAGTTCAAGAAGGACGTGGTGCTGGACCTGGTGTGTTACCGCCGCTTCGGACACAGCGAGGAAGACGAGCCCATGTTCACGCAGCCGTTCATGTACAAGAAGATCAGGTCCATGAGCACCGGTGTGTGATGCTTATTCTATTTCTCTTTATGAGTCATGGGCTTTATCTCTAAAATGAATATTCTGTTCTTGGTGTCGTGGTACGGAAAAGTAGCTATAATGTACGCCTTAGACCATAGTTACTACGTAATACAGTAATACTATTCTGTAAAAAAAACAGTGTGAAATGAGATATCTCGGGTGAAGTCGGGGGATAATACTAGTGGTAATATCGAAATCTTTGCTGCCGAATATCGATAAGCCTGACTTGCGTAAGATCTCACTTATGAGAAAGTGAGTGTAGTTCGCTTTACCGACATTCTCACCTCGTGGCGTCAATGTAGTTTTCACTGCGAATGAGCTCGAAACGAGATTATACAGAGTAGCATAGCTGATAGCTGTACAGTTTATATTCTAGTAAGTACTTAGACTGCTATAGCTCGAGTAGGCACGTCAGCTGATCCCAGTAAATGAACAAGATATCCAGTCAAAATTCATCCAGGATATTCCCACCAGCAGAATAGTCATTCTAATACAATACAAACGACAGTGGACCAAGTGTACGCGGCAAAGCTGAAGGCCGAGGGCTCCGTGACGGACTCCGACATTAAGGGCTGGGAGAAGGAATACATGGACACGCTGAACAAACACTTCGAGCTGGCCAAGAAGGTGACGAAGCTCAGCATCATGGACTGGATCGACACGCCTTGGACCGGCTTCTTTGAGGCCACCGATCCTAGCAAGGTGGGTCTTAGTAAGTCAAAATCTAAATACGTGAAGACTAAATTGTGGACAGCTTTAATTTAATTAGAAATATAATGCTAGTATCCTGAGACTGATACACACACACACGCCTTTTATCCCCAAAGGTGTAGGCAGAGGCACAACTAGTGCACCCACTTTACGCTGTGCGCATTATGTGATAGGGGGGGCAAGCCTATCGCCACATCGGGCACAAATTCCAAGATTTATTGCGAGACTTTTTAGAAAACCCAATATCAATCTACCCGACCCGGGGATGGAACCCAAGACTCCAGAATTGCTGTCGTACCGTAATAAAACTACGCCACCGAGGCAGGCAGTTAGTCAGTCAGTCAGTCAGTGAGACAACAACAAATATCTTATCACTAGCATTGCGCGCGGCTCGCCCACGTGCAATAGTTTTTCCGGGATAAAAAGTAGCCTATAGCGCTCAGGAGTAATGTAGCTTCCTATTAATGAAAGAATTTTCAAAATCGGTCCAGTAGTTCCTGAGATTAGCGCGTTCAAACAAACAAACTTTTCAGCTTTATAATATTAGTATAGGTGATAAAATTACGTGTCACCAATATACGAAGTCCTTGATAAACATTACCTATAAAAACTGCTTTTAACCTAGGCAAAGGGACTTTCGGGAAAGCGTTTTCACGGGGCGGTGCCGCGTTATCCAGTTCCTACAGAATTGTTGAGCATATTATTCCAGATCAAAGAGACGGGCATCTCGCAGACAACGATCAACACGATCACGTCGCACTTCGTAAAGCCACCCGAGTTGTGGGCCTTCGAGCTGCACAAGGGTCTGCACAAGATCCTCGCCAACAGGGAGAAATTGGTAATAACCATTAAGAATTGTTGACTAGCATGAAGTTTCTTCGTTAAGTTTAGGTAAATCAACCTAAGAGCAGTCACAAACTCCATAACTTTGGCAAAACTGGTGGTAGGTCTTTCATATGTAAGAGTCCGTCTGGGTGGGTACCACCGCAATGTCTATTTCTATCGCCAAGTAGCAGTGTGCATGCACTGTTGTGTTTCGGTTTGAAGGACATTGTAGCCAGTGTAACTACAGGACATAATGAGACTTAACATCTTATGTCTCAGGATGACGAGCACAGTGGAGTGCCACACAGTGCTTTGTAACTCAAGGTGCTGGATGGTGTTGCTACTGTGTATGGGTGATCGTATCGCTTACTATCAAGCAAACGGCATGCTCGTCTCGTCATTCAATGCCATATAAAAAAAAAGTGACACTGTCAATAAACTGTCCGGGACGTAACTGTCAATCTCCCGCTCAAATTGTACTTGCCACAAGCAGAAGTCAGCCTTGTTTCGCTCTAAAGTTCGGTTTACTCATTAACCGACTTCCAAAAAAGGAGGTTCTCAATTCGTGTGTTTGTATTTTTTTTTATGTATGTACACTGATTTCTCTGAAAATTGTGAGCCTGTTTCCTTGATTCCTTCTTTATTTAGTAAATAAGGGTCTCGAAATGGTCCCATTTCAATATATCTTGGTTTAGGGTTCATCATTTTATGAAACAGACTGAATAGACTTGAATCATTTTGATCTATAATCGGATGGATCCGTAGTTGGCTTTCGGATTATAGTCACGATCCTTCTTTTTAGATAAAGGAAGGCTTTGCCGACTGGGCCATAGGCGAGGCTCTAACGATGGGCTCCCTGCTGCGAGACAAGATTCACGTCAGGTTTACCGGAGAGGACGTCGAAAGAGGCACCATGGCGCACAGGTAGGCTAATTTCTTGCTCTATATCGCTGTAAACTGCGAGGGATATCTGAATATATCGGAATTTGTTAGATTTGCCAATTACAGTACGTAAGTGTAGCAGTTGTTTGCCGGCTATATTACATGTCTAGCAACTAGATCAACTATGCTTGTCCGCTCGCAGGCACCACGTGTACCACCACCAGGGCGTGGACGGCGCCACGTACCGCGTACTGGACGTGCTCTACCCCGACCAGGCCCGGTACTCGCTGCATAACAGCTCACTGTCCGAGTTTGGTGAGATCATCATCATCATCCACAATTAGTACTTGGTCCCACTGCTGGGTATAGGCCTCTCCAATATCATGCCACCTCTCCCGGTCTTGTGCCAATCGCATCAAGTCTGACCTGCGATCCTTACAATGTCGTCGACCTATCTTGCTAGGGCAAGATAGGTCTTGGCCACTTAATCAACGGTTTATTCTACCTGTCGTTCCTTAAACTAGCCACATGGCCTGCCCAGCTCTATTTAAGTCTCATGACGAATTGTCAATTTAGTGATTAGACTGCATCGGTGGCGTAGTTGTATTACGGTACGACTGCAAAGCTGAGGTCTCGGGTTCGATCCCCGGGTCGGGCAAAATGATATTGGGTTTTTCTATTCAGTATCATCCCGGAGTCTGGAATTTGTGCCCGATATGGCGATAGGCTCGCCCCCTATCACATCATGGGACGGAATACGCACGGCAAAAAGTGGGTGCACTAGTTGCGCCTCTGCCTACCCCTTCGGGGATAATAGACGTGAGAGTGTATGTGTGTGTGTGTGTGTGTGTGATTAGGCCGTCAAGGCATTTTTACGCGTAATTTTTAATAATATGTAAAATAAAGAATTACATACCAACTGCTGCGCTCAGAGAGGCTATGTTGTTAGCATAACGAAATTCTGAAATACGGTTATTCCCTCGCCTACTACTATTTAGTGATGTATGGACCGTTACCGAGTGCGGAGATAATCGATTTAAAAAGTTTATCGATTAATCTCTCGAAAAATAATCTAATTTTAATAATAGGGTCAGTTTTCATAAAATCAAATGTTTTTAGTGTGGCAGTTCGTAACGTAAGGTTATTGATATGTAGGTGTACGGAAAGTTAGTAATCCCTGTGGAATGTTTATGTTGAAGGTGTGCTAGCTTACGAGGTGGGCTACTCGTACTCGAGCCCGTACCTGCTGACGGTGTGGGAGGCGCAGTACGGTGACTTCGCGGACACCGCGCAGCCCGTGTTCGACACGTTCATCGCCAACGGGGAGAGCAAGTGGGTCTGTCAGTCGGGGCTCGTGGTGAAGCTGCCGCACGGCATCGACGGCGCTGTGAGTTGCTTGAAGCCTTCTCTAGATCATGTCTATTGTTTAGAAAGTTTATGTCCGTTCCATGATGAGTATCATTAACCGGTTTTGAACAGACCTGCATAAATGTATTCTAGTCAATCAAAAGTCTATCTAGGCGCCACTCCACTTTCTACCAAGCATAGTGGAGTCACTTTGCCGTCGCATATAAATAAAATAGAGCATCACTCATAATTTATAATATTGGGATACTCGGGTGGATATTTCAATGGAAATACTAAAACGATTGTTATATGTAGGTAATCTTCTTGTTTAGGGCCCGGAGCACTCGTCAGCCCGCGTGGAGAGATACCTGCAGTGCTGCGACGATGATGAAGACAACATTCCTGATCTGGATGACAGAGACATGGAGTGTGAGTGTTCAAAAAAATATAGCATTATAAGATATTATAAACAATATGGCAATAAATTACGCTTGGACCGCTCTGGTTGGTTAAGACTCTCCGCAATTTAAAAGAAAGGCAAATCATTGCTTAGCATTGGAGGATGATTAAGGTCCTCAAATTGTTTCTAGTGAAGCAACTGCGCGCTGCTAACTGGATCGTGTGCAACGTGACGTCACCGGCGAACTATTTCCACATGATGCGGCGGCAGGTGGCGATGCCGTTCCGCAAGCCGCTGATCCTCATGACGCCCAAGGTGGGCCTCAAGCACCCCTACTACAGGTCGCCGCTGACGGACTTCCTGCCTGACGTCGGATTCAAAAGGTGGGTTTGAGCTGATTTGTAATTTTGGTATATTATTGTATATTGTTGCCGTATGCCATGTATGCTTTATATATACTTATTATTTTAATTGTATAATAGGTAAGTAGGTATATTTTTTTATTAGTGAATCTGTTATTTGGTGACGCTTGTTATTGTGTATCTAAAACATATCTTTTTAGAGCAATCCCTGAAAACGGACCGGCAGCTCAAAAGCCTGAAGGGGTGAAGAAACTGATCTTCTGCTCGGGTAAAGTGTCGATCACTATTGATGAGCTGCGCAAGGAGAAGAAATTAGAAGACAAGATCGCGATGTGCCGCATCGAGCAGCTGTTCCCGTTCCCTTACGACATCATCCTGCAGGAGTTCTGCCGGTTCGAGTCGGCCAAGGTGTGCTTCTGCCAGGAGGAGCACAAAAACCAGGGCCCGTGGCTGTTCGCCAAGGTCCGCCTTGAAAATCTTATTGGGAAGAAAATTGAGTGAGTTTTTGTTTAGTGTACTCTGCAATTTAATAATAAATAGATAAAATTAGAGGACAATAATTACATAATATATCAAACTGTGAATAATTTGCAAAGGATTGTCTATAAGTTAATTTATACTTGCAGGTGTATATCTCGGCCGCCGAGTCCCGCGTCCGCCACAGGCATCAAGTGGATGCACGCTAAAGAACTGAAGGAGCTCAAAGAAAAGATCGTCGCTCTCTAGCGTGATACTAAATTGTTGTGAATCATACCAGCGTCCAAATTGTGTTGTTACTGTAGTCAATAAACCGTGGAAAGGACAATGGCAGGTCTCCATACATGATTTTAGTTGATGTAAATGTGTAGCGTTTAGAAGTAAAAAAAATATTTAACAATTCAGCAGCAATTCCTAAACAATTATGTATCAAGATTATTAGTGAAAAAAGTCTAAATCTAAAGATTTTTCATTTTAAAGATTTTGAGGTTATGATTTAGTTGACATTTATGAATCGATTCTTACATAATAATATGAATAATGAAACTCATAAAATGTTTGGTAATCTGTCTATTGTCAAGCGAGACCCTCCCTCATCACATTCGAACCTAACATTTCACTAAACATGGAGAAGGGTGATCTGCCACACGGCATACTAGCGCGCGGCATGCACCTTCCTCAGCTATACAAGCTTATATATCAAATCATTTTTTATTTATAGATACTACTATAGTAAATAGTAAAGGTTTCTTTGTTTTTTTTTTTTTGTAATAAACTCTGAAACTATTGGGAAAAATACGTCAGACCCTAAGTCCTAGACTTTGGGAAATAACAATTAAATAAAAACGAGTTCTGAAAAAAAATAAAACACAATTTGTTTTTTTTTTTATGTTTATTCATCTTCTTCATAATAATTCTCTCTGATAAATATCTCATCTAAAAATTCTCCCGGGGCAGATACATTGCCTTGTCTGGCGGCCCAACCCAAATACCAGACAACTGTCATGGTATGAGCGCAGCAACCTACAGTACGGTTGCTCGACCAGGTACAGTATTTTCAATCAAAACATATTATCACACATTTTACAAAAATACTACATGCCAGAAACGAAATGTCGGAAATAGCTTTTTTTTCTAAAATGATATAAGCAATGACCGTAACTATACAGCCAACAGGCAGCTGGTAAGAATGTATAGAATAGAATATACATAGTAAAAAAAATGTGGTAAGAAAGCTGAAATCTTTGTTGTTATTCCTAATGAACATTTTATAGTCAGATATATTTTTTGCAATTTTTAGAGACCTGATGAAAATGATGTTTTGGTAGCCTAAATAATCTTATGTCATTCATAAAAAATGGCCGTAACACATTGCTAAAAAGTCAATTAAGTTTTTTTAATAATTTATGCAACTTATACACACTTGTACAACTAAAGTTAGTATGCTGAAAAATCATACAAAATAATTATATTGAGATTACCATGTTTGGAATTTCTAAACGCATAATTTATTTATAAATACGATTTCGCCATTGTCCTTTTAATGCTTTTAACTTATTTAAAACCTCGACTGCCTCTACGGCGTGTACGGTACGACACCGCTCGGAGGTGCCCGATTTGAAACTTGGGTCGGGTAAAGTGTTATTGGGTTTTTCTGCTCAGTATTAAGCCCGGAGTCTGGAATTTGTACATGATATGGTGATAGGCTCGCCCTCTATCATATGGGACTGAACACAAGTAGCGAAAAGTGGATGCACTGATTGTACCCCAGCCTACGCCTTCGAGGATACAGGCGTGATGTATGTGTAATTTAAAGTATCGTGTGGGACACTAATATTGTGCACGTCAGACTTTTAGTACTTTATTGAATATTATTCGTTTTATATGTTCACAATTTCGTATCCTCTAAAGAGGTAGGCAGAAGTGCAATCAGTGCCCTTAGGTAACCTTGCTTTCAACCTTCGAAAACCTTTTTTCTAACGTGTGCGTGAAACACTAAGACCGGGTTTTTTCAACTGTTGTTAGGGTAATCATCGGTTTTATTAAGCTGGACGCGCTTGTAGGGCTTCGAGCGCTCCAGGTGCTGCGAGCGCGTCCAGCGTAATGAGACCCTGGCAAAACGATAACTACAGTTGAAAAAACGGGGCCTAAATACACTACTATAAATCTCCAATTGCTTCAAGAACTTCAGCATCTGGCAGATACCAAATGCACTAGCGTAGTTGTCCTTTGATATTAGATGCAATGTGCATGTCGCCTTATTTACTGGTGTGATATCCGTCTCATGATTTAATACCTATAAGAGACGAGACTCGCCATTTCGTGGCAGAAATACAATATTTTTACACGTTTTATATTAGCTTGACTTGTATGTATGTTTGTAACCGACTCCTTTGGGCGCGATTTATTTTTAGTGACATCTGTTGGACCCTAGTAGAATTACAACTAAACCGGCTACTCTTATGCGTAAAAAAATCCTACTTGTCACAAGATGGCGCTTTCGTTTGTAGTGACATCTGTTGGACAATAGTAGAACAGAACTAAAAAATTAAAAATAAATAGTTTAAAACAACTAAAAAACACGCTTTATAGAAAATCCAACAAAAAAATAGAATCAGCCTATGGGCCTAGTGATTTATTAATTAATCTAGTCACTAGGGACCGAAAGCCCAAGGCGTCAATGTTTATTCGTTGGCGATTACTGTGATTCTGACAGGTTGATCTGGAAATCTTTGGGGGAGGCCTATGTTCAACAGTGGACTTCTAAAGGCTTCAAAGAAGAAGAAGATTACAGTGATATCTCGTTTCAATATCTTTGTAAACAATTTAATTTTATTGCATTATTCATGTAATCTTAACGTAGTGGTTACATTCTCTTTAATGTAATCGCTCATCACTAGCGAGTAGTGACACATAAGCGGGGTTTACATTAGCAAGAAAACTTGCAGAAGTTATATAAACAATCACGGCAAGCTGACTTCTGCAACATTTTGATGCTTGCTGGACTTCTGGCAAGTTGCATGTGTAAACACCATTTGTGCAACTTGCGCGAGAACTTGCAGTTTATTCTGCGTGCAGATAAAAGTTTCAACTTGCTGAGCTAGTAGCTAACTTTTTTTTTTTTACTTTGTTCCATTCTGAAGCAGCTAAGGTCTCAGACTATACTGCGAAGGTATAAGTTTGTAGTTTGACCGATATGTCTATTTTTGCCGCCCAGCAGTAGTATACATGCACTATAGTCTTCCTGTTTGAAGAACATTTTAGCCAACGTAATTACTGGGCATCATAAGACTTAACATCTTATGACTCAGGATGCTAAGCACAGTGGAATGCCACGCAGTGCTTTATAATTCATAGTTCTGTTTCATATTAGTACTTTTTAAGACGATTATTTTATTTACAATCATCATCCAAACAACATTATATTGGATTGATAAAATTTAGGCGAAAGGATTGCGTGCCTTGTCATTCAATTTTATGAAAAAAAAACATGTCAAGCAATAAATATTCCTCGAGTAATGTAAACAGTTTTGCAAGAAGTTGCGCAAGTTAACTTGGTGGACCACTTGCAAAAGCGTGTTGCTAAAGAAATATTGCCGCTAGGTTAAACGCATCTGAAAGTTATTGCGCAACATATTGCTGAGAGAACTTGCTAGTCTAAACTCAGCAATATGACATATTGTCCTTTTTAGTCTATATTAGGCATGGGTCGTACTGCTTCTTGCTCGTACTTGCAAAATCGTGAACCAGGGCTTACAAGTACGTCCGCCTAAAAAAAACTAGCGCCAAAAACCAGGGTTCGAAAATACTTCCAAGTATTTCCTTTCTGGTGGACGATAGCCTAGTTGGGAATGGAACGGTCTGCCGAGACAATGTCCGCAGGCTCAAAACCCAAGGCACACACCTCTGACTTTTTGAAGTTACGTGTGTATTGTTTATCAATTATTATATAGTTCGCTTTAACGGTGAAGGAAAACATCGTGAGGAAATAGGTTTCCTCACGATGTTTTCCTTCACCGTTCAAATTCTTATGGAGAATTTCGAGGGTATGTGAAGTCTGCCAATCCGCACTAGGCCAGCGTGGTGGACTAAGGCCTAACCTCTCTCAGTAGTAGAGGAGGCCCGTGCTCAGCAGTGGGAATTATATAATACAGGGCTGATTGCATTGCATTTCATTTCTGTATAGGAAGTTAATCCGTGTTTGAATACACATAAGGAACACAATCGCGTTCACAAATATAAACTTCTAATACTTCGATTCTATACATACTAAGTATTTTCTTTCTGTATAGGAAATTGATCCGTGTTCCAATATACATAAGGAGCAAAATCGCGTTCACAAATAAAGTACTTCTAATACTTGGATACTTGCATAGGAAATTGTTCACTTGCTACATCAAAATAAGAACCATAATTGCATTTGCGGACGACGACGCCTGAGCGCGGACGCAGCACGGTGGGCAGAAACGAGGTCACGAGACTCGTTCGTGTCGGGAGAGAGTAGCCAAGTAAAATACTTTCAAGTCTTGCAAGTATTTCGGGTGCGCACCCGGTCGGCGTACTTGCAAGTAAATACCTGGTGTAAAAACCTGGTCGCGTAAATACGCACCATGGCACCATCCCTAGTCTAGATTATGGCGTCTGCTGTCAAAAGAATTCGCTTTCGCCTCAACTCGTTTTTTATTTTTTAGAATATTTTGTTGAATAAAGTATGTCGTCATATTTCGATTATCATTGCAAACAACTAGAAATTAGTGCACGTCGTGATATAGAGCAGTCAGAATGTATAAAAGGAACTTGTTATACGATGTGTCCAGAAGAGGAAGCGAAACTGTAAGTACCGTTTCTAATGCATGTTATTTTCATTTTCTGAATCGTTAATTTACTTATTACCTACTTTATAAGTAAAAGTACTTCCTACTTGAAATAATATGAATGCCATCTCTCTTGTATTCTCGTAGAGATGCCAGTCCAACTGGCGCAGTGCACACTCCTAGGTCATTTAGTAAATTACATATTTCTCAACTTTTATGTTAAAAAATCAGATCTTATTTATACATGTTTCAAAACAAGCTATATTCCTATTGTAGTAGAGAGAAAGTGAACATGGTGCATGTGCTGGAGGTGGTTGGCCCCACGAGGAAACTGGTGAAGAGTTACAGCAGATCAGCGGCGGACACCAACATAGCCGTGCCCAAGCTGCTGCGACCATACATGGTGCTGCATGATACTGTGCAGTATCTGATACTTGAGTAAGTTATCAAAATTTAATGTAGTCCAGTAAAAGAACTTTAAACATATTGGTTGCTAAGTCATATAGTATATGCTAAATTCTGTCAGTCTTCTATCTCTGTAGTACACTATACAGGAGACCATTTCTATTACAGAGACCATTTGCTAAATCCATATTGTTGTTGTGGCACATTTGCAAGTAAAAATAACTTCCACTGGCTTTTGAATGCTCATCTTAAAAATATATTATAATGCCCATTAGGAAGTTGGTACTTGCAAAATGTATTCATTAAGGAATGCTTAATCAAATATGTATTATGTACCCATGTAATACCACAACTATATATGATGTTTGTTATTCCAGGGTAACTAAAAGGACAGATGTGCCAAGCTCAGTGGTGTATGACTTTGTGACTGACAGACTACGGGCTGTCAGGCAGGACATGACAGTGCAGAGGATGACTTCCGAACAGTGTGTTAATTTGTTGGAGCCCATGATCAGGTTCCATGTCTACTATGGTTACAAGTAAGTGTCAAATTGTACAGTCAGCAGCATAAGTAGACGAACAAATTCAAAACTACAAATTGCATACACACTTTTGTATTCTTACTAATTATTTTTTTTCTCTTCACAAAAATAAAATAAAAGAGATTTACCTTACCACGAACGAAAAAAAATGTTTCAGTATAACTTAATGCGTATATAGGCGATTTGAAATTTTGATTTTGTACAGATATTTATGCTGCTGACTGTACATCATCAGCCTCTCTTATGCGGCTGCTAAGTGTAGGATGTGCAAAAAAATCGTACATATTGCAGAAATTTTAGTTTAATTTTAACAACTGCCTGCTTGATTTTAATCACCTCTAAGTTATATAATCCTATTAAAATTGGGTAATGTGTTATGAAACCTCCACTGAGTTTCCTGAACTAAAAATTAAACCCAAGCCTACCTACTAATGAGTAAATTTGTCATACTAATCTCAAATTCTCCATACTTTTCAGATTACAAGATTATCCACTGAAAGACTATGATCCTGTACTTAATAAAAAATATCTTTTAGAATGTTTGAAATGGTTTCTAAGTTGTTACAACACTATAGACCAACTGCAAGGCAGCCATAATGGTACCATGGATAAATTAAGTGAAACTCTATCGAATTTGAATTTCAGGGAGAATGTTAGCTGTAACAGGATTTTGATGGAGAGTCTATATATTTTGTGCAATTTAGAAGATGTTCACCCTTTATTACGGTACTTAAACTTACCCAAAGATTTGAAAAGGTAAAACCTATTTCAGAAACTAAATAATTTTATAACATTAACAGACCAACATCTGCAGACAGGTAGACAGTCCGACAAAATAAACACGAAATATTACAGACAACATATTGCTAGAGTCTACAACTGGTAAATATCAGCCAGCGCTTAGCCTGGATTTTTCAACCATGATTAGGGTAAACCTCGGTGTTATTAAACTAGAGGCGCTGGGAGTGAGGCGCGAAGCGTGAGGCGCTGCGAGTGCGTCGAGCTTAATAGGACCCGGAAAAAAAGATAACCACAGTTGAAAAAACGAGATCGATACACCGAGATAGTCACCTACAAAAATCTGTTTTTTGCTTGCAACTTAATAATTTTTTAAGGTTTACTATAAGTAAACCTTAAATAAATATTGTGTGGCTATAAAGCCACACAATATTAATGTGTACTATTTCAGGGAACCCATACTTAATAAATCGTATAAAATAGCAGTGGCTGACTTAAAAGGAAACTATTTGAGAGTGTGTCAACTTATGGACGAACTGTGTCCTCTTACCTACTGCGCGCTTTGCACTTACCTGCCCACCATACAGAGGTACTTAGAATATTATTATCATTAAAATTTGTAGACAGTATAGCAATCTGATGTTTACTTACGCCGTTGCGATAAACGTCCATAAACGCATTTTCCAAATATTTAATTATTTGTATTGTTTGCAAGTTCTATAGATATATAATTTTTTGATCAAGTAATATCTAATCTGGAGCATTGGTCAAACAAAATTTCTAGTTGAAAGAAAAGTCCTTAAAATCTTTTTGCCAAGCAAGCAGAGCAGAGCTGATCTAGGAAAACTTATGTCGTAATCAACTACATGTGGGTACCTTGTTCATATTGCTTCACTGTGTTGCTGGTTATAAGCTCTCTGTTGTTCTTACAAAGTCTTTTGTTCCTGTATCGCCTCACTAGACATTGGCAATATTGTCCCGAAGAACAGAGCCAGTTAGGAAATAAACTTTAACACTACGCTAATATTTTCCAGGAAGGCCCTGCTAGTGATGAGCCACGCGTACAACAGCAAACGTTTGTCGGTGCCGATGGAGTTATTGTCGCGCTGGCTGCGTTTCCCGAGCGAGCACGAGGCGTGGCACGCCTGCAAGCACTACGGGCTCGCCGCGGAGAGCCACGCCGTCACCTTCGACAAGGGACAGTTCAGAACTGACGTGCAGATGGTGAGCGTTGCTTGTTACCTAACTGGGGGTAGTTATAAATAATAGTGAAAATTCGGTGTGGTTGGCAGTGATCACTCTGAGAATTCTAATGGTGGATTTATTAGGTATAATTGCTGGCAAGCAATTTGAGCATATTACCATGTGGTGGGGTTTTTGTTTATTTGATACTGTAGCTACACTTGTGTCCAAAAAAACAATGTACGCAAGGGCAATTACTGGGTAATATATATGCGTTTCCTTCAGATATTTTACCATTGAAGAGAGCTATAGATAATTTACACATGTAACTTTGAATTTGGAGGTTCTTCCCTTTGGGATGAAACCCCGCGACTTTGACTGATAACAGATGTTTCCAATTTAACAATTTCTAATTGCTTTTATATTGTCACATAATACAATGTAATATTTCCTTTCCAGCATCAAGCGAACACTCAACTACTGAAAACCAACTTAGATTTAAGCATAGACAATATATTTACATACAAACCTAGTTGATATAAACAAGTGCTCAACGCCTGATCTCACTAGACTTCGCTATTTTTCATACCAAAGGTTATAAATAAAATGTTTATTTATAATGAAAACCTTTATTTACATAGTAAATTCTTCTAACTACGCATTGTTATAATTAAGAGAAACAAGTCGTTTTTGTTTTATGTATATTTTGGATGTGTTGTACAATTTATGTGTATGTTTATTTTGCTCAACTCGTAGATTTATTTGTTTGTCAGTGTGACAATCCTATTTTTAAAACTTTTGTATCGTGCCAAATGGATTTTTGGTTCAATAATACAAAATCGAAACAAATATTTGCATACCATACAAATAATGTTTCGATGCAGGAATCATTTTCGTTTCACGACAGTCATAAGATGTAATGTGTATTTGAAGTCATATCAAACTCGTTTCCATAATTGCGATAATACTACAACAAAACTATCTAATAGCATGGCTTCGGGACGATTGCAATGTTTCAATATATTGATGTATGAAAGGTATATACATTAAAATATTTCTAATGTAAAGTAGAAACTGACAATCTATCAATAATACTATCGATATTATATCCATAATTATTACAGATATTATAGACATTTCGATATTTTCACAGTATTTCACCACTGTTATAATAATTTTTAATGCTTTTGACTGGTCTGAAGTTAAACAACGTACCCACAACATAAACCTTGTCATTCTTTAGTCTTTAAAAAAAACTCGCCGATTGTGACTATCTTCAGCCCAGTGAAAAGTTAAGGGAATACTGCCTCTATAAAGCTTTACTCAGATGTAGTTTAAATAAATATAATAAATAATCCGCTATGCCAACTGTGCGTCTGTTATGTTACGAATTCCGATGTATTTAATGTTACGTGAAATTTTAATAAATAATATTGAACAGTTCCACAAATGGTTTTGTTTTTAAATCTAAAGCAATTTGTTAAGGATTATACTGCCTGTACATTTTTAGTAATTGATGCGTAACGAATTAATAGATTTATTTATCGATAAAACAATCCCTGTAAAGCTTGCATAATGCAATGTAAACAATAAAATGTAAATTCAAATATCGTGCCACAGAAGAATCTCTAATAGGTCACATACACACTTCATAATAATTGTAAATGGCTATCTAGTTTTGTTTTCTAGATTATTTTAAGACTGAAAGGGGTATATCTTTTTCTTAGTTTCTTAAAGTAAGTCTTCAGAGTATAGTATTTTAGTTATTTTTATTAGGTGTTCGCAAAAAACTTTTCTATTGCCATATTTTGATCTGTAAAACTGCATATAGAACTTTCAAAATAGACTTTTAGGTACTTATACCACTTCATGAATGTAGCCTTAAAAAATCCGAATTGCCAATACACACCTAAACTGCTCTCAAAGACATAGCGGTAGGTATATGAATATTCCCAAAGCATCATTTTTGCTAGTTTATGACTAATCCATGAAAAAAGCAAAATTACAGAGTATTAGATTAACAGGTAACAACACGACTTCCAGATAAAAATGGTAACAATATTTTTATAGTTTTGAAAGATATTTAAGGATACCAAACTTGGTAACATCTATGATTAAATTTAGTTCTCGGTCATAATATTTGTATTGTCATTTCTAAAAAAAAATTTGGTCTAATGATTCTGCCTGGTACAAGCCAAACAATGCCAACTTTACGCGTGAATAACAGGGTGAAAAAAAACACGCTTTAAAATCTGCATTGTTTAATCACAACTATAATACATAAGTTAAAGAATATACAGAATTTTGTGTACAAATTGTATGACGCAACTTTATATGCGAAATATTTCCAAACCTTTGTCATTTTTAACGACATTTGCGACGTGTTTTCACGTCAACCCACGACAGCCGAATACAGTAATATACCTTTTCGTACATGACTACTACATGTATTATGTCAAACTTAGCAGTTTTGCGACGTGATAAAAGAGTGATTTACTTTACAATAACATTTTATTATAGGTAACAATTTTTCTATCACGTAATTATACACATTCGGTGAGATAAATTACACGTTTCTTGTGTGACGTGATATCACGTCACCGTATAGAAAAGGCAAGACGCACTGTACTTTACCACACCTTAAGATAGCACCGAGATGTGGTGGAGAGGCCAACAGAGTAACGTTATAAACAGAAAAACAAGCGAACGCCGTGTCACAGACAAATAATATATCGATAAACAATCGCGTGATTCCATTACATTACAACACGTAAAAATTGATAAATATTTTTTTTAAACAACAACAAAAAAGAAAATTACTAATTTACAAATAGAGGTATATCATTTCAACTATACACAATAGTGTCGGGCTTAGTGGTGCTGCGCACACGCGAGTCGCAAGCGTATCGATATTAATCGATTAATCCTTTACCAAATTATTCAATCTTATTACACATTTTCCAATCGCACTATTTTTCTATCGGGACCACTTTATAAACTTACAATAACATTCGGATGCGGATACGCGAGTGCATATCCGCGACACCACTAGCCCAACGGCGAGGTCCGCGAGACCCGTGCCTTGTCATGACAGCCCTGGGACCAGCAGTGGGTTCAAATGGCCACATTACGTTTAATCTCTCAATAATTTCCTATAAATAATAAATACACTCAACAGTCAAATACGTTTTATCCTACAATAGTTTGTTTTTTTTTCTTCATTCAGGAGTCTAGCGAGATTTGGTATTTTTACATCATTTAGTTACAGTGACGGGAAACAACACTTTCAAATGAGATTGTCAGCGCAAAACTGGCCTAATAATAAAAAAAAAAACCTAAAAAAGTTTTTGATCATTTCATCGTCGTTTAGACTGAGAAAAAAAATTGTTTTTAAATGTGTCAGATAGATCGCGTTGGCGTTGGCTGTCTGAAACATCACTCAATACTTGTACGAGGACCCTGCATTGTGCTTGGTCGCCCTCACAGCCACTCAGGCTGAGCTGAATATGATGTATATTGACATTATTCTTTAACATTCCCACCGGTCTTCTAATGACGCCACACTAGTCTCCGGAAATCAAAAACAAACTCAAACACACACGCGTCGTAGGCTACGTAGTTAGCAAGGAACTGCTTTCATAAGACTTTGCATTTGACACGAACCAAATAAATTCTTAATTTTTCGATCGCTTTGTCAAGGACATCGAAATTTTATATTTGAACTATAAAGCCGAATTGTACTACATTGCTTTGCTCTTACATCAAAAAAGGATGCTGTTTATAAAAAAAATTGTTACTTTTTAAACTATGTTGTTACTACTTTTCCAAAAACTAGTTTACAGCTTTTATTGGAAATTCCTCCTGGGCTGGTGGTAGCTTTGAAAATATCCCAGTTATGGTACGACAAAACAATTCAATAGTTTAGAGTTTGCATAAGGCATTTGACTGTTCATCAAATAGTCTTATCAAACCATTTTTTAAAGTTTTGACATAGATTAGATATCGATAGTATTTTTATAGGCATAAATGAAAGTAGTAGGCTAAGCTGCCAATTTAGTTTATTATCTACTTATGTAGGTCAAATGAAGTTTAACAGGTCAAAGTCAAAGACAAGCAAACACCTGCCCTTTACCCGGCTGACATTAGTACAAGACCATATCGTCGGGGATAGTGCAATACCGCGTAACTAACATTGGTAAATACCGCGTAAGTGAAAGAAAAAAGTATAGCATTATCAATCATAAGTTTAGAGTCGAAGTATCAATTTTAATTAAACTTTTTTCGTCACTTACCTGGTATTTACCAATGTTAGTTACGCGGTTTTGCACTATCCCCGACGATATCGCTCCATCAACATTCAGTGGGCAGTGTGTAATGGGTTATTGAATGCCTTGAAGATAGAAGGAAAGGTACCACAGGCCATACCAGACTCAATAAGAACATGAACAAGAGATGTTCAACACTGGACACTGGACTACCAACCAGGCCTCCTTACAGTAACTACAATGTTCGCTCTAACCCTCAAATCACTTAGCAATATCGAAATATGTATAAATACATGCCAATCCGATAGGCCCTAGAAATCTAATAGTAACGCCTTACGACTTAATAATAGCAACGGAACTTTCGAATCCTACAAGAAGCACTCGGTGGCATTATCCGAACCCACTACCGTCCCGCGGCCGGGCCGGCGGTTGGAGCGAGCTGCGAGCATGAGCGGCGGATACTATCATTTATCCGCAGATATCCGAACGTATCCGCAGGTGTCCGCCGCGTGGACGCGAGCTCCCTTGCGCGTTGTACCTTGGACTGAAACAAAAATAATAATAAAGCAATTGACGAAAAGTCGAACATTCCTGAACATTCCTATCTATTGAAACTTAACATATTGTCCAGCAAGGCACACAATCCAATCTCACAAAATCAAATCCACATCCACATGTACATCCCATACAAACAACTCACCAATAACTTTGTGTAACTAATTGTTGTGCTTGAGGAAGGCGTCCTCGAAGAGTTCCAGCTCATGCGACAGGTAGTTGGCCTTGTTGCGCAGCTTCTTGGCGGAGGTGGAAGCTGCCTCCAGCATCGTGATGCCCTGACGCACCTCTTGCAGCTCAGAGTCCATCTCTGTGGTCGCCTCGTCAACTAGGCGACAGAGGCGCGCGAACATTGTTGATAGCTCCCTGGAGAATAAAATGCAATTCGATAAAATCGTGGATATGGCATAACAGTGACCTTAAATATGGGATTATTTGAACTTTCGGTAAGGACTTTCTGACTATTGATCAACAATGTATTTGAATTGCACTGTATTTAGCATCAGATGCAGTGTAGTCAGTTGTATCAAGAGAGAAAAAAAGATACACTAAGATATACTACATACTATACTGTGTGGGTACACATTATTAAAATTGGTTACATCTTATTAGAGTATCGATATCGATAATTTTTGTTATACAAAGTCAAGGCAGGCGATTTACAGGCTTACTTATAAAAAAATCGCTAAGCTATGCTTGCGTCTTAACTGGTCTTTTTTTTTTTTTTTTTATGGCATAGAGTGACGAGACGAGCATGCCGTTCGCCTGATGGTAAGCGATACGACCGCCCATAAACAGTAGTAGCACCATACAGCACCTTGAGTTACAAAGTACTGTGTGGCATTCCACTGCTCTCGTCATCCTGAGACATAAGATGTTAAGTCTCATTATGTCCAGTAGTTACGCTGGCTACAATGTCCTTCAAACCGAAACACAACAGTGCATGCACACTGCTGCTTGGCGGTAGAAATAGACATTGCGGTGGTACCCACCCAGACGGTCTCTTACATATGAGAGACCTACCACCAGTATAGTAGCAGTGGTCTGCTCTTAATCAATGCTTAACTTTTGTTTTTTTTACACATCAATGCTTTTGACAGTATTTACTCGATCAGCTGTAATTCAAAAGCCGCCATCTTGCCTTTTAAGTAGGTTCAAACTAGGTTTAATTTTGACAGTTATTTAATTAAGCAATGCTTAAACACCTCAACGCCAAAACAAGTTTATAAGTGAGAGTGTTATAGTATTGCACGGTGTTAAGGGCGGTACTCACTGCTGCACCTGGTGGCTGCAGTTGGCGGAGGTGAGGTCGACGATGAGCCGCAGCTTCTTGCCGGCGTGCGCCACGTACTGCCGCTTGAACACGCGCTCCTGCGCCTTGGCCGTCCACGTGAGCCGCTCGTACGCGTACAGCGCGCCGTACAGCACGCCAGTCACCGCCACTATGCGCCACCCCACTGTCTTCAGCAACTGGAAAACAATATGCGATAATATTAACAACATACTGCGACAAACAACTGCTATGTTTGTATAGTGTAGTCTTGTCTTGTTTTTTTTCCATCCTACAAATTACTCAGTCGCAGCTCGGAGTCAGGAAGTTGGCGGTGTGATACCCCCGTGCCTCGGAAAGCACGTAAAGCCGTTGGTCCTGCGCCTGATCTCTCTCCGGTCATGTCGGATTGCCGTCTCACCGGACTATGAGAGCAAAGGAACAGCGAGTGCACTTGTGTATTGCGCACACACTTGTGCACTATAATATATCCTGCGTATCTGGCTGATCTCTGTTGAGATTGGCCGCCGTGGCCGAAATCGGCTAGAAAGGGTATATTTTTAATATAGTGTAGTCTACATCCTTGTTCCAGAAATGTAAACTAATATCAAACCTCTTTATGTGCAATATATTTGGAGTAATGCTATAAATTGTAAATTAAATGTACGGAGAGGTGAAAAAAAACGTATCTACCCATACGGTCGTAGCCAAGACGCTTTTAAAGAATCATTAACGCTAATAGAAAACAAAATATGTATGAGAATGACATATGTCTGTGTCGTACATATTATGTATTGCTATATGGCTAATGAGACACTTACGAGTCCGGAGAGCAGCAGGCCGCCCATGGTCCCCTGGGAGGTGAGGGCCCCGAGCGCGAACTTGGACACCATCCCCCACTCCTCCGCGCTGAAGGGGCCCACGCGCCCCACCGTCGGCACTGCCACTACACTCTCGGGGCCGGTCAGACTCCGCACCGTTGGGGGGATCTGGAACATCAAACCATATTAACAACTTAATTGTAGTTCTCCAAAGCAAAATCCTTTGGATGGCGTAAGAAGAAGCGATTAGGAGGGGCGGCGTAATTATTAGGTCAGGCAACTTTGTGTGGATTTTCTTATACCATCTGTCTATTAACTGCTTCCCTAAAAAGTTTAACATCAAGCAGGGGGACAGTGGTTTAAATTAAACCAGGTAATATTATTATATGTAATGGTTTAATGAAAGACAAGTCGATACAGCAGTGGTTTGGTTTACATACAGACTACAGACTGACTTACATCTACTTATATCACTACATCACAGCCAAATCATATCTATATTTGTATACAAAGTACACTCAAACGGACAATAAAATGAGATATAGCTGAAACATGATCAGTGTGTTTAGAATGTGGCAAAAAAAACACAAGACTCCGTTTCGTTTTATTAGGATTGGTTGAGAGACGAACACGTGACTAACGTATTGGTCTCTTGACCTATCACAGACAACAAAATTAAACGACATCGTCTTAAGACTTGCGTTTTTTGTTTAAATTCTAAGCACACAGGTAGCACTACTCACGGGTGTGTACTGTGGTGGGTTGTTCAATGCGATCCTACTAGCATTCTTCCCCTGGAACCGCTGTATGAGCGCGGTGATCCCGTACGAGAAGCGGAAGGAGAGGTCCTCCTGGAAGTCGGCGCAGAGGTTGTCGCAGTTGAGCCGGTACAGCACCTCGAACGGCTGCTGGTGCGGGATGATGTAGCTCGCCGCAGCCGCGCGCTTGTGCACCGGCAGGATGTTGTACATGCGGTCTGGGGATAAACTTTACATGGGTTATGTTTGACTAGCATTGCGCGCGTCTCCGCACGCGTGGAGAACAAGTAGCCTATAGCACTCAGGAGTAATGTAGCTTCCTATTAGTGAAAGAATTTTCAAAATCGGTCCAGTAGTTCCTGAGATTAGCGCGTTCAAACAAACAAACAAACTCTTCAGCTTTATAATATTAGTATAGATATCCCGTAAGAACTACAGAATATAGACCATCTCGTCCTCTCACCAAGCACTCCAACTCCCACTAAACCAAGATCTATATAGATTCTTATTTTATGGCACCTTTTTTGGTAACGTTAGGCATAGTTTAATACCCGGTAAGTGTCAAAAAAGGCAAATTGAGATTGGTACAAAGGAAACAGTAAAAAGTGAAGGTAGATTTGTAACATTAACTTTTCGGACCACCAACACCTCAGTCCGCCCCGTGACCACGAAGTGTCGCAAAGCCTTCGAAACGTCGGGAAAAAATAATAAAAAAATGAGAGGTGTCAAGGGACACCCGGATGGAACGAAGTTCCTTTCGATCGGGGACTATATAGCCCCTAGACACCTAATGCCCAATATTTTCTTTCAAATGAATTCTGTCAACTACTTGAGGTTTGAGGAAGCGGGGTACCTGCATTACGATTGGGCCTGCCGACATAATTATGTTTTACGTAGCCATAGAAACACTATTTTTATTGGGTGCGTCACTTGTCATGTAATGCTAAACAACTAAGCAGTAGAGATAGCGTAAAATGCACTTAAGTCAGAAAGAAATGCAAATATAGTTTGACAGTAACGTTCCTCAATCTTAAAATTTTAAATACATCATGGCCAGTATAAGATAAATTTCGATAATTTTTAAAAAATAATTGATAAGTCAAATTATTGACATAAATATGAAAAGTAATGCTACTTTTGTGAAAACCCGAAATTTGGTTGTTTTTATAACACCACTGTTTTGTGCAAGGGGCGATTATAGCATTTAGTAAATCGATAATGTGGAAGTGTTTACAGCTCACAGTTGTGGTCACAACTGACTTGAAGATATTGAACGACAAGCTACATCTGATCTATTAGTCAGATGTGTTACCCGAAACCGATCGCCTGTTATTAGACGTCTATTGGCTATATGGTCGCTGCTTTCGATTAATTAGTGAAGGAATTGTAATAAAATTTTATTTATATAACAGTGTGTATATATATATATAAATATTTGCCTATTTCCGTTCCAATACATAAGTTTCTAGAGAAAAAAACAAATAAATACGTGTGGCACTCGGAGATTGCCGCGGTAAAGCTATTGCATAGCATTTTTATCACAAATTTTGATTGACTAAACACAAATTCGATCTTACGCTTACCACATAAAGTAGATTTTTAAACGCGAGCAAAGCACGTTTAGTCTTATTATTGATAAATGTCAGTAACCAAAGTAGAATAAATCAACAAAATTTGAAAAAAGAATGTTACGTTCGATTCTTTTGTACTCGTGCCGTGCCAACGCTGGGGAAATAGCTTCTACGTAATGTATTTAAGGTTCATTTTAGTTTAGTAAGAAATGGTTTTAATGACTTTAATAAATAAAATAAATAAAAATATACTCTTTTCAAGAATTATAGCTTCTACGCATTGTATTTAAGGTGCATATTAGTAAGATAATAGCAAAAAGTGTCGTGACAACTTTCCGTCCAGCCTTTCATAACGCGCAATAAGGAACTTCGTTCCAAAATAAAAAAGCGCGATAAAATCCGTTATAATAGTTTAATTTCAATGAAACAGTAACAGTTTCAGTTTTACTTAAGCCCTGAAAAACTTTGTTACTCACGCTCTATTTTACTATCCCCGAAGTAATCTGTTATCGAAAGACAAGAAGTTGGAAATTTAACACCCAACAGCCATCAAAAACCTTTATAATTAAGCCTGCCTCATACCATACCATACCATGCCAGCCCTGTATTTTATATTGCCCACTGCTGAGCATGGGCATCCTCTAGCCTGCCTCATATCAGTCTAATTTCATAATCCAAGTAGTGTCCTTTCCTAGTTAGTTTCGGCTACGGCAGCCAATCTCAACGGAGATCAGCCAGGTAAGCAGGAGATATTCTAGTGCACAAGTGTGCGCAATACACAGGTGCACTCGCTATTCCTTCACTCTCATAGTCCGGTGAGACGGCAATTCGACATGACTAGAGAGAGATCAGGCGCGGGACCAACGACTTCACGTGCTTTCCGAGGCACGGGGGTATCACACCGCCAACATCCTGACTCCGAGCTGCGACTGATTAATTTTTAAGATGGAAATACCCAGTCACTATGTTTTTGGCTCGACTCGGGATTCGACCCCAGGACCTCAGCGCGCAAATGGTATTCCTAACGCGTACGCAATACAACTAACTCAGGCGAACGGCATGCTCGTCTCGTCATACGGTGCGCCACCGAGGCAGTCACCCAAGTAGTAGGTGACATACCAGCCATCTCCTTCTGCACCTGGTCCATCTCGTGTCCGATGTCGGCGGAGAGGCGCTTCTTGAGCCGCGAGCCGAGCCCCGCCTCCACGTGCCGGTGCAGCGCGCGCTTGTACTGCTCGAGGGCGGCGCGCTCCGGACGGAACATGGCGTCGTACTCGTCCACCAGCGCAGACAGCCGCCGGATCTCCTGGCTCAGCGTCAGCGACACCTAACAACATTATCATAATACCATGAGGACTGACTTTTAGATATTATGGGTTATCGTAAATGGTGGTTTCATTCCCAGGGCAAAGTGAGTTAACGTAACCATCGACTCACTCAACAATCTTCAATGTCTATATACTCTAAAAAATATAAACAGGACCAAAATGTATTTAAAAATAATGCACTATTTAGAAAGTATCAACAAGAACATATGGCTGTCTCTTTTGCACACGCTTACTTAAGCTCAGTGACGTAACAACGGTCCAGTTACAATAACAAACATATAAAAATGCTATTATCTTAGAGCCTTCTATCAATGTCCTTTTCAATCATAGTAACTTACATTGCTGATAATATTTTATTTAGTTTTTTTGACTGCATTGTGGTACAGTACAGGTGTCTCTTGGTAGACTTGGTTACCTTGTGCTCGACGCTCTCGACCATACGGCCGATCTTGTCCTTCATCTGTCGCGTGATGGTGGTGAGCTGCTCCTCGATGGCGGAGAGCTGTTCGTGCAGCACGCGCTGCTTCTCCACCTTCGCGGTCTTCTGGTCTGTCGCCGTGTTGTACACCTGTAGACAACAATATCCGCGTTACACGTGCCTTGATATTACATAAGATAAAAGTTCTATGAAGTATATAATATTTTTTTTTATTGCATTGAATGACGAGACGAGCATGCCGTTCGCCTGATGGTACGCGATACGACCACCCGTAAACAGTAGCAACACCATCCAGCACCTTGACTTACAAACTTCTGTGTGGCATTCCACTGCGCTCGTCATCCTGAGACATAAGATGTTAAGTCTCATTATGTCCAGTAGTTACACTGGCTACAATGTCCTGCAAACCGAAACACAACAGTGAATGCACACTGCTGCTTGGCGGTAGAAATAGACATTGCGGTGGTACCCACCCAGACAGACTCTTACATATGAGAGACCTACCACTAGTAAATGTAAATATATCAAGTCAGAGGTTTTTATGTAAATCAATTTTGTAATCATCCAGTGTGAAGTAATAGTATGGACCCTGAGAGATTACTTATTCTTACAAAAAGATGCATTGTAGACAAGAGCCTGAGGAAGGTCACGGTTCGGTACCACAGTTTTTTTTTACATTGCCGCCAAGCAACTATAGTTAATTAACGGTGAGTGCATCAAACTACTCGTATGTTGTAGAGACTGCCTGACGCCTGTGATGTAGTTGTGTGTTGTATGAGGCGTGTACTCACGAGCTCGAGCGCGGCCATGACGTCGGCGGCGATGTTCCTGCCGCGGCGCGAGTGCTGCGCGAACTTGGTCCTCACGGCCGACTGGCTGATGCACTCCTCGAACTACTCGTATGTTGTAGAGACTGCCTGACGCCTGTGATGTAGTTGTGTGTTGTATGAGGCGTGTACTCACGAGCTCGAGCGCGGCCATGACGTCGGCGGCGATGTTCCTGCCGCGGCGCGAGTGCTGCGCGAACTTGGTCCTCACGGCCGACTGGCTGATGCACTCCTCGAACTACTCGTATGTTGTAGAGACTGCCTGACGCCTGTGATGTAGTTGTGTGTTGTATGAGGCGTGTACTCACGAGCTCGAGCGCGGCCATGACGTCGGCGGCGATGTTCCTGCCGCGGCGCGAGTGCTGCGCGAACTTGGTCCTCACGGCCGACTGGCTGATGCACTCCTCGAACTACTCGTATGTTGTAGAGACTGCCTGACGCCTGTGATGTAGTTGTGTGTTGTATGAGGCGTGTACTCACGAGCTCGAGCGCGGCCATGACGTCGGCGGCGATGTTCCTGCCGCGGCGCGAGTGCTGCGCGAACTTGGTCCTCACGGCCGACTGGCTGATGCACTCCTCGAACTACTCGTATGTTGTAGAGACTGCCTGACGCCTGTGATGTAGTTGTGTGTTGTATGAGGCGTGTACTCACGAGCTCGAGCGCGGCCATGACGTCGGCGGCGATGTTCCTGCCGCGGCGCGAGTGCTGCGCGAACTTGGTCCTCACGGCCGACTGGCTGATGCACTCCTCGAACTACTCGTATGTTGTAGAGACTGCCTGACGCCTGTGATGTAGTTGTGTGTTGTATGAGGCGTGTACTCACGAGCTCGAGCGCGGCCATGACGTCGGCGGCGATGTTCCTGCCGCGGCGCGAGTGCTGCGCGAACTTGGTCCTCACGGCCGACTGGCTGATGCACTCCTCGAACTTGCGCTCGAAGTCCACGAACTCGAAGTACCGCACCTGCACACAACAGTACTGTTTAATACTGTACATCATTATTGTAGTACTTGTTGAAATTGAGATGCTCTTATTAAGTATGTTAACTATACCAACTACTTTTTTTACTAATCTACAATTTTTCTACTATTGCACAAACACTTATTACAAGTATTTGGAATATACCCACAGTTTATGTACAATGAATTCGTTCCTACAGTGATTTTAACCATCTCATACTAATCATCAAAATCAGCACAGGTTTAGAGGAAGCCAACTGGGCGTACCTGATGTCCATCGGCAAGCGTGGGTGAGGAGACGGGCTGATGCCGGTCCCTGAGCCTAGTGAGGAGCGCCTCCTTGGCCGAGATGAAGAAGATCCGCTCCTCGGCCTCCTTGGGCGTGCAGACGCGCAGCTCCCGCGACAGGAAGTCCACGCAGCGGTTCGCGTGCTGCGTGCGGACCTGAAACACCACATAATGTCACTTGCAAGTTCAGTTGAACCGATCTTGACTATTGTTAGCCAAGAGAAAGGAAGATAATTTGCATGCATGCTGTACAAAAGAGACTTTATATTTGACCCCCCCAACCTCACGCTCCTTTGGATCTACGATTACAATCGAAAAGAGGGTATTTCATATCCAGTAGTTCACACCAAGTAGGGCGTCCGACTGACCTGGTCCAAGTATTCCGGCTCCGAGGCTGACGCGTCCCATCGATTGTTCAGTATGAATATGTTCGGTTGTGATATCTTCGTCGACACTTTGTGAAAGAAGTTCTTTTCCTGTAATTTATAAATTTTATGTTAAACAATCAACCATCATTTGGAAAGGACTTATTTATTTGTTATTTTTGATTACCTACTATATTAAGATACAAGATCCTATGCTAATGATATTTTATTATATTTATATTCTGAAATTATTTTCGTAAACGATCAACATTTTACATTAAAATCAAATATGTATAAGTGTAAAATAAACCTAAATACCAATTTCATTTTCTTGTTTATTATCAATTAACCAATATTTACTTTATACTTGTTAATCCACCGAGTTGTGTCGAGGTATATAGAGGTTTCCATGTATTTAGTAGTGACTAGTGGTGTACTCACAGTGACCATGAGCGTGGACTCTGCGTTGGCGACGAGCACGAACACGTCCGCGTCGAGGCAGTACTTGTCGATCCACTCGTCGAGGTTGGGCGTGACGTCGACGCCGGGGCTGTCGACGAGCACGACGTCGTCCCGCAGCAGCGCGCAGAGCTCCCGCGGCCAGTACACGTGCACCAGCGAGCACTCCTGCAGCCGCGACGCGCACAGCGCGTGCCCCAGCTGGCTCACCGACTGCCACACAAGAGACAACAGTACATACTACATATACGCATGCTCACGCCTTTTATCCTCGAAGGGGTAGGCAGAGGCGCAACTAGCGCACCCACTTTTCGCCAAGCGTATTCCGTCCCATGATGTGATAGATCCATTATAACCTACAATATTCGTGCAAAACAAGTACAAGAACCAATGATGGACAAAGTTTTATTTCGTGACCAATGCGCCACATATAATAAAAACACAGAACCTTGTGTGTCTGTACATTGAAAGAAAAGTAGTAAAAAAGAAAAGGGGGGTGAGTAAAGAACAGTAATAGAACATAACTAATAAATTGCCATTTCATTTTTTTTTTGTCTGTAGCCACAGTTTTTTATGAATTTTTGATTGTTTTTTATTTCTTATGCTGGCAGAAAGGAAATCACAAATAACATCAGCCTATAGGCCAACTCTACTACACGAGAAACCTGGAAAGCTTAATATATGCTGTTTAAAAAGTCTTAGACAGCCACAATGGTGCTTACATAAATAAAACAAGAACCACACCGACAGGCAGTGGCGGTCCTTTCATAGAAGCCGAAAAGCCTGGCTTGCCCTAAAATTATTTTTATAAGTACTCAAAACTGAATATGGAACAATAACCAACATTTTACGGTAACAAAACGCTTCGAAATAATTTTCTTTAAAATTTTAAAATTCCCGCGCTACGGTTCGCTGAACCGGTTCACCTCGAACGCACCTAAAGACACACCACTACACCTACACACACACACAACCACATCCGCGCCGTACACTCATTTCATATTTAATACAAAACAGCTAGACCCGCACAAAATATACTCATCACTCTCTCTCTCTCTCGTTGGGTTTTACCTGGCTTTTCGCCGCCATATTTTTCTCATTCACACTAATGGATAAACTGCTACCACATACGTATAGCTATAGTAAGTTTCTATAGCAATCAGTACTAGAAAATAATCAGGCTTAATGCATCCATAGATACTGTATAAAATACAGGGTTGCCAATTTAAATAATTACCTCTAATATGGTTGCATTATATTGCTTATTTTAACGCGTGTTTAATATGTATCATGAATATGTAAAGATTTTAGTATTAATATAATTAAAATAACATACTGATTATAATTATTTTAAGGTATTGTACTATAATTTTATTTATCAAAAAGTTTATGTCACAATTTTAGCATTAATTTTGTGGTATAATTTTGTTTTTAACTAGGCAACACCAGTTATTTGTTTTGATTGAGCCGGCGATCTACATTTTGAAGTATTTGTGGTTTTTTAGTTATTTTAAACTTTTAAGCACATAAAGATGAGTGAAAATATTTCTTGTAATAGTTTAAAGTGTGTGAAAGTTTTTATCAGCGAGAAATTTGTTAGGTTATGATGGGAAACAACAACTCTTAACGAGCTGGCGAATGGCGCGAAATGTATCTGAACAAACAGAAAAGGTATTTAGATCAGTATACAACAAAACTAATTGTCTTATTGGATACTCTAATACGTTATACGACTACGTATTAAGTTGTATTGTTGGTCTTTCATATTTTGCTCGAACAAAACAAGCGTTTGGAATAGGTAGGTACATCTGGCTAGTAAAATTATTTAATTAATCAGTGTAATTAAAATTAATTCCAATTCACAAAAACATATGTTAAATGCATTTATTTCATAACTTCGGTAAACAGTGAATTGTAACCTGATTATCTCGTCCAATTAAATAGGTACAGTAGCTGTGACGAAATTTGAAAATTTCTAAACAAAACTTGCGCGTCGACAGTAATAATGATTATTGTAGTGTTTTTACTTTTTCTAAATTACTTGATTCAGGTAAAATCTATGTAAATAGTTTATCTTTACAAGAACTTCTTTCACAAGTCGCGATGGGTCAAAATCGTTTTTAAATAAAGGTACCTAATTTCGAATGGCCAACTAGTCGACTCGATGGCGTAGTTGTATTGCGTACACGGCACGAATATTGTTTTGAGGCCCTGATTCGAATCCCGGTACGGGTAGTCATTTTTATTTTTAGATATTGCTTTTCTTTCTTATAAGTGCACATTTTATATGTATCGAAGGTGCGAATTTTTATAGGTCTGCTTTGGCTTACCCTCATCCAAAACACTAGGCACGCCACTGCCGACAGGCTGTCGCGTAAAAAACCTACAAGTAAGTACACCTAGTAAACCTATTGCAACGTACCTGCACGTTCAGTTTCTCCTCAGAGCCCTCGGTCCTAAGGAACGCCTCGTCGGTGTCGGAGCCCTCCACCTGCAGGAAGCAGTTGGTGGTGTGCCCGATGCCGCTCGGCAGGATCTTGTCGTGCAGCATCGCGTTAATAACCGTACTCTTGCCGTTACTCGTCCTGCAAGTTCACACACCATTTATTAGAAGTCGCTTTATGGTGAAGGAAAAACATCATGAGGAAACCTGCAGACCTGAGTTCTCTATAAGAATTTCAAAGGTATGTGAAGTCTGCTAGCCCGCATTACGCCAGCGTGGTGGACTAAGGCCTAAACCCTGTTGTAGGGGAGGCCCGTGCTCAGCAATGGGCAGTATATAATACAGGGCTGGTTTGGTTATTAGAATTACATCAAGGACAATAATTGATCAGCGTATTTATTGGCTTTTAAGAAGGATATATTTGACACCTGACTGGACAGTGATTACGGTACACATAGCGAAAAGTCAGCTGTAATGATTAGTTTCAAGCAACTATATTGTGGGATCAACCAACGAACATCCAATAAGACAGGTCCAAGGCTGGCATGATTAATAGTTCACCTTATCAGTGATCAGCGACAATAAACACGCATAATCCAGAAGAATATGAATATTTTAATACGGACACGGTAAAGTGACTCCACTGCACATCATAAGCTGAATGGGGGTATAGTTTCAACTGACGAGACATGATTATCCCTCGTCCGTGACATAATTATGCCCGTTTGAACCGGATAGACTTCATCAGCCTCAAAATAAAGGAATTAGACTATAAACGACCCTACTATTTCGTTGATAGTATTATGTTAATAATGGTTGGCTACACGCTCACCTGCCGAAGAAGGCGACCTTCATGTGATCCCGCTTGAGCACCTCCCGTATGGCTTGGACCTTGGACACGTACGACTCCACATTCGTCACGTCCTGAGGCGTCGCGATACCGTTCTCGCCCGACACCGCTGCAACACACGATAAAAATATCGCGGTGGTACCTAATTTGCAAAGCATATTTTCTGTTTTTTTTTTTATATTTAAGTACTGGTGGTAAGTCTCTCGTATCCGAGGGGCCGTCTGAGTAGGTACCATCGCAATGTCTATTTCTACCACCAAGTAGCAGTGTGTATGCACGATTGTGTTCTGGTTTAAAGACATTGTAGCTAGCGTAAGTACTGGTCATTATGAGACATAACATCTTATGTTTTAGGGTGACTAGCGCATTGGAGTACCACGCAGTACTTGGTAGTTTCAAGTTCTGTATGGTGTTGCTACTATTTATGGGCGTTCGTCCCACTTACCATCAGGCGGGCGGCATGCTCGTCTCGTCACTTAAATAAAATATTTAAAAAAGTACTGAATGAAGGGAAGAATATGTAATTCCACCAAAGATAACACCTGCTAGAACTTTGAATGAAAAAGTACTGTGTTACACTGCACTATCCCAAGATCAAGCAGTGTGCAAGATTAGACCATCCATCCAGTGTAATTCCTGGATATTTTATACACTTTGCAATTTAAAGTTCTGAATAATATCACACTTAGAGCAGTCATCGAATTTACCATCAGGCGAGCGTTTAGGACAGTGTTCATCACGTTATTGAATATTCCATCTGACCCCATACCACTATACTGTGGGATCAACAACACTGCCACATATTTCAAAAACAATTGGCTTAGTAAAGACCGCCTTACAACTGTCTAGTCATTATAAAAAAAACCATGACCTCAAAAACAAAACGTGAATCAAAATTATCGTTTAAACGCGCGATAAAATTTTTGTTGTCAATGATAAGTGACATCATGTTCATTGCATAAGCCGTTGATAGCGTAGTGTGTAACGTTATAATTGTTATTGTTTTTGTTATGTAAGGTAGGTCGAGACGCGTTAATCGGTTTTATATTGATCCGATGGATGAGGCGGCTTAGTCACCCCTGTACAAACGTACAGTCAGCCTCAAATTAATGTACAGTCTCTGGTTGATACTGAGTAGAAAAACCCAATATTACTTTGCCCGACCCGGGGAACGATCCAGAGACCTCGACACTGCACTAGTACTAATACAAATACGGTATCGTGGCAGTATGGCATTGTAATTACGACGTAATTCATTTGGAAGGTATTCCTTCCACATATTATTCTTTAATTTGGGGCCAACCATACCTATGAATATTCTTGGAGTAGACATTTTTCTTAGGAAAATATCAAGCATCTCTCGAAATGATAAACTAGTCGTGAGCAACGCAAGTGTGCTTCTTTATTTAACAAAACAAGCACTAGAATCTTCTGTTATGAGGATCAAACCCAGCACACTTTGAGCCAAGCACACCGTCACAAGATTAATAAGGCGATTATTTTTCTTCAGTAAAAAAACGTATCAGAGATACTAAATAAATTCGATTGGTTTGAAAAACTACTATTAAAGTGACCAGTCTAAATCGCTACGCTGGCCTACATCTACAACTTTATATGAAAACGCGCAACATACATAACGTAAAACGTATCTAGAAAATTCCATATCTCCCCTCAATAATCAATTAGAAGTAAATATACAAACGTATCCTCAATTATTTGACTTGAAATAGATATGAACATGTGAATAGTGCAACTGTGCCAAGATATAAATCGATGGCTGTAGGGCGACGGAACAGCTGTTTATGGGCGAAAAGATTTTCGCTTTCAGCACTTGTTTCAAAACACTCACTCACGCCTTCGGTTCCCGAGGGGGTAGGCACACATTATCGTATTTGTAAGTGAGCATTTCCCCATAATATCATGGGGCAAAAAATCCATTACTGAGTGGGTATATTAGGTGCTATTTTTGATTCGATTTTTTTTTATAAGCCTAGTGGATAATAACTTATTCAAATTCAAATTCAAATCGTTTATTCAGTAATTAGGCCCCTAAGGGCACTTTTACACGTCATTTTTTTACAATATTTTATCATCTAAAGGATTCTACCAGTGCTTCGGAAAAGCCCACTGACCTGAGAAGAAGCACCAAGAAACTCAGCGTAGGTCTTTTATTGTTATATTTTTTATATATATATTTTACAAATTGCAAGTAACAATATAAATTCAATTATTACTTATGTCAAAAAAAAAAAACAAAACAATATATAACATATAAACAATCAAATTATAAAACATGAGTGAATCCGAGCAACTTAATCCCAAGCATTTGTATCCTCCAGATAATCGCAAATACGATAGTAAGCTTTTTTACAGAGACATTAATAACATACATCCAACACTCGCACCTACAGTCATAATTCCTCAATAAAACTCTTTCGTAATTAAAATCTACTACGGGTGATTTTTAATTCCACAACACCTAAACCCAAAACAAATATTAAAAAACTATTAAGGCAGTATTACTTTCAACTGCTTTAAAATTCAATCTCATATCATATGGGCCAAGGTTGTATTTGTAACCCAAACACAGAGAATATTATAATCAGTGTTCTTGAACTTATATACTTGTCTGTCATATTGTGAATTAATTACAAACAAATATCATTAAAGTTTTTTTAATTGAAAGTTGTTTCTGCAAATTAATTGTAGAAGAATTTAAGACATGTTATATATTTGTAATGTTTGGTTTGTCAAATTAATATTGTACTAAAGTGGGTAATATGAAATAATGTGACAATAAATAGTTTGGCTTCTGATCTCGATATTGTCGTATCTTTTATTGGCGACTGTGGTAAATTAAAGTAATTGTGTAGATAATGGCGTCAAACATTGCAAATATAGTGTTTCCGGGACAGTTTAACCCTAAAACTGATAAGTGGAGTGACTATAAAGAACAATTACTGTGTGCTCTCGATGCCGCGGGTTATGACGAAAGCAACGCTCAGAAAGCTCGTTCTGTGTTTTTGTCTCAATGCGGAAAGGAGACTTTTTCTTTAATTGCTTCACTTCTGGTTCCAAATCGTCCAACTAATGTGGACTTTAATGACATTTTGAAAGTGTGGGATCAGTTTTACGAGCCTGAGGTTAACGAAATACTACAAGCGGGAAAATTTCATAAACGCCTACAATTACAGACGGAAAGCGTGCAAGATTTTGTAGCGGCAATTAATTTACTGGCCGTTAAATGTAATTTTATAGACTTAAAACGTCAATTGAGAGACCGTTTGGTATTGGGTGTACGTGATGATCGCTTGAAAAGGGAATTACTAAAAACTAAAGACCTCTCATATGAGAAAGCCTTGCAAATGTGTCTTAATTACCAAGTCACATTTCCTGATCTGTACCCTAATACTGAGGTGGTGAAGCAAACTCCGTTCCATGCTACTGAACCGATGGATATTGGCAGGATTCAAGCTAAAAATTGTCAACATTGTGCAAGAGTACATAAACAGGGAGAAAAGTGTCCATTCATTAAAGCAAGATGTTTCTATTGTAAGAGATTTGGACATATAGCTACAGCATGCACCCGTAGATCCGGTAAAATAAATGACATATCTAAGCTTGAAGACATTAGTAAGGAGGCAACCATTCGCGATGAGATGATGATGGGCGTTTACGTCTGCTTTGAAAAATATCAACCTCCGATAACTGCAACCGTGATTATTGATGGTGTTAAATTGCTTATGGAAATTGACTCTGGAGCATCAAGGAGTATAATATCAGAGGATACATACAAAAAGCTGTGGTCATTTCCTCCTCCTCTAAGACCTACAAATATCAAACTTGTAACATGGACTCGGGAAACATTGAAAGTGCTTGGACAAATAAATGTACAGGTCATATTAGGGGAAAAAGAAGCCCGTTGTGATTTGATAGTTGTCTCGGGAGTTGGACCTAGCCTTTTGGGGCGTAATTGGTTCCAGACATTAAATATTCAGATAGGAGGACTTAATTGGTCAGAAGATAAGATATCAAATTTAGTGACGGACTTTCCTGGTTTGTTTGCTGATGGACTAGGACAATATAAGGGGCCGAAAGTTTCGTTACATGTACGTGCAAATGCTATACCTAGATTTTTGAAAGCTCGAGTAATACCATTCCCTTTAAAACACCAAGTGAACGAAGAACTGAAGAGGATGGTAGATCAAGGCATTCTCACACCAGTGAAATACTCAGATTGGGCAACTCCATTACGTATTGTGAAGAAAGACGATGGTTCCCTACGTATTTGTGGAGATTACCGGGCTACGGTGAATGCCGCAATTGATGTGGATGCGTTTCCACTTCCTAAATCGGTGGAGGCTTTCGTTAAGTTAAGTGGAGGTCGTAATTTCAGTAAGCTGGACTTGAAACAAGCGTATACACAATTGCAAGTGGATGAGAAAACTGCAATGCTTTTAACCCTTAACACGCCTATAGGGTTAATGAAAATGAATCGACTAGCTTTTGGAGTGAATGCAGCGCCAGCTATTTTTCAGAGAGTTATGTCTACAGCCTTCGCGGATATGGAGGGAGTGGCATGTCTACTGGATGATATTGCTGTTATGGGACGGAACAAAAGTGAACATGAAAAACGTCTATATGAGGTTTTGCAGAATTTACATGATATGGGCTTTCGCCTTAACGTTTCCAAGTGCATTTTTGCTGCTGAAAGCATTACATTTCTGGGCCACATGATTGATGGAGATGGATTGCACCCAGCACCAGCCAAAGTAAAAGAGATTCGTGAGAAACCAGCACCGACGAGTAGAGAAACGCTACGAGCATTTCTGGGCTTATACAATTTCTACGAAAAGTTTTTGCCTGCTAAAGCAACATTATTAGAACCATTATATCGGCTTTTGGATTCCAAACAACCTTGGACTTGGGGTGAAACAGAACAAACTGCTTTCATCACAGCAAAAGAATTGTTATCTTCAGATTTAACTTTGGTAGGGTATGAGTTACAACGAGAGTTACTTCTTATATGCGACTCATCGGAGTATGGACTGGGAGCAATTATTGCACATGTTATGGACGACGGTTCTGAAAAACCTATAATGATGGCATCAAGAACGTTACAGAAGCACGAGAGGCGTTACGGGCAAATAGATAAAGAGGCTTTAGCCATAATGTTTGGATTAACAAAATTTCATGAGTATTTATCAGGTCGCAGTTTTTGCATTATTACAGACCATAAACCATTGATTGGACTATTTAATCCTGCTAAACCTATTCCAGAGCAAATATCTCCCAGAATGTTACGCTGGTCTTTAAAACTGAGTTGTTATCAATATACTATTAAGTACAGACCGGGAAAATTAATTGGTAACGCAGATGCTTTGAGTAGATGGACAGCTCCTACGGCAAGTGTAGAGGAAAGACCTCTTAAAGAAATACTATTATTAGAGGAGACTCCAAGAGGTTGGGAACTGGATGCAAATAGAGTCGCATCGGAAACTAAAAAGGATCCACTGTTACGGAAGGTGATGTTCCATGTGCTCCATGGTTGGCCAGGTTCAAATGTTGATCCGATTTTAAGACCATTTTGGCTACGCAAGGAGGCTCTTTCACATAATAAAGATTGCTTATTGTGGTGCAACAGAGTCATTATTCCAGCTTCTCTGCAAAAGGAGGTGTTAAAATTATTACACGCTCCACATGCTGGAATTGTGCAAACTAAAGCGTATGCTAGAGGTTATGTTTGGTGGGTTGAAATGGACAAAGAGATCGAGAGGATCGTATCTGAGTGTCACCAGTGCCAAGCTGTAAGGAATAACCCACCTAAATCGCCACAAACATGGATGGTATCTGAAAAGCCATGGAAAAGGATACATGTGGATTTTGCTGGCCCGTTTCAAGGTAAAACTTTTCTGTTGTTGATAGATAGCTATAGTAAATGGCTTGAAGCAGAGATTGTTCCTTCTATGAATACTACTATAGTGAATACTGTTCTTAGGAAAATATTTGCCTCTCAAGGACTGCCAGAGATTGTAGTATCAGATAATGGTAGAACCTTTTGTTCAAGTGAATTCAATGAATTCCTACAAAGGAATGGTAATTTTTATATTAAGCTTTTTGTTGCCTCTGCTTGTGCAGTTTGCTGTCTTTCGTTTCTGTGTCCCTTAGCTCTATCTCCATAGTTCCAATCTATAAATTTTACACTAGTGTTGCTATTTATGCTGTCAAGTGTGCTTGGTTCTAAATGGGTTCTAAATTAACGTACTGTTTACATTCTCATTGGCATAACTAATGTCAAATATTTTAGTTGTATTGCTCTTTGCTGCCATCGTTTCTTGGTTCACCTCGGGTCGAAAGTTATTCTTAAAAAAAGTTATATTATTTTAACATCTACCCACTTGACATTGGCAAAATCACCGATGACACGGTGGAGCCATTTTTAAAAGAAGAAGAAGAAAGGAATGGTATTAGACATTTGTACTCCCCACCATATCATCCAGCCTCTAATGGCCAGATTGAAAGAGCTATACAATCCTTTAAGAATAAATTAAAGAAGTTATCGGATTCAGGGATGCCATGGGATCAAAAACTCCCTAAAGTTTTATATCATCTCCGCACAGTGCCATGTTCCAGTACTGGTAAAAGCCCGGCAGAGATGTTAAATAGCCGCAAATATAAAACAGCGGTGTCTGTTTTAACCCAGATGTGGCACCAAATCGCAATGAAATGCAATTGGATTCTGCTGCGCAGAGTTCGCCAAAGAGATCATTCATAGTTGACCAGCCAGTACTTATTCGTATGTATGGGCCTGGGGAAAAATGGAAAAAGGCTATAGTGGAGATAGTAGAAGGTCCTACATCATATATGGTGAGAACAGAAGATGGTGAGTTGCAACGCAGACATGTGGATCAAATATTGGCTCGCAGTCAGGGTGAATCAAGTCAGCCTAATGTGACATCTAGATCTCGATCACCAGAATCCTATTCAGATTCAACATCATCGGAGCCACCTATTGAAATACCTCCTCCTGAGTTATGGCCAGATATAATTGGTGTACCTAGTATGCTTGACTGATTAATCGGTTTATAAAAGTGCCAGATTGATTTCGGTGTATGTTTGTAATTGATCTATGTAATTAAGTAACCTAAATGTATGAGGGGAAGATATGTTATATATTTGTAATGTTTGGTTTGTCAAATTAATATTGTACTAAAGTGGGTAATATGAAATAATGTGACAATAAATAGTTTGGCTTCTGATCTCGATATTGTCGTATCTTTTAAGACAGATGAGTAATAAATATTGTGGAAAAAAATGTTTTAATATATGATTGAAAACACAGAAAGCGATGGAAAATACATACTGCTATTGAAACCACCTTAGAAGCTAGAAATGTATACATTTAATGAGCTATGAGCCCGTCAGGGAGTGATGTAATTGTCATGTGTGTCAATAAACAATGAACACTGGACATAACATGACCTTGACATAATTAAAACAACTATTTAACATTAGAGAGTTCTTTTATAGCATTATTCATATTAAATTAATTGTTACAGAATTTCTGTGGCGTAGTTGTATTATGCTACAATGGCAATGCTGAGGTCTCGGGTTTGATCCCGGTTCGGGCAAAGTGATATTGGATTTTTCTATTCAGTATCAGCTCGGAGTCTGGAATTTGTGCCCAATATGGCGATAGGCTCGCCCCCTATCACATCATGGGACGGAATACGCACGGCGAAGTGTGGGTGCATTAGTTGCACCTCTGCCTACCCCTTAAAATATAAAAGATAAAAGGTGTGTACATGTGTGTGTGTGTGTGTCTCTCTCTCTCTGTGCGTGCGTGTGTGTGTGTGTGTGTGTGTGTGTGATACAGAATTCCAGGGTGTTTAAAAGGATGTATGAATTAATAATCAAAATTATTTCTGGTTTTAAAACCATTTTATACAGGAATGTGTAAGTCTCATTGAGTAAACACATTTTATGTGTTTTAGGGTTTTTTTTACATATCAAAGGTTTTAGTTGACAAAATCTCCCGAATTTTAAAATACTTACACAAACATATATTTTATTAATATTATATCTCTATCAAGTCTATTATAAAGTTAAATTACAAATTTTGCCTTAGAATAAAACAAACTATACATTCCCTTACATATATATATATATATATATATATTTTATATAAGGAGCTCTCGCTCCATAGAATTATATAATCAATGGTTTGCAGGTCAAGGCTAGCAATTCTAATACAAAACCATAGTTTCTATATGGATATAAGTAGCATAAGGTAAATTTCCAATTAGGTCAGTAATATTTTTCTTTGCATACTATATCCTATTTTTAGTGGATGTTGTGTCTTTAATTATTTAATTTTTACACAAAATGTATAAAATGACTTAACGCCATAAGTATTCTCTGGCAGTCAACCTTAGAGCTCTATAGTTTTTAATACCCACAATACAAAATATGTTATTATTGTGTGTAATTGCAAATTAGGATTTTTTTGTTAATGACAATAATTGGTAAGTATATACAAAATTATTGTTATGGTTCCAAAGAGGTGTCAGAGGGGGCGAAGTTCCACCATGTGATACATAGTTCGCCCCACTTGCAACGTGGGTTTCAGAGATTATTTGAACCTTCTATACCCCTACAAGACTCCTTATTCCACTTGATGTTATATTACTCTAGTAAGGGATCTAGCAGGTCCTACTCACACAAACTGATGCCCAACATGGGATTTGTAACCAGGAGCTCCTAGTTACAAGTCAAATGAATATTTTCAGTTCAAATTAATCCTTGGACGCCCGCGGTGGACACCGGTGTCCATTTATATAAGGAAATTAGCTTATAGCTATATATAAGCGGGCGTTGACGGGTTAAGTCAATTAACTAAGGAATCGACTCTTATGAGACTATAATTAAAACACTCACCATGCATAAATGTGACTGCATCTTTGACATAATCATCAATCTCCACAAATATATCATTGATCTTCTTCTTGGCACGGACAAATATCTGCAGCGGTGAGTCCACATTGGTCATGTTGACGCGGACGGCGCCATTGTTCAGCATCGCAACGTTGTGCGGCCCGTCGCCAGCCATCATGGACAACGTACGGTTAACATACGCAGCCATACGGGAAGGAAAGCACGCTTGTCTTTAGATGAACCTTATGCCGGACACGCCAACAATTAAGTCACTGTATCACTTCTACGGTAAAACAACATGCACGGTAATACTGCAACAAAAACATAAAAAAGTGACAAGCTTGTGCGGAAAAAAGAAATTAATAATTGGTGTTTAAGAGGTCATGCTTTAGGTTTCTGTCATAAAGCACTGAAACAATTTGTTTTTATTTAAATAATAAAGCAATAAAAGACTGTACATTACACACAATGGTGTACTAAACACATACTAAGAAAAATACTAACAATGTATGACATGAATAACAGTATTGTAGTTTCATGGAATCAACAATTATGCTCTGTATAACATTTTACAGAGCAAATACTGCTTACACAAAGATATTTGACTTTAATTATAAATAATAATTAAAGTCTAATTATAAATTTAATTATATTAAATGCTCAATGAGAATTTGATTTATTTGGCAAGAATTCTTAAATGAAAGTAATTATAAGGTTCAGTAAGTATGCCAATATTGTGCAGCTAAAGGTTATTTGTATCATAAAAGCATTTCACATCAAATTTTGACAAAAGTAACCGAATATCCCATAGCCTGCTAGCTAAGTTACATCTAAGTTGAGGTTATGTTTTTTACGAACAGAAGCCTATCTGAGACCTCCACGGGCGCAACACCAACGTAGAGACGTATAACTAGTGGAGAGTGCATAAAAAGCTATACATTAACAAATAAGCACACTGAGAATCCAAAGAGTTAGCACCTTGTCATCTCGTTGCATCATCGCAACAGATACGCATCCCTGCAGGTCAGGCCGCATGAAATATTGTTTACTCTTTTACTATATTTATCGATTAAAATCACTCGGACAAAATACAATAAGACGTAAAACAACTGACAGCCGCTAAATATATAAAGTCAAAATTGATTTGTGATAAAATTCGACAACTACTTTAGGTAATGCAAATAGTGAATCGATACTAAAAAAAACGTAAAATGCGCCTCACCTGTGCCTTATAGTGTAAATACAGACATTTTTGTAATATTTTTATATTTATTTTCGGCAGAAATTACCAATTAAAATTTTCATGGGTTTTTCTTTGTTTTCAATTTTCAATTTTACACGGGGATCGAAAAAAATGTTTTCTGTTACACTTAAACCTTATACTATTGGTCCATTTCAGACTTCATTTGATTTCGACCAATCACTCGAGCTAAAGTAACGTGTAGGATTTTCCGTTTTATTTTTGCTTTCTAATAATATAACTTTTAAAGAAAATTAAATACAAATTGATTCTACTTGTATATCTATACAAAAGCTTAAAACATACAAAAATCAAGTACCTAACTAACGTTTAACTGAAGGAAGAGTACAATATTTTTGGCATTGTAAAAAGGTTATACCAATGAAATTCAAATCATCAATCGAAGCCCGGGCTGCCACACACTATATTTAGATACACACACTGCACGATTAATGATAACATTAGTATACTCTCAGTTGTATCTTAGGCGTAGATCTGAAGACTTAAATGTCTCAGGGTGACGAGCGCAGTGGGGGGCTACGCAGTACTTAGTAATCAAAAGTTCGTAAAGGTTTTGCTTCTGTTTATGGGCGGTCGTATTGCTTACCATCAGGCGAGTGGCATGCTCGTCGTGGCTTCAGTAGCAATAAAAAAAAAAGATTGATCACTTTTATAGCGTAGCCACTTTAAAATAGGTTTGGTGGGCTAAAAGAAGTAATATTGTATTATCGCAAAATGTAGTGAAAATATGCACCATCCAAGATTTTAGTCATTATATTATGCGAAACCGGCAAAAATAGCAAAAATGTGTAAATGCATATGCCAATATATAAATGCATATTATAATCCGGTCTCTACTGATTACGCACAGTATGAACTAAGTAGTCTTGAATTCATACAAGATAAAATGAAATCTTTATTCCGCGATAGCCACTTTGGTTGCTATAACTATTGCATTTGTTTTCATATATAGAAAATCTGTATTCTGGAATTAAGTTTTCGTAGACGGAGAATAATAATAATACCAGCCCTATATTATATACTGCCCACTGCTGAGCACGGGCCTCCTCTACTACAGAGAGGGGTTAGGCCTTAGTCCACCACGCTGGCCTAGTGCGGGTTGGCAGACTTCACGTACCCTCGAAATTCTTATCGAGAATTCTCAGGTATGTAGGTTTCCTCACGATGTTTTCCTTCACCGTTAAAGTTTTCGTAGACGGAGAATAGGAGTTTTTTTTTACTTTGTCTACGTAAGTTTTAGATAATTTCAGGATTGTTGTATAATCACAAAAACATTTACTGGCAGCCCTGAATCAAGCTTGACTGAGCTTGTCAAAGTTTGTCAAAATTAAAAAACCAAATGGCGGATGATTGAATGATTCTGAAACGCCGCATTTGTACAACCAAAGTTTTAATTACTTTTATTTTATGAAATTTGAATAAGTGAGTCTATATTTTATTGAGCTAAATAACTTTTAGTGGGATCTCATAACAAAATGTCGCGCTCGGTGCGTGCCGAAACCCGCAATCGTGTAAAAGATGACATCAAAAGAGTAATGCAAGCTGTCGAAAAAGTTCGCCATTGGTATGAAATTCTTTTATTATAATTATATTTTTTTTACATAAAAACAGTGTTGTTAACATTATAAAACAATTTTAAAGGGAGAAAAAATGGGTGACTATCGGCGAGACGACGATGAAAATTTACAAATGGGTTCCAATATCAAGTAACGAGCAAAAGAAGAAACACGCGGCGAAAAGAGAGAACAAGGAGAATACATTAACTCCAAAGAAGACTCACGACTCTTCGAATTCAAACTTCGGAATGGCGGAAGATTCCAACACATGTAAGTGACTTTTGGATAGTACAGGAAATATGCATTGTCCAATATGGCCTTGAACTAGTGGCCAAAATGGTGGAAAGCATTAAATTAGGTCAGAGGTTTCATAGGCATAAAGAGGGATTTCAAAATTCTTAGTAATAGGAAGTGGGTTGTAGCAATAGTTGTGTAATAGATACATTAATATATAGAAAGAATGTAAGAATTAAAAGCAATTTATTCCAAAATGCAAAATCCTGTAGTGATACAGCCATCAGCTAAATTTGGAAAATGTATATGCAAATCACAAATATTATATTAAATCATAAAGCCATAATGAAAAAGTTGAACATCATTTTTGAAATATGCCTTTCTAGCACAGTGGATAATGCTGTGCTAATGAAATAAGAATTGTCAAAACTGAATTTCTATATCATGATAAATGGTATCATATCTGCAAATACTTGTAGTGTTTGTTTGAATGGCTTTTATAATTTTGATACTATTTAGATTGTTATACTTGATTTTTTTACAAGTGTTGTATTTTAGTATGGTGTCCAAGTTGGTGTTCGGTCTTTATTTATTTATTTTGATATTATGAATTATGCCAGCCTATGCTTACCATTTATTTCCATTAGATATTGATGTCCTATCGAAAACTTTAATTTCTATGCATTCATGGCACCTTACTGAGGAAGTTGACCTAACTTCCTTAAACTATAATAATAATTTTACATCACAGGTGTCCCACTTTATTTCTTAACATTAACATTCCAATGTTATATTTATAAAGAAAGCAATCATAATATACTCATAGTAGAGTTGCTCATTCAACAAATTAATATTTCAGGTTTTTCAACAGTGAGTGACTCACAAGGTCCCACTGAGTTCACATCAACTACAATGAACTTCTCTGAAGACTCCAACTCACAGAGCAGCGGTACCACAACACCGGCAAAAAGGTTAAAAACTGACTGAGGAATGTATAAAAAATTAGTCAAAGTGCTATGATAAAGTTAAGGACAGTGCCGTTGCAAGAGAAGCTTCAAATGGTGTCAATACAGTTTTGTATGTAGATATTTGATACCATAATAGGTGCCGTATAGTTCAACGTACAAAATTCCGTATGTGACGCAATGACAGTGTAATATACTGGATGGACCTTTTGATGCCGGACCATAAAGGAGTTCTTGATATTAGACAAGGTTCAAGGACTTAATCTAGATTAATGTAAGTGTGACATGTATGGTTGTTAATTTGCAATTGCATTTGTGTTCCGTCAAATATATTTTATGATAACTAAAGCAATAATTTTAGTTTAAGAGTGCCTCTACGCGATTGTGTTCAAAGTGCGTAGAATGTTACCTACATTGGCGTAATTTTTCTTGACCAGTAAGAAACTACAAGTGGCGTAGGGGGGATATAGTTATTAACTTTAACTGGCCAAGTTAAATTGCGCAAATTGTAGAATCATTGTAAAACTTGTGTTAACCTATGAGCATTACACATCCCAGTAGAGAGTCGATACTAGTAGACGCGCGTTGAACGCCCGTTACGAACACAACCTAATTTGAATAATCAATCTATCCATACAATGTTTTACTCCAGTTTTGTAATTGATTTATGGCTTGTTATTAGGCATTCAGAGAAAGCTCTCTTTCTCAATAAACATATATTGCCTGTACGTATTTATGTGGTGTGCGTTTGTGTTGTAAATAATTTGACATGATTAGATTAATACTGAAAGTATGATTTCTAATTTTACGTTTATTCCATTATGGACCACTGTGACATAGACATTGCATTGAAAAGCAGTGCTTTTTATAGCCCAACCAGGTATCCTGATAGTAGCTGCGTTATGTTGTTTTGTATGTTTTTGCTGGCCTAAATGCTTTGTACTTTTTATTTGTGAGTAATTTCAATAAACCATCGCATTTGGTAGTTTCGGATCAATAGAAAAAATTAACCAATCAGAATCTAGTTCGTTTAGACATGCTTTCAGATGACTTGATAGGTTTTTCTTTGGATCAATGCAAAGTTAACCATTGAGATTGTTTATTGATATCAGCTTTTAATGAAGTAATTTATGTATTTATACTTGTTCATATTGTCTATGATAAAAATCGTTTTTTAATACAATTTTAATGTACTTATGAAAAAGACAATGAGGTCACTCTGGTTGGGGATTTTATTAATTTTAATTTTACAAAATTATATTTTATTGAAAATGTTTTATTAGTGAATAATATGATTAGCTATGCGACTCAATGCAACTTAGTTTCAATCTAGAGACTGTTATATTTATGTCGCTTTGTATAGAATGATTTCAACCCACAAAAGAGAAATGTATTTTTTTTTTATTATAAAAATGGCGTCACAATAGCAACTCAAAAACTCAATTTCATGAAACTCAATTTTATTTTTTATGACATTTCATTTTTGATTTGTATCGTTGAGTTACCTTGAGTTTATAAATTGCAATATAGTCCCAGCTTAATTTGAAAATTACATTATCGGAGGGATATGATTTGGGGGGTGGTGTCGCGCTAATTTGTTAAAAGTGCGCCCTCATCAGCAATAATTTATACAGAACGGCATAAATCGACAGAGCTTTAGCGTTATTTATAAATAAATTAATTGTACAATAATTTTATTAATTGTAATATATTGGTACTAAGATAATAAATAAATGAGAATATTTATTGTTTTTCTTCGGAGTCGCCGGGAAAACAGGTACGCAGTTATTGCAGAGTTTCTCTGTTTCGGGAAACCGATATACTTTTTAATAGTTGTATGACTAACATGCGTAGTGTCATGTTGAGAGTTTATTTATCTTCGGAGTCGCCGGAAGACGCGGTGTGCGGCGACTGCGAGCCGCAGGACGCCTCCATGCCCGAGTATTGCTCGGACAAGTTGTCCATATCCTGGATGCCCAATATGTTGGTCAGCAGGTCGCTGAACGTTATCTCCTGGAAATGGAAACCATGTACTCAAATTGTGCTTGGTTCTTTCAAATTGAGGTTCAAATCAAAGCAACGGTTGACGTAGTCGATAATATCTCCATTGTAAAAACATATTTCATTTATTCATTCTTCAACCTCAGTTGTAAAAAATAAAATCATAAAATAATAACTTTACCATAAAATCTAAATATCTCACATAGACTAGGATATCAGTCTCACATTCTTATGCTTTACTTAGTAATTTAGAGTGCAGTTGATTTTGTCTTTATTGTAATGTGAAAAGTTTTATCTTAGCCCACCTCTAACGCTCTCGCATCATAGGCGGAGGGAGTTCTGCCGCGAAACTGCGGATTCATGAAGATGTGGACAGTGAACACCTTTGTAATGCTAAGATACCGCACATTTCTCACCTCAGGCAAGAAAGAAAAGTCTCCTTCAGTCATATTGGCTCTGTCTTCAGCGCTGTGGCCGCTCAGTATCGACAGCAAATACCACGACAACTCGCGAGGGAATCTCTCACCTAGGATTAATTAATATTATTAAGGTGGACAGACGACTGGATAAAGGTCGCAGGAACACGCTGGATGCATGCCGCTTTTGACAGGTCCGTCTGGAAATCTTTAGGAGAGGCCTATGTTCAGCAGTGGACGTCGTGTGGCTGATGATGATGATTATACTTTATAGTCTTATATAACTCTCTTTGTCGTCAAAAAGCTACTAACGGGTACTGTTTTGGGACTTGGTTTTGTTGTGAAAGAGTGATGGAGTGCAATTTCTTTAAAATTTTAATTTCTAATGGGGATAACTAGGTATATTTTTTGGTGGACACTTTTTAAGAATTGGGCGTAATGTTGCCGTTTATAAATAGTTTACGCTAATACTTCCTGCTCATTACCGTAACTTTCCAGCATATCAATGAACTCTTCCCTGTTCATCTTATAAACTTCGTTCTGCATGAAAGCGAAATTTCTGAACGCGTTCCGCAGTTTCTTATAGTTGTAACCGAACGCTGGCCGATGGTTGATGTACAGCTTCACGAACTCCTCGAAATCTATCTCCGTGACTGGGTTGTGGAGATAGACCTTGTACTTCGCTTCTTCTAGCAAGTTTTCTACCTGAAATGTACAGTTCTAGCAGAGTTCTGAGATTTATAACATTTGTGACTTCAGCAAATAACAGTAAGTAGTAACCGAATTATGTGAGGAAACAGCATTATATAAGGCAACGAAACATTAGAAGCAATTTTTAAAGGAGTATAGATTTCGATTACTGAAAATAAGACAAAAAGATGATGGCTTTCCAACTCCCACCCTGGAATATAGTCACATTTACCTCATACTCAGACGGAAAGAACCCAAGAGCTCTCATCAAGTCCGGGAGAGAGGCGATGGGTATGTAGTCCTTCACGCGCCGCATGGCCGGGGAAAAGGTGCCCTGACACAGGATCTGAACATAGTAGAATAGATCCCGGATCTCCTGAAACAGCCAGCCCGGCCGACCGTTCTCTATGAGGCAGTAGTACGGATCTAGGTCTGGCCCGCCTTGCTTCGTCGTAGAGTCTACTGATCTGAAGACAGAAATGTGGATACGTGTATCCTATAGTTATATGAATAACCCATAAGAAAATATGTCATGTAACACGACTTACAGGAACTACAAGGGAACTCCTGCCCCACAACATTTAGACCTCAAACTAATTTGTGGAGCACACTAAATAGGTATTGTTTCAGTACGGGGAACGAATCCCTAGTCTTTCGTTCCACTGCTTGCCCACTAAGTCACAGAGGTAGTAAATGTAAAAAATGAAGAAGTAAGTACCTACCTGTAATTTGCAGCCCACTGGAATACGCAGCTGTCTTTAGCACCTATAGTGAACATGACTCCATTGTCACCACGAAAAGACATGTCAGTCACCTTAGAGCAAAGAATGGAAGATTATAACACACGCACACACACGCACGCGCTTTTTATCTCTGAACGGGTAGGCAGAGGCTCAACTAGTGCACACACTTTTCGCCGTTCATATTCAGTCCCATGATGTGATAAGGGGCGAGCCTATCGCCATATCGGGGACTGAAACGTGTGTTTGTTTCTGTTTAGATGCTAATTTAGCAATATAATATTTTATGTAACCTCGCAACACTGTTCGTTGTATTAGCGCCCAAAAATAAATATGGCGTTTCTCTGTACTGATGTGGACCTAAGTGTGAGGATACATTAAAAATGGTTAAGAGTAAAATGTGTTTACTTGCTGCCTAATATACACCTACACAATAATAGGAACAAATTCCAGACTCCGGGCTGATACTAAATAGAAAAACCCAATATCACTTTCCCAGACCTGGAGATCAAACCCAAAACCTCAGCACTGCAGTTGTAGGTACTGTAATATACCTAACTACGCTAACGAGGCAGTCGCTAAGACTTAAATAAAACTCATATTTCACAAGAAGATAAAAGAAAGAACCATCGGTAGGTATAAGTGAGTAGGTATTCAAAATGTTTTTTATTACCTATTTATTAGAAATATCTGAATATTAATGGTAATCTAGCCTAATATTTTACTCAAACCGACTTGGAATTTATGTTACTCAAATTTTTTCTCAAATCTCTTCAAGAACCCCTACATCCAGATTACCTGCACAGGGTGTGCCAGCAAACCGATATGCTTCCAAGGGTTTCCGTCGAGCGGTAGCTTCTGCAACCCTATGACGTTCTTGGTGGCAAAAACCAGGTACTGCATCTCCTCGCCGTCCTCTTCGCGGGAGACCAGCTGCATTTTCCGTACAGGGTGATCAAACCGCGGGCCAAGCACCGTGCCGAGCGTCATTGTGGTTGAGTAGTTCACTATTTTGTACTTGTACTAGAGAAGTTGTTGAATTGTAGAAGTATGAAAATACTTTGGTGCAGTGACTAAAATTCTGAGCTTGGATGAGTTTTCCATAACCAAACTTAAGTCAATGGTGAGCATTGTACATCTCAGTAATAACTAAGTGTTAAATCTAATTTATGCGGTTTATGCAAATTTGAGCTACTTTACAACAAAAGGTTGTACCTACCCATTACCAAGCATGGCAGCAACAAAATTTTACCTCATCGTTAGCAATCAAAATTGTGGGCAAGTTAGTCCTGCATTGCAGAGGATCGAGATCCTTAGGCGTGGGCCACACTATGCCACAGAGCGGAACCGCTGTCTGCTCCACCCGGTCCAAACTGAAAATCTCCAAATACTCCTCAGAACTCTGTCCCACATCATATTCCACCATAATCCTGTCTGATCCTACGGAAACCAGTTTGTATTCTCCGTCAGCGTTCTTCTGTGGCAGGAAGAACACGCTGGCGATGTCTTTATAGTGTGATCTATGTTTGCCGATGAAGCTCCATTCAAAGGTGTTGCAGTTCAATTTATAGACGCATACTGTTCGACCAGCATCCTGGAAAGAAGGAAATGGAGTGAAGATATCGTTTTAATTCCGGAAGTTGGATTTACAAAAGTTTTTATTAATGCCTTGATTTACTAAGAACCGTAGACAGCTATACCTAGATATGAGTTATGACATCCAAAAGTCGACTCTAAACCATGGAGCTTTTCGTGTGTTAGGTACTTGTGTATTTTGACCCTCCATCAAAATGTTGATGGAGTTTAGCCGACTTAAAATAGCTTCAGTCTTTCATATTCACCTTCTGGCGTATGACGTTGAAACAGTAATTAAAAGTAAGGTTCATACAGCTAAAGCCAGCGTTAGAGAATCGCAGCTGAAGTTGATCTCTTTGATGGCGTGACTAGTGTCCAAGAATGGTTGGTTTGTGATGATAGCCATAGTGGTCGGGTCCAGGAAGAGAAGGCCACCGGTGTTCAAACCACATGCCAGATGCAAACCTACAGAAATGGGACTCTATAACTACTGTTTTTAACATTATTCAACAACTGTGTTCTTAGTTTTACAAAATAACTACATTTGTTGAATCTATGGACTATAGTACATATGTATTTTTGATTATTTAGGGATCGAAGATTCGATAAAATAACACCTAATTTTCTTCACAGGTTTTCATTATAAACTAAATTATACTTAGATATGATTTAGCTTTTGTGAGAGTACCTGATGGAGAATATTTAAGGCACGTTACAGAGAGCTGAGGGACAGTGACTTCGTGGGTGCATTTGATGGAGTCATTCTTTGGTGGGGTGATCACTGTGAAGTGTTTCCTCAGATCTAATCTCACGAACAATTTGTGGGTGAGGAAGTTGTACAGTTCCAGGGTACCGTCGACGTAGCCCACGCAGACGAAGGGTCTTAAAATGAAAAGGATGATACTGAAAATAACTGACGTCAGGCAGACGGCGCGGCGTGGCAGTTCATGACAATAAAGCCAGGTCATTACTGGAACATGATTTAAAAATGTTGCATGGACCCCACTTTGGAGTGCGATTAAGAGCAGTTACAAAAAGGGGGAGTCATTCTTGACCTTATAGATGGTGTGTATAATTCAAGGGAATATAAAATTACTTTTCAGGATGGACAGACACGGCGAGGGCGGTCGATACGACATTATCCAGTATTGTCACAAAATTTTCCGTCACAAAGTCAACGAAGCCCACGCCTTGATTCTGTGTACCTGCAAACATAAAGGTAACTAAGGACGCTGTGCACTATCTGGATATGTATACATGTGATATAACAATGTTAAGAATCTGTATCATCAGTAATCGTAACAGCTAATGTAGATAGTATTCGTTTTATTACCATTTATTTGGGAGCATAAATTAGAGTCTAACTTTCGTATTTGGTCGGCTTTAATTCATTTATATGACGCATTGCATCAATTCAAAAGTTGTGAAACAGACCCTAAGACTATTTATTTTTTCTATTAGGAAAAACAAACACTAATGTTTTAATAGTTAGGTACGTAGTATCAATATAATTTCATATTTCATAAATTTTTACAGTTCTAGATAGTTCAAAGCAAATCTCTCATGTGCCTCAGGTAGGACCTACCACTGCAATTGATACGTTCTAATTTAATTTTGAAGGACATCGAAGTCATACGATCGTTATTACCGTTACAAATATGCATTATATAATTTAATAACACAAGTTGAAGAACCCTCTGACTCACAGACAATAAAGTCCCTGACGAGGAAAGGCTTGCTGCCAACTGTGGCGTCGCTCGGCAGCTGTCGCTTGATCAACTTCTGTTTCAACACGCCAGTCATCGTGTCATACTGCGCTACCACCTTCTCCCAGCATGGGCATGGCTTGTTGCCTGAACACAGTAATATTTACACTGAATTTAGTAAAATATATGGCCTGTTTGGGATTCTTGCAGCAAGCAAACATTACATTAATAACAAAAGACACTATTGAAATGTCGTGCCAATTTCTATCGATTTGTAGCTACATGCATTAACATGTCCATCGCAATAAATGATGAAAACGAGATCATAAAGCATCATCTAGAGGAGGACGGAAAATCTAGTAAAATTCGGGCATATCGAGAGCTTTAGGTATTTTTATTGTACTAACATTTAGGGTCGAATATCTGATAGCTACGCGGCGCAATGTTGAAGCTAATATCCTTGACGTTGTCCACGCTGAAGCCGTGCACCCAGTACAGCAGCTTCAGCTGGTAGTCGTAGAAGTGGATCTCGCCTCCGCTGTTCCCAGTCACTAACACGCTGATGCGATAACAGACGTGAATTGTGGAACTAGGATTAACCCTGGGCAATCTTTAGGTAAAGGTACAACGAGAATCCACAAGATTTGAAATGACAAGTGCCCTCTACGCCGATCTACTGTTCGACGATGTCCATTATAAAGATTTCATATGAATATGACTAAGACGCGTAGCCAACGTCATAAATCAAACGAGAATTATATATTATGAAAATACACATTTCAGCATCAATCCTAACTATGAACTATAGTTGACATTGCTTCCACTGTGAAAAAGCGTAAATCTGAGGTAGATAGATATCCGGGATTTCCTCGAAAAAGAATTTTCGTTCGATTTTTACCCAATTTAATTTATAGCAATTCTGAAGACATAGCATCATACCTACCCGTCAATATTTTTGATAACATTAATCTTCTGTTTTTCTACCTTCAGTACTTTAACAAATCTCAAGTTCTCATAGCTAGTCGGGCCTACGCCTTCCTGATACTCTATAGTGTAGCCGAAGATCAGCACAAACCCTCGACTGGTAGCCACGAGAACCTGTGACGTCACACCTACGAACGTGTAGCATGTAAGCTTGCCACATTCTGGAGAAATATTCTTGTCCAGCTTTTTGACCTTCAGTTCGTAATCATTCGTTTCTTTTAGCAAACCTCGCTCGATAACGAATATTTTCTGAAAAGATACAATTCTGTCTAGATTTATCATGCCAATCTTAGATTAATAACACAATCATTCTATGATGCCAATGATTTTATCCTTTCATATTATAAAACCAAGTCCTACGCCGCGTCTGTTTGTTGTCTGAACGCTATAAACTCAAACCTCACTATACTATATCCCTACCTCACACCTGTTAGCTTCTGTAGGTAAGTCAAGATTAATAGTAGTTCATTGTTGCACGTGTCGAAGAAATAACAATACTAACTTTCGCCACCCCGATCCAAACATCGAGTTTCGTCATCAACAGAAACTGTTCAGTGCTATTTGGATTGAACCCCATGTCGATAACTGCGTCCCTCGGGATATCCACTTCCAAAGTAGCTGAACCGGAAAAAAATACTTTATTATGATTGCGATAAGTCAACTTCGAATAAGCATGTACTATGAATATATATTTAAAACACCACTGCAAGCGGATATAACAATAAAGCCACGGTAATATTAATAAAGCACAGTCGACAAGAATAAGTACGTACTACAATGAACAAATATAATTTGGTCCCAATGGCTAGATAACAAAATAACGTCGGCTTGCGTTATTACTAAATTGTTGTTGCTTTTACTCGCGTCTGTAGCCACTAGCCAGCGCAAGAAAATCCGTTGAACACCATCTATCCCATCAGGGATAGATGGTGTTCAACGGATTTTCTTTTTGTTTATTGCATTGAATGACGAGACGAGCATGCTGTTCGGATCGTCATTCTGAGACATAAGATGTTAAGTAAGTCTCATTATGTCCAGTAGTTACACTGGCTACAATGGCCTTCAAACGGAAACACAACAGTGCATGCACACTGCTGCTTGGCGGTGGAAATAGACATTGCGGTGGTACCTTCCCAGACGGATTCTTACATATGAGACCTACCCCACCAGTAAATATTTGTTTATTGTTCGTTTCAGTGTACTCTCCATCTTTCTTAATAAGTAAGTACGTACTTTTGTTACAATACTTGTGTAGGGTTCTAGGTTTAGAGTGAAGACTGCTACTATACGTGGATTAATTAAAACAATCACCATGAGGTTGCTCAAGTCCAATGACCCATATCCACCAGTAAATGGTTGTCATCTCTGGGTAGCCCAAAGTGAGAAGGTACTTCGCGTCAGGACTCAAAGTGACCTCGGCTACCTTCACGTCACCGTGGGGAGAGAACAATGTCTTCTGCGGGAAGTAGTCGGTACTGTCCCAGATGACGAGGATGTTCTCCGGACCCGAGTCGGCGGTGACCAGCCACTTGCCGGTCGAATCAGACGCTATCGATGTTATTGTATGTCGCTGGAATTATAATTTATTACTGTAGAGTGTAGACAGCTATCAAATCTCTTTGAATATGATGGGCTATACCAAACTAGTCCGTGCCAAAGCACAGGTATTTATGCCGAAAAAGGAGATGCCCGCTTTTTGTATGGGTGCTGGGCCTCAAAATCTAACCAGGTTCAAAGTTTATGGATATTAAAGTGGCAAAAATATGAATCTTGGATCCACTATTAAAATATTTTTAAACCCCTCCATTTATAACCAATTTTATTAAAAACGTTTATTTCAAGTGTAGCGTTTTAAGCAAAATAAAATTACATACATCTCAAAATCGGAGTAGGTACTATAAGCTTTACTATTTATTGCAAAGGCCTAGTTTTTGGGAGTAGGTACTATCCAAATAAGTATATAAAATATCTTGGTTAGAATTTTAAGCCCATTTTTGTACATGTCCTTTACTTTGCTGCTATTGTAGCGCTACCCTAATTTAACGAATTTCGACAGACACTTTCATACATAGTAATCTATATACAGGTGTCCCATAAATGGTACGACAAACTTAAAGGGAAGATAGCTTGAATGGTGCTCTACCAGACATGAAAAAGTGACCTCTATAAAATTGACGTTATTTTGGAAATATTAAGGATGTTCTACTTTTTGGGAGAAATCTAATTTTTTGACCTATGTTTTGTTGCAAATAAACAGATATTTTGTTAATTTTCTGCAGCAGACTCGGGAGTAGTGGGTCTACCATAGCGCATAATCGTTTTATTACCCGACTGCGAAAGAAGGAGGGTTATGTTTTTCGAGTGTATGTATGTATGTTTGTATATTTCTTTGGCACGCCCTACAGCCTAAACGGCTTGTCGTATTTTATGTGAGTGGTATCAATAGATTCGTCTTAGTCGTGAGAGTGACACTGGGTACATCAAACTAAAAAAATAATCAAAATTAAGGATTTTTGGCGGCAAAAGTGATCTCGAAAAAAAATGTTTTCAAAATACATCGAGTGTGGTATCAAAATAAAGATGTTTTAACGGTGATTACGAATATATATATAACTTATATGTTTAATTGTAGTTTGGAATAGGAAATGCTAATAAAGGTGCTTGAAAACTAAAAAGATGGAAATAAAAAAATATATTTAAGAAAAACAAAAACCCCGACCGCGTTCATATCTGCCATCTTTATTAAATTCATTGAAGAACTGAAAAGATAGAAACAAGATTTTAATTTGAATATTTTGTTTTGGTTTTGAATAATCTTAGTTGACAGTGTTCACAAACGCAGTCGGAGGCATCTGCTCACTCCGAGATTTTGTTGTTCTACTTATATCACCAACCATATTATGAGAAGTGAGCGTTTTATGCCTCCGACATGCCTCCGACAGCGTTTGTGAACACTGTCAACTAAGATTATTCAAAACCAAAACAAAATATTCAAATTAAAATCTTGTTTCTATCTTTTCAGTTCTTCAATGAATTTAATAAAGATGGCAGATATGGACGCAGTCGGGTTTTTTGTTTATCTTAAAAAAAAACGAAAATTTATTATTAGGTCTACAATCTATCATACACTATAACATCAACTAAAATATACAGAGAAATCAAAGAACTAAGTCTAAGTACATGATTGTTAAAAAGTAGACACAGCATTCACTGATAATACATACTCACTAAAGATACATAATATAAGTTATATTAGGTTGGTAAATATTATGCTATTACGATGATAATTAAATACACAACATTCACAAAGAGAAAAAATTATAACAATGATAGTGATAATATCATTCAAAAACCCTGAAAAAACTAATACTTTCCCTCATAATTTATTTTCGGTTAATTATTTTACACAACTTTGGACTTCGGTGATGAAAAATAATTGTATTGGGCTGTTACTGCACATTGCATAAAACACTTCCTTGTTTAATAGAGATTTAATAGAGAAAAAAGAAAGGTATAATACTCACAACTTTTATTCTAGAAAACAAAAAGATATTAGCTATTTTTGTGCCAAAGGCGTTGATACACGCTTAAAACGCATTTTCAGATTTAAATTAAAATAACACTTTTTAACATCCGACGGAAAAAAGAGGGGTATTATAAGTTTAAGGTGTGTATCTGTGTATCTGTAGGTATGTCTATCTGTAAGATCGTAGCTCCCAAAAGAATGAACCGATTTCGATACAGTTTTTTTGTTTGTTTGTAAAGGACAATGGCGAAATCGTATTTATAAATAAATTATGCGTTTAGAAATTCCATACATGGTAATCTCAATATAATTATTTTGTATGATTTTTCAGCATACTAACTTTAGTTGTACAAGTGTGTATAAGTTGCATAAATTATTAAAAAAACTTAATTGTCTTTTTAGCAATGTCACGGCCATTTTTTATGAATGACAAGATTATTTAGGCTACCAAAACATCATTTTCATCAGGTCTCTAAAAATTGCAAAAAATATATCTGACTATAAAATGTTCATTAGGAATAACAACAAAGATTTCAGCTTTCTTACCACATTTTTTTTACTATGTATATTCTATTCTATACATTCTTACCAGCTGCCTGTTGGCTGTATAGTTACGGTCATTGCTTATATCATTTTAGAAAAAAAAGCTATTTCCGACATTTCGTTTCTGGCATGTAGTATTTTTGTAAAATGTGTGATATGTTTTGATTGAAAATAATGTACCTGGTCGAGCAACCGTACTGTAGGTTGCTGCGCTCATACCATGACAGTTGTCTGGTATTTGGGTTGGGCCGCCAGACAAGGCAATGTATCTGCCCCGGGACAATTTTTAGATGAGATATTTATCAGAGAGAATTATTATGAAGAAGATGAATAAACATTAAAAAAAAACAAATGTTTTTTTTCAGAACTCGTTTTTATTTAATTGTTATTTCCCAAAGTCTAGGACTTAGGGTCTGAACGTATTTTTCCCAATAGTTTCAGAGTTTATTACAAAAAAGAAAACAAAGAAACCTTTACTATTTACTATAGTAGTATCTATAAATAAAAAATGATTTGATATATAAGCTTGTATAGCTGAGGAAGGTGCATGCCGCGCGCTAGTATGCCGTGTGGCAGATCACCCTTCTCCATGTTTAGTGAAATGTTAGGTTCGAATGTGATGAGGGAGGGTCTCGCTTGACAATAGACAGATTACCAAACATTTTATGAGTTTCATTATTCATATTATTATGTAAGAATCAATTCATAAATGTCAACTAAATCATAACCTCAAAATCTTTAAAATGAAAAATCTTTAGATTTAGACTTTTTTCACTAATAATCTTGATACATAATTGTTTAGGAACTGCTGCTGAATTGTTAAATATTTTTTTTACTTCTAAACGCTACACATTTACATCAACTAAAATCATGTATGGAGACCTGCCATTGTCCTTTATGTGATCGAATTTGAAAGGTCTATTCAGGCGTTTGAAGCTAATCAGCTCATTACCTACTTCCACAAGTTCGATTGATTTGAAATTTGATGTACTGTTACTTCGGTGGTATTTTCAAGACATGGTAACCTTAAGCTGATGCTGTAGCATTAAGTAGTCTTTTTTTTTTTCGCGGAGAAAGTGCATTACCACTACCACCCGGCCTTCGTCGGGGACGACCGAGCGGTTATGTTGGGTTCACCGTGCCTTACGACCCGGCGTTGAGCCGCCCGGAGAGATGGAAAACGTCGGGCGACCGCCGGGCCGAGTCCCTAACCTATGTACAACGCACGGCATACCAACTAAAACTCCGCGGTGGCCATCTTCGGCGCATTAGAGACGGCTGCGGGCTTCATCAGACGAAAAGTGTCTAAGTTGTCGTCCGCAACCGCCCCTGCGCGGTGCCGCCTGGTGCGGCCCGTCTCCTGTTGTGGGGGGGCTCAGAAGCCCCCGCGCACCGAAAGACGCTCTCAGCGTCAACGGCAGCGTGAGGCCTACCTGCCACGCTGCCATCCATCACGGGGGTCGCAACAATGTGCTGAAAGATACACAAAACTAAGGACGGACAGCCCCCTGCCGCCCGCGACCCCCGGTGGCCCCTATTAATAACAATAATAATAATAAAAATCATTTATTGCACACAATTCACAAATAAAGTTAGGTACAATAAGTATTAACAAAAAAAAAAACAAAGGGAACATAACACAGTAACAAAAACGAGAAAAAAAAAAAATATAATAACAATAATACAGAAATAAAATGAAAAAACAGTAGCAACGTTGAGTTGAGTGCATTGTTCCGAATGTCGTTGTTTGTGTGTGTTTGTGTGCAAATGGATCTATTCAGCGAGGAGCCGCGTGCTAGCCGCGACGCACTGATCTTCCATAGACCCGTGAGACGATGAGAGCGCACGGACGTGTTGTTTAAAAAAAATAATAATAATAAATTTATATTAAATAAATGATGATATTGATGTTATTACAGTTAATATCCGACTAATCTAATAATGTACAATAATGCTATATGCAAACAATACTAAACGCATAAAGATCGCCAAAAGTGTCCATAATATTATAAAGTGAAAAAGAAAAGGGAAAGGAAAGTATTGGTGAGCATAATTCACTGCGCCGCATTCACAGAGTACTTTTGTATATAGGTGCCGCATTCCAGCAACAACGCAACGCGCCGCTATGTCATAAGTCTGCAGACAATGAGGTAAGTTTTTTTTTTTTTTTTTTTTTTCTTCTATTAAGTATTTTTTTGCAGCGTGAGTAAATTGTTTTTATATTTGGATTTAAAAAATGTAATTGTTTGCAGACTACGCAGAGGCGGCAGCAAAACGTTCCAACACCGGGATGCTGCGAACTTGAAGCTGCCCCGGAATGCGACGCAGCGGGCACGCGGCACAACCAGCGCCCAGCTGGATGCACGCGTGCGATGCTCGGTGCGCACGTCTTGTTGCCAGCACAGCTTGTCGGCGAGATACGGAGGAGTATGATATTTGACTAGATTGAACATTAAGCAGGCCATATGGAGATCTTGACGGAACTTCATTTTAATAATGTTAGCGTTATTTAAGTAAGGAGTTACGTGTGTGCGCGGCGGTATTTTAAAACAAAATCGGGCGCATGCGTTTTGAACTCGCTGGATGAGTTTTTGTGTGCGATGCAATAGCCGAGGAGCATATACTATATCCATGTAATTAAATTTGGAGAGGACGAGTGATTCAGTTAGTTTTATACGCATCTGAATGCTTAATGATTCTCTAATTTGATACAACACTTTTAGCCTGTAAAAGCAATTACTCGCGACACTTATAATGTGAGAATCAAAACGAAGTTCCTCATCCATAATTAAACCTAAATTTCTAGCCTCATGAACCCTCTCCAGCGGAATACCCTTTATGTTCAAGTGCACTCCTTGACCGTTAATTTTAGTGACTAACTTTTTTGTACCAAGTATCATGTACTTAGATTTCTTGCCATTTAACATTAATGAATTAGCTTCCGCCCAATTAGCTATCCTATTTAAGTCACTATTTATATTACCTACTGCGGTTAGCATATCATTTGGGTGGCATTCTGTATATATTTGTATGTCGTCCGCGTATATATGAAATTTACATTTTTGGATATGTAATGTAACATCCGCACTGTATATCACAAATAGCAAGGGCCCAAGAATAGACCCTTGCGGGACGCCCCGAGATACTTTTTTTGGCTGCGAGCTTGATTCCTCGCCGTATTCGTCCAAAAGTTCCACATGTTGCTTCCGATACTTAAAATAGCTGTCAAACCATCTAATAGCAGAAATATCGAACCCATAGAAATGAAGTTTAGACAACAGCAAGGGAATATTTATGCAATCGAAAGCCCTAGAAAAGACTAAAAGGGCTAACAAGGTTCCCTTCCCGTCATTGATGTTTGTCAATATGTCATCAACTACGTGTGCAAGTGCAGTCGTTGTGCTATGCCCTTTTCTGAATCCCGATTGCAGCCTTGGTAATATTTCGTTGTCCTGTAAATATTTACGCAGTTGGTGGGCGACAATTTTTTCTAGGACCTTCGAAATGCAAGGCAAAATACTAATGGGACGCAATTCGTGTAAATTTGTTGCTGAAGATGTTTTAGGGATGGGTCTTACAATAGCCGATTGCCATAATTGTGGATAAGTATCTGCTTCAATTGAGTGGTTAACAACAGACGTTATTACTGATAATGTTCTATGCAGAGTTAGCTTCACCATATCCAGGGATATGCCGTCCACCCCAACGGCGTTAGACGAGAGTGACTTTATTGCCTTAAGCACATCCATCTCACCTACCGGCTGAAGAGAGAACACAGAGTCAGTATATGAGTGAAACTCAAAATATGTCAGTTGACTTATAGAAGTTTGAACCCCGCCTGGAACAGAAAGAAAGTGATTGTTTATTGCATCAGGGTCGTTAAAAATATGTATGGGCAGCTCGGACTTTTCTTTAATGCGCACATTTTGTTTTATATGTCGCCAAAGAATCCGAGAGTTTGTAAAATTTTTGTTTACATAGTGGTCGAAATAGGCGCCTTTTTCTCTGACCAAAGCGTCATCAACCACTCGTTTTAGATCTTTATAAAACGCTCTGTGTCCTTCCTGACCACTGTGTTTAGCCCGCGTGAATGCCTCATCCCTACGCTTCATCAACTCCCTTATATTATAGGTAACCCAAGGATAGGACCTGTACTTCAAGGTTTGTTTTTTGAGTGGAGCATGCTTGTTTAAAGTGTTTAGAATTGCAGCGTTTAACAGTCGCACCTTTTCATCTATATTTTTACATAGCATAACGTGATGCCAGTCAATACCTTCTAAATCCTTCTCAAAATTATTTGTGTCGATATTCTTTATATCCCTATATTTAATCATTTTGGGTTTGGGTTTTTCTTTACGTAGATTTAATAGACACGTGATGAAAGCATGGCTACTTAAATCATGAATGTAATGAACATCTGTTGTTGATCCTACTATGTCAGTGCATACAAGATCAATAAGGGTTTCACTATGCGAAGTGTAATGTGTCGGTTGAACAACGCATTGGCTCAGCCTATAGCATTCAAAAAAGTTATGTAGCTTCGCTGTTCCCGAGTCCTGTTGTCTAAGTAAGTTAACATTGAAGTCCCCTAATAAAACAATGTTGTGGCACCAACTAATCGCGTCCATAGTCGCTGAAAGAGCGTCTATAAAGATGTCGATGTCTAACCACGGTGGCTTATAGGCTGTGCCTTTTACGATAGGCAGGGGTTACCGTGGTGGAATTCTCCAAACGCCCCCAATCCACAGGGCGGAAGACGCCGGTCAGTCGTCCACCCGGCGCCTCCTACGTCTCGCCTGGCGGCGGGAGGGATCTCCGCGCCTCCGATCCCTCTCGGCACTCTCCTTCCGCGAGAGGACCAACACATAGAAGTGTGCCACCGCACGCCAGGACCTCCGGCTGTCGACCATGGAAGCGACCACGGCAGCATTAAGTAGTCTGCGGAATACCCAACTCCTCATTAACTTACGTTAGATATAGCGTGTTAGATAGATGATGATCGAGGCCCCATGGTGGAGAAAACCATACCTAATTTAAAAGTTTGAAACATAAATTATATTAAAAATTTATTAACCCCCACAAAAAATAGCCTCCTAAAAAGTTAAAAAGGTACATGAGGGCCTCCTGGTGAGGGCATTAAAGTCTCTGTTATGAGAACTCCAATGCCTGTTTCAGGGTAAAGGGAGTAAGAATAGGGATTCGCAACACTGTAGGTACTGTTACCGACGTTTACTTATGTATGGAAGTGAATGCTGGTTTGGCAGAAGCAGCACAAAAGCCAAGTAAATGTGGTGGAAATGCACTCTATACGGAGTATATTATGTGGAATCCAGCGACTATATAGCCCCTAGACACCTAATGTCCAATATTTTCTTCCAAATGAATTTTGTCAACTACTTGAGGTTTGAGGAAGCGGGGTACCTGGGGGTACCTGCATTACGATTGGGCCTGCCGACATAATTATGTTTTACGTAGCCATAGAAACACTATTTTTATTGGGTGCGTCACTTGTACTGTAATGCTAAACAACTAAGCAGTAGAGATAGCGTAAAATGCACTTAAGTCAGAAAGAAATGCAAATATAGTTTGACAGTAACGTTCCTCAATGTTAAAATTTTAAATACATAATGGCCGGTATAAGATGAATTTCGATAATTTTAAAAAATAATTGATAAGTCAAATTCTTGACATAAATATGAAAAGTAATGCTACTTTTGTGAAAACCCGAAATTTGGTTGTTTTTATAACACCACTGTTTTGTGCAAGGGGCGATTATAGCATTTAGTAAATCGATAATGTGGAAGTGTTTACAGCTCACAGTTGTGGTCACAACTGACTTGAAGATATTGAACGATAAGCTACATCTGATCTATTAGTCAGATGTGTTACCCGAAACCGATCGCCTGTTATTAGACGTCTATTGGCTATATGGTCGCTGGTGGAATCAATATTTCTTATTGCATAGGGATACTAGTATGATAAGAGAACCTTATAAATTGATGGATGATGTGGTGACTACAATTAAAAGAAGTTGGTATGCTAATTTGGGCACGTGGAGAGGATGGTTGAAAGACGACTCACGAAAGGTAGGTATTTATCGAGCGAATGTGGATGGTACGGATGGAGGGGATGCCCATAACCTGTTTTTTTTTTTATTGAATTGAATGACGAGACGAGTATGCCGTTCGCCTGATGGTAAGCGATACGACCACCCATAAACAGTAGCAGCACCATCCAGCACCTTGAGTTACAAGTTCTGTGTGGCATTCCACTGCGCTCGTCATCCCGAGACATAAAATGTTAAGTCTCATTATGTCCAGTAGTTACACTGGCTACAATGTCCTTCAAACCGAAACACAACAGTGCATGCACACTGCTGCTTGGCGGTAGAAATAGACATTGCGGTGGTACCCACCTTGACGGCCTCTTACAAATGAGAGACCTACCACCAGTAATATGAGGAAAACTATGAATGTGGAAGAGGTGAAAGACGTGTCATTATCGTGGCATATCGCGATCAATAGTATCTGCCAAAAAGCATTATAATATTACGGAAAGTATTTGCTTCTCTCTCTCTGTATATGAATATATGACTTTTTCATTTTGATGTTTGTACCCATGGACGTATAAAAAAAGGCGGACGGAATTTCGCTACACAAAAAACTGAAGCACCCAAAGTATGTCAGCTTGCCTGTACGCACGAGTATCGCGCACACATTCACACCAAAGTATGTCGATCGGCCGCCATTACGCAACAAACCTCAATTGAATGAAGTGGTTGTAAGAATAAAAATAAATGATTAAAATTTTTGTTTTTTTTTTTTTATAACATTGAATGACGAGACGAGCATGCCGTTCGCCTGATGGTAAGCGATACGACCACCCATAAACAGTAGCAACACCATCCAGCACCTTGAGTTACAAAGTACTGTGTGGCATTTCACTGCGCTCGTCATCCTGAGACATAAGATGTTAAGTCTCATTATGTCCAGTAGTTATACTGGCTACAATGTCCTTCAAACCGAAACACAACATATGCCGTCTTATGTGGTTAAATGCTGTCAAAATCACAGTGGTTCCAAGAACAAATGTCACGGGATCACATTTCATAGGTAAATTAGTAATGTATCACTTATTTGATCAACATTCATTGATATTTAAAATTATTTATTTTTGTAACACAAAACCTCAGCCTACAATTCCAGTGTTGTCAACTATTTAACGGGTAAATGACCACGAAGTATAGACGTGATTTTTTTTTGTTTCAAATACGATTTTGTTTTTTAAACTAAATAGGTATAGGTTGTTATTAGGTATATGTTTTTTTTAGGTTTCCTACAGGAAATAAAGTATGGAGGAGTGATTTAATTAATATAATAAGAGAGTGTAGATCATAAAATAAATCTTATTAAATATATTGCAGAAAAACATTTAACAATTAGATTTCATCACATATCGTAACATACATAAAGTTAACGCAAGATAGAGAATTTAAAAAAAATGAAATCCAAATTAAAGAAAGTATTATTAGTATTATTTACGTTGTTTGATTTAGCCTTTTGACTGCCTCGATGGCGTAGTTGTATTACGGTATGACTGCGATTCTGAGGTCTTGGGTTCGATTTCCGGGTCGGCCAAAGTGATATGGGTTTTAAATTCAGTACCAGCCCGGAGTATGGAATTCGTGTCCGATATGGCGATAGGCTCGCCCCCTATCATATCACGGGACGGAATACGCCCGGCGTAAACTGGGGGCACTAGTTGCGCCTCTGCCTACCCCTTCGGGAATAAAAGGCGTGAGTGAGTGTGTGCGTATGATTTAGCATTAGTTAGGAAACATAATTTTATTGTTTCGGTAAGACTCATTCATTTCTACACACCTACTAATCACATATGTTTGGCTATTATTTATCACGGTCATTTCAAATAAAGCTAAATAATATATAAATTAATGAATTATAATTACATCTTGCAAACAATAAAATTATTGAAACGACTTTCAATAAAACTAATCTAAAATTGAAAAAATAGTGTAGTGTAAACTAGTGTTAAAAATTGGGGAAATTTTGTTTTTTATGGCAATCATTCATTTACGCACACATAGTTACGCCGCCGCCATTGCTGTGCTTCAGTTTTTGTTTAGCGAGAGTCCGTCCGCCTTTTTTTATACGTCCATGTTTGTACCTTTGATTAGGTATATAATTAATCAAAGGTTTGTTGAGTATTCATTTTGATAATTCATTTAATCTTGATAACTAACTAATAACTTAACACAACATTCATTGATTCTGCAGCGATACGAAGTTCGCCGGGCCAGCTTGTAAGATATATAGATCGACAAGCATTGAAAGGATTTTTTTGAACGTGACAGAACGTGGCCAAAATCAGAACTAACATCCGCCATCTTGCTGCTTGCAAAACACAAATTTACATAAAAAAAATGTTGCCTCCTTGTTGATGTTGCCTTGTACATTGTTACTACTGTATTCTTGGGTATTTAGATTTTAGGTTTAATATTCCAATACGTATTTAATCTCTCAATATTCCATGTCAGTTTGACAGCTTTTATTTCAAAGTTCTAATTAGAACCCTATGGATAGGCACGTAAAAACGACTTTCACTTAATTGGCATGTGACGTCTTGGTCCCCGGGGAGCACGTTACGAATATTGATGGTAAAACTTGTTCTAAAATAACGAATCACGAAGATTAAGCCCTCATAAGGATTGTTGTAATGAATACTTTTTCATGTCAGAGAAGATACATAAAACTCCGATTTTTTTATTTCGCTTATTTACCTCTTAGACCATTTAACTGGTAAATACTCATAGATTTACCCTAACAGAGTATTCAGTTCCGGCCCGCGTGCCAACGGAAGCAACACTGGCAGACATGTTCAAGATACCTCATAAAAGTATCTGAAATACAAGTTAAAAGATACAAGTAAGTAAAGGATTTGAGATGTCGGATACAAGATATTTTTGTGAACTTGAACTTAATAAAGGAGATGTCCGCTTTTTGTATGGGTGCTGACTGCTGGGCCTCAAAATCTAACCAGGCACAAACCAGCTACCGCCTACCTTAGTCCTTACCTTCCAAATTATTTAGTATACAATTTTTGCCCGATTTCTGAAGTACTATTGACAGCAGTTTATCTATCCGTTAGCGCTATTGAACCCATGAAATTGCGTTTCTGAACCACGCACTGCAAGATAAACTCAGTTTAAACTTACTTTAACTTAACTGGCCAATTTTTGCCGTTTATCTGTTCCATAACATGTCCATAACTATTAGACGTGTCATTTTGCGACAAACGACGGCAACTTGTTAGATATTAATAACAATATAGAGGAACATAATTGATACGGCCAATCACAACAGTTTCAGTGTTATAAATTCTCAAATTCTAAATAAAACGACATAAAACACAAATTAGCAAAGTAGTGCTAGCATGACATACGACATTTTGTTGAACTGTTTGATGTTTTTTTTAAATTCGGCAATGATGTCATTCATCAGCCAGAGACAAATAACAACTGGGAGATTCAGAAATCGGGCATGAATCTCCCAGTTAAACTTTCAATAACTATTGATCCATTAAAGTTAAACTTAAGATAAACGTCCAAAAATTGTGAACGGCGACTGGTCGCCGCTTAAGCTATGCGAATGGCACTCAGTCGCCAATTTGGGCTACCTTGGAAAATTTGTGTAACAAACCTTGTTTCTGTCGGGTTTGAGGATATTTTTAGCTTTGAGTGTACAAAACATGACAGCAATTGGGGACCTTTTTTTTTTTTACTTCATAATGATTTTTCGGCGACTTCAACCGACATCCATCTGGCAACACTGCTCGAGTCGCATCACTATTAGTATCTCTGAAGTGATCTCTGATTAGTATAACGTAGTGATTACATACTCTTTGACTATTAGTATTTGACACTTGATAGTATTTGACGATGACGTTTGTTTCCAAGAATCGATGTTGTTCTCGCGCAATATTTTAGTTTTTGTCTAAAACAAACTCGTGTTATTTATGCAGGGTAAAGACTTTACCCTACTTTATCGTAAAGTACAATTACTTTTAAGTATTTATTAAAACAAGTACCATTTAAATTACATTCAAAATGTCTACTTTTTTAGTTAGGTAGGTACCGCTGATTCGAAACTTCCCAAATTAAGCAATTTTTATCAAAGGGTAAAAAGTTGTGTATTGGATAGACAAAATGACAAGTTCCGAAGATGGTGCAACACCACAAATCTGGAGGGAGTATTGCTATTCAATAAAGGTGGAACACCTGGATATCAAAGATGAGCCGGGGTCTGAACAGGATTGTAACGAAAAGGTATATATGTTGTCTATTTACATTAGACTAACTTTATTTTTCATTATCATACACTATATAGTAACAAGTTTTATAAAAGTGTTAACAGATGTTGCTAGTGGTTACAATTTATTTTGATACATTATTCTAATACACCCACTTATCAAAATAAACATAACATTATATATAGGAGTAATACCAAACATTTTCATAAATGTATAGTGTTTTGATGAACATAAACCTTTAGTCAGCAGGTCAGCAGGCATCGGCTCGGTGGGAATATACTGAATTTTAATAATATTATGCTTAATGACATCTCTGATATTATGATAACGAACATCTATATGCTTGGAACGATTATGACACTGATGACTTGTTGCTAATTTCAATGCACTTTGATTATCACAATTTAAAGCAACAACACAAAGTGTTCCACTAATCTCATGTGACAAATTTCTTAAATATATAGCTTCTCTAGATACTGCAACTTCGGCACTAGGCAATGACAGTGTTCTTTGTTTTCTACTTTGCCAAGATATAGTTGATCTTGGCATCATAAAGCAAAAACCAGTATAAAACTTTCTGTCTAACGCATCGCTAGCCCAGTCACTGTCAACAAAACATTGTAATTCTGTATTATTATTGGTATATTTTAAACAATAATTTTTAGTACTCCTTAGGTATTTCTAAATTTTTTTGGCATGGTTCCAGTGTTCATCACTATAGCAACTATTAAATTGACCAAGGGAAGTATTATTAAAGCAATCTTAAGTTAGAGTTACATCTCAAGTAGTCATAATGTATTAATAGTTCAATAATAATAAGATAACTTACAGAGTAGGCAATATATGGCCTTGTTAAAACTGCCAGATACATTAAACTGTCAATGTGTTTCTGATTAGATTCTGATTAGGAACATTAGATTTACATATTTCACATTTTTCTAAATTTAATTTAATTCAATAGGGGTACTAATAGGCTTACAATCAGACATATTGAATTTACATAACAATTGATCAATATACTGTTATTGATCTATATAATAGTAATAACATTTTTATTCAAATCTAGATTTATTCTCATGCCCAAATACTGTCTAACAGGACCTAAATCTTTCAACTTCAATTCTGAACCCAGTATATTTTTCAATTTCTGTGTTTCAGTCTCATTATTGGAAAAAGTTGACACCATAAAGAGCTACTATTATTTTAAATTCATTGTTCATTTTTGTAAACAAATATGGCTCATATTGACTACTATTAAAACCTAATTTATTTAATCAATTTTAAACTCTCTCATACCAATACTGTATTATTATGTTATTTATTCTGGGAAAAGATGTTTGCGTCCGGTCCTCCGGTGAACAAAACCAACATGATATCAGAACCATCATCTTCAAATAATGTGTTAAATAGACTACTTTTTTTAAAATTTATCTAAAATGAATAACATCCAACATAGAACAAAAAAAATATTTTCAAAATTGGCGCAATAATGAGTAAGTTGTTAAGCTTTGAATTTTAGTAAAAGGGTTAGTTGTCAAATAACAGTAATATTAGACTGTGACGTTACCGAGTGCCACCGTCCATAACGCTGCGTGCATGCCAAAGATATAGCGCGATATCCCCACCACGCCCCCAGTGTTCACAACAATATTTCAAATATAGATAAATGCTTTGTTTTTCAACCAATTTTGATGCTGATTCCACAGAATAATTTTTTTTCGTATTTTTTTCTGTTTCATATAAAGTCATGTACTAAATAGAACATGGAAAACTACCTTATTAGTTATTACCTACGCCAAATATATGAGAACAGTGTGTCTTTTGTATACCTATTTTTATTTTTATTCTTTTCCCGAATATAGTATCTACCAGGGATGTGCCGTATAAGGAAAAATCTGGATTCGCGGATACGAATACGGATAATTAGCGTCAAGATCCGCGAATACAGATACGGATCATTAAATATTTACTTTTTCGGTGTCGGCATGTGTGACCTTGAACCGAGAGTGCACGCTTTCACCCACTCTCTGAAAGGCTGATCAACGAAAAAATGAACTAATACGCTGTCAAATCTCTTGTTAGGCGCCGTTTGAGTTGCTTCTAGCAAAATTTACTACTTTGATTTGATCATCATGTCAGTGGACCAGTTCTGTCTAACACAGAATCACACGTCAAATGTTATTTTGAATTACTGGAAGGCTTATTACACCGTGATCTTAGATTAAACTAATGTCAAAAGCTTTTTCAACTAATCTGAGTTCGACGTTTCGGTGGAATAAAAGATCCGTTCAAGATCCGCCAAAAAGTAACGGGTACGGATCTTTTTTACCCGCGTATATCCGCGAATACGGATACGGATCCGGATATCCGGCACATCTCTAGTATCTACTTATACGTTACTGGACTAATAACACTGATTAATGTAGAATGAAGAGACAAAGACGGCGTCGTCGCCAAATTTCTCGACATTTTTGGACCATGTGAAGCTCAAAAGTCCTGCGAGGAGCGACGACTCGTTCATCTCTGTAGACTCTCCGCCGCCCTGGTAAGTTCTCTACCTTTACTTAAAGCCCCTTTGATGCTGTGGTGTAGCGTTTTTAGGGCGCGGGAAGCTGCATGCCCTGGGCGACACTTTTAAGTAGCGGCATAATGCGTAAAATAAAATCTTTTACAATTTTTTAATTTTTACTTTAGTCTTATGTCCTGACTTGTCGATTAAGACGATTTACGACGGCAATTCTGAGGTTTCGGGTTCGATCCCCGGGTTGGGCAAAGTGATATTGAATTTTTATACTCAGTATCAGCCCGGAATCTTGAATTTATGCCTGATAATGCGATAGGCTCGTCCTCTATCACATCATGGAACCTAACAGGCATGGCGAAGAGTGGGTGCATTGGTTGCGCCTCTGCCTACCCCTTCGGGGATAAAGGCTCGAGTGTGTGTCTCATGTCCCAGTGGCTAGGGGGGCCGCGTGACTTATTTGTTGAAATGATCTTTTTATTTTCGCCCCATACTTTTTGGCGGCAAATTTTGGGTCCGCCCCGAAAGGCAAGAACCACGCTACGGCACTAATTTGACGTATCTAAAATGAAGTGAAGAGAAGCAGAGCCACGATTTAAATAATATGGTATAACTGGGGTAAGACCATTTGATACAGAAAACTACCGTGGAGTGTAAATTTATCGCGCGCTTCGTATGGTGAGTGGGATTTCCGGACCCTTAAACACCACGTTCCTTTACCTGAAATGGGCTGCGTGTATGGGCTTTGTTCGGGATATACCGGCTTAGAATCCTAGTTCCAGCAATACTAGGGGAGTTTTTTAACACAACTTACCTTGTGACCACTGTGTACAAAATATAATATCTGAGATAATTGTTTGAACGAATGTACTTATTACAAAACAACATGTTTATTTCAGTCAACCAGACGGTGTCTACGACTTATGCGGTACTAACAATGCGGATGGGATACCGCACGACATAATAAGCCAAGAGATCATCCTATCTGACAATTTGATTTTAAGTTCAGTCATTCACAATTCGAACATAGTAGCAGAGGATTTATATACCGATGAAGCGCAGAGAGAAATGGAACAAGGGTCTCCGCGTATGAGTGGTGCGGCTGACCAAAGGATACAGAGCAATAATCAGCAGCCAGAGGCTTCAATTAGTGAAGACAACACTAAAGAAGCGGGACAATCGACACGGCATGTTTCAAGGAGACGCTTGCTGAAAACTCGATCACGTAAAAGAATATACCAAATTAACGATGGTGTAGACACTATCAAAAAGAAAGTACCACGAAAAGTTGTTCCCAGAGGCTCACCTAGCTTGTCCCATCGACCTTTAGAAGTAATCTCGGTTAAAAAACAGGTTGTAACGAGACGAGTGATTATTAATAAGCGACCTGTAAAAATACTTAAGTCTGAGCGCCCTAAGAAAATGACCCGAATACTACCGAGATATGTTTTACGACGAGAAGCTATACAGCAACATCAAAAAGGTAACTCTCTTAGCAATGTTCCTAGAAAACTGAGAAGATCGGCAAAAAACGCTTTAAAACGTCGATTACTGGTGTCCAAGGGGGCTTTTAAAGATTTTTTAAGTAAACGTAAGAATAGCCCTAATTGCCTAACAGAATCTTCAGAGCCTAAGAAAAAAAGGCATGAGGTGATCCCAAAACGACCTCCAGAGGTAATTTTGATTAACGAAGATGACCCCAATAATTTGAGAGAATCAGGAAGAGATATTGTGACGAAACCAGTGGAGATAAATCAGGAAAATGTAATAGATTCAACAAACAGTGATGAAAGTCAACATGAAAGGCATGCAGATGAATTAGAGGGTCATAGTGAGTCCAATGAAGAGTGCAACAACCCTTTCATCTCTTTTGATGAAAATTCTACATTACCACTTAAAGTAGACAATAAAAATATTTGTTTTAGTTTATACAAGTTTCAGCGCAACGAAGAATTTTTTAAACTAGAACGTACTGGGTCTATTGTTTCGTATACATCGGGCTATCACGCTTTTCGTTCTTTTTGGGACGACAGTGTTATACAACTCGTCGTGGACAAAATTAACAAACAAGCTTCCGACATTCCTTCGCCTAATTTTCCCTCGAAATGGTACCCTACGAACATTCACGAGGTTTTGTGCCTCTTCGCGTGTTGGATTTTGATGGGGGTTATCAAAATGCCAACTACAGAAAGCTGTTTTACTTACCACCCTCTTTTGAATACCGATGTTTTTGGACGAATTTTTACTTTTCAGAGGTACAGCGACCTTATAAAAGTTCTTAATTATGAGTTCACTAATCCCGGAAGCTTTAACTACTTGCCCTTTTCGAAGAGAATATTTTCAAATCTTAACGCTTCATTTAAGGCAAACTATATACCATCTAAAAACTTGTTCGTAGAAGAAGATTTAGCATGTAAGAGAATGCACCATGTGGTGTGCCAACCGTGGAATAATGAAATACGTGCACTGAGGATGTTTGGACTCCGTGAGAGAGCCACTGGATACTTGTGGTCGTTCGTACTTTGTGCAGAATCGATAGAAACACTAGACCCTGCCAAAGACTTGGCGTTTTATAAAAGTACTGCAATAGTTAAACAACTTATAGACCCTATACTCAATAAAGGCTTTAAATTATATACGGATAATTGGAGCAATGCTGTTGTTCTCGCAAACCTTTTAAAACGAAACGGAACGGACTACGCTGGGACTTTACCACTGTACAGTGAATGCATTCCCAAATTTATAAATTCGGCTGCGCGACAAGGAGCACGGCTTAAAATATGGGAATCAGAAGACGTCTTCATGTCGACGTGGCGTGACGGTAGCGTTATCACGATGGTCACTACTTATACTGGGTTAGACGTTGCTTCGTATAAGCCGCTGCCGAAAAGTGGATGTCTTAAATCTGCACCTGAGTACCTGAAGGACTTTAAAGAATGGAAAAATGAGCGAGACAATGAGTATGTCGACACGTACATGTTGGACCGCACGCGATCCTACAAATGGTTTTTGAAGAACTTGAAACGACTACTTCACTGTTCTGTAGCTAACGCTCACATTCTATTTAACTCTTCCTCTAGCCCTGTTGATTTTTTAGATTTTCGCCTGAACTTAGTGGACACAATTCTAGCCCACCACCAGCTGCATATGGCCCAGGGAATTTCACAAAGCCCTGGACTGAACATTAGTAGCTCATCACAACACCCTACCCAGGGGGTTAGTAGTTCAACAAAACACCCTGTCCAGGGAGTTAGCAGATCAACACAACAAACTTCTCAGGATGTTATCAGATCAACTGAATGCATTGCCCAGGCAGTTAGTGACCCATCACAATAGCCTACCCAGAGGGTTCGTAGTTCATCAAAATATCCTGTCCATGGTATTAGCAGTTCACCACAATACAGATATACGTGGTGTAAGTAGCTTGTCACAACACGCTGCCCTGGGTATTCGTGGCTTTTACAGGCCTACATACGTGAAGGACATCGTGAATGACACCGGCAAGAACAATATAAGAATAATAAAGTTGGTATGCCAACTATGTTCATTAAAGAATATTAGTTGGCATTACACAGTGTATATGTATGAGACACGCAAGGTGCCACTGTACGATGTAGCTTCAATCAAAGAATATTAATCAAACGACACAGTTAAATATTTCTGAGTTTCCTGAGGCACAAAAATGTATATATCAAAGTACTGCAAGAGTTCTGCAGTAGTCCATCATACGCATTTTACCAATATCCCTATGTCGTAGATCAAGCAGACTTGCATAAAAACTTGTTAAATTTATATAATTTCTAATTCGTTGAATTTCTTTGTTTGATTCATTACATTATTAGAATAACACCGAAATATCCAATAAATATAATTTTTAATATTCATTTGATTTTTATTCTTTCCTTGTTTACTCTGAGGCTGCTTCGGTGGCGTAGTTGTATTACGGTACGACTGCAAGGCTGAGGTCTCTGGTTCGATCCCCGAGTCGGCCAAAATGATATTGGATTTTTCTAATCAGTATCAGCTCGGAGTCTGGTATTTGTGCCCGATATAGCGGTAGGCTCGCCCCCCTATCACATCATGGGACGGTATACGCCCGGCAAAAAGTGGGTGCACTAGTTGCGCCTCTGCCTACCCCTTCGCGGATAAAAGGCGCGCGTGTGTGTGTGTGTACTCTCGAGACTAATTTGCGGTTGCTGTTCTTCAGTTAAAAATATTCACCATCCAGAACTTCATATTGTAAAACACAGCTATATAACACTGCACTCCTCGTCCTGAGACATGAGATGCTAAGTCCAAGAAATTGAACATGAAAATATCATATAGTCAAAAAGTAAATTATTCAACTGGTTCTTACGTGACCCTGAAGGATTCTCATCTGGTTTGTTGTCCAATTGTACAGGACGCCGCAGTTGGCCGCCGCGTAGAAAACCGTCGTAGTTCCCCGGTCGTTTAAATTGATCACGCCCACTTTTGGGTTATAACCGTGGATCCACCTTATATTCTGTTGAATTAACAGTACGGAAATAAGGAAAACTGAGTCTTAATGTAACGTTTGGTGGAATTCAGTGGCGTAACTATGGGGTGGCAGAGGTGGCAAAATGCCATGGGCCCCCGGCCGCCCCGACCCGAAAGGCCGCGAGCTCAGATATATCATAAAGACGGGTGGGGTATACGTGACTTATTTGTTGAAAGGTTTTTTTTGGTTTCATGGGCCGGCAAAAATCCCTTGACAGTCGAAGTAATTGCCGGTATGTTTTATTCAAATGCTGATCCTGGGACGCTACTGACTTACGTGGAAGAGAATGGCGTGTTTTATACTCTAATTAGACTTTACCACTTGCCACCTACCACCTAATAAGTGTCGGGGTATTTCCTGGCACCCTCTCTTTCCGCCCATCCTGCGAACCTTCCTCCCGTCCCCCACGTTTCCTTCCATATTCCTCTCCCACGTCCCCTCCAGGCCCCTGCAGTCGTCAAGCCGGGGGACTCCAGTATCCCATTTGCAGTTTTCCCCCGGTGTTGACTGCAGGATCGACTACCTAAAAAAAAAAAAAAAGTGTTGGGACGCCCCCCGAGGCAATTCTTGTGCGCTGGGTCTTCACACCCAATGCACGCCCATGCGTGGGGGGACACTAGTCGCGGGCCGAGGCACACAGTCAGTGTGTATACCTCTTGGTTGTAAATCACATTGAGGCCTAAAAAGGCCCGCGAACATTTACTGGCACTCTCTCTCCGCCCATCCTGGGGACCTTCCTCCCTTCCCCCACCTTCCCTTCCATATTCCTCTCCCACGTCCCCCCCAGGCCCCTGCAGTCGTTAAGCCGGGGGACTCCAGTATCCCATTCGCAGGTTTCCCCCCGTGTTGACTGCAGGATCGCGTACCTAAAAAAAAATAAGTGTCGAGAGTAAGTGCTTACGAAAGGCGTAGGCTTGTGATGGTACTCGGCAAACCCTGAGTGTCTCCTGATCTGTGACAGAGACAGACTGTACAGCCGTCTCATGTCCAGCTCGCTTGCGGGAGACCGCATGTTGGGCATCGAGTGATATTTCTCCAAAGGGTTTGTTTGCATTTTGATTTCCTATTATTGAAAGTACACTACTAAAATCGAGCGTTTCCGTATTATTTTTATTCTCCAATTACAATTTGTTGTGATTATTGATATTCTCTTTCATTGAAAGATCGTTTGACAGACGTGTGTCTTTGGTATTATCAAAAGTCGACTTTAGAGTGCGTTTCATCCAATGACTAAAGAAAGTAAAGGAAGTAACGTAAATTGCATATATTATTTTTTCTTATACAAACATGAGGCAAACATGAAATTTAATGTCAAAAATATATGTATCTCATTTATGCACGGGTTAATCTACGTTAGTAAAAAAAGATAGATCAATATAGGTCCATAAACTACAATTTTCTGTTGCAAATGATTGTAATGTCAATTCGCCCCGCCTTGAAGCACTATTTTTGACATGTCGCCATTTTAGGGTAAAAATACCATGCATATTTGTAAGTAGTTGATCTGTCAATTTTGTATAGTGCGGAGTTTGTTTTAAGTTGTATTGGTAACTGTGGCTAAGCTGAAGTGTTTTTATAGAATTTCTAAAGATATAGGAGCAAATTCTATTACGTCGAGGTGTTGCATCATAGGGTGCAATTCAAATTATTGCCAAAATGACGAAGGATTGTCATTTTTCAGGTTAGTTTTAATTTTTTACTTAATTAAGCTTATATTTAGTGAACATTACGTTTTGTGTCAGAACTTGAATGTTAAATCATTGTTTCCGTTGTTACACGCAATGTAGAATGACTAATACCAAGTAAAAGAAAATAAATAAGTATTTGAAATGTTTACATAAAACATAGTGTTGTTCAAACGTGCATTCGTGTTTGGAAGTTATCGATATAAAATTTTGATTTTGTTTATTGAAATAAAACTACTTTGCGTATGTTTTCGCTATAATTTTGAAGGTTTGCTGCACTTCATGGTCATGGGACAGGGTCAATGTTAAATCAGTCATAATTAATTACCTTAATATAGGATATAAGTATCACGGTAAAAAACAAACCGAAAAAGTGTCAAGGAGATTTTTTTTGACAAAATTAATATTATTTCGTCATGAATAAAATCATTTTATTTATTTATTTATTTATTATTCATAGGAACATCAACAGTTTACACATAACTAACATTGCTACAGTTTTCTTATTCTATAAGTACTATTCTTATGTGCTTACCAAATAAAGATGTACCAACATTCACAGTTACACTTTTACGAACAAACAGTTATAAACTAATATTTTGTTATCTAAGGTTGACAAATTTAAACATTTATATAAACTGTAAATAAATAACACACAAATAATTTATATAGACTAAGTTTTTAAAATGGAATAAAACATACCTAATAATACTTTAATAACATCATTTTTAACATACTATAAATATTATTATATGTATTAAAATCGAAATGTATAACTAATCCGTGTCAGTTATCGGTTCAGAGAAAAATAATTTTAACATTTTGTTTTTGCATAATTTTAAGGAATCTGAGAATATGTCTAGGTCAGGTAATTTTATGCACATCATACTATAATTACTGCATATCCTGTTTACTGGTGAATGGAGTCCTAAATTGGATCTGTACGGAGGGCCTTGAAGGATTTTGGTTAGTGGGTGTCTGGGGAGATTGTGAGGAACAATTATAGAAATTTGTTCCAATAAATTTCTGCATTCGGAAGTACCATTAAATAATTTGTGGAGAAATGTAATGTCATGTATGGAACGGCGTGTACGTAGAGATAACATGCAGAAATGTTTTAGTCGTAAAGGGTATGGGCTTCGGTAAGAGATTCCTGATGACGATAAGGCAAGGTGTCTTGTGAAAATGCGCTGGATACTCTCAACGCGTTGAGAGTGCTGTACATAGACAGGATTCCATGCGGAGGAAGCATATTCTAAATGAGAGCGTACTAAGGCGTTGTATAAAATAATTTTTGTGCTTGATTTAAAGTCTTTAGAATTTCTTTTCAAAAAGCCAAGCATTTTGGCAGCTTTCTTTACAATAGCATCTATATGGTAATTAAATTTAAGTTTAGAATCCAGTGTTACACCTAAGTCCCGAATCTCTGCAACTTCTTGCAGTTTCTCGCCTGCTAGAGTGTAAGATGAAGCTATGGGATTTCTTTTCCTAGTGTATGTAATGTGAAAACACTTATTAGTATTCATCTGCATATCATTATTTACACACCATTGCCAAGTTCTATTCAAGTCACTTTGTAAAAGGGGAGCGTCGGATAAGCATTTAATATTAAGGTATAATTTTAGGTCATCGGCGTATAATGAATATTTACAATATTGTAGCTGCAGGGTAATATCGTTTATAAATATGGAAAATAGTATAGGTCCAAGGTGGGAACCTTGGGGTACACCAGAATCAGCATAGTATACCCGAGACTCGAATCCTTGAAGTGCTACAATCTGTGACCGTTTTCCTAAATATGAAGTGAGCCAGGTTAGTAAAGATCCGTGAATCCCATAAGCCTCTAATTTAGCGATCAGAAGGGAATGATTTACCTTATCGAAGGCACTGCTAAAGTCTGTGTAGATTGCGTCAATCTGAGAACCGGAGTCAACTACCTGGGACACATCAGATACAAATGAAGTTAAATTTGTTTCTGTAGAACGACCGCGACAAAAACCGTGCTGTGACTCAGTAATTATAGGACCAAAGAAACGGGTAATGTGAGGACATATGAGTGACTCAAAGAGCTTCGAAAAGGAAGAGAGGATTGAAATTGGACGGTAATTAGACACAGCGCATTTATCCCCTTTTTTATAAATAGGTAATATTCTGGCTTTTTTCCATTCAGTTGGAAATATACCTACTTTTAATGACTTATTGAAGATAATGAATAAAGGCAAAGTTAAGGTAGATACACAACGTTTTATAAAAAAAGGTGGAATGTCATCTGGTCCAGGGCCTATGTTTATATTTAATTGTTTTATTTTCCTTTTAATATCTTGTTCACTAATATGCACGCGGCTAAGTACAGAAATGTTACCCGTAGTGTTAGTGATATTAGTGAGATTACGACTTAATTGAGGTGTGTTTTTAGACGAAAAGTAGGTGGCAAAAAGATTGACAATATCAGATCCGGAACTAGCAGTTTGGTTACCGAGAGAAACTTGGGCTGGTATAGAAGATTCGGTCTTACGCTTATCTTTAATGTAGCGCCAAAAGGCCTTTGGGTTTTTCTTGATATTCGATTCAATTAAGTCCTTATAAGCAGTGTGGCACTTGCGAATAAATTTATGACAACGTTTGCGAAGAAGTTCATACTCAAATTTGTCTCTCGGATTTTTATATAAACGATAATTTATGCGCAATTTATTTTTTTCAGATAACAGGGCTATGAGGTCTTTCGTAAACCATGGAGGGAACTTAGAATTATTACGCTTACGTTTTGGTACATGCTTTTCTATAATACATCTTAACGCATCATAAAATGCTGAAACCATATCATCTACATCGCTATAGTCTAACAACTTGTTCCAATCTACGTTCTTGAGTAAGGCATTAATATTATTAAAGTCAGCTTTGAAATAGTTGTAACTAGTTCGAGATTTTTGACTAAGGAACTTCATGTTTGAAATGGGTAAATGCAGTAATAAGTTCGGGTGTTTGGGGTCTAATTTGGAAATCAAATCTAGTGGGGATGAGACATTTGCATATGATATGTTAGTCAGAACGAGGTCAAGGACTCTACCATCTTCATTACTAATTGTATTCAGTTGGTGTAAATTATTTGCACTAATGAAATCGGTTAAACAGTATCCGAGTGAATTATTATAGTTACAGGGGACTGTGGATAGACCATCATTATCATTTCGCCAAATTATGGAACCTAGGTTAAAATCACCCAACACAATGACATCTTGAACGTTTTCTAAAACATTATTACAGTTATTAAGGAACTTAGATAAAGAATCTAATCTGGCTGGCGGCGGCAAGTAAACAGCGCAAATTGCAATTTTTTTCACGACATTGTTAATACTAATGTAAACTGTGACCCACAGGTCTTCACAATCACTCTCACATTGTTGCATACGATGAGATTCGTATTCCCTAGCAACGGCAATCATAATGCCACCACCATCCTTTTTAGACTCCGCAGTACAAAGACGATCTCTCCGATACACAACATATCTTTCGTCTATAAATTCCCTATCTGAGACATTTGAGTTTAACCATGTCTCCGTAAATACAATTATATTATAGTTAGATTGCAATATATTATTATAAATGTCATTAGTCTTTGTACGGATACCTCTAGTGTTTTGATAATATAAATCCATTAAATTAATTAAAGTAAGTCTCTATAACTTTGGCGAGGTTTCATAATAAAATAAGTGTTATATAAAACATATAATATGCTACGGAGCATATTACGATTTAGTTAAAAATTTAAGACTATCAGTATTGCGAACGTAAATAGCTTGGCTAAATTGATCTTTACGGATGTAGATCCGGCCATTTCGGACCCATATGAATTGATATCCCGCCTCCTTGGCCGTACGGCGTGCTTCTGCGTGCAGTGCCTTATTCTTGGGAGTGAGGTGTTCTGCTACGAAGACTGGGGTAGATGGCCCGTCTAGACAGAGGTGGAGTGTGTTCAATTTGTTTTGAGGGTTTTTCTTGTTGTAGGTAGCAACAGCCGCAAGGAAGGCATCGCGATGAAGTGGACTTCGTAATTTCGCTATAATCGACCTCGGCCGGTTTGACTCCTTATTCAGCTTGGCTACTCTGGTAGCGTGCGTGAGGTCGTCAGCTGATAATTGATGACCAACTGACTTGGCAAGCTGGATGATGGTGCGGGCTAGGTCTTCGGTGCGGCGTTCAGGGATGCCGTTGATTTCAATGTTGCTGTCACGGGATTGCTGTTCCATCAAACTAAGCCTTGTGGATAAATCGTTAATTGAGGATTTCAGAATGTTGTTTTCTTGTTGTAGTAATGTTATAGTAGCCGATTTCTCTTCAATTTCGGTTTTAATGTCTTCATATTGTTTATTAAAAAACGACATGGAGTTTTGAAAATTGCTTATTTGTTCATTAATGTTCAACAACTCGTGCATAACCATATCTTTGATTGTTGCCCTAAGGGCAATAGTGATTTCTTGTTTTAAGATTTTTCGCAAGGAATCTTCGGTGACATATGTAATGTTTAAAGGTGCCTCTTCCATAGAAACTGTTGCGCTTTGTTTATCAATAAAAGAGACAGCGGCGGCATCCGGAGACACTGAGGGCTTTGTATTTTTGTAAGAAGTTACAGATGTGTCCAGGCTAATATTATTGTTCGGTTGCTTGTTCTTACACGAGTGACACTTCCAAGTACGCTTGTTTTCTTGTCTCATAACATTGAAGCGTTTAAGCGTTATATTTGCACATTGCAAGTCATATATAAAAGCGCAAGAGTAGCATTTAATCATTTCTTTATTATTTAAGGCTCCATGACATCCTGCACATGCATTACTAGTAGGTGCCATATTCGCATGCAATCTTAGAAGTTAATAAGGTTGAAATGAATAAAATTGTGATTGTCTTGTTCGTGCAGTTTGGCTAATTTTGATTAGTAAAAATTGTTTTATTCGTCCTAAATCCTTATAATATTTATACTTAATATTATTTTAGGGCCGCTCTGTGCTCGCTACAAAATTACAGCAAATATACATGTATCAAAATAAAACTAAAATTGGCAGGAAATACGCTGGTATTTCCTAAAGGTGTGAAATTGATGAATTAAAATGCAAAATAACTATACCTGGCAAATTAGTCTTTGTACTCCAAGGTAAGTAAGGTAGCTAGGTAATATAATTCTTCTGCGATTGGTGCTCATACCATACTATGCACATCCCTGCACCCCTTACCTTTATCTACTTTTTCTACCCATTTCTATTCTTGGTCCGCTACTGTTGCATTGCTAGCCCGGAGGGTCACCTATATAATAGGATATAGCGATGAAAAATGCTACCTTAAAAAAATCATCTAATTTAAAGTATACAATAAAATATATAACCTAGATAGGCCCTTACCCCTACATATTAGATTAAAAACTTTTCACCCGCATGGAAAATACATTCAGCGGCAGATATGTTTACTATTAACAATCATCAAAGCATCTTTACAAACTCGCATTTATAATGATTTTACAGTAAAATTAAATGAAATAATATAAATATTTAGATCGATATCGATATGCGTACTATTGTGATAAATAACAGTAACTACAGCACTAAAATGTGGGCGGAGTCGACGCCATTTTAGAGTAATATTTGGCTTCAGGTCACTTGGTTTCACCTGAAATCCTTACTTTCTCTAATCTAAGGGTGGGTTGCACAAAATCTGACGTTAGTGTTACCGTTAAAGTTAACTTTAGCAGTGACAATAACAATGACTACTGAAATTGACATTTCCTCTGTTGCACCATTGCTGTAATTGTTAAAGTTAAAGGTAAACGAGTGACCAGTGTAATAATGCTATATTACCCCAAAAACTTGCACGGGTAATATTTTTGCATTGGCAATGATTTAATATAACTATCAAATCTTGATGAAATATCGATTCATTATTCAAGTTTCTATTATTACGTAGGTATCTAGTATGTACATCCTCTTTGTTTCTATCATAGAATTTCAGCGGAATTTTTTGCTCCACCAAACTATTTGGATAGACCCACTATCAGAATCGCTATCATCGCCAGATTTTGCTCCCCACAATATTTCGCGTACTAAACATTTTACGCAGGTATTTAACAGAGTATTTGTATTAAAATAGGGCATAGGACGTTATTATTGCAAATCGTTTGACAAATGACAATTAACTATACAGAGTATACACACAGATTACGAAAACTAACCATAACTTTTAATGTTACGGTTAATGTTACTGTTATTCGCGACGTCATATTGACAATTGTTAATTTTATGCAACCTGAAAATTGCTTAACCGAAGATTTGACAGCTGGTTAGACCTTTGTTATTGTTAAAGTTATTTTCTGCAACCCACCCTAAGGTTTCATCTCAGAACAATAACTATAACAATTTTAACGAAGGCGTGATGTTGGCACCCCTGCTTGACAAAATGGTGGACATTCCACAGAAGTATAACAAGCAGAGTTGCCAGATTAGGCGACTTTTCGCCATTTAGGCTACCTCGGAGGGTGTCGGGGCGACCAAAAACTGTGAATGGCGACTGGTCGCCGTTTAGGCTACGCGAATGGCACTCAGGTGCCAATTTGGGCTACTTTGGAAAGGACAATGGCGAAAGCGTATTTATAAAAAAACTATGCGTTTAGAAATTCCATACTTGGTAATCTCAATATAATTATTTTGTATGATTTTACAGCATACCAACTTTAGTGTCTCTAAAAATATATCTGACTAAAAAATGTTCATGAGGAATAACAACAAAGATCTCAGCTTTCTTGCTACATGTTTATTACTATGTATATTCTATTCTATACATTCTTACCAGCTGCCTTTTGGCTGTATAGTTACGGTCATTGCTTATCTCATTTTAGAAAAAAAAGCTATTTCCGTCATTTCGTTTCTAGCATTTTTGTAAAATGTGTGATCATATATTGTGTTGATTGAAAATAATGTAACTGGTCGAGCAACCGTACTGTAGGTTGCTGCGCTCATGCCATGACAGTTGTCTGGTATTTGGGACGGGCGAGTCGCCTGACATCAAGGCAATATATCTGCCCCGGCAGAATTTTCAGATCAGATATTTATCAGAGAGAATGATTATGAAGAAGATGAATAAACATAAAAAAAACAAGTGTTTTATTTTTCTCCAGAACTCGTTTTTATTTAAAAAGAAATCCCGAAATATAGGACTTAGGGTCTGAACGTATTTTCTCCCAATAGTTCCAATAGTTTCAGAGTTTATTAAAATAAACAAATCTGCTATTTCCTATAGTAGTAAAGATAAAAAATGTTTTGATATATACCTAAGCTTGTATAGCTGAGGTAGGTGCATGCCGCGCGCTAGTATGCCGTGTGGCGGATTACCTTCTCCATGTTTAGTGAAATGTTAGGTTCGAATGTGATAAGGGAGGGCCTCACTTGAGAATAAACAGATCACCAAACATTTTGAGTTTCATTATTTATATTATTGTGTAAAAATCAATTCATAAATGTCAACTAAATCATAACCTCAAAATCTTTAAAATGAAAAATCCTTAGTTCTAGACTTTTTTCACTAATAATCTTGATACATAATTGTTTGGGAATTGCTGTTGAATTGTTATATATTTTTTTTTACTTCTAAACGCTACACATTTACATCAACTAAAATCATGTATGGAGACCTGCCATTGTCCTTTGTGTTATAAACCTTGTTTTTGTCGGGATAATCGGGGACCTTTTTTTTTTTTTTTGGTGTTCGCGTCGGCGGCTGGGAGGTTTTTTTTTTTTTATTTTGCTCCTTCGCCTCTCCATATACGGTGCGGCGACTTGAGGCGACTTCATCCGTCAAACATCTGGCAACACTGATAACAAGCAAGGACATTCTGAAGCATCATATTCAAAGAGAATTATAATACTACTAAAAACACAGAAGTATAACAAGCACAGAACTATAACTAGTTCTGTGATAACAAGCAACTGAAAATCATATTTGTCTCTGCTGAAGCACACTCAAGACCGCTATGCTGATTTTTAAATTTTATTAAGGTCTGCGTCGGAAACATTAAGAAATGGTGAAACACGGACGGCGTTGAAAGTGGAGACCCTGTGTGAGTGTGAAAAACGTAAAGAAACCCCATTTATTCCTTTAAAATATGTTCAGTCTCGTATTGCCGCCTTTTCAGTTTAAAAAGTAGGGTTACCAGAGGATTAATGTATTTCATTGAATAAAATTTAAAACATATCAAAAATAATAAACAATAATTTTATAACATCGATTAAGGGAACATAACCTCCTAATTTTGGTTAAACCTCAGAATAATATGTTATTATTTTGAGGCTTCTAGACTAAAATGCCCGCTGCGCATCTGTCAAACGCGCGCGGTGCACCAGCAGTAGACGGTCCCCTGCAGTAATCCACTTCATCTGCTTTACCCCCTCAAATACATCAAAATCGTCTATTCAGAGCGCCTTATAACACCCGGACAAAAAGATAACCTCGGTTGAAAAAACGGGACCTGAATGGAGATTTTTTTACCCGCCCATTTACATTTATTTGAAAGGATTGAACCACCCATATTGACGTTTCCATTGGCATCGCTAACTGCACCAAATACGGAATATCAAACTAAAAGGGCGTATACAATACATTGCCTTCCGCAGTAGGTCGATAACCAGTGAGCATTATCTGATGTCAAAGGTCGGTTTGTTCAGCTCTGTATGTTCCCTCCACCGCCAGTCGCTTGCAGCCATGCTCAGTGAAATCTTCTTTGTGACGTCGCTGTTCTGTGGTGTCGCGTGTAGGACTATTTATTTGGAACACAATACTATAACTCTTGAAGAGGTCAGTAAAATTGTTTGTAAAGTTACAGCTTGTTATGGCAACTTGTTGAAAAGTAAGTTCCCACTGCATAAAGTGTGATTTTAAGGAGTAATTTAAATGATTAAAATCACCTAAAATAACGAAGTAAATTACGACGTAACTTTAGAATTACCTAAAATAAAGAAGATAGGTATAGATTATCGAATGCAGTTTGTGTGTTTTTATTAATAGATTATTTGCAGTAAGTAATAAGAAATAAATTCGTCCTCTTTATATTATCTATGCGTCTACAAGATCCTGTCGGTAATTAAATGTTAGGTATAAAAGCACACGTTATTGTGATTGCGTGGTTGCAGAATGCAGAGATAATAAATGGCAACCTATAGAGATGTATGAACAAACTAGCTACGTACTTTTATCATCACTTTGTTAAAAAAAATACTTAGGTATATTCTGCCTTCTAGCATTGGCGTAACGTGGGTTCTTGCCACTCTAAGGCGCCAAAATGGGTCATTTCAACAAATAATAAGTCACGCGTGCCCCTCGTCACCAAAATTAAATAAAAATAAAGATTTTATTTTACTCATTTTGCCGCCCCCTAAAAGTGCCGCCCGGGGCGGACCGAAACGACTCCCCGGGATGAAAGTAGCCTATAGCACTCAGGAGTAATAGGAAACTCCATTATGGTTTAGTGGTTCCTAAGATTAGCGCGTTTGACCAAACAATCCAATAAACTCTTCAGCTTTATAATATTAGTATAGTTTTGTTTCAGGGCAAAATATTCTTGAAATAGATCTTTTTTAGGCATCGGACTGGTTATTAGTGGATCCGAACTCAGTAATAGCCTGAGATACACATTACACTGTTCTCTCGAAAACATATCAAAGTTTTCGCGATATACGCGGAAATATTTATTCCGGGCCTCTGCTGCTTCTTTTGATAGCTGACCTATTGGTAGGAAAAATTGTCGATTATAGCTGCTCCAATGTATTAGGTAATCTTTGATTAATTATATACCTAGATAGACACTGAACGTTTCAAACGCGTCGAAAAAATAAAAGCGAACTGTTCCCCACTAAATGAGTTTATTTATTTGTTGTTTTCACAGATAATTTTCTACCCGTTTTAATAGAAACCTTATAATATATAATTATGCGCGCACACGAGAATACGCAGAATGATGCAGCGATAGCGTATGCCACAGTTTCCACGCATACTAGCTTAAGAAAAGTTGGCCTGTTTGTTTTAGTTTAATTGCAGCGCGTCACTCTATCTAGGTATATAATTAATCAAAGGTATTAATATTTTTACGTGCTGCGGGTTCGGTATAAACAATTAAACGCCGGTATTGCGATAAAAGCACCAATTAAGATTTTATTAGCACAAAACCACAAGTAAACTAATGAAAACACTAAACTGGATACTACAATATTCGAATACACTTATTAGTTATAGTCACTCAGAGTCAGTACACGTTCACACACAAATCACAATTCACGATATTCGCTTCGAAGTCGCTCGGATTATCGCTCGTAGTCCGCTTATCGCTCGCTCTTGATCGCGTCGTAAACAAGACTGTATGCGCGGTGGCTTTTTTTTTTTTTTTTTTTATCGCGGGCCTATCGGCCAGTAGCCTGACGAGAGTCGGCTTTTCTGGCCACACCGGACTTTAGGGTGAGCGCTTTAGGCACTCGCAACCCTTTAATTTAAGTGACCACGCTGAGGGCAACTCACTAACGGGCTACGGACCTCGGCTTAGGACGGTCACTGGAGAGGATGTGACATCAACGATTAGTGGGGAAGATTGGTTTTTAACCTAATCCTATCCATTTATTTCGTCGGCACGCGGGCCGGAACTGTTAGGGGGGTCGGGGGGGCGACGGGGAACGCGGCGAGGTCCTCGACGGCGAGGATTGAACTGCGGTCTTGTGGAGTGTGTAAGTTTCAAGAACTCGTTCTTACGGCGGATGGCCAGAGTGATATCGTCCTCTGGGTCGGTTAAAACTGAGCGCGGCCGTCTCCATTTGGCGCGGTCGAATGGAGCGCGCGGTGGCGGCCGCGCGCCTCCTTTTATACTCGGCCACAAGTACCATCGTGGTTTGTGGAACATTCTCGAAGGCTTCAGAATAGTCGGGAACTCTCTCGCAAATACAGGGTCATTTTGACATTGCGTTACTAAATGAAACCACATACTTATCTCCCTGAAAATAACACTTTCCAATAAGTAATTTTAACCATAGATGCAAAATAAAAAAGTGTAAGTTTCAAACAAAATAAATATCAATATAAAGTAATTTTCAATGAACACGCAGTTTTTTGGTGAAAATATTCGTTTCTCATGGATGATTTTTGGCACAATGTAGGGTAAAGACGAGTATGTGGTTTCATTTAGTAACGCAATGTCAAAATGACCCCGTATAGGTCAGTTATCGCGTTTCCACGAGCTTCTGGAGACATCGAGACCTTTCGAGAATGTTCCATCGCCGAACTTTCCACATTCGGATAGTCCCACTTGCGCGCGTAACAATATTTTATGCATGGTCAGAGTCGTAGGATGCCATTCATACAGATCTGTGTACTATAAAGCATCTTCCTTCATGTGGCATTTTGCCCATTTATCCTTAAATGTTGATTCAAATCAAGAAAATCTTTGTTTAATTGTTTTTAGGTCATCTGTAGTGCCAAAATAAGTGACTTTCTAAAAAAAATTAAGCTCCGAAATTCGGTAAATTTTGGTCTTTTATTAAGTAATAAAGGTATCTACGGGTAACAATTTTCACACCTGATGTGCTCGAAGTTCCTACAACAAGGAAAGACAATGATTGTTTAACTAATAAGAGATTTTTTTTTTCCACAAAAATCTACATCTTTAAACCTTGGCCTATTTTTTTGAACTGCAGTCTTCTGCAGCCAATTATTGTAACTTTTATTAAGGAAAGGATGGTACGTTACAATAAAAAAAGATTTATGATCCTATCGAACGTGGAAGTACAACAAATTAACTTTCAAAGTTTAAATTTACGTCAAAATGTGTCTAAGAAAACACCCTCTATTTGACACCACCAATTTATATGAATTACAGATTGCGGCTAAGTAAAATATATTATAAATAAGGGAATCATACCCGAGTTATCGAAATCCATAACTTTCATCTCAAAAACTGACCCAGAAGAAGAAATATTCACGTTGAAACTTTTGTTTGCAATAAGCTCTGTTATCACGAAAACAAGCGCAGTGGTTGATAGTCAAGTACCGATGACCTGTATGCGCTCGCGGTGTATCTGTGGTAGGTGGAGGAGGTTGATTAGGATTCTCGGGAGTGTCTTCTAACCCTTAAAAAGCCGTTTTTATGTGTTTACCGTTAGTTTATGAAATTCAATTTTGACCGCATAAATAATAATTATTGGATAAACGACGCGTCGTTTATCTCCTCTCCATCATCGGGAACATATTCACGACATAACTCCCTACAGATTTCCAATGTTTTTTCGATGTTAAGATTTGATTCGAACTCTTTTCTTCGATCTAGAATAAGTGCCTCATTTTCTTCGTATAACTGAAGATATCGCAATTCTGCAAGAATTTCCGATTCTTCATGACGGAACGGAAGGTGCAATGTAACCATTTCTCTCCGATACTCATTGTAGTCTAGACTCATATCATAATTGCGATATCGTATAACTTTTGGTTCTTCCCTGAGTACATAGTCACCCTTGATATTTTTATAGTATTTAGCAACAAACTGAGCAAGAGAAATACCTGCTAAATCTTCAGGTCTATTCTCATACTTGTCGAACCAATTTTCCTTCCATACGTCGGTTGAATCATCTTCTAGTTCACTTAATTCTTTTATTGTCTTCTTTATTCTATGCCTTTCGACGGGCCAAATGGTTGGTATATAGACAATATCAGTTGAACTTTTTGACATTGGCTCTCTCAATAAATACCATGCAGCCTCTTGACTCGTCATCTCAGTGTGTTTCAAAAGATTAATGCTAATATTTTTAGTAATGTCAAATAAATTAAACTCAGGATGTTCATCCATTATTTCAATTATTTGTCTTTGTAAATTGCTAACACCTCTGTTAGTTTTATTAACATATTCGACCAAGTAAGCTGCACAAGAATATTCTTCAGTTATAAATTGGAAATCAGTGTTGGATCTGACAACGTTGAATATAAATGGATTAAATTGATTATTCCACTTTTCACATAGTTCACGTTTTGGAAAAACTCGTGGTCTGTTAATTCCTGCTCGAATAATTTTGTCATATTCGTCATCTGAAGCAATATCATTTCCATCGTAAAACGATTGAAAACCATTGTATTCGTATTTTTCTAAGTTTTTTTGGATTGCATTATATTTAGCCTTGTACTGTTGGAAACCATTTTCAGTATCTGGCATAGGCGTCAAAATCATGGTTTTCTTAACAGGCATGAACGGAGCGTCAAATCTACATTTTTGTTGTCGTCTCGATGCTATATCTTTATAGCAAGTAAAAGTATGCTTATGAGTTTGTAATCGGATATCACCAGAAGCCTCGGCAGCAGATACTGATGTCAGAAAATTGATAAGATCGATAGCTTTATTGTAATCTCTGTTAAGGACGTCTTCTGGGGCATTATCTAACCAAGCTAAAATATGCGCATGTGTACCTCTATGTTGAAAGTCAATTCTTTTAAAGTAATGCAATATCCTGTATTTTTTGAAAGGACTGTGTCTTTTTGATTGCAGTATTTTTAAAAGAATTTGGACTAACTTATTAAAGTATATAGCGCATGTCACGGCATCTTCATTAATAAGGGTGCTTTTCTCAATAAAATGCAAATCTGCAGCCTCTTCAACCGATATTTCCGCATTATTTTTCAAATTATGCAACAATTGTAATAATTTAGGCCATCCAATTTCATTAGCACTTATGGTAAAGAAAACAGTTGGCTTACCATATTGACGAATCATGGAAAAAAGATCTCTTTTTCTTTCTGCCCAATAGTATGCTGAATTCGGGATGGAACGAAGGAATGCCAAATTAGTTTCAATGCAGCCGTGAATATACTCATCAGATTGTATTTGCTCTTTAGTTATTGCAATACCTTGGCCGACATGCTTGAATGCAATATTAAGAGAGTCCTTAATTCTAATTCTCATTATTTTCATAGCCATGTACAACAAGTGTTGAGGGGTTACTCCTCGTCTATCAGATCTCCTAAGTTCACTTGTAGCCATCATGAAGGGTGTCACCGCAAGCCTAAATTCTCTGAATTGCCCCAAATATATTTGTGGAAAAGATAATTCTTCAGCATGTTCATCAAATAGCAAAGTCTTTGGAGCATTACCTAAAAATGAAAGCAAAAGTAAATCATATATCGCACCTTTAGGAAGAAAACGACGCAATTCAAAAACATAAAAAATTGGATTATCGTCATAAAATGACTTCAAACTGGTCCTTTTTTTTATGAAAATATAATAAAAAAGGGACCGATATAATAGTATTGTCCCTTTCCCGCTTGAATATGGCGGTGTTTGAACTATTGTAGTATTGAAAATTTCGTTTTAAGTAATTTTATGCCGATAACTCAATTTTCGAATTTTTTGAATTGTGTCGTTTTCATCCTAAAGGTGGGATATATTTTGTATATTCTTGTTCAATAAATTAAAGAAACATGAAAATAAAAATAAAAAACTACCTTTGCCTGGAGCGATTCTCAAGTACATATCGTCGTTCCACATCAATGTTTGCTGCTGTGCCAATAAACTTTCCTCGATGGGTATTTGTTCTAAAATGTCATTTTCGCCATCTTTATCAAAGATGATTTCATCTTCAACGTCGCTTCTATCAATCAAAAAACCATCGTCAACTGAAACGCCGTAGAACTTGTAAAGAGGAGTATCCTTTAAATATCGTAACCATACTTTTATTTTTCTCTTCGCCACTATACCATACACGTAGCTAGATTTGTGAATTTTTTCCCTTTTAATATGAACTGTTATGGCATGATCATCATCCACTTGTCTTGGTAACTGATGCACCATTGTATTTACTTCGATTGGAACATTTATCACCTGCCCGTATATTCCATATTGACCGTGAACATGCCGAAGCCATCGAATGTGCATAAATGGAATCATTGGCGATATAAGTCTTTCAGTTACCAAATCTAAAGGAAAGTCTTTAAGACAGTCTGGAAGTGGTGGATATTTGAATCCATTGTAAACTGATAGTGGTGGAATACGTCGCTTTTGAATGACTGTAAAGCAAGTCGAACATATTTTTATTTTCAGTATAGCAATGTTTGAGATCAATGTTCTTATAAATTCAATGTTTGGAGTTGCATCGTTATTCTGCAAATATTTCAAATCATTTCTAAACCACAGTCTGTCGCAAATGTCGCAAGCATGACCAAATTCATTTTCAACAAAATCTTTTTCAAATTGTCGATGAGCAGAAGAATTCTGTTGAAAAGTAGAGTATGTTTGAAGATGTATATTAGGTGGAGATGATTCAACAACTTGATAAGGAAAATGCCTTTGACGCACTCTATCTTCGATAGAATTGTAGTTAGAATGTATTGGTAGACTTGAAGGTACATCTCTCGACGATAAATCTGCAATTTGGGAACTACAGATAACTGGTGGAACATTTAGCACAACTCCGGTGGACGGGCCTGCAATTTGTGAAGTATGAATGACTGGATGTACATCTAACACAACTCTGGCGGACGGGCCTGTTTGTAAATTTGATGTTCTTTTTTTATCTCGATACCGCTTAGAATATTCTTTGTTTTTCTGCTTTTGTTTTCTTTCATCTTCTTTTTTCTTTTCATCATCAGAGAAGTAAGGCGTAAAGTGCAGCTCACGAAGATCAAGATGAATCCAATTATGTGTATCATTTGCTTTAAAATGACAGAAGCGAGTGTCTTCATTTTTTGAAATTACATTAACATAGTGGTAATGCACACAAATATTTTGATTGTAAATTTTTGCAAACAAGTATAAGCAATCCAAATCTCCATATTCATGGTTACTTGAGAGTATGTTATATGCATCCTGTGGATTGTGGCAGGAGTTCAAGTAAGGTGAATCACGTAACTGTCTTCTCAAATCACAAGTCAAAATTTGAAGTTTCAGAACACGTATGAGTGAGTGGAATAGACAATTACCATCACCTGGAATATCTGTGTTTCTGTGTAGAATGACTTTAGGGGTAATGCATTCGTGACTCTCTTCATATATATGAAGTTTTTGGGTGAGGAATTGGTTTTGTTCGAGCTGTACATTTTCTAAATTTTGAGAAGCCCTGCATTGCACAACATTCTCTTGGTCTTCATTACTGTCCAATTTCTTTCTTTTTCTGCGAAAAAACAAAGAAATCATAAAATAAAATAATAACAATATGAATCATATATATTACAAATTTACAATATTTAAAATATGAAAGTAAATTACATTTGCAAATCATCCAATTTCTTTTGGGACAATTCTTCTACATTTTTGTCATTTTCCTTCAAATCTTTTGTACGTTGATAATATGCCCTTTGATTCTCACGATGTCTTTTTCTTTTTTTTTCTGCTTTTTCTTCCTTCGAATCTTTTTTCTTCAAATCTTTTTGACGCTGACGCCATGCCCTTTGATATTCCTTTTTTTTTATTTTATTTTTTATTTCTTTAGTTTCTCTGAAAAACGAAGATTATTCATTATTATTTTATTTCACTTATTTTTATTTGAAACTATTTTTTTGGTATCGTATTTTTTAATGATTTTATACGGAATACACGTTTTTACACTCGATAAGCTTATGTGGTCAGTATCACAATTGATACTACTAATATAAATCAAATAAGTCGCTAAAATTTGTCGCGCGTATTTTTTCTGCTTACCACCGTGCTTTTAATGCAGCTTCTCACATTAAAAACCTACACCGCACAGGTGCTTATTGTGATGTTATGAAAATATAGGTTAATGCTATAAAGTATAAACATATTACAAATATTACATCTATAATGTGTAGGTACACATATCGCACATTTAGAACGAAAACGACACAATTAAAAAAAATCAAAAATTGAGTTTCTTCTTAAAATTATTTAAAACGAAGTTCTCAATACAACAATAGTTCAAACACAGCCATATTCAAGCGGGAAAAGGACCAAACTGTTATATCGGGCCTTTATAATTATATTTTTATAGAAAAGGGACCAGTTTTAAGTCATATTATGACGATAACTTAATTTTCGATTGTTTTGAATTGTGTCGTTTTCGTTCTGAAGGTGCGATGTGTATATTTTTATAAAGTACTCACTCATTTTCTTTCACTATTTCTTCGTCACTCTTTTCATAAATAGATGCACTTTGTTCAATTTCCATGTTTTAAATACTTAAATACCCTTTTTTTTTTTTTTTTTTTTTTGTTTTGGCCCTACCGGCCAGTAGCCTGACGCGAGTCGGCTTTTCTGGCCACACCGGACTTTCGGGTGAACGCTTTAGGCGCTCGCAACCCTTGATTTAAGTAACCATGCTGAGGGCAACCCACTAACGGGTTACGAACCTCGGCTCAGGACGGTCACTGGGAGAGGATGAGACATCAACGATTAGTGGGGAAGGTTGGTGTTTAACCTAATCCTATCCATTTATTTCGTCGGCACGCGGGCCGGAACTGTTAGGAGGGTCGGGAGGGCGACGGGGAACGCGGCGAGGTCCTCGGCGGCGAGGACGGAACTGCGGTCGTGTGGAGTGTAGGAGTTTTAGGAACTCGTTCTTACTGCGAATGGCCAGAGTGATATCGTCCTCTGGATCGGTTAGGACTGAACGCGGCCGTCTCCATTTGGCGCGGTCGAATGGAGTGTATATTGACGCTTTGCGGACTAACGTATTTGGGTGTTTAACCGCCCGGTCGAAGTAGCGTTTGCTGGTCATTTGCATGAAATGCCTGATGGTCGGCATGTTAGTATCCACGTGGAGGTTGCGATTGCGAACGTACCACGGGGCACCAAGAGCGTGTCGAAGAAAAATGTTTTGCAATACCTGCATACGCTTGAGACGAGCAGGCGGTATATGGGCGAACACGGGCGACGCGTATGTCATGATCGGTCTAATACACGTGGTAAAGATCCTAATCTTGTTGCGGATGGACATTTTGCTTTTCCTATTTATGAGCCAATGCAGTTGGCTCATCGCGAATGCGGCTCGCGCACGTACCGCATTTACGTGTGGGATGAAGGTCAACTTCTGATCAAGGGTCACTCCTAAATATTTGGCTTTGTCCGTCCAGGGGATTACCTGGTTGGACATGCGGACTGAGTTGTGAGGCACATGGACTCTCCTTTTCAAAGTGAACAGGATAGCCTGGCTCTTTGTGGGATTGACGGTGATTCGCCATTTGCGGAACCACTCACTGAGCTTGTCGGCGGCGGCCTGCAAAGTGCGCACCACATTGTCGGGGTCTCTACGTGAGGCGTAGGTTGCGGTGTCATCGGCAAAGAGCGCCAAATGGGCGTTTTTCGGTTTAGGGATATCGCTGGTGTACAGCGAGAAAAGAAAAGGTGAGAGGGCGGAGCCTTGCGGGACTCCAGCCGTGATGGCGTGACGGGAAGAGAGAGTACCCTCCACGCGATATTTGAAACCGCGATTCGACAAAAAATCTCGTATGATGTGCACGAGTTGAGTGGGCACGTTGAGAGTGTACAGCTTGTAAAGCAAGCCGTTGTGCCACACCCTGTCGAATGCTTTTTCAATATCGAAGAAGAGAGCACCGGTGGGCATGCCTATCTTGAATTTGTCGTAAACGTGCTCCGTGATGCGGAGCACCTGATTTACGCAACTGTGCCTAGCACGAAAACCAAACTGTTCGGGAGGGATCAGATTGTTGTTGTGAGCGACTATTTTGAGGCGGTCGAGGACGATCCGCTCGTAAATTTTGCCCAGAGTACTGAGCAGACTGATTGGCCTATAAGAGGACGGTTCGGATGCGGGTTTTCCCGGCTTATGTATACCTATCACAACTGCCTCCTTCCAGACCTCTGGGAAGAGGCAGTTTTGAAAAGCAGCATTGAATATCGCGGTGAGCGTTACGACCAGATGCTCCGGAAGCATCTTAATCATACGGGTAGGGATCCTGTCGCCCCCGGGGGCTTTTCGTCTTTTGAGCGCCTTGATCAGAGCGATGACTTCTTCGATCGTCACCGGTGCAAGGGGATCGGGCGGCGGCGGGTCGACGACCGGGTCGACGACGTTGGCGGTATCGGTATCGTTTATCGGTCGCGTCTTAAATACCCGAATTTTACAATTATACAGACGGTCGAGCCATCAGCAGTCACCATGCGTGGATGCGCGAGAGAGGGGGATATTACTTCCTCTCCTACGCCGCGCCGGCGGCCACTCTCTCTCCGTTTTACGAATTTTCGATCAGGTCACGTGTCCTGACGCGAGTTCAACATTTTATACCCATCCCAAGAAAACTGCTCAACGCCGCTAAACAAGTTTTCACTTCAAAAATGGGCGTTTTATGTTGAGAAAGTGTAGTAGGAAAAAGCGAGGGAAACGTTCGAACTTGGCGGGTGTTTTATTTCGGATTCAATAAAAAAAAAAAAAAATGTATATAAAGTTAGTCTGTTAAGTTGTATATATCTTTACTTATTTATTTAATTTTTATTGAATATGAAGAAACATAAATTTTGGTAAGTTTTTCTTTTAATAAAATTTATATATTATGAGTGGGACGAAGGAGCCCCTAGTCCCTGGGGGTGACGTTCCTGAACCGGCGCAATTCATTACCGTTAATACTGCCTCTAGCATGGACACTGACTGCTCAGTTTCTAATACAAATAAAAGAAAACGGACACACCTACATAGAGTATACAAATAAAAGAATTAATCCAATGGCAATAGACTCTGGCAAATGTGGCTGTTGTTGTGTAGACAGTGATGAGAAGTACTCTAGCAATCCATCTTCACAAGTGTTGCCGTCTCAGGTTGTCCCACCTACCCCTACCCTTCTAATTGCTCCTGCCTCGTTTAGTGACGTTGGTAGAAAACTATATTCCACCGTAGATACATCTCCTTTTGAAATATATGTGGTTAAATGTGTTTCTGAAGATTCTAATTCTAAAGATATTAGCTTCCACCCAATATGCTTTGGTCGTTTTTTGCACAAATACAAAATTGATAACATAGTTCAAGGTAGCGTAAAATTAATTGGTCATAATAAAATCTCCATAGCATTTTCCACATTTATGTCTGCTAACACATTTTTGAATCATACAGGATTGACTGAAAAAGGATATGAATGAGGCTTATGTTCCAACATTTAATATAACAAGAATGGGACTTGTACGGGGTATTCCATGTGACATAAAAAAGGTGTGAGGTAAAAGAAAATATAAGAGTTCCCTTGGGCTGCGGAGAAATTATTAAAGTAAGACGTTTAAATTATAAATCCATAGATGATGGGTCAATTATATGGAAACCGTCACAAACTGTAGTGTAAACATTTGATGGTCGGGTCCTTCCCACTCGCATATTTATGTGCTACAATGCACTTAAAGTTGACTTATATATATATATCCGACTATTCAATGCTATAATTGTTATTGTTATGGTCACACTAAAAAAAGTTGCAGATCAAAGCCAAGGTGCTATGAATGTGGTCAAGAACATACTGCTTCATCTTGTGACTGTGAGGTAGATGATAGTTATTGCTGTCTATGTGGTGGCCAGCACTTTGCTATCAGCAAGTCTTGCCCTGAAGCCACTAGCCAATCTAATATAAAAATTTACATGGCCCAAAATTGAGTATAATATTCTGAGGCTTCTAAAATCCATCCTCCAGTTGTAAAATCATATGCTGACACTTTAAAGTATACTGAACCTCCTCGCAATGCCAGTACTGAAGATTTCAAATATTCCATTAATGCACCTTCACAGAACAAATCTTATAGGAAAACTATTCTTCAGAAACCCCATCCTCCTGCGAAGTCTGTGAAAGGGAACGACCGCGCAGCTCATCAAGCTGTCGTGAGTGACTATAATTCACAGTCTTATTCCAATGGTTGTGCTCTCTCGTCCAAAACAGATGATGACAACTGTTCTTCGTTAGAGTCTCAACCTATGATTGATTTAATTATTGCTCTAATTGAATAATTGTCACAAACCACTTTACCGTCCTACGTTACACTACTATTTCAAAAGATAACACAGTTAATCAGTAACTTTGGCTCACTTAAACAACATCCTACAATGGAATTGCCGAAGTGCAATTCAAAATAAATCTGATTTAATTTATCTATTAAACAAATATAGCCCTAGTTTAGTAGCTCTAAGTGAAACATGGCTTAAACCGGAATTTAGGTATAGAATTCCAGGTTTGAATACATGAAATTCATGAAGATTGAAGATGGATCAGACCAAATGTTTTTTTGTTTTATTAATTTATTCTTGTCCTTGGATACAAGTCCTTCAGACGCATACTTATTTCTTTTTCTATCCTCAGTAGTATGTCGAGGTAAAGTAGTGGCAACCTTACCAAAACTTTATCGAGGAGTTTTGGCGGCAACAAAACAAACACTTGATTAGCACAGTTATTTCAATTCACTTCATTTGAGCCCTTTAATAGCACTATATTGGATAATATACCACCATAATTGTGCAATATAACACTAAGTATCACCAAAATAATGAATTAAAACAAGAGCACTTCATAACACTTCCAAGTTCCCGCCAAAACTCCTCAGAAGCCGCAGATCAGATGGGTATGGTAGTGTTGCTATACGCATCAAAAACTCCCTAAGCTTTACACCCTTTAATTTACCTTCTCACCATAATGATTTTTCTGTAGTTGCTGCTTTAGTTAATAATATTTGCTTTGTCTCAATTTACATTCCTCGTCCCTGTCCTTTTATATTTCGTGAAGTAAATAATATTATTTCTATATTACCGAAACCTTTTTTTAATTTTGGGGGATTTTAATTCCCATCATGTGTGCAATAAATGTTTTATTATTATTATTATCATCAATCTTAGGGCTGTTCTAAAACAAAAACTTGTGGAAGAGTCCTCATGGATATAATAAATGATCATAATTTATTTGTTTTAAATTCTAATCCTAATTAAGGTCTCAGTGCCATTAGTTCACCAAGCCTAGCTTCTTCTCTTACTTGGGAAATTCTCTCTTATTCTCGTGGTAGTGATCACTTACCAATTCTGATTAGCTTTACTCATACCACAAAAACTTCTGTTTCGCGATCACCACGTTTAAAATATGTATTAAAAGATGTAGATTGGAATGAATATAAAATACGACTTGATAAAAAAATCTCAAATCTTCCTGAGGGCTCTCACAAAAATAATGACTGTGGTTGCGGATGAGATTTTTCCCATTAAAACACCAGAATCACCAGAATCCCTTCTCCACCATGGTGGGACCGAGAGTGTATAGAAGCTGCAAAGAAAAGAAAAGAAGCCGAAAGGGCTTACTGCCAAAATATGACTTCTGAAAATTTTGATTACTACACGCTGGTTTCGAAACAGGCGAAAAATTTATTTCAAAAGAAAAAATCCGAAAGCTGGAAATCATTTTGTCATTCTATTTTCCCCGATACTCGTCCATCATTGGTTTGGCGAAATATTCGAAGATTTCGATCAGCATTTAGTTATTATTCTGTCTGTGCACTCTCGCCTTCCTTAACAGAAAATATTTTAGACCATTTGGCTCCTCCTTCTTGTCCACAACAACTTTGTCCATCTGCGGTCATAAAGAAGTCGGTTAAAAAAGACTTAAACTTACTATTTTCACTATTAGAGCTCAAAGGTGTTTTAAGTGGCGTCAGAGATTCTTCCCGGGTGTAGATGGTATTCCCTATTCTTTTTTTTTGTAATCTTAGTAAAACAGCATTACTTTATTGTTTAAACAAATATCGTCAAACTGCAAATATCGTCAAAGAGGTTATATATATAATTATTCTGTGCGTGTGTATGTCACTGAACTCCTCCTAAACGGCTGGACCGATTTTAATAAAAAAAATGTGTGTCTTCAGGTGGATTCGAGGATGGTTTAGATTAACAATTGGATCCGGTAGGTGGTCTATGCTCGGGTTCTAGGATTTTATTTCCTTTTTAGGGCAGAACAATGGCTGTCGGGCCGCTAGTTTATCATATTTTTGCTTTGTTTCTGATAATTAGTTGTTTTGTTTCTAAAGTGAATTTAATGATTTTAAGTGTATGTTGTACGTCGCAGCTTCATTGACACGATTGTTTGCGTAAACACTTTCGTAAGAAAATGTTGACTACCAGGGAACCACATGTCATATTTTGTTTATTTTGTTTATATTTAGTTAAATACCTTAACCAACGGAGTATAGTGAATAATAATTATTATATTGTATACTAGCTTTTCCCCGCGGCACCGCCCGCGTTATAAATTTTTTTGAGGATAAAAGTCCCGCTTTATATTTTCTCGAGATGAAAGTAGCCTATGTGTTAATCCAGGACATGATCTATCCGTGTGCCAAATTTAATCGAAATCCGTTCATTAGTTTTTTGCGTGAAAGAGTAACAAACATACATACATCCATACAGAATGTATGGAACATTCTTACAAACTTTCGCGTTTATAATATTAGTAGGATTACATATCGAGTCGCGTCATAAAATCCTACTCGAGTCGCATCACTACTTAGCACCAAATTGGGTGATTGTATCTACTTACAAGTTACAAATCGCAGGTAGAACGCAATATTACGACACTTTGCTAAAATTAGGGCTGCCATCACCTAAATTGCTGACGCCGGATTAACACGGCAAAAATCCCGGACATTTGGGCGAAATATAGGGTTTTCCCCGGACAACTCTGAAAATTTTTTTTTGTAACAAAAATAAAAACATCGTTATAATTTTTTAATATTTCGCTTTGCTATAAATAATTTGAATTTCCCCTGGACTGGACACTTTTTAAAAACCCCTGCAGGACGGCCCCCGGACGCCCTTCAAACTATGACAAATCCGGGGAAATCCGGATGGATGGCAGCCCTAGCTAAAATGAATGTTATATCCATTGTTAATTGTTATATCATACAAGCTTTTGCGCGCGGCTCCGCCCTCGTGGAAAAGTTTTTCCGGGATAAAAAGTAGCCTACATCACTCGGAGTAATGTAACTTCCTATTAGCGAAAGAATTTTCAAAATCGGTCCAGTAGTTCCAAATTAGCGCGTTCAAACAAACAAAAAAAATCTTCGGCTTTATAATATTAGTATAGATGAATGAGTTTTCCCGGGATAAAAGTCCCGCTTTATATTTTCCCGGGATAAAAAGTAGCCTAAGTTACTCCTTATTACATTAGCTACCTGCCAATAAAAGTCCCGTCAAAATCGGTCCATCCACTTCAGAGATTAGCCGGAACAAACAGACAGACAGTCAGACAAAAATTGTAAAAAATGTTATTTTGGCGTATGTACCGTATATATATTCATATACATGTAGTAAAAAACGGTTATTTCAATATTACAAACAGACACTCCAATTTTATTTATATGTATGTATGTATAGATGTATAGATAATTAGATATGCGACTACGCGTTATAATAAAAAAAATATTAAACAACATCGCGCAAAAATAAATCGTGACGCGAGCTTACACTAGTATTTATCGATCAAGCCTTGACCGGTACGTTATACAAAGTAGATTAATCAGTATCGTGATGATAAGAATGGGACTGGACTACCACAGTAGTACTTTGTGTAAGTATTATTCAATAATGCAAATAAAGTATCATATACCGTTAGTTTTTGTTTCAATAAAATATTAAAGTTTGTTAGAACTAAAAAACACACATCACGCCTTTATCCTCGACGGGGTAGGCAGAAGAGCAACCAGGGCACCCACATTTCGAACAGTGAATCAAGCACTCGATTCATGGTTTAAGTTTGGTTCCGAGTATAATGAGTTCCTGTATCTAACATTTCGCTTTTGAAGGTTACATTTCTGAGGAAATATGGTTACATGGAGGAGGGCGAAGGTGACTTCAGTGTGGAAGCGGACTTCGCGTACACCGACTTGTCCGTCGAAGAAGCGCTGAAGAAGATGCAGGCGTTCGCTGGTCTGCCACAAACAGGAACTTTGGATACTGAGACTAAAAAGGCAGGTTATGAGTTAAACCACTTCACTGGTGGTAGGTCTCTCATTATGTAAGAGGCCGTCTGGGTGGGTACCACCGCAATGTCTATTTCTACCGCCAAGCAACAGTACATGCACTGTTGTGTTTCGGTTTGAAGGACATTGTAGCCAGTATAACTACTGGACATAATGAGACTTAACATCTAATGTCTCAGGATGACGAGCGCAGTGGAATGCCACACAGTACTTTGTAAGTCAAGTTGCTGGATGGTGTTGCTACTGTTTATGGGTGGTCGTATCGCTTACCATCAGGCGAACGGCATGCTCGTCTCGTCATTCTATGCTATTAAAAAAAAAAAAAACCACAGATGTAATTATTTTTTAAAAATAGTTAATTCATTGAAATATATCTATTTTGCGGATTTTATCGCGGTTTTGTAATTAATATTTTCTCCCGACCTTTCGAAGGCTTTGCAGCACTTCGTGGTCACGGGCCGGACTGACTTTTATTTCAATGTCTAACATTCGCATAAATATAAGAAGTCATAATAGTTAATTCGATTTACTGAGGCTAGATGCAGGCTTTTGACAGGTCCGTCTGGAAATCTTTAGGGGAAGCCTATGTTCAGCAGTGGACATCATGTGGCTGATGATGAATTGAATTGACTGAGGATCCTAGCGTAATACCTACACCCACGTAATAATACTGTGGCTAATAATAAAAAAAAAAATGAGTTGTGCCATCGACAGCGTATCTGACTAATCTACTTTAATAATTTTGCTCATAGCTCTTCAGGAGGAAACGTTGTGGAGTAAAAGATATTATAAAAAGTGAGTCCAAGTCCAACCAAATATCTAGAAACAAACGATACATTCTACAACGCGGATGGAACAAGCACAGTATTACTTATAGGTAAGTAATCAATTATTTTCCGATTTTCCCATAGTTTTCATCAAAATAGGTTCAATCGTTTGGGTTTTAAATCAAAATTACTAGTATAAGCATATCATCCAAATAAACCAAATTGCGTATTTTTCTTTCCTGTAACTTCTCCAGTGGTGTTTTTGTGTTAGTTTCTGTTGGGTCTATTTATTTCTAAACCAAAAAAGAAAAAACGATTAAATAGAAAAAATAAAACAGTTTGGTTTTATGCACCCATATTTATTCCGCTACGTTATGACCTAGTTATTTGCATGCTTTGGTAGCATGGATATAAGATGTTGTGTGTTTGGTAGCGTAGTTGCATTGTGTACTTATGCGGCACAAGCGCCGTGCGTGTTTTGGGTCCGATCCCTTGGCAAAATGATATAGGGTTTTCTGCTGAGTGTCAGATCGTAGTCTAGTGCGCGATAAATAGCAATAGGCCATACTTTTAATATGTTAAAAAGGAAGTCCACTCCTGAACATAGGCGTCCCTTGAAGATTTCCAAACTGGCTTGTAGGAAGTGGCATGCGAATAATGCGACAGTAAATAACGCATACTTACGCCTTTTATACTCGGAGGGGTAGGCAGAGACGCAACTAGTGCACCTACTTTTCGCCGTGCGTATTCCGTCCCATGATGTGATAGGGGGCGAGCCTATCGCCATATCGGGCACAAATTCCAAGGTCCGAGCTGATACTGATTAGAAAAATCGAATATCACTTTCCCCGATCCGGGGATCGAAACCGAGACGTCATTGCAGCCGTACCGTAATACAACTACGCCACCGAGACAGTAAATAAACAAAAATAAAAACCTTCCCAGGGTGCTGAACGGGTCGAGCACACTGGACAAGAGTCGCGTGGAGGTGCTGATAGCGGAAGGGCTGGCGGTATGGGCGCCGCACGGCATGCTGCGCTTCAAGAAGGTGGAGTCGGGAGCCGCTGACATCAAGGTGTCGTTCGCTGCTGGTGATCACGGGGATGGGTGAGGATTCGCTGTTTATTTTCGGCGTGGGATATTGAAATTAATGTCTCTTTCTTGCAGTGTAGTTCTGTTCCAGTTTGAAGGACATTGTAGTCAGTATTAGAAGGATTTGTGGCTTAAAGATACCCCCAGTCCCCAACCGACATGTCGCTCTTGAGACCCTGAAAACGAGGTTACTTCTAGACTATCTTCAGCTCCGGCAATAAAAATGTGATAATTGATTGGTCTAGGTTCCCGTTCGACGGGCAAGGTCGGGTCGTGGCGCACGCGTTCCCTCCCCCCCACGGCGCTATACACTTCGACGACGACGAGCTGTGGGGCGGAGACCCTGACGCCGAGGACGATGACATCACGGACTTCTTTGCCGTGGCCGTCCACGAGATAGGACACGCGCTCGGCCTCTCGCACTCCAACGATAAGGCGTCTGTCATGTACCCTTACTATCAAGTACCTACAGAGAAACTGCAAATGGACGATATACTCGGCATGCGGGAATTGTACCGTAAGTTTTTTTAGAAATGACTTATTCAAGTGCCTCTTCAATGTTGAAGGATGGCCGTCAGCTTTTTGTTAGAAACGACTAGTTTTATGGGTAATTTTAAACGTTCAGTTTATGCTTATGTACCTAGATAGGACAATATATCTAGGAGTTATCACACTATCTAAATAAAACCTGAAGAGTTTCTTATGAATAGCGATAAATATCGCACCTTTAGAACGAAAACGACACAATTCAAAACAATCGAAAATTGAGTTATCGTCATAAAATGACAAGAGTCCGTATACGATATTGCCGCGCATGAAAATAGGTATTTATCGAGCGGCGGGAGCGGCGGGAGCGCCGGGAGCAGTAAGCATCACACGTGTTTCACGAGTCACAACACGGACAGCCGATGCGTCCGCGTATAACGGTGTTGATACTTGCATTATTATATTCATAAGTTCGTCGACTATAACACTAACTTGTAAACCCTACTTAGCTGTAATAGTTTTCCTTTTAACTACGTTCAGTGTACACTATGTGTACTTTATTATGTAAGAGGCCGTCTGGGTGGGTACCACCGCAATGTCTATTTCTACCGCCAAGCAACAGTGTGCATGCACTGTTGTGTTTCGGTTTGAAGGATATTGTAGCCAGTATAACTACTGGACATAATGAGACTTAACATCTTATGTCTCAGGATGACGAGCGCAGTAGAATGCCACTCAGTATTTTGTCAGTCAAGGTGCTGGATGGTGTTGCTACTGTTTATGGGTGGTCGTATCGCTTACCATCAGGCGAACGGCATGCTCGTCTCGTCATTCAATACAATAAAAAAAAAAACTTGATTTTAAAAAAAATTTGGCCTTTAAATCGTAATATTTCACAAACGAATCTATAATAGAAAAATAATGTTCACACACCCTCAAGTTTTGAAAGACCTATCCAACGACAACCCACACAATGGGATAGACGAGAGAAAAAAATCTAGATTTCAGTAGTTCAGTACTATTTTTTTTTCTTTAACGCATAGTTATTTAATATCTCTGAAATACAAAATAGCAACGAAATAACATACAAATACCCACTTTATACAGTATTCATCAATATTTAGTAGTCAATTTTAAAGCATCAAAACTTCTTGATCGTCGTATACCGTTCGCTTAGTTCGCCGCACCTTGGGCCTATTCAGCAAAAAAAAACGGACAAAAAAATCAAATCCCAAGTGAATTAAAAAAAATCAAAGTAGTAATTTCATATAACTGAATATGCCATTTGATTGCTACATTAAATAGTAACTAAAATATTATTTAGGTATTTTATGTTGAGAAGTAAATCGACTACAACCGTTTTTCTTGTATGGAAAGCTACTCATACAAGAAAACTACGTATGAATATCTCGTCATTTCCCTTCTGACATTTTTATGGCATAATCTTATTACTATTTGCCTCAGAACAATAAATAGTCATAGAAGCCATACTAAATAGCCACTAAATATATATATATGTATATCAATACTATTTTACTTAACTACTTACTATTTAACTTACTTACAGAAAAATGTTATTATAATATTCAAGACTATTTACAGGATACAAATATAACTGCTAATATATGATGTCCCATTAAGTACTAAGACAGTAATATACATGTATTGATTTACGCCACTTAATTAGAGGCTACAGTTGTTTCAATTACATTTATTAAGAATAGAGTTAAAAGTTTATATTTTTGTTTAAAATACTATATTAATAACAAACTTTATTCTTAGATATATTTTATGAGTGGTTTTGTTAATTAATTTTATTCTAGATCTAAGGATATATTTTATAAATATTTATATGCTCTTGTAGCAGATTTCGGCGACCTGTAATTATGTAAGACCAATAAGACCCGATTTCATAAATAAATAATTTGAATTTTAATTTATTATAGCTTTGATAAGGTGTCAGAAAGAGATGTATACTCATTATGTATTTGAATTTTACTTGGTTGTGACAAGTTTTAACGTAACTTTTTTATGCTAGTTATGTGACAAAGTCGAATTTAAAAATATCGATAAATAAAAACGTTTTTCACGTACACTACGTAATTCATATAATTGCGACTTATATATTTGCCTTTTTAACAAAGGTGATTAACAAAATGCTTAAAATGGCGGGTTCAAAATAAAACGACACTTTTAATGACAAAATATTTTATTAGTTTAAGACTAAATAAAAAACTAATAATTTTGGAGTCGCCTGAATGAATTTCAGATAAAAATGGTGTAGGTTTCTGGTTTTGATGGAACACAAATTAATAATAATAATGCTACCAGCCCTGTATTAAACACTGCCCACTGCTGAGCACGGACTTCCTCTACTACTGAAAGGGGTTAGACCTTCGTCCATCACGCTGGCCTAGTGCGGGTTGGCAGAACGGTCTACCAATGTCCGCAGGTTCAAAACCCAAGGCACACACCTCTGACTTTTCGACGTTACGTGTGTATTGTTTATCAATTATCATTCGTTTTAACGGTGAAGGAAAACATCGTGAGGAAACCTACATACCTGAGAAATCCCCATAAAAATTTCGAGGGTATGTGAAGTCTGCCAACCCGCACTAGGCCAGCGTGGTGGACTAAGGCCAAAACCCTCTCAGTTGTAGAGGAGATCCGTGCTCAGCAGTGGCCAGTATATAATACAGGGCTGACTGCATTGTATCGAAATTGACGTTTCATCTCATGACTTGAAATAAATAAAAACGATGAAGTATTAATTGTTTCACTCACTCTCGTACAGAAGCTGTATTATCCGCGATGCATAATATGATGTTTTGCTACTTTTATTTTAGTTCGATATAGTTATTATAATTAACTTGAGCTATTTGCCAAATTTTCTTCAAAGATACCTGGTACTTACAATTTTTTTGCACTTTTTGAGATATGATGAAAGTAGTGAAACACACTACGTGTTTTTGGAGAATACGTGGCAAGTAGTAATCTTATGCCATAAAAATGTTAGAACGAAAATGGACAAAAATTACAAGATATTCTTATGCATATTATGTAGCTTTCCAAACAAGAAAAAAGGTTTTAGTCTATTTAGTCTTAAATCAATCTTAAAATACCTAAAGATAATTTTAGTTATAAGGTATATAATGGCGGTCTGGCGAGAGCGCTTTTTTTTGTTTTTTTTTATTTTTAACGCGGACCTAACGGCTAGTAGCCTGACGAGAGTCGGCTTTTCTGGCCACACCGGACTTTAGGGTGAGCGCTTTTGGCACTCGCAACCCTTTAATTTAGGTGACCATGCTGAGGGCAACCCACTAACGGGTTACGGACCTCGGCTCAGGACGGTCACTGGGAGAGGATGAGACATCAGCGATTAATGGGGAAGATTGGTTTTTAACCTAATCCTATCCGTTGCTTTCGTCGGCACGCGGGCCGGAACTGTTAGGGGGGTCGGGGGGGCGACGGGGAACGCGGCGAGGTCCTCGACGGCGAAGACGGAACTGCGGTCTTGTGGAGTGTGTGAGTTTCAAGAACTCGTTCTTACGGCGGATGGCCAGAGTGATATCGTCCTCTGGATCGGTTAAAACTGAACGCGGCCGTCTCCATTTGGCGCGGTCGAATGGAGTGTAAACGGACGCTTTGCGGATTAACGAACTAGGGTGATTTACCGCCCGATCGAAATAGCGTCTGCTGGTCGTTTGCATAAAATGCCTGATGGTCGGCATGTTGGTGTCCACGTGGAGGTTGCGATTGCGAACGTACCACGGGGCACCAAGAGCGTGTCGGAGAAATTTATTTTGCAGTACCTGCATACGCTTGAGACGAGCAGGCGGTATATGGGCGAATACGGGCGACGCGTATGTCATAATCGGCCTAATACACGTGGTAAAGATCCTAATCTTGTTGCGGATGGACATTTTACTGTTCCTATTTATGAGCCAATGTAGTTGACTCATCGCGAATGCAGCTCGCGCGCGTACCGCATTTACGTGTGGGATGAAGGTCAAACTCTGATCAAGGGTCACTCCTAAATACTTGGCTTTGGCCGTCCAGGGGATAACCTGGTTGGACATGCGGACTGAATGATGAGGCACATGGACTTTCCTTTTCAAAGTGAACAGGATAGCCTGGCTCTTTGTGGGGTTGACGGTGATTCGCCATTTGCGAAACCACTCACCGAGCTTGTCGGCGGCGGCCTGCAAATCGCGCACCACATCGTCGGGGTCTCTACGTGAGGCGTAGATTGCGGTGTCATCCGCGAAGAGCGCCAGATGGGCGTTTTTAGGTTGCGGGATATCGCTGGTGTACAGCGAGAAAAGAAAAGGGGAAAGAGCGGAGCCTTGGGGGACTCCGGCCGTAATGGTGTGTCGGGAAGAGAGAGTTCCCTCCACGCGATATTTGAAGCCGCGATTCGACAAAAAGTCTCGTATGATGTGCACGAGCTGAGTGGGCACGTTGAGCGTGTACAGCTTGAAAAGCAAGCCGTTGTGCCACACCCTGTCGAATGCTTTTTCAATATCGAAGAAAAGAGCACCGGTAGGCATGCCGCATTGAAATTTGTCGTAAACGTGCTCCGTGATGCGGAGCACCTGGTTTACGCAACTGTGCCTAGAACGAAAACCAAACTGCTCCGGAGGGATCAGATGGTTGTTGTGGGCGACTATTTTGAGGCGGTCGAGGACGATCCGCTCGTAAAGTTTGCCTAGCGTACTAAGTAGGCTGATTGGCCTATAAGAGGACGGCTCTGATGCGGGTTTTCCCGGCTTATGGATACCTATCACAACTGCCTCCTTCCAGACCTCTGGGAAGAGGCAGTTTTGAAACGCGGCGTTATATATAGATGTGAGAATTTGGACTAGATGCTCCGGAAGCATCTTGATCATACGGGTAGGGATCCCGTCGCCCCCGGGGGCTTTTCGTCTTTTGAGCGCCTTGATCAGAGCGATGACTTCTTCGATCGTCACCGGTGCAAGGGGATCGGGCGGCGGCGGGTCGACGTCCGGGTCGACATTGGCGTTTTGGTTTATCGGTCGCGAAATAGAGATCGGCGGTGGCCGTACCGCGTTCCTACTTTCGACGAGTGAATTAACCGCAACAAGATCGTCGTGGTCTACTGGTATTGATGTGAGGGAACATTGAGACTCCAGGCTGTCGGCCAGCAGTTCCGCTTTCTCGTCGTCATCAAACGCCGGGCGTTGATTCGGACGATTGAGCGGAGGCATGGAGGCCACATCGTTTCTCCTGAAGGAACGACACAGCTGCCAGAAGGCCTGGTGAGGCGAGAGCGCGAAGTGCATCTCCTAATATACCGCAAGATTTGCGTTTTTTTACGACTCTGTTAAGTTATTTATTTGCTAATATATTAATTTAATTTTACGCACACCAATAGTATTAGATGTATAGTTTATAGCGCTATTTTTATTTTTAGAAAAAAATACTGAGTTTACTGACATTCAGCGTTACTTTTGGACGTATATTCTCGAAAATTTCACGACGTTAATACTTTAATTTTGTATGATTTTACATTGAAAATAAAGAAATTGTCTCGTTTATTTTTTAGGCCACTTTTATAACAATAAACAGAAATTTTCGTTAGTTACTTTAAAGCACGATTTTGGTTGAAAACGGCAACAAGTTTGAGTCTCCGTACAACAAAATTTCTGAATCAGACGTTGGAACTTGGTGGATAGATTGAAATTAAAGAAAGATATGAAAAATGTGGCTCGTTTATTTTATTAGCGTTGAAATAGTCTTTCCGATGATGTATTAGAAATGAATCAGATCAGTTTATTTTTTGAATAATCACGATGCAAAGTTGACTGAAATAGTTGAAATTTCGTATACGGCCTCTTAAAACTGGTCCCAATTTTATAAAAATATAATAAAAAATGCCCGATATAACAGGTTGGTCCTTTTCCCGGTTGAATATGGTTGTGTTTGAACTATTGTTTTATTGAGAACTTCAATTTAAGTCATTTTATGAAGATAACTCAATTTTCGATTTTTTTGAATTGTGTCGTTTTCGTTCTAAAGGTGCGATATTGTAATATAGACGATTTGGAATCTCTGTACACTAGTTTCTTTTCTATAATAGATTGCATGGATTTTCCGAATATTAACTCTTTTATTGATTTGTAGTAAAGGACAGATCTCCAGACGACTCAGCGGAGGGCGTAGAGAGTTCCTCGCAATCGTCCCACGTGCCGCGGTTCACTAAACCGGATAGGGGCGAGTTCGAGGAGAACGAAATCCCGGATCTATGCCTCACTAACTATGACACGCTGCAGGTCATCCGGGGCAAGATCTACGTCTTTGAGGAGGAGGTATACAAAGAATGGATTAGCGTAAATTACGTCATAGTGTAGAAGTAGAATAATAATTTAATACCAAGGTACGAATCAGAAGTTGGGTGACACTATGTTTGGTTGATCAAACAATATTTGCCGGACTGGATCCAGAGGGAATACACGTCAGCCTTACAGATTTACAGGGGCCGACAGGATTTCACTATAATAGGTATCTATAGGTAGAATATTGCCTTGGTCGCGTAGTTGTATTACGGTACGACTGCAATGCTGAGGTCTCGGGTTCGAACCCCTAGGGATATTGGGTTTTTCTATTTAGTAGCAGCCCAGAGTCTGTAATTTGTGCGCGTTATTGCGATAGGATCGCCCCCTATCGCATCATGGGACGGAATACGCACGGCGAAACGTGGGTGCACTAGTTGCGCTTCTGCCTACCCCTTCGAAGATAAAGGGCGTGAGTGTGTATGTATGCAAAAGATTACAGTACCTGCCTAAAACATCGTCATCAAAATGCGAATGATTCGCTTACAGCAGGAAACTATTATAAAAGCCTATTTGTTTCCTAAAATATGCGTACATATATTTTAGTGGGTGTGGGTGCTGCGTGACAGGAACACGTTGGAGGAGGGCTACCCGAAGCGGTTCCACGAGGTGTTCGTCGGGCTGCCGGCCAGCGTCACCGTCATCAAGACCATTTACGAGAAACACAACAGGGATATTGTTATTTTTTCTGGTAAATTGCCATGCCGTATTGGTCTGCATAATATTTTCATCGAAAATGTACATTTTTAGTTTAGGTAAACTTATTAATGTAACTGCATATCTTTTCTTGACATCTATTTATAGCTGTCGACAAACATCTTGACCCTCACGTAGAGGTCCGCGGGGGACACGCGCAGGGCCACAGCCGCGACGTATTAACTCAATGATAATGACCGAACAATTAGTCGATCAGTGGGCTGGAAAATGTCGTTTAATTTTGTGATTGATCGAGAGACCAATACGTCAGACACGTGTTATCTCTCAACCAATCCCAATAAAGCGAAATGGAGTCGTTTCGTGTTTTTTTGCCACATTCTAAGCCCACAAGCAACTTTCGTCTCCCGCACTCCGCTCATGCCCCGCCTACTGGATCAAGTTGTTTGTCGACATCTATACCCAGGTTCACCCAGGCGCGGTCGGAACCTGAAATTGTAGAGGGGGTCACTAATAACAAAATATGTCGAGTAAATTAACTTTTTTTATTTTGTAAATTTTTAGATTTTCCAATTTTACGTGTACGAATTTGGCGGGGGGAGGGTCATGCCCCTGTGACCCCCCTTCGGACTGCGCCTGGGTTCACCGATATATTTAATTTCAGGCAGAAATTACTGGCAGTTCAGTCCGTCATTCCGACTGATGATCCGCGGCAATCTATCCGATTACCACATACCACCCGAAGTGCCGGGACTTACTACCGTGTTCATATCTAACTATAACAACAAGACTTATCTAATTGACGACGAGAGGTTTTGGAGGTACGATGAGATCACAGAGACCATGGACGAGGGGTACCCCAAGGATATGTCGGCGTGGAGGGAGGTACCCTACCCTGTGGATGCGGCCATCATTTGGAAAGGAGGTAATATTTGCAACATGTTTCTACAATAGTCCTGGAACGGTCAGTCAGTCGCCCTGGCTGGCAGGTCCTTAGAGACATCATGGGTTCGAGTGCGATGCATTCACTTTGATTTGAACGTCAACCAATCAGCATTGACTTACCAAACAAACCTTTAACCAAAGTTTAATGTTTGGAGAAAGTGTTGTCGGAATTATAATTTTTATTGTACCTATTTTTATACAATAAAAACAAACAAAAGAACGTCGGCAAATGGAAATAGTAGTGTAGTATCCACTTTTCCGTAGTATAAATGCTCCGTACCCAAAGAAACTCGCATACCAGAGACCTACCATCTAGAACATAGTTATTTTAATTTCCCCGAATATCGCACCTTTAGGACGAAAACGACGCAATTCAAAAAAATAAAAAATTGGTTTATCGTTAAAAAATGACTAAAAACTGGTTTCTTTTTTGAAAATATAATAAAAAAGGGACCGATATAATAGTTTTGTCCTTTTCCTGTTTGAATATGGCGGTGTTAACTATTGTTGTATTGAAAATTTCGTTTTAAGTAGTTTTAGGACAACTCAATTTTTTATTTTTTTGAATTGTGTCGTTTTCGTCCTAAAGGTGCGAGATGTCAAAAATAAATTCTAAATTAACGCTATGTTGCAGACACGTTCTTCTTCCGCGGGCCACGGTACTGGCGGTTCGACAACACAATGATCAAAGCGCACGAGTACTACCCACTACCCACTGCACAGATCTGGTTCAACTGCGAGGCTTCCGAAGACATGAACCAATACATCACTAACGATGGGCCTTGATATTCATAAGAAATAAAACATATTTTAAAAATATATCACTTTATTTCAACAGTTTTAAATCACATTAAATTAATATACGGTCAACTGATGTCACTGCGGCAGAATGTGCGCATCCCTCCTATGCGGATCACATACGATACGATAAATCGATACGATCGGGCCGATAGATCGCCATGTGTGACAAACCTTTTTTATCCGTTACATAAATCGTATCATCGAATAATGAAAACTTAATTTCTTGACGGTTTTTCTATAGTTGTATCGTATCGATTTATTGTAAAGCATAGCCGGCACTGCGATAATACTGAGCGATTGAATTACATTTTTCGAATAAATTACATTTTGTACTTTATATTGAAATTAATTTTGATAAGCACCAACGAGCTAGCAGCGAACTACTGGAACGAGTAGACAATTTAGATGTTAGTTTACTTATATATTTTATAATTGGCCTGTGGTTATACAAATCAATCCTTCCCCCAACCAGTTACAAATAAAACCATAAAAACAAATTTATTTTGCATCAAGTTGCATACTAAATGTCCACCTATTCCAAGTTCAGTGTACAAAGATTCAACTTAATGTACAGCAACGCCAACATTGTTTTAAGTATATCACATAACGCCCATGGAGTGTGTTGTCGACGAGCAAATGTCTTTATAGTTTATACAGCTGTCAATCTTTACTGACGGCTTGAATTTAGTCTCAAGCCACGGGTTATTTATGGTCACTCTGAAGTTAGATACTCTACGTTCAGAGGCTACAGGATGCCAAATAGAAGGGAGGAGGGGAGCTTCAAGCCAACCATTGATGATAGCTTTATTTTATCTATACTTTTATATCAAATTCATAATCGAAATATTGTGCAAAATATAAATAAAAAAATCATGGTATTAAAAATTTATATGAACAACTGGGAATAGACATAGCTTTATCTATGTGTGATTATAAGGTGAAAATGAAGTGCATCCAAAAGCGGTGCAGAAATAAAGTTCACTGTATTCCGCAGGGTAGACAGGTTCATAGTACCAGTCACGTTGCCCTGACCCATATAATCATGATTTACACCGTATGAAGAGCTTCCGCATCATCACGATTTCTACTCCCGGACAAATTACTTTCTAAAGACTAATTTTGATTGGCCTTAGGAATCGAATATACGAAGTCCATAACACATTCAAGTACACGAGCACCGAGATTACACTAACGCATGACGTCACGCCATCGACAACGCTCCACAGTGGTGAAACTATAGTTTACCCTCTGAACAGCAGACACATAAATTACTACTAAAAAGTGCGGGTAGTGAGGACCAAAATAATGCCACTTCAAAAATACTCGACTGTGATCGGTTTGTGCTGACAAGTAGGCTCACCAAAAAAACCTAAGCGTGTTTTTTTATTCCAGGACGGTCCAAACTACAATACACTAGATCTGACAAGTAAATCGTAGTTCATAACGTCGAACAACAAGGGATGTCGCGTCGTCGGTCGCCAAAATTATGTTGTGTGCTAAGTGCGGGTTGCGAGGACCAAAATGTTCTGATTGGCTACTCCAATGACGCGCTGTGATTGGTCCGTGATGGGTGAGCGGCGTTGAAGGTAACGTGATGCGTTTAGCTGCAGCAGGAGGCCGGGTTAGGGTCCTTTCCGGAGCGCTTGGTGATATTGAGTCGTGTGAACTCTTCTGCCACTGTCGGGTGGATGCCCACTGTGTTCATCAGCTGTTCCATTGTGATGCCGCATCTGAATGAAGAAATAAATAGTTTAATGGAGTCACCACTGGTAACGTAACATTTTTCTTTTAGTACCAGCCATTTGCTGCAAATATTTACAGAACATGTCTATACTTATACTTAATCGTTTTTGGCATGGCAGGATTTCTAGTTTGTCCAGGAGGTGGACGGAGGTTTTTTTATTGAGGAATGTAGGCAAACAAGGAATTAGGTCACCTGACGGCAAAAAATCAACACTGCTTATAGACACCCACAATTAAATGGTTTCTTGTCTTTTGTACATTGATTAGTGATGGTGTACTCACTTGATAGCAGCCGCGAATCCCTGTATGACCTCCCCAGCGACAGGTCCCACGAAGTGCAGGCCGAGGATGCGCTGCGGCGCGTCCCGCAGCGCCACCGCCTTCAGATAGCAGTTGCGGATGTTGCGCTGCGGGATGAAGAACTCCGTCGGCTTGTAGTACGCGTGGTACACCTCCACGCTCTCTGAACCGAACCTGCAACACAACGTAGGGATTTATCAATTGATTTGCGGCACTGTGATGGGTTTAAGTGATCAATTCAGCGGGAAATCTATCCCTCTCTGGCAAACCAGAGATCTTGTGACAGGTTGAAGTGTGACGTCACTATATAAAAGATTTTTAGTCATATTCCTTGTGTGTTGTTTGAATATAATTATTTAAATTAAAATCAGTCATAAATAGCCTGAACCAATATTTACAATTGAAACAAAATATATTTATATTTAACTCGCGGCTTATCGTATGTTAAATGACAGATTTATGTGCAAATATTTATTCATTGATTATAAAGGTTTTTTCGCCCTGTCAATATGAAGAACTTTATCGAGCGCGTACACTCGACACGCTGATAGTGTATCACATTAGATAATTTATATTTAATTGACGATAAGATTCCGCATTTAAATATATAATATCTGAATACTCTGAAATCATATTTCAATGTCTGTTGTGTTTTGTCTTTTCGATAGCCATTTTCTCGTCGTCAAATTGGTCGTCTCTACCCAAAGGTATCGGTCAAATGAGACTTGAAAGCAAGATCAAACTCGAACTCAAAATTTTCTTTATTCAAATACGTCTTTCATAAGCTCTTTTGAATCGTCATCTGATGATCGCGCGCTATAGACAAAATATCACCGTAACATCGTAATTGTTACCGCGGCGGCGTACAAAACACAGCCTAAAACGTCGTACCGATATCGGTCCGATAAATCGTATCACGATATCGTAAACATTGTATCTTACCTTTGCACCGCCGTCTCCTCGCTCAGCCCCACGCACCCATACTCCAAGGGTGTGAACACAGTGGTGGCGACATTGTCGTAGTCCATCTGTTGTGAGGCGCCGGCGAACATGCGGCGCGCGAGCAGGCGGCCGGCGTGGATCGCGACGGGCGTCAGCTCCGGCCGCGCCTCCAGCACGTCCCCTACTGCGTACACGTGAGGCACGTTTGTCTGTTCTGCCGCCGCTACCACTTTCCCACTCTCTGATATGCACTGTAATTATTCATTGAAATCATTGGTGTGTAAGATGTACGGTTTATTTCTCAATTATAATTTGTTTCATTTTTTGGTGAACTTGAATTACGCTTTAATGGAAAATTATAATTATGTATAGTGTTTTACCAAATTTCACAGCAAATGGTAAGACTGTGCAAAAGTCTAATTAGAACATTGCGTCGTTAAGAGTTCATGGTATTAAGCTGAAGTAACTGCAAAAACCATTTCTTCTTTATAGAAATCTGGTTTAGGATACTATTAACCCTATAGAGTATGGACCTTCAGAAGGTCACATTTCATACGATCGAAAAACAAGTAAATATAAACCAGCACAGAACTTACGTTGACTCCAGCGGCTTCCAGATTGAGTGCCTTAGTGAGTGCGTAACGACCTGTGGCCATCAGCACCGTATCGAATACATCCTCACCCCTAGAAATAGACACCGAACCATGAGAAAACAGAATCAATTACCTAAGAGCTATAAAGAAACTATTGAACATTTTATAATAACAGCTGCATCACCAAAAAGTATGCGAAAGTAGGCTGACCAAATATCCTATGTTAAATCATAAACGTGTCCCGATATTCGGTCATTAATTTAGCAGCGTCCTTAATTTGACGAAACCAATACGAGCTACTGACTATAATGCCAGTTCAATGAGAAAACGTTTTTAAATCCGCGAAATCAAATAATTTTAACAAAATAATATAAAAAACAAGTTTGTTCCTATATGAAGTATCAATGTCACGAATCGAATCGAATAACTCCACTTACTGTTTCTGCGTCTCAGTGTTTAACCAGCGCGCCTTCAGTTGTCCAGACTCGAGCTTCTCCACGGACAGCGGAATGGTCCTGTGGTGGAACACCACGCCACGCTGCTCCATCTCGTTGGTCACCATCTGCGCCATCTGCTGGTCGAAGCCACGAAGCGGCACCGAACGTACCAGGACGGTCGCCGGGTAGCCTAGAGAGTTGAGGAAACCGGCGCATTCCAGCCCGATGTCTGTACGTTGGTGGTTAAGGAAATATCGAGGATTTTATAGAAAATATTATTTTCAGGGCGGTATTTAATATTTTATTTTCTGTTCAATGGACTACCACGGATAAACCAATTTTCAGGATTAACAATATCAGGGTGCTATCCTTCTTGCATTTGTTCCAGGTCTATAAGTCCTAATTAATAAGGTTGCGAAATCATGACGGTTTTGGGATATAGTCCAGGCTACTATATCCAGTTGGTGGTTTAATCAGCAAGCAAGGTAAAATCTAAATCTAAGAAACTCGTCTTATCATAAAGATTGTTTTAGAGGGCCATTATTACATTTTCGGTACTTCAAACAATATCAAACGTAATAAGCCGTACAAGATAACGTATATTCACGTACTGACATAATTGAATTTGTACAATGGACGTTATCTGACGTCGCGTCGGCACGGCCCTGACCCGTTATCAACATTGGAAAATATAAAATCGATCCGCCGCGCCGTTATATTAAATTATTTATAAATGGCTGGAAAGAGTTTTCCTAGTATTGATAGTGCGAAAGCGTTCATTACATGTGGTTTTTACGTTGGGTATCGTGCCTTACAGATTTCAGTCTTGGGTTACTTCTTTATTGTTTTGGTTAACCATGTACATCATCATAATCCTTCTTTACATGAGATACAGATAGGCACGTCATGTCATGGACTAACACTGTAGCAATTCAATATTGTATAAGTAGTTTCGAGAAAAGACGAGCAGAAACGCGAGCCAAATATATAATACCAAGGGCGTAGCTATAGCTTTCACATGTGGGGTCCTACGACGAAAAAAATTTGTGGCATGGTATACACACGCCTCCCCCCAAACGAAATATATTACAGTGTAGACATGTTTGGTAGCCCGATCATTTTAGAAGCTAAGGGGGAGGTCTGGATCCCCAAAATGCCAGCGGTCAGTGGCGTACCGTGGGTTATTGTAAGCTAAGGGGGGGGGGTCCGGACCCCTAAACCCCTCCCTTATGTATAATAGCTACGAATTTGTAAAAAAAAACATTAAATGTAATTAATGGGAAATAAGATTACAAGACAAAAAGGTCATTAACCGAATGAACTTCTAGAATTACTCAATTGTTTGCAAAATGAGCTGCCGAGTTTTAATTACGTAATTAAGAGCTGAGTGAAAAAGATCTTTTTATAACATCGCAATAGTCTCATAATGAAACAGATTTCTAGTGAAACTTGTTATAAGTATATTTATAATTCTGATTACTAATGCGTGGACCTGAGATCGCGTGAGATCGGTGTTGTCATCCGATTTTATGAAAAAGATAGACTTCATATTACAAATAAGTCAGTTTTACCACAGAAGGTGGACATATGGAACCGCAATCCCCCGTTTATTTATCCGCGCCAAACAAAATCTTATAACTAAAATCATTTTGTTACTACTACTATAGTCATAACTTTTTTTTATTCAGGATCCTATAAAAAAAGTATAAGCAATCAAAAAGGATACATCCAGCACCGACAACCAAGGTCTTCCCTGGCGGGTGACCCAAACTGAAGATATCATCGCTGCTGACGCAGTACTCCACCGCTCCTGGAATGTCGGGGTAGTGAGGTCGCCCGCCCACCGCGATCACCACATTCTTCGCAGTGATCTCCTTCTTTGACCCATTTTTGAGGGTACCCACGAGGGTATGAGGGTCTTTGAACTCCCCCAGAGCGTTGATATATTCGATCTTCTTATCTCTAAGGTCTACTCTTGTGACCCAGTTGACTGATTTGATGTGGTTCTGGACCGCCTCCGTGAGAGCTGGCCAGCTGATCTTGATTGACTCCAGGGAAGGTACTTGCCAGCCGTACGATACTGCTTCCTGTAATTGTGTATGTTTAAAGTGTGACGTGTTTGTTAAAAATATATAAATATATTATTGAATACAGATGTATTATGTTATGAACATGGCTGTTAAAATAGTATGCTGATTCATATTCTGAAGATAACATCGGTTTAACGATAATACTTGTAGATAACATGAAACATAAAACAAAACATAATTCTTGGATTTTTAGATTGTGCAATAAAGGATAACATTTTTAATTACTGATTAGCAGTGACGAAAGTGAACATTTTCAAAACGGATGCCAACATTAGTGAAACTATCTAACCAAGTCCTTGAGAACTTAGCAATGATAGGAACCGTAACTTAAGGACTCTTCGCCACTAGTGATTAAATACGTATAACTACAACGAATGTTTCGGCCCTTATAGCCTCAAAACAGTGATCAAAAGTCAAAACACTAATTAAAACTTTTTTATAACATGTATTTGTAATCAAGTAATATCGTGGTATTTAGATATATTATTTAGGTCATTTTAAAGATAATTTACATGATAATCCATATTCATAGCAACCAAACACAATGTCAAACATTCTTTGAACACAATGAACAATATTTTACATTTGGATCTTTTGTATATTTTCCTTTTGTAAGATTCGCTATTCCAATTGAGCGCCAATAAGTAATTTTTGAAATATTTTCACATTTACACAAATTACCATGCATGTGAAGTTGATGTCCTATACTATACTGCAGTCTACATGGACACAATTACAAATTCAGAACGAACTACATGTTTGACGAGAACTATGAATAAATAAACCAACATACCTTACTGTCAGGTTGCTAACCCTACTGTTTTAACAGTAGATCTACCGTTTTTGCTGTCATCCCTGTTTTCTATTTAGAGTCCGAATTTTACTGATTTTAGCATGCGTTTTCACGGGTTTTGTGCAATATATTCACGAGTGTTGAGTTTTGTTTTAGCAATTTTAGGGCACCCAGCTCTGCAAGAGACTTTTTTTAGGTGACGACCCTATTAGCTTACCAACATCTTGGTTGTTAATAACGAAAAAATCGAAATCGGTGATTTTTTTAATCCATCTACTGCTTTTTGGAGTGACATGGTTGGCAACATTGCTTACAAACACTAACAGTTTGAAACAACCGATCGTAAGTCTAATACTTTTTTAACAATTAGAGCTGATTTCACGACATTCTGAAAGTTCCTGATAGCCTATTCGGAACTTATCCGCCATATAAACTACAACTTTTGGTTTCACAGATCTCAATATAAACATTTGGCAGAAAAAGTAGCTCGTCATGTGTCAGATTTATTTGTTAAATAAAGTTATTTGGAACTTTATCATAAACCGATGAAACTACCGCTAATTTTCGTATTTAATTAAGTACGACATTTTCATACCACAAGCCAATGTTTCGTTTAATCATTTAAATTTTATCAAGACAATTCGATTTCAGTATATTATCTCACTAGTAGAGGAGGCCTGTGCTCAGCAGTGGGCAGTATATAATACAGGGCTGGTATGGTATGGCATATTATCTCATGTTGTAAAAATTGCTTTATAATGAATATCTAGGGTTGTATCCTCGGGTCAAGGTGCTCTGACGCCTCGGCCCTAGACTCAAGGCGGTTCAAAATGCATCCACGTCATGAGGCAATTCTCGTCCGAACCGCAGTTTGCCTCAAGCCATCGATCACCCTGTGCCCAGATAGATGTCACAATAACTGTTCATGTGATTGTCATATTTATTGACATTATGTTAGCGGTAATGACGTCATCACAATGAATTGCAACTTTATATAACTTGTTTCCATTCAACATGACTCATTAATTATTGTGTTTCCCTGTATAGTATTTCAATAAATATAATTCGTTTTACATCAGTCATTGAAGACGTACGTTTCCATGAAAAAGTTGAACAGATTTATGTGTTTGATTTCCGAATATTGTCGCCGTTTCACTGTTTTGGGAGACTTTTTGTGTCTTATAAAGGAAAAAAAACGCTGTGCTATATGTACTGACTTTTCCATAATTATATTTACTGTATTTAAGATTATTTCTGAAATTTTATTACTTCTAAATTCTGTGCGGTGTGAGTTCTCATTACGATCAATTGTGGGGTTACTTTCACATGACTAGCAAGTTGCTATCGTGAATAACAAAAACTAAGTAGATTATAGAGATCTCAACGAATCCTCCAGTACAAATTCCTATCTGCATGTGCGAGATAGACCCAAGATTAGGGTTGCCAACTGTCCTGTTTTTGTAGTGTCATGGGATGTCCTACATAGTTTGTAAGCAGCGTCCTGGGTTTGTAAAGGGCCCTAATAAGGCCATGTATTTGTCATGGTTTTCCCGACCTCAACTCCTAGTTTTTGAAAATTAGGGTTGGGAAACCTACCCAAAACTAGTAGAAGAACATACCATTTAGAATTATCTATAACAAAAACACATCTCATCGCATTACGATATCAAAATAAATGCAAACATAATAAACATGTGTAGTTATTTTGCATTCTGCGCCAATGAATAGCTTCTTGTAACGACGTCAAAAAAATAAGACAAGTTCTAAACAAGTTTTTGTAAACTATATGAGGAAACAAATGATATCTGACCATAAACAGATATAAATTAAGATGGTTTGTACTAAGTAAATGTCATATGTGTAATTCTCTACAAACATTGATACTAGGTATATACAATACCTATCCAGAGCAAAAATACGATCTCAAATAGTGCTGGATATAAAAGAGATAAATATTTTAAAAAAGGGCAGATACTACATATATTTTAGTATACCATACCATACCAGCCCTGTATTATATAGGTACCGCCCACTGCTGAGCACGGGCCTCCTCTATAACTGAGAGGCTTTAGGCCTTAGTCCACCACGCTGGCCTAGTGCGGGTTGGCAGACTTCATATACCTTCGAAATTCTTATAGAGAACTTCTCAGGTATGCAGGTTTCCTCACGATGTTTTTCCTTCACCGTTAAAGCGAGCGATAATTCACAAAGAATACACACATATATTTTAGTATGTAGGTTCCTAATTTTGAGTACCTGGGGAATTTATTTTTATCGTATAAAATGAAAGTGTAATAATGTTGCATATTGTATTGTAAAGCATCGGTGGCGCTGCCGAGTGCCGACCTTGGCGCCGCGACGGCGTCCTAAATTACATTCAAATTATCATTAGAAGTTATACGTTCGCAGATCAATACACGAACACTTGACAATTCTAATATCTTAAGCCTCAACATAGACAAAGAACTAAGTTAAATGAGAAAAAGCTAAGTAAGCCCAGGTCGCATAGCTGAGATATTCTTCATACCTACCTATTGCGAGTGAGCAGGTCTTTCAATAACGTTATGTCACTCATGGATATAGATTTATTTAATACCTCCTCGAAAAAAATCAAGCATCTACTTGCAAATATTTTTTTTTTAAGAACAAATTATTTTACTTGTATTTAATTGCTTGTCGACCACAGTATTTTTTATTTTGCGTTGTGTAATTTAGTAGTGGAAACTTGTAATTGGCCTTCTTTGCATATATCATTTACTATGAATTGTAATAGCTGTAAGTTTCCCAAAAATAATTAAAATAAAATAAAATACATGAGTGCAGACCGGAAACAATATAAACTAAAATATATATTATGTGTAATTTTTTCAGCTATGCCAGCTAAGTCAAGCTTACTTAGCTTAGTTTTCAATCTGCATCCGCACAAGTATTGTAATGAGTACTAGTTACTACTGCTTCTGAAGGCAAGTTGTGGCGCTTACGTATTTACTATCAGTCGAGTGAGTACCTCGTCTTGTCATTAATTAAAATATCTGAAACTATACCACCTAGCTTGGATGGAAGGACACAGAGAGCAAATCTATATAAAATTTATAGAAGTATAAACTAAAATGTAAATAAAAGATACATTCTTTCCAAATAATGTGTTAATCTTTTTTCTAGTTCTGTCAATTACTTTTGGAGAATTACTGCAAACACCCGTTTTCACAAACAAAACTATGAGGACGCACAGTGCGCCCGAACGCATACTGTCGGAAATTTCATAGTTTTCTTTGGCTTTGTTCAGCTTTGTTTATCTGACAGCCAACTTAAGCAAAATTGTATCTTAATATAAGTCAATCACATCGCTCCTATGCCTACGCACTGCGATGGTTGTCTTGGCGAAAGCACTCAGCAACAGCCTTATTTATCACAGCATTGCTCCATTCTCATCTGAGTTACGTCTGTGAATACGAGCCTAAGACTACTCAATTATTCCCCAAAGGGTAGTTGACTACTTTTCTTAATACATTTATCAAAAATGTATGCCAGCCAAAATGTAACGGAAAAATAACTTTCAAAATTGGGGTAATAATTAGTAGGTTATAAAGTTTTGAAATTTGGTGGAAGGGGTAGTTGTCAAATAACAGTAATATTACACTGTGACTTCACCGCGAGTCGCCGGCCATAACGCTGCATGCGTGCGAAAGAGATAGCGCGATATCCCCTCCACGTCCCTACTTTTGCTCAGAACAATATTTCAAATATGAATAACTGCTTTATTTTTCAACCAATTTTGATGCTGATTTCACAGAATTTCTTTTTCGTATTATTTTCCGTTACATATAAAATAATTTACAAAATCAAACATAGGAAACTACCTTATTGTAACAGCTAGTCATCGTAGCTAATGATCCATTAAAAAAGGTCATAATTACCATTTCGCCGCTCCCATGGCGTAGACGTGCCCGACCGTCAAGGATTCGTGGATTACAACACTTAACATTCACTTAATGGATATGTTAATGGCACTTTTAATTAAATACTGTACATTTATAATTAGAATTAATATGATACTAATAGAATTCTCTATAGGATCTTTAAATACAGCTTACAAAGCGTGTACACTAACATTATGGTAATTATAGCTGAGCATAAACGAAACTTCCAAATATAAGCAAGATAGATGGTAGAAAAATATAGTTCGTTGCCTCTTCTACAATGTACAATTTAAGTATCACTTATTAGTTATAACTTAGCTAACAATCAAAGAACCCATTACTACTCACGCATTCACGCACGCAGAAGGATACTTACTCAAGACATTTTGTTACTTTAGATAATGAGAAACAGGTAAAATAAAACAAAACAAATTATGTATAGAGTACAACAGGATCCGTGTCTGTTTGCGTTAGCCTGTCACTCTAATCTGTCTGCAGGTAGATAAAGCACGCAACACCGTAACAATTGTCTCTAATTACCGTACAATGAATTAAACAATCAATACTGTGCACCAAGGAAGCCTGTCAACTAAAGCGGTGTCAAGTAGAGAAGATTATAAAACTTTAGAATCGCAACAAATGCAAAACTTGTGCATTTTGTGTCATTTACCTTGCAGGTGTTAACTGGGCTTGCGATATTCATCTTGGTACATGTCGTCTTCAATGGTTTTTGTTTTTATTACACGAACATAATAGTTTATTCAAGTTTGACTGCCTCGGTGGCGTAGTTGTATTACGTACGCGTTACGAGTACGATTTGCGCGTTGAGGTCTTGGGTTCGAATCCCGGGTCGAGACAAAAACATTGTGGCTGGGTTTTTCCACCTTAAAAATTACTCAGTCGCAGTCAGGATGTTGGCGGTGTGATACCCCTGTGCCTCGGAAAACAAGTAAAGCCGTTGGTCCTGCGCCTGATCTCTCTCCGGTCATGTCGGATTGCAGTCTCACCGGTTTATGCGAGTGAAGGAATAGCGAGTGCACCTGTGTATTGCGCACGCACTTGTGCACTATATCTCCTGCGTACCTGATCTCCGTTGTGATTGGCCGTCGTGGCCGAAATTGGCTAGGAGGGATTCAAGTTTGCTAAATATTCGGTGATCAAATCATACTATATTTGTACGTAACTGAGACTCGTAAGCTGCCTGCCATAATTATACGAACTTCTAGAAACTAGAGACGGATCACAGGATCGACGAACTTTACAGATTTCTTACTGTACTTTTAAGGCTGATATTTATTATCATGGTTACAGGAACAATAAGTATTTCGACTGTGTTTCTGACTCTGCAATTAATAAATATCTAAGAGCAATAAATAACATATTAGAACAGAATCTATCTCAAGGAAACGATCCATTCTGACAGATTTCACAGTGTCCGGTGGTCGCTACGCAGTCTAATACAGAATAATCAACTACACTTGCAAGCATTGTTATCATACATTTTACTTTACTATATAAATACTACTGAAATATTATCCAAAATATTGATGGCATGATACTAAAAAGTATTCGCGAACTAAGCATAGACATAGTAGCTAATAGTCAGTTGCCTTAACTAGGACGATGCCAGGGCTATCCAGGCACACAGACTAGGAGCAAATTTTGGGTCCTGCATGTGCGCCGTTGTAGACGGTAGTACCGGGCCCATAAAAGGATAGTTACAGCACTGATTATAGCATAGGTCCTTATATAATTAACAAAATATGTCGTAATACAATCCAGTGACGTCGGGATCGGGAGTGGTGTGGGATTCTGGTTTGGGAGCAGGACACTTACCAATGCCTACAAAGAAAAGTTACGATGTACCATTGTGTTAGAAGCTATGAATATAGGTCTACAGCTCTATTTTCTCTATGGTTCACGTACAGCAGCCGTGCAGGGTCTGAGCGACAGAAACGTACGCTGTGAGGATATTCGGTTCGTGATTTTAGAATATCTGACAGCATTCTAACAAGCACTAAACGTCCAGAGCGCGCATACATACATCATACAAAATGCGTAACGGCTCATACACATAAACACGACACGGCGTCGCGCCGTCCCACGACGCGACGCCGTGGCGTGGAAACCCATGACGACGGTTAATCTCGAAAATGGACCGCAATTATACGTCTATTACGTGTTTATGTGTATGAGCCGTAATTCCTCATTTAGACGGGTCACGACTCAAGACGATTATTGCTGGCAATAATTGCACCGTCCAAATGAAACTTTAATATTAATTTTCTAACGACACTCTGCGTGCTGTCACCGCTCTGCATCCCCCCTACACGGCATTGAGACAAGTTTTAATAAAAAGAATATGATATTATTCTCTATCCATCTAAATTTATTGTGTATTTTTAAGAATGCGCTATTTTCTCAAAAGGTTTTTCCTACTTTACGAAAATTTAATGTGGTATTAAAAATAGGTAAACAGCACGTAGGGAACGTGCACGTCGTAAGTTCTGCCATCTGGTGACGCAATTCGAATCTTTCAGCCTATCGATACTTGGCATTGACGTAAAATATTCATATTAAAAAGATAAAAATAACATTTATTTTTTTGATAATGCAGGTATTGCTCTGTATCTGGATGCTCCAAAACATAAAAATAAACAAATCAAATGGTGTAAAATTCTATTACGTTACTAAGGATAGTACTTAAGTACTTACATTCCATGGTTATGTGAAATTCGACCAAAATAATGAAAGCTGTATAAAACATACATAAGTATGAGTTTCAAAAGCATTTAGAAATATCTCATTACTTGATTTATACATAACCTACTAATTTTGCTTTACTAACATCAAAATAACTAGCTCCTATCTAAAAAAAAAGTATATTCTGGCCACGGTGGGTATCAATAATATTCGTCTGGAACCCATATTTTATAATTTTTGCCATATTAAAGAATACATAAATAAATTATACATTTGAAGCTTCTTTTTTTATCCACATGTAGCTCTTGTGTCGATTTTGTGCTGCCACCTACATATAGTTCGTGCACATTTCCTATACTCATAATGTCTACAAATTCATGGAAACACGAATTGATGCTGAATACATCATTTATTATAATCCTTTATTCTAAAAGTTATCTTGTTTACATTTTTTGAATACATCATTATTATTATGGTAATGGAAATGGTTACACAATAGTATTTATGCGTGGAATTATTTAAAACTCCGTATTAGATAATCATTTTCACTAATTAGCATTCAACGCCATTTTAATATAATATTAAAACTGGCAACAGTTAAAATTTTAATTATAAATAATGGAGATTTGAATAATTACAAGTTTTTTTTTCAAATTACCCAACTGATGTGATGTTCATTTACCATCCCATAAATTTAAGGGGACCTCAAAATCACCCTGCAACTATCCTAAACTCACCTCTCAACATTACATGGATGTACAATTTTGATCTGAATTCGCCATTCGTGATCCCCGTAAATTCAGAAATCAGGATGGTACACAAAATTCTCAGAAGGATATAAACACACATTTTCCATACCAAATCCTCCATTTTACAAAATAAATTTTAAATGTTGCCACAGCAAAAACAAAACCAAACTTACGTGTATGCTCTCGCCGAGTATGGCCGCCTGGTGCATCAACTTCTTAGGTATGCAACCGACGTTAACGCAGGTGCCACCAAGCCCCCACTTGGTGCCCTGTGGGGAGGGGGTTACGTAGTCGAACACCGCGACCTTAGCGCCCAGGTTAACCGCTTCCTTCGCGCAAGCGAGGCCCCCGGAGCCTCCGCCGATAACAGCCAGATCATAGTCGTATGTTCCATCTATAATGATTGGGGTATTAGCTAAGCACTTGCACTTTAACAGAAGCTTTGGTAATGCAGTTCCCTGCAAAGCCCAGCTTTAACAGCTATAGGAATGTGAGCTGCCATTGCGTTAAATATCTGCCCCTAGGTAACCAAGCTATTCCAAGATGTAGGATGAAAACACAATCTCTGATCGAAATACAAGTCAGAGCTACATTGAAAGCATAACTGATCAACTGATTGTACTGATTAATAGGTATGGTAAGAATTAAGAACATTAGAAATTCACTGAAGAGATACCAATATCAAAAAAATCACAAACAGATTCAAAAAGTTCACGAATTTTGAAATATTTCTCTAGGAAACATTGCCTTGTGCCACAAACAAAACTCTAGAGACATATTCTCTGGCTTTTAAACCATTAATAATTATAATTAATATTATATTTTTTTACCATTAGCAAAAAGGATATGTATGAAAATGCTTGTGATATTCATTTATGTTTTTAAAGATTTTAGAAATTAAACAGTGCAAGTCACCATAGTAGTGTCATTATTTTTGTATTAAATTCATGGGGAATGTTTATTCTTATAAGCATTTTTATTATTTAGGTACATGTTATGTTTGTGACTTGGTAATTAATTTTCTTTTTAATCCACATGGAAATTGTATTCTTTTATTAACCAAAAAGTTGAATAAGGGATTCTTATTCAATAATATACACTGTGCAGTATATAAGGCACATACATACTCAGTTATGAATAGCATAATATATTATTTTACATATTCCATGACTTGTGAACCACCTTGTCATTCTAATATATAAAAATAAAGAAAAGTATCCTACTAGTTGTCACTTAAAACCACCATATTCTACATAATATTTTGGCAACACAAATATAGTAGATTTTCTTACATGAGTATACAAAAATTAACTTTATTGACAGGATGACATTAAATGGTTTCACAAAGCAAGGAGTACACCAGAAAATTTTTGATGCAAGCAACACTGATAATTAATATTGGCTAATCACTTCTTATTCCATTTATATCCCATAAAAGCTCACAACTTATTATTTTTCCTGTTTAAGCTCCCCAATTCCAAGTCACAAACAAAACATTAAATATATAATATCACCAACCCATGACTATGATAACCCACAGACAAATTACAATATCTGTGGTGTGCTATAAACTAAAAAATACCTTCAATATTGTCTATGGGAGCTTTTACAGGGGCTACACCCTTCAATCTACGGCTACAACACAGCAATCCACCTGATCAACAAATTTTAGAAACGGTCAGATGATGCAATGTTCTTGGGATGGTTAAACCAGAAGTTTATTGTCAAAGAAAGATTAGGCTATCTGCATTCAATAACGAATCTAATAACTTTATAGTTTTTAAAAACATTCATAACATACATACTGGTCTCTCATATGTAAGAGTGCGTCTGGGTGGGTACCATCACAATGTCTATTTCTACCGTCAAGCAGCAGTGTGCATGCACCGGTGTGAAGGACATTGTAGCCAGTTTAACTACTGGACATAATGAGACAACATCTTATGTCTCAGGATGACGAGCGCAGTGGAATGCCACACAGTACTTTGTAAGACAAGGTGCTGGATGGTGTTGCTACTGTTTATGGGTGGTTGTATCGCTTACCATCAGGCGAATGGCATGCTCGTCTAGTCATTCAATGCAATGCAATAAAAAAACAAATCCATTGTTTAATCCAAAATCAATTAAATTTTGATTCAACAAAACATATTGTGTTTTACATTATAGTTCTTATAAATCTTAATAATAGCAGTTTTGTTTACACATAGAAAATTAATTACCTAAAACTTTAACTATATCTAATTGTTGTGAAATATTGGTAATTTTGTAATGAGTCATGAGATGTTGAAATATGAAAAATAGAAAATCACTCAGTCACTCTGCAAATAGCAAATCTTTAACTTTATAAAACAATAGCATCAAGTGTGAAACGTAATGGATTTTCTTAAATGTTTCCAGAATAAGGAAGCAATATGCTGAAAACCTGAACTAAATATCAAAAATTTTATAATGATGTCCAATTTACATTCAGGGATTAATTAAAGTTTCCTTATTATTCCTGTTCAAACATAATTTTTAAGAAGATTTTGTTGATTTATATAACATAGGGGACAAATAAAATATAACTGATAGTAAATAAAGTAGGGTAAGGCCAACCCGCACTAGGCCAGCGTGGTGGACTACGGCCTGAACCCTCTCAGTAGTGTAGAGGAGGCCCGTGCTCAGCAGTGGGCAGTATATACTACAGGGCTGATTGCGATTGTGATTGCGAAATAAGGTAGTTTTGTTTTGATCACTTTTTTTACCATTAAAGTGACTTTATCACTCCTTAAAAACGATAGATTAAAATAAATCACTCTCGATATATCTCGATATAATATCAGGAAAGTCCCATGAAAACGGAAAATATAAAGTTTGCCTGCGAAAGTAATATGAATTTCCAGAACGGAGGGATACAGTTAAATTCTCATTTTACATCTCATATGAAACATACACAGGTATTTTATATTTCTCTAATTCCTTGAATGCCACTGTGTATTTGAGTTAATAAAAATTCGAATATTTTCCACCCACCCTATTTATTATAAATTATCTAAAACTTGTTTACGGTTTAAATGATATAATTATTTTAATAGGTTATTTTATTACTAGTCTATACCACAGTTTAATATATATAGTGAAATTAAGCCCCATCAGCTCATAATCATAATATTGTAGCTATAAGTAATATTTATGAATTGACATTGTATTTAACTATAACAGAACATCAATCTCACAAAATCCACAATCAAACATAAATTATGGCTATTAGGCATGAACAATAGACAATTGTTTAGTTTACAACTGCACCAGTCATATCTTAAGATCTATCCATGGTCACATTATGATAAAGATTACACAAATTTTAGGCAGCACTGCTTTATCTCAGTTTAAATACAATGGGGCAAGGGTTAACATGACTTCTACTTTGGAGGTTGTAACTAGCACTGTTTAATATATATTAGGTAATAAAAAAAAATGTGCAAGACCGATTCAGCTGGCATTTTGTTCAAAGTAATGAAGAAAGTACTGGCAATCATGATTTACGACATGGGACGGCCGAATTTCGATAACAGTCTCGAAAAACCGGCCTAGTTGCTCAATCCGAAGTGAGGTTAGTCGGATTACCCGCATCTCAAGGTTGCGCCGTCGATAATTACATCGAGTAGGTACTCACTGGCTAGCGTGCGCCTTCCCACTACCAGCAGCGTCTCGGCCAGTCGCAGCGGCCTCAACAAATTATTTACCCTTGTAAAATTACTCAAGATTGTCATTTTGACGTTCAACTTATGACAGACACAACCCGATAAACGGGCATCGATAACAACCACTGTCACGAAATACTACAACTTCCGAGTTCCCACCCTCCACTACGCGAACGATGAGATCCGTGCTGATCACCGGCACCAACCGCGGCCTCGGCCTCGGGATGGTCAAATATCTCACTGAACACAGCAAGCCGAGCAAAATAATCGCAACGTGCCGTAAAACCTCCGAGGTATGTGACCGAGTTAACACTGTTCGTGACTTACCTATTGGCGCCATATTTTATTCAATGATTTTCTTTTGTAGCACGATTAAATACACACTTTACAATGTTCTAAACTCACAATATCACTGAAAATCAACGAAGTCTCGCGGTCAAATACTGGCGCGATGTCGGCGTACAGTGAATTATACTAGTGTGCGAGTGGGATGCAGCGACGCTGTGACAGCCGACGTCATGCTCAATGGCAGGGAACGTGCGCATGACGTATCACAAAATTACGATGACCTCATACTCAAGATAGTTCAAAAATTATAATATTCCTTTCCGTTTCAATTATTAGAAATTTGTGTGTTCAAAGTCATAATATTCAAAAGAAAATCGTCAATTTAATTAAATAAATATAAACGTACATTTTGGGCGATAGAAGCAACGTCATGACCTGTATGGTGGTAACGGTGTATCTAACGCGGCACTTTAGAATTTCAAAGTATGTAGTATTAGTTCTTATGATCCTATCCTATATTATTATATTTTCAGGAACTAAGTAAATTATCAGAAACCAATAAAAACATCGCCATTTTACACCTTGGTAAGATCTTTTTACTACTTGGATCAATTTAGAAATACCAAACCAAACACATTTTTCAAACATTTTAATTTTACCTTTTCACAGATGTAACAAACATTGCTAGTTATGGTGAATTTGCAACCCAAATAGCTAAGATAGTTGGCGAAAAAGGTCTCAACTTGCTTATTAACAATGCCGGAGTTACCACAAAGTTCACAAAACTCGGGTTGGTAAAAGCTGAGCAACTAATGGATAATCTCACAATAAACACCATCGCGCCGATAATGCTAACAAAGGTATGATTAAAATCTATAATTTATTACACAGACAGATTATTTAAAAAGTTTATTTTACTGTTGTTTGTCGTATATTTTAATGAAGTATATTTTTTATACTTTTTTAAAATACTTACATTTTAGCGAAGCATAAATTATTCTTTCATTTGCCTTAAAAAATATCACCGTCTTGCAGAATCTGCTTCCTTTGCTGAAACAAGCCGCAGACGCCAACAGCGGGTTGCCGATGGGAGCTCAACGAGCAGCCGTCATCAACATGAGCTCAGTGCTCGGTTCCATCGCGCAGAACAAAGACGGAGGATTCTATCCTTACAGGTGTTCTAAGGTAAACAATAACATGGAATTTCTTAAACATTTTGAAAACGTAATCAAATAGTCGCGCTAATAGGGGCATCTTATACTCGGTAGGTTTTTAAGCATTAGTTATTATTTTGATTCTATCTTAGTGCAACAAGATACCCCGGGGCCGTCTCGTATGCGCCGAAGAAGGCCACCGCGGGTTTTGGTTGGTATGCCGGTGTAGGGTGTACATAGTGTTAGGGACTCGGTCCAATGCTCGCTCGGATGATGCCATACTCCCGAGTGTCGACATTGGGCTGTAAGACTGTGAAACCAACATAACCGTTCCACTCACCCTCCAGTGGTGGTAGCGATAACGCGTTTTTTCCCCGCGAAAAAAAAAAAAAAAAAAAAAAAAAAAGTAGGTTCAAGGTACCTAATTTGACAGTCTGCTGTCGATTTTTAACGTTGCTAACCGATTGCCGCTTTCAATATACGATCCCAATCGCTTTTCAGAACAAAGTTTTGATTGGTTTATTCTCGGGATGGGTCGAAGATTAATATTGGGATTATTTAGATATTGAAAACGGTCGTAAATCTGTGGCATAGACATCGGGATGGAGAAACTTTTATAGAACATCCTACAATTTTCTACCTACCGACGCGCTACGAAGAGTATCATCATCATCATCAGCCACATGACGTCAACTCCTGAATATAGGCCTCCCTCAAAGATTTCCAGATGGACCTGTCAAAAGCGGCCTGCATCCAGCGTGTTCCTGCGACTTTTATCAAGTCGTCTGTCCACCTTGCAGGTGGACGGCTGACGCTACGCTTGCCAGTACGAAGATCGAAGAGTATGCCATATCTCAAATCCTAAAAATATTTTTAATAACTTAGCTGTCATTTATTTTCTGCGTGTTCCAGGCGGCACTGAACGCAGCGACAAAATCAATGAGCCTCGATCTGAAGAAGGATATGATACTAGTGGCGTCCATGCACCCGGGCTGGGTTCAAACCGACATGGGTGGCAAAAACGCACCCTTAGATGTACCTACCAGCGTCAGCGGGATATTTCAGACAATAGACAAATTAGGGGAGGCGGATACGGGCAAGTTTTTGCAGTATGATGGCACTGAGTTGCCATGGTAAATATTAAATATTTCGATATTCTGCCATGCAATTTTCTACTTTTTTTTATTCTGAACCAGGTAAACGTGAAATATATTTTTCCTTGATCCTAGCGGTGGCTACTGGAGGCTACTGCAATTATATGTATCGACTCTATATAGTGAAGGTATTATGCTGCTAAGTAAATATATTATAAGCTAACAAACTAAATCTTGCAATCCCATAACACAGATTGCACATAAATAACAACAGGCACTTTTTTTTTTTATTGCACTGAATGACGAGACGAGCATGCCGTTCGCCTGATGGTAAGCGATACGACCACCCGTAAACAGAAGCAACGCCATCCAGCACCTTGATTTACAAAGTACTGTGTGGCATTCCACTGCGCTCGTCATCCTGAGACATAAGATGTTAAGTCTCAATATGTCCAGTAGTTATACTGGCTACAATGTCCTTCAAACCGAAACACAACAGTGCATGCACACTGTTGCTTGGCGGTAGAAATAGACATTGCGGTGGTACCCACCCAGACGGCCTCTTACATAATGAGAGACCTACCACCAGTAAAACTTGCCCATTCTTGACCTCAGAACATGAAACAACTAGGTGTTGCTCGCGGCTTCGCCCGCGTGTAGCCTTTCTCGTTACAAAAGTCCCTAAAACAGGGCGACGCCAGCGCCATCTACTTAAAGAAAGAGATTTAAAATATCCATTATTTTGTATGGGAGCAAATTACCGTGATAAAAGTACCCTATGTGTTAATCCAGGAAATGATGTGCCCGTGTGCCAAATTTTCACCCCAATCGGTTAGTTGTTTCTGCGTTTAATTCTTACAAAAATACAAATATTTAAACATACAGTGATCCAAAAATACAGTAGGTAATTCTCCTACTACAGTATGTAGGCGATACAAGCAGTGTTTGTAAATGTTTGCCTCTGACAGCGTAGGTAGTCTGCATCTGTGTAATCGCTCTTTAGTAATTTATCGCTCATTTCTCCCATCCGTCATGAACACACCGCTGGAGATAACTAGTTATGCGTGGACTTCTAGTTTATTTGTCTCTGCGTGGACTTGCTTGTTTGATTTCGTAGTTCTCTAATTTTTATGTTCATAGTTTTGCACAACTGTAATTATTATTTAAACCTATGTAATAGATTTAAGGAATAACTTCTTTTGTTACGAAATAAAACAGCAAATATTTTATTAAATTGTTTTATTTGTAGTTATAACAGAAAATAAAACCTCTGAAACCGAACTTACTTTTCATATTTGAATTTTGTACGTGAAATCTGAATGTTTAAGTAGGTAGGCGTACCGCTATTGCAACTTGCAACCAAAAACTCGTTACTTATTAGTTACTTACCTTATTGATATGGGCTAACCATTGGTATAAATTATTATACTTACCCTTTGATTCATTATATACCTAGATACAGTGACGCGCTGCAATGAAGCTAAAACAAACAGGCCCACTTTTCTTAAGCTAGTATGCGTGACAGCTGTGTCATATGCTATCGCTGCATCATTCTGCGTATTCTTGTGTGCGCGCATAATGATACCAGTTATTACATGGTTTCTATTAAAATGGGGAGAAAATTATATCCATGAATAACAACAAAAAATAATTCACTCGAACTCATTTAGTGGGGAACAGTTCACATCTATTTTTTTCGACGCGGTTGAAACGTTCAGTGTCTATCTAGGTATATAATTAATCAAAGTACTTACCCTCCCAAGGATGTCTTGTCGTATCCTTTACCACCATCTCTATTCTCGGCTTGATTGGTTGACCTGAAAATAAAAACAAAGCACTGTAAGTATTAAACCTATGTATTTCATATTGTCTATCAGCTCAAGATTCAGAGTTTGTCAGTTCCAGTGACATTTATATTAATATACACTGTTAGTATCAGGCAGACCCAGTGTAAATATGGTGAATGATCTAGACGTCCAGTGTCACCGCTAGTCAGTTCGCGTAGTAATCGAATCCATTGACAATGTGGGCCAATTTTGATCAGTTCCAGTCAGAATGTCGGTGTAGGTCAGATCCAGTGTAAATGCAATAGTACTAAATTTAAAAAAGTTCTTCATAAAACGTAATATGAATAAGTCTAATTTAAGAAACCATCACCCAGATTTCTCTATGTAGATGTATCCAGCATAATGCTGAAGCTTATTCACTTGCGATTTTACAAATGATGGTGCATAACTACTGCGATTTCCTTCGACGTGCGCTGAAAGATACCGGTTTAATTAATACGAGTGGCCCTAAGTACGCGCGTTCAACGTCTCAAACTCAAATTGAGGTTACAAAATTCATTCGAGCGTGGAAAACGAGAGCAGATCAATGACCCACGATTTAATAAATTTACTGGTGGTAGGTCTCTCATATGTAAGAGTCCATCTGGGTGGGTACCACCGCAACGTATGCTATCCAAAATCAAATGGAAAAAGATTTTTCAAAATTGGCGCAATAGTAAGTAAGTTATAAAGCTTTGAAATTTGGTGGCAGGGGTAGCTTTCAAATAACAGCAATATTAGGTTGTGACGTCACCAAGCGCCTTCGGCATAACGCTGCCTGCGTGCGAAAGAAATAGCGTGATATCCCCGCCACGCCCCCACTTTTGCTCACAAGAATATTTCAAAATTGAATAACTGCTTTATTTTTCAATCGATTTTGATGCTGATTTCACAGAAGAATTTCTTTATCGTATTATTTTCGGTTACATCTAAAATAATGTACTAAATCAACCATAGGAAACCACCCTATTCATAAAAAAAAAACAGGAATTAATATTTTTATTTTATTTTTTATACGGACACGGCAAAGTGATGCAGCACCTGATGGTAAGCAGAGTGGGATCCAGATAGGGTGTCTACTAACGAGAGATGATACACCTGGAAGGGAGCCACGATGCCTCCTAGGTCTAGCTCAGCCGCAGCCGAAACTCCCTATGGTGAATGCGGCCCCTGAGCATGATACCTGAGAAGCGAACCGAACCAAAGCGAAAGTGGCAGCGCCAACCAAACTGGGACTAAGGGTGAAATATTTCCAAGGATGTGAACTGATCACCCGTCTGTGCGACTGCATACGTCCCCAATAGACATACATACATACAACGAGGGATGATTATCCCTCGTCAGTTGATACATGTATGCCAGCACTGAGCACATATGTTGATCCCGGAACACAACATACTTACGATGGCGACTATGACGAGTTTTAACACCTTGTTTCGGTAATAGGGTATTTGACTACTTTTTTTAAATACATTTATCAGAAACTGATGTGTTCCAAATATTTGAGGAAAAAGACTTTTAAAAATACAAGCAATAATAAATGAGTTATAAAGCTTTGAAGTTTTGTGTTAGGGGCATCTGTCAGATAACGGAAACAGCAGAATGTGACGTGGCCGAGTTCGCCAGCCATTACGCTGCGTGCGAGCGAAAGAGGTGACGCGATATCCCCACTACGCCCACACTTTTGCTCACTACAATATTTCAAATATAAATAACTGCTTTAGTTGTCAACCAATCTTGATGCTGATTTCACAGAAGAATTTATTTTTCGTATTATTTTCTGTTACACACAAAATAATGTACAAAATCAAACATAGGAAACTACCCTATTGCTATTCAAGCAGATACAAAATTTATTCTACCACCAGCATATCTTGGCTGGTGGTATAAAGGCGTGCATGTAACTCGTCAAAAACTTGTGTAGGTACGCTTTGTACCACCCGTCTCCAACCGCAGTCCGCAACCAGCGTCATAAACAGAATATGTAAATAATTTAAACTGAAGGTCAAAATCGATATTACATGTAACGCTACGTTGCCACTTATTGTATAAATATACCTATATCAATCGGTAACTGTAAAGGATTGAAATCGACAATTTTCTGTTTTACAAAGAGCGTATCTTATGATATATCTTAAAAATTATAGTTTTAACTTTAAATAATAGTGTAGGTATTTAACTTGCACTTTTAGGGAGGCGGCAAAATGCGTAATACATTGTAGAAATGTTAAGTTTTGGTAACCGGTCGAGGGGTGGTCGCGTGATTTATCTGTAGGAATGACTTTTTTTGGTGCGATGTGGCATCAAATTATGGATCCGCCCGGGCGGCACAAAGCCCACGCTACGTCACTGTCAATTGGGCAACGTGCAAATTCTCTCATCTAAGCGCAAGGCCTCGAAACTATCACTGATTCCACGTCTTGGATTGATAGTGATAACAATATTTAAAGTATGAATAGGTAGGTATAGTGGCATTTGCGGAGAAACCTGTTATTGTCTTATTTCCGCTTTTCGGTACTAACGCGATAATTTATTGTAAGTATTTTATAGTTGTCAAGCAAATAGTGAGCTTCGCCACCTAAGGACACTTAATAGTATTAACTTTTCTGGTATATTAATACCAGAGAAAATGGTGAATGAATTTCCAACTTCTGAAGAAAGAAGAGGTTTTGGAGATGAGAGGGTAACGTCCAAGACGGGTGCCTGAGTGGGACTTCAGTGTTCTTATTCACCACACACCTAACGATAAAGGTTTTTGTTTATACCAACACGTGATTTTAAACCGTTTTCAAAATAGGAGGAAGTCCTATGTTGGACGGTAGGTAAATTCTTGTTTTTTGGATGTTCACCGATTTCTCCACAATTGTTCAATTTTGAAAATTCTTATAGCGACCGATTTCGTATAGCTTCTAATTAGGTCGTAGATACTTTATCTGCAAGTTAATGGTACCGCCTCTGCCCCAGCCGTTTAAATTCTTTCAGAGTAAGAAGTTATATGGAATACGTATTACAACGCAGCTCAACCACATTATTAAAAGTGGTCGTAATTTATTCTTATGAAAACGGCAGTGTATCCGCCGCACGTGTTGGTAAGTAAAAGCTTCAGATCAAGTATCGATTGACAAGAGAATACACCTACATAGGCTGATTCCGGAACGCAACATACCTACCTGCATCTATGGTGGGGATTTACCTATTCCTCCTGAAAAATACTTCGTCGTCGAATTTCATTCTTCTACGTCGAATAGATACTTCATGAAAACTATCACGACCCATAGTATACTACTTTACACCATGTAAAGTTCCTCATAACGTGCGAATCCTCACAAGAGCCACTATAGGGTCTTTAGCAGGAAGTAATCATTAAATAGGCATGACACGCCGCATTCTGTGCAACTCTACAAACGGTGACGCGACTGATGACGTACCTATGCATAGCTATGCCGTGCGGTATTGCGACATACTTTATCATCCAGTACTATCTACACAAAAGGCGTTTTAAACAGTTTTTCTATGTATTTAGGATGTTATTCAAATTAGCATTAGCAAGTAATCATACACGACTGTATGAAATTGTGTTTGGAAAATATCGTGAAAAAACCTCCGCTCAGTGAATGGGATAGGGTCATTCGGGGCAACAGCACGCAGTGGGTAAAAGTTCGCATGGTCAATATCTCGGAACCTATTGAGGGGGCTCAGACACTTTTTCGCCTAAATCAGGGGCGCGTCAGGGACGATGTCAGAGCCACAAGCTATTTTACCAAGCCTCACTTGTTTAGCGAAAAACGGTGATCAACGTGATTTTGTTGATTAGTTACCAATATTTTGTGCTGGGAAAAAAGTGTATGGCTAGACGGTGCATCAGTTTACAAAAGTCCGTTAATTATGTTAAGTTTACATGATTATTATAGTATTTATTTTAGTTATTATTCTGTCCTAGAAAACAAATGCGTCTCAACTAACGTGTGATTGTTCAAAATACTCCCTGTTTAGATAAGAGTACGAGGTTAATAGTACGCACCCTGTTATAACTTCATGTTATAACACCGCACGGTTTCTTCTTCTTTAAGCTGCAATTAAGTCGAATATTACTTTTAAAGATTTTTAGACCTTATACAGAAAAAAAATATTCTCATTAAACACTCTGCGTAGTTTTACCAACATAACGGGTCAATAGTACGAATTTCTCCCGATGCACTTAAACATGTATTGCAAAAAAAACAATGAAGCAATGTACAAAAACTCATTAAAAAATGAAAGTAGAATAAATTTACTTTACATAGGATGTTAAAACGTTTTTCAAGACACTATATTTTTGACTGTGTAGACGATAGAAAAAAAAGTGCGTACTTTTAGGCCGAATGACCCTATCACACCCAGTTACTTACCGACCTCAAATAGGTATTATATACGCTACCACTAAACCAATGTGGTGATTTATTTTTGTTTCTATGTCGTAAGTACGGCGTCGGTTAACGAAATTATTTTTTCTTAAAATTCGGTTCAGTATAAAAATACCGAGTTTTCTGTTGTGACTACAAAGTTTTACAGAAACCATTTAAATGCAGTCAAATTTCGACACGACCAAGTATCGTCAAGTTCGGCAATACGGTTTCAGTCCGTCTTAACTTGAGTATTTATAACGGATCTGAAAAGGCCATGTTAGGGAATATTACGTTATTTTTATAAAAGAAACGCGATATACATAGGCTTGGTGCACGCATCAGACAATTTTTTTTGCGACCGTTAAATATTTTATTCCGATCTGGGTTAGAGGACCGAAATTATTGTACAATAAATATTATAATGATAAATAATATTACAGGGCATTGTGGAGCCAAGAGTATATTGTGTAAATATGTATTTCTAATTCACAGAGTATACAAGTCGTTTTAAACCCGCAGTCGTAAACTATCTACAAGTTATGTGTTTTTATTCGCGTGGATCGACATAGCTTACAATGCATTGCACCTGATGGCCAGTACAATATCTAAAAAACTGCTTCCGAGAAATGTGGAGACTGGATTTTCTACAATTATACCCGCCTGGACAATTGCGCATTCATGCTTCGTTTAAAGATGTCAAGAGGTACTAGATATATCATTAAGGTATATTATAAACTATTTGGCCACTGGTTACAACCTTTAAATCTGTAAGGGTCTACTACAGGTTCATTTTCAAAACTTAATCCGCGCATGTATAACAGACAGAAGTTTCTGTACCAACCAATTATTTTACGACTAGATTTTGCCCGCGGCTCCGCCCGCGTTAAAAAGTTTTTCCGGAATAAAAGTCTCACTTTATATTTTGCTTTAGCCTATGTGTTAATCCAGGATATGATCTACCCGTGTGCCAAATTTCATCGAAATCCGTTCAGTAGTTTTTGCGTGAAAGTGTAACAAACATACATACATCCATACATTCTTACAAACTTTCGCGTTTATAATTTTAGTAGGATTGTACGATTAACGATCTATGTATTAATTGAACCCTGTACCTACTACCTTTGTTCTCATAGCCCTTCGCTGCCATAAGGTATGTAATTTTCTCAATATAAAATGCCTAAACCAGGATGTAAAAGTGCATATAATGGAAACTCGAGTTTATTAGAAAGAAAGAAAGAAAAAATGTTTTATTGATGGGACAACAAAAAAAAAATATACAAATTTAAACATAAAAAAGTAAAATACAACACAATATTGTGCCAACAATAGGAACCCTCATTCAGCTCCTTACTACAGTACGGTCTAATCAATACTGTAGCGCTAATTTTCGATGAGGGACCCAGGTGACATACGGATACTAAGTCGATCAGTACGGATCTATGTACCTATACACTAAATTAGAAAGTGTAACTAGCTTTTTTACGTTGTGCTGCGGAATTTCAGTAGGTAATTTTTTTCCTACCGGCAGCTTGCCTATGTAGGATCTAATACCACAGTGGCCGACCTGACAATCGAACCCCGGAGCTATCGTACCGTCAAATGGATTCGATAAAGAAGTAGATAGACAATGCAATGCAATCAGCCCTGTATTATATACTGCCCACTGCTGAGCACGGGCCTCCTCTACTACTGAGAGGGGTTAGGCCATAGATAGACAATAGTTAACTTGAATTAATAAATACAAAGTCTACGTCGGCGATAGACTTGGTAAGCTCTAAAGAACATATTTTGGGTATATACAGTTATCACAAAACCAGTTTCGTCCCCATTCACCCCATTTGACCGTTACCCATAATTCTCAATAATGTAATAACACTTACCGCGATACCTGTTGCACTCGTTTCTCTTGGAGCACAGGAACATTGGATCCATATTGTAAACACAACACAAATGTATATTACACCATGAATTTAAAAGAAAACATGTCCAATAGGCACATTGCCGTTACTAACTGACACTGACAGTGGTTAACTAAAGTGTAGTGACAAGCTCGCAAAAAGTTTTAGTACCGATATATTATTATGCCTCATTATTATTTATCAGACTATTGGAGAATAAATATGACTGCGAATTATGAGTAACGAATACACCCGAACAATCAGTTTCCACATTCGTATTTGTGACTATTTGTACTCGGCAAGTATCTACATCAGGGGTTACGGTGGCATAAGACCACAACAAAATCCTAAACTTCTCTATAGCTATGATTCCAAAAAACAATTATGTATCTAGTCATACTGGACATAAAACCAACTTTACTAGCTGACACGGGAATCGAACCCGAGACTTCAACTCAACCATCATACCCGTACGCAATACGACTTGCGCTACCGAGGCCGTCAATTGAGATATCGCGATAAAATTTATTTTTTCGCCCTCATTATACTATTTAGCATTTATCTCGTTTTACGGTACCCCCAATAACGTTTGAGGGATCAAGATAAGAACAGTATTGTCTTTGATGAGTCGATATAGGTACTGGAACGACTACGCCCACTGTATTTATTTATTTCCGTTCTATGACGCAATATGGGGCGAGCCTATCACCGCCATATCGGGTACTATTCTAATCACATTATGGAATCGAAATAGTTCCGCTAATCTCACTTGGATATAGACCCATGCTATCAACGAACACAGGCGATTCCAATAGAGCATGAACTGATCTTTACATCTCATTAGTATGTATGGTAAGGCTTTATTACGGAACCATCTTTGTTACAATTGTTTTAAGTTAGTGAAGTACACAAAAAGTAAAACACCCACTTGTTTTGCCCACCGTGTATGGAAATCACACATAGCTGATAATTAGACCTCACACTAACAGATATAGCGATCACTGATGTGGCGATAGGCTAGCCCCTTAACACATCATGGGACGGAATACGCACGGCGAAAAGTGGGTGCCCTAGTTGCTCCTCTACCTACCCCTTCAGGTATAGAAGGCGTGAGTGTGTATGTATGTATCAATTGAATTTCGATGTAGTAAAAAAAATAAACTGCATGTTGGTATCAAAAATCGGATTTATATTTCCGCCTCGCTGCAGTAATGTCAGTAACAATTTGCCAGGTTACAGAGTGGGCCGCACAGCCGGTATCAAGCATAACATGTACTTTATAACAATTATACATTTCTTTCAGACCTAATAACCTAAATCTTACACAAACTACCTACAAAGATATACAGGTAAAGCCTAAAGTATCTACAATCAATAAGTTATATACAAATAACAATACAGCGAAAATTATATACAAGACATTTCGATTATAATTATCTGTAACCTGAGAAACTTTGATTCTTCCTACACTCGGGACAGTACCATTTGCCTTTAGGCGGTACCATAATGCCGACGCACTCGAAATGGAACCACTCGATGGAGCAGCCCTCGGCGTCGCACGCGATCATCTCGGACACCTCGTCATACGGGCAGCGGCAGTAGCAGTACACGCTCTCGCCCTCGCGCGCCTCGCGCACTGCCGGCCGCTGGAACGGGTACGGCAGGCTCGACGTGCCCGAGTTCAGATATGTGGGAGGCGTGTGTACGGCCGTACTGCTGTTGCTGTTAGGCTGATATATCTCCAGATTTCCTTCCTCGCTAGAGTCCGAGTCGCTAGACTCCATCGACTCTGAGTTCATCAAGATACGCGGCGGCTCCGGATCTGGTATTGGGGCTGTCAGCCTGATAGTGTCCGTGTAATTGTATAGCCTGTTTGTCATTATAGTTGATGGTACTTCTTTCTTAGCTTTCTGTGTCACTGGGGATGGTAAATCTTCTTTTCTCCATTCCAACTTTGGCGGAAGTGTAGGTTTGAGCGCACTCAGGCCTGTCGTCGACTGAGGCATCTCCTCGTCACTCGAGTAACCATAGAACTTGTTGGGTACTCTTCTTCGTTTGGATGCTCGTTGTTTCTTCTCATGCGAGGTGGCCGGAGTGCAAATTTTTGACGCGACCGCAGCGATCAGGTTGGGAGGCTCTGGTATTTGTACTGTATTAGATTGTAAAGATATCGTAATTTTGTTCGGAGGTAGAGGCGGCGGGGTAGCCTCCACTTCTGACTTAGCAATGATATCTTTAGGAATGTTAATTTTAATAGGGCCGTGCTTTCTAGAGCTCTTCGACTTCTTTTTCTTTTTACTCTTTTTCTTGCCACTCCCCGTCTTTAGTTTGGGTTCTTCTTTCATTTCTGGCTTTACTTCTTCCTCTACTTTTGTTACATCCTTGATATCCCCTTGTTCTTTTTCTTCTTTTACCGGCGTAGGCGGGCGACTGGTCTCACCTGATACAGATCCGCCATCGGATGGGGCTAGGGATGCTATCACCAACTGATTACGTTTTTCCTCATATAATTTGTTGGCTATTTTTTGAGGGTGTTCATCATAAAATTCTTCGTCTGTTTCACTCTCTTCCGTCTCAAGATCTGTTTCCGCTATGGGTGGTTCTACTTTTTCTGGTACTAATATAGGGGTTTCAGCATTTCCCATGACGTCCACATTTGAACCAGTACTGAGCCTTCTGTTGGGAAGCGTTTTCCTGATGCGCTTAGTCTTCTTTTTCTCATTGCCGGACTCATCTGAGGAGTCCGAGTCAGAAGAGCTAGATGACGAGGATCCGCTGGATGACGTACAACTGCAGTTCGAGCCACAGGAACAACTTGAATCACTGTCACTGCTACTACTGCTTGTGGACGACAAATCACCGCGGTGCTTTTTAGGAGATTTCTTGCTTTTCTTTTTGTCCAAACTGAATACATCCTCGTCGCCGTTCATATCAGTCGGTATCAAGCAGTAATCATGGTCCGACTCGCATACATGCTTTCTTATTGGAACTAAGGGTGGTGTTTTCTCTTTCTGCTTTTCAACCTTAGCCTGATACTTTTTGAAATTGTCCCATATTTCTAGAACCTGTTTTTCATCAGGTTTTTCCTCTTCAATTGGCTCCGCCTTTTCTTCAACGTTTGTTTCTGTATATTCATTGTCTATCTTTTTAATTCCATCCAGTTCAGATCCATCAGGTTTTATTTCATTTAATTCTTCTTTAGGTTTTTCCTCAAACTTTTCATCTTTTGCGGTCAGCATACCACTGTCAGATTCGTCACTACTGTCACTCTCAGAAAGATTAAGTGCAGGTAAATTAACATCTAGAAGTAAAGCATCCTTATCTTTTAATTTCTTTTTCTTCGCCTTCTTGGATAATTGCTCAGTTCCAGCCTCAGCCTTTACCTCGGAGGTTCCAGCCTCCTCTTGAGGTTTATCATCCACCAGGTCAATAATAGGAACGGGATCATCCGCTGCTTTTGGTAGTGACTCACTTGGCATACTTGGTTTTAACTCATCAAAATCTTCTAAGAATAGTTTTTTCCTATGTTCAAGGATGTGTTTGTTGAGAAGTTTTTTAGAAACAAATTTCTCTGTGCATTCTGGCTCTGTACATACATGAGGAAAATCACCTGAGTGGAATCTTTTGTGAACTTTTAAGTATATAGCTCTGGTGAACTGTAAATTACATTCTTCACAGGCAAAAATTGCAGGAGGTGTGCAAAAGTGATATACATGGGGCCATTTTTTTTGAAGACATTTCTTACATAAAACACTCTCTGTACCATGTTTCCAAAACAAATGATTTGTAATGTCTGGTTTATTTCTGTAAGCAATACCGCAGCGATAGCATAAGTGATGCAACTTGTGTTTCCATACATGATTTGACAATCGTGCTTGATTTTGACAGCCCTCTAAACACACATCGCAGGTGTGATGTATCTTCCGCAGGTGGACCATCAACCTGAACTGTGACGGTATAGTATCTACATTGCAGAAACAACATCTAAATTTCATTTCATATTCTGAATCATATGTCCCAGGACATAAATGACATAGTAATTCACTATAACTATAAAAATTAGATTTACACATAACACATAATAAAATTGTTTTTTGATGCATTTTACGATTATGTAAATAGAGATCTTTGTGGATAGCAGTTTTAAAATAACACTGAAAACATTCAAACAGATGCTCATACTGTACATTTTCACACTTATCAACACTGTCATAAGAGTCTAGATTGATGAACACCGAACTCATCTCTTCGGCGCCAGATTTTAACTTGGCTATTATAGTCTCTGGCATTAGTTCTTCTGCCGTGATACTATCCACGGTGGCGGCGAATCGATGCTGTGTGACCATATGTAGAGATAGCTGCTCACAGTTTACTGCAATCTTGCGAACATGGTTACAGTATATACAATTAAACACTGTTGATGACAAGAACACTTTCAACAATTCTTTTAGGGGGTATTTGTCTAAAGGCCTGTCTAGGGATAATTCAGTTACAGGTATAGACGGCTCTTCTATTATGGGTTCTTTTGGTGTCTCTATTTCTGATATTTCAGTCTTTGTTTCTACTTTGTGATCCATTTCATTTTCATCTGTCGTTTGAGGTTGAGTGTCATCTTCTATTTGAGGGCTTTCTTCATCTTCTTCCTTGATATTATCCACAAGGGGCAGGATTGGCTCCGTAGGTAGTGGCTCTGTGACAGTTTCATTTTTAAGTTTCTCTTGCTCATCAATAGTTGTATTATTTTCATCTACAGTTAACTTTTCACTGACGTCACTGTCAGAGGAATAATCACTTGAGGAATCTTTGTCCAACAGCTCTTTTGGAACCCTCACCGTCAACTTTGGTACCCTATTTAATGTGTTGATTTCCTCCAATTTATTATCATATATAGTTGTTTTTACAGTGTTGTCTTGTTTAGGTTCTGGTGCAGATGCTGTTTCAAGATTATTATTTAACATAGTTCTTAATGTTGTCTCTTGATTATTCTCATATATTGTGGTCTTTACAAATGGACTGTCAGCTCGGTCACAAATGGTCATTTTTATTGATGGTGTTTTGGGTTGAGGAGGCGGCTCAAGTGGTGCGTCTTTTTCATACCTCTTTGGTGGTCTTCTTACCCTAGTTGGAGGTTTATATAGGTTCTGTTGCCCTATAGTAGGATCCACTGTAGAGTTTATTATCACTGGGGAATTTGCATTATTTAGACTCAGTGTAAGTTTTATACCACACTCCTTTTCTTTTTCGATTGGTGCTGAGCTAGGTTCTTCAGGTTTTAGCTCTGGTACCATTGTATTTAACTGCGGAGTATCTTCGGGCTCTTGTGAATCACTGTCCTCTGAATGTTCTATACTATCATCACCATTAGGAATCATGTACTTTGTTCTATCCGGACTCACTGTGTTTAGGCGAACAGGACTTGACGCTAGCCTGTTATCAGAGCATTCTAATTCCATACCTGAATCTACAGTATTGCTTGTGTTTTTACTAGTTGTCGCTGAACTATCTGAACTTATGCTATTATCACTATTTACCAAATCATTTGCGGATATATCTACTGAGGGTTTGTGAGGTTGAGATGTGATTGTTTCTGGTTTTGTATCAATAATGTCTCGTTTTTCATTGAATGGTTTTGGTGGCTCTCTTGTTACTGACATGGGACCATTTGTTGGCAACTCATTAGGGGGTTTAGAGCTTTTTATACTATTGGGTTTGATTGCATTTTTACTAATAAGAACAGGCACCGGTTTGGGCTTCACATTATTACAATCATGATTGAACAGATCATCTTGCTCACTGCATATTTCTTCACACTCACAACACATTAAATATAATGTTCCATTGTAAACACTGAAAAATTCCTCTTTACTATTATAACTGAACTCTTTTACATTATGTTTGTTTGTCAAATGTGATGACAGTTTCTCTGCTTTTGAAAACATTCCAAGGCAAAAAAGGCATATATGTCTATTATGAACTTCTCTCATGTGCAGGAAAAGATTCCAGTTCTCATAATATGTTCCACAAGCTGAACACAGGTACACTTTCCGGGTGACTCTTGATGGTCCACCAGTATTGGGCTCTGGACATGGCGCAGCCTCTGGGCTCATTGTGGGTTCTTTAGCTTGGGCCCGGCACACCAACTGATGATCTTTCAACATGGCCAAAGTCTTAAATGACATTGAACAACACTTTCGACACTTAAATTTAACCATAGGCTGCAACCCTAAGCTCTGTGCATACTCCTTCAGCTGGGTTCCTTTTTCAACCTTACCCTTTTTGAACTGTAACAGTTGGCTTTTAGGCACGAGTCGCGGCACGGGTTTGTCTTGTTCATCGTCCACCCTAGAGTCCACTTGGGGCGCGATATTACGGAACTGATTGATATCCGGCCTTTTGGGTATGAGTTTGGGCACTCTGGGAACATTGCTGGTGTTAGTATCACTGTGCTTGGTCACGAATTGTTTCTGTTTTTTGTTGGCGAAGTACTGCTGCGAGTTGTCGACGAACGGCCTTTTGCCGAGGTGGATCCTCAGCGGGTTGATGCGCTTCCTGAACTTGTCGTCGGCTTCGGCGTGCACCCGCCGCGGCTCGTACGGTTCGTCGGGCGGACTCGAAGGCTCGCCTGGATACTCGTGCCCGTTGGCGGTCAATTTGGCGGGTCTCTCACCATACAAGACCGACAGTGATCCGGAATTAATTTTGTCGTCTTTCGTATTGACAACATTACCATCTTCCATAGTTTTCTGAAAAATTATAAACACGTGTTTGTGACTGTTCCGAAACAAAAGACGCTCAAACAAGAGGAAATCGAAACATGATTTGAATTATAATCTAAATAACAACAATAAATACATTGTGATCTGTACCTCTAAAATCGTACGTCCAGTACGAATGTAAGAATAAAGATTCGTTTCCATGCATCCGTTTGATTAGAGCGATCCTTACATCAGGCTTATTATGAGGCAGCCGCGGGCTGATCATTCCCGTAAAATGGCGTCACTTCGCAGAGCGAGGAATGGTGATATCAAAAGCGTTGCTCTGAATTTGTACCACTCAAAACACAATTCACAAACATTTTTCATATTCCATATTACACAAATTGATGCAAACATAACGAAATTATAGTCATATTATGTTTATTTCCAAACACATTGCTGAAAATTGTAACGCATAACGAGAAGCTAATCATGAACCATAGACTATGTTAAATTTTTTTTTAAATTTCAAGTTTTTTCTAGCACAGTACTCGCACTTGAAGTGAGCCGCAGACACGTGGTTCACAAACATAGACAAAAAACATATAAAGCTAAGTTTAGACTAGCAAGTTCTCTCAGCAATATGTTGCGCAAGAAATTCCAGATGTTAACTTTAGAAGTTAACTTGCGCAAGTTCTTGCAAAGCGGTTTACATTACTCGAGGAATATTTATTGCTTGTCATGTTTTTTTTTCATAAAACTGAATGACAAGGCACGCAATCATTTTGCTTGCTTTTTATGAATCTAATATAATGCTCTTTAAATGATGATTGTTAACAAAATAATCGCCTTAAAAGTACTAACATGAAACAGAATTTGGAACTACAAAGCACTGCATGGCATTTCACTGCGCTCGTCATCCTGAGTCATAAGATTTTAAGTCTTATAATGCCCAGTAACTACGTTGGCGACAATGTCCCACAAATAGGAACACAATAGTGCATATACACTAGTACTTGTGGGCAAAAAGAGACATATCCTACTATCCTACTAGTCCTACTAATATTATAAACGCGAAAGTTTGTAAGTATGGATGTCTGGATGTATGGATGTTTGTTATTCTTTCACGCAAAAACTACTGAACGGATTTCGATGAAATTTGGCACACGGGTAGATTATGTCTAGGATTAACATATAGGCTACTTTTAATCCTGGGAAAACATAAAGCGGGACTTTAATCCCAGGAAGACTCATTCACGCGGGCGGAGCCGCGGGCAAAAGCTAGTCGGTAATACTACAAACTTATAACTTGGCAGCATTCTCTTTCACCTTAGCCAGTTCCGTATAAAACAAATAAAAAAAAACGTTATCCTCTAGCTCAGCAAGTTAAAACTTTTATCTGCACGCAGAATAAACTGCAAGTTCTCGCGCGAGCTATACAAATGGTGTTTACACATGCCACTTGCCAGAAGTCCTACAAGCTTCAAAATGTTGCAGAAGTCAGCTTGCCGTGACTGTTTACACGGTAATTTTATTTTATTTTTATTTTATTTTATTTATTTAGGCATAGCTACAGAGTATAAAATATAATTATAAAAAGAGGATGCATATAATAGTATTAACAGTGCTAAATTTAAACTCCCATAAAAGCTACGCACAACATTACAATTAACTAACTTACAACACTAAACATTAACTTAAAAATTATAGTATTTGAGCGTTATACAATCACTCTAGCTAAACATTTATTCACATAACTATTAAGACTAAATAAGAAAATATCGAGATCTTTACTAATATCATTATGTGCTCTACACATATGTAATATGGGATCATTATGTGCAACATTATTAGAGCTACATGGTATGTAAAACAAATTCTGCAATCGGTTACTGCCTCCCACTTTCAACGAAAGATGGCTCAACAATTCACTGGTGTCCCATTTTGCATTGATTATTTTGTAAAGTATGGAGTATGAACAAATTTTACGTCGAATTAACAAAGAGTTCAAGTTAAAATATTTTAGTCTCTTCTCGTATGTATCTAATTTACGTTTCATGCCAAATTTTGAGCTTAAATGACGAAGAAAACGTTTTTGGACGGCTTCTATCCTATCTATATGAATTTGGTAGAAGGGAGCCCATACTACAGAACAGTACTCCAAGACACTTCTAACAAGAGCAGCGAATAATGTAATTAAGCTACTAAGTTGCTTAAAAGGCCTAGAGATCCTGATCACGAAACCCATCATTCTATTAGCTTTTGTAACCATTTGATCATAGTGTGGTATGAATGTGAGTTTGGAATCTAACCACACTCCGAGGTTTTTGACCACACTCTGACGTGTTAATGGTGCCCTATTGATGTGATATGGATACTTAATGAGAGAGCGGTTTTTTGTGAAAGTAATGAAGTGACATTTGGCGACGTTTATAACCGCATTATTATTGTCACACCAGCGGTGAAGGTGATCAATGTCTTGTTGAAGTTTAACGCAGTCTGCTATCGTAACAATAGCTTGCGCAACATAACTTCTGCAAGTTTTCTTGCTAATGTAAACCCCGCTCAACGAAATGGGTAAATATGCAGAAATGGAATCGTATTTATAAGATTATAATTGACGAATTATTTAAAGTGTAGAGGCTATATGGTCGCTGGTGTAGAGTTAACAATAATATTAGATAATTTTACTTCTGTGAGTAGGTATATCAGTCAATGTCATATAAGTAGTGTTACCTTAAAGAAATAAAAGTGAAGTAACGTGCAAAAGTTACGTGATGCCGATTTTTTTGGTATACCGCGTAGATACATGTGTAATCGGCGTTATATTTAGTTTTTGAAGTTCGTCTGTCAGACCAACTGTTGGACAGATTGAATCCATAGGAACTTGTCAGTTGTCTGTTGAGTCTTGAGCTGAGGTCTTGAGTCTTTGGTTGAGTCATGAGTAGTCTGTGGTCATGAGTGGTGAGGTCTGTGATGCGTGGTTGTAATATATTTTATCTATGGCACGATGATTAATTTCTTTCAAGTTTCAGTCTACATACATAATAAAACACAGAGATAAATAAACTAATAAAACATATATTTTTTTATCGTATTACATGATATTGAACAAAATCACTTTTATTTATGTTTGTACTAAAATATTTTTTTTACCAACATAAAAAAATAATCTTTTAGTTGATTCTAGAAATCGATGTGTATATAATCTGTAACCCAATCGAGTAATCATTTTTATTTTGCAGATTTGTCAAGCAACTCGTAAAGGCAGGATCGTTTTAAGTTTCATTATCGTTTTGTTTTGTATCATTTATTATTTATGTTAGTTACGTAGACCATGCTGATTAAAGATGATGTCTGATCAGTTTAGAAAAGTAGAACCTTATTCTCCAAAATCGTCACCTCGAGGAGCGAGGTCGCCAGTAGTTTCGCGACAGGATTCTTCTGGCACTCTCAAGACTACCATCTCGCTTGGAAAGAACCCTTCTATAGTGCACAGTGGGCCATTTTATTTGATGAAAGAACCTCCAGGTACGCCATAGTATCTATTTTGTTCTATTGCAAAGTATAAAACTCGTATTTACGCTCTTGAATACTTGTAGGAGAATGTGAACTGACGGGGGCTACGAATTTGATGGCATACTACTGCCTCGAGCACTCGTACAGTAAGTTCAATGGCAAGAAGCTGAAGGAATCTTTGTCGTCGTTTTTGCCGAACCTGCCGGGCATCCTGGACGGCCCGGGGCAAGAGGACAATAGCACGTTAGGCTCGGTAATAGCTAAGCGGCCGATCGGTGGCAAGGAGTTGTTGCCGCTGACAAGCGCGCAGCTGGCCGGGTTCCGCCTGCACCCAGGGCCTCTGCCTGAGCAGTACCGCTACGTGAGTGCGACACCACCAAAAAGGCACAAGAGTAAACACAAGAAACACAAGCACAAAGACGGTGCGCCGCCTGGACAAGAGGCTCCCTTACAAGGTAATGTTTTGGATGCCTGCATTGTAGTGAAGATATTGCAAGCCATAACAATCATTGCAAAAAGTGAAAGTATTGTCTCAAAATGTGCTGGAATAGAGTTATGCAATTATGTTAGCCAAATTCCTGTTGTGATGATCTTCTGATTTACATAGAAAGACCATTAACATTAGCCATATTGAGATTGCATAAAGTGTAAAGATTATACAAAAGACATATTATATTTTAATTATCATGATAGATACATATAATTAAATCAACTCCAGGAGATTTTTACCTATTTTGTATTTATAAACTAAACCAATAACTAATACTCTCATGTTTATGAAGACTACATGAGAAAACAGGCATACTTATGGCCTTAGTAATATTCAATTGAGTTTGAAGGAAGAAGACAAATATTATATAACTAAAATAGGTTTATAATAAACTGCTTATGAATAAGGTTGTTAGTATTTACCAAAATTCATAATTATCAACCAAGGTACCAGAAATGGCTACTTTAATACTTCGCACCTTTAGGACGAAAACAACGCAATTCAAAAAAAACGAAAATTGAGTTATCGTCATAAAATTACTTAAAACAAAATTTTCAATACAACAATACTTCAAACACCACCATATTCAAGTGGGAAAAGGAAAAAACTTTTATATCGGTCCATTTTTTGTTATATTTTCATAAAAAAGTGCCCAGTTTTAAGTAATTTTATGACGATAAATCAATTTTCGATTTTTTAAATTGTGTCGTTTTCGTCCTAAAGTTGCTACTTGTCTTCTCTAAAACCATTTTTGATATTCGCCATTTTATCTTTACATCAGACAGAAATATGATAGTCTCATAAATGTATTGTTTACAATACTCAAAATAAAGCAACCCTCCGGCATCACATAGCCTTGGTAATTAAGGAAAATACATCCACCCATGTATGTGTCTTGACTCAATGAGGAAATCATCAGCAAATTATTGGTGTTAAGTCAGTTATAAGTTGATATTATGTTTTAGTTAATAACCGATTATGAAGCATTGAGTTTATCAATTACAATCAAACAAAAAACCAAATCATTCCTCAATATATTATTAGTATAGATTTGTGTTGTGTTATAGGTTTTGATAAAAGTAAAAAAAAAAATTTTTATTTACTTCTAGGTATTGCTTGAAGCTTTGCCATCTTGAATTTTCTGGAATAGTTGTATATTATATGTTAATTCAGGATTTGGTACAAATGTGGGAATACATATTTTATATAAATTCATTCAATGGTTTATGCAGCACATCCTAATTCCTAACACTTCTACATTCATAGTATTATCAGGGTATGATAAATTTGCTATTCCAAATTGATCTCCTCTTTGAATGTCTTTAAAATATTTATTATATACATACACACTCACACCCTTTATCCCCGAAGCGGTAGGCAGAGGGGCAACTAGTGCACCCGCTTTTCGCCCTGCTTAATCCGTCCCATGAAGTGATAGTGGGCGAGCCTATCTCCATATCAGGCACAAATTCCACACTCCAGGCTGATACTGAGCAGAAAATCCCAATATCACTTTCGGATCGAACCCGAGACCTCAGCACTGCAGTCGTACTTTAATACAACTATGCCACCGAGGCAGTTTCTTTTTTAACACATTATTTAAATTCTATACATGTGTGCATTGGAATAATTAGCAAATAAACTGTCAACCAAACTTGGCGTAATAGGCTGTGCACCTATTGTTATATCTGGTACATTCCATGATGGGCCTCTATCAAATGTTTCAATTGAGAAAGATATAATCATATAATTTGAACAAACAGGTTAAATTATGCTCACAATTACAAAAAGTACTGTTGTCTTTAATATAAAACAAGTGTTAAGCAAAACATTTTATCTCAGTACTAGTATCACCTATTACTAGGTATTTTAATTATTTATTGTATGACCAAATAATGAAAGATCTTGCAAACTTTCTCAATAAAAATAATATCCTGACCGTTCCTATATAAGTGTGAAACAATCTATAATAATATTATAAAGCTGAAGAGTTTGTTTGTTTGGTTGAACGCGCTAATAATCTCAGGAACTACTGAACCGATTTTGAAAATACTTTCACTAATAGGAAGCTACATTGCTCCTGAGTGCTATAGGCTACTTTTTATCCCTGGAAAAGCATTTTCACGCGGGCGGAGCCGCGAGCAATACTATTTAAGCTATAACATTTATTATTCATACAACTATAATTTTTTGTTATAATTCACTTATGAATACTCTTTTGCAGACTCATCAAACCCTGACACGTATGAGAAGAAGCACAAAAAGCAGAAAAGGCACGACGACGACAAAGAACGCAAGAAGCGGAAAAAGGAGAAAAAGCGGAAAAAACAGAAGCACAGCCCCGAGCACGGCGGTCTCACGCCCAGCCAGCACCCACTACCATAGGCATTAACATAATCTCTCTAGTTCGTAAGCGTGTACTTTGAGCCCAAAGAGAATGTCAGGTTGATGTGACCAGTGTGAGTGTGTGTACAATCTCATCGATGCGTTTAGATGGAGTGACGCAAGTGCGCGTCCGATGTACAAAAATGTAATGACATCTTTTTGGCCGGCTAAAGGTAGTCAAGCATTGATTGATTGATTCAGAATGGTCCTCTGTTTGAAATGTGATAGGAGACGTAGGGGGCGTGCAATTGACGGCCAAAAGGATTGAGGCTAGCATATACTAGGCCGAGTTTGTACTCAGTATGACAAGCAACACCAGCTTGAAGTTAGTCACGGTTCGACAAATCAGTTGTGCCTGCAGGTGAAGATAGATTCAGATTGTTCTATCCTCTTTTTAATTCCAAACGCAATGAGATATCGTATGAATTCTTATGTTGCGACAATAAGGCAGCGATTTTTGAATGGTTTTAGAGCTTTGTTTAGTTTCTGTGTCCCCTAAATACTTTCTGGAACAGTTTGGTGAATTTCGTTAACCAGTAGGGAGGTAATGCGTTTAAACCAACCCCTACTTGTTTTAAGTCGCCCTTCACCGTTCAGCAAGTGACAGGTCGTTATATTATAATTTATAACATTACACCATGACGAAATTGAGTTTTTGTCGTCTATATTTTCTCGTAATTAATAAATATTAATTTTGTTGATTTAATTTTCATAAATTGTGTTATTACCAACTCTGATGTATGGTAGTGAAAGCTGGGTATGGCAGAAAAAGCACGTAAGTAAGATTAAAGCAGTGGAAATGAGAGCGTTAAGAAGCATGTGTGGGGTGACTGTGTGTGATAGAGTGCGGAATACTATGGTGATGGACATGTGTGGAGTGACAGAGGATGTAGTGACCAAAATTGAGAAGGGTATCTTAAGGTGGTTTGGGTATTTGGAAAGGATGGATGATAGGAGAATGACAAAGAGGATATATAAGGCGAGTGTGGATGGAAGGGCCGGCAGGGGTAGACCGCACCGAACTTTCGAATGTCAGATATCTGACATTCTAAGTAAGGGCCAGGTCAAAAGTACCCTGAACCGGCGGGAGTGCATGAAAAGATTGGTTTTTACTCGATGTCCAAGTGATAGATGGTTTCATAAAAGAAAACTGAATCAGAGTGGATGAGATGGAATGAATATTTTCAAGTTCATAAACATGAATGATTTCATAATAGTCAATAAAACCACTATGGGTTTCATGAATGGAAGAGGTTTGCATTATACATTCACACCAGCATTGGATATTTATGTGATGATTATTATAATAATTAGTAATATTATATAGACGCTTATGGACCACAGTAAAATTTTGTTTCTCTTTGCGGATGTCTTTCCAAGTTTTATGAGTTCAGAAATGAAATTCCAAGCCTCCTGGCTTTCTTGAAGGAAAGTTTAATTCATTTTAAAACGATGTCTTTTTTTATTTGCATAATCATAATAATTCCTATAGCAATTTGCAAATGTGTTTGATATCCTATTTCATATTCGTGAGTTATGCTTTCCGCCTACCGTATTATTTGGCCGGAGAATTAAGGGGGACATCATCTGCGCGTATTTTGGCACATAAAAGCTATACGCGTATATTTGCATGGTGCGAATGCAAGCGTGTCCCAGCCGGTGCCTGTCGGATAGTCGATGCGTATAATACAAGCCGAGTTCATTCACATGGCCGTTTTTCCTTTGTAAATGAGGATTATCTGTGACAAGCTCGATTTTGTAAATTCACGTAAGAGTATAAATTTATAGCATAAGACCAATTTTTGTAACAATATAGTATGTAGTGGTAATGTTGTCCCTTGTTACATATAACGTGTTACTTGAGCAGTATAACTTCTGCGTAGTCATTTAATAGAACGTGCGTTTAAAGTGTGCAGTGGATCATAGAAGGAATGGAAGAGTAGGAGGAAGGGCATATTTTGCGAACGGATCATTTCTGACACGTTTCACTGCATATACTAAATGCGGTTGTGCGACTTTATCGCGTCAAAAAATCGCAGTGTGCTACGAACCCTAATACGTATCTTTTATTATTATAGTGTAATGTTGTATCATCTCTTTGGGCTTGACTCTCTCAAATTAAGTATTAGGTAAGAAGATATTATTTTGATTATGCTGAAGTCACTCGACATTACAAAAATCAATATTTAAATCTTACATTTTGTGTCGAATGTCGTGTTTACTTCAATAGGTACTGTATTTGTTTTCATAGCTACTCTTTTTTTTTAAGATTCACTGTAAATATGCATTTTGTTTTTTTACCTACCATTCAAATAGAATAAATTTGATAGAACGTTTACTTTGTTTGTATTTTGAAGCCTTGAATAGAAGCGTCACTGCATCACAAAACTCAGGCGTCGGGGAAATATTCCTTTATCTAACAAAATGTAATTGAGACATATCTTCGTAATTTTATTGTTTCTGTGTACTTCCATCAACTGCATCCGTTTAGACCACTGTACTTCAGAAGAGATATTGACGGGCACTCACATAAGCGGTAAGACTAGTACGCTAGAGCAATTATGTGTTGCTTGCAAGTTCTGCTTTGATATGCGATTACCTTCAGTGTCAAGTCTAACGTAGTATTTATATTCTCTTTGGTGTCAGGCAAAATGGGCATAAGAGTACTTAAATTATTCTGAAAATACTTTTTCAGTGATTGCGTAACCTCAACTTACACTAGATACTACCGTCACCTTACTGTGTCAACGTTGAACACAAACAACCTATAGTGTAACCACCAAGCTTATGCTGGATGTATAACAAATATCTTGAGCCATTTTTAAAAGAAGAAGAAGAACAAATATCTTCACTTTCACTATTTAATAAATAAATAAATTTAATAAAAGCGGCGATAGCCTAGTTTGGATTGGAACGGACTGCCGAGACGAATGTGTGCAGGTTCAAAACGCAAGGGCACGCATCTGTGACTTTTCTAAAAAATGTTTTGTGTATTATTTGTGAATTATCGCTCGCTTTGCCGGTGAAGGAAAACATCGTGATAACCTGCAAACCTGAGAAGTTCTCTATAAGAATTTCGAAAGTATGTGAAGTCTGCCAACCCGCACTAAGCCAGCATAGTGGACTAAGGCCTTAACCCTCTCAGTAGTAGAGGAGGCCCGCATCGCATTCAGCAACAAATATTACTCATATATTAATTTTATTGTTTTTATAACACAATTTGGTTTCGAGACAAGACACAATAAAACAACACTTCAGAGCGAAATTTATTCAAATTATCCAAATGTACACAATATTAATAAGTGTTTTCGCTTCATATAAAAATGGTGTTGGTCATCGCTATATATGAAACAAAACAAATAAATTAGTAATGCAGCACCAAAATACATACATCATACTTACAACATTATAGAATCTACTTACAATAGGCTGACTTAAGATCTTACGGCGCGGCGAGACGACTGTCGGTCGACAGTTCAGTCTTAGCGGTGGTACAGAAGGGTATGGCGGAGCGCATGTCCGCTGATATAACAGCATTATTCTATATTTTAATATGCATTAACGTATAGCAGACATTTACATTTTATTATTTACCGTCCAGCGTTAAATAAGTTATTCTTAAATGTCACGGAATCGTGTACAGTCAGCAGCATAAATATCTATACAAAATCAAAATTTCAAATTGCCTATATACGCGTTAAGTTAAACTGAAATATTTTTTTTTCGTTTGAAGTAAAGTAAATACCTTTTATTTTATTTTTGTGAAGAGAACACAAAGATTAGTAAGACCACAAAGGTATGTAGGCAATTTGAAATTTTGAATTTGTTCACCTACTTATGCTGCTGACTGTACTGAACATTTTGATGGTTGATAGTCACGCGACATGCAACAGCTTTGAGTAGTCAGCGAGTATGCGCGCCGCCTACGTCACGAAGCATTCCTAACCATTGCAGTTAACATTGTCTAGCTACGAACATTTTTCTATGTTTAAAATTGTCTATAACTGCACGTCTAGTTACAGTATCTGTTAAAGGCAAATAAATGCGGAAGATCAACATTTAGGATTAGGTTATGCATAAACTCTTGAATTCTCTAACTTTATTGCAATATACTAAACTTTGACAGAGGCGGATTTAGGGACAAACGAGGGGACAATAAACCAAAGTATTTTTTTCCATGATTAGATTGAGCAGTAGATAGTTTGAGCATTTCTTATTTTAAATATCATCACAAAATTTTAATTTTATTTTTCTACCCAAATCTATCGAATCTGTACAATGTTCTAAAGCCGCCTCTATTTGAAAGTGAATATCCGTATAGACATCATTAGCATTCTATATAATACACATTGACACACATCGCAGCCCTCACCGCGACGACACACAACGTATTGTATGCTAATTTGGTGCGCCATGGCACTGCGGATTTGACTAACTCAGTACGATTTCAAAGTTAGGTACAGTCATGACTCTTTACCCGAAACAATTCATATTACTATCACCAACCAACCTATTGATAGAAGCGTACTCAGTATCAGTAGAGGGAGGCACTTGTTCACCGTAAAGTAATATTATTATTTCCATAACATGAGAGCTACTATACTTGATATAAGATTAACAAATCACTATTCGGTAGTTTCACAGTGTAATTTTTTTTTAACTAGAACCTTATGCGCCGCTGCGTAAAAACGATGTCCGCTTAATTGACAGGTGACGTCATGGCCCAATCTGGCCAAGCAAATAATGACCGGTTAAGATAACATTGTCCTATTTACCCCCAGTATGTTTTTAGGGCTGGGGTGCTTACCCCCATTCGCCTGTAAGTACGCCTCTGCACCCAACGGGTCCCTGTCATCAATAGTTGTTTGGCAGTTTTCTCCAACAAAATTTTCACCACATTACCTTTTTCCACCGCACCATTCCATCTAAGTATCGTTACCATCATAACTTTGAAACCTTTTAAAATTGTCTTTTATACATAAGCTAAATACATGGTGTTCTACGTTACCTACAGACGTCCGTAAGGAGATCCATTCAATTATTGTTTTTCTAGTCAAGTTTACTGATAAATGTCGAACGAAATTCATAATTAAAATTAATTTGTATTAATCGTGCACTTAGATTAAAATCAGGCATGGTAACTATCGAATGACGAAAAAAAATCACGATCTAGAAAAAATACAAGATCCCACAAAAAACCGTGTCCTTACCCTACTGGACGACCATTAGCGATAAATTATCACATACACGTGGGTTATACACATTTTTTGAGCAATCATTTAATATTATAGATTTCGCGAGTTCCAATAATACGATACGCGTTTTGACTTGACTGGTATGAAGTAAATCACATACAATACCAAAAATAAACCAATCAAAGTGCGAGCAAACTTCATTGTGATTGCTCTATTATCGCGATCGATAAATCAATTTCGTCCTTATGTCTCTAACAATAGTGACGTTCGCGACTAACTTCAGACCGGTCAAGTGCTACCCGCGTAGTGTACCTAACTAAATTTGTGATACCAATGGCAAGTAATCATCACACCCGAATGATTAGTAACGAAGCGAAACGGCAAGCTAAACTATACAGAAAATTACGAACATATTACAAATAAATATTTTTTATTTATTAATTAATCGATAGAATTTAAACAAAAATAATTATACACAGTTTATACAATAAAAACATTATCAAGCGATTTACATACTTACGATAAATTATTCCGTGAAGCAACGAGTTTCTTATCGATGCTCGTGAGTACAAGCGGATACGTAAGTAATATTAATTGGTTTCAATAAATAATTAAGGTAGTAACAATTTGTATTTTATGACACCGCCATCTACCGGCGCCAAGCAACGTTCTAGATGCTCTTATTTTTAAGCGATTTCTAAAAAAGGAGGATATTCTCAATTTGTGTGTTTGTATTTTTTTTATGTATGTACAGTCAGCCTCATAAGTAGCTCAACAAATTGAATATTTCAAATCGCCTGGACGCGTTCAGTTTAATTGAAACATTGTTTTTTCTTTGTGTGAAGTAAAGTAATTGATTTTATTTTATTTTTGTGAAAGGAAATAAAATATGGTACAAACGTGTGTAGGCGATTTAAAGTTATGAATTTGTTCAGCTACTTATATGGCTGACTGTACACTGATTTCTCTGAAAATTGTGAGCCTATTTCATTGATTCCTTTTTTATGCTCAATGCTGTCATCAAATTCTAAATCTGGATGCAATATGACGAAAAATGTTGATACCAATCACATTTATCTTGCAAATATCCGTCTCGTACCCACGGACTGGGCAAATTATTTTTCAAAAAACATTGAACCATACTTTACTCCATGTTACAAAGCATACATCTATGACTGCTACATTAAAACTATATTACAAAATGGTCGTCGAAGACCGCCAAATTAATAAAACTCACCGCACTAACGTCAGTGCGAGAACATCTGTGTGTGTATCTTCAAGTAACATAGACTCAAAACATGCTTTATTATTTACATATTTAATGATTTTATCGCCCTTTATAATTTCAGTGAAAGGGTGTAGAAAATAAAATTCTCTTCAGTGATAATTATAAAAAACCTCTTCTAAGTTTTACGTTTTCACTAGAATCGATCATAAAAGTTCGCTCCCACATCTCATTATAAAACATCCAACAACATATATAAATAAACGAATCTGACCCTCAGAGACGTCAACACATCGACTTTACATTGGTTTTACAAGCAACTTTACACAAACACACTACACATTATGCGATTACATTCCGCAAGCGCCTGCGCAGCTCAAGCGGGTGATGCTTGAGCATGCGCGCCCACTTTACTACCGATCATGAAATACCAGCCTTGTGCCGTTCAAATTATAGTAGAAAGTATAACATACTTTCCTTTAAGAAATATTTACGTATTAATATTTACGCAATTAAGATTTAACTTTATTTGAACAGGATACAGACGACATTTCATTATCAATAATTTTATAATGCTCGAGCATGCTCGATCATTTCTCCGATGATCTCCGCGAACGCATAGTCTACAGGTAATACAGTAGATTACATTTTTTATTATAAATTTAATACAAAAATCATTCGTAGACAATACTCAATAATTTCAGTACTTTTCGTATTTTATAACCATATTCATTGTTGGCATTGACTTGAGAACGTTTTAAAATGCATTCAATATATTTTATTTTAAGTCTTCAATATCTTTTTACAGATATATTATAAAATGCATGAGAAAAAATGGCAACACATAACTGGCAACACAAATCATAAATTTTAAAATGCATTCGGATACGCAACCACAAAATAATTGCCAGAAACGAAAACAAAAATACCATACATTACTTTTTTTTACACTTTTTTAAATATCTTAAATGCTCAACATCTCAAATCAACAGCTTCAAGTGTGCGACTCCTCGCTTGTCGTTTGCATACACGTTCACTGCTCCTTAGGGATCCGGTCACAGGTCCTTGAGCAGCGCGGACTTGGCGTTCTTCAGTTTGTCGAGCCGTTTCGTCAGGTGACTGTTCTCCGTCTCCAACTCCTCGACTCGGTTGAGAGCTTCTCTTGCCTGCGGATGATAATAAGTTACAATGTGTTTTGAGTATCATAGGCTCATATCGCTATATGAGCAATATGAAAAAGCATAGATATGTCATACGCATACGCTATCAACTCAAACGTAAAAACGTGTCTTTTTTTTCCTATCTGGCTCTGTCCTTTAGGACAATTTTGCCAATGTCAAGTGAGGATGCATCCTTAGTAGTACGTCGTAGTAGAGATGTGGCTATCTTACCAAGACTTTATCGAGGAGTTTTGGCGGCAACAAAAACACTAATATTTCAATAATTATGCAATATAACACTAAGTATCACCAAAATAATGAATTAAAACAAGAGCACCTCATGACACATCCAAGTACCCCCCAAACTCTTAAAAACGTGTTCCGCACGCACACATATACATTCTTGGTATTGACATATGGTGTGAAAGAGTTGACGTATTTAATCCAAATAAAAAAAACAGCAAGTATTTGTCATTTACGCATAGTGAATGCAGTTGTCCCAATTGGAACAATTTTGAGTCAGATTGCGCATTTTAATGGCATATCTACCTTTTATTACTATATCATTGTATATGAGACTATGAATCCTGTAATGTGAGAAAACAGATATTTACAGTTTGGAAAGGTTACATGCGTCACTTTCAGTAGTTAAGACATTATGGGATATTTTATAATTATATAACGATAAAAAAGTCTTTTTAAATTCAGTATTAATATTCAAGTAAAACATATTAATTATTTACAGTGTTTTTTATGTTATTTAAGGGAGCTTAGACATAATTTTTACCTCATGTTACCAATGGGTGAGAAAATATAACCATGAAATAACAGGAAATTTAGTTTTCGAAATAAATAACTATTTATAGCAATCATGTCGCCAATACGATATCATATTTAACAGTCACGTAAACTTTCTTTTCTATTAACCTTACCAATAAATCAATTAATCAGTGTTAAACTTAATCATTGATTTATCACTTTATTGCCTTTTTGGTCCTTCGTAACGGGCAACACTGTATGTAGGCTATGCTAATTTAGATTCTCAAAAAGGGTGGATTTCAGACAGATAGCCACTTATAAAAACTAACTCGTGTAGCGTCAAACGCACATTTTTTTTATGGCATTGAATGACGAGACGAGCATGCCGTTCGCCTGATGGTAAGCGATACGACCACCCATAAACAGTAGCAACACCACCCAGCACCTTGACTTACAAAGTACTGTGTGACATTCCACTGCGCTCGTCATCCTGAGAAATAAGATGTTAAGTCTCACTATGTCCTGTAGTTACACTGGCTACAATGTCCTTCAAACCGAAACACAACAGTGCATGCACACTGCTGCTTGGCGGTAGAAATAGACATTGCGGTGGTACCAACCCAGACGGACTCTTACATATGAGAGACCTACCACCAGTACGATGAAGCACATTGGATGCGATATGGCAGGTAGAAGGAATATTTTGTTATTATCTAACATAGAATAATAGAGAAAAAGAGACAAAACACGGCTCACATGAATCACAAATTAAAACTGTTCATTGTTAAGGCCCTTATATTAGTAGGATAATTGTACAACTGGATGCGCATCACATTACAAGGGACTGTACGGAAAACAGCTCGCAACGTGCGTGTGTGACTGTACCGTTAACTATCACCGTTATTGATCACATCCCAGAAGTCAACGACTTCCTGTAACGTGACAAAAATACACTCAACACCTGGTACAATTGTCAGACCATTTGGCCCAAATATGGTGGTAGTTGGGGCCAATGCCGCAAGTATATTGGTTTGAAACTCAAACCAGTCTCTGCACGATGAATATTACAAGCGCCGGCCCTAGCCCTTAATCAAGATAGAGCGAAATTGTATTTTGGGGTCCTTTGGTCGACGTTTACGGTCATTTAGGTCGAAATTGATTTTCGCATTTGTCATTTTAGCGCCTTTAGATACCTGGCGCCTAGAGCGACCGCACTTCTCACTCTACCCTAGGACCGCTGCTAAATATTACACACACACTCACGCCCGTTATCCCCGAAGGGGTAGGTAGAGGCGCAACTAGTGCACCCACTTTTCGCCGTGCGTATTCCGTCCCATGATGTGATAGGGGGCGAGCCTATCGCCATATCGGGCACAAATTCCAGACTCCGGGCGGATACCCGAACCGGGGATCGAACCCTAGACGGTAGACCTCGGGATTGCAGTCGTACTGTAATACAACTACGCCACCGAGGCAGTCTAAATATAATTCATTAATTAAATTTTATACACCTATAATGATACAAATATTTTAATGAAAATTACCTTCGCCCATTCCTTACATATTTGGCAACACTAAAATACATTTTGAGTACCTGAGGTAATTAAAATATAATTCAAATGTTATGTCGACAAGCGTAAAGTTGCATCTCTCGACGATTGCTAGAATTACGTTACCCTACCTAATTAGCTAACTACGGAAGGAGTCACTAAGGTGGGTTCATGACCATAATACCTACAATGCTATCTGATCGGGTACAAAAAATATCTGGTACCAAACCAGCAAAACCAGCTACCTTCACAGCCGCATTCGGCGACTATATAGCCCCTAGACACCTAATGCCCAATAATTTCCTTCAAATGAATTCTGTCAACTACTTGAGATTTGAGGAAGCGGGGTACCTGCATAACGATTGGCCTTGCCAACATCATTAGGTTTTACGTAGCCATAGAAACACTATTTTTATTGGGTGCGTCACTTGTCATGTAATGCTAAACAACTAAGCAGTAGAGATACCATAAAATGCACTTAAGTTAGAAAGAAATGCAAATATAATTTGACAGTAACGTTCCTCAATGCTAAAATTTTAAATACATAATGGCCGGTATAATTTGAATTTCGATAATTTTTTAAAATGATTTGCTTAGTCAAATTATTGACATAAATATGGAAAGTAATGCTATTTTTGTGAAAACTCGAAGTCTGTTTGTTTATACAACACCACTGTTTTGTGCAAGGGGCGATCATAATATTTATTAAATCGATAATGTGGAAGTGTTTACAGCTCACAGTTGTGGTCGCAACTGACTTGAAGATATTGAACAACAATCTACATCTGATCTATTAATCAGATGTGTTTCTCGAAACCGATCTCCTGTTATTCGACGTCTAGAGGCTATATGGTCGCTGGCCGCATTACTTGATATTGATATGCATTCATTCGTAATGACAATTGCATTATACATAAGTGACAAGTTCGCATTACAATAAATGCACATATCTATAAGTGTCGATAAATGATACGTTATCAAGTATCGATGATTGCAGGCACGATAAACAATTAAAATAACGTAAATTTTGTTTTTTGATTCTTTCAAGGAAATATCTAATGAATAAGTGGTAGAATACTTATGTGCAATAGACGCAATAGTACATTTGGGTTGGCCGAAAATACCATCGCTTTGTGGAATGGAGGCTTTTCTAATGTTTTGTTTATCAACAGTATACAGAGTGTTACATGTACAGTATTGGAACTATTTAAAGCCAAGACAGTTTGCAATTCACCAGTAGTGCAAAAGCCTGGAAAAACATACTTTTTCTGGACTGTCTCGGTTTTTTTTTAATTTCTCACTGACTGTCTCGGTATCGTAGTTGTATTACGGTACGACTGCAATGCTGAGGTCTCGGGTTCGATCCCCGGGTCGGGCAAAGTGATATTGGATTTTTCTATTCAGTATCAGCCCGGAGTTAGGAAGTTGTGTCCGATATGGCGATAGAATCGCCCCCTATCTCATCATGGGACAGAATACGCACGGCGAAAAGTGGGTGCACTAGTTGCGCCTCTGCCTACCCCTTCGGGGATAAACGGCGTGAGTATGCGTAACATACTTTTTGCAAAATTTTCGTCGAGTACCCATTTGATGTTTGTTTCCCATTAGTGATTACATGACGATCATTGTAAATGCGGTAAAAATCCGTCAGTGGCTTCAGGTAACTTTCGTAAGCTATTAAAACATAACAGCGCTTGAATAAAATATAAATCGGTAGTATCGATATTTTACCCCATATAGTATCTATCACCCTGCAGAGTAGATATTTTGTATATCCAAGCTCAGGACCGCTCTTAGCCAGACAGGCGCTCGGGGCGAAATATTTCTGTGTATTTTTAGGATCCCAATAGATATTGGATGTTTGTAAGCAATAGTATTAGTTTGCTGACGACATGTACCTCGCGCTGCAGGCGGCGGCGCTCCTGCTTGAGCAGCTCCTCGTGCTCGTCCTGGTGGTCCTGGCGCGCGCGCAGCCGCTGCAGCTGTGCCTCGAGGCGCGCGGTGGCGGCGCCCTGCAGCGCGGCCTCCGCCTCCGCGCGCGCCGCCCGCGCCTTCGCCTCCGACACCGACTTGCGCAGCGCCTCCACTGCAACACAAACAATACCATACCCACTTATACTCTTATACACTTACAGACACGTTTTAGGCACTAATTAAATCATTCTCTTCAATAATATTACATGATTATTCGCTTCGTATCAATATCCGGAATCCATCTTGAGTCAAGCACCTGTCTTTCCTGCCTTCCGTCAGCTTATTTCCGGTTCCCTCTCCGTTTTACCCCCACCATTCCCCCACTTTGGCATTGAGCGCGTTTCAGGTGAAGGCCCGATTTTGAATCATTATAGCGTCGTTTTTCGCGCCGAACAGTTGTCAGCACAAGTAAAAAACTTCGCATTACTAATTAGTTACAATATCAAATTGTTGATTATTCAAAAATTATTAGATTAGATTCCCTCTCCAGTAATTATGGAAGAAGAAAATTTAGAAGCAACGGTTATTGTGGGTGATTCTAACCCACGAAAACGTGTACATTCTTCATCGTCAAGTTCGGATAGTGACAACGATTCATCATCGGAAAGGGATATTGCCCACGAAGAAGCTAACAAAACCGTGAGTTATGCACATTTTCAATTTTTGTCACAACAAGTGGCTTTCCTGACGAATCTCATTGAAAGACAACATAACAATAGTAATGAAAACTTAAATAGTGCTTGCGTAAATTCTAACGATTTGAATTTACGACGACCTGTTAACAATGTGGGCAGTAATAACAATCAACTTAACATTTTATCGGAAGTAAGCACAACGGTTAAAGACCCTATTTATCCAGCATCTGAAGATAGATACGTAGATAAATTATCGAAGTTGCAACGTTTTAAATGCAACGATTGGTATTCTATTAGATTCTCGGATGCTCAGAAAAAATATTTAACTACCCCCGGTTTTATAGAACTTGGAGTAAACGATGAGTTAAAGCGATTTGAAGCTTCTATGATAAAAGAAGACTCACGTTCACATTTATTAGAACGTACCTGCGCTGGATTGACTAAAGCATTGCTATCTCAAAAAGATGAATTGCATAAAACACTACAAACACTGGTCGATTGGGCAAATGATAGTAAAGAATCCTTGAACTCAAATTCGTTATTTGAGAAGATAGAAGAATTATTCTCTAAAGACTCAGCGTATAGCAAAGTGTCCGACGATCTATTACAAATAGTATGTGGAAGACGGGCAGATTTTATAAATTTACGCCGAGAGGCCTTACTACATCAAATTCCAGAAGGTTTTCATAGAGATGTTTTGAGTAAAATACCCCCGAGCTCAGAACACCTATTTAATGATGAAGCATTACAAAGTTATATACAAAAAATTGGAGGGGTAGATAAACTATCTTCATCTTCGAAAGTTTTGAACCATTCTCACTCGAAAGGCTATAACTCTTATCAAAATCCAAAACCGTCAACCAGCAAACTATCGGAGGATAGGTTTTTTCGCAGAGACACCACCTCAAAAAACGAAAAGCAGCAGTTACATCGTCGAACAAATCAAAAAGGTAAAACGTCCTATCGCGACAAACCAAAAGGTAAGAAAGGACAATCCCAATTTTCGTCAAAGAAAAAACGCCGCGATTGACTATCGGTTATTTCAAGGCGGCTGTCTAAAACAATTTCATTGTGTCTGGAGAAATCTAGGCGCACCAAACAAAATTTGCAAGCTTTTGGACGGCACACGTATACCATTCTTTCTAAAACCGCCTCTAATATTTCCGACATCAACAGTTATGAAATGTTACAAAACAAAAACTTCTGTCAATATGACCAAACAAATTCAAGCTATGTTGGAGTCTGGAATAATAGAGCACGCGGAACAGAGTCCCAGTTACCTATCGACGTTCTTTTTGGTACCGAAACCAGACAAAACGTTTCGCCCAATTTTCAACCTACGACAGCTGAATCAATTTGTGCAAACCAAACCATTCCAATTATTCAGTCATTTTCGGGTCCCTTCCTTTCTACAAAATCAGGATTGGATGGCAAAAATAGACCTGCGCCAAGCTTATTTTCACGTACCTATTGCTCAACAACATCGCAGATTCCTGAGGCTAAATTATCACCCAGATCCAAACCAAGACCAACTACTCCAGATGACTTGCTTACCATTCGGCCTGTCATCAGCTCCAAGGACATTTGCCTCGATAACAAACTGGGTGGCGGAATTTCTAAGAAACCACAATATTCGATGTGTCGTCTACTTAGACGATTTTCTTCTGGCAAACCAGTCGAAACTACAACTTCAAGACGATATTGCTTTCACAACAAAAATTTTGCAAGTATTGGGTTGGACAATAAATTTCAACAAGTCTGTACTGGCTCCGACAAAATGCCTCGAGTTTCTCGGCATAACTTGGGATACAAAACGCAACGCAAAATCCCTGTCGGAGTCCAAGTGCCAAACGCTACGCAAGGCACTTCAGTTACAGCTCACAAAAAGCAAGTGGTCCCTCAAACAGTACCAATCTCTAATGGGGAGACTCAACTTCGCAACGTTTGTGATTCCGAGAGGTCGGTTACACTGTCGTACACTGCAACACTACAGCCGACAGTTGCCAATCGAACATCCATACCGTCAGATCAGCATACCAAAACAGGTCAGTTCGGAGATGGATTGGTGGTACCAAGCCATAGGAAAGACCATGCCGATTCACGAGAGCCCAATAACTCATCTGCTTACTACAGACGCTTCCGACATCGGTTGGGGAGCACAACTTGGCGACAAATGCATAACGGGGACCTGGACAAACCAGCAACAGTCCTGGCATGCAAACAAAAAAGAGATGTTCGCAGTTTTTGCAGCAATACGAGACGAACAGCATCAACTTCAGTCAGCTCAGATACTGCTGCAAACGGACAATCGAACTGTAGTGTCATATATAAACAAAGAAGGTGGCACAAAGTCAAAAAAGCTGCTCAGACAAACTCAACAGCTTCTCGAAGTTCTAGACAGACGGGATATAAATCTGATAGCGCACTACTTGCCAGGAAGATTCAATGCAGAAGTAGACGCTCTATCTCGTCAGAAATCTTGTCCAGAATGGTTACTAACGAATTCAGCAACGGATTACATTTTTCAAATGTGGGGCACACCGGAGATAGACCTGTTTGCGTCCAAGACAGCTCATGTAGTACCCAGATACATTTCAATGGACAGGGAAGATCGGGAAGCTCAAGGCTGCAACGCGTTTTGTCACCAGTGGCATTACAACTTAGCATGGTTATTCCCTCCACCAAACCTGATACCCAGAGTGCTCCGACATTTGAATCAAGCCAGCGGGAAATACATTTTAATAGCCCCCAAATGGAACAAAGTGTTTTGGCAGGCAGATGTTCAACTTCGAGCACAAGAACCTCCATATCTAATTCCGGACCTATCTCACGTACTCGTAGATACGAAAACAGGTACGCACCCGCCTCAAGTTCAGAATCTAATTTTGGAGGCATGGCTGATTTCGGGTGGCAAGATATGTTAACCAATTGGACCGAGCGAGAACGAGGACTACTCATGTCGAGCTGGAGGGTCTCTACGATAAACACCTACAGGCCAGCATGGAACAGATGGACGACTTGGTGTGAGTCCCATTTAGTTAACCATAAATAGCCCAACGCTGACCTAGTCGCTCGCTATCTAGCGCATTTACACTGTGACATTGGTTTGGCATATAGAACAATCTTAGTCCATAAATCTGTAATTTCTACATTCACACATGTATCTTCTAACATAGATTTTTCTTCTAATTTCTTTGTGAAACATGTTCTAAAGGCTATTTCAGTAGCGCGTGAAAAGCCAACAAAACCACCAATTTGGAATCCAAAACAGTTACTACAGTACCTTAATTCGTATACTTTCGATGAAAACAACCTTTTTCTTGTATCGAGACATACCGCCACTTTATTACTACTGGCCTCAGGCCGACGAGTTCACGATCTTACATTATTACGCACCGACAGCAAAAGTTTAGTTTATGAAAACGAGAATATGGTATTGTGGCCGGCTTTTGGATCCAAAACCGATAACGCCAAGCATAGACAATCTGGATGGAGGCTTAAAGTTCACCCAGATAAAAAACTAAACACAGTATTTTGGATTACAAAATTGTTACACTTAACATCAAAGCGTAGACAAAACATAAATCAACTATTTATCACAACGTTGGGTGATGCCAAACCTGCATCTAGAACCGTAATCGGTGGCTGGATTAAATCTATTTTAAGAGCGGCAGGTATAACTGCCACTCCAGGATCTGTGAGATCTGCAGTGTCTTCCTTAAATTTCCTAGAAGAATTCTCCATTGACCAAATTCTGGCAACGGGAAATTGGAAAACCATTCATACATTTAAAAATTATTATCAAAGAGAATTAATAAGTTTTGAATCGAGTGAACAAAATAATTCACAATCATTGTCAAAATATTTTGAACCTGTACATTAAGGCTATTTCTATTTACTTATACTTTATACAATTCAATACTAATTTACATAAGTATTTCATTCAATTATGATACCCATATGACACATTATAGCGTCTTTAGATTGAGCGCACCAGGTGATAACAAACACATCACTCAAGATGGATTCCGGATATTGATACGAAGCGAATAATAGAGAGTTTTTCCTAAAATAAAAACTTACCTATTATTTCTTCATCAATATCCGGAATCCAGGTAAGGTCTACCTGGTGCATCATGAGCTCCATTATGATTCAAAATCGGGCCTTCACCTGAAACGCGCTCAATGCCAAAGTGGGGGAATGGTGGGGGTAAAACGGAGAGGGAACCGGAAATAAGCTGACGGAAGGCAGGAAAGACAGGTGCTTGACTCAAGATGGATTCCGGATATTGATGAAGAAATAATAGGTAAGTTTTTATTTTAGGAAAAACTCTCTATTTAATGCGTGTAGCACTTTACGAAAAAAGAAACAATAAAATATTATGTCATCTATTAAATTTTATTTATACGTGTATTCGGAAAGATCAACAGGAAAAGTTGGTAACGTCTAACTGAACAAGCAACTTAGATTTGAAGATGACTCTATAACAATTAACCATTTTTACAAAATACAAAGTACCTATCGCAATTACGGGTGTTCAACATATGTTTCGAGAACACAACGAGTTCACTTCTGTGATGGTAACTATTCAAGTAGTGAAGAGGTACTCACGCTCCCCCTCGTACTCGTGGTCGTGGTGGTTGGAGACGCCGTTGTGCCTGGCGGCGCGCTCCTCGTTCAGCTGCAGCTTCAGCTTGCGCACCTCCGACTCCAGCGCCTGCTTCGAGCTCACCAGATTTTGCAATCGCACATCTGTATGGAACACAAAAAATCCATGTTCAGCTGGTGATGTAACAGAGTTGGAAAATTACTTAAATATAAAAACGTAATATGTTGATAAATTGTAAATGCAGCTAGCACACCTGATTCTCTTCCATCTACAATTTCTAATACTATATATTTTTTTTATTGTAATGATGATACATTATGTGAATGTTAGGAATTTTATAATATTAAGTGGTGATAGATAACTCTCCGCTTGATAATTAGTTTAGCGAGCCTCCATACTTAAACAGTGATATAAGCAGGCGCAGTCGCAGCCTGAGATTTTGGAGGGGGTCACTAATAATTAAATCGCGGCTAGGGGCAGAAAATTGTATTTTTTATTTTGTAAATTTTTTTTGGCGTGTAAGATTTTTGGGGGGCCGAGTCTCCTGTGGGCTGTGAACCTCCCCTTCGGACCGTGTGGATATAAGTGGGTGTACAGTGTACAGACCGAGCGTGCCCTCTCCGGCGTCGTTGAGCAGCTGCTCGGCGCGGTGCGAGACGAGCGCGAGCGGCGGCGCGTTGTCGGCGGGTGTGTCCGCGTCCCCCGCGCCCCCCGCGCCCCCCGCGCCCGCCGCGTCCACGAACGCGAACCCCGCCGCGTGCGCCGCCGCGTCCCGCGCCCGCACCGCGCCGCGCGCCGCCTCCACCTCGCGCTCCAGCGACACGTGCGACCGCTTCAGGCGCTCGTGCACCGAACACTTCTCTCTGTGCTCGCGCTGGAAACGTTCAACAATATCTTAATATTGTTTCAACTTACTAAGGAAAATATAACCTGATCTACAGCGTCAATTGCAGAGGTAAATGAGCAAGTGGATTAGCTGATGGCAAATAATCCCACCACAAATGAACACACTCAATTTTCAAATAGGAGTAAAAATTGTTTCTTTAGCATTAGGTCTCTATAAAGCTTTTATATCACATCAGTTTTCAGTGAAACCGTAACAAGCTGGTCATGCATTCCTTACAGAATCCTAGTTACAGCACAGCTTTACCACATAGAAACCATTTACCCAACTCCCAAGATATTTCTACAAAAAGCCAATAGTCTTGGTATCTAACCTGCAGCTGTGCGTACTCCTCGTGCAGCTCCTCTATCCTATCCTTGAGCAGCTCCAACTGGTAGCCGAGAGCCGCCTTATCATTGTCCAGCTGCGCGTTCAGGATCATGGCCTTGCGGAACTTCTCCTCCACCTCTTTCAGCTCGTGCTGCAACACAAAGCACACCACGCTTTGAGTATAAGAAAAACGATAATGCAAGCCAAATAGTGCAACATTCGTCTAAAAAGTATAGACATTATTTAACTGGACATTATTCAATGTTATGAAGAACTTAATTAACAAAGATCTATGGTTTAATATGGGAACACAGTCGTTTTACTTGACGTGAAGGTGCACGCTCAATCCAACTTAGCTTAAAAGCCAACTCACCCTGAGGTCTTTGACGCTGAACCCGTCGTCCACCGAGTCCTCGGAGCTGCGGCGCGGCGAGTGCACGACGCCGGGGCTGAGCGCCGCGAGCCGCCCGCCGGCGCGGCGGCCCACCGTCTCTGCACAAGACACTTCTCTAACTATAGTTCTTTAGTTCTAGTTCTGTAGTTACTTCAAGTGTGATGATATATCATCACACTCGTAACATGGTATTATTTTACATGGCTTCAACTACTGGCTATTGCCAAAACTATTTTACTATACAGGTGTTGCTTGCGAATTCCACCGCGTGAAACTCCACTCCCAGTGTTTATACACTTGGGACTTATGCCTCACTATGTTTTTTCCAGGATAAAAAGTAGCCTATTTGTTAATCCAGGACATGATCGTCAAAACTACAAAACATTTTCACAAACTTTCGCATTTATAATATCAATTAGATTTCATTGCAATGAAGAATTCTCCATTCACAGTGAAAGTGTCATATTTTGACTAAAATATTGACGAAGAAAGGGAAGCCATCGTGATCGATGACAATTATTTTAATAGGATTTTTAAGCGTATGTTAATATCTTTAACTTTCGTTAAAGTAATTAAAATTATAACATAATTTAACCCTCTTAAGCATCTGTGTCAACTTTAAAGACATGTTGGTCCAAAATTCCAAATTAAAATATGTTTAGATAATAAAAGCTTGTAAATCACCCAAACGTGGATCAAATGTTTACCGACGACAAAAACACCGCGAAGGTCTTCTAAATTCCAACATTATCACGGATTACAAACGGTATATCCAGCTTTATATTTGAACAATGCACAGCCATTGTTATCTTCGATGATAAGATTAACAAACAATAAAGACAATAGCATTTGGAATTGTTTAGTATTCTGAGGATCGTTCTTGATCACGCAACGTTTATGCGCACGCGGAACGATCAATGATTGATGATCTGATTTAAACATTCAGTAGTTTTGAAATCAAAACACTTTAGCGTGGTGAAGGATACGTGGGAGGATACAAATATGATGAAAGCCACGTGGCAAACAACGTTATAACGTGAGGGTGAATGGATACTTTCAACGAGACCTGCCTTCACTGGGATAGGCAGGAACAGATCTACACGGAACTCTTGTTAAAACTTTAGGTATAACTTCAGCTTCAAACGTGACAAACATTCCTCACTTGAATTGACGTGCTAGTGTATTTTCTGTTTCCAGACCTCAGCTCGTAGTTAGATGGTGTTTCTTACCTGCATACATATCATAGGCCTTGTCTGCATGGTCTTCTTGCTCGCGTTGCTGTCTCTCCAGCTCGCGCATGCGTATCTCGCGCGCCTCTGCCCGCGCCGCTCGACGCGCTGCCAAACGCTGTTCCGCCTGCGGACAACACATAAATACGTTACACATTATTCTATAAAAATGAGAACCAGTCTAGATTACTTGGATTAGATCGTGGCAACAAAAACATAAATAAAAAAACAAAAAAACACGCTTTATAGAAAACCCAACTAAAAAATAGAAAATAGATTTGAATTAAGAATAGTGTAAATGAGAAAAAAATTTATTTTATTGTAAAAAAGCGTGGAGTGCTTTTTAAGATATTATCAAAATGATATATAATACTTCTACTCATATTATCTGTCAATAAAATATTTATAACTATTGTCACCATGCACCCCAGGCTTTTTTACAATAAAATATTTTTTTTTTCTTATTTACACTATTCTTAATTCAAATTTATTTTAATATTTTTAGTTCTGTTCTACTATTGTCCAACAAAGGTCACTAAAAAATATACAAATTGACAAAAATCTCATTTTGCAAATTGAATAATGGCATAATATTATCAAATTAGTGTATTGTTATCGGTCCTCGACAAACCTACAAAGTTTGAATAAAATCTGACCGTTTAAAGTGGGTCAAAATCGCGCCCAAAGGAGTCTGAGTCGGAGAGTTACAAACATACAAGTGAAGCTAATATAAAGCGTGTAAAAAATTAAACATACCCGTCGAATTGAGAACCTACTCCTTTTTTTTAAGTCGGTTAAAAAAGATACGAATATATTCACGGGTATACATTAGTACAATAAAAACAATAGAATTGTACGACCTCTTTTCAAATAGCGTTTCCACGCTCCGAGTTTCTCTAAATCTTTGCTCTTGATCTAATAATTTCACGCGATATTATCTGATACCTCAACAGAGGTCAGACGGAACACAATATTATCACAAGTATAAATCAACATAATAAGTTACATTCAGTAGCGAAAGAGAAAGTCTTTAAAATCAAACAGAAAAACCTAAATTAAATTTATTCAAACTTTTACATGGAATATTGTTAATCGTAAACAGTAAATTCCAAGGCAATAGCCGGTAACAATGGCGTCAAGAATCGAGAGGCACAAAGGAGTGAAGCATCACGTAGGCGCGATGACCGATGTCACCGCAGGATACACTCGACTTGGGGAACCCCTGGTTACCGCACGAGTGGCATAATATTATTTTTCTAAGTTAGGTTTGATGATCTGTGAAGCTACGGATGGTTTTTCATAAATATATCTATTTATCAACCTATTGCTGTCTACTGATGGACGTAGGTCTTCCCGTCTGCCAACTATCTCTGTCTTGAGCAGCCCGCATCCAACACCCGCCGCATTTTCAAATCGTTAGTCTGATTAAACGCTGTCTCCACTCCAGTATCTGCACTTGCTTTCACTGATACGAAGCTACATTATCCCCGAGTGCCATTGGCTACAGTCTATACTAGGAACGGGCTATTTAGCGGGTAGCGGCAAAAACTACTAGACTATTTGGGGAAACCGTTGACAAATCTAGACAGGATAAATAAATTTATGTAAATTTCTGCCATATTTGGAATTAGGTGGGTGTAAACAGTTCCAAAAGACAAGAAAATTATTAGAATTAGCTTGTAAATATTTATAAAAGTATATTTATAGCTATTTCCACATCGTTTAGGTATAAACGCAATTAGATAAGAGAACATGTTAATTGCCATTACCGAGGCACTGTTTTGGCAATTTCCGGTCTGTAAATGCTTACAGAGTTTATTGCGAAATTATACACTTCGGTAAACAGTATACATGTGGGAGAAACAAGAATAAACAATGAGTAGGTTGATTTACCACAAATATTATATTTCACGAATAAAAATGTTTTTACATATAACAATAAAGCAATATAGTAAACTAAAGCATTAAAACAATATGTAATATCAAATCAGCAATTATACTAACAAAGTACCAGAGTGACTCTTTAAGCTACAAGCATTATATTTTAACTTAACGTTACCTGACAGTTCAGAGCACCTGTTGTGCCGTATCCACTGTTGGACAGCGTCTGATCTGTCGACAGATGCGCGCCCCCTTTTATACAGCGATCTTGCCGCAAAGAAGGGGAAATGCGGGTAGCGAAAAGTCAAATGCAATACTGTTTTCATAAATCGGAAAACGGATACAAGTGTACAAATAATTTTATTTTTATGTTCTCTCACACGGCCATTCTGACGAGCAGCCAGAAAATGGCCCGCGAACAAATCAGTTTCTTAGTTTGCTAACAGAATAGAAAATTTCAATATTTTTCATAGTATCACATTATTGTGCATCCAATGGTCAAATCTCATGACCTTACAAATGCCAATAGTTATATGGCAACCGTATGTAACGCCAAATCACATGGCAACCGTATGTAACGCCAAATCACATGGCAACGCCAAATAGCGCCAAATCACATGGCAACGGCAAATAGCGCCAAATCACATGGCAACGGCAAATAGCGCCAAATCACATGGCAACCGTATGTAGCGCCAAATCACATGGCAACGGTATGTAGCGCCAAATCACATGGCAACGGCATGATTATCACGCACACACATGATCGTTGGCCAGACGACCATTAATATGCAAGATAATTTAGCCAGATACGAAAGTTCTATTTCAATTTTCTTCAGAGGAATCTAAAGATTCTGCTAATTCACGTCCCATGTCGGGATTGACAATTCGTAGATTGTCATGGGAAACGTACAATTCGTTTCCAGTCTTATGAACTCTAACTGTATATCTATCATTATCTTTTACTTCGGTAATGACGCAAGGACCTCTAAACTTACTGTCAAGTTTGTTAATTACTCGTGGGTTTTGTTTAACTAATACCACATCGCCCAGTTTGAAAGGTACAATATTGGCTTTTGTTTTATCAAAAGCAGCTTTTCTAGTTTCAGAAAGCTCGTCCATCCTGAGTTTAGATTCTTGACGACAAGTATCGAGGTCCAAGCGCTCTACATCATTTATCAAGGCGGATATAGCAGGAGGCGACTGATCACAGCCCATTAGAAGTTGGAAAGGAGTACGACCAGTAGTTTTACTAAAAGTGCTATTGATAGCTAACTGTACTTCACCGACAGCATCTTTCCAGCTTCTTTTGGATGTATTTTCAACAATTGTGAAGCAGTTTGTTAAAACTTTCATTACACGCTCTACTTGACCATTTGCTCGACTTACTCCACTAGCTATGAAATGTAATTCTATAGACCAATGCGCACAAAAACTTGAAAATTCTTTACCAGTATAGGAAGCAGCCTGATCGCAAATAATACGTTTGGGGGTGCCAAAGGTATAAATTAAATTTTTTAAACAATTCACAGTAGCTGCAGCAGTTAAATTAGCAACCGGTCTCATAAATACAAATTTAGTGAATGCATCAATGAAAACAACCGCGTATTGTTTAGTAGGTCGACTGCCACTCAATTTGCCAGTAGTATCCATATGGACAGTATGAAAAGGGATTGGAGATTTGTCTATAGGGTGAAGAGCAATTTGCTGCGAACCTGATTGACTTTTATTAATTTTACAAGTCAAACAATTGTCAACATACTTCCGAATATGTTTAGTCATATGTGGGAACCAAAACTGTTCTCTGATTTTCTCGAGGGTTTTTTCCCAGCCAAAATGTTTAAGCGCATCATGATAAATTTGTATAATATGCCACTGATAAGCTTTCGGGACAAAGAGACGTTTCTTCATTTTATTGTTTAAAGAAATATTACGGTACAGCAATCCATTTTGTATTTCGTAACTAGAAGCAATATTTTTGTCGATGGTGCCTTGTTGGATGGATTGAATAATACCCTTAGTTTCGGGATCATTATTTTGCTCAACTTCTAGCCATTCGCTATAATTTTGGACATTACTTATGTTAACATTTACTGGATTGCGACTCAAATAATCTACATGGGGAATTCGTTCTCCCTTACGGTACTCTATGGTAAAATCAAAAGATTGTAAATATGCCCACCACCTATGTACTCTGGGCAGCAATTCTTTCTTGTTACGAGAGGCTTTTAATGAATTACAATCCGTAACAACTGTAAATGGCCTACCAAGGAGGTAATGACGGAAATGTTTAATAGATCTAACTACCGCTAAGGTTTCCAACTCGTAAGAGTGGTAACGGCTTTCAGTATCAGTAGTTCGCATGCTAAAGTATTCAACAACTTTAAATTGATTGTCATGTTTTTGAAAAAGAATACCTCCTAATCCAGTGGAACTAGCATCTGTGTGAAGTTCTACAGCTTTCGTAGGATCAAATAAAGTTAGTACAGGTTCAGATGACAGATAATTAAGAACTTTCTTCCTAGCAAGCTCGTGCTCAGATGTCCAGTCCCATTTGGTATTACTACGGGTGAGATTATATAAGGGAATCATGATCAAAGAAAAATTTGGAATAAATTTCCGAAAATAGCTCGCTAAGCCACAAAACTGTCGAACTTGCTTTACAGTTGTTGGAATGGGGGAATTTAATAATGCGTGAACCTTACCCGGACTTGGCTTTACTTGACCGTTGGAAACAATTCTACCCAAATACTCGATCTCAGTCTGTAGGAATTTACATTTCTTGACATTAAGTGAGAACCCTGTTTTTTGTAAAGCGTCAAGGACTAACCTTAAACGCTCAAGACCTTGATCAACAGTTTCCGAAAATATCACAACGTCGTCAATGTAAATTAAAACAAATTTGTCAATGAACTGTTTTAGTGCAGTGTTGATGGCCCTTTGGAACACAGAAGGCGCGTTACAAAGCCCAAATGGCATACGCAGGAATTCGTACTGCCCATCAGGGGTAACGAAGGCAGTTTTTTCAATAGAATCCCTAGCTATGGGGATTTGATGAAACCCAGCAGCCATATCCAGTACGGTAAAATATTTAGCTACAAATAATCTACTTATATGATCATCGATAATGGGAAGTGGAAAGTGATCACGAACGGTGTTACTGTTTAACTCTCTATAATCGACACACATCCTATCACTACCATCCTTTTTACGAACCAGTAGTATAGGACTTGCAAAGGGGGAATTACTTTCCCGAATAATATTATCTTTCAAGTCTTGAATGAGTTTTTTGACATGATCACGTTCGGCTGGTGCTAACCGATAGGGCTGTCTTTGAACAATTTTGTCCGGATTCTTTAAACGAATGGTTAATTCACCAGTTGTTACTTGAGAAACCATGTTACCAGACGTGAACATATCAGCATATGATTCTAACAAATTACGTAATAGAATTTTACATTCTTCATTTATATTGAGATTCATATCTATAGAATCGAAATTCTTTTGAACAGAGTTAATATTGTAAGAATTTCGCAAAACTAAAACTGAATCTTTTGAAAAAATAACCTGGATCCCAGGTATATTAAAAAGATTTTGACCAAGCAATACATCATACTGTATGTACCTATCGGGGACTAAAATAAAATCTAATTCAATGTTAAGGCCATCAACACACAGCATACACTGCTTTTTACGTGATGAACGAAAAGTATTATTTCCAACACCTCGCAGAACGAATGTCTCATAAGAGATTTTCCCCTTAATTGAATCACCTATACTTTCGCGCATAAGAGAGCATTCTGCACCGCTATCTATTAGGCATGAGTAATCACGGCCTTCTATTTTAACTGTATGCAACTTGTTGTTACTCAAAACCAAGCTATTCACATTAGACATTTTTTCGTCTTTAGTTTTTTTATTAAGACGCTGAAAACAATTTTCAAAAACATGCCCTTTCCTATTACAAAAACTACAAGTGACAACTGATTTAGGCAGTTTTTGTTCAGTAGGTTTCGAATTATCAGAGGTAGAAGCAGAGTTGTTATGTGGACCACGATTAGATGTGCTTGATCGACAATCTCTTTGTATGTGTCCTAGCTTATGGCATTTATGACATCTTCTAGACGGGACATCAGAGATGGCAGTATTTTTAGAACGTTTAGATGGAATATTGTGATCAAATTCCTTAGTAGGTCTCTTACGTTTATACGAATTAAGGCTTTGAATTAATTGTGGTAAATTTTTCGGTGTAAGCCGTAGCAAATCAGAACGAATACGAAAATCAGACATACCAGAAATAACTGCTTCGACGAGGCGTTGTTCAGTCATCTCCACACCAATCACTTTTTTTGCCAATTCCCATTTCCTAGTTGCATATTCGGCGAGGTTACCGGCTTGTTCGCTGGTATATTCCATAAACTGTGTTAAATCATCATAATATCGAGATTCATCTGCAAAAGTTTCGATGAGGCCTGTTTTAAGTTCAGACCAATTAGTCAAAGCACAATAATTACGGCGTGCCCAGTCAGCAGCTCGCCCTTTTAAGTTCTTTCGAGCTAGATTAAGAATTTCCCGATCAGTTAGCACATATTCAGTCTTTAGCTCTTCAATATTTCGGCACCAGATTTGTACAGTATCGGTCCGATCATCGGGGTCAAAAGAAGGAATATAAATATGCTCAAGACTTCGCATTCGTGGAGCAGGCTGTACATTAGATGGATTAAATGCCTGTGCGGTAGTGCGGATTAATTGAGTCATTTCCTGCATCATATTTTGCATGAAACTAATAGGGACAGTTTCTGCTCCCCTTAGATCGTGATTACCAGTTGATCCGCAGTTGGGAAATACACCGTTTTCACCGGTAGGCACTTCATGATGACCAGTAGAAATGCGTGGTGTTCTTTGATTCAGGATTGGCGACAAGAGTCCGTCAGTACTTCTTTCTTGACACCCTGGCATAGCCCCTGAAGTGCCCGGAAACTGCTCGGCCTCGGTCGCCTCAAACTCTTCCATTTTTATTTTTTTATATTTTTTTTTCTTTCTGAAGTAACCCTGACACAGTAATTTTGTAGGCGTAGTAGACGTTATGAATCCCACTTCTGATGTGGGAGAAACAAGAATAAACAATGAGTAGGTTGATTTACCACAAATATTATATTTCACGAATAAAAATGTTTTTACATATAACAATAAAGCAATATAGTAAACTAAAGCATTAAAACAATATGTAATATCAAATCAGCAATTATACTAACAAAGTACCAGAGTGACTCTTTAAGCTACAAGCATTATATTTTAACTTAACGTTACCTGACAGTTCAGAGCACCTGTTGTGCCGTATCCACTGTTGGACAGCGTCTGATCTGTCGACAGATGCGCGCCCCCTTTTATACAGCGATCTTGCCGCAAAGAAGGGGAAATGCGGGTAGCGAAAAGTCAAATGCAATACTGTTTTCATAAATCGGAAAACGGATACAAGTGTACAAATAATTTTATTTTTATGTTCTCTCACATACATTTATATCAATACTTTTTACAATCATGCATTTTATATTCTGTGAAACACGTGTCGCAATGAAAATTTCTAACCTTGACTCTACCATCCATACTTTTATTAGTCTCGGGCCTCGGCGTCCACTATTCAAATCCACCGTATCCGAAACACATCGGTTTCACGGCAATGACATCTATTTACAATTACACAACAAAAATGACACATCCACCTCAATAACGATGAAATGAAATGAAATTTCTGTGAGGGTAGAGCTTTGTTGCACTCAATTTTGTTCCAAGTATGAACTTTCAAGGGTTTAAGACCTGACGTAAATGGTAAGGTAGTATAAGATTAACGTCTTTACTGATTGTTTATCTGTGGCCTCCTAACTCTTAAAAAGGAGTGGTTTGTTGAAACTGTTTTTATCAAAACGAATAATTGGCACGCGGGACACGAAAATATGACACTAAACTTTCATTAGGTATTTCGGATGCAACCAACAAGAAATATTCAAAATACAACTTTTCCAAAGCAACAAGCTTCGGAATTATTGTCCGGCATACGCGTTACCTTGCTTTAATAAAAGAATTGAAATGAATGAACATACGTTTTACGCTGGACAAACTGATCAATTTTTTACACTTAAAACCATTAGTATAGTAATTTTAAGTAATTTTGTTTATTTATTTTAATTTTTTTTTCTGGATTAAAATAAAAAATTATATCTATTCACTCTACAGATGTCAGTACTTTAAAAATGTCATTACATTGTGTTGACATGCGGGCGGCTGGTGTCGTCGACCTGTTTTAACATCATTATCATTGCACTATTGTGCATGCTTTTATCTTTACTACCAACGCGATCTCTTATCTTTGAGTATATAGACCGGCAAAGGAGTCAAGTGTTTGAACTTCAACCAGCAAAAAGCCGGTGATAGAGTTCACCCTAATACAGATTTGGGTGGTGCTTTACTGAGGAATTATGATGCTTTAGTTTTATAGACTCATCTAGAACTATAAAATAGAATATTTGATCTGGCACATTAGCGACACTAGACCTGATGTAAATTGCAAGGATTTCCAAATATGATCGATGGCATCTTGTCCATCGATGGTTGCTAGAATTTGCTGTGCTGTTATTGGTTTTGCATTTCGTCGGAATTAGGAACGAGTCACCATAACAGGTGTTTATTTATTTATAAGCATTGCCATATTACAGGTACAAATTAACAGGTTTGATTAGATTAGATGTGACACAGAAACCAGTAATGTTTACATGCATACAAAAGTGATAAAGTTATTTAAAAAAGCTGCATCAAATTAAAGAATATTTTAAACATACATACACGAAAACGTAATTCTTTAAGGAAATAACAAGCTCTAAAATAAATTTATACTTGTTTTCGAGAGACTTAACAAACAAGTCTGCGTATATAAAATTAAATACAAGTAACCTGTAACAGAAATTAAAATTATAAAATAGAGGAAATGCATTGTGGAAGTACCATGCACTGCAATTCAACCTGACTTCTGCTCGCGGCTTCGCCCGCGTGAAAAAGTTTTTCCGGGATAAAAAGTAGCCTATGTGTTAATCCAGGACATGATCTACCCGTATGCCAAATTTCATCGAAATCTGTTCAGTAGTTTTTGAGTATATTCGTTACAAACATACTTACATAAAAATCTTTCGTCTTTATAATATTAGTATAGATTGAAATATACATGTTCAACAGGTTACCTGTAATTCATTAATAGTTATGCATCACGACATTTCCTCGTATTATCCAGTCCGATTAATGCCGGCTAATTATATATTGACTAGAGGGAATAAACAGAGGCGGGTCAATTATTTGTCTACAAATCCAAACATAATAACAGTAAAAGCAGTTTATTTATTCACAAATCTTGTAAAGATATTTGAAATGTATTTGATTCACAAGTTTCACGTAAATTGTATTTGACAGTTATCGTATTAAGCAGCTAATATAAGTAGTCATCATTTTATTACCATTTATTTAGTAGCATAGATTAGAGCCTGACTTTTGTATTTGGTCAGATTATACATTTATTTGACGAACAGCATTTACTCAGAAATTATGAAATAGGCCCTAAAAGATGTCAATTAATTAAAAAAACATGGAAGGAGTAAACAATGCTAATGAAATTCTAAAGTTGCTAATAAATGTAGAGTCTTATAAGAATTACAAATAATATAAAAGACATTAACGAGGTAGAATAATAAAATATAATTCAAACATCATCATCAATGAGGCACATCAAACTAGACATACGATATAAGACCTTACACAACCAGAGCAGTATCCAACAATCAGAAAATTTTATGAACATATCGGGAAATCACTCATCTTTATATCGAAGACATAAAGCACAATAGGGTAAAATCAATAGAAGTTTAAAAATTCCATAACACGTGTGGAATCCACGTGAACATTTGAAACAATGACAATAACAATCGGCTAATGTGACCAGCGATTAGCGTGAATGAAGTCATCGCTCAGGCAGATAACACCTTCGTCAATATTGAGTGATTTCATACCACCAAATATACAAAACCAAACAAAGACGTTGCGAAAATATTCTACATATGGAAGCAAAGAATCATCAAATATATTCGAGGTGTTGTCGTTTTAGTTGATTTGTTTGCTTTGTCTTTTCTTTATTGGCTTTGATATTATGATTAGATTTTAGAAAGTTGATGCTATTGATATTTTATATCTTGAACTGATAAGATTATAAGAAGTAGAGCCAAGTTATTTTTTACTATATTTAAGTCTAGTATGAGTAAGTGTAAAGCACATTATATGCCTTAACATCTAATTCTTCGTTTATGTGCCGGGGTATGTTCTTCTCGACCTTTAATTCTCAAAAAATCGTACCTCGGTATTTTTTTTTTCACAATTAACATCTCTATCAAAATGTTGTAGACAACAATCACATAGATTAACAAATACAATCTATACTAATATTATGAACAGGAAAGATTTGTATGTAAGTATGTTTTATTTATTTATTTATTTAAGCACTTCATATACAAATGTATAAAGGCGGACTTAATGCCGTAGGCATTCTCTCCCAGTCAACCTTAGGTTGGTGCAGAGATTAACAAGGTAGGTGCATCAGGGGTAGTTAATTCGAAATAATATAAACTTATAAATACACATACATAAATATTGATCCATATTATGATAAGTATAATGCAAAATTAATAAATATATATACCATATATCTACAATAAATATATACGTAGTTACAAATTCATAGATGATATCCAAGACGTAAACTAGAAATTCAGGATGATTCCACTAATTCACCCAAAAGTAGTTCTTTAACTTTATCTTTAAACGCGTAACGACTCGTAGACATCCTGATTCCTAGAGGGAGCGCATTCCAAAGAAGTACAGATTGAACAGGAAAAGACGAATGGACAAGGCTAGAGTTATGAGAAGGACACAAAAGTAGAAGATTATTACTTGAGCGAAGACTTCGCTCATGGTTGGAGTGAAGATATTGTAAGTGTGGCAATAAATAAGAAGGTGGTGTAGGGGACTTAAGGATTGAAAAAAGTGTAGTAAGCGTACGTAGGCTCCGACGCTGACGTATGGGAAGCCATTTAAGTAAAGATGATCATCATCATCATCATCATCAGCCACATGACGTCCACTGCTGAACATAGGCCTCCCCCAAAGATTTCCAGACGGACCTGTCAAAAGCGGCCCGCATCCAGCGTGCTCCTGCTACCCTTATCAAGTCGTCTGCCCACCTTGCAGGTGGACGGCCGACGCTGCGCTTGCCAGTACGTGGTCTCCACTCGAGAACCTTTTTGCCCCATCTGCCGTCAGTTCTTCGAACTATGTGCCCTGCCCACTGCCACTTCAGCTTGCTAATCCGCTGGGCTATGTCAGTGACTTTCGTTCTTCTGCGGATCTCCTCATTTCTGATTCGATCGCGTAGAGAAACACGAAGTAAAGATGATACGTGGTCGTATTTACGGAGATTAAAAAATGTTTGTAACGAATAAACTCAAAAACTACTGAACGGATTTCGATGAAATTTGGCACACGGGTAGATCATGTCCTGGATTAACACATAGGCTACTTTTTATCCGGGGAAAATTTTTTCACGCTGGCGAAGCCGCGAGCAGAAGTCTAGTTATTTATATGTTTACAACTCATAGATTTTGAGTAACAACACTTAATTTGATCTATAATATTACAATCTTTACTCTTTTTCGTTTTAACGCGGTCGGGTAAAAAAGATCCGTTAAAAAATAATTAGTTCGATGTCACTCGCACGTGGGCAACCCATCGCCAGTAGAGCGTCGGGTGACATCACGCAGAAGTCAACGAGTTTATGATGCGTAGGAGTTCACAACACACGAGAGATTTATTTGTCTTAAAGATACCTTATCTTTGTGAAAGTGGGGAGTTAATCATTATTTCCTTTGAGCAAGATTCAAGAGATAAAGTATGAAAGGCGTGTCGTGTCTTTAGTGACGCTACTATACCATACCAGTCCTGTATTATATACTGCCCACTGCTGAGCACGGACCTCCTCTACAACAGAGATAGTTTAGTCCTTAGTCTACCCCGATCGCCTAGTGCGGGATGGCAGACAGTGACTCTACACGATGATTATTGGTTAATATCGTATGTTTTACCTCAGGCTATTAATTTAACTACTGCCTCGGTGGCACTAGTTGTATTGCGTTCCGGTACGAATATCGCGGTGAGGTCTCGGTTTCGAATCCCGGGTCGGGCAGTCATATTTGGTTTTTCTACTGCCCGGTAAATGGCAATAGGCCCGCCCCCTATAACATGAACCATAGCTGGCGAAATGGGTTATGAGTTTACTTACTCCTTCCTCTTCTTCTATTAAAAACAGCACAGTCTAAACGAACCTTTAGCCTAACGACCTTATTCATAAACAGTTTATAAACCTATTTTAGTTATAGAATGTTTTGTCTTCTTCCTTCAAACTCAATTCATAATTCGTTTGAAGAAGACAAAACATTCGATAAGTAAAATAGGTTTATAAAGTGTTTATGAATAAGCACGTAAATCTATAAATCAAATACCCAGTACATTTGTCGCGTAGCTTAACATAGTAATTTCCGACATTCATTACAATAACGTCTTCGGACAGCATGCTCGTTTCGTCGAAATGTGCAACGGTTGTTAAAACGACGATATTAATTAGTGGACAACTTGACGATGACTGCATTTATGCAATTAAACAACTTTCAATGTAATTGAGATTTGTTTGTGTGAGTGCAAAGTGATTGCGAGTGTTGAAATTTTTGTTTATTTTTGGTCTTCGGCTTGCGAAGAATATGCGCGGTTGGCTTTTATGATTTAAAAGTATGAATAAAAACTAAATACAAACATAAATTTACCCACGTTTCAATTAACTCTATTGTATTCGGTATAATAATAAGTTCTAACTACGGCATTATTTTAAGGAACAATTATGATATATTTACCGTTATTTCCTTCCCAAACCATGATACCCTATTCATTATGTGATTTAGGGACAGTACTGAAAACGTTGGCAACACACACATTCTGAGATTCATACATTTCGCAAACCAATAATTCTTCATTCAGGCCATTTACATTGAATGTAAGCTACATTTAATATAGATGGTTTGAAAACCCACACTCAGCGAATGATCCGCATATCAGTTATCGACATTTGGAATTACGAGCAGTTGAGACAATGAGAGCATATTTTGTCTGCATGTAATTTACGAACTAGATTACAGAATACCGATGTATCTTTATCAGTTCTCAAAAAAAGTTTTGCTGAGTTTTTAGATTAAGGTTAGAAGGAACCAAAACATGTTGTCAATAGTAGCAAGAATGCATAAATCGCTACGTGTAGCATCTACAATTTGTCTTATTCTAGTACAACATACGCTGTAAAACTCATTGAAACAGTAGCAGATTTTATGTAAAAAACGATTACTACACCTCCCCCCTCCAATCGGCAAGGTTCACGACGCCGCGCCGCTGTTATTGTTTAACACATCTGTCACACATGTTAGCGATTTATTAAACACTTGGAGCGGATCGACAACATTTTTCCCCGCTCGTTTGTACACAATGTTGTCACAAATCTGCCGTAGATGACATATTGGAATTAGTATGATCGTGTAAGTTTGCTTTTTGTTTGAAGTTTAAATATGCGACAAGCTAGGTTTCTAAAACACATAACATCCTTGAATACACGTAGTTTAGTATCAATATAATTAATTATAAAAAAACGTGTAACGAGAAGTCAAAATTCTTAAGAATTAACATAATATTTACGCTGAAGATCTTACAGAGATAAATCATCGTGAAACTATAAGAAATAGAATAATAAATTACTACTAGATATCATCCCCCCATAATGACTGCCTGGAATTATAATTCCATTTTTTTTTATTCCACTTAGCTTTAATATACGAAATACCAATTAACAGAAGTAAAAGCTAGCATCTTCATTATACTGTGATATACAGTGATGAGCTCACGACACAGTCATCGTCAAACAAAACGGTTACGAGACAAATTCAGCAAGTTAACTATCCATAAAGTTTATGGACCGGAATGAATTGTTTTACATCTGTATTTGTACGCGTTGTAGCGAACCGAACGTGACGTCACCGTTTATTTTTAGTAAAGTGTATTATTCCGTCACGCATGTAGAAAAGTAAATAAATTGTTGAATAGCCGCCATTTTTATAACCGTTCGAAATTTGAAAAAATACAAAATGGCGGTGATAAGTGATGGTAATTAAATTAACAAAATGATAGAAATATGTAGTTTCCTTATTTATTAGATGCAAACATTTATGCCGTATGTAGACATGATACTAATATTGTAAATTTTTCAATGGCTTTGTAGCAATGACCTCCCATCACGCTTTGTGATTACGGAGGTTTGAACTAAAACGGCAAATTGATGGAACTGCAAATAACGCTACCTTGGGTACTTAAAATACACTCCAATTTAAGATGTGACAACACAATAAAAGTACTGGTCGAAATAATCCAACTAAAACTTGTGGTTTTCTATTAAGAAACGCATATTACATTGCGTCCACCAAAACCACAGTAAAGATTAGGATACTGACAATAAAGAGTTTCTTATATCAATTTTAACGTGTCACAGATCGGGACTAAAATGGGAAGAGTTTACTTCAAACATTTTTATTAAATGTGGCATTATAACATAGACGAAATTAACAAGAGGGGATCCTCGCTCGGCTTAGAAGCTAGTTTGCAAATATGGAGGGGAGATAGTTGTGTTTGGGTTCATTAGCTAATCACGTATAAGACATTGAATCGATTTGGCTGACTGCACACACAGACCAAGGTATGTATATACACATAAGCTACTTTTAGTGCTGTGTGGGACATTCAATCCGTAAGACTCGTGCGAGCGGTGTCGTAAGCAGAAGCTATTGTCATACAAAGAGATATACAACTTACATATAAAATGAGTACGCGACAAATAACTTGCAGTATGAAGTTAGGAGCCGCGTCGAGCAACGTGTGTGGTGACGTCATCACACACGCAGACTGACACAAGTGCTCCTCACTGATGCCTCTGCAGCACTGGCTCACAGTGATTACATGACAGAAATACGCATGATTGTTCGTGAGGTGTCCCATTTAGTTTGAAATTGTGATAATTTTCTTTTTGTATCTGATATTTAGATAGTTGGTTAGATTAATACTTGAGTTTGTTTTATAGATTAAGGAATTACGTAATGATAGTAAGTTTAAGCAACGATACAAACTACAAATACAGTCATGTACCACTAAGCTTCCATATGCCATTATTATTTCGGCGAAAAATTACAAATCCCATGCAATTGAAAAATTACACAAACTTTGATAATTTTGTATAAGGATGGTGTTTCACCAATTATGATGATGTCGTCAATCCTAACGGCCTAAGTAGAAGTAAAAAGTATTGGCAGACTTTTTACTACATATAAATTGAAAATAACATAGTAGATAAGTAATATAAGTTAACAAATTAACTCAGCAAGTAAAATACCAAAAACACGATATATCCTCCAGACCAGGCAGACATAAAGACGACATGAAATAATGCAGTTTGGGACCAATTAACTGCGGACCACTTTATGACAAGACGGCAATTAAGTTGGGACACAACACAAAAATTTACTAACGAGAACAAACATAACTGGTAATAAAGATGATACGTTACAGCGCTGCGTAACGTGCGGTCTGCGGTGCTGTCGTTAACCGACGACACACAATACTGTCCGCGGTGATTAGCTTTACGACAGTAAATACGATGTTGGGTATTTGATATAACAATGAATATATCGTTTGGTATATATTATGATAAACAATGATCCAAAATGATGTTTTGTTGTTAATGCACTACTCATTACTCAATGTATTTAATGAGGGGCACACAAACTGGAAAAGTAATGGCATTTATAGGCTATTTTTTAACGCACAAAACTGCACATTATCAAGAAAGTGCTTTTACGCGAGAACCTAGAGCTAAACCATGTAACATCTCAAATACAAGTACTACTTACATACAGAATAACAAACCTCCCGACGAATGAAAACAAACTTTCAGATAAAGCGACAACCATTACGACACACCACAATTCACATATCAAATACTCGAATGGCACAAACAGAATGCCACTCGCACAGCGCAAACAAAGGTGCGGACGCGTATTACTTATGGCTGAACTCAGTTGTGGTAACATTAAATAAAGTAGCAAAACACCTGTCAATTGTCATACGAGTGGCAAGTACGCTGAGACGGCCACGGCCTCCAAATCTCGTACATCTACTCGTGATAAGATAGCGACGACCTTCATCGGTAATTACGGGCTGGGCTTCAAGAGAATTTCGGCAAGAGGTCGTGTTGATTGCAAATGGTACTATATATTTAGATATTGTGTAGGTTTTTTTAGCGTTTCCTCGCGGTTAATGACAATGGAAGGGCTGGTGACTCTTTTAGGGGTGATTATTTTCTTTTGATGTTTCCTTTTGTTGTTGTCCTTTAAACCAAGTCCAATTTTAAATTGGTTCGCTTTTAAAGTGTTTGAGATTTCATAATAAATGTGTCATATTTAGATTATAGGTATAAACATTTAACTAAAATATCAGGCCATTTTAAATGTTACGAATAAATCTGTCGCTGATTTATTGCGACGAATTTCAAACAAACAAGTTAATCAGGCTCTCAGATCGTTATCACAGATTTTTAACCAACATGTCAACGAATATGCTTATGAGTATATGCAATAGCAAAGGGAAAGGGATTTCGCAGGTGCATAATGATACCTGCTGGCATGACTCATCTGTGATTCAGTGTCTATAATACAATTTGGAAATAAATCTCGATATTATAAAAGATATCAATGATTCATACATACATGATTTTGTTGGTTTCCAAGTATCCCAACTATAGAAGAAATCTGTTCGCTGTGCGAATCCCGTCTAACTTCTGCTATTTCTTTGTCGTCGTCAGTATGGTTCTCGCTAATCCTCCGACCATTCATTTTAAGTTTGTCCGGCCCGGGATCACCCAAATCGTCATTACCATTAACGGTCTTCACGTCTTCGTTAACAGTCTCATTGACCGGTATGTGGGATTTAGAATCATTATGCTCGACGACTTCTTCTTCGGAATCACCGAAGTCACCATCGGTGAACACGTCTCCGCTCTCTTCATCGCTGTTGTCAGGCGTGGCCACTTCGGAACGTTGCCCCATAATCGCACTCACAATTGGAAATGTAAAAACCTCACACAATTCGCGACACGCCTCATCTGCGCCTACAATAAGCACGATTTGAAGGATTGCACTGCTGAATAGAAAGGAAGGTCGCAATTTTTGCACTGCGCCGCGTTCTTCTCACTGCACTCGACAAAGCGGCGATAATATTTATTATACCACTAAAACTTATCTTATCGACATATTCCACTTAATAAAAGAGCGTTCCTAGACCAACATTCTTTTGTTTTAGTATAAGTAATGAAACTGGTTTGTGTATTGACCGTTTTGATTCCGTGAATTGTTTATTTACAAACAGATGAGGACAATAGTATTGTTGGTATAGCGCGTAAGTTCGCGATGTTTGGTTGAGTAACGGACGTGGAGTGGTCGTTATGTACGCGTGCGGTGGCAGCGACGGCTCGGTGCGACTGCTCGCTGCGGATGCCGACCGGCGCGGCGACCACAATCAGCGATGTTGTGCCGGCACGTCACTCACCGTCGTTGCTCGCTATCGCACCACCGCTGAATGGGAACTAATCAACGGTATAAGGAAGCTTATTTTCGCGTCTAGGAAACTTTATCCTTATAAGGGTGCCCCATCGATATGTATTTTTTAAATTGTTAGTAAAACTTTGGATATTAAAATTTACATCTTGCAGGAATATCTGTAACCTTTTTTAATACACCCGTAAGAGTCTGTTAACATAGTCTAACATATTTTACGTATTTCAGGGCTGATAACTTCGTAAATTTATTTTCATGAGCTCATGCTCTTACGAAAATATCTGTTTAAAATGGTTGAAAATAATCAGCACCTGTTAACATTTCGTAAATAATGACATCACAGATAACTACGATGACGTCACCATAAATAGATTCAAAGAATACAGTCTAGGTGTTTGATTGGAATATCCAAAGGCCACTCAGACATCTACACTTCCGTTTTGTACATTATATTAATTCATTATTATTCTATTAGGAGCTCCGTTATTGGATATTTCATATTACAGTAACTTTCTATGTATTATAATAGTGGAAGACAGTAAGTATATCGTCACATTTGTCTAAAGAGGCAGCGCACTTAGGCTCTCAATTAAGAATGTGTTCGATATCCAAGTTGAGCAAATAAAATATGATCGAGGTTATTGATAAGAACTAACTCATACACCAGCTGAGTTACCCGGGATTTAAATTCATGCCTGATATAATGGCGACAGGCTCGCCCTTCATTACATCATGAGACGGATATAAGCCCAGCGGAGTGTGAATACACTAGTGTCTCTGCCTTACCGTTCAGGAATAATAGCGCGAGTTTATTTTTATATTTAGAATAAACATATGCAAATACATAAATAGAAATGACACGGCAAATTACATAACACGAATTCATGACCTTTGCACAAACGCTGTCAAACGAGCTTGACATTTGAACCTTCAAATCGGACTGATGCATGATGGTGTGACCTCCACCTTTACGGCGATGACTCACGAGTGCATGCCCCCCTCTGCACTCGCCTAAACGTTTATGCGTAACGTTAATCTAAGCCTAAATCGGCAAAGCGGAAAACTTAACGATGTATGGATCCCCGTACTGAGTTCCCGGGTTCGAATCCCGGGTTAGGCAAAGTAATATTGAGTTTTTCTGCTCAGATCAGTTCGGAGTCTGTGAATTTGTGTTCGATATAGCGATAGGCTCGCCAAATCACGGGACGGAACACATACGGCGAATAGAGGGTGCTCTAGTTGCATAGCTCTTCGGAATAAAGGCGTGATGTATATAATTGTGTACTTATATATTTTATTTAAGTTACTATAACAAAGCGACGACGTTGTCGCTTCTTTGATTTACTGGCAGCATACCTACATTGCCAGTGGACTGTAAAACGACCGGTTCTGGGTTCGATTGCCAGGTCAGGTAACATTTTTAACTGGATTATTGTCATACGATTTGTTTGGGAGACTGCCTTGATGACGTAGTTGGACTGCTGTTAGCCTGCCGTGCTTATATGCTATCTCGTGTTTTATGCTCAGTATCAGCCCAGGAGTCGGGAATTGTGTTCAGTAAATGACAAAGGGCTCGTTCCCTATATTGCAAAGACATTTCAACTTAGTTTTCACGACCAACTGGTCCTGTAATAACCGCCATCACTAAAACCAAAATTTAATACTAAAAATCACAACAGCAACACCTAGTTCTAATTGGATACCATTATCAAAGTCATCCAAGGTTTATACAGACTGAACACACACGCAAAGCAAACAGATTGAACAGCGCCGACATTGAAATTATCAGAGGGAACAAACACACGCTGATAACGGACTATAGTCATTGTTATTTTTGTCATTTGAATGTCTATGTGCCGACTGCCTCGGTGGCGTAGTTGTATTACGGTACGACTGCAAGGCTGAGGTCTCGGGTTCGATCCCGGGTCGGGCAAAGTGATATTGGATTTTTCTATTCAGTATCAGCCCGGAGTCTGGAATTTGTGCCCGATATGGCGATAGGCTCGCCCCCTATCACATCATGGGACGGAATACGCTTGGCGAAAAGTGGGTGCACTAGTTGCGCCTCTGCTTACCCCTTCGGGGATAAAAGGCGTGAGAATGCGTATGCGTATGCGAATGTCTATGTAGTATGTACATATTAGTTTTTTTTTTAAAGAGGAAACGAGGAAGTCGACTACCTGTACCCTGGCACGAATATTTAGGTATAGTTTCTGTTTAATTAAACGTCAATTTGCATACATTTTAAAAGCAAATGTTCGCGTTTTGTGAAAACTTACGTTTTATCTTAACTCGTAAGTGAATATAGCGCAAAATATTCGTGTTAGTGGTACTAATGGTGAGAGATCAACGATAACACTAATAGACATCCACTATATTTACTACATGAGTCGATACGTTGTTTTTGGAGTAGGAAACAGGGTATATACATACTTGAATTTCTCCAAACCTTAACGGTATGACAGTACCGCAAGAGAGAGCCGATTACTCGAGGACAATATAATCGAGTGAGTGAAAGATATAATAAAAAAAAATGTATTTTACAGTTAAATATTACTACATTATTTAATGTCTCTTTTTTATAGCATACGCTGGAAAACTAGCTCGTTTTCATCAGATGTTATGTAGGTACGTACATAGTTTTAGGAGAATCATCGATGCGCTTATTATCAAACTATCATAAAAAACACCCAAATGACAGTAACAATAAATTGCTAGACTGATGGTAAGCTCAATGACCGTCTATAAACAGTAAAAATACCAACACAACTTTGAATATGAACTGAGCTCCTCATCCTGAAACATGGGATATCCGACTAAAAGCAGATTGACAACTGCGAATTCCTTACAATCGAACTCACGACCGCACATTTCTCTACCGGCAACCAACAAACGTACCAGATTTGCTGTAACAACAACGTCTTAAATCACATGTTTAAGTAAAATGTTATCGGGGACTTGGAGTTAATTTCCGCTTAAACACAAACAGCAAAGAAACCTATCGTGGATAATTACTTCGTCCGGGAAGCGAACGGCGCACAGCGCAATAACGCGCACTACCGGCGGGGAACGTAAACAGTGACGCAGGTGACAACTAATAGAAATGAGTAGCAAGGTGATAGTTGCATTACATTCCTTCCTTTTCCTAGAACCTGAATAATATAAAATGGAACTCAATTTCACTCTGAAGTGCGATTTCAGCTGAGACGCTGTCAAATTAAGGCCAGCATCTTAAGATAGTCGCTATTTAATAAAAATATATTAGCGTTAGCTCAAATGACATGTTAAGATACAATATGTCACGGATTTTGACAGCTAAGTTTTGTTTATATAACAGCTATTACTCAGCTGAGATCAAGGTCTTAAATGACAGCTTAAGCTTGGTTTTTTTTATTGCATTGAATGACGAGACGAGCATGCCGTTCGCCTGATGGTAAGCGATACGACCACCCATAAACAGTAGCAACACTATCCAGCACTTTGACTTACAAAGTACTGTGTGGCATTCCACTGCGCTCGTCATCCTGAGACATAAGATGTTAAGTCTCATTATGTCCAGTAGTTACACTGGCTACAATGTCCTTCAAACCGAAACACAACAGTGCACGTACACTGTTGCTTGGCGATAGAAATAGACATTGCGGTGGTACCCACCCAGACGGCCTCTTACATAATGAGAGACCTACCACCAGTAAGATGTTTAGTAAATAGTTTGTTAAGTTTCAGTTTATTAAATAGTTTAATACATTAAATGTCTACTTCAGATTTTACTCAAACGTGAGATTGGTTTATAAATGCCCTTAGTCCCTCAGGCTAGCCTAGTGCGGATTGGCGCGAAAGTAAATGCAGTTATAAAATTATCGCGAGTCGTGGCTGCCTACGTTTCGTCTCGATTAATCCGATAGTGCTATACACGATAATGTGGCAGCATAACCGATAATAACGAACTAATGGCGTTCCGGAGTCAGTACTTAGGACACATTTAATGGACGCGATAGTCCAGTATAATCCTGGCGATCATCGAGAAGTAAATCAACATTACATTAACTCTCGTAAATCAATATAATATTTGGACTTCACTATACTTAGCAGTAGCGATAGCCTCGTTAGGAGTGGAACGAACTGCCGAGACAAAGGTTCGCATGCACCTCTGAATTATATAAAAGTGTGTATTCTTTGTGACTAATTATGGCTTTTTTAACGGCGAATGAACATCAAGAACAAGAACTTAACACTCACAAACAACAAGAATTTAAAATGTATGTGAAGTCTGCTAACCCGCAGTCGACCAGCGTGGTGGACTAGGGCCACGTAAAACCTTCTCGGTAGTAGAGGACTCCCGTGACAAGCTGTGCGACAGTATGTAATACAGGGTTGATATTATTATATACTTGCATGGTTTCAATCTAGTTTGCAGAGCTAGGGCAAGAAAAGACGTAGGATTTGAACTCGTTACTATAATGTTTGAACACGATCAAATAGAGCTGTAGAATACGAACGTGAATAAAGCTTACGAAGCCAATAAAATCCCTGCTTTCTAGTGCACGCTATAATCAAATTAGTTCTTGTCTGAAGTTATAGCGCCAGTCACTAAAATACTAGTGAAATGTGGTCAATATAGGATTAGCCTAAAGCAGACTAGGATCGGTCACAGTGCATAGCTGACTGACCTTTCAAATGACAATCTAGGTTACAGAATAAAAAAGTCTATTTAAAGAACAAATATATCTGGATTTTCATCTGAATGCTGTGTTATATTCCAATTTAAGTGTATTTGTATCGCACAGACATCAACGACTGTCGTAATAAAATGATCTATCCATACAAACCTGATTTTTTTTCTTCATTAAGTGGTTGTGTGTGATTCCTTTAAAGGGATTTTACTAAGGTTACACACACAGAAACCCTTTATCCCCGAATGGGTAGGCAGAGGCGCAACTTAGTGCACCCACTTTTCGCCGTGCGTATTCCGTCCTATTGTGATAGGAGGCGAGCCTATCGCCATATCGGGCACAAATTCCAGACTCCGAGCGGATACTGAATTCTAGAAAAACCCAATATCACTATGCCCGATCCGGGGATCGAACCCGAGACCTCAGGATTGCAGTCGTACGGCGTACCGTAATACAACTACGGCACCGAGGCAGTGCTAATGTTGTATTATTATTATTCGTATCTTTGAAAACGTTTAAACTGTTTTATGACTGCATGTTTTTTGTTCAGGCTAACCTCGAAAACACTACCTAAATTTTAGCAAATCTCTAAACATGAATACCTATAACGTGCACGACCCACCTTTACAGTAGTCATATCTTTTAATTTTTTACGTTTCCCATCATGGCTTTATAGAATTATTTCTATTCCTAAAGCAGCAAGGTCGAAGTTCACGCGGCGTCATAACCATCCTACATGGTATTGTGGACGACACGCGGCCCGTGACGCCCTTGCACCTTTGTTCAAGTTCAGTTTCGTGACCGAGACCTGAACGTGGCTTGAAATACCGGTGAACATGACGTACCGTCGCGCCAGTGTTCTTGAGGGGTTGGCAGAGAACAAGCCTATTTCGCAAAGTATATTTCGATCCCAAAATTTGAAGGGCGAGTCTGACGCCATGTCGGGCACAAATTACAAAATTATCAGATAAGGTTTACAATACAATAATACTTATGACACATTAATGCATTTTTATACAATAACCAGCTACAATATGTCGCAATAAAATAAATCGAATTGAAAAACACCGACATCGAATTAACATTCACACAGCGATGTATAAATAACACAAACAAGAATCAAGTTACATTATGAAACGTACATCGGACATATTGCAAAGAAGTCAACAAAAGTTTTGATTAGGCGCAACGCAAACGATCAATCACTGTGACATTGCAATTACGCGTCATAGAATAAGAAAATGTTTACGTACACAAAGAAAAGACCTTTCGAGCTCAAATATTACAGTACTCTATAATAAATATTTTTTGCTCGTATATAAATAACGCTGGTAGTACGTAGGACTATTCAGTATTTTGTGCTGATAGTGAGGTCTCCCTTAATTTGTTATTATTAATTTTGAAACATAACCGTCAAGCTTGGTAGATGCGGGTTTGGGGGTCGCTAGAGCCTCAGCTGATGGCGTTCGGGTGAATCACGTACAAGAGGGTTTAGCTCAGGGCCATAAATAGGATCAATTAATACCCCCCAACTTACAAGAAACTTAAATAAAATTAGCAAACGATCAATAACACAAACACAATTTCATGAAACCGCACGTACATAAAAACTTTGACACTATATTGTAACAAGCGGTCTGTACCGGACCGCGTTCCGACGTACACTGATTGATAGAGCGATATACACGCGTGCAAAAAACTTGCGCACACGCAATGCAAAAACAATTGGGGTAGGCACGCGACAGGGCGGCAGGGCGACGCGACGAGAGCGACTCAAAAAAAAGAACTCGGCCGATTAACTGTTCGAAAATCGAACGGGATCGATGGACGGCCGAGATGCGCACGCGACATGCGTAGGGATGATCTGCGTTGCGAAAAACATCGACACTCAGGGACGAAGTCTACGAAAAATGCATCACGTGAGGATAATATACATGCATATGTAGGGAGGGAGGCAACCAGGGTGGCACACAAATTACCGATGATTGCAGGTTCGCAAACATATTATGGTGTAGAATGATGAAGAATAAATAATCTTTACAGTTTTTACGTTAAGCGACTGGTCAGAAAACGCTGTTATTCCTAGGCAACGTCGAAAGTTGCCCATGATCTTGATTAACTGTAATCATAGACGCAGACAAACTACATTTCTAGGATTAACAAAAACCAGAACTGATTTGGGAAAATTAAAGCTGATGAAATTGACTGGAGATTGTAGTTATAATAATTAGCTAAATTAATTGACAGAATTATGCAACAATCAGTTTATCTCTTAGATTATACTAATTGATTCTTTGGTCTAGCTGCAGGGTATCTAGGTTATGAAATCGGTGCGGTCCTTTCGATTCCCAGGTCGGTAATGAAAAATTTAATAAGTTTTCCCCCATGATCGCATTTATTTTCGATAAGGCGACTTGTGAGATGAAAATAAAATGGATTATAAATAAATTGAGTCTTTGCCTACCTTTCCGCCGTTAAAGATCTGGCAGACATTACATGTATGTATGTTAAATTATATCGATAATACATACGTACATAAATCCAGGACGTCCCTACCTACAGGACGTAAATATCGCGACATTTGCGCTGCAGCAGGGCGGCCGGTGGCGCGCGGGTGCGCGCGACCCGCGACCGTCGCAACGACGCCGGCGCACGCGCACGCGACTATTACGCGTCGCGCGCTCTAATACCAGAGGTGAATGATCGATGCTGATCCACTTATTGATCGATCGATGCGGTATAACATTTGGGATGATAGCCGAATTTTGCACGATCATAATCATAGCTTCTATTAGGAAACTTGTGCTGACTTTTGTTGATTAACGTAGAGTTGTCAGTTTTGCTAATATATTTTTACGGGTTATGTGTACAATGTGTTTTTATCATTATTTTGTTATGAAATAAAGAAAATTTTCCTTTTCTAATAAAAAGAAATACACATTTTGACTATTCGACTGAGACTCTATACTTCTAAGTTTATTTATTTATTTAATTTTATATACAGTCATGTACATAGGCGGACTTAATGCCTTAGGCATTATCTACCAGTCTACCTTTGGGTGATGTAGGGATGAGAAGAAGCAGGTGTATATAAAAATACATAGATATAATTATCTTAATATATATAAATCTCGTGTCACAATGTTTGTCCTCAATGGACTCCTAAACCACTTAACCGATTATAATAAAATTCGCACACCATGTGCAGTTCGATCCAACTTGAGAGATAGGATAGTTTAAATCTCAAATTATAGTCGCAATTTTAATTTATTGCTAATTATTTGTCTGTTATTATTTGACAGTCACAATTATCTGTTAACTCCAAATGATTCTAACAGATGTCGATACCTTTCGACTGGGTTGAGTAAGTAATCAATAGATGGCGCTGCTATGGTAAATCTACGAACGTGTCATATAAGCTACATTTTAACAGCATAATTACCACGTGTTGTTGACGCTATAAAATTAATTAAATTTATTTTGTAGTGAAAGAAATACCGTATAATTCAATTATTTCCACTTTTTAAATTTTTGGTGTTAGCATAGCCGGCCACGTGTTACTTAGACTGAAGTGTAAATTGCATTCATATTATACCGGGAAAATATAAAGCGGGACTTTTATACCGGGAAAACTCATTCACGCGGGCGGAGCCGCGGGCAAAAGCTAGTATATTATAAGATATAACAAAAAAAAATATTATTAAATATGACTAAACATTGAATACATGAAATATTTATGATCTAAATTATATAGATATAGAAGGTAGACTGGTAGATAATGCCTAAGGCATTAAGTCCGCCTATGTACATGATTGTATATAAAGTTAAATAAATAAATAAATAAGTTATCTATACTATAATATTATAAAGCTGAAGAGTTTGTTTGTTTGTTTGAACGCGCTAATCTCAGGAACTCCTGGACCGATTTTGAATATTCTTTCACTAATAGGAAGCTACATTACTCCTGAGTGCTATAGGCTACTTTTTATCCCGGAAAACCTTTAAAACGTACAACCATAGTCCATACCTATAACATGTACGGAATATGTATAGTATGTTTTCAAAGCACATAATTCAATAACTTGCTAACAAACCTTGAGCTTGCACTTCTGTTGCCCGGCGAGTTACGAGCATAATAGAGTTTACTGCAATATAAAAATAAACTGGCGTCTTTGTTGTCCTCTCCGAGACAGGATACGGGATTAAAGAATCACATACAAATAGATTTACTAACTCATTAGGAGAGTTGTATTATACAAACGGAATGAAACTTTATACGTCTTTAGATCATGAAAAATTTAATTAAAACTGGATGTTTCATTATGATCTTGCAATACATCGAAGTCAATAGTAACAAATAGAGCTCTACCAATAAAATAAATATAATCAGTGATTATCTAAGTCAATATTTTGTATCTTTGACTTTCATAATAATGTTATTTTAAGTATAAGGACCTAATATGAATGTGACCAAACAGTAATTTAACTTGTGAACTGTTAACATTGACGTTACCCGTGTATATTGGTGAATAGGATAGTGCTGATTGTTGCATATATTTTGAGTAACACGATCTTTCGATGTCACGAACCTAAACAAATATTTATGTGGATAGAGGGGAGTGGGGACAGAACCCGTTTTCTGTTATATCATCCTTCTAATGGCCTATTGCGTCGCGGGAACGGTATAATGTAAATCTTGATGAAAATAATAGTTCAAAAACTGGCATTCCAGAATTCATCGATGTGCTACAATGTACGAGACTACGAGTAGACCTAGAGTTAAAAGAGAAAATAAATACCAAAGAGCAAAACGTAGTAAAACCATGTCGTATACAAATTTGTCTATAAAATAAATCAGCTGGCTATACTGATGAATAGTATTATGGGCTTATAGAAAATCAACATCAAGTAACAGCAGAATGTTGGATTTTTATGATGAACGAAACTCTCGGGGACCTAATCTACCGAAACCCATTTCTTACCCTTTTTCGTTTTCTTGAATTATGAATTTGATTGTGCAATGGAAATCAATAACGGCAGTTGACAAACTTACTCGTTTTCGGACCTATATTACACAAAACTAAAGCCCCATATTTTTTAGTATTACATCCAACAATAACAAACGCTAAATGTGTTATTACATTACGTTTTAAATTATTATCTGAAATGCTCACAATAAAAACAATCAAGTTCCTAGGAAACCAGCGCAGTCACGGTCTTGGAACACATTTCCTTAATAGAAAACAATTAGCTCATAAAAACTAATACAATGTAATCTATTGCATAGAAAACGTAGACGTATTTTTAAAGCACCTGAATTGCGAGAATTCGGAGGCCTATGTTCTCCTCCCTACCAATTCCTTACATTTAAGGTCGAAAATGCCTTTATGGAAATTGTGGATGGTTATTAGCTATGACTCGCCTAAACAACATCTGGAAAAAAAGAGGAATTAGTCTCAAAACCAAGATCAGATTGGTACGAGCCTTGGTATTTCCTATCTTCCTGTATGGAGTTGAAACGTGGACAATCCTGACCCGCGAAAGACGTAGAATTGATGCATTCGAAATGTGGTGCTGGAGACGCATGCTTAGAATCTCCTGGACTGCGAAACGCACTAATGCATCGATCTTGACCCAGCTTCAAATAAAAACTCGCTTGTCCACTATATGCCAACAACGCATACTCTCATATTTCGGCCACACAATGCGCAGAAACGATGAAAATTTGGAAAAACTGATTGTGGTGGGGAACACCGAAGGCAAGAGATCGCGCGGTCGTTCATCAACAAGATGGACTGACCAAGTAAAAGACTCATCGTCCTCTAAATTCTACACAGCCGTAAGAGACGCGCTGGACAGAAACCGGTGGAGGCAGATCATCCGCTCCAGATATAACCCTGATGCCGACCACGATCCTCAGACATGAGGGACCGACCAGAGAGAGAGAGAGATTAGCGATGTATGAACATCATCACTTTACATCTGGTGATCCAGCTATGGCCGGTCTAAGCTACAGAAAAATATTAAAATTGACTGAAAATGAGAGAAAAAGTGTAACAAAGTTATGCGCGGCACTCTATATTGTAAACAGCCAGTCACGCCGAGATATTAATTAAGTGTTAAGTCTCATAATGTATAGTACCACTTGACTGGAGAAGCTTTCACACTATAACACACAGCGCATGTACTACACTGCTTGGTGAAGGGTGACAGAATTATACGCTACTATTACCTGAAGACGAAATCTCATATATTATAAGATCATTGCAACAACGATATAAAACTATTATAAAACACTAAATCAAGTGTTACAGGCAGTCCTTACGTTTTATTTACGAGGGTGATGTATTTTTAGACATTATTAAAATAAAATCGTATCGACTGAGTCACGGACGTCTGTTGTATCGACCACACGCGTTATGTTGTCTGGGGGAAGGATTGTCGCATGATAGTCCAAGTTATTGGTTGGTGAAGGCTAAGCTCCAATCGCAAGAGAACTTATCGGTCGTATAGAGTTGGCATTTTGACAGACAGATTAACACCAGCGTAACACTCAAGTAACTAAACAAAACATAAATCAAGCTCGGGTCTACACGAACGCGTTTTGAATTATAATTCAACGTATAGGCTTAGTGACAGCGTTCTTTGGTTGTGCAAGGTCCTAAGTGCTATCCACAGGTGGAAATATCAGTCCTTTACAAATAAAAACGATGATCCTACAAAAAAACTTAGGCATAGGCTCATTACATAGTCCATACCACACCATTTAACAATAATAACTTTTTGGAATCCAAGTCCACTACTTTTTAGTGAATTTTTCGCGCATCACGTATATACGACCGAATTGATTTCGATGCAGATTTCACCATAATAAAAAGGTATAGCGAAAGTGCTGTGCTAAAAATCTAATAAAACGCATTCTTTGCTACAGCCTGTGTCAAATAAAATGAAACTCATAATTTTATTCACTCATGTTATGACTTATGAACAATATTTATTCCGAGTCATCGATTTAACAACGTGCATCTCGCGCCATCATCTTATTATGCAAAATGAGCTACTTTCACCGCTAAACCAGTTACATTTCGGCACACGGACTCTCTGTAAACAAAGCGAACGACTGTGAACCCTCTACGAACGCGTTAAAAGCTTTTATACCGTAAAATTTTTAGACGTGTCCTGACAGATTTAATATGCTTCTGACTCGAGAGTTTATGGCCTATTTTAACTGTCCAAACTGAGATCAAAGATACTTTATTATATTCAGTATAAAGTGTTATTATGTAAACTTATAACAAACTTTAAAAGATCTACGGAACATCCTACTAGTATTATAAACGCGAAAGTTTGTAAAAATGTATGTATGTTTGTTACTCTTTCACGCAAAAAGTACTGAACGGATTTCGATGAAATTTGGCACACGGGTAGATCATGTCCTGGATTAACACACAGGCTACTTTTTATCCCGGGAAAATATAAAGCGGGACTTTTATCCCGGAAAAACTTTATAACGCGGGCGGAGTTGCGGGCAAAAGCTATCATTTATATTTCAATTGGGGTCCGAACTGGACCGGCTTGATTAATCAGTGCACTACTGCCTTCAAAGGGAAAACCTTTATCTTTAGAAAGTCGTACTCACTAGTTTAGGTCGGACCAGACACACGATCGATCGCGCCGAGTCCTCGTCGCTGCTGCTTTCCAGACAGTCGGAGAGAGACGGAGAGCGTCGCGACGGCCAAGACTTGCGAGGTTTTTCCGTGCAGACGACCGGCGACACCAGCGGGGGAGGCAGCCACGGGCCCTGGCCGCGCCACCACGACACCAGTGCCGGCGCCACGCCTACCACCATCGCCAGACCGAGGCGCACCATCGTGCCAAATCACGCGAGAAATAATATGATAGGATACTTAAACACAGTTGCCAAGAATCACTCGTGCAGTAACGCGCTACTCCCGTAAATATGTCTATTTCAGACGTGTTGCACACTTTCACTGAGAATTTCACCTCAACGCGAGCGGTCGGGATTATCAATCAACGTGGGTCGGCGGGCTGCGGCCGTAAACACTCACGCACGTGTCACGCAGCTTACGGTAAGTGACGCCGGCATCGTTGCCCGGATTGTTCACGTGCCGAAAGCTTGCGCGAGGTGAGGACGGCGACGTGCGAATGCATCACAGCAGCTGACGATGCAATAACACACACCACTCGCGCAATTCTCACAGACCAGTTCACGCTCGCTGTGCACGAAACATCCGGCAACGCTGCACGAATCGTAGTGAAAACGCTGAGAATTAAGTGAGTGCAACGCGGACGGTGTTCCCTGGCGGGCGCAGACAGACGAATGGCGGTCGTTGACGCTGGAGCCCCGTGCCCCTTCTCCCGGCCGCCCCGGGCCCCTCCAGCCGCCCGCCCATCGGAACAACCCCCCTTAGTCTTGCGTGCAGAAGAACGTCGCGCGAAATGACCGACGGAAAGCTCAACTGCATATTGCTTAGTTTTATTTCTAAATTCATAACTAATCAAAGTGATGGTTCGGTTTCGATAGATAGAGCCGATGCTGTACCAATACAACTGGGTCAGATGTGTGCAACGGTGGCAAAAAATGGTCTGTGGACAATGCGCTCTATTGCGATGTACGTCGTTAAAGATATAAAGGGAGTTATTGCATAAACATTGAATAAAAATGTGTTTATTACAGCTGCGACTGGCGAGCGCGGCGCCGGCTGTCAAAACGTTCATTTCGTAATGTTAGCGAGCGCTTCCGCAACACTTCCTCTGCTCGCTCCATTTCGCGAGTCAGAAGGCTTAGCCAAGGCAGATCTCATGTATATGCTCGACAACGAAATAAAGAGACACTAATTTACAGAGAATATTTTTGTAATATATTATGGATTTTTACTATTCCGATTGTCTCTACCAATGTGTAACGTAATAAATGTCCTGTATTGTGAGTGTTCGTGGTTAATGGTAATCATTTGTCATCAGATGACCAACGTCTTTGTTCGATAGCCTTGTGCTACGAAAAACAATTGATCTGTTGCGAATGAGTACCCGTCTAGCCGCTCAGTTCTGCAACAGTAAGCTCGGCTAGGCCTGAAGGCCACTCTCAAGCCTTACTTTTAGCATGAGGGAGGGGACGTGATATTAAAAGTATCTCGTGCCTTCCCGGGGCTGGGGGTGAGAGTGCACGGGATTGGTGGAGGGGCGGAGACTGCAATCTCTTTAGATAAATGCGCCGTCCTTTGAACTCTTCTGCGTGACGTGAAACGTGGTTATTGTACTTAATATGAAAAGGTTTTTTTTTTCCTTTAAGTCTTACGCAACAAACATTTTTTTATTATATAAAAATCTAATGGCACCAACATATCTGCACCTATATGACGGTAATAATTACTAATGTTGTGGCCACACTAAAGATTATTAATTACATTAATCGAGGCAGAGTGTAGATTCGATGAAACGAAAACCATATCAAAAGAAGCTATGACATTTAGTTTTCCAAGGTTTCAGGTTACAGCAATGGTCTCCAAATTCCAAAGTAATTTATCCGATTGAACTTAATTAACAATTGAAAATTCGCATTGAACCAAATGCTCCTATATTCCTATACAGTAGTCAGCTCAGTATGATGTAAAATCTGGGAGAGTTGCATAAGCCTGTGGGAGGCGGCGGGCGGGGGTCGCAGACAGATCGATGCTGTGCGTGACGTCACGCCAGCCAGACCCGCCGCGCTCCCCCGTTTTATGTACTAAATCTAGTGCTTTAGTGTAAGCACTAAGTTTTAAAATGAGCTGGGTATGGATAGGTGTTTTTTAAATAAAACTGATCTAATTCTCACCTATTTCAAAATCTAAAAAAGCACAATCATAGTTACCAACACGGCATTGAACCCTTCACCCCGCATAGCACAAACTAAAGTGCATTAGAATAATACGTATGTTACGTAACATTAGGTAGGTACATCAGCGCGCGTTTGGTTACGGAGAGCTTCATGTAAGAGAACACCTGTGCGGTGCAGTGTACTTGTGTAAACCGACATCTGCACAATAAAAATAAAAGATGAAAATGTGCGTTGGGCGCTTAAAAAGACAAAGCATTAGTATCCGCCTAGAGGGACTAGCACACAGACATACCAAAAACAGTTTTTACTTAAATGTAGAAAGAACCCCTCGCCTCATGGTAAGTGACACGACTAGACAAATAATGGTAACACGTAGCATATCGGCAGCGACTGGATGCATAAAGCAGCAGACCGGGCTTTGTAGCGTATCTTGGGAGATGCCTATGTCCAGTAGTGGACTGCAACGGGCTGATGATTATGATATCGTAACACAACAGTGCTTACTAGATTCAGGTAATTAACTGCTGTTCTTAATTAACGATCCCAATGGCTTTTTCGATCCATCTTCAAAATAGACCAATCAGAACAAAGTTTTTTAGACGTGTTTCCAAAAAACCTTATTTTGATTGTTTTGTTTTCGGAATCGGATCGAATATTAAGATTTTTATTGAAAACGGTCGGTATTGAATAGCCCGCCTATCCATTTTAGTCCTCTAAATTACTTACATAAAATTCTTTATGCGAATTTAATACCTAGTCTAGACCAATTTAGCGGAATTCAAAAGAAAATTTTGTGACTGGAATTTAATTAGAAGAATGGTAATTATACTGAGACCACTTTGGAATGTGAGCTTTAAAAATAATGAATAATCTTAAAACTTGATACCTATGCCATGAAATATAGCGTGAGACCTAAACTGTCACGCGACACGTAGGGCTTGCGATCGTATCTGAGGTCAGTTACCGCAGCTACCCGGGGTTCCCGGTATCGGAAGGGGTTGCGGGTCCCGGCGGGCTGTATCTGGGACACGGGATCGATAGGGCGTCGAACCCGAACCCTGAGTGACCCATATCCGTAGTGGATTTCCCTGGACGCATTATGCAATGGACGATGCAGATTATGACGTCATCGTACTATAAATATAGACTGTGGAGAGCGTTGTCATAGTGATTAATATAATATTAAGTTAAAATAATAACAATGTTAATTAATTGTCTAACCTCGTCACTACAATATTACATTCGTTTAATTATCTAATTGAATTAATGCAATTGTAATCACACACTGTAGGTACTTCTCTTTTTGTATACTTTTCTCCTAACGAATGCTGTGCGTATGTATAGTAGGGACGCAAATTTACACTTATTTCTATTACTGTACTGTTGTGAATGCATGCGCTATTGATTTGTGTTCTGTAACTGTGCCTATTAAATTAAATTAATAAGAGCCTTTAAGAATACAGTGACATAACTTTACGTCTATGTAACGGAAGGTTAAAGATGTAGTAGCCGAGTAGGTAGTAGAGGTCTGATCTCCTCTATGCGTGAATGCAATAATATGCAATCACTAGTGTGTTGCAAAACAATAAAAAAAAAGAATAAAGGACATGATTTGCTTCCTTGGATTCTTGGTCTAGTAGCAACGTATTCGGGCTGTGACCCGGAAGTTATTCGGTTCTATTGATGAGGCAATACTTTGTGTGGGTTTATCTGACATCATTTGCCCAGGTTTAAGTACTACAGTTCGCTCCATACCAACCCAATGGCCTGTCGTAAAAACTAAGCCAAATCCTTTATGCAACATGCTTGAAAAAGTATGTTCACCAAAATAGAATGAGATTAAAATAGAGAAAGAACAAATGAAACAATTGGGTATATATTTTAACTAGCATTGCGCGCGGCTCCGCCCGCGGTTTTTCCGGGATAAAAAGTAGCCTATAGCACTCAGGAGTAATGTAGCTTCCTATTAGTGAAAGAATTTTCAAAATCGGTCCAGTAGTTCCTGAGATTAGCGCGTTCAAACAAACAAACTCTTCAGCTTTATATATTATTAGTATAGATAAGACTAAATGTTATGTAGAAGCGGCGATAGCCTAGTTGGGAATGGAACGGACTGCCGAGACGAATGTCCACAGGTTCAAAACCCAAGGGCACACACCTCTAACATTTCTAAAAAAGTTATGTGTGTATTCTTTGTGAATTATCGCTCGCTTTATCGGTGAAGGAAAACATCGTGTGGAAACCTGCATACCTGAGTTCTCTGAATTTCGAAGGTATGTGAAGTCTGCCAATCCGCACTAGGCCAGCGTGGTGGACTAAGGCCTATGCCCTCTCTGTTGTAGAGGAGGCCCGTGCTCAGCGGTGGGCAGTATAAATGTTATGTAAATTAATGTTAGAAACCATACAACCGTAGGTATGCATGTAGTAAACATGTGCGAATCACGATGCACGGAACATTTCCTTACGTTGAACATGCGTTACAAATATGGCAAACATAAGGCCGCGATCTTGCTAACGTCAATACGCCAATGATCCAAGAGTGCATAGATACATTAAAATGTATGCGAGTTTGTTAGTAGGAATAAATCTCTGGATTTACTGAATTGATGCTTAAATTCTTACACGAATAGACATTTATACTGTCTGTGAGTAAGTATTAAGCATTATTTTATTTTGAGTAACCTCTTTTCTTCATACCGTGTTCTATTTGGGGTCCATCGAATTCAGATTTCATGCATGTTGCAGAATTCAGTTTAGTTTTTCCCACCAGCCACCTCTCTGACCTCAACTCCTTGACGAGTCCTATATCGTAAATGGTGAAAGCGCACACACAGTATTAACTGACCTGGGTGTTAAACCAAGATCTCCTTTTTTGTTTTCGCGAGTACCGGTCAAGACTTGCTAGACAACGGACTACATACTTAAGTAACCACTCTACGAACAAGGCGATTCTATTGATTCCTTTACTCCGCTAAAGCAACGCCGTGCCATGAGAAGCCGAGATCAAAACATAGTTTATTATAATCATCTCAAATCGAATCCAGCGCATTTGGCACGAGTGGTCCCGTTATTTCGCGGAAACGGTTGACCCACTGCGTTTCCTATAACGCAACACTCCGTGCTCACTGCGCGTGCTAGGAAGTGTGTGCATTTCCTAAACATACTTGCGTTTAATATGTAAAAGAACCTTAATAAGTGCATTGTTCACGTTCTCTTCCTGATTTGACGGAGGTTAAGACAAAATCTGCGGTAATTCCTGATTAAAGCAATGCTAAGGTTGACAAAGTGAACGGCGATAGAAGAGATTGAGAAGATACTTGTGAATAATCCCTTTAATCATGTTTTGAATCCCATACCTTGTCTGGAAGTCAAGGTAGCTGCCATCCTTCAATGGATGTCGATATTCGGTAGTGGCCTACTACTAGGAAACAGATTAGTTTCTGCTGTAATAAATAACACTCGTGATTTGAAGGATAGGAGTCATTCTTCTCGGTAGTATTTTATTCGTTCATCAATTTCCCATTTGAATTGATGGACCCAATAACTGCTGAAGTCAGTGACACTGAAAATATCAGTCAGTGTCAAAAATGTTGAAACAGTGTGGCTAATATCGGCCAAATAGACGCTAGGCGCCAAACATTCCTGTCCTCAGATCTGTATTGCTCAATACTTGTATGAAATGGTTAGTGGCAAAATATGAAAATAGTTTTTCTTATGGAGAAATAGAATGAAGCAAAGAATATTAAACTATGTCAAAAATTTTGTATCGTAATGCCGTAAAAAGTGACTATATTGCCTTTGTTTGTAAGAACAGCACATACCACTATCATCAGACGACTGAATGCCAGCTTGCTTGATTAGATGTAAATGTTGCTGACTGTGGAAATGTGATTCGGCATAATGACCCAACTTGGGACATTTCACTATGTACGCGATGGTTGCTGTCCAGTTGGCATGAATTTAAATAAGACAATTATCTCTATAATCCTCAATAACCGTGATACTCATCTTCTTTTCTGTATATCTTAGGGCTCTCAAAGGCTAGAAATACTTCATATATCTGCTGATATACAATACCATAAACAAATATATTTCTATCCAAAGACTTCGTCAATCAATACAGGTATCTAAAAGCATCTCGACTCTTGACGTCATTCGAGGAAAGTCTCATAAATTCATTAACACGAGTGAAATTAAGTCTGTGGTAGATTTTGTCTATGGCATGACAAACACGTGAAGCTTAGCTATGGGAGATAAGGAGAAACTGTTTTATAAATACGAGTTATTCTTAGTGGATGAAAATATATTGATAGTTTGTTGAATACAATTTATACTGCATAACTTTAATACATCTAAAACATTTCTCGTGCATTCAATTCAAGATATGAATATGGACTACTGACCCATAGAATTAATAGTTTTTTTTATATGTATATACAAGGTTTATTTTCAGCAGCGTTTCCTTATCCTAAATAGGATCGGAATGAACATCTTTCACTTCTCATAGGAAAATTGTAGTTAAAGGGTAGTTATTGTTAAGGTACCCCTTTGACTTGAAGAAAAATTGCCAATAAAGGTTGGTCATTATTAAAACCAGACATTAACTTCCTGGCAAATGGCATGATAGATATTATGGTATTAACTATCAAGTTTGCTTATCTAAATGCTACACAGTAATTAATACCAATCTCATAGTTAACGTGAAAGCAAAAGCATTAAGTGCAAACCAAATAAACTAATTAACTTAATTTGTTATAGAAATGCTATAATTCTTAATGACTTTCCTTGTTTAAGTTTGTTTGTTTTGAATAAAAGCTGTGTGTTAAGCGTATTCAATCATTTTATTTTGATTTCATCAAGTGAAAGTTACTTAACTGCACTTTAGATTAAGTACTGTCTACCTAATGTCATATCAACTAAAACAGTACATTTCTTTTCAGTTGCTATAATTTTTTTTTTTGTTTTTTGTTATGGACATTACGGTCAGTAGCCTGACGCGAGTCGGCTTTTCTGACCACACCGGACTTTCGGGTGAACGCTTTAGACGCTCCAACCCTTTACATTTAAACGACCACGCTGAGGGCACCCCCTAAGTGGGGTACGAGCCTCGGCTCAGGGCAGTCGTTGGAAGATGATTGAGACATCAGCGATTAGGGGATTTTAGCGGTGTAATACACCAATCTATCCATTGTTTTCATCGGCACGCGGGCCGGAACTGCTAACTGGGTCGGGACATCGGGGGACACGGCGAGGTCCTCGACGGCGAGGACGGTACAGCGGTCTTGAGGAGTGTGACAGTTTCAATAACTCGTGCTTTCTTTGGATGGCCAGAGTGATGGCATCATCTGGATCGGTCAGGACTGAACGGGGACGTCTCCATTTCGCGCGGTCAAATGGAGTATAAATCGATGAGTTTCGGATGAGCGGATTATGATGATTAACCGCGCGATCGAAGTAGCGCCTGCTAAGCGTCTGAATAAAGTGCCTGATGGTCGGCATGTCGGTGTCCACGTGGAGGTTGCGATTACGCACGTACCACGGGGCATCGAGTATTTGTCGTAGAAATTTATTCTGGACAACCTGCAGGCGCTCAATTCGACCGGGTGGTATGTGAGCGAACGCGGGTGCTGCGTATGTCATGATCGGCCTAATACATGTCGTAAAGATACGTATCTTGTTGCGGATAGAGAGCTTACTCTTTTTGTTAACGAGCCAGTGGAGCTGACTTTTCGCGAATGCGGCTCGCGCGCGTACCGCATTAACATGTGGGATGAAGGACAGATTCCGATCAAGGATCACTCCTAAATATTTGACTGTATTGGTCCATGGGATGGACTGCGAGAACATTGTGACAGTAGCGTTAGGCACTGGGGGTGCAATCCTACTCCTAGTGAAAAGGATGGCCTGGCTTTTGGTGGGATTAATGGTGATTCGCCATTTGTTGAACCACTCACCGAGTTTGTCGGCAGCGTTCTGCAAAAGGCGAATCAGCTGTGTTTTATCTCTACGTGAAGCGTAGATGGCAGTATCGTCAGCGAAGAGTGCCAGATTGGTATTCTTCGGCTTTGGAATATCGCTAGTGTAAAGCGAGAAAAGAAATGGGAATAGTGCGGAGCCTTGCGGGACTCCGGCTGTGATGGGGTGTCGGGAAGACAAGGTTCCCTCCACTCGATAACGAAAGCCGCGATTCGACAAGAAATCTCGTATGATGTGCACGAGCTGAGTGGGCACGTTGAGGGTGTACAGCTTGAAAAGCAAGCCGTTGTGCCACACTTTGTCGAACGCTTTCTCTACATCGAAAAATAGGGCACCGGTAGGCATTTTTAGGTAGAATTTAGAGTGGATGTGCTCCGTGATGCGGAGGATTTGGTGAAGGCAGCTATGCCTAGACCGGAAGCCAAACTGCTCCGCGGGGATCAGGTTGTTTTGATGGGCGACTATTTTGAGACGATCGAGGACGATTCGCTCATATACCTTTCCCATAGTGCTGAGTAGACTGATGGGTCGGTAAGAAGAGGGTTCGGACGCGGGTTTACCCGGTTTGTGGATGCCAATCACAACCGCCTCTTTCCATTCTTGTGGAAAGAGGCAGTTGCGAAAGGCTGCGTCATAAATGGCGGTGAGGGTCTTGACTAGATGCTCAGGGAGCATTTTGAGGACGCGATTAGAAATGCCGTCGCCCCCGGGGGCGAAGGAGCGAATCGCGCTTGTCGTTTCTTCAGGAGTAACGATATCAGAAGGGATCGCGGAGAGATCAGGCGATGAGGTGTCCGAGAGCTTGGCGCCTAGGAGGCGCCAATCCGTTTCCACCTTCATCGGGGTATTGGGACCTGTGTCATTTGGACCGTTTTGAGGGACGAGATCTAGGATCACAGGTCTGTGGTCGGAGTCTAACTCTTGTAGCACCTGCACAGAACGCACGCGAAGGCATACGTTCTTAACAAGTGCTATGTCGAGAATGTCAGGTCTGTGTTGCTATAATTATGCCATCTGAGTAACTGGGCATACACTGATTGATCTCGGAACAAGATTCGCGACCGTGGTAGTTGTATCGTGTGTACGGTATCTATCTCGTCCGATACACAATATAGAGTACCCTCAAATCAAGTAGACACTACTTGACACGGCCCACTGACACCTATCTATCATCCAAACGTACAGATCTGTAGTAATGACTCAAATGTCAACCATGCAGCGATGCAATGCAATAAACAAAACCCGTGGCGAAGTGGAAGGGTCCCCGTCTACGTAAATAGCTGCGCGGCCGGGACCGCGTCTATTTCTGCCGCAATGTCGCTCCGTTTCGCGCAGCACTGCACCGGCTGCGCTCGCGCATCTTATTAATAAACGACGGTTAAGGTTGACTGCATCTGCCTTTCAATGGGCTCTTCAATATATTATGTTTTTACTTCGGAAATGAATAATAATATTAGGTTAAAGTACACATCGTTGCGTCCTTTCAGTAATGACCATGACACAGATGCTATCAAAAGCTCGCGCTAAACTTTTTTGTAACAAACTGGTACTCATATAAATCCTATGTCACATAGGTCATAGGTATCTGAACAATTTATCAAAATGTCCCAACTCTACTGAGCTGAGCTGTGAATAAAATCACCAATGTTAACATGCTTTCACTTTGTCACAGCCCTAGTAACAAACTGGTCTATAAAACAATAATCACAGGATGGAATGAATCCGCGAGATTCCGTCGCCGCCGCGGCCGCCGCACACCGTGACACACGCATTCGACGCCGATGAATGGATCGACATGCTTATTTAGAATATCATGGTTTGTTATTATCCTCAGGGGCATTTCATAACCAGAAATATTGAAGACTGAAAACGAATAATGCATGACAGTGAATTGAAGTTGCAGGAACTATATCCTTCGACGTAACCGTTTTTGGGTTTTTAAACTTAGCCAGGGAACTCTTTAAATTACGAGGTTTTTTTATACAGGGTGTAAATGAGCCAGTAGGTCACGTGACGTAAGTGACTATTTGACGATATTAAGAACTATCACCAAAATAATCGTTTTGCTGTCGAGCATTAAAGAAAGGATTAATATTTTTTGGAAATTTCAGTAAACCCACTAATTGCATCCTTCACATATACAAGAATATTATTTATCGACGCCTTTCTATGAAACTTTAGTTCATACTTCAGATTATAAACATCAACATCAGATTATCAACGCAAGTCTACCATACAAAGTATAGTCATACTTTTTACCTTCCTAAATCAATCCAGGCAAATCAAGTTAAAAAGGCATATAATTTCATCTAAACCATTTTTAGATATGAGATGATGCATCACTGGAAATGGCATGACATTTGACAGAGCGGGAGGTGGCGAGGTATGCCGGGTATCGGCGGGAGGCGGCGGGCGTCGCACCAAGGTGCACGCGGAAGTCTATTTGTATCGCGACCTATTATACGCCCGCCATTAAACCAGGTGGGAAAGTGCACACTGCGCGCATTGGATCGGTATAATCGCCAAGGCTGATGCTAATAGTTTACTAATGGAAGATCTGTGAAGTTTTTTTCTTAGCCACGAAGTAACTGCTGCTCTGTTTCATATGGTTGTTTCTTTGTCATTTAATGGAATTTCAAGACCAACATTGCTTATACATAAATCCTCTCCCTTTCTCAACTCGCAATTCACGTCGTTCAATGTAGACAGCGCACAATTCTTCTAATCATCTAGCTGTTTTGATGTTCAAGGGCGGATTTAATTTACTGTCAAGTGACACATTTGTTAGTTTGACCGCCTTCGACATCAAAAGATAGTCTGATGTTTTGCAATGTTACAGTCGCAAGATACCGCACAATCATCGTCACTTTCACCTTATTCGCGTATTTATGATAACATCAGGTTATTGAATATCTCTTCCTAGTCACGTAGTGTCGCTTCCAATGCAGTCGTTTCCGGTGTTGCGTAACGGCAAGCAATCGCTGTCACAGCGTTTAATAAACTGTGTACGTGACGGCCGCGGTGATGACAGTGGCCTAATTAAAAAATAAACAACACGAACTAGACATTCTCTCTGTCAACTATGATGTCGCACGGATTTTTTGTAAAGTATCATATTTAAGGTTGTACGTAAGGATTTTAGGTTTTCATGCTTAATTGAAGAAAAAACGTCAATCCTTAACAATTTATTAACGACACATGCAGTTGGCTATTTTTAATATTATATCGATGCATGTTTAATATACCGATTGTTCTGCTGAAGGTGCACTGACTATGAGAAACTCAACCAAAACGCTACTTCTGCTTCTCCGATGTTATCCCAGGACCAAGCTTATTCAATAACTACAACCAACAAAAATAGTTTGCTTTGTTTTGTCCACAAAGCGTGAAAGGGCCCAGTGTGCGAGTTTTGGATGAGGAAGCGCATCGCGTGTGTCGCGCTCGGCGCCAGTCGACAGCACCTCGTACCACAGGTGAGACAATGAGCTATCCCCTCTCCAATAATTCTATTGATTTGTCTATCCCGTTAACCGACAGACGGGGATTTTTTAAGTAAACTAGTGCGAGACAATGATAAAAATATTATTTTTTGACACATCAGCAACTAATTGATCAATTTTATTATGGCATACCTAGAGCGTACTCTTTACTAAAAGCGTTTGACTGTGTAACTTTTAAAATCCTGTGTATTATTTGCTAAGCTAATAATGATCGTATAATATATGCGAAATGCGATAAATAATTTTAAAAAATGCACATCCTACAACGGCTTAACGCTAGTGTGATATATCTGTACTGAAAATACTAGAATTCTTTTTATTTATTTAAACACCAATACATTGCTAACGCGAATAATGTCGATGTTCAAACAGTTTACAAGGATACAATTATTATAAATATTACGTTTTCCACTGCCGTATAGAGAAGGTGTCATTTTTTATATGATAGGACCACACAGATGTTGTTGATTGATGTTTGATCGGCTCATAGTACAACATTAAACCATATAGAGAATATATACTATTCGTTTCGGATGGAGTTGCCATTTTTCCATATAAGCCAAGAAACACGTATATTTTATGGAAATTAAAACGTATTTGTAAATTGTAACAATATATTTCGTCGTAGTTCAATCACGCACGACATTAATGACAACACAATTGAGTATTTGACAATCGACGGAAAATAATACAAAAGTTAATTTCTCATATGGTAGAGACGAGTGTAGTAAATTCTCGTTTGCCAAAATACGATATCGTTTCACTTCCGCATTGCGTCTATCATGAGCAGTAACTATGCATCCTCGCAAACGAGATTTGCGAACATTTACGAGAAACTCTTGTGTACTTAGCTTTAATTACAATTTGTGTCCGTACCACTTGCTACCGATGATTGCGCAAAATCTCAATTACCGTCTTAATTGCAACTCATTGGCCACTGCAACTATTGCAAATAAAGTAATTATGTTGTCAGAAAGTTTTCAAATTGATCAGGTGTCGACATCGTGTTTTTATTAATCTTTACAATGATAATATGATAACGGCATATGTCGGTACACTTCTGGCAGTATGCAAGTTGGCGTTGCTACACTTGTCCATAAATGAAGTACGCTACTTCAAATTATAGATTTTATAGAACATGTGAGTCAGTGATTTATTTTTGGTATATATTTTATTTGTTTTCATTTTCGTTGTCACAAATTTGTTGTTTTAGCTTTATCTCTGCTTGCTCTATGTGCATTTATATTGTTGGTTCTTTAAGTGTTGAGTTCACACTAAATCTGTACCTCATAATCTATCAAGTGTCAATAGTCCGAATTCTTCATAAGTAAATTATGTGTTTTATCTTGGCATAACACCTAATAGTATATTATGAAAAAAAAAAACAGCTTTTTAGTGATAAATCACTGATAAATAAGTAAGTCATTTTTTTTTCGCGGGGAAAAAACGCGTTGTCGCTACCACCACTGGGGGATGAGTGGACGGTTATGTTGGTTTCACCGATCTCAGTCGTGAGTATGTGCAATATTATCCTCTACTAACTGTTTGTTAATGTAAAACAACTGGATTTTGGCGGGACCACAACGATGCCAACGGGGTTGTAAGGCTACCCAAAGTCTAAACTAGGCCAATGAGTGTTGGGGTATAACAGACCTAATCTAGTATGTAAGATTTTGCGTACCTCTCTGGCGATCTGGTCTAGGGCTTGCTCCTCCGCCGTCGCCTTGGTGTGTGTGCGCTGCCGCCGCGACGGGTCCATCTCCGAACTGTCACTTCACTACCTGCAGATAACGTTCAGACATTGATGAGACATTAGGGCAGCAAGTTCGATACTGGCATGTATACAAAAAAAAGCTAGCCGTTATGGAGCCAGAGATTAGTCACAGTTTTATTTTATATTTTGTTTTATATTAAGTAAGTAGGTTTATAGCTGTTGTCCTGTGCTAGACCAAAAAATTACTGGTCTCGGTTTTTAAAAAAGTTTGGTAACGTGATTCCGTACCGTATTACGCCTATCATTTAAATATGGAATTATCTGATCTAACCTTAGATCTAACGCAAATTAGTCTATAATCTATACGTATAACAATGATATTTCAAAACTAGTCTATAGTGAAACCTGATTTGAGTAATATGTGAAATTGAGTATTAGTCTATTTCATTATACTATGTATTTCACTGTTAATTTCTCTCACATATCGTTTCAGCTAGCTTTTAGCGAAGATGTTCGATGACTATTTCATGCTCTTAACGCCATCTATTACGTACCGACAACACTAATGATTCGAGCACTTGGATAGTGATTAAAACTGTTTATTGTAAACTCAGAAAACTTGTAGCTTAGGAAAACACTGCTTATATTTATAAGTTATAATTATTTATAATGTACCTCCCTAGATGAAATATTGTTCATATTATAAGGGTCCCTCAAGTATTCCTTTACTGTGTACAGTAGCAAACACAGTACAGTTGGCAGACTTCACATACCTTCGAAATTTTATGGAGAACCTCTCAGGTATGCAGTTTTCCTTCACCGTTAAATCAAGCGGTAATTCACAAAAAAACGTAGTTTTTTTTAATAGTCATAGTTGCATGCCCTTGTATTTTGAAACCGCGGACCTTCGGCTCGGTAGTCCGTTCCATTCACAACTAGGCTACCGCCGCCTCAGTTTCCAATTCCTTATTTGTATTCCGGAACTGCATAATACCGATTTATCTTACAAGTTACACAAAGCCTAGGCAATTCATACGAACACTTTATCTACGTATTTATGCAATTTGCAACCTCTTTACAATTAATTCTACCAACTTACTATATAATTCCACCTACACTCACAAAAATTAATATAAATCACCACTATCACAAAGAAATACTTCAGAGCTATAAACATAAAAGCCTGGTGAGAAAGTGTACCGCGGAGAGAGATCTCATGATAATCAGTGTCCACCACAGCGGGCGAATGTACTGCCAGCATACATATTAAACATTCAGCTCGCGTGCCGCGCGGTCTAGAAAATGAAAGCATCTCTGATCCACGACTTATCTCGCGATTGTACGTAAACAAGTGTACTAGGTATGCCCTTAGACAAGGAATATTACTAATCTTAACGTATATTCCCGTTGGAAAGGTACTATCGCAATGCCTATTTGTTGCACCAAGCACTGTTATGATCCAGTTTGAAGAACTTTGTAGCCAATATAAATTAGTTAGCATTAAGAATAAGAGAATTGTGATATAATGGCTCAATGTGATGAGGACTCAGCAGTGGCACAAACAGCTTTATAATCCAAAATTCGAGCAATGTTGCTTCTGTTTATGGGAGATAGTGACTCTTACTTTTAGGCGACGTTTTGCCTTGGCACATCGCAAAAAAAAAAAACTGAATTTGATGCCACATTCACCATAATGTTTAAATTCAAAATGTCATTAAACATACAGGCTGTGTAAATTATCTAGATATACAATGGGCCCTAGAACGAGTCAACAGATGGCCTTTACCCAAATCTCATAATTAACATTTACAGAGCAAATTATGAAAGCTAAGGTCATTACTTGATGCGGTGTCACCTTGGGTCAATTAATTAAAAGATGGTCATATAAGTGCTACATCTTGTTATACCAAGGTGACAAATGTCATACAAGTTGAATAGTAATACCGTGTGAATGAATATTATTCATGTGTACATATTTGTTGTTGCAAACTTGCAATGATATCATGTTTTTACAATCCTATTGGCAACATTTAGCTCTAGTTTCGATAATAGGAGCCTTGCTTACAAGAAAAGTAATTGTCCCATTAAAACATAGATTTAATTTTAGAGAAGTCTTAAAAATGTGTAAAGTTTTTCTAAAAGTGTTGTTTTTTTAAAAGGAGATGTCCGCTTTTTATATGGGTGTTGGGCCTCAAAATCTAACCAGGCTCAAACTTTATGGATATTAAAGAGGAAAAAATATGGATCTTGGATCCATTAAAAAAATATATTTTTAGATTACTCCATTTATAACTAACTTTTTTAAAAACATTCATTTTAAGTACAGTTTTCAAGCAAAAATAAAATTATATAAATCTAAAAATCCGAGGGCTTTAAAATTATATGATTCATTGTAAAGGCCTAGTTTTTGGGATTACTATACAAATATATATAAAGTATCTTGGTTAGAATTTTAAGCCCGTTTTTGGACATGTCCTTTGAAAATAATATCTAAGTAGCACCAGCAAATATAGAATTCCTTAAAAAATAATTATTTGATAAACACTCCAATACATAAATAAAAATGACATAAGATACATATATTTAAGGCTAAAACATATTGGAGGAAATACACAATACATACAAGTCTAAAACACATAGTAGAGACAATTCCACATTACAAAACAATTTAAAAGAAAACCTGTCACCGCTATTACATTTACAATTAGGATCCTGTGTTATCAGAACCGGTTAACAAGGTTATCACCGTGAGCCGTTTAAACACATTAAACTATGTTTTAATTGCATGTTAAGTGATACATTACCACATGCATGTACATTGAATATCTAACTCGACTGACTCACACCCATTCTACAGTTGTTTATGTTACGTATAATGTTTAAATTCAATGACGCACTTTAAAAAGCACTATGCTTATGACTGCTCTAGAATCTGAACGGTATGCCGGTGATTGTGGATTTAGTATCATGTTGAAAGCATCAAAATGTCAATTTGTTATGCTATAGTATTTATGTTTAATAACTGAACAAATATTAGTTAATTTATGTTTCATGATGACCTTTTAATTTAAAGTGCTTGCATAAAGTTCAGGAGCAGAATAGATTCAACAGCAATGTTATCCTACTACTTTGATAAATTATAAACTTAGAAAGAGTGACACGCTGCAATGAAACTAAAACAAACAGGCCAACTTATCTTAAGCTAGTATGCGTGACAGCTGTGTCATACGCTATCGCTGCATCATTCTGCCTATCCTTGTGTGCGCGCATAATGATGCCAGTTATTACATGGTTTCTATTAAAATGAGGAGAAAATTATATCCATGAAAAACATCAAAAAATAATTCACTTGAACTCATTTAGTGGATAACTGTTGGCCTCTATTTTTTTCAACGTGTTTGAAACGTTCAGTGTCTATCTAGGTATATAATTAATCAAAGTCCTACTAGTTACCTTTTATATTTTACTATTGGTTATTGATAGAAATCTCCAATTAACACAAGGCTGATGATACATGATACCACCCTCGGACTGTGGTTACACAGATTAAATTTAGATCTTTATTACACATTTGTGAGGCTGAGTTGTGTAGAAAATATTAAAGAAAAATAATGAAGTTATAAACACTAATATCATTTATGTACGACAATGTCCATGTAAAAGGATGTTTTTTTTATAAATATCAAAAAGGATTAAAAAAATATATAAAATTTTAAAGATTTATGTTGTGTTACAGTATTTCTCTTCAGAATTATGGAATTTTCCATAGCACTAAGAGCAGTCATAAATAAAATAAAAAATTGGTTTGTTACAAAAGCATATTATGGTGTATTCACTTAATCAACAAAGTGATTTCAAAATATTATGTAGTTTAAATTTAATTTAATTTTTATTTTTATTAATAGTCTTATATTGTAGAATTCAGCTTCATCCCAATACCATTACAATATTTACAAAACACTGAACATTAAATGGTGAACAGCATTCTACAACTCAACTGTATCCATCCTTTCACCTGTTGATTGTTTTGGATCTTTGCCAATGACAACTATTTTTTACCTGAAAAAAATGCTCTAAAACCTGATTCATAATCTCCCATCTTCCTTTCCTAGACAAGTTAATCACAAATACTGATTCACTGTTAGCGCCATATGCTTGCAAGAGGTTTAAGCTTAACCTGGTTGTGACATCTTGATTGAATGGGCTTAACCATATAAAGTAGCTAACTGCCAGAGATAGAATTGAGTGACATTACTTTTAATCCTTATGAAACAATAAAATTAGCCTTGAGATGTGGTATAGCATAGTGGATGTCATTCTGTTCATATGGTAATAAATAAATATTTCATTATTAAAAACCCTACTCAAGCTTGTATGGTAATTCTAGATATATTTTCGATAGCATCGCTGGGGACTTATTTCATGACAAAAAAACATGGATTTTAATCCTTCAACGCCCGTGGTGGACACCGGTATCCATTTAGATAAGGAAATTAGCTTATAACTATATATAAGCAGGCGTTGATGGGTTAAGTAATCTAAATCTGATAGTCATACCCATTTTGACTTCACACTAGGACATAAGTATTATGTTTAATGATAGTGAGGAACTATTCGGAACGTAATGTTACGATCCCACAGTAAAAATAATACCTATTTATCAATTATAGTGCATTTAATTGGGGATGTATTATTAATACAAACATTAGAAACATTCATACTAATACTATGCAGCTTCCTTATGATTTTCCTCAAAGTTCTGGACAAAAATAACACCATTTGTTTTTAGCTTAATGGATTATTGTAACAATATGTATAGCTGTACTGTTGCAAATGGCTGCATTTCTAAGTTTTCACTTATCTTTAAATACAACTTTAGCCAATAATCTGGTTTAATATAATAATTATCAATTTTTATTGTGTACTTTTCAAAGTAATAATTTTGAGTTCATTTTATGGATTATAAGAACTGATTTTCATGATATTTTTCTACAATATAGCTTTTTTTCAATTTATATAAATTTCCTCTTAAAACAAACCAAACCTAAATTATACCATAACTTATATGGGTCGTAATTCGGCACATAAAAACTGGTTCACATCTACTATAAAATTTATGTGACAACTCAATTATCTCCCTCTGGCACCAGCAGTTCATAACCTAAAGGTTTCGTTGCGTTTTTCCCGCGTGTTTGACCACCCAAATTGGTACAACTAACAGGAATACGGATGGGCACAAAGCCAAGTTGGTTTTTTCTTCACAATGACATCATAATACTTACTGGGACAGTCAAAAATGTAAACACATCACTATAACACGCGATACGGCGTTTTTATACAAACATTCGCTATACGATCGCGCGGTCTCGGTAAATGAAGCAAATGGAACACGAGAAACTCAATAAAATCAGACTTTTATAACAAATAACGCGACACCAATTCACTGCCTACACAAACCACGTTGATTGTCACGTAAAATTACACTTTTAACAGATTATGAGAGTTTATTTGGCACTATTATAAATTCTCACCGACGTTTAAATAAAGATATTTGCACTAAATCCGTATGCTAATCCATTTTTATTGGGATTATTTTTTACAAAAGCTATGTATGACATGCATGCCATTGCGATTTCAAAATCGTAGCCAGTAGCGTTCAAGAACTTACCGGAATGTCACATCTCGTTTGCGGATGCGTTCATTTTAAACGACCTACTTTTAAAAACATTCTTAAAAATGCCCGAAAAAAAATGTATTTAATAATTTATTTTAGTTTTTTACAGTTATCTACACTCTAAAACATTATTCATAATTTCTATGAGCAGTATCTTTTTTTTTAATTCGCACATGCTCCATATTGAGCAGGTCGGTATTCAATGAGATCACACTTCTGGACCCCGCCCCAAAGGCAACCTATAGGCTATCTAAATAGATGGATCTTATGCAATGGCTAAAGAATAACACATATTATGGGTACTCACCTTAACTCATCAAAGAGAATATAACCACCAAAGAGAATATAACCACTACGTTAATAACCACTATGTTTAACTCACCATACATTGTTCTCAAGTTTAATTACAAAGTGTACTCAAATGAAAAACAACATTAAGGTTAAAATAAAATTTATTTTTAATTCACACACAATACACAGAAACTCATACACCAAGACATTCTGCTACATAACAATATGAACTCCTTATTCACTCTTAGTTTTAGGTGTTTCCTCCTTGTAGTACAGGAACACAAAGGAGAACAGAAACACGCCGACCATCATGGAGAAGGCGCTCACGTAGTACGGATACGCGCTGGGGATGAACCGCTCGTACTGCGTGTGTTGCAGCGGGCGGACCGATACCTGTAGGCAAAGTTTATGTTAATCTCAGTTGTATCTCAGGTTGTTAAAAAGCGACTTATCAACTCATCTACATATCTGTAATAATTATTGAATAAAAATTTTATTTTGTTGTATATATTTAAAAAATAATGCCAAGTATAATTATCACTCTTGCTTATAAATTAAAAAAATCTATCATAGATATAGACTTTGATTTCTGACCACAAATTGTTTAAAATGATTGAATTACACTTAAAAAAATAGTTAAATTGTTCATATCTTACCTGAGTGGTATGATAAAGCCTGGTGTACCCTATCCTGTCATAGTCAACCTTGAACTGGTACACGCCCCACACATCTGGCACCTTGAAGATGGCCTCATACACCCCATTGGGTTGCTTCTGCAATGTGGTGCGGATGAATGGATCGATGCGGACAAACTCCAACTGCACGTCAGTAGCTTCGAACGGCTGCCATTTACCACTCTTCAGCTCTTCAATCTCTATTCTGTACACCTGATATTGAAAATAAGTTTAAAATAGTTAATTTTTATAGTATACCATGATATTTATGAAGAAGGAATATTAATGTGACGTGAAGGCCTATCTATATGCTATACTCACCACAGTGTCCGTGATAGTGTAAGTGTTGGAGGAAGCCTTCTCGCCTTGGCGGTGATGGTTGACATTGCGCACGCGCAGACGACCGCGCTCGCCAAACGCCCATTGGCTCAAATGAATAGCCAGGAACTTGTTGCCAGACAAGTCTGACTTCAGCTTGTCTCCCTTGTTAAAATAAAAAAAAAATACACTGCAGCCACAGTATGAGATATTGGGAAAAATTATTATGGAAAGTACGCATGCTACGCATGCTCACGCCTTTTATCCCCTAAGGGGTAGGCAGAGGCGCAACTAGTGCACCCACTTTTCGCCAAGCGTATTCCGTCCCATGATGTGATAGGGGGCGAGCCTATCGCCATACCGGGCACAAATTCCAGACTCCGGGCTGATACTGAATAGAAAAATCCAATATCACTTTGCCCGACCCGGGGATCGAACCCGAGACCTCAGCCTTGCAGTCGTACCGTAATACAACTACGCCACAGAGGCAGTATGGAAAGTGATTATATTAATCCCTCAACGCCCGCGGTGGACACCGGTGTCCATTTATATAAGGAAATTAGCTTATAGCAATATAAAAGCAGGTGTTGACGAGTTAAAATATTAGATTATAATAAATGACTGAATGTATGAATAAATGAATGAAACTGGTGGTAGGTCTCTCATATGTAAGAGTCCGTCTGGGTGGGTACCACCGCAATGTCCATTTCTACCGCCAAGCAGCAGTGTGCATGCACTGTTGTGTTTCGGTTTGAAGGACATTGTAGCCAGTGTAACTACTGGACGTAATGAGACTTAACATATTATTTCTCAGGATGACGAGTGCAGTGGAATGCCACACAGTACTTTGTAACTCAAGGTGCTGGATGGTGTTGTTACTGTTTATGGGTAGTGGTATCGCTTACCATCAGGCGAACGGCATGCTCGTCTCATCATTCAATGCCATAAAAAAAAAACAAAAAAAAAATTAAATAGAAATTATTAATTATTGTTTTATTTTTACACCACACCAAATGTTTATCAATAATACATAATTCAAATGCATAAAAAGAACTTACATGTACTTTAGCCACTGGAGAGCTGAAAGCCTCATCAGAAAAGAAGTAGAGAGACCCACTGAACACAATGCGGGCATTGTTGCGAGCTTGTAGAGCTGCGATTAGCACAGTCTTGCGACCAACAGCGTGAGGGTATTCTTTCACCTATGGTAACATGTCAAATTATAATAGAAGAGTAGCTGAAAAATTGATTAAATGAAACATAGCTAAATGCTATTTTGTATACAAACTTTCACTGAGAAAACATGGGGCCTAAGTCTAAATATAATTTATGAGAGGGTCTTTATTGCATTGCAGCATTTGGATGTAAAAGTATATGAAGGGCCTATAAATCAAAATAAAATAATTATGTTTATGACAATATGAAGGAATAAGAACTTGTGTTAACTGTTAGAAAAATATTTTTTTAATTTATTTTAAGTGTTCACTCAATAGTTATTATGTTCATAATAGTATTATATTCTATATGACTTACTTACAATTTTAGTCAATGATAGTGATGAGACAAAAGACGAAAAAATCCGTGTTGGAAAATAACAAACTGTGGCAATTTTTAATCATTAACAATTCACTTATCCCTTACCTGGCTCTTAGGATTGTAGCTGTATGCAGTAGAATCAGCAGTTAGGATAGGCAACACCAGGCTGTTGTCCTTGTCAACAATCAGACCCGTGCCCTCAAACAGGATGGGCTGGGTGTTGTGCTCTCCCACAATCATGGGGGAGTTGATGAGATTCTTAGGAGATACTACAATCTTCGTGTGGTCACCGTCATCCGATAAATCATAGTTGAAGTGGTCTATAACCGCTGCAGACTCTTCATCCATCTGTTGATTATTGTCAATTTGGGTTACTTGGTAATTTTCATAATTATAATAATATTGGTAGAAATTTTTAAGTTATTTGATAAGATTATAAATTAATTAGAAAATATTTACTATGAACCTATATATCTATACAAATATTATAAAGCTTGTTTGTTTGGTTGAACGCGCTAATCTCAGGAACTACTTAACTGACTTTCAAACTTCTTTTACTAATAAGAAGCTACATTACTCCTGAGTGCTATAGGCTACTTTTTATCCTGGAAAAACAAGTAGGTGGAGCCGCGTGCAATACTAGTGTAATCTGACTTGACAACGCCTGCAGCGGACGCCGGTGTCCGGGTATATAGGGCAACCATGTATATCCATAGTATAACCATATCTACACATAAGCGGGCATTGATGGGTTAAATTAAAATGAATTTTATTACACATCATATAAAAATATAGCAATCAATATTAGCTTACTAAGGCCACAATACATATTTATGTCCAAGCAATACAAAGATTTTGATGTTCACTTCGACAAACTTACATAATCCAGCCCATGGAATAAGGTTTCAGAAGCACTACTTTTACAAGGACCAAAAGAAGGCAAAACAATGTATTCATTAGTCATTTTTCATACAAACTTACCTCAAATCCGCACTCAGAAGCAATCTCCCTGTAGACATCGCCAGCGGCCGCGTTGCCCGCCATGAGCAGGTTGCCGCCATCATCAATGAACTTGGTGATCGCCTCGCTGTCTACCTGCCCGCCGAACTCCAGCACCGAAGGCGCAAACACGATCAGATTCTTGTACAAATACTCGCCATATTTAGACAATACGAGGTTCGCGTCGTCAGCAAGCTTGAATGTTAGGGAGTAACCGCGATCTGAAATGCATTGATAGTATAATTTGATTCTGTTTTATATTCACAACTATAGCCATAGGTGCCGGCATTTTATGTGAGGAATTTATGACCTTACCTTGTAGGGATTTAAAGAACTGGGAATGTGTCTCTCTGATACTGAGGTTGTCTACAAGCACAAGTGTCTGTTGCTCAGTTGCCGCTGAAACAACATACGTTAAAAACCCTAAAATTAAGAGGAATCTCATTTTTGTAATTTATAAAACAACCTCTTCCACAAATGCAATGACGTGTACGTCAACTTATCAATGACAAAATTTTATGTTTTTTTAGTTTGTGCACCAAATTTGGATGACACTATCGTCAAATCTAATGATGAACGATACGTTCAAAAAAACTAAAGACAAAATTGTTTAGATTAATCTGTGTATAATTTTATTTTACTTTTTAAATATTTGTTATCTGCGACTTCATTATTTTGATTGACGTTTCGTAAAATGGTTTTATTTTTGTATCAAATTCAGGTCGTAGGATTAGTTAAATTAATCTAGTGGTAGATAATTAGGCACAATTATAGAAGTTGGTCTTCCATAATTGTTGGTAAAATGATAATATCGCGGTCGAAATTGCGGTCTTCGATTGAAGTTTGTGCCGATTGCGGGGCATCAGGTCGGAGTGGTCCAGTTTATTAAGTTTAATTGGTCTTGTGGCTACTGCCGGGTGTTAATTATGATGTTTTGTGTGTGCAGATCCATCGTGGGCCTCTATCAACCGCGGGCTGTTGCTATGTGCCGAGTGCTGCAGCGTTCACAGAAGTATGGGCCGGCACATATCACATGTCAAGTCTCTAAGACAGGGATCCTGGCCACCGTCGCTGCTTGCTGTGAGTATTTGAGGCATTTTTATTAATATAAAAATATGGTAAAAATATTATAAACAAATACTTGACTTACACAAAAAAATGAGTTTTAAAAACAATGTGCTAATTAGTATAAATAGGTGAACTGATTGCAATATTTACAAGAGAGTTATCATTTGTGTACATTAATGCAGGTATCTGAAGATATCTTATCAGTAAGTAGCGCTAAGAATCGACCTATTTTAATATAAGCAACGATGGCATTATTAATACTTTAATGCAATTTAGAAACATGTGCATTTGACTTTCTAACTGCTTTACTTTGTATATTGAAATATATAAATGTAGCATCACACCTTTCTCTTGTAGGTAGAGATAGACATAGTTTGAGATTAAAATAAAAAAAATATTAAAATCATGGGTATGTTTATAACTACTAAGTAAACCAAACTAACTGCCCTTTCCTGCAGGTTACAATAATGTTTAATTTTACACCGTTTTTTGTATTTGAAATGCTTCAATAAGTTTTCTTTATTTTCAAAGTATTAAAGTTTAAAAAGGTATTTTAATATAATAATGGTATATTTGGCTAGTTTTACTAGACTACCGCCAACTGCCAAGTATGCTCATGTCCTCTTGTTATGAATAGAATTCATAACAATACATTATAATTTAGTAGCATTGCGCGCGACTCCGCCGGCGTGGAAAAGTTTTTCCGGGATAAAAAGTAGCCTATAGCACTCAAGAGTAATGTAGCTTCCTATTAGTGAAAGAATTTTCGAAATCGGTCCAGTAGTTCCTGAGATTAGCGCGTTCAAACAAACGAACAAACTCTTCAGCTTTATAATATTAGTATAGATCTACTAATAATCCTACATTAATAACAGAAATTATATATTTTGACAATTTCTATAATTGTATTAATATCCCAAAAATCGATATTTTTTTGTTTAAAAACAATAAAAGGATTTTTTAAATCTTCAACAATTAACATAGCCTTTTTTAGTAATCTCAACCTGAAAAATAAAACAGATTTCTCCTTAATGTTGATGTAAAAATCCTATTTTTAATGGAGAATATTCTCAATTTAGATGGTGCAGGCACTAACAGCTCAGAATGTAAACTGCATCTGGGAACACTCACTGATGGACACCTCAGCTCCAAAGCATCTCAGGAAGAAACCACAGCCAAAAGATCCTTTACAGTAAGAACTTTTTTAATTTACGTTTTTAAACTTCAAATATTTGTCATTAAATACATATTTTAAAATAGTTACTATTTATATACCATTTAGTACCCTCTCTTCCAAGCTATATATCCCATATGGTGATGGGGTCAGCTATACATATATATACCACATATACAGAGATGTGATTTATCTAGATACAAGTATCTGAAATGCAGATACAAGATACAAAATACGTATTTAGTATCTTGTATCTAAGATACTTTTAATTTTTTTATTTTGTATCTTGTATTTAGATACAATTTTTTAGTATCTTAGTATTTTATAAATACTTAATTTGCTAAGCTACTTTTACTAATTACCTATGCATTTTTTATATATTTGTTTTTTTATAGTATTGTTTATCAATTATCATTCGCTTTAACGGTGAAGGAAAACATCGTGAGGAAACCTGCATACCTGAGAAGTTCTCTGAATTTCGAAGGTATGTGAAGTCCGCCAACCCGCATTAGGCCAGCGTGGTGGACTAAGGCCTAAAACCCTCTCAGTAGTAGAGGAGGCCCGTGCTCAGCAGTGGGCAGTATATAATACAGGGCTGATTGCATTGATTGCAATATATGACTTGCATGGTTTAAATAATCAACACGTAACATTCTTGATTTGTTTGTGTAAAAAGCACATGCTATAATTGGTTAACCAAACATTGCATTCAATTGGTTTCTGTCTTCTTTTGAAAACATGAGGGCAGTGAGTCTTATAATTTTGATTTTCAGTGTGTCTCCTGATTCCGGTAAATCTAAATGAACTTTATTAAATCAGCAGAACCTAATTTTAATACTTTTTACTCATATTTTTTAATAAACACAGTAGCTTCTAAAATCTAAAACGTTTAACATTTGAATTTTTTTATGGCATTGTATGATGGACCACCCAGACGGACTCTTACATATGAGAGACCACCACCGCAATGTCTATTTCTACCGCCAAGCAGCAGTTTGCATACACTGTTGTGTTTCGGTTTGAAGGACATTGTAGCCAGTGTAACTACTGGACATAATGAGACTTAACATCTTATGTCTCAGGATGACGAGCGCAGTGGAATGCCACACAGTACTTTGTAACTCAAGGTGCTGGATGGTGTTGCTACTGTTTATGGGTGGTCGTATCGCATACCATCAGGCGGAAGGCACGCTCGGCTCGTCATTCATGCTATAAAAAAATAATTTCAAAAGGTATCTTATTTGAAAAAAGTATTTAGAAGATACGTATTTTGTATCTAGTATTTAGATACCATTTTCAAAAGTATCTTGTATCTGGTATCTCAAATCCTTTATTTACAAGTATCTTGTAACTTGTATTTCAGATACTTTTATGAAGTATCTTGAACATCTCTGCACATATATATATACCATTTAGTACTAAAAGTTCTAAATAAAACGTTTTTTATATAGTTTCTTGTGAAAGGTACAATTTTCAGAAACAGTTTAGTAGATCTAGAGATTATCTCCTCCATCGAAAGTCACAATGTTTGTCTCTTTATAAAACTTATACTGAGATTGGTATAAAGCTAGTCATTAAGTTTGCATACATTTATGTCAAGGATAATATGTAGACCAAACTCTGATTCATATTTGGTTGATATCACATGCCTACTTAGAATTATAAATATTTTAATTAACTATAATAGGAAAATGTGTTCCACCATAACCTGTAAAGTTACTTTAAATAATAAACCATTTTATGGCATGGCATGACTATGAGGTTTTCCTACTTCTATTTAACTTAAATAAAATGATGTAGTGATCTAGCAAAATTGCAACAAGTGTATACATGTCATTATGCCAATAGTCTTGTAGTCTAATCCTAGAGTGTGACATTTGAACACAAGTCGATCATGTGGTAATTCACCAGTCCAGTGAAGTCCGAGTTCATCCTGGCAAAGCACCTGCGGCTTGCGTATGTGCTGCGCGCGAGACGGGACGAGCCCGCGGCCGAGCTGGGGAGGCAACTGCACTCTGCTGTGAGGAGTGGCTCCCTCGACACCGCCATGCGTCTGCTCGCGCAGGGGGCTGACCCAAACTATTACAATCAGGTATTGTATGTCTAGTTAAGGGGCCAATATTTTCAGATACTATTTGTCTAATTACCCTGCTATGTTCTTAAACCTACGAGGTTACGACATCGGGACAGTCTCATGAAGTTTAGTACCAATGTGTTTTATATTAGGATATACGTTATAGCCGAGGTGAAATGGTGCTGCGGGATGGCAAATATAGATAGAGCGGTGGTAACCACCCAGACGGGCTTCAAGCATACAATCAGCTAAGAATAAATCTGTACAATAGTGTCCTGACTATTGTAAAATGCCATAAATGTTTCAGTCATAACTCATATATCGTGAATAATCGTTTGAGTATTTCAGTGTAAGCTTTTTTTTATCTAGGAGAAAGGCTCGACGTGTCTTCACGTCGCCTGTAGAGCGGGGCAGCCTGCCCAAGCGGAGTTGCTGGTGGCGTGGGGCGCCGACCCCACCGCCCGGGACCATGCTGGGAACACTCCCGCGGAAAGTGCAAGGTCAGTAACAAGACGATGACTCATTTTAGTCCTATTTTTATAGTACCTATCTATCAGTTTTCGCTTTAACATGGAATAATCATATCAATAACATAATTAACAAAGCATCCAAGGCTCTGGGTTTTGTAATGAGGATGTCTTCGGATTTGCAATCTTTAAAATCAATTAAAATTCTTTACTGTGCTTACGTTCGTAGCCAACTTGAATATGTCTCTCAAGTTTGGAATCCTATTTATAATATTTATACAAACCGTATTGAGGGTATACAAAAGCGTTTCCTTCGATTTTTACAATTTCGTAGTAAAAAATACTTCTCCGGGTATCTTTCACGCTGTAAACACTTTCACATGCTTCCTTTATATGAAAGAAGACGTATTGCTGACATAGCTTATCTTCTCAATATAGCAAATGGATCAATTGATTGCCCTGAGCTGTTGGGTGAACTTGGGCTTCGCACATATTCCAGATCGTTCAGAAATTACGATATTTTGTATGTCCCAAAATTCAAATGTCTGTACAGAAATAACTGGTTTATTAACAGGACAAGCAGTTGCTACAACAATCTTATTAGAGATCTTCCAACTATAGATTTATTTAATACCTCAGCGTTTAATCTGAAGCGACGTCTAAATGACATGTTCTTTTGTAATTGAGCTAAGTGTTTTGTTTTTTATTATTGTTTATGTCGTCAACAATAATGTATTATGTTCCTCATTATGTTACTTTGCATACATCACATGTACCTATTGCGGGCCGGTTTCTTTATGGACTGTACGGGTAGGGGTAAAGGCTTAGTAAAACCACAAAAAATACCACAGTTGCAATTTTGGTACAAGTAACCAGCTAACTTTTGCCTTTGCAGTCAATGAGTAAACTGGCCGTCGCGTTGGTGTGCTGTCTTTCAACCGACTGTAATTTTTATTTACTTATATTCTAAAATACTTATCTGTGGAAACTTATAATTGGCTCTAAACTTTTATACGTAAGCACTTGTAATTTATTTGTTACCTAGCTGTTAGTTTCCCTAAAAATAAAAATAAAAAAAAAAAAAAATTTAGAAAAAGAATTTATCTGAAGGAAGACAACTTTAGGTGGACTCTGCAAATGGTTACAATATTAGGGAGGTGTCTTTTGTATAGCAAAGACAAGTTAAGGAACAGGTTAGTCACCAAATAGCAAGTGTTAGATAGAATGTATTTAACTTTTCCTCGGTGGACAACTTTTTAATTGGACTTCGTAAACATTGCCGTGCCTGAAAAAAAAAATATAACAATTTTCAAAACGCGGACAAAGTCAAGCTTCACAATGTAACAATAATAATTGTCAAAAGTAATGTTTATGTGTAGATTGTCCTTGTGTTGTTATTGACGAGCTTCGCAGGCCGGCGACGGGTCCGGCAATATACGTGCAGTAACACAATTACAACACGACACGTAATGTCTCGTTGGCGTTCAGCCAAGATTATAACATTCAGCTGTTTCGCGGTTTATACCACCGCTGATGCAATGAAAAAGTAATGTTTGCGAGTTTGTTTGTATGATGTTATCTCAGGAACTACTCAGCAGATTGCAAAAAGCGGTATTAGGAAGCTACACTTTCTTAAGTAACAAAGGCTCCATTTTGAGTCAATTTCTTTATTAAAGACTTAAGTGAATCGAGTGGGTAACTAAAAGTATTCAGTAGTAAATAAATCGAGTCATCTACTCTACGATCTTGACGTTTTACTCGTGTGTAAGAATAATATAGTAAACCCGCAACATGCAGAGTGTCTTAACAATGTATTTGTTTGCATTACATTGAAATAGAGCAGATCGCGATCTGTTTCTGACGCTTCGCAGTCACTCATATTGTAGTTAATTAATTCCGGCACGGGATTGGGTGAGTAACGCTGCGTGTGGGGGACTTGCAATAAATTATGCCGTCGCTATCTGATGGTAGGGTTGTCGCGTTCAATTGGGGACAAGTGTGATTCATAAATCGGGGTTGAAGGACCAAAAGTCGAATTTTAGTTTTGTACTGAAAGGATCTATTCTTAGTCTACGCTGTTTATTAGTACAACTTCATGTCTATCTTTTGTACTGTAATATGATGTAACAGGTTTGGAATTTTCATGATATATGGGTATAGGCATCAAGTGAAAGTACTAGTTATAATAAAGACATAAGTATTGAGGTATAGAACCCACTTTGTACAGAACTCCTAACTTTTAGTTCGCTAATTTGTATAGCAGTAATGTAATAAAGAAGTCAGTACATCATCTGGCTGGTAGTAATCAAGTCCATTTCATAATTTTTATTTGGGTCATCAAAATTATTACGTAAATAAAAGCACTAAGCATGTATCAAATTTAGACACGTTTTATCTCAATAAGGAGTGGTATCCATTCTTAAGTTTCTGTCGACACCTCCGAAGGTGTCGTATTTGGCGTGACAAGGTTTTTAAAAGCGCCCACGACGTGTGTACACGTCGCCGTTACGAATAGTTTTGTGAACATGAATGGTATGAGTCATAATCATAGACTACATATCAAAGGATTTATTACTTTATTTTTGTTTTAGTAAAGATGTTTGTAGAGTGAAATACTATAATTCTGAAAATCATGGCCGTTTGGCATGTGTTCACGGGCAAAGCTTAAACAAAACATAAAGAAGGGGCTAAATACTATTGCATCGTACTTTGCATTGCAGTGGTATCAAAGACTAGAATATATAGGTCAATTATCTCCCATATTCAAATTAATGAGTGTTCATTCGCAAAACATAGGCCTAACAACTGTAGTTCTCAGAGTCATACAACATACTTGCCAAATGAATGAAACTCACATCAACATGTAGTAAGGGCCATGGCATGAAGCTGTGGTACCCTCTCATACCAAAATCCACCTGAATAGTTGACATTTCCCTTAGACAAGGCGGTCACACGGAACTAGCGGACCGCATCACGGAGCTGGTGTATGAAGCGACGGATCGCATGATCTACTTCCTGACAGGCGAGAGGCCCGATCACGCGTCCGGCCGCCATTACATAGTACCGCGGGCCCACGACACCCACGAGATGACCGACGTCGCCAAGGCGGCGCGGGGGAAGCTGCAGCTGGTGGGTATTGTGTTAGGCAGTATGAATGGGTTGGATAGTTACAATACTGTTTCATATTAGAGTCGTTTATATATGCAAACTAGCTTTTGCCCGCGGCTCCGCCCGCGTGAATGAGTTTTCCCGGTATAAAAGTCCCGCTTTATATTTTCCCGGTATAAAAAGTATACATAATCTACCCGTAGCTTATATGACTCGTTCGTAGATTTACCATAGCAGCGCCATCTATTGATTACTTACTCAACCCAGTCGAAAGGTATCGACATCTGTTAGAATCATTTGGAGTTAAGATAATTGTGACTGTCAAATAATAACACACAAATAATTAGCAATAAATTAAAATTGCGACTATAATTTGAGATTTAAACTATCCTATCTCTCAAGTTGGATCGAACTGCACATGGTGTGCGAATTTTATTATAATCGGTTAAGTGGTTTAGGAGTCCATTGAGGACAAACATTGTGACACGAGATTTATATATATTAAGATGAGGCGAAACTGTCCATGAACAGTAGTGACACTAACCGCACTCTGAATTAAACAAAACAAATGCACCTTCCCTGAAGTAGGCAGAGGTGCAAAGAGGGCAACCACTTTTCGCCTTTGTGTTCAACTTGAATAACATATCACTATTCGGCATTGCGCTCCACTCGTGACACTGAGACATTTGATGTTAAGTCTCATAATGTTTTAATTACACTGATACCTACAAGTACCTAGATTTTAATATTTATATATCAAGTGGCGTCTAAAGTATCAATAAACTGGGTTTTTGGGAAAAATAGTTTTGCTGTATTTTCGCAAAGCATTGAGTTATCTCAAGGACGTAGATTTATCTGGCTTACTTATTCGTACGAAAAGCTAAGCTGTAAAGTCTGTGAGACAATCATATCACCCTCTTTGTCGTTTTTTATAGTTCACTTCGGGTCGAAAGTTATTTAAAAAAAAGTTATGTTTATATTTTAACATCTACCCACATTGGCAAAATAACCTATGAAACGGTGGAGCCATTTTTAAAAGAAAAATAATCATGTCATATCACCCAAGATAGCCCATACATGCCGTAAACAAAACTAGATGTGATCCGTGGGTGATGGCGGCTTCTACATACGATGATAATAAGAATAACATCCATCCTACTATCCTACTATAACATTATAAACCCGAAAGTTTGTAAGAATGTATGTATGGATGTTTGTTACTTTTTCACGCAAAAACTACTGAACGGATTTCGATGAAATTTGGCACACGGCTAGATCATGTCCTGGAACAACAGTGGCTACTTTTTATCCCGGGAAAATATAAAGCGGTACTTTTATCCCGGAATAACTATTGAACGCGGGCGGAGCCGCAGGCAAAAGCTAGTATTACATAATTGTATTACGGTATGACTGCAATGCTGAGGGGTTCGATCCCGGGTCGGGCAAAGTGATATTGAATTTTTCTATTCAGTTTCTACCCGGAGTCTGGAATTTGTGCCTGATATGTCCATAGGCTCTTTGCACCTATCATGTCATGGGACGAAATATACACGGCGAAAAGTGGGTGCAACTAGTTGAGCCTCTGCCCACCCCGTTGGGGATACAAGTCGTGAGTTTGTGTGTGTGTATTACATATGTTCCTTTGTTCCCACGTCTTACAGTTGCAGTCTAGACATGCTAAATATAATATTAACAGCACGTCGTTAGACGTCCGGAAGTGACGACCGACCTCATTAGAACTTCCTCTACACTTCTGGAGTTGCTCGCGGATGTCGTTTATTTATAACCTCATCATATTTAGTCTAGCGTATTACAAATTAAGCACGTTTTTATGTGTTTATCTATACTAATATTATAAAGAAGAAAGATTTAATTGTTTGCTTGTTTGTATTGAATAGGCTCCGAAACTACTGGACTGATTTGTAAAATACCTTCACCAATATAAAGCTACATTATCGGCGAGTAACATAGGCTACTTTTTATCCCGGGAAATATAAAGTGGGACTTTTATCCCGGAAAATCTCATTCACGCGGACGGAGCCGCGAGCAGAAGTCAAGCTTTTTTTATAAAAATAATAGTGTAGTAATTATCCAGATGATTTATAGGGAATAATGCTCTGCCAATTCCCGGTTAAAACTATTTACTATGACTTTTCTACTTTAAACTTGGTTTTTAACATGCCTGGGGCGTAAGACGAATAGGTTTTTATACTATAGAAACTGTGTTATATATATTTACAGCTGCCAAATCATCTGTTCGAAGAGCTAGTTATGGACATATACGATGAAATCGATCGTCGGGAAACTGAAGCGAGTGAGTATTAATACCATAAAAAAATAACATAACCTTATTTCACATAAAGTGTTACACAATTTATTTATTTAGAAACCAGTTACAATGCAATAACTTCTTTAGGATGCGCACGAAGTTTAAAACTTGAGTCGCACATCCTTACAAATTCACAATACAATATTTTTATGAGTAAAATGTGAATATGAAAAGTATTTTTTTTATATAGGCAACACTGTACATTTTATACGATGTGACAAAATAGTCCGTGTATTTTCAACATTTAAATAACACACTTTTAATTTTGTGTGACTTAAATATCTGTGTGGCTTGTATAATTTTTTTTTTAATTTATCTCAGTATGGCAGACAAGCGCGACGGGTCTGGAGCGGAGCGGCGTGGTGTTCCTCCCAGTGAACCCCGCGTTATCGGCCCCCCGCAACCAGGGCAGGCAGAAGCTCGCCAGGCTCTCCACCGCAGAGATGGCGACACTGCTGCGAGACGTGCTCGTGGACGCCACCAGGCGGCAGCACATTGCCACGCTGCAGCCTAGAGGTAAAATATACGTAAACCGCATGAATTTATTCCTCTCTATTTGAATTTATCTTGCCTGGTCACACCTTCTTTCTAATCTGTTTTTTTGGCACCAATGCGGCTTTACGTTATAGTGGTAGATATTGGCAGTATTATACACTACTGTTATTCTGTAGCCACTTTTGGTTTGCATAATACTGATACTTTATCATATTCCTTGTGGAGTGACAGAGGATGTAGTGACCAAAATTGAGAAGGGTATGCTAAGGTGGTTTGGGCATTTGGAAAGGATGGATGATAGGAGAATGACAAAGAGGATATATTAGGCGAGTGTGGATGGAAGGGCCGGCAGGGGTCGACCGCACCGAACTTTCGAATGTCAGATATCTGACATTCTAAGTAAGGGCCAGGTCAAAAGTACCCTGAACCGGCGGGAGTGCATGAAAAGATTGATGAAGGTAGAGGAAGCGAAAGTGGTGTGCCAGAATCGAGCAAAGTGGCAATCCATGGTCTCTGCCTACCCCTATGGGATAGAGGCGTGATACTATGTATGTATGTATGTTTATCATATTCCTTATATTTCACTATACTACTTTACCTTTCTTCCACTCTTACTTGCTCTATCTACCTCCCATTACAATCGAGTAGTGAATATGAAGTGTCTATTTTCTCCAATACAGTTCGGTATTCACCACAGATTGATACATAGTTTCTCCCCAGCATTAACAGGTCCTCTGAACCCGCTACTATCAGCGAGCCACCTGAAGCACATCTCGCAGATGTCCGACGACGAGCCGCTGTATGACTCCGTCGCCTCTGACGAAGACTACGCCGCCCTCGCGCCTATTGACCTCGATGTTGTGAGTAATTTGAAGAAAAAAATATTAATTTAGAGGTTTTGAGGTCAGCGTTGGCAAGTAAACACTTCAACGAGTGGTTGTAAAATTTGATTTATTCGTTAACATTTAAAATTGTAGGAGAGCAGGGAAAAAATATAATTAAATATATAATCTAAAAATATATTTAGCGCAAGTTATAATAATAAGGCCAAATTTGGTCCTTCGAACCGGATAATTATTGAATTATCAAACATATAATGACTCGTTTTTACAGATGCACGGGCTAATCCCACGGCCCCGTGAGACAGTGTCTTCCATGTACAACCCGTCCCTGCCCTTGGAGCTGACCCTGGCGGCCGAGCTGCGCCAAACGCAGTCACCAACCTTCCCACAGCCTGAGAAAAAAGACGAGATAGAAACGCTCAAACGAGAGCTACACGATAAAGATTCGACGATATCGGAATTGAAAAATCAATTAAAAAGCCTTCAGACCATAGTGGAACAGCTGACAAAAGAGAACAGCGTGTTAAAGACGAACAGCATAGACGATGATCAAAGTATAACCTCGCAGATATCGACGACTGATGGGTCGTGCGCCCTCGAGTGTAAAGGCCAGGAGCGAGGCAAGAGTCTCGAGACCGAGCAAATGACCCGCGCGGAGGAGGCGGACCTCCGGCTGAAGGGGGCGCCGCGACCGGTCAGTATGTATGAGACTAGGGAGGGACCAAAGAATAACTGGCAGGTTACTAAACACCAGGTACTTACTAATATCTATTAATTTACTAACGGGTGTTGCGCTTGACATGTCAACGTTGATAATATTTTTAATTTATAAAAGTATTTTTGTGCGCGCTTTGTGCATAAAATAACTAATCAAATCTAGAACTATTGACTATGTTTCAAAATGTCTATGGTAGATTTATGTCATTTATATGGATTTATAAAGTTTCAGACGCCAGTGCAGTGTTGCCAATATATTATGGTTAAATTCAAACCTCTTTTTAGTTGGAACTATTTCTTGTCAAGCGCAACTTATTATAGCTTACAGTAAATGCAGTAGATTTACAAAACGTAAACAAAACTAAATTTGGTGTTGTCATTTAAATATTAGAAAATATACTGTAATGTTACATTAATTTAAAATATCTACATTTCGGTGGATATTGTATTTATAATACCTTATTTATACTAACCTTGGTAGTTATTTTGAAGTAGTCAACTAAATTATAAGGAAATTTAACATTTTTGGAGTATGGATTATTTATTGGATTCTACAATAAAAAAAAATAACTGTGGAGATAGAGATTTTTTATAAATATTGGTATATGTTGAAATATTATTAAACTGTTATACAGGGTGTAGCACAAAGTTGGGATAATATTTAACCATAAGAGGAGAGGTAAATTATTGATAAATTGTAAAGGGAAAGAGATATATAATAAATAATTTTATATCATGTGAATATTTACTATTTTTATGTAGAATAGTTTACATGCAGAATATACAGGGTCATTTTGACATTGCGTTAATAAATGAAACCACATACTCGTCTTTGCCTCTGCTATCATTATGCCAAAAATCATCCATGAGAAACGAATATTTTCACCAAAAAACTCAATTTTACTTTCCTGATTTTTTCATCATTTTGTAGTTTAGTGCGAATATGGCGTGTGCGTGAGTAAATTTCTGACTGAAAGTTTCATGTTGCTGCAGCGACGAATCCCCATAGAGTAAGTAGTAGTGGCGTTAGGGCGTGTTAATTTAAAGTTACTTTTTATTAATATTTATTTTGTTTGAAACATACACTTTTTTATTTTACATGTATGGTTAAAATAACTTATTGGAAAGTGTTATTTTCAAGGAGATAAGTATGTGGTTTCATTTAGTAACGCAATGTCAAAATGACCCTGTATACAAAGCATGGTTTTCTTTTATGTACACTTATTTACATATGTATTCAAATAATTATATTATGTTATTATGAATATGTGTTACATACATAATTAATTCAAAGCAATAATAACCCTTATTTCACACAACTACGGCGTATTTCAGCTAACCACATTATCAAGCCTCGATCGGTCGCTCACACAAAGCGTGTTAGAAGGGGGATCGGGGGCGGACGCCCTCCCCAGCGCGGAGATGGTCCACAGACGGGCGGAGGGGGTCACCCGCGCCATCCAGGAGCTGTGGGCCGCCGCCCGCGAGCAGCACCCGCGCCTGCCCGAGCGTGGGGAGGCCATCCGCCATGCCGTCAGGTCGCTACTGGCACTGTTCCCGCAGGTTAGAAGTTTATAGTGTTAACAGGAAATGAATTTACAGACTAACAGCTGGAGACCTGGAAGTTCTATAATAAATATTTCAATAGTTTTTTTTAAATTATGATCTTCCTTCTCCATAGACATGTTCGGAACCAGCGCTATCGCAAGTGGTATCTCAGCTCCGCACGGCCAGCGCGTCGGTGGTGGCGGCGTGCGGTGGTGGGGCGGCGGGGGGTGTGGGGGGTGCGGGGGTCGCGGGGGGCGCGGGGCCGGTGCGGCTGCACTCGGTGCGCGCGGCCGCGTACGACCTGGCGAAGGCGACCAAGCTGCTGGTGACGCACTTCCAGGAGTCCTAGCGACCGCACGCGCCCGACGCCACGTACTGACGGTCGCACGTCCGAGACGCCTGGACTGAACTGTTGAACTTACGTTCGCGAGTGTAATCATTAAGCTGTGTATCTGTGCGTCTGGGACATGTCATGGACACTTTTGTATCTACGCTCAATCCCTAAATTCCACCCTTCCTACGCAAAAATCTTTCACATCGTAAAAGTATGGCTCAATTTATAATGTCCACATGAATCTATACAACAAACTCTGATACTAAGGATATCTCAAAATCTAATCTTAAGGCCATATTAGCGTGATATCTCCAGCGCCATATAAACATCCCTACCTTGTAGTAAATCCTTCCTCCTAAATCCTTCTAAAACCAGTGTTGTGTTCGAAGTGTCGAGGCGGCGTGAAATAAATGTGATGCTTTAGCAGTGCCTGGGCTTTTTCAGCCTTACATGTATACAATCAAGTTATTTTGCGACCACCGCCTATGGAGTGACGGTGTGACATACACAGATAAGTTTTGAATTAAGGTTATTAAAAGTATTTTCTTGGGAATTAAGAAACCCTTTATCTGTAATTATTCAGATTTTTTTAGATTATTGTAAGCTTTTAGATATAAACGGAAAAAATTATAGTTTGACTGCATTGACATAATAGTGCTACTAGTTACTACACAATCAGCCAATCTTCCAACCGTAACACGTAGACTTTATAACTCATCCAATTTACAAACCTTATCAAATATGAGTTCTGCCTAAACACCTATTTCTACAGCCAAGCAGCAGTGTCCATACACTATTGTGTTCCGGGTTGAAGGGCATTGTAGCCAGTGTAATTACTGGGCATTTACCATAATCCCTTCCTAGCCGATTTCGGCCACGGCGGCCAATCTCAACGGAGATCAGCCAGGTGCGCAGGACATATTATAGTGCGCACTCTTCACTTCACTCTCATAGTCCGGTGAGACGGCAATCCGACATGACCGGAGAGAGATCAGGCGCAGAACCAACGGCTTTACGTGCTTTCCGAGGCACGGGGGTATCACACCGCCAACATCCTGACTCCGAGCTGCGACTGAGTAATTTTTAAGATGGAAAACCCAGTCACAATGTTTTTGGCCCGACCCAGAATTCGAACCCAGGACCTCAGCGCGCAAATTGTATTCGTAACGCGTACGCAATACAACTACGCCACCGAGGCAGTCAATTTGGCATTTACCATACCACCATACCAGCCCTGTATTAAATACTGCCCACTGCTGAGCACGGGCCTCCTCTACTACAGAGAGGATTTAGGCCTTAGTCCACTACACTGGCCTAGTGCGGGTTGGCAGAATTCACATACCTTCGAAATTCTTATAGAAAACTTCTCAGATATGCAGGTTTCCTCACGATGTTTTCCTTCACCGTTAAAGCGAACGATAATTCATAAACAACAATAGACACGTAACTTCGAAAAGCCAGGTGTGTGCCTTTGGTTTTGTACCTCCGGACATTGTGTTGGCTGAACGTTCCGTTTCCAACTAGGCTATCGTCCACTAACCTGTATTAAATTAATATGAAATAGAAAGTGTGTTGGAAGATTGGGTTTCGTTTGGTGTAAATGCATAAGAATTACTAAGTTATATTCATACATTAATTTCTTCGAGTCTTCCTTTCATTGGTTGTATTTATCGCAGCTGGGGTTATACAACTTATTTATAATTTATGGTGAGTATTATTTATGAAATTAATAATTTATAAGTTGTTATAATTACTTTGAAGATGGTGAACCTTTGTATACTTTAATTGTGTAAATGAGAACAATATTAACAAATATTTTTGTTATAGCTTACAGGATAAAATTATAAACGAAATAATATTTGATTACTGCTCAAAGGGAAGCAATTCACATAATTGGAAATTAACAAATTTTGCATAATATTTCATTAGTATAATCTTAAGTTAGCAGACAGGCAATTAAAATAAAAGGTTTTTAAAGTATACAATTTTCAACTAACATAGAATCGATATAAGGTTTGTTGTGAAATAATAATTAAGTAATTGTTATTATTTACAGTAAATTAATTCAGTTATTACCTTGATCTCTTGATTTCTTTTTAATATTAAATCTGTATGTGGTTATTGTATAGTATTCATATACGTATATAGGTTGTTGCAGAAAGTATGTTTTACATGTATTAATTACAAATATTGTATATGGTGAAAATGTACCACTGTTTTGTAACATCCTGTAGTCATTTAATTATTTGACATCAATGAATAATTCTATTTAAATTGCTATTTAAGACATAAAAATGTCGATCAGATAAGTCATTATGGAATCTATTGGAAGGATGGGATCTACAAAAAAAAAACCCATTTTACTATAATTTAAAGCACCTTTTATGTACTAATATTATAGTGTTTAAATATAAAATTTTATGACTATAATAACGTTCCTGCCCAGGATTTCATTTAATAGTATAATAGGTATTTTAATTGTTAATGTGTATGTAATTGAATGATGTATGTTGGTGTGCGGCCTTATGTATGTTGTATGCACTGTACCTGCGTGGCGACAACCGGGGATGTTCATGGTACGCCACTTATTAACATGTGTTTGTATTATTTTATAAAAAGAGTGGATCCAGGAAGAGACAGGGAAGCAGAAGTGTTGTCTTAAAATCCTTATTTTATAAATAGCTTTTAGCTACATCAAAAATATAAGTAGTGACAAATTTCCCTCTTTTAACTAATTTTAACTTTTTTCTATATTTTTTTTTCACATACAGGTTGAGTTATTTTACTTGGATTTTCTTGGTGTTTCTCAATCGTCTTCTGGACTCATTCTTGTACGTTGTGTAAAGACATAAGTATTATAAATAGATTAATATCGTTACACTTGACATTACGCGTATGTTAGCATACATGTGCCATGCCGCGGGGCGAAGTTTACTCATACGTTCAAATTGGTGTAACCAAAGTTTTCTTGTTAAGTCGATATATTTTAATTGTACGGTTGCACGGTTCGGGAGTGACCCATTATTTAAGTTTGCTAATTAGTTTAGTCGATGTTTTGTAGTCCTATACTCTCTGGATGACTTCTTTAATATTTTTAAATAAATAATAAATAGTTGAAAAGCATATTATATAACGTTTTAAATCATTAGCTTATCTTTTGGTGAGTAATAATGGAAGTTCATACCGAATCGTATAACTGTACGTAACATTGTCACAAATCTGAATTTTCTCCACCTAATACTGTGTCATTCCATTGAATGTGTTCTTCTTGTATATTTCTCATAGACGAATATTAGATTTGGGTTTAGTATTATATTTCAATTTCATGATTAAGCAGACCACATACAATTGGGTATGATAAAAATTAAAGGCATTTTATATCGTGTTATATTTGATACTGACGCGGTGCGATTTCAATTAGGAGCAGTGAATGAAAATACTTGTATTGATTTTGAAGACAAACAAATTTTAAAACTTGTACCAATCTTGTGTGGTCAGCTTTAAGCACATAGTATAACATAAGCATAGGGTGTATTATTTTTACGAATTCACTTCACAGAAACTAGAATTGATCACAGAATACAGGCCTAGTGCTCCGATATACACACTGAATTTTTTATAAAAGAAATTGTGCCTAATTATGTACATTTGTTAGACGGTACATAGATGAGACGCGTCAATGATGTTAAATGTGTCGGATATCTGCGGATACAATGCGGCAGGGATATGCAAGCGATGCAGATATTTGTATACAATTTTAAATCAATGTTCTAAGGTTTATATTGCATTCATAGCTAATTAGGAATAAGGATAATTGTTCTAATTTTTTTTCTAAAATATTTTGTATGAACATTATCGTCCGCATTGCTTCCATACTCCAAATGTAGGCTCTAGTATCCGCATTATAATTTATATCCGCTTTAAGACATGTTTAACATTTTTGATAATACACTGACGGGCTAATAAACCAGGTTGCTACTAATTTTTCTCTTACCTATCTTTAATAAAATATCCTTGCATACTAAGTTTTTAAGCCATTACCCCAAATTATCAGAAATATATTAAGTTTGGCAAAATTCAATACATAGATTTGAAGTTGCATGCTTGGTTTATTCGTCCTTTAGTGTGATGTCAGTTGTGTAGATTTTATATGAACGTTTCATAATAATATTATATATTGCGTTGTTAGTTGTTAGGCTACGGTTAGTTGATGCGATGTGAATTTTATCATTAATGTGGTTATTGCGACGGCGGATCTTCAAAATTATTTCTCCTTCAGTGAATGTTCCTCTAGCGTCTGATTCCTATAAATAATCCTAAACACTAACCATGCGACGGTAAGAATGGACCAATCAAAATAACTGATCTATAAATGACTCAAACAAATTTTACCCAGATTGGCCCATTTCTCTATGGATCCGACGGTATCAGCGATGATCGGTTATAGGAATAGCCGCAAATGAATAAGCATTCATTCATATCATGAAAATAAAAAAATATCCGCATAATATCCCAATTTATATCCGAAACAATAGATATGTTCTGTATTGTAACAGCTCGTTGGTTTTACTGCCAGCTAGTTTTCCAACCCCTCTTATATTATGGACCCCCCCCCCTCTTCCGTATCCGCCGTCAGTGTATCGTAAAGGTATGTGTTGCTTGCGTACAGTATATACTGTCGGTAATGCATACGGAGTATATATTGTGATCATTTTATGTGCCAATGTTTATGTAAAAGACGTAGTATTAGAGGGCGGCGCGGTGGAAACGATCCTGTTTCTATATAGTAGCTTTCTACACGCTCCTCACTTGTTGTGGGTATGTCGTGCCAACATGATTTATAACATAAATGTGTATTTATAATTGACTGTGATCTCTTAAACAACATTGGAAACACCTCTTGTTGGGTGTTCCTTCTTACGGGTTCTAGCTAACGAGCAAGATCTGTGGTATTCGTTCTTGCAGATCCAGGATATTGTCAATGATAGGTCAATGTAAACTGGTCTTTTGTTGATGCAAAAAGATTGCACTGGAGATATGGCTCAATCTTCTTTGACTTAAAATTATAACAATTTATAATTCAAACACTGGGAAACCGGGATAGGGTTTCAGACTATGCGTAGGCTAAAGGTTACCTAATTTGAATTGTAAAGTCTTAACTATTATATTTTTGTTTTAAAAATGTGTTGGCACGATAATAACTCTGGTAATAGATTATAGAGTATATATTTGTACAATAGATGATTATATAAATCGATAGCTATATACATTGTATGTATTTCATTTTGTACATAAGCCAGCGCCAGCGCTTTTTGAACTACCTACACGGAAACAGGATAATGGAATCGTAAGGGATTTATTGAAGTTTATAACGTTTAAAATGATTAATAAAATTTATTAATTTTGAAATCAATATTTTGTTTTAATATTTACCACAAAGGTAGATATGGTTGTGAAATATTTTATTACCTTTACGAAATTTCTCTACCAATTTTTATGTAATGAAAATCCAGGCTATCTTGAACACTATTAATATATTGTAATATATTTTGTACTTCTAAACTTATAGGTAAGACCTACTCATAACTCTGGTCGTTCTGGCGCCAAACGGGCTTCTGTCATATTTATGTCACAGACCTCAACAGCCCAAAACGCCCAGAGTATAAAATCAAAAAAATAAAGTTACACATACACAACACCAATATTGATGTGTTTTATAGTATTAAAACCAATAATTCTCGAACATAAGTAATAGATCTGTAATTAGATTAAAATTTAAATAACCTCCGACACAAAAAACCTCTACCAACTAAAACCACCTCTCTTTCTGTCGGGGGTAGACCCTGAAAAACCATGTAACCCTCGCGGAAGAAAATACTCGGCTCTCTGTAAACAACAGGGCATTTGGACAATCTTAATATATATAAATCTCGTGTCACAATGTTTGTCCTCAATGGACTCCTAAACCACTTAACCGATTATAATAAAATTCGCACACCATGTGCAGTTCGATCCAACTTGAGAGATAGGATAGTTTAAATCTCAAATTATAGTCGCAATTTTAATTTATTGCTAATTATTTGTCTGTTATTATTTGACAGTCACAATTATCTTAACTCCAAATGATTCTAACAGATGTCGATACCTTTCGACTGGGTTGAGTAAGTAATCAATAGATGGCGCTGCTATGAATGATTCTAACAGATGTCGATACCTTTCGACTGGGTTGAGTAAGTAATCAATAGATGGCGCTGCTATGGTAAATCTACGAACGTGTCATATAAGCTACATTTTAAGCGGGACTTTTATACCGGGAAAACTCATTCACGCGGGCGGAGCCGCGGGCAAAAGCTAGTATATATTATATGACATACGTACTGCGTAGATACGTATTTCGATAATAATGTTTTACCCACATAAATTCCTTTTCACCTTCAGAATAATGAAGTGCATCATAAGGGCGTATACATAATCGTGTAACATAATTCGACCAGCGAGTGGGTGTGTGCGACCCCTGCCCCGTGACAACTGCGTGGTAACTGTGCATGCATGACCTTCCTTGCCTCATGCATATGCAAGGCGGGTATTGTCATTTAAGTGCGTAATGCGCGGTTCGGAACTCGTGGAAATGGGTAACATCTAAAATGGACGAAAAATATTGCAGAAAAATTTTGTTCGAGGAGATTGCTCGATTGTCTTCAATTGTGAATGGTTCTTTCTGCTTGAATTACATACTCATGTTAGTTGTGAGACATTATGAAACCACTATAGAATATACTTGTAGAGTGTGGTAGAAACTAATGTGTCGGAGGTCAAAACTGAAATTAATCACGGGAATTCTGCTTTTTTGTACCTATAGGTCTCGTCACTCTTGTATTGCATAATCTCATGATTTTCAAGTAAATACTGTTCAGAATCATCTAAGACTGGGTTTTCGATAATAATAATTATTACTAGGTACATTAAAATCTTTGATGTACTAATTATGATAAAAATAATGTTCAAGCGTACACAAGAAAATATTTTATTGTAAACTGACGCAATGGTCTATTTTACCACAATTATTTTAAAGACATACATGGCAAAAATAATTACTTAAGTACATTTAGCAGTTATTACCTACGTATACAGCATGGCCTTGGTTTCATTTTAAACGTAGGTAAATTACACGAAAAACTGTACAATTACATAACTTTGTTGTAAAATACAGCTAAGTAATTACACAATAATAGGTCTGAGTGTAGAAAATTGCAAGACATTGTGCAGAGAGAATAGAATTACAGCCTATAGGTACCTATACTATATGTATAAATAAAATAAATAGGTATAGGCCAATACTATTTTATTGAAGAGGAGTCAACCGCGATATTATTGAGAGAACAGTTAAACTTTGAACAACCCCTGTTTAAAAAGAAAAAAAGGTTCTCTCGGCTCTCCTATTACAGTACCTATACTTATATAAATAGACAGCTTACAGGAGCTTAGCAATCATCAAAAAACTCACAACTTCTGAACCTGAATGCTTGGGAGATATCTAATGCATGACCCACAATTAATTTTATGAGGTAGTTGGACCGTCAGAAACCTTTGTCTTTGGCGGTTCATCGCACATTTTAGGTGGTAATGTTAGCTTGGGTCCCCGAGAACCGTAATGACTGATTTCGTATATTATACGATGTTACCAATAGGGGTACTAATAGGTATTTTACCAATTGGCACGTCATATCAGTTTTGTTGGACAATATTGTTGACAATAAACAGATGATAATAAGGTGTTGTAATTAACAGGTATAATAATTAGCCTTGTCGTAATTGAATTAAATTAAAGTATGGCGTTTGACATAAATAGCCAAGACATACCTTAGAGAGCGGAGCTACGGAGATGTCTATCAAACCCAAGGTATTGGTCGCAAACACAAAAAACGCTTCATGGGTCAATTTATATAGACTCATAAGGTTATGTAGAAAAAAAAATTAAAACCTTTTTGCCGTGCACAGTGGCATACCATTGTAATTTAATTCAGCGTCTGGCGATATACAAAAGTACTCTGTGGTCTGGCGTCTATAACAGGTAGGTTAGACTACTTAGATTAAAAAAAAATAAAGGTAAAAATTTTAGATAGGTACTGTTACTTGTTTGAGATCAGAAAGTTGGTCGTCCACGATAATCCTATATAATTTGGGAAATTTTGGATACCTATGCAGGTCTCTCGGGATTGTTTCTTTTACCGCTAATGCAAGCCGCAAAAAAGTGCCCTGCTCGGGAACGCATCTGTGACCCTTTGCATCAGTAGTAATTCGCTCGAGGCTAGGATATGGTTGCATTCATAATAAAAAATGTGAGTTTATTTTATTATATGTTTGGTATGAACAAATTACTAAATAGAACGCTCAACTTACGCGACGGTGAGCCACGTCGAGCACACGAGGATAAAAAAACGCATGAATCTCTCTCGCGGATCCCTGTTTATGGAAATACGATGTTCGCAGCGGGTTTTTTCTCCTCATTCATAGTCCTATAATGACTCTATGCCAGTTTTATGTACGTACTTACAATTACACATTCGCTAGTTATACGATTTTGTATCCTTCTTGATTAGAGGGTAAAACTGCCTAAGATGCGGTTCAAATATTTTTCTACAATTTGTAAGTTATACCAACATTACGGTCGTGATCCATAAAACTAGACAACCTTAAGTAATTTAAAAATTACGTTCTTGTCTTCTAACCTTCAGCATGAATTTCTTTGCATCCTTTACCACGTCCTATTCATTATACCTACATTTCCACCCGTACCCCGTACCTAATCGAGGTTATATTATTTGTTATGGCATTCCACTGCGCTCGTCATCCTGAGACATAAGATGTTAAGTCTCACTATGTCCTGTAGTTCCACTGGCTACAATGTCCTTCAAACCGAAACATAACAATGCATGCACACTGCTGCTTGGCGGTAGAAATAGACATTGCGGTGGTACCCACCCAGACGGTCTCTTACATATAAGAAACCTACCATCAGTAAATAAACATACAATCATATAAAAACCCGCACTAGGCCAGCGTGGTGGACTTAAGGCCTAAACCCTCTTAGTTGTAGAGGAGGCCCGTGCTCAGCAGTGGGCAGTATATAATACAGAGCTGGTATGGTATAAAAAAAACTATATGTATTATGAATATTTGTTTTTGGTTTTTATAAAAAGATGAAAAAGAACCTTCAAACAATGGAATCCCCACAGTACTTAACACAATCGATATTCCAATTACGTACTTAATATTCTATATCCATAGATATCATAGATAACTTCATCTGCACGGTCTGGTTTCCCGCCGAGCGGTGCACAAATTACGCCCGCCCCTGCTGACAACCCTGAAGGGTACCTACGTCTAACCCTATGTGGGGTGAACGGTAATGTGGAAACGTTTACATGCAATCTATACATGGATCGTCACAGATCCACATACCTACCTTCGAAACGTAACTTACTTGGAATAAACCCATTTGACAATTCCAAATCAACTGGTTTAGGTACCTACTTACATTTATTGGAGAACCTATTGTATGATCATTGATAAGTTACTGTGTAGGTATGTGATAGTATGTGATAACAGCGGCGATAGCCTAGTTGGGAGTGAAACGGACTGCCGAGACGAGTGTCCGCAGGTTCAAAACCCAAGGGCACACACCTCTGACTTTTCTAAAAAGTTATGTGTGTATTCTTTGTGAATTATCGCTCGTTTTAACGGTGAAGGAAAACATCGTGAGGAAACCTGCATACCTTGCCCCCGAGGCAATTCTTGTGCTCTGGGTCTTCACACCCAATGCACGCCCATGCGCGGGGGGACATTAGTCGCGGGCCGAGGCACACAGTTCAGTGTGTATACCTCTTGGTTGTAAAACACATTGAGGCCTAAAGGGCCCGCGAACATTTCCTGGCACCCTCTCTTTCCGCCCATCCCGGGAACCTTCCTCCCGTCCCCCACCTTACCTTCCATATTCCTCTCCCACGTCCCCTCCAGAGCCCTGCAGTCGTCAAGCCGGGGGACTCCAGTATCCCATTCGCAGGGTTCCCCCGGTGTTGACTGCAGGATCGCCTATCCAAAAAAAAAAAAAAAACCTGCATACCTGAAAGGTTCTCTGAATTTCGAAGGTATGTGAAGTCTGCCAACCCGCACTAGGCCAGCGTGGTGGACTAAGGCCTTAGTTCCCTCTCAGTTGTAGAGGAGGCCCGTGTTCAGTAGTGGGCAGTATATAATACAGAGCTGGTATGGTATGGTATGGTAGGTATGTGATGCCAGAAAAAAATAGGATTTCGATTCTTGGATGCGTACGGAGGCTTAGTTGCAGTAGCTACCGGCAGGTAGGTATAACTTTACAATGAGTAGGTATTATTTATTTAAAAAAAATTGGTCGAAGGTAGGTAACTTTACTTAATTGCCTACACGTGAATCCGAGCAATTTTGCAAATAGGTACCTACCTACCTAGCCAATGGAATAGCTTGCAATAGAGGGGTCCTATATCAAAATTTTGTTGGGGCCCCTTCCAGCGCCAGATTTATAGTTTCCTTAAGTATAGGCCATTAGTTTGTGTTGCTCCGCGTATCCCGAGTCCGGAGGCCTATTATTCGGGAGCAAAAAAGGTCTCCGAATTTTAGGTGAGCGTTTAAGTTTAGCGTATGGGCTAAAAAGGGCCCCTAGAACTCGGGGGCCCCGTATCATTGATACGGCTGATACAGCGGTAGCTACGCCCCTGTACCTAGTAAACTCTTTTCAGCTGCATGAAAAACATTTCGCATGCTCGTATGTCTTATTTCTAGAAAGTTCCATATCAGTAGCAATTATCGTACAGTGCAGAGTACGCGGCGTTTAATCTAGATTTTTCCAAAATTATTATGCAAATGATTCGTTTTGCTAGAACGTTAAAAACGTCGGCCTCTGGTTAACTTTGCATATGAAAACACGAGACGTAGGTAACAAGCATTGTCAGTTTTTAAACTGAAACGGGCATCTTATTTTACATTTAAAAACATCTTTGTATGACTTATAAAGACACATAGAAAATAAACGAAAATACACACTCATTAAAATTTTCACCGATAGGTACTTCATCATCATCATCAGCCACATGACGTCCACTGCTGAACATAGGCCTCCCCTAAAGATTTCCAGACGGTACTTATTTAAGATAAAAATAAAACTGTTTTTAAACCAAAATAAGTAGGTATTTTAAACGTTTTACTAAATCTGTGGTCCGTGGGGTGTAGGTACTACTTATATACAAAATTACTTTAACACGAAATACGAGCAGTAAAACTGATTTAATAGACATAAATATAATTATAAGTTTACAATTAGGGCATTCTCTCGACTTCGCTTCAACAATCAAGCAAACGGCACAGGTTAAGTCCATTTAGTTTTATCACTAAAATCACAATGTTCATCTCACTATTGTTCGTGAATCCATTTCCTCAAGAACACTTCCATATGCACACAGCCTGGTTCCCGCCAAAATACATGTAGCATATTGTGGTACACTCATAGGTGATCTCGAAGCCGTAGCTCTCTCCCACCACCACGTGGAAGGCGGGCCCGAACTTCTTATCCATGGACTCCTTGACCATGCGTGCTGCCAACTCATTGTTTTGAGCAAATTTCTCGCAAGCCGTCACAGACAATTCCATGGCTTCCGTCCGCATTTCTTCTGACATGTCCGAGTGCTGAAAAATAAATAATTACCTTTTATTGATGTAGGAAACTAGATTTCTAGAAAACTTGACCAGGCATTCAGGGTTCTGCTACAAATCCTCAAACCTCGATCGAGAGTAAATTAAAGTTCAAATTTGAATTCTTAAGAACGGACCAAGCATCAATAAGCTCCGTCGTTATTATAGTTACAGGAGGAACTGTTTCATTGGCATCAAATTGTTATAAGTTCAAGAAACCAATAATTTGATTAAAGAAAGAGATCCGTTAAATGTCTCGTATGCAAACCTAAAGACGTAGTTCAAACGTGCAGTAAACGCAATGCAGTCGGGAACTGTGTACTTTTACATACAAATGTTGAAATGTAGGTACGTATTATGGTGCATCCACACCGCCGTTACTTTTTGTGGAGCAACGTTTCCAAGTGTTACTCAGCAACATTTCATAGCGAAAAGTTATTTATTGTTGAGTAATGTTGCCTAGGTTTACATGGCAATTCAACAAATAGTAACAAGTAGCCATAAAAGTTACAGATAGTTACCTAACGTTACCGTGTTGCACAGTGTTACTCCACAAAAGGTAACTGCGGTGTAGAAGAGACGCAGTGGGTGTGCGTATCAAAAACGCGCGTCTTCAACTTTTTCAGATACTTATATCGTGTGCATAGGCCTTTAGAAGTTGGAGAACACGTATAATTCCAATTAGGCGCCGTATGTGGCCGATCAATTGTGGTGTGAGCACAACCACATTAAGCTCTGCGCATAGGTAAGACGATTTGTTTGAACGTGCTGAGTGGTGGCGGATACGCGATGATGGCGCGGGCATGCGTCCAGCTGACAAAACAAACGCGGCACGCGTTATGCATTGAGCTCGCGAGTCTTTTCCACAATTATTTATTTATATAACGTCTTAGGCAAATTGAATATTTGTTCATTTATGAGTCAAGCTCACGTACTTCTTCTAATAATCAAATAGACCTAACTTATTTAAAACAAAAAAATGCGCCTGTAGGATAACCGTTGACAAATTTGAAATATGAACTATGAAAGAACTCTACGGAAAGCTTCAATTAATCGGTGAATGTTTTATTTTGTTTGTAATTTCAATATGCACACTTACAGAGCAGATTATACTTCTATCCTTCAAAGTAATTAGCACCATATTATGTACGTACCTACTTAGAGCGAAAAACGCGATTGCCGCAAGGAAAGGGGCGACAAAATTCATGATATTTTGGATGCGTTTTCGTCAACTATGGCAAGGGCGTGCAGGGTAATTGAGCAAAAAGCACTCGCCAAGTGGTAATTTAATAGTTGAGGGGTTAGACAAGCAAACTTCATCGATCCGGAGCTATTTCTCATTTCATTTCAACATTTTAGTCTGGCGATCTTTTTTATATTGGTTTACAAAGTAACTTGAAAATGAGCTAGTCGGTACTCTGAAATAAAACAATATTGATAATTATTTTACCTAGCTGTACCTAGATCACTGTGAATTAAAACTGTAAGTAAATGGCTAATTCTCTGATTTCGATCCAATTTGGGTAAAATGGAGAGAAATTTTAGATTTTGAAATTTTGGTGGTAAATGAAAATATAGACATATATTAATATCATATACATAGATCTTTCAATTGCACCGAAAAATAACGGAGATATAGGCCTCTGAAATTTTTATTTGTGACGGTAATGATTTTTTGATTAATGGTTATGACTATTTTGTGACGGTAGTGAGATAGTGTTTATTAATTTAATGAGTTTGACTTTCTTTGTTTTAATGACTTTTTAGGTGGCTTATGATATTATTTATCTTTTGGTAATTGAAAAATCAATCACTAGCTGTGTCTGATGGTTTGATTTTCATTATAGAAATCCTTTGTGGTCCTATAAATTAAATAATATTAATAAACTAAAAGTTTAAACCAATCTTCGAATCATTAATTATGAAAAATCTTTAAAATCAGTCTTTGTAACTTTTTTTTTTATATCTCATTTATTTATAAATAAAAGGAGTTTAATCACTACATTCAACGTGATTATGTCACCCCGTATAACCAACACAGTACAATGATATTAAAATTAACGCTAAACTATAAATACAGCCGATTGTGATCTATTCTCTATTAAGACTTGCAAATACCAATGTGCATAGTTTCCAGGCTTCATTGGATAAAGGGGAGGCTAATATACTGTTACATGCTCCTACTTCCAATCTTCCCCGAAACATATTCTGTCTTTTCAATGCGTATCGTTCACATTCCACTAGCACATGTTGTATGTCTTCTCTTACGTCACAAACTGTACAATTTGGTGTGTTTGATCTTCCCACCAAGTGTGCAAATGAATTAGTTGGGATGTGACCAGCACGCATTCTCAGTAGAGCTACTATATGTTTCCTATCTATTTTTCTTTTTTCAAACCATGGGTATTGACGTGGCTCGGCTTGGATGGTTTTGTACCATATTCCTTTAGCTTTCGAGTGTTCTTCATAGTATTCATTCCATCTTTGTCTGCAAAGGTTTTTAACACGTCCAATTATATCGGAGTACACCGGTAAAGCTGCGTAACCGATACCTTCATGAACCGCTTGTTGAGTTCCTAAATCTGCCATTTCGTTACCCATGATTCCTGAATGTGAGGGAATCCACTGAATGATGACCTTTTTGTTCATTGCACGAATTTTGCATATAGTGTTTAAAATTACTACGGCTATCGGGAGCCCTCGAAGACTCGAGGGTACACGAGCCAGATGTTGAAGACTGCTCTTTGAGTCGGAAAAAATAACAAAATTCTCTTGATCAATGTCTAATATATATGATAGGGCTTCGGAGATAGCTATAAGTTCACAATTCATAATGGAAAGGTTTGCTTCGATTTTAAATTTTGTTATAATATTAAGTTGAGGATCAAAGAAAGCAGCACCCAAATCCTGACCATCCTTTGACCCATCTGTATACAGTTCATATGAACAAACAAAGTTATTATTTACCATTTTTATAAAGTTAATTTTAAGATCTCGTGCATTAGTCAGTCTTTTGGCTTTATTAACGCCTTCGATTTTGGTGGATACTATATCTGTTATATCGATGCTGTTTATCCATGTGTCCATGGAAAAAACATGTGGTATATAACTTGAGTACATACGTATATTTTTGTATACTCTGTGAATATCCACCGAAGGAGGTAGCTTTTTGTTTCTCCAATATGACCCTTGACATAAGACGGAGAGTTCTTCTAGTTCATTTAGAATAATGTTATTAGCAACCGATTTTGAGCGTAAATAGTATTTACCAGTTAAATACAGTCTACGTATTGATAATGGCTGGATGCATAATTCACTTTCCATTATATGGATTGGGGTGGTTTTGATAAAGCCTCCGATGATTCTCATAGCATAGTTTTGTACTCTGTCTAGTTTAATAAGGTTGCTATGTGCACTGTTTCCATATAAACAAGAACCATAATCAATCCTACTACGAATTATGGCTATATACATTTTTCGGAGATGTTTGGGATGTAGGCCCCATTTAGCCCCAGCCAGAACCTTAAAGATGTTTAAAAACCGGGTGTTTTTTGTGTATATTTCAGATATGTGTTTACCCCATTTTAAAGCACTGTCCAGCCATATGCCAAGGTATTTAACATTGTTTACTTGTTCTATAGCTTTATTGTTAACTGTCAATTGAATGCTTTTTCTTGTTCTACCTCTATTAAAAATGCAAACCTTAGTTTTTTTGTGTGAAATATTTAGGCCTAATTCTGCAATCATGGATTGGAAATAGTTTAAGGAATTTTGAATAATAGATACGGAATTTGAAAGCTCCTTCTGACTATTGTATATAATAAAATCATCCGCATATTGCAGTATGTGAACACCTTTTCTTTGTAACTTCTATGCATACTTCTCAACAATAATAATCATGTAAATAAATATTCAATGTTCAACCTATTAAAATAGTTTTTTTTAATAATTACAATCATAAATATGTGTTTTATAAGCAATTATTCAAAAAAGATATAATATATTTTCTAACAAATCTTACACATCCTTTTTTTATGCACTGCTTCTGTATATGAATTTTGATTACGCCAAATCTCACATTCGTCCTTGCGCGCTATGTGCTTAAAACGGGGTTCAAAGTTTTTTATTTACGTAATTATATATATGTAGATTAAGTTCTAGCTATATAAGTAATTATCTTTATTTTTATCAATTTGTATTTACATTATTCCATTTCTATGAAATCACAAAACACGGAGACCTTATATTTTGCAAAATGTCTCATAAAAACACAAATGAGATACTTAATCAATTAATTAGATGATAATATTTTTTAAACATACGTTTGAAACATAAGAATGGTTAACCTACGTGGTATATAGGAAGGAAGACCAATAATGATTTCTTGTGTTTGCGCGAATGTTCGACATTGAAATAAAACTACTCAAGGGATTTATTCGCGATAAAGTTGTTAATTCATGTACTCCCGACGTTTCAAAGACTTTACAGATTTCATGGTCATGGGGCTAACTGAGGTGTTGGTCGTCCGAAAAGTTAATGTCACAATATCTACCTTTATTTTTGGATTACAATTTTAAAAAACAATTGCTATTGACGCAGAAGGATCTCAGTGTTTTGAGGTCTGGCAGTTGGTCTTTTGGGCTCCGATTCAATAAGATATATATTTGGATCCGTGGCATGTGCAAGCTTATTAAATTCCAATAGCCTCACGAATCATTCTAAGTAGGAATCGGTGTTCTTTGGCAAGGAGTTGTGGTTTGTCGAATGACATAAATGTTCAGCAACTGCAAACTTCGTAGAGCGTCAGTGTTTCACGTCAGCTATATGTTCTTTTACGCGGGTCCCTACATTTATTTTTGTTTTTCCGATATAAGCTCTAAATTCCACGCTGCCATCGCAGAAACCGAGTTAAACCACCCACAGTCGAACGTGTCCCGATCGTACTCCCATATGTAAGAGGAGCCACTGACCAGAATACCTATATCATGAAGCGTGCTCCAATCAAAAAAATCTGATTAAAACATTTACTATTTCTTATTGGAGAAAATTACCGCGATAAAAAGTAGCCTATGTGTTAATCCAGAATATGGTCTGTAGGCGTGGTTTATAATATTAGTAACATTTCAGGATCACCACCATCGGATTACGGTCATTATCGTCACATTAAAAGCTGATGATAAATTGTGGTAATGACAAAACGGTAATGACATTTTGGGTTATTTTGATTATTTTTCTCGTAATTTTTAATGATATATCAATTTACTTGATATGACATTAAAATAGTCCTAAATAGAACGTTATAGAAGTAGAAATATTTTTTTTATCATTTGTTTCCCCAAATTTTGCCGTTATGGTGAAGTCCACTAACACGAGACAAAGCTAAATTTCAAAGGCAATTTCGTAAAAATATTCCCCAGCTAGGGTGTAAGGATTTCTCTCTCAAGATCTCAGGGTCGACTGAGCCCTAAAGAAGCGTCCAGGGCGAAGGGAACGTGAATAGAGTGTACATATAAAAATATATTTGTATTTCTTTCTCTGCTTACGGTGATGACCTTTTATCCAGTGACAAAGACAAATATATTTTTAATTTTATTTGTGTATGTTTCAAAAATATAAAAAGGCAGGGAAATAACTCCTAAGTAATCGTGTAATAAAATGATTATACTTTAGATATACAAAACTGTAAATTCTTAAAGATATTAAACGATATTATTTAGAGTTCAACTTATGGACCCTGATGGTGGTGACATTTGCGGGTATAATTTGCATTTTTTTTATTTGTCTTTAATCCTTTGATTTATTATTAGAGAGTACTGCGTAGTTAAATGTATTACGATCAACTAATAGTCATTGAATTTCCGAAAATATAGATACTTATTTTTTTATACGGCCGAACATCAAATTGGCGCGAAATCAGAGAATCACCCAAATATAATATGTTTCCTGTCACACTTTTATAGATACGAAAAAACGCAGTTGTCGTTTGCTTTCGGTTATATGATTATAATTTCAACTGTAGCAATAAAATACCCGCATTTTGATCCCAAATACGGCACCTGTACACGAAGTAACATCCAGTAACAGCGCACTGGCCGCACGATCCATTTGGACGTACGAAATCCACTAATTGATGACCGAACTATCCAATATTTGTATTATTCTGTTTAGAGAGAGCTCGGGCGTTACATGAACGGTAAGTTATGGCGGCTCATGTCATGAGTGCACACCTATTGATTTTGTTATAATTCAATTCGGTAAACTATGAAGGAATGCGTGCACTATAGTTTATTAATGTGCAATTTAGGCGTATATAATGTTTATATATGATTATGATTTAAGATCATGTCATAAAATAGGATGGGAAGCTATACAAAATTTACGTTATCTCTATTTAGCATTTTGTTAACTGATATTAAGGGCGCATTTACAAATTTCCATGGTTTTGAGGTACCATTTATTGAATCAGGAGTCACGCTTATGAAGAGATCTTGGTATATAAATAAAGATTAAACATTCCTCTTTGCTTATGGATATGGATATAGAAATTGTATGCTCCCATACAATATTAACACGTAAATACGTTTATTCTGGAGCAAGAATCGCTGAAAATGACGAAAAATAGGGTCTGAATCGGAACCATTATACCTAAGACTAATTAACATTTTAATATAAAACCGAAATAATATGCTGGCTTATATAGTCTTCTTGCTTTATGGCTAAATATTTTTAAGTAAATTTAAATACTTTTCCAGTTATGAGAAAAAATATAACCTGAATTGAATTTCTTCATACATTTTCCTATTTCGGGCTGTCATTCCGCGCTGAGACGCGGCCGAGGAAACACGGGTGTACAACTTTTTTTCAAAAAATAAATACGTAATAAATTGATCGCGATGTCATTATACTACGAATAAAATAGTTGATACTATTTCAAATTATTATTTTTCAAAAAGCAAGTATGAAAATTTAATATTACAATAAGTCAATGCAAATTTGATTTAATTAATAAAAAAATCTTTTATTTTAATGCGAATATTTAAATTTCATAATCAAAATGGCGGATGTATTTTTATATTTACAAAATCGACAAGTTTTGCAGTGTATGGTATTTACTATTTATCTATTTGTGATTTTTAGTATCGGTGATTATTTATTTTTAAATTTTACTAGGTTTAGTTCGCGTTTTTGCCCGCCTACAAAGCCTTTCCAGCTACAAAAATATCTAAACACTCACTACTACAGTTCAGCCACGACTACTCACTGGGCATGACTGCTTCGGTGAGTAGCTGTTTCGTATCGTAGGTACGGAGGTGTCGGCTGTGTGTGCCATTGTGACAGTTGCCCGCTGGCTACGGCTTAATATACGTTTGAGTTTTGCCCAGCCTGGAATGATGAGCGCAGCACTCTCAAAGCAGTTGTCGGAGGCGGCCTCTCGTTGCCGGCCGTGGTCGCTCCCATGGTCGGCAGTCAGGAGGTCTGGCGTGTGTTGGCCCACTTCTGCGAGATAGTCCGCTCGTAGAAGGAGAGTGCCGAGAGGGATCTGGAACGCGAGGATTCCTCCCACCGTCAGAGGAGACGTTGGAGGCGCCGGGTGGTCGACTGACCGGCGTCTCCCACCCTGTGGATTGAAGGTGTTTGGAGAATTCCACCACGGTATCCCCTGCCTGTCGTAAAAGGCAACTAATAGTGGCCACCCGGGGGTCGCGGGCAGGTGCCTTCTCTAGTTTTGTCTTTTTAGCAGATTGTTGGGACCCCCCTGATGGACAGCAGTGTGGCAGGTAGGCCTCACGCTGCCGTTGACGCCGTGAGCGCCGAGATGCGCGGGGGCTCCTTAAATTAAAGCGTGGTATATTCCAGGGTCAGGCTACAGGGTACAGCCTGAGACCATTGTGGTTCTGCATGGCCCTGAATCCTCTCAGTACTCTGTTGTTGGATTCAGGATTAGGATACCGTCTATGGAGAGGGAGTGAGCCTATATCTCACTTGCTTTACATGGATGATCTCAAGTTGTTTGCATCAAAACAAAATAAAAATGATTGAGTCGTTAAAAATAACTGAAAGATTTAGCAACTCAATCAATATGGAGTTTGGTGTAGATAAATGTGCGGTTATCCATGTGAAGCGAGGAGAGGTCGTGGTCTCTGGTGACATACAAGTCTTAGAGAGTTAGATCCCTTTTTGACACGGAAACTTACAAATATCTGGGTATGCCTGAGGCACCTGGTATTATGAGTGCCGACGTAAAACAATCGGTGAATGACCGTTTCTTCGGCCGCCTGATTTTTGTTGAATACTTTTGTATTTAACAGTTTTGTGTCAGGTGGAAACAAGATTTGTGGTTTCAACGGTTGGGTTATGCCTGTACTCATGTACTCTTTTGGTATACTCAGAAAGAAGGACTCAGACTGAATTTGACGCCCTGGATCGAAAGTTCCGGACCCTACTGACTGCATATCGTATGCATCACCCACGGTGGTCAGTGATGAGGTTATACATCCCGCGGAGATGCGGGGCCGAGGCTTACTTAATGGAGTTGCATAACCGCGAGGTATGCAATCTTAGGGATTATATCCTCCACAGCGAAGTGGGCATGTATAAGATTGTAGTCATGGTGGATAAGGGATTTATCCCACTTTCCTTGGCGAATGAGAACTGGCGAAACCCTATGGCGATGGGCATTAGGAAACGCGAGGTGATATGGAAGAGCAAAGAACTATACGGTCGGTTCTATCCGGGCGTTCAGCTCGCATCCGTATCTTGGCTACGTTTTGGTAACCTTTTTGGAGAAACTGAGGGTTTTGTCTTTGCAATTATGGACAAAGTTATAAAGACGAACAATTATAGGAAATATGAACAATTATAATACATCCTGTAGGACGGTACGGTCGATATCTCTTGGGCATGCCACCGTCCCGGTGAATCAAACGGGCATGTGATTTCGGGTTGTTCGTATCTTGCTAACGGCGAGTACTTGCATAGACACAACCTAGTAGCCAAGATCTTGTGTCTCCTGAAGTGCCATATTACCAGTATGTGCCTCAACCATTTCTCGAAAATGATCATGCAACGCTGTACTGGGATCAATCTATTATCACGGACAGGCTACTGTTGCCAATAAGATATTGTATTGTAATAGTAGATCGATTGGCGCGCCGGGCAATACTTGTTGACGTCACCATTCCGCATGACGATAACCTCGTTAAGGCCGAAAAGGACAAAATGTCTAAATGTTTAGATTTGGCACACGAGGTTACCGACATGTGAGAAGAGGACTCCACAATTATTGTTCTGATTGTCGTTTCTGCTCATGGGTTGATACCAATTAGTCGTTGGGTCAAGAGCCAGATGCAGAAAGCAGTACTTCTGGACACCGCAATGTCAATGTCTTTTTCTACCGCCAAGCAGCAGTGTGCATGCACTGTAGTGTTTCGGTTTGAAGGACATTGTAGCCAGTCTAACTACTGGACATAATGAGACTTAACATCTTATTTATCAGAATGACGAGCGCAGTGAAATGCCACACAGTATTTTGTAACTCAAGGTGCTGTATGGTGTTGCTACTGTTTATAGGTGGTCGTATCGCTTACCAAACGCATTGTGAGGAGATTCCTCACTTTGAATCCCTGACTACCGGTGGCTTGGGTCTTGAGCCTCGCCATCGAAGGGTGATACACTTTTTTAAATTTTATATGTATTTATGTTTTTTTTTTGTATACATAACAATATTATATAAATAAATATTTGTATATGAAAAAAGGAACATTTAAAATAAAGAGATAAAAATGTCTATTACATGATGAAATTATAATAATAATTATTATTAAATATAATTGTAAACATTCGACAATTCCAAAAAAATAAATATGGATGAGTAAAATAATAACTTCAAGTATTAAGATTAGCTCGTTCCAATGGAAAATCTAGTTTAAATCGGTTTCGATGTGTGCGCGTGTAGCAAAGCGCGTTCTTGTCATTAAAATATCTAAAATCGAAGTTGTCAAAAATGTAAATGCGTCCTTAATACGTCTATATCTCTAATATACGTAAGTCTTTTACACAAAAAGGCAATTTGTCTAAACCCATTTCCAATATTAAAATAACAAGGAGCTAAAATGAAGAAATGAACCCGTGTCAGGACTTCATTATTTTCCGATAAGAAAATAAGGTTTCCGTGACAAAAATAGGTCATTTCATTGCACGTAAACACCTACCAACTTAGCCTTCTAGGCTCTAGTTTCTTCAATAACCTAGAATTATAGTTAACATAGTGCGCCTGTCACGCCATTCATATCTTTCATTATTTGGTAGGTCCGTTAATTCAAATCTAGCGTCTTTATTCTTGACAGGGGTCCTAGTGCAGACTATAATATTACGCAGAATACAATGTAAAATGGCAGTTACAACGAATAAAAATATCATGTGGTAGAGCCGTGCGCTAGCCATTTAATTTTTGGTTTTTACGATCAGGGAAATTGTGATGCGCAAAAATGTTGCCACTGTACCCTCATCCCGATACCATGTGCAGTGATAGCCAATTAGGGACGCGTTTTTCATCAAACGATCTAACTATATTTAAGCCAGGTTTTTCTATTTTTATAAAGATGAATGTAGGTACCGCAAATAGCAAGTCTTTTGCCTAGAACTGTAAACGACACTACTGCCCATAAAAAATATAAACTATTGGAAAATAATAAGTTATTAGGTATATTTCAACATTATTGACATACACATGTAGGGTATTGTAAATAGCCACAATTATAACTTCCTTTATGACCTAAGCTTCCTTTGTATTTCGCAACAAAAACGCTAATTGCAAAATAATCGATTTTATAAGAGATCTACATAATGTAGTACTACATGGAAATCATGCATTTGGGTATGACAATTTGTTAGGGATCTGGTAATCCCAATAATCTTACGAAACGTATCAGCCAAGCTGTCGTTCGTTGCAAGTTTTTAGTTAAACTGTGATAACTAATCAATAATAACACGTTGGTCGAGTCAGCCCATTCATGCTGCAGACAAGACTAGACTATAAACGGTTATAGTAGGTAGATATCCGCATTTTCATGCTACAGATAAGACAAGTCATAACTCATAAGCATGCCTTTAGTCTGTACCTCTCATAAACAATAACCACTTTCGATATTGTATGTACTGAATACAGAAGAATAAACTATGTACATGACTAATAAGTACTAAACTTGTATGGGTAGTGTTGGCACAAAGAACTGAGAAAGTATTGAATTCCTGGCACAGGCTAATCGCGTTAACGGTATTCCCTAAATCCATTGATTTATAAAAAAAAAACACCTAAATTAATGCCTACATCGACGCACCGGGCGAGTAGCCAACCGATCTGTAAGACCCGAGTTCGATGTTTATTTTGAATTCTCACAAGTTGCAGAGCTACGAAATTCACTTATTACGCATGATAATATAAACTTAGGTATAAGTACCTTTGTATATACAAGAATTTTGTGGTGAAGTCCGAAAAATATATATTTTGCTGAACTTCTATATGATACAAACCAATCTTTCAGGACCTCTTATCAAAATCAGCAAAGATATTCGGGTACCGGGGCGAGAATTATTAACAAAACATCTAATAAAGACCGTCACTTGTTTCAAATCTAATACGGTAATTATTATTAACAAATGTATTCTGAGACGAAGTTGTCAATCAATATTTGGCCAACATTTCTAATTGATAGACAGCGCGGTAATTGGATCCTCCGAGCTGCCAGTCAGCCGACGCGGTACACTGGCCAGCGCCTACTTTCGGACCTTGAAGAAACACTATCTGCTATTCTCATTCTTAAAACAAAACATTGTTATTGATATGTTAAAATAAATACACTTCCGTGTGTGAAAGTTCCAAGTGCGCGGAACCGCTGAGCCATTGTTATAAAAATATTATTGTTTGTAGAATATTCTTGCTGAATTATTTATTTGAATTACAACAATGAATGAACTAGGCTACCTGGGTAGTAGCATACATTCTCTTTTCTTTGGGTAGTAGAGTTAAATTTTTCACTGTTATTAGTACCTACAACATATTTAAATTATACCAAAATAAACTTTGGAGATATAATTATAGGTAAGTACGTAGGTACATATTTTAAATACACGACTTAATTATAAAGCAAAAGATAAGAAATTTAAGATAGATGACGAAAAGAAAATACAACAACTCACTCGAATAAGAGGGTAAGTGTGCACAACTTTCTCTGTGGGCCCTCCAGGGGCCGCTGCTGCTCCTTCTTCCGCCATAATCCACAAATATTACCAAATCAAAAAATATTCTCACAAAACTCGTCCGAGATAAATATTCGAAAAGTGTACCGTGCGTCGCGACGACTCCCCACTGTTTACGCGTTGCTATAGAAACCAACAGAGGCGGGAAGATCGCGATTGATTTTTCTCAAACGTTTGCAACTGGCTGCGGCTAGTGTGCCAGCCAGTGACACTGACCACGAAACTACCATTTGGTATTATAATTATGCTTGATGAGTTTTTCAAGGTATTGCGTGGGAGCGAATGGTTCACCTTGATTTGTCAACAAAAAGCCTTAATGGTATTGTTAGATAATGCTTAAATTACGCTTAATACTAAATGGGTAGACGATTACACAACAAACAAACAAGCATGGCATATTGTATGTACAATACTTCTTCAAATAGACAGGCTTAAAATATTGTTCTCTTACTGAAATAGTTAGGTTGTTCATGGATCCTACTAATATTATAAACGCGAAAGTTTGTAAGTATGGATGTATGGATGTCTAGATGTATGGATGTTTGTTACTCTTTCACGCAAAAACATACTGAACGGATTTCGATAAAATTTGGCACACGGCTGGATTATGTCCTGGATTAACACATAGGCTACTTTTTATCCCGGGAAAATATAAAGCGGGACTTTTATCCCGGGAAAACTCATTCACGCGGGTGGAGCCGCGGGAAAAAGCTAGTTTATCATAATTTATTTGTTATAGATTTTCACCAAAAATTACAGTCCAATGTACGTGAATCAGATAATATTGTAATGGTGAGTTTTTCTACGCAGTCTCTGCTTAGCAAATGATTATACACTTTGTTGAAATAGGACAAACGGATTAATGCTTAACCTTATGCATTGCATTGCATAATACGTAAATTAGGTATGACATTTTATAAAAGGCATTTTTTTTGTAATCTAACGTCGACCATTGACCTGCTCAGGGTCCAGGTCCATCAGTATTCGGGAAATTCACGAACGTTGCTCAAAATAGTACTTTACAACTAAAACAAAAAACTAAGATAAAAAAATGATCACACCATCATATAGATTTTTTTAAATTTATTACTTGGCAACATAAACTTACGTCACAAATGTTTTGGCGGGAACTTGGAAGTGTCATGAGGTGCTCTTGTTTTAATCCATTATTTTGGTGATACTTAGTGTTATATTGCATAATTATGGTGGTATATTATCCAATATAGTTCTATTAAAGAGCTCAAATGAAGTGAATTGAAATAATTGTGCTAATCAAGTGTTTTTTTGTTGCCGCCAAAACTCCTCGATAAAGTCTTGGTAAGGTAGCCACTGCTTTACTTCGACATACTACAGATACGACATACGACATACATAAAATAGACAAACCTAACTTGACATTGGCAAAATGTGAACACAAATGCCATAAAAAAAAAAAAAAAAAAAAAAAAAAAAAAAAAAAAAAAAAAAAAAAAAAAGTGTCATGAGGTGCCCTTGTTTTAATGCATAATTATGGTGGCATAATATCCAATATAGTTCTATTGAAGGGCTCAAATTATGTGATTTGAAATAACTGTGCTAATCAAGTGTTTTTTGGTTGCCGCCAAACCAGTGCTTTACTTCGACATAATACTGAGGATAAAAAAAGAAACAAGTATGCGTTTGAAGGACTTTTATCCATGAACAAGAATAAATAAAAAAAAAAAACAAAATTCGAATGTCAAAACGGATGTCACACGCTTATGACGAGGCTGTATGGGCTTGAACCCTTTGCCTTCCTAAAATAAAGGGAAAATTAAAAAAAAAAAAAAAGGATGTCACAATCAGCTGTATTTACTGCCATTCATTGTTTTGCAATCGTATTTTTACAAAACAGTTTCATTTTAAGTGTAAAAAAAATAACAAAGTTATGGCTTCTCGTTTCAGTGGCGCATTGCAATTGACGGATCTTGACGACTTCATCACTCCGTCACAGGTGAATGGTATAACCAAAAATTTAAAAGTGTGCAGGATACTATTTTTCTTGAAATATTACGCGAATATTATGTAAACCCATAGCCTACCACAACAAATATACATAATTTTACTACAACTATATTACATAAGCCGTGAAAAAGTATAATATGTTTCAAACATTAGTGTGATTGTTTACATTATTTTTTAAACTCAGGAATGTATAAAACCAGTGAAGATCGAAAAGACAAAGACTAAAACTGGCGCGAAAATAAAGATAGGCCAAGATGGCTACTTTGACATATCGAATGGGAGACAGCAGAAGCTACAGAAAGTGGAGATAACATTGGCAGACTGCTTGGCGTGCAGTGGCTGCATCACTTCAGCGGAGAGCGTGCTGGTCACTAAGCAGAGTCAGGAGGAGTTACTGAGGTTATTTTCTTTCCTTATTGCCGAATGCCAGGTGTAATCCTCACCTAATGCCAGGCTCCACATTACTGCTAAATAGACATTGCTACAACTATGTGGTTACTATTGAGATATAACATGTTCTTCAAGGAATTCTTGACTGATATTTGCCTAACAGGGCATGGGTGCACTAACATTCCAAGACTTTCCATCTCCCGGCAAAATGTGAATGTGAAATTCAACCTATTCAACAAAATAATAATACAGAAATATTATTACAAAATAATTGTGTTCAATAGAATGTGTTGTGCTTAGTTCATGTAACACTGAACATGTTCACTGGTGGTAGGTCTCTCATATGTAAGAGTCCGTCTGGGTGGGTACAACCACAATGTCTAATTTCTACCACCAAGCAGCAGTGTGCATGCACTGGTGTACTAGGTTTGAAGGACATTGTAGCCAGTGCAACTACTGGACATAATGAGACTCAACATCTTATGTCTCAGGATGACGAGCGCAGTGGTGTGCCACACAGTGCTTTGTAACTCAAGGTGCTGGATGGTGTTGCTACTGTTTATGGGTGGTCATATCGCTTACCATCAGGTGAATGGCATGCTGTATTTTGAATGGACAATAATAATATTATCATGATGACAATCTAATTTCTTATCTTGTAGTAAATATCAGAGCTGAGGTGATATTTAACACATAAGGGTTATCAATATTATTATCACATTTATCTTTAAGATGTATTCTTTATACTATTATACTATAAAGTTTCATAGCGGGTTAGAGGTCTCATTGTATTGAAGATTTCATCTAGATAGATGCCACTTGATTATGGCTGCAGCCAAGAAGAGCAATGATCTGGTTTTAGGTTTTAACCAGTGTCATGGCAAGAGACTTAATATCTGTATAGAATCTCAAATATAAAATAATTACAGTTCAAAAAAATTTATTACATAATAGGGAAGTTTACTATGTTTTATTTTGTATATTATTTTATATGGAACAGAAAATAATGCGATAAAGATTTTTTTCTGTGAAATCAGATTCAAAATTGGAAATAAAGCAGTTATTCATATTTGAAATATTGTTGTGAGCAAAACTAGGTATATCGCGCTATCTCTTTCGTGCGCACGCAGCGTTATGGCCGGTGTCACTCGGTGACGTCCCAGTCTGATATTACTGTTATTTCCCAACTACCCCTTCTACCAAATTTCAAAGCCTCTTAACTTACTTATTATTGCATTAAATTTGAAAATTATTTTTCCATTGGATTTTAGATAGCATACATTTTTCATAAATATATTAAAAAAAGTAGTCAACTACCCTATTTATAAAATAATCAGCATTTGAAAGACACATTCAAATAATAAACAAAATCACAAACAATCCTTTGCAGAGTATTTGCAGAAAAGAAGTTCACAAACAACAAAGGTGTGGTGCAGGATGTGAGTCTGATTGTGGTATCCCTGTCGCCGCAGCCTGTGCTGTCCCTGGCCGCTAGATATGGGCTAACGGCTGAGGAGGCTACTAACAAATTAACAGGTAGGTGGGCAATTAGTGCAAAGATAACTAAATAAAAGCATTATTTTGTGTCATAAAAAGAAGGAATCAGTCTCGATCATGAGGAGAACAAGTCACATTTCAAAAAAAACTTTTGTTTCATTCGGAGATAAAACAGACCTAGAGCTATGTAACCCATCATATAGGTAACACAATATCTCGATGTATCAAATCAATTTCATGTAAGAAAATTTTATATTTTCCAGGTTATTTCAAGAGTTTAGGTGCTAACTTGGTTCTCGATATGACGGTAGCTGAAGATCTGTCGTTGTTGGAGGCGCAGCAGGAGTTCTTGCAGAGGTATCAGGACCATCAGAATGATCCATCCTCAAAAAAGTTGCCAATGCTGGCTAGTTCTTGTCCAGGTATTGTATTACAAAGTATAACCCAAATTATATTTTATATCATTTATAAACGTAAAAGAAGCTTATTAGGTATTAGCAGCTTTACATTACTCGTCTTATTTGAATTTGAGAATGGGGTAAAACATTGGGTAAAAGCAGCTTCACATGCCAACCAAAATTTCGATAGATGTCGCTATTAGTAAAAAAACAAATTACCGTTTTCTTTAAACAATTTGAATGAACAACGCCATCTAAACGCGCTACCCGCCAATTAATTTCTCGAAAAAGCGCATACAATTAAATTTTCTATAAATTAGAGATGATTTTAGTTTCGTACTAGTACTGGAAGCAGCTATGTTTAATTGTATCTAAACCAAATCGGTTCCTTAAACTCGAAAAATATAGAATCGCTCCTTGTTTTAATTTAATAAAAATATATTTTGTTTTCTAGGCTGGGTGTGTTACGCAGAAAAAACCCATGGCAATTTCATACTCCCCTACATATCGACGACCAAGTCCCCGCAGCAGATCATGGGCACTCTAGTCAAGCAGTACCTGTCCAGCATCAGACAACTATCTCCAGCGGAGATATACCACGTGACCGTGATGCCCTGCTATGACAAGAAGCTTGAGGCGTCCAGGGAAGACTTCTACAGCGATATAATGAATTGTCATGATGTGGACTGTGTTATTACTGCCAGTGAGTTTGTTGTTGTTTAGAGGATAGATGGAATAAGTGTGGATTGCCCTAGAGCTACTAATGAGAGGAATTAACCCTTTCTTCCACTAGGTCAGCCTAACGCTTTATGATAGATTTCACAAACTTACGGAATTCTTCTAAAACTAAAATATACAGATTTCCTTAACGGCTGAAAAAAAACGATCTCAAATCTTTGGATCGATCCCGACAAGAAACTCTAAACGATACTTTCTGTGGTCTGGTGCTAAAAATGGTGCTACTTTGGCCCTTCTAACCGATCCATACGGTTTTATTTAACAAATAGTCACTTTTTTTAATTCCAGTCGAGTTAGAACAAATGCTTAGTACGAACAACAAGTCCCTGAGCGAGGTAGATAGCGTGCCGCTGGACTGGCCGTGGTCGGACAGCCCGGCGCCGGCCCTGAGACGGCACGTCGGCTCCGGCTCCGGGGGGTACGCAGACCACGTGTTCATGTACGCCGCTGAGGTGCTGTTCGGAGAGACCAATGCTACGCTTGAGTATAAGAATTTAAGGTAATATTTTATTTATTTTACTTTGGCTTTTGTTAAATTCACTCAAAATTGCCATAGCGGCTTTTGATCAACTTGCGAACATATAATCATTTTGAACAGTTACCAAATCTAATAGTAAGATAAAAGAAAATTATCTTAACATTATGCCTTACAAAAGTTTTTAGTATTTATTCTAAAACTAGGTGTTGCTCGCAGCTTCGCCCGCGTGAAAAACCTTTCCCGCTACAAAAGTCCTTAAAACACAGTACTACGCCAGCACCATCTACTTAAAGAATCAGATTAAAAAAATACCCATTATTTCCCATGGGAGCAAACTACCGGGATAAAAAGTAGCCTATGTGTTAATCCAGGACAAGCCGTGTGCCAAATTTCATTCAAATCCGTTTAGTTGTTTCTGCGTTTACTTCCAACAAACATCCAAATATTTTCACAAACTTTCGCATTTATAATATTATTAAGAAATAAGATACATCCAATATGACCATGTCTTGTTCTAGGAATCCAGATTTCCGAGAAGTAACATTAGAGAAGGACGGTAAAGAGGTGCTAAAGTTCGCGATCGCTAACGGGTTCCGGAACATACAGAACCTAGTACAGAAACTGAAGCGTGGCAAGTCGCCCTACCACTATGTGGAAGTCATGGCGTGTCCGTCAGGTATGTGAGAGTATTTTATATACCTATCAAGGTAGGTAGTAAAGTTGGCTTTGGGATATTGCAGTTAATTTTCGATTTATTTAAAAATATTCATGACACTCAGTCATATTCATGACACTTGTCATACCATCGGTCCAAAATAAGCTCTTTCTACTTATTTAAAATTAACAAAAATAATGAATTAAAATCTTACAAATATTTTCATATGAATAATCAACAAAACCTGTAAGGTAGACGACGACTTGATAAAGATCGCAGGAACACGCTGTATGCAGATTGCTTTTGACTGGACAGTCTTAAATTTGTTTGTGGATATCTATGTTCATCAGTGTACTTCATGTGGCACACGATAATGATGATGATAAAAGAAATAAATAAAAAATCTAAGGGCCGATTTCAATAAACGATCCCAATCTCAATTTTCAAACCGATCCCGAGAATAAACCTATCAAAATAAGTCATTTGAAATCCAAAAAAGATATTCTGATTGATCCATATCGTGATCGATCGAAAAAGGTTTTTTTTTTTTAAACATCCTACATTAGGTATAGGTACCACAGAACACCCGTAAAAGAAACCACCATGTATAATAGGTTGTTTGAACGGCGGCGCGCAAGTGCGACCAGCGTCCGGCGAGAACAGCCGCGAACTGGTCGCGCAGCTCGAGGCGCTGTACGGCGCGCTGCCCGCCGCCGCGCCTGCGCACAACCCACTCGCGCGGCGGCTCTACGCCGACTGGCTCCACGGCCCACAATCCGACAAGGCACGCGCCACGCTACATACAGCCTACCACGCGCTTGAGAAGAACGACATAGCGCTTAATATTAAGTGGTAGATGTAGTATAAGTATACTATAGCTAAAATGTTACTACGTAATGTAAGCCTGGGTGAATAGGGATAAGGGTGTTTAACTAAAACAATTGAAATGAGCAGTCAGTTTATTGATATCTAATGTTGATAAATAAAGATTGATTTTTGTATGGGTGCTGGGCCTCAAACCTAACCAGGCTCAAACGTTATGGATATTAGAGGCAGAGGGGTATAAATGTGAATCGTGGAACCATTAAAAAAAATTTTTAGACTCCATTTATTACTAACTTTTTTAAAGACATTAATTTTACGTGTAGTTTTAAGTAAAATAAAATTACATAAATCTCAAAATGGAGGACTAAAATTATAAGATTTATTGCAAAGGCCTAGTTTTTAAGAGTACTATCCAAATATATATGAAGTATCTTCGTTAGAATTTTAAGCCCGTTTTTGGACATGTCCTTTCGACAATATATTGGAAATGATCATGTTTTAAATAACGGTACTTTGATCATTGCATGTGTCTGATGATCACAAAATCAGTTTCATCTCTATTCACCCGTGTATTCCCTTTCATCCAATTTGACACTATAAATAATAAAACAAATATTTTCAACAAAATGTTATCCATAAACGCTGTATAAATCTATCATAGTTGTTCAATGTTTTGTCTCTCTTCCTTTGACGGTAAATGTCACTCAACGTAGCAAGAAGAAAAAATTAATAACTGTTACAGACGTATGTACGGCAAATTAGGGGGCAGGGATGTATGATAAGAGAATTTTATATAATTTGACAAAGCCCTAATAACAAAACGAGTATGAAATGTAAATAATTGTGATTAGATAAAATTATTATTTTATCTGCCTCAGTGGCGTAGTTGTATTACGGTACGACTGCAATGCTGAGGACTCGGGTTCGATTCCCGGGTCGGGCAAAGTGATATTGGATTTTTCTATTCAGTATCAGCCCGGAGTCTGGAATTTGTGCCTGATATGGCGATAGGCTCGCCCCTATCACATCATGGGACGGAATACGCTTGGCGATAAGTGGGTGCACTAGTTGCGCCTCTGCCTATCCCTTCGAAGATAAAAGGCGTGAGCATGCGTATGCGTATTATTTTATAAGGCGATGGTTTATTTGCTTTCGGTGGAATGAATATTATACCGTATAGCTTTCGCCATGTGTCTAGTTTACAACAGCAGCGTGCTGGCATGTGAAGTAGTGTGCGGATAGAGAGAGCGCATGCGCGGTTGCGGTTGACGTTAACTTCAGAGCGAAACAGAAGTTAAGCGTTAGCTCATTGACCATACAGCCTCTAGACGTCGCATAACAGGCGATCGGTTTCTAGAAACACATCTGATTATAGGAAAATGTAGCTTACCGTTTAATATGTTTAAGTCAGGTGCGACCACAACTGTGAGCCGTAAACACTTCCACATTATCGAGAATTTTTTTTGTGTACACTTTTCCGCTTAATAAGCATGTGATCACATTCAAAATGGCGTCATTTGCGTTGTGCTACTTATTTAGTATAGAACAATTCATTTGCCCAGTATTTTAAAGTGACTCAAGTCACAAGACCAATTTTGGATTACAGTTATGTCTGATTGATTTTGTTAATTAGCTATAAGCAGAAATGTTAATATATGATAAAAATTAAATATTTAAGTACTTTGCGTATTGTAAACAAGCTATTAAAATAAAATTGAAATAGCTTACTAAATTCTTCTTGTATTTACATGTTTAACACAATAAAGATTCACACTGTATATTGGAATAATGCTATTTCATCATTAATTAATTGTATTATAATGACTGACTCGATGGCGTAGTTGTATTACGGTACGACTGCAATGCTGAGGTCTCGGGTTCGATCCCCGGGTCGGGCAAAGTGACATTGATTTTTTCTAATCAGTATCAGCTCGGAGTCTGGAATTTGTGCCGCATATGGCGATAGGCTCGCCCCCTATAACATCATGGGACGGAATAAGCACGGCGAAAAGTGGGTGCACTAGTTGCGCCTCTGCCTACCCCTCCGGGGATAAAAGGCGTGAGTATGCGTATTTTATCATTAAAAATCATATACTGACTGTACTTTACATCAAATTGCCTCATTTTCATCCTGGTGTAATAGTGACTATAGACTGTGTAGCCGCCGACAAACAACTTGACCCATCGCGGGGCCACGGCGTATCGACTGAACGCTTTGATTAATTATATACCTAGATAGAGTGACGCGCTGCAATTAATCTAAAACAAACAGGCAACTTTTCTTAAGCTAGTATGCGTGACAGCTGTCATACGCTATCGCTCCATCATTCTACGTATTCTTGTGTGCGCGCATAATGATATCAGTTATTACATGGTTTCTATTAAAACTGGGAGAAAATTATATCCATGAAAAATAACAAAAATTAATTCACTCGAACTCATTTAGTTGGGAACAGTTCGCCTCTATTTTTTTCGACGCGTTTGAAACGTTCAGTGTCTATCTAGGTATATAATTAATCAAAGACCGAACGATTGGTTGATGCAACTTTTGCCTCCCGCTCCCCGCTGGGTTAAGTTGATTGACAGCAGATCTGTACCTCGTTTGAGTATTTATTGTGAGCTCCAATAATGTGTACTGAGAAAAGTACATGAATGTTTTCTTTTAATATACTTTTTTTTGTATATTTACATTGAATGTGGGTACTTGATTAATTGCGTTGATTAAGTATAGTTAGTTAATTTTGGTGTGTGTGGCAGACAGGTGAAAAAACACGTTTATAAATGTAATTTTAAATGTGATATGAATGTTTTTGTAATAAATTATAACTAAGAAAAATAGCATTTAATTTATCAATGTCGACAAGAAAATACCTTTATCAAACTTATCCGAAGTGTTGTAATATTCGTTCCAAAGGTCCGGAAATGAGTTCTCAATTCAGAGCTAAACACTTGAATCAGCGACTATATAGCCTCTATATGGTCGCTGACTTCAATCAACACTCTAGTTTATTGTCTGTGATCAACACCTCGATTAGTTTCAACCCTAGGTGCTGGTCATACAGTATTTCCAACTTCCAGACACAACGGCGCGGCGTCCGCTTTCATCGGGAACAAGGATAGTTAATTTTAATACGAAATGCCTTAGACTTCGGCTTCGCGCCGTGCGCGGTGGTATTGAAACAATTACCATTTAGTTAGTGTTCATAAATATTCAAGTACCTGGGTGACCGAGCCTTGCTCGTGTGAACCTTTAATACTATACATGGTATTTATTACTTTAAAGTAGGTCCTAATAATATTTTATAAATATTCACGACTGAAGTCAAATGAGTTGAATTACAGTTACTTCCACTTAAATTGAAAAAAAATGATTCTTCAGCAGTTTAGATTTTACCTCCTTCATATCGTTTGTTAGGGGTTGATTAACAAATGAATACCTATCACATATTAATTGTCAGGTTTCATATTTTTTCCATATCTCATACTTATACTCAAAGTACATCTATATCAAATTTCACCATAATCGGTTCATAGGTTTTTTTTCTTTCCCCTTCTAACCCCACATGTTTGGGGTTGTTAAAAAAACTGAATACCCCAATTTCATTTATTGAGCTCATACTATGCAAATCCAAAATTTCATCCAAATCGGACGTGCCGTTTCCGAGAAACCAATTACACAACTATGCTATGTTATGCTACTATGCTAAACATATATAATATAAGTTTAGCGCGTTTAAATAAGAGAGTGAATATTTTCTTCATATTATTAGTGACCCACGAGTCGCGACAAAAGAATGCTATGACTTATGCACTGTCACTTGATGAATCGTATGTTTTGAGTTTTAATAATTTTATGTAGATTTACACAACACGTGTTGTAGGTACGTGATAGACTGTACGACACGACTACGACACGATTTGGGAGTATTCACCAAAAGATATTCACTGCTGACCGTCTTACAGTTACATACCTTATCTGTTCTGTGTAGGTCTACTACTATTTCCTCATGAGATGATTATGCGCTGGTCGAATGGACAGATTCAAAATGCAGTATCAAATGTAGTCTTAATTCATTTGGTCTAAAGGAGGGTTAGTGTAGTTGAGCTTTCACCCTCAAGATAAAATCTTCCAGGAGGCTTATTTGCTTTAATTTGAATAGAAATAGAGAATAGTAACACCGCTGTGCAACGACGGATGAGTGGTTCCAGAAACTCGCTTTACTGCTCGGTATCATAAAGTGCATGCAAGTTTGCAACTGTTGAATCTAGCTTACTTTACAGGAGTTGTAGTATCGGGTATAAGGGCAAGATGCTCTTGATAAAAACCCACTATGCACACCCCTCTTCCTTACCCACACCTGATCTATATTGAATACATTTCCCATACAATTTCCTCTGCTACTAAATAAAAAATAAAACCCCCGTTATCGTGACTGTTCGTATAAACCACCCGAAAACATGAATAAACTGTTGTTGTCGTATTGGAGTTGAGCGTTAGTGCGAGCGCGGCCGTGGAGCATACCCGTTGTTCAAACAATGTGCGTGTTTACATAACAAGAGAGGCACGTGACGCGAGGACATGGGCCGCGCAGCCTTCGCGGGGGTATGTGTCTACTTCCTCGTGATGAGCGTGCTCGCCACGGGGCTGGGCCGGTGTCCGCTGTACCCGCCCCTGCCCAACTTCGACATTCAAAAGGTCAGTAAATACACACGTTGGATCACGCCTCTCCCCTTTTTCGAAATAGTCTATTGTCAATTAAAGGGGCACAAGTTAATAATGCGGACTGATACGTACTGAGCACAGGGAATCGAACCCGAAGCGTCAGGGCGACAGTCGTGCGAACTCCGTATACAACCACCAAGGCAGTCGGGCCAGTGTCATGTAGTTAAACTTAATTAGAGAAATGTTTTCTGCCTCAAGTACTAGTGGTTGAATACATTTTGAATCCGCTCAGATAGCAATCTCCGTACATGGTGTGTTACAAATTTACAACCCGCCATAGTGACCCACGTATCTAAGTATGTCGATTTGCGGGATCAGCCTGTATACCTACATCCGGTACCGGTCTTCCTATAAAACTCCAAGCCAATCTTTTAGGAATATGCAAGAATTTGAGTTGCCCGTTGGTTAACTACGCACTTTCCAAAGAAACCCGCAGTTATCCCTACTCCGTGTCTCTTTTGTTTGATATCAGTAGGTTGTAAAAACTTAAAAAGCATTAGGCATGAGGATCTCGGCATTCTCGGCCTAGTGGTCGACTAATATTTCCGGGAGGTTCAATGCTGGGTTGTAATAACAGAAAACCGTTCAGTCCCCTCTGAGGCTACTTGATATTGGTATTTGCACTTTCTCCACGAGAACTAAAAAAATAGACTAAATTGATAGAAATAGACAAAATTTACGGTATTCGGATGTTTTTGGTTCCATCGAATTCTGATCATACAATTTGCGTTGTAAAAAAATTCCTGATCGATAGACTCTAGTCTTCGAAAAACGACTAACAGTTTGTTAAAAATACTGAGTCAGAATCTTACCTACCTTTTCACAATATCACTAAGCCCAAAGTGAACCCGTTAAAGGTCACAATTGCATATAATTATCATTGACAAGGTAATAGACTACTTAATTTACAAACAAACAGTTTAAATACAGCAGGAAATAATTAGAATTTAGAAAACACTGACTTTCAATAAGTGTGTACCTACAAACTCTAAGATACGAACGTTGGACTTGAAAATAGACTTGCCGTTCGCTTCTACCCTTCTACCCAGTTAATTATTTTTTGTTGTTTTTCATGGATATAATTTTCTCCCCGTTTTCATAGAAACCATGTAATAACTGGTATCATTATGCGCGCACACAAGGATACGCAGAATGGTGCAGCGATAGCGTAGGACACAGCTGTCACGCATACTAGCTTAAGAAAAGTTGGCCTGTTTGTTTTAGTTTCATTGCAGCGCGTCACTCTATCTAGGTATAATTAATCAAAGCTTCTACCTATCCCTCGTCACAATTATGCCGTTTTCGAAACCGAATACATCTAGGCTGATCCCAGAGCGACACACTAACGCAGGTCATTACTGCAGGTTTTATGGTATGGTGTATGGTGATCGTTACCCGGGCAAATACATTCTACTACCAGCTTACCAATGCCTACAAACTACAATTATAATCAGCAATAGCTCGCATTTCCCAGATGACCGGCACGTGGTACGAGGTGGAGCGGTCGTTTTACTTCGTGGAGATCGCCGTGAGCTGCACAGCGCTCGACGTGGCACTCAACGACAAAGGATACTTCGTGATCACCATCAAGACTATTAACCGACTGTAAGATATTTCATGTAGCATTTAGATTAAACATTTTGGTTACAAAATACTATTAGTTAATAATCTATTTGAGTAATCTATTCTATTTATCTATCTAGTATCTATCTATTAGGTTGGTAAATGGTTGATATCTTAGGTGGAAACTGGAATCCCTAAATTGGTTATTTTTTGTGACCACGAAGTGCTGCAAAGCCTTCGAAACGTCGGGAGAAAAATTAAATAAAAAAACCGCGATAAAATCCGTTATAATAGTTTAATTTCAATGTCTAACATTCGCGTAAACATAAGGAATCATTATGGTTATTTTTTGTCAAGTAGGCCTACCTACTACTTTGGATTTAGGTTACCTACTTGAATTGTATGGTTTTATATGGCAATCAATTCTATACCTTTCATATGATAAGGAAACACGTTCGGGGACCCTGGACGCATATTTTTTTTTATGGATATCAGCGCGAGCTTTAAAATCTTAGGGGGTTTAGTTTCAACCAAACTGTGATAAAAAAATCAATGCCCATTTCTAAAACCGCCGTTTTTAAAGTTCTTTGATTAATTAATTATCATTCTCCCCAGGACTGGCAGTCCATCGACCACGTACGGCCTCGGCATCCCGAGCCACAACGGATCCTCAATATTCCGGTACAAGCTTAACAACCGCATGCCGTACGTGATCGGTCGGCTGCTGCCAGGCGCTGGACAGTACAATATACTCTTCACCGACTACACGCAGTACGCGCTGCTGTGGTCCTGTAATAGCTTCAGTATCGCGCACGCTGGTGAGTTAATATGGTATAATTTATAAAAAACTACTGAGGCTGGCAAATGCGAAAATTATATAATATTTTCCAATGATTTTAGAAGTAATATTCTTATAATTATGCCTTAACATTATAAGTCCTGTGTCCTTCATCTGTTAGTTTACACTTCCACCTTGTTAATTTATACCTTCACCAAAATTTCTAAAACGTTTAACCACTGCTTTAATTTTGCATTCTGAAATATTCGTAAAATAAACAAAATGTAGAGTCCACAATGAATTATAATTTATATCAAAAAGACAAGTCCACATTGGAAACGTATCCGCAGACCGCATCTGGGTGCTGGGGCGCTCGCGTGAGATCGGCGCGGACGTGCGCGCGCAGATCTACGCCATCATGCAGCAGCTGCGGCTCGACCCCGACCGCCTCATCATATCCAAGAACAACAACTGCACCGGGGACACGATATATTAGTTACATTATTTATAAGCATCGGTAGCAACGGCTTGGCTGTGCCTCTGGCATTGCTTTAGTCCATGGGCGGCGGATGCTGCTTACCATCAGGCGGACCGCATGCTCGTTTGCCTAAGGCAATAAAAAAAAAGCATTTTATTTATTATAGTGAGTTTTACAGCCGATATCAATAAACGACCTTCGGATTGTTTGATCGCCGTTTGTTTGACATGTTTAGATATTGTTGACTGGTTTCGATGGATATATTATTGCAATCGTTAGTTTTTAACAGAGCACCCGCAATTTCTTGCGTTCATCGATTGTCGCCAGAATGCTGCCAGCCAACCTTACTCACCTTACTGCATGCAACTTGCCGCAAAATGACAGGTATTCCATTTGTAAAAATGTCGTGAATTTATCACTCAAATTACAACTAATTCTGTCGTATTACAAGATTCTCAAAATAAAACACAAAATGTCATCACACTTTCTATTTTTTTGGAAAAATATTTTAATATTTACAGAGATAGAATAAAGTTCAACATAGTAAAAAATTCGAGTCTTTGCAAGATGTCTCTAACATATTGAATTCTAGCCGATGTGCTAGCTGGAAACTGTTCACATTACTGGCGTTAGGAAATACCTTTGAAATAGTGTTGCCAGAAATCCCTATTTTGACATGTCCACTTTCTCATTTTCAAAACCCTTCTTAAAAAAATTATTCATCTCGATAGATGTAATAATTTTTATTTCTGTGTAAAAAAAATGCGTGTAAAGAACTGGCGGAGCAGGAAGAAATGAGAAAGGCTAAATTCTCCATCCCAGTACCGCTTTTTTATAATATGGTAACTAGTGGCTGTTGCATATACTCCTTTGCTTTGTAAATCGCCCAGCGGCTTTTTCTTGTATTTAAAAATGTTTAAGTCGCGAGCACAGACAATCAACGAACATGAACGATGCAAGAAACAAAATCACATATTGCCAAAGAAAGCTCTCGAAAAGATTTACAAAATAATCAAAATAGGACAAAACTATCGTACCAGTAATGTGAACACTGTATGTAATGTACGCTATACTAAACAATTGAAAAATAAAGAATGGATATTAGCTACCGCTTAATGAGAAACGAGTGTGATTATATTGTATATTGTGCTGAAACATTTATAGTAACCTATTTATTGCTCTTCATAGCTTGCTACGTGGAATGTATTTCACAAAGAATTTTCGCTTTAAATCTTTTTATGAGACCGGTTAATAACTGGCAGAATAGATGAGCTTCAAAAGAAGTTTTAGAGATGACGTACACAGTCTTTAACCGACTTCAAAAAAGGAGGTTCTGTTTTAAATCAGCAATCAAATAACCGCCATTATACAATAACCCTGCGAAGATATTGCCTTATGTATATTCTCATGTATTCCGTGTCATGTATCGAGGCAGCTATTTGAAGACAATTAAACTGCCCGTGCGCGCCTTCTCCAAAGAATGCACAAAAGTCATGCAATAAACAATTTGGGGTATCAAAACAATTACCGCTTTTGTTGTTAGAAATAGCCAATCATATTGCTTCGTTTTCGGTCCTCAGAACCCGATATGTGGGTAACTGAAAAACATTCCACGTGCAGCTTTGCACTGCACTCCTATCGACCTTCAATCAATACACTTTTTTCGAAGTGCAGTTATTTTTGCTCAAGGCGAGAGAATGACCAGTGCTTTATATTACATCATAGACAATAAAGTTTAGACATGCATAGACCACAGACTGTCGAATTTAACAAAAAACGGCTGAGAGGAATGAGTACACTTACTATTTCATTTTATTGCGAGCACGTCTAAACCTTAATGTCTACGCATTAGACGCTATTTTTGGTTGAATTCTTAGTTTAACATTGAACAGTCTGGTAATATTTGGCGTAAGATATTAAAAGTTATCTAGCAAATCATCTATTTTAACATCTACATTGCTTTATCGAAATAATTACCTTGTAAGTGATATTGTTTATTGCTAATATTTTTTTTATATAAATCTAACAGTTTGCACTCAGGGGAAGTAATTTAATACACGAATATGTGTTAGAAATCGTCAATTTTAATAAAGATCGATCAAAAAGTTTATATTTTAAAACTTTAATGGTGTAATATATGAAGATAACAGACTTAGGCCCGTATTCACAAACGATACTTAGCTAAGGACAGCTCAATGCTATGATAATAAGTCTGTTTTCGTTAACATTACTTGCATAAGTATAGAGTAACACTGGCAAGCCATTCATTTCATAAACGATACTCAAGGGACTCTTTGCTGTGCGTTCCCATAGCATTGTGATTGGTTTATATTGTAATGAAACTTCCTCGAGTAGATTGACAGAAAACATCAAACATTGACACACTTGCTACAATCACATGGCACGTTGTTATGAGACTCGTAGCCAACTTTTTGGTCAAACAAGGATCAAATCCTCTTCGACTCCCCTATTGTACGTTCTACTGTGTTTCTAGTTTTTACGTTAGCTTTATTGTAATTTTCTTTGGAAATATTGCCTGGTTGTGATACTGTGAGATTTGTAAATCTCGATTACTTTTTTAGTGTTATTCGTTCTCTGTAGGTCTCTTTCAAGGATATAATCATCAAATTCTTTTTCGCTACTGCAGTCCATCGCAAGTTAACGGATCAAATCAAGAAAATCACACGAATTTACAAACCTAACTTACGTGGTCTGTAAAACCCGGTGCTAGATTGACGTTTGTGTTGATTTGTCACACTATGCGTTGCGTAAAATAGCTCGCGAGCTCCTTTTGCTGTGCGTTCATTTTCCTAAATGCATACTGTCATTCGTCCCTTAAGTGTTGTTTAAGAATAAGTTTGACGGACCCTGTGCGTTCGAGAATACTATGCGTCCTCGGGTTGAGTGTTTGGGCATGACAGCCTACGCACTGCGTAGGCCAAGGGGCGCTGTGATTGGCTAATATTGAGATACAACTTTACATCAGTTGGCTGTCAGATAAACAAAGCTGAACAAGGCCAAAGAAAACGATAAAACAACCGACACTATGCGTTCGGGAGCACTATGCGTCCTCTAAGTATTGTTTGTGAATACGGGTGTTAGGCCCGTATTCACAAACGATACTTAGCTAAGGACAGCTCAATGCTATGATAATAAGTCTGTTTTCGTTAACATTACTTGCATAAGTATAGAAGTAACACTGGCAAGCCATTCATTTCATAAACGATACTCAAGGGACTCTTTGCTGTGCGTTCCCATAGCATTGTGATTGGTTTATATTGTAATGAAACTTCCTCGAGTAGATTGACAGAAAACATCAAACATTGACTTTGAAATTTCAATTTTGATGGAAATTATCGGAAATTATCAATAGGCATTAAAAATGACACGGATTTCAAATAGTAAAAATACATTACATACATGCGACATCACCGATAAATTCTTGGTAGAAGCCACAACACGAAAGAAGGAGACAACATGTAAAATTTTTAGTTAAAATAATATTATGTTCGCATTTGCATTATGGACACAAGTTTCGCGCCTTTATTGAGTAAAAATCTCCTAAAATGTGGTAAGTATGATGTTTTCCAGTTTGTTTCCTGGTTATATATATTACAATAATATAAAATGATAAGACGAATAACAGAAGTTGTTTTCTTTTAGTTCAAAGAAGTTACCATATTTTACTTCTTCAGAGAGGGAATTAATCGTGGCTTTGATGCGGGAACGGCCTATTATTGAAGATACCGTACGCATGCTCAAAATATAGAGCCAAAGAAGAAGGCTTGGGATAAACTGACAATAGCTTATAATGCACAGTCGTATGTTACACCCAGGGACAATGTACAGTTGAAAAGATGTTGGGAAAATATAAAACTTATAGAAAGAAGGAGCTCTCTCAAGAGTCAATGAGTATGATGCGTATAGAAAAAATATTAGATTATAAAAACAGCTCTATGCTTTACAATTTAAAAAGAATGGAAATAGAACGATAAAAAATACATCTTGAAAATTTAAATATATTTGTTTTATTTTATCCGACCAAATTAACTAAAAATGCTGTGTTATAAATTATCTCCTGTATCGGAGCGCCTCGGTATGTAGGTATTTTATAATTTATATTATTATCATTTATATTTTCGATAATGATGCCATTGGATGTACTAATCTAAACTATCTTTCACTAATAGGAAGCTACATTACTCCTGAGTGCTATAGGCTACTTTTTATCCCGGGAAAATATTTTTATCCCGGAACAACTTATTCATGCGGGTGAAGCCGCGAGCAATACTAGTATTGTATAAAATCGAAGTTGCTACAATCACATGGCACGTTGTTATGAGACTCGTAGCCAACTTTTTGGTCAAACAAGGATCAAATCCTCTTCGACTCCCCTATTGTACGTTCTACTGTGTTTCTAGTTTTTATGTTAGCTTTATTGTAATTTTCTTTGGAAATATTGCCAGGTTGTGATACTGTGAGATTTGAAAATCTCGATCACTTTTCTAGTGTTATTCGTTCTCTGTAGGTCTCTTTCAAGGATATAATCATCAAATTCTTTTTCGCTACTGCAGTCCATCGCAAGTTAACGGATCAAATCAAGAAAATCACACGAATTTACAAACCTAACTTACGTGGTCTGTAAAACCCGGTGCTAGATTGACGTTTGTGTTGTTTTGTCACACTATGCGTTGCGTAAAATAGCTCGCGAGCTCCTTTTGCTGTGCGTTCATTTTCCTAAATGCATACTGTCATTCGTCCCTTAAGTGTTGTTTAAGAATAAGTTTGACGGACCCTGTGCGTTCGAGAATACTATGCGTCCTCGGGTTGAGTGTTTGGGCATGACAGCCTACGCACTGCGTAGGCCAAGGGGCGCTGTGATTGGCTAATATTGAGGTACAACTTTACATCAGTTGGCTGTCAGATAAACAAAGCTGAACAAGGCCAAAGAAAACGATAAAACAACCGACACTATGCGTTCGGGAGCACTATGCGTCCTCTAAGTATTGTTTGTGAATACGGGTGTTAGTCTATTTTAGACTTAAAAACAGATCAGAAAAACGTGAGCATTTCCTTTAGAATATAAAAAAAAAACAATAAAGTGACATGAAGTTGCAGGTTGATTTAAAGATCTCATCCTTAATGTTATTGAAGTCAGGCAATATCAAAAACATAGACATAGAGAATATACTGAGCGTTAAGCTGCCAAATGACCACGGACAACAACATCGAGCGGCAAAACCAAGAAAAGACCGACCTCCAGAAGGGGCAGGTAATGGCCGCGTAGTCGCTTTGTCTCTTTCTATAATGTGGTAAATTTTATAAGGGTGTTGCTCATTCGTCTCCATGTCTATGTTAAAACTCAGTCATTGATCAATTTGTCTGTCAATCAATATGGTCATGACTGACTTAGGTCAGAAAGCCCAAGATCGAGGTAGATGTAAAACAATGCTGACGTCAGAGTAAAATATCTTTCAAACAAAATATTTATATTAAAAAATTTAACGAATCTCCAAGACATTCATAAAAGCTATGTCAAGAAGACTTCAAGAACACATTTCCTAACTGTGAGTATTTAAGTAATCTGAAATTTATCATCATATATTTTAGATGTATTTAGAATATAATATCTATTAATATTATAATCATGGTCAAGGGAAAAGTACTGAACTAAAATAATTGGCAACACAGTTTTCTTATAAAATAAGGCAAATGGCACACTGATAAGTTCTATACTCGTAATTCCCTAACCCATTAAAACGCATTTGAGTGCAAAAAGTCACCAAACAATAAAATTATATTAGGCCAGTAATAGTTTAAAATATATATTAAAAAATCAACAGTGACCGCAAAAAACTATAACAAAATTTGTGCAAAACAAAAACATGGGTAAACATAAACGAGAATAAATTAGTTGCGGATTAACAATTAAGTACTTGTCCAATTAGGCCAAGTTCCCGTAGGAGTGACGAATGAACACGACTTACCACTGTTGTTGGTAAAGATTATTCTGTATGGCAACACTGTATCATTATTGTATTCGAATTTACTGCCAATACACCAATTTATTTACAACTCCATATGTTGTAGCCGTAAGAGCTAAAATAATTTAGTCTATATGAGGTAGGAAATGACATTTTTTGTTTTGCTGCATGATATTATGCAAGTGAAAAAAAGAATTAAGTATTGCCATTTCGAGGCCCTTATAAACAAAGATATTATATTGTATTGAATATTGGCAATTAAAACGTATGGGCATTTTATGGCAACATTGTATGATTGTTATCATTTTTGACGATCGCGATGGTAGAAAAGGTGAGAGATACCATTTGGTAAGTTTATATTATATTTATCATTGTTAATACTAAAGTATACTGGAAACTACCATCTCCATTAGAGTTACCTTTACCAACATCAGTCACTTACGATCTGAGCTTAACTAATGAAAAATGGCTTCGTATTCAATAACCGACACCGAAGTATATAAACATCATCCACACAACACACGAAAACACATCCGGCACATGGAACATTCTAGAAATTGTCTCGAGTGACCACACAGTTCCGCACTTCAGTCAGTTTGAGGCACTCTGCGTCTCTGTTCCTGTAGTCATAGGGTGCGTTGGAGGCTATACTCTCTGAGGGGCTGTCGCAGTATGGAGTCTGCCCCTGGCAGGAGTTCTGCCTGGAATTCTGTAGGGCGTACTGGTGCATCCACAGCTGCTTCTCTTCTACTTCCTTGCTGACCACCACAAATAGCTCCTTCTCTTTGCTGTCCAGCTGCTCTTTTAAATATGCTATGAGGTCACTGCACTGAAAATAAATGAGGTGGTCTGCTGTAGGTGGTGTGTCTACCAGTGTGTTTCTCACAGTTTTAGTTTTGCTGTGCAAAGTAACTGTAGCTTTTCTAAGAAAGAAATTAATTCAGTTTCTGTGGTTCAGTAAGAGTAAGTTTCACAAACAAGATTCAAAACTAGATTTTTTTAACATTGAGATATTGAAAATACTGCGTGAAAAAGCCTTACGATTTTAAGCTGTCGATTCTATTTGAGGGTATTTCGAAAAATATATTTTGTACTAGTAATTTGGCGCGAGTTGTCATCACATACGCAACTAAATTATTAAACAATGTAACGACTTTTGCTGGTGTTCAGAAACCATAAAAATTAAACCAGTTTATTAAATCTTATTTATGTCACACATTTTCAAACCCATTTCTTTCTATTTCCTATGATGTATGAATAATATATTTCTTATATTGTCTATTTTAATACATGCTAGAGTATGGTAATGTCTCTATTCTAAGTTGGTATTTATACTTACTCTTCCAATCAACTGTGGAGCATCCAGTTTGGAGTCGAGGTTGTAGAAGTTGCCCTGTATCTGTCGGATGGTGATCCAGTGTCGACGGCGCAGCGGCAGCATCACGAAGCCAAGCTTGTAGTCAGACGGAACGTTCAGGATGAACCCGCATATATTCGACAGGTCCAGGCATCCGGGGTCTCTGTAATAACATGGATTATGTAGCTAATAAATATAATTGTTTATGCCAGGAGCTCGTGACAAAGTATTATCCTGAAATAAAAAAGAAGAAAAGTGGGTTTAAATATAGTATGACACTCAAGGCTAATGCACATTTTAATTTCTAAAATCATATAAAGAATCACGACAATAGTACTACATTGTTGTTCTAGACTAGTTCAATGTTTTAACTTTATATGTATGAACAATACAATTGTACATATATTAGGTACAATAGCTGTGTTCTACACGTGTAAACACAGCCGTGACTAATAATACGAGTAATACGACTGATGGGAAACACGTTATTGAGGCTGAAAACGCATTGATAAGGTGACTGCGACGTGACAAAACAGGTGACTGCACTAAGCGGCGCGCGGCGGTGAGCAAGCAAATAGATGGTAGGTCTCTCGTACGCTAGAAACTGGCTGGTTAGAGTCTGCCGCAATGTTTATTTCTACTGCCGCAACATTGTACAAGCTCTGTTTTATTCTGGTTTGAACTTTGAAGGACATTATAGCAATAGTAATTAATAGGCATTATGGGATAGAATGTCTAATGTAAAGGTGACAAGCTCAGTGCAATGAATTGCAATGATTTGTTCGAAGTTCGGGTACTTTTGCTACTGTCAATACGTAATTGAAAATCTATATATTATATGCTTTTGCCCGCGACTCTACCCGCGTTAAAAAGTTTTTCCGGGATAAAAGTCCCACTTTATATTTTCTCGAAACAAAAAGTAACCAATCTCCTTTCTCAGGCTCTAGACTATTTGTGTACCAAATTTCATTTAAATCGGTAAAGTAGTTATGGAATGAAAGCACGACAGACAGAGTTACTTTCGCATTATAAAGCGATAGTAACTCCGATAAAAGCGAAAGGTCACTCATCACGAAATCTCAGAAACTACAAGTGTTAGGTCTCAAATTTAGATAGAGGTTCCTTTTAGGATGTAGGTGCTCACTAAGACGGGATTTTCAGAAATTCAAGCCCTAAGGGGGTAAAAAGGGATGGCAAAGTTTGTACGCGATAAACTCTAAAACCACCGAACGGATTTCGATGAAAGTTGGTATGGAGATAGTTCGAGACCCTGGGAAGGTTTTAGGCTACCTTTTATTCCGGGAAAATGTATTAGAGGACTTTTATCCAGGAAAAACTCTTTCGTGCGGGCGAAGCCGCGGTCAAAATAATAATATAAATGCGAAATTATGTGAAAATGTTTGTAAGTTTGCTAGAAGTTAAAATAGAAACAGCTGAACATTGGCATGAAATGGTTGTGATGAAATTTGGCACCTGGGGAGATCATGTCCTGGATTAACACATAGGCGTTTTGTCCCAGTTTAGTGGACTTTTGTAGCGGGAAAGGTTTTTCACGCGGGCGCTGCCACGAGCAACACCTAGTGTAGAATAATGCACAAAAAAAAAGATAGGCAACTACCCTATTACAGGGAATTATAAAACTTATATTATTGTAACTCTTAAGTCCCATTTGCTCAATCCAAAGATCCAAACTAGTTTATTCTGATATCCCTGTCCAAAAACTGTAACATGACCATATTTTATAAAATAAATTTCAAGAATACAAGTTAACACTCACTTTCTCTTATCGAACCAGACAGCCTCGCATCCTTTCTTCTGCAGGGCGGCCATGATGACGTTGATGTCATAGTTGCCCAGCCCCAGCATGGAGCGGTGCGGGTTGATCCACACATTTGGAGATAGTCTACTGCATATTGCATCTAGCTCAGACTTCGAAAACGTTCCACGGGTCTGAAATAAATTACAATATTTAAGAAATATAAAAGAAATTGTAAAAATTTCAATGGAGAAAATGGTTGGAAACTTGCACAAGCCTGGGACCCGGTAATACATCTAATTAAATTGGGCCCCAAAAGACCTGCTGCCAGACCACAAGACATCGTGAGCTCTTTCTGCGTAGACCGGACCGCAAACAATGACTAACATCTTAAAATTGAAGGTAGATTTGTAACACTAACTTTTCAGACCACCAACGCCTCAGTCCGCCTCGTGACCACAAAGTGCTGTAAGGCCTTCGAAACGTCAGGAGAAAAAATAAAAAATAAAACCATGGTAAAATCTGTTATAATAGTTTAATTTCAAAGTCTAACATTCACACAAACATAAGGAATCATTAAACAGGTTTGAACAAGAAATTATGTAAAAAGAAGATTCTATTTGTTGGCATTTAATTTTTATTAAAAGTGGTATTATTTTATTGAAACAGTGCCTTGAGAGTAGTCTAGTATCACTACAATTATTATAAAATACAGGGTAGTATTGTTATTCTGCTTGGAGTTATTTTACAATTTAGAAAAGTATAAAAACTCATTGCAATTTCAGATCATATTTTGTAGTCACAATAAAAACAAAATCAATTATTTCGTAAGTAATTGTTGTAGTCAGTAGAAAACTGTAATTGCACATGATTTGAGCAGGTAAATAAATAAGAAAATGGCATTGAGCATCAACCTTGGTGTTGATTTAAGAAACATCTCATTTGTAATTGTAAATAGCCAACTACAAACACTATTTAATTGTCAAGGTCATAGATATCATACTACTATAGGAAGTTGATAAAGAATTTTATTAATTAAATCTTATTAAAATAAGAAATTTTAAGTAACATGTATTTAAAATCATTTTTATATAAAAATGGGTAATAATAAAAGTACAAGAGTTTTATAGATAACGAGAACTAATGAATTTCATTAAGAATTTAATTTGTTTATTAACTACTGGAAGTTACAAACTAATTTGCTTAGTTGAATATTTTAGAATTTTAAACGCCATGAGGAAGTTTTTCAAGCGGTAGTTTTGCACAAAATAATTGCGGTTTCATTCAACATCATAATAAGGAAATAATCAGCATAACAAACAAACTCGGACGGTGGCCGCGCTAACAACGCTAAGTAACCTTCACGGGTATTAACGTTTGCGTGCTGTACAGATATCGTAATTCGTAGTATATCACATTTACCTGGAATAAATTATTAAGTGCGTGTAAAGCGCATAGTTCTTTTACTTGTTTTTCATGATAAATCGTCGGCTTCGAATTCATTTCGTTCATCTTTCATGTGAAGATTCCATGAAACAAATGCACATTTCACATTACACTTTTATTCACACATGTTATGTTGCAGCTTAAATTAAATTTTCCATGACTATTTATCACAATAAATCAATTTTATTTAATATTTTTTATTGGTGTAAATCTAAAAACAACTTGACAATTTTGTGTCACATTTGACAATTGACATATTTTTTTTAGTTCTCTCGTTTTATCAACGCAGAACAAGGAAAGTAAACATACAACCTAAGATTTTAGATGAAGTATTTCATTGTTGTATTTGCAAATATAAATAAAATACTCATTTTTAAGAGCCTCAAGATCAAGGAAAATTTAACTTTAATATAATATTCTGCAACGTAAGACCAACATGAAACTGTATTTAATCTGGCATATTTAGTGTTTATTTAGCATTTCCAATACAATTTTGTCAATTTATTGAAATAAAACAGTACAGTAGATGGAGGTAAGCTTATTTAGATAAAGCTGCAATTACTGAATGTGTAATTATTCAGTCTTTATATACATTTAAATCAATCTGTATATTGCTTATGGCTGTGTGTTTGTGCTTCCTTTACATAAAAATATTTTTGCTCTAGGATTACCACACAGAATAAATAAAGCACCATTTACCATAGACAACAGTAATACATTTCACATTGAAACGTCCTTGGACGTGAGAAGAAACAGCGGACTAGGCAGTGTAGCAAGCTTAGGGGTTTTGCCCCCAAATTTAGGGGGGGGGGGGGGAATAATGGATAGGGGGATTTTTAGGGGTTTTAAAATTTCGTTAAATGACAATAAAATAATATGTAAGTTATCGGGTATATATATTATTTATTTTTATAAAGGTGAATACAATACATGTCGGGAACTAATAGTAACGAAAGAACATACAAGAATCGCTATTCGTACTACATCGACAGTATCGCGGCGACCCCACGGATCACGCCGCGCGCGCGTCCACCTCTAAATACAGCCGGCTCGGCACTGGGGAAGCGTAGGGCGCCGCCGCGGACGCAGTCCGTAAGCTCGGTACGGTGCAGGAGCTAGCGGAGCAGGCGAGTATGGTGCGGGAGCAACTCGCTCTGAAATATCACGCGCTATAAAGTATAATATTTTCCTATGACTTTCGATATTGGAAAATGCATATATAAATGTTTAAATATGTACACTATACTTTCTAGTGTATAATCTGCATTCTGTCTCTATATACACCTGCTCAGCTCTGACCACAGATTACTTAGAGAAGCTGCGCTTCCTTTTTACGCCTGTTTTTGGATATGTCCTTTAAAGAAGTATGTAATTGGTAGATCCCGTAGGGTTTCGTCGGTAAAATAAATAAATCAACCCGACACCCAATGAACGTTGAAGCATTTTTTTTTGTGCTTCCACGTATTTTCTTTGTTTAGGGGGTTTTAGGGGTTTTTTTGAGTTGCCTTTAGGGGATTCAAATTTGAAATGTTGGCGACACTGGGACTAGGCTGCATGGCTGAGTGCCTTTGTCCTCTCCTTTTAAAAAGAAGACTCGAAAACGAAACAAAAAAAATACATAGACATTTGGTAACGCGGGAAAACTACATTCGAAAGTGTATCGTCGTTGTTTACAATAATTCTGCAATTATTTCACAAATATTCGAAAGTTTTATTAGTAGTATATGGCAGTGAAAATGAATGAGTTAGACGGTTTACTTCCTGAAGATACACACGAGAAACATTTGTCTGTTTTAGATAAAACAACTTTTTATCAATACAAACTCTCTCTGCACAGGTACGTTTTGAATGTTATAGTTGTTTACATCTTTTGTAGATCAGTTATTATTATTTAATGTCTTAATTTCCATGACAATATATTTACTGCAGAGAATCCAATATAACATCCCAAATCCTGCTGAAAGATGTGTGGAAAAGAAACAAAGAATTACTCGATGGCCCCGTTTTTAATCACTTATTGGGTTCGGCAAGTTCTTTGCTACAAAATGCTGATACAAGTAACACAAGAACATGGCAGAGTTCTTTAAGGTATGTGCCATGTGGGTACCAGTTAATCATTATAAATTATTTAACACTACCCATGCCTATATAAATAAACAAATATCTACTAAACTTTACAGCAAATATGATCCTGTAGCAGCATTTGAGCGCACATTGCCACCCTGCAGTTCATGTTCTACAAAGACCCAACATAAAGGTCTAAAAGAATTTCAGAAGAATGAATGCAGCTGCAATTTGGGAATAAACACCGAACATAACAAAGACCTTGACAATGTCTCTCAGTCTAGTCAAAAATCAGATGAAGGCCAGAAATCATTCAAACCAAAATTTGGACGACCAAGACAAACAAAAATGAATCGGCCATCATGTTCAACAAATGTAGTAACATCAACTCCTACAGAAGATGTTTTTGTGAAAGAAGAAGAAGAAAACAAAGCTCATAAGGCTAATGTGGCAAAACTGACATTTAAGACAGCAAAGGAAACACTGTTAGCATCTAATCCTGCAGCTAGAAGAACTCTTGGAGCCTCTAGGAAGGCCCAAGCTAAGTTTATTTCACCTATGATTGGAGCTCAGTAAGATTATTTATGATATTCCTTCATGCAGTCTAAGTCCTGTCCTTTGGCATAGCTAGTCATTTTATAGGGGGGGTCAGTGCCCTAGACTTATAAAATAAAATGACTGTGTGGTAGACAATATAAAAATTTTGTTTGTTTTAAAAAAGTATAGTAGTAGCAGGCTATCTCAAAATCCTTGGGGTGGGCACCAAGCAATTCTGGGGTGGGCAATGAACCCCCCCCCCCCCCTTTTTATACGTCTATGGTCATGACTGTTGTTGCCATCAAATAGAATTTAAAACCCTTGGCATTCAAGAGAAATAAAAGGGTCTCTCCAGAGTCCAGACAAATATTTTTTTTTTAATAATAATTTAAAACAATGTTTTAAAAGACATGTCTTTGTGAAACAACACTAGGATAGCATAATGTAACAAATTTCAAGGTCTGGAAAACAGTATTGTTTTACTGATGAAATATCTTAGAATGCCTGTGTAAAATGCAATGAATTATTTGTAATTTTAAGTTATACTGATATTTTTCTATCATTGCAGGGAGAAGCAGGAGGAAGTCGAGAATGAGATTACGGATGAGAGGCTGAAACACATTGATCCTAAAATGATTGAATTAATTGAAAGCGAGATTATTGATAAAGGAACACCCATATGTATGTAAATCTTTTATGGGAGACGCTATCTAAGAAAGTGACAGTGATACTTGATATAAATAGATTATTTATAAATCTTCTGATCTAAATTATTAAAATCTTGTAAGAATTATGATATTTTTGCCATATTATCGGAGGGCATCTCGTGCATGTTTGTACTTTATTGTTTGTTATAACCCTCTTTGTTGTTTGTTAGTCTTTTGTTTCTGCATTGTCTGGTCATCGGCTTAGTTTATTTTTTATGTATGTAGAGTGTGGCGGTCACTTGACTTTAGCAAAATTGTTCCAAAAGAGTGCCAGTTAGGGGGAAAAATTATACTGTTATAGTTTGCAACCGAGAGCTAAGAAAACCCATAGCACATAGAATGGTTTAATTTGGATAAATTGCTCTATTTTTTTTTTAATTGAAGGCCTGGCCAAGATTCCTCATTGCGCCTGATGCACTTAATATTATCCTATAATTACTTTTAATCAAACAAATTCTGCCAGGTTGGGAAGACATAGCAGGCCTTCAGCTGGCCAAATCGGTGATCCAGGAGGCAGTGGTGTGGCCCCTCCTCAGACCAGACATATTCACCGGTCTGAGACGACCACCCAAAGGCATACTGCTGTTTGGACCACCTGGAACTGGCAAGACCTTGATTGGTAATTCACTTACAATGTGTAAAAATAAATTTTATTCCATAAATAATATATTGATGAGATTAGAGAGGTATGAGGTATGAGCAAAATAATAACGCATTTGAAATGTTCATAAAAAAACATTAGTTTACCTACATAATTTACAATTTTATTTAGAATTGTGCAATCTATTGCTTCTTACGAACATAATATATTCCAACTAGCTTTTGCTCGCGACTTTGCCCGGTTGAAAGAGTTTTTACAGGATAAAGGTCAGTTTTCAGCAATTTGCTTTATTACTTAACAGGCAAGTGTGTAGCGGCGCAGTGTAACGCAACATTCTTCAGCATATCGGCATCGTCGCTAACATCCAAGTGGATAGGAGACGGCGAGAAGATGGTGCGCGCACTGTTCGCAGTCGCCAGGTGTCATCAGCCGGCGGTCAGTAATCTGGGAAGTCTAACTGTTGGGTGTAGCCAGGGCCAGATTTAGAGCGCTATAGGTGGCTCTTGTCCCCTATGTGTATATCGGGATTGTTAAATCAGTCTTATAAACACAGAACACTCAATGAACTTTATTAAAATTAGTAGTCTGTAGTATTAGAAAGTAATAAGAAATCAAATCGCAATGTATTATAGTTTGTATGAACCTATTTAAGCCATGTTTAGGCTAGCAAGTTCTTGCAGGAATACATTGCGCACGAACTTTCAGGCGCGTTTACACTAGCGGAAATATTTTAATAAGTCTATACAAATGCGACTAGCCGCAAGCCCTGCAAGCTCCATAATTTGCAGAAGTCAGCTTGCCGTGAATGTTTGTACAGTAAAATAGCTTGCGAAAGATAACTTCTGCAAGTTTACTTGCTAATCTAAACGCCGCGCTGCTTTTTGTTAATGTGAAATGCAGTCCTAAGTCCCAGATAAACAATGGTCAGCGAGAACATTATAGCTCTCAATATTCACCAGAATTTTGCCAGAAGATAATAAATCTTCTTCACATTCCGCCAAATGATAAATCTGTAATTACAGGTGATATTTATAGACGAGATAGACTCTCTGCTCACCCAACGGAGCGATACGGAACACGAAGCTACGAGACGTATCAAAACTGAGTTTTTGGTGCAATTTGATGGCGCTTCTACTGGTAAATAAACGATAAACCCTTACTGATTTTGAAACTTATTATAAGGTAGTAATAATAATGCCATCTTTCCAGCGGAGGAAGACCGTATCCTTATAGTAGGTGCGACAAACAGGCCTCAAGAATTGGACGAGGCAGCTAGGAGGCGTCTTGTTAAACGATTATACATCCCACTGCCTGATGTCGATGTATGTAATCTTTGTTTTCATCAATTTTACTCAAAGTATTTTGCAACAAGCTTAGTGGCTCAAAGCATCAGATTATTTCCATTTTACAAATATCAACTGAATGTGAATATACCTAAAGTTAAATTTCTCCTTCAACCTTGACTCCAATATATAAAATGACTGTCAACAGGCTCGTAAGCAAATAATAACAAATCTGCTAAAGAATGAGACGAACGAGCTGGATTCTCGCAACATCGGTGAGATAGCCGCCCTTACTGACGGATACTCCGGCGCCGATATGAAGTCCTTGTGTTCAGAGGCGGCTATGGGGCCGATACGCTCTGTGCCGCTGTCGCAGATCGTCAGCATCGATCGGGATAAGGTGATATGTTTTAATAATTTCGACAATTTATTTCTGAGGTGTACCGAAAATTAGTTCTGTTTGCCTAACACCTGCTCGAATAACTTTTGCATTTAGTAATTCGCTAGTCGTCGAAATTAAATACGTGTTGAAAAGAATTCTTAGACTCTATGCTTTAGACAAGCTCGAAATAATCTCACGTGTGTGCTTTTTCCGGTCCTAATGATAATGTAAATATTAAATGACTTTCAGGTTCGTCCAGTTTGTGTACAAGATTTCATCAACGCCCTGCAGCGGGTTAGACCCAGTGTGTCTCAAGACGATTTGGGTCAATACGTTAAATGGAATAAAACTTATGGGCAAGGATTTTAATGAAAACATGTGTTTTTAAAATATTTATGGTTTATTATTTGCGTTTTGTAATAAAATTAAGATGTTCCACACATTCCTCTAAATAAATTGATGTCACAAATACATTTTCAATTCCCTTGCCTGTTTTCAAAAGTAATTTAAAAAGTATTTTGACACTTGACAGTCATATGTTTGTGACAGTTGAATTTTTACGTTCAGTTTGGCGCGTAAATAATCTCGAATAATCGAATCATGTAAATTTTAAGCCCTTTTTACTTCTTTATTTTTTTTTGTAAATATACGGACAGGATAAACCGTTTTTAACTCAAAATGGATTCAGAAAATAGAGTGATTGTGTTGATTGACATGGACTGTTTTTATTGCCAAGTGGAAGAAAAATTAAACCCTGAATTAAAAGGAAAACCTATAGCAGTTGTACAGTATAACCCATGGAAGGGTGGAGGGTAAATAAAGTTTTATTTTAGATAACGCATTGATATCTAACTTATATTTTGTTTGACGCAATTGCACACAAGTAGACAAATAATAAGTAAGAAGCCAGTAAGTATTATATATAAAAGTACTATGTTGCAGAATTATAGCAGTAAATTATGTGGCAAGAGCAATGGGAGTCACGAGGCACATGAGAGGTGATGAGGCCAAGGAAAAATGTCCAGAGATACAACTGCCGTCTGTGCCTTGTCAGCGGGGGAAAGCAGATATTACTAAGTAAAATTTAAAATATATTGATCGTTCTTTCCATCTTATAAATGATCTTCTGAATAAACAAACACAAAAATATCTCAACTTGTATTTGTCAAGTATAAAAAAAGTGTATATTTCAATTCAGAATAATTTGCATTGTAGATCTGTTCCGTGGTTTCTGCATTTACTTCCAACAAATATTCAAACAATTAATGAGATACCTTTGCTTAAGTTTCATAACTGATAAATAATCTGTATTCCAGATACAGGGATGCTGGTAAGGAAGTGGCCAAAGTCCTTCAGAAGTTCACATCCCTGTTAGAGAGGGCATCGATTGATGAAGCATATTTAGACATTACTGCTCCAGTTAGTATCAATATCCAATAAATTTAGACTAGTATTATAAAAAGAAATAGTTTATAAGTTTCAATTGTATTAGACTTGCAGAGTTTGTTTCTATTACTATAATAAAAATCTGCCAAATATATAGACAGGTGCAAAGTAAAAAGAGTTATCGGCTCTTTTGCACATAAATCTTTTAACTTAGCACCCATCAATATGATAGTTTCAATCTTGCTAATAGAGGTAATATATTCAAAATAGTAACTAAAGATTTTTTATCCTACCTTCATACTTACTTACTTATACTCACGCCTTTTATCCTCGAAGGGGTAGGCAGAGGCGCAACTTAATGCACCCACTTTTCGCCATTCTTATTCCGTCCCATGAAGTGATAGGGCGCCCCCTATCGTCATATCGGGCACAAATTCCAGACTCTGGGCTGATACTGAATAGAAAAACCCATTATCACTGCCCGACCAGGGGATCGAACCCGAGACCTCGGCATTGCAGTCCTACCTTCATATCTACTTTCAAACATATCTAGATAAAAGCTTACAAGAAAATATCTAGTTGTTAATATTTTCAGGTGCAAGACAGACTTAAAACACTAAACATAAACACAGTCACCTCAAGCTTGATTCCCAACACATACGCCCTGGGCTATGATTGTGTGGAGGAGTTCCTAGCTGATGTGCACACTTGTGGAGCCGAGTCCATTGATTTTGATTATGAACATGCACAACAACTCCTTGTCGGAGCTGTTATTGTGAGTGAGATAAGGGCTGCGGTGTATAATGAGACTGGTAATTAATTGCCCGATTTATTTCTATATTAATAGATAAGTTACAAATTACAATGATATTTATTTTGACTGCCTCGGTGGCGTAGTTGTATTACGGTACGACTGCAAGGCTGAGGTCTTGGGTTCGATCCCCGGGTCGGGCAGTGATATTGGATTTTTCTATTCAGTATCAGCCCGGAGTCTGGAATTTGTGCCCGATATGGCGATAGGCTCGCCCCCTATCACATCATGGGACGGAATACGCTTGGCGAAAAGTGGGTGCACTAGTTGCGCCTCTGCCTACCTCTTCGGGGATAAAAGGCGTGAGCATGCGTATGCGTATTTATTACCAGAGGGATAAGCAGTGATGCATGTGTACCCACAGTTTAAAAAGCTTGTAGGTAGGTGATAAACATTCTCCATTCTTACTCCAGAAAATAAAATGTTATTATAAATTAACGAGTGTGGATGGAAGGGCCGGCAGGGATCGACCGCACCGAACTTTCGAATGTCAGATATCTGACATTCTTAGTAAGGGCCAGGTCAAAAGTACCCTGAACCGGCGGGAGTGCATGAAAAGCTTGATGAAGGTAGAGGAAGCGAAAGTGGTTTGCCAGAATCGAGCAAAGTGGCAATCCATGGTCTCTGCCTACCCCTATGGGATAGAGGCGTGATACTATGTATGTATGTATGTATAAATTAACCCATTCTGAAAAAAAATATATATACTTAAAATTACAAATAAGCATTCCTGTTGAGTTTCTTTGTAATGTCTTATAGAAGTGAAATGCTCATACGTAATTTACACCAGACATTTAATCAGTATCTATTCATTTGCTCTTCCATTGACTTATAGAAATGCCTTTTTTCAGGTTACAGGTGTTCAGCTGGAATAGCTCATAATAAAATTCTGGCAAAACTTGTCTGTGGAATGAACAAGCCAAATAAGCAAACAATATTACCAAAACATTCTATCAATATACTTTACAGGTACATATATTTTGGTGTTTATAAAAATTCATAGTTCTAAATTGGAATTTGTGCCCGATATGGCAATAGGCTCGCCCCCTATCACATCATGGGACGGAATACGCGCGACGAGGGGTGGGTGCATTGGTTGCGCCACTGCCTACCCCTTCGGGGATAAAGGGCGTGAGTGTGTGTGTCATAGTTCTAAAGTTTCATTATTCCTTCGAACCTTTCAGTACACTGTCAGTGAAAAAAGTGAAGCATCTGGGTGGTAAATTCGGGGATATCGTTTGTGACACTTTGAAAATCAAGACCATGGCTGAACTTCAAAAATTTACAGAAAGAGAGCTGCAAGCGAAATTTGAGGAGAAAAATGGGTAAATATTTCTTTTTCACAAGTCAGCATAATAATCATATTTACGTCCTTGTATTTTAAAAATGATAGGTTAATCTTATTTTATATTATCTTGTGATAATCAGCAACAGTTCTGCTTAAAGATTTAATTATCATAATATATAAAAAAATTCAGTCTATCATTCATGTTTTTTTAGTACATGGTTGTACAACATAGCGCGAGGCACCGACCTAGAACCAGTGCAAGCCAGATTCAACCCAAAAAGCATTGGATGTTGCAAACAATTAAGAGGCAAATCTGCCGTCAATGACTTGGATAGCTTGAAGAAATGGCTCAAAGATTTAGGGGACGAAATAGAAGATCGGTTAGAGAAAGACGCGTTAGAAAATAACAGGGCACCAAAACAAATGGTTGTCAGTTATTCTGTACAACTTGCAGATGGCAGGGATACAAGCAGTTCAAGATCATACAATTTTATGAATGACGATGAGCTGTGTGGAGAGTTGTTAGCTAATAAAGCTTTGGAGTTACTTCTAGAAAGCTCTGAAGGATGTAAACCTAAAGGTAATATGAATTAATAAGTAGAATTCCACATACAATATACATCCAATTTTAGAACTATTGTTATTGAGGTTTTGACATAATATAACATTTATAAATGATATCTCAAATCATAGCATGTGACTAGGATACACGGCATATCCTTATTAACAAGGCAATAACTGCAATTGATCTACTTTTTAAACGATGCATTCAAAGATGTTTACATGCATAACTTAGTTTATTTTTATCTAAAAATATCGGAAGAGGATATAGATATTTTTGTACATATTTATGAACATGGTTAAAAAATAACCCAGTACTGTAATTTTTTTTTTGATCCTGTATTATCAATAAGGACAAGCGACATTATAGAACAAACTTTATTTACAGATGGAGAGGGAAACAGAAAATTGAAGGCGCCTATAAAATTTTTAGGCATTAGTGTTGGAAAATTTGAAGACAATTGTGAGGGAAAAAAAACAAAAAAGATAAACGATTACTTTGGTGCTGGAACATCAAAGGATAAGACAGTCAACAACAAAGAAAATGGGCCGGAGTCAGAAGCTGACACTAAACCAGTTGAAGGGCAAAATAAACCGAATAAAAACTGTGATAAAGATTACATACTAAAGAAATTCTTCCAAACGGATACCACTACTAAAGAAAACACTAAATATGTGGAGCCACCAGATAAGTCCGTGAAGAGTGATGTAGTACTTGAATCAAGCCTATACAAACAGGAATCATTTTTTGCTAAAATGCTTCATGTCAAAATGAAGCAACATGACCAGCATCTAGGCTATAATGAAAATAAAACGCCAGCAAAACCAACAACACCAGTTTGTGATGTAATTCAACATGGAGAAGATAGCAATGATACGGATTACTCAAGTTCTACAATTAATAATGAAATAAATAAAAGCATAGCACTCTTCGAAGACGATCCACAAGACGACATAAGGGTAAAAAGTATAAGCAGTGTTAGAGAATTACTTAAAACTAAAGTAGAAATTGATAAGGTACCTGAAAATGATGATGGCGATTTAGAAGATCACGCAAATGTAGAAGACAATACTGAAATTAACGGTTGTGCAAGTGTGGAAGACAAAATGGAATGTTACGATTGCCCAGAATGTGGTAAGACAGTGGCCACTGATCAATTTGAAACACATTCAGATTACCACCTCGCATTGAAGCTAAGAGATGAAGACCGACAACAAATGCGTAAAGATAAAGTGAAAGTTAATCCTATCCCAGCAATGCCTGCAGAAGACAAAAGAAAAAAAAAGAAATCTGACGAATCTGCAAATAAACAAGATACTAAATCGCTAGCTAACTTTTTCGTGAAACTGAATGACAATATAGTGACTGAGATGTGCTCTGAATGCGGAAAGAAGATACCTGTAGAAACATTTGCAGAACACTTGGATTTCCATGAAGCACAAAGATTAAATAGGCAGTTAAATAAAAAAGCAACTCCGTTATTTATAACAAGTAGTGCTAAACGGAAGAAAAAATCTGAATCTCCAGTAAAGAAGACTAAAGTACCTTGTAAATCTATTGACTCGTTTTTTAAATAACTATGTTACTGTAAATCAAGCAAGCCATAAGAGTTAAATGGATTCTGTTACCATGCATTAAAGAATCGTAATTTTCTAGACGATTTTTATACTCTTCTCTTAGGTCTCTCATTATGTAAGAGGCCGTCTGGGTGGGTACCACCGCAATGTCTATTTCTACCGCCAAGCAACAGTGTGCATGCACTGTTGTGTTTCTGTTTGAAGGACATTGTAGCCAGTATAACTACTTAATGAGAACAGAATGAGACTTAACATCTTATGTCTCAGGATGAGGAGCGCAGTGGAATGCCACACAGTACTTTGTAACTCAAGGTGCTGGATGGTGTTGCTACTGTTTATGGGTGGTCGTATCGCTTACCATCAGGCGAACGGCATGCTCGTCTCGTCATTCAATGCAATAAAAAAAAAGTCTCGTCGGCGAGGACTTTGTTTTATAATATTATGTGGGGATAGACATTGGGATAAGAGCTCATAGCACGAACACTCGACCGCGGGGTACGCGGGTGCAAGAATGGACTAACCCAATAAGTCTTTCTTGATCTAGCGACAATATTTTCCAGTCTTATAAATGAAAATTTTGGGATGTTTGAAAGCAATGTAATTGATTGTAATAATCCATGAATCTGCTTTCTATTTAAATATTCTTAAAGAAAACATTACAGGGTTTGTATGCAAAGCATAATTATTATGCTTAAGCTTTTGAGAGTCCATGAGCAGAAATGTTCGTTTTCCGAATAGACTGACGTGTTAGATGGACTATAATTTTGTTTTTTTGAATACAATGGTGCGTTCATCTGCACATTGTAAAAAATATGCCGTAAAAAATAAAACACGAGTTCAAAACTACAACCCAAAAATAATTTAACTTTATACACATATATTTGGTGTTTGTGCCTACGTACATATGAGTCAAATACAGAACCTCTTTTTGAAGTCTGTTAATAAAAGGAGGAAAATGTCTGAATGAATAAAGTGTATGTTAATTATATAATGTATCATACCATACCAGCCGTGTATTATATACTGCTGACTGCTGCGCACGGGCCTCCTCTACAACTGAGAGGGTTAAGGCTGTAGATCACCACACTGGTCTAGTGCGGATTGGCAGACTTCACATACCTTCGAAATTCAGAGAACTTCTCAGGTATGCAGGTTTCCTCACGAGGTTTTTCCTTCACCGTTAAAGCGACCGATAATTCACAAATACACACAACTTTTTAGAGGTCTACCCTTGGGTTTTGAACCTGCGGACATTTATCTCTGCAGTCCGTTCCACTCCCAAATAGGCTATCGCCGCTATACTAACTGCTCATATAATTTATACACTTCAATTCATTTGTAAAGAAATAAAAAGCCAATACAGATGTTTTGGAGTGTATTATAGTTTACAAAATTTATGCATTGTGGATTTCGACTTGAATCTTCCTCCAGGTGTCAAGGGGTCCGTGCTCTGGGCGGTACTTGACGTTGCAGCCATCGTTGGCCAGCCTGCCATCGTCACGCAGCTTCTCAAACTCCTCACGCTCGTACTTGGTGAAGCCCCACTTCTTGGAGACATAGATCTGGAATAACAGCCATGGTTTAATTATTACATGTTTACTAGCAAGAAAAATAAATAAGCCACACTTCTATTATCTATACACAAGTACTTGAACAAAAAACGCTGCTTTAATCAAGATTTTTAAGCACATCATACAGCAGCATTAATACATCTTTCCATAGAAATCATTAGGAGCCCACACACAAAAGTTATGTATATATTTTTCAATCTGCATATCACACCTTTAGAACGAAAACGACACAATTCAAAAAAATCGAAAATTAAGTTATCGGCATAAAATGACAAAATTGGTATATTTTTTATTAAATTATAATAAAAAGGGACCGATATAACAGTTTTGTCCTGTTCCCGCTCGAATATGGCTGACTTTGAACTATTGTTTTATTGAGAACTTCGTTTCATAATTTCGATCATTTTGAATTGTACCGTTTTCGTTCTATAGGTGCGAAATATCTTAAGATACGAAAATATACACTTAAATCTATATAGAGCCCAGCATTTAATCAACAATTATATGCATTAAAGCTGCCATGTGTGATGCGCGAACCTTTATGTATTATGATGTAGAGCCTTATAAGACCAAATAGCGTATGCTTATCGTACAATGACACATGGAATTGAATGGGGTAGATTCTTCCCAAATTGTACAACACATCCCCATAAAACGTTTATTTTAGATATATGTTACATTCCAGCGTTGTAGAACTCATTAGTGTTGAAGTGTAACACAAAATCAATAGTAGAAGAAAGTTTAAAAGACATTGTGAATTTAAACTCCAACCGAAATGGTCATATGTGCTGCAGAATGCAGATATCTTATACAAGCACCTATTGACTATTCAGGATTAATAGAGTATACTCATAAACAAGAATGTCAAAATAGAAAAGATGCTTGGCAATCCTAATGAGTTCATGTTTATTGATAAATATTTTGCTATATCTTGCCTGGTGGCTATTGTGATAGTTAGTGAAAAGTCAATCTCACCTTCTGGCGACCAGGGAACTTGAACTTGGCACGACGCAGAGCCTCAATGACCTGCGCCTTCCAACGGTCGCTGGAGCGCACAGACATGATGGGCTGACCAATGCGCACGCGGGCTACGGTGCCTTGCGGCTTGCCGAACGCACCACGCATCCCAGTTTGGAGCCTGAAAATTTAAAAGGAAAATAATAATTAATTGCCATTATATTAAGGTAAATGAACTACTGTTCAAAATGAATGAGTTTCAAGATACATTTGTGATAAATATTTCTTGACTTTTCTATAAATGTATAAATTAATATCAAAGGATTTTAATTTGGAAAGGAACAAATTTGAATATGCTTCCTATGTATGTTGAGAAATGTTGCAAAAACAATTGTTTAGACTGATCCATTTATATCTGAATATACTAATTCAAAGATAACAATTCTTACACAATGATATGTAAATTGTAAACAATATTGCTGGTTTGATTTATAATTAAACCCTTTTAATCCTGATAATATGAAAAAACACTATCTCCTGATATATATAGAAATTATAGAAGACAATTACTTCAGGGTTGAATGTAATCTCTTTATTCTAAATGGGCAGATTTTGAAAATATTTCGAAATCTTTCATACTTATACTATCTTATTAATACAACATTGCACTAGGTTAGCACTCCTACCACTTGACTGACTTGCAACTAAAATATTCAATGCACATTGCTCAATTCAACTTAATTCAAGCAATAAGTGCATGAATCTGTTGTGCAGGTCTTTTGAGTCATTTTGTATTCAATTCAACTTAATTCAAGCAATAAGTGCATGAATCTGTTGTGCAGGTCTTTTGAGTCATTTTGTATTCAATTTGTTATATTTGTTAGAATGGTAATTTTTGGTTCTATTTTTCTGAATCAGTAATTGACCTCCTACAAAACAAAACAACAGAATGACTAACAAACACAGAGTAAACTAAATTTATCATATTTTTTTATATTGTGCAAGCATGACTTGTCAAAAAGTGTACACATTTGCTGGCTGTAGCATGCACAGAGAAACAAAGTACACAGCAATCAACAAGTGTTAAAAACAAAATTTGACACACTTTGGGAGTAATTAGAACATAAAAGTTTTACATGACTGAAAAGACATTAAGAATGTGCTAAGAACCTGTACCTGAATTTCATAATGACCATGAAGTAATAATTGTAATGTGTACAAACTTTCTAAAAGTTATAAAACTATTTACATAATTGGAAGTAACAAAAATTATGCTAGAACATAAACAATAATCTTTGTGTCGTGACAAATTGCGGCCTTTCCGCCACAATTATTCAAGGTTAAGTTATGAACTTCCATACAGCACATACACATGACAATTCTCAATCACTTTAGATTCTTTGCAAAATTCGTTAAACATGGTGACTCACCTATCGGCTCCGGCGCACGATAACATTTTGTTGATGCGGATCACATGGAAGGGGTGAAGCCTCATGCGGATGTGGAACTGGTCTTTACCACAGTTCTTCACCAGGTACTTGTTGCAGCAAATACGGCCGGCTTCCAGCGCCTCCGAGCTCAGCTGCTCGTACTCATCGGAAACCAAGTGGACGCATAGCGGGAAGTCCTCCACGGTCGCCTTCTTCTTACCCAAGTCGAAGATACGGATCTTCGGGTCGGGCACACCACGACAGAACCGTGACTTAGGGTACGGTTTGTTTTTACAGTACCGATAACTGGAAACAACAAATAATGTAAATATGCTCAAAAACTATAAAATATGAGAAAAGTTGTAATATTTACCATCTCGCTGGCCGGCGCCCCATTGTGATCTGAAATAAACCAAAAAACAATCTTAGTGATCGTCACTTAACGTCCGTGCACAATATCACAAGTAACTGTAGAACACTTTTGATGATTGAGATAGATTTTTATAGAAAAATATTATCAGCACCTTCACAAAGTGACACCAAACCTCGAAAAGACAGCCGGAAAGAGGTTTGACTTTGACGTGTATAAAAAATGTTGCAAGTATACAGTGTTGCCAGATGTATGGCGGTTGAAGTCGCCTCAATTCGCCGCACCGTATATGGAGAGGCAAAGGAGCAAAAAAAAAGATCCCGATTCGAATTTCTGTCATGTTTTGTACTCTCAAAGCTAAAAATATCCTCAAATCCGACAAAAACAAGGTTTATAACACAAATTTTCCAAAGTAGCTCAAATTGGCGACTGAGTGCCATTCGCGTAGCCTAAACGGCGACCAGTCGCCATTCACAATTTTTTGTCGCCCTGACACCCTCCGAGGTAGCCTAAATGGCGACAAGTCGCCTAATCTGGCACCACTGCAAGTATATAAAGTATAAACACCGTATTAAATTAAGGTCGGCTCCACATGTTGGCCCCTAATGGCACTAGAGTAGTCGAACCAATGGATCTAAAAATAGCATTGGCCCCAACGTTGGGGTGAACGTTCGCAGTTGGCCGGCGCGTTGGTTGCCACAGTCATCGAGTGCATACGTGTAGAAGATATTATAATAGTCTTTGCGTTGAATTACAATTTTATCCTCATCCATAAAATCGCCACCCGTATGTCCAAATGAAAAAATTATAGAGTTTATAGGACTTTCCCAGGCTCATCCAATAATATTGATTTCTGTATCGGACTCCTCACGTTTACTCTGATAGGACAGAACTAGTGTAATAGCCTACGTGTGGACACCTCACGAAATTAATCAACCAACTTCGGCACGAGCTTTGGGACCAACGCACAGTGGGCCGAAAAGGCAATTTTAGTGACTTAGGAAATATTTTTTTTTTTTCATTTTTTTTTATGCTGTTCGTTAGATACTATTAACCCTTATAATATTCATTCTTAGTCATTTTTTGTTAAACCTTATAAAATAAAATAAAATACTTTATTCATCACGCAGGCGAACATAGTTGCACTTATGATAAGTCAAGATACATAAAATTGATTATATTAATAATTATTATTAATACCAATGGTCACTTATATAACTACTGACATTTTTATTGGGAGTAAATCTATGATGAGAAATAAACAAAAACAAAAAAGCCATTTCGGACTGGCAGGAAAGGGGATATAAAAAAGAGATCATTTTATTAAAATAATGGGAGGAACGCGTCGCGATCCTCACCGGTGAGGACACTACAGGCCCTAGCCTAGCTAACCTACTAGCCTTTCACTAGCTACCTAAGCGATGACGACCCGAAGAAGAAAGACAGAAAGAAACTCCGGGCTTACTTTTTTTGTCATCAATTGTTCATTGTTTCTTTCTCTTTTTGGAACGAAGTTCCTTATTGCGCGTTGTGAAAGGGGGCTGGACGGAAAGTTGTCACTACTAGACTACCGCGGTAAAGCTATTGCATAGCATTTTTATCACAAATTTTGATTGACTAAACACAAATTCGATCTTACGCTTACCACATAAAGTAGATTTTTAAACGCGAGCAAAGCACGTTTAGTCTTGTTATTGATAAATGTCAGTAGTAGTAAAGTAGAATAAATGAACAAAATTTGAAAAAAGAATGTTACGTTCCATTCTTTTGTACTCGTGCCGTGCCAACGCTGGGAAAATAGCTTCTACGCAATGTACTTAAGGTTCATATTAGATTAGTAAGAAATGGTTTTAATGACTTTAATAAATAAAATAAATAAAAATATACTCGTTTCAAGAATTATAGCTTCTACGCATTGTATTTAAGGTTCATATTAGTAAGATAATAGAGAAAAGTGTCGTGACAACTTTCTGTCCAGCCCCCTTTCACAACGCGCAATAAGGAACTTCGTTCCAATATTTATATATATACACACTCTGTTATATAAATAAAATTTTATTACAATTCCTTCACTAATTAATCGAAAGGAACTTCGTTCCATCCGGGTGTCCCTTGACACCTCTCATTTTTGTTATTTTTTTATATATATAGTTTTGGCTAAAAAAAATATTTCTGGTTTGTGATGTATGGAACGCACTATAAAATCCTAAATTTGTGCGAAATCCTGAAATGACTAAGAATGAATAATATAAGGCTTAATAGTATCAAACGATCAGCGTCAAAAAAATATGAAAAGAACCAAATTATTTCCTAAGTCACTAAAATTGCCCTTTCGACCCACTGTGCAACGTGTGGAGCCGGTTTAAGTTTATATAGATGTCACAAAAAATCAAAACATATTATTTGGCGCTTGTATTCTCTTTCAGGATGTAATATATTTATTGGAAATATAACTAGCTAAGAAATATTTCTTTTATATTTAAAGCGGAGTTTACATTAGCAAGAAAACTTGCAGAAGTTATGTTGCACAAGCTATTTTTACCGTGTAAACAGTCACGGCAAGCTGACTTCTGCAACATTTTGAAGGTTGCAGGACTTCTGGCAAGTCGCTTGTGTAAACACCATTTGTACAACTTGCGCGAGAACTTGCAGTTTATTCTGCGTGCAGATAAAATTTTTAACTTGCTGAGCTAGTAGATTACGTTTTTTTTCATTTGTTCCGTATGAACGGGCTAAGGTCAAATACCATGCTGCCAAGTTATAAGTTTGTAGTATTACCGATATGTCTATTTTTGCCTCCAAGCAGTTGTAGGTATACATGCACTATTGTGTTCCTGTTTTAAGGACATTGTAGCCAACGTAATTAATGGTAGTTATAATACTTAAAATCTTATGACTCAGAATGACGAGCGCAGTAAAATGCCATGCAGTACTTTTTAATTCAAAATTCTGTTTCGTGTTGGTAATTTAAAGGCGATTATTTTGTTTACAATCATCATCCAAACAGTATTATATTAGATTCATAAAAATTAGGCAAAAGGATTGCGTGCCTTGTCATTCAGTTTTATGAAACAAAAAACATGGCAAGCAATAAATATTCCTCGAGTAATGTAAACAGTTTCGCAAGAACTTGCGCAAGATAACTTGGTGGACCACTTCCAAAGCGTGTTGCTAATGAAATATTGCCGCTAGTGTAAACGCTTCTGAAAGTTATTGCGCAACATATTGCTGAGAGAACTTGCTAGTCTAAACTCAGCATAAGAACAATGTTGTGATCTAAATTACCTAACGCAATATTTGCTACGTACTTCCGGTACCTGACAGCTGGTAATTTCCGAACGAAACTCGAAATCTAAAATGTCAAGTCAAATGTAACAAAACATCTCGTCGTATGATTAATTAAACATTCTTATGTGATTTAATTTAAGTGAATTTGCCTGCTTAATCCACGAAAATGGGTGCTTTAACCAGCAGGCAGCATGCTGGCGTGGAGGAGGCCGATGTTACATCGAATCACGCGTATAAATATCCACCCAGATCGGGTAAGAACGACGTTTCGACGTTCAAGTGGCCTTATTTATTTTCTTTGCGCTTATTAGTTTTAGTTACAGTATGATTATTAATTTAATATTTCTTTTAAGCGACCAAAATCAAGGCAGTTCCAGTTTTATTTCCTCATGAAATAAAATGTCAACAATTACCTACTATGTAAAATTAATAACATAAATGCGAATGTGTGGTAGTTGGTGTGTCCTTCTTTCTCGCACTAACGGAGCAATGTATAAGCATAATTATTCGTATATTGATAATATTATAATTGACCCAGAGACTGGTTTAAGCAAGTAGTCTGATAAAACTATGACTCGAGTGGGTTTTTATCCTCGATAGAAATACGCGCGAGCGAACCCGCGAGCAAAATCCAATATAATATATGTAACTTACAAATGTATTTAAAAATTGCATTGGATTCACTATCTTTACCTAAGTGTGTAATTTATATAACTTTCAATGTAAGTACAGAATATTCTATATAAATGAGAAATTATTAAAACACAAGCAATATAATCTTCTTTCCAATTTGTATATGTTTATATGGCACCATATTTTTTGAATTCAGTACATAATTTAAATTGAATAATGTTTTTGTATATTTGTTTGTTACTTAGCTTAGCTGGCAACTCAAATTAGGGACTGACCTCAATAAATATTTAATGTGCATACAAACTTAAATACTCAAATGGGAAAGATTACATTGCTTATGTTTTTTTATAAAGTTCAATTAATTTTTGGATTGTAGTGGTTTTTTTTTTTGTTAAAACGTAATTTCTTCTATTTTGTTAGGTATAAAACACAGCTAATTAAAATTTGCATCCAGTTTTGTACTGGATGCAAATTATCATTCTCATCCCATTTTATTTTGAGGAGATCCCTATTTTATCTTTGATGTTCAAGATAAAAAAAAAGTATTATTAATATGGTAGTATCTTAAACCCAACTCAAAAAAAGCTTGTAAAATCATTACAATCCTATTTGCTCTTGAGGAGTTTCCCTCTGCATCTTCAAAGTCCACAGTCCTAACTCCTATACCAAAGCCCCCTGAGGCAATTCTTGTGCGCTGGGTCTTCACACCCAATGCACGCCCATGCGCGGGGGGACATTAGTCGCGGGCCGAGGCACACAGTTCAGTGTGTATACCTCTTGGTTGTAAAACACATTGAGGCCTATAAGGGCCTGCGAACATTTCCTGGCACCATCTCTTTCCGCTCATCCCGGGAACCTTCCTCCCGTCCCCCACCTTTTCCTTCTATATTCCTCTCCCACGTCCCCTCCAGGCCCCTGCAGTCGTCAAGCCAGGGGACTCCAGTATCCCATTCGCAGGTTTCCTCCGGTGTTGACTGCAGGATCATCTATCCAAAAAAAAAAACTCCTATACCAATGAAATTAGAATGTCATTCCAAAGCTATACAAAATGCAATGCAAAGATAATCATTTACATCAGACCACATAGTAAAGAATTATTATTGAACAAACAAAAAAAAAAAATTATGTGTTAATCTATGCAAAGAAATAACAAGTAAAACATATTCAAAACAATTCAAGTCACCTATATACACCTCTACAATGATTCTGTGTTACATTGTGTTGGTAACTATATTCACGAGCCCATTTTCTTTTTTTGTCAAGCTTTGCTTGTGTGCCACTGCTGAGCAAAGGCCTCTCCTTTTTTCTTCCAATTTTCTGAAGCCCATAGGGATGTTAAGTATTTCAATATTTCAGGTAATTATTTTGGAAGCCACTTCATCATGGGTGGTGAGAGATTTGACACACCACAGCCTGAGGCATATCTATTTGGGGAGAATGCTGATCTAAACTTCTTGGGAAGTAGACCCACTCCTGTGAGCTATAAATTAATCTAAATCTTAAGAAACTTGGCCATATGCTAAAAGATATTATTGTAAAATTAGTTAATAATATCATTTATTTTCAATGTAACATTATTTTTAAGCCAGCTGTGCAGTGATAAAAAATATGTCATAAAGTAATTCATAAAACTCATACAAATATATTTGGCATATCTTGTTTGGGGACACATATTTTGAAGGAGCCAAGTAAAATAAGCATTTTTTTACAGTTCCCATACCCACCACCACAGTCAAATGAGCCAACAAAAACACTAAAGAGTCTTGTGAACATCCGCAAAGAGTCCCTGCGTTTCATTCGGTGTCCAGAACCAGTGGGCAAGCTGGCAGAGAACAAGATCAGTGATGGAGGCATTATCAAGACCTTAGAGAGCAATGGGAAAGGAACATACTATAACATAGAGTTCACATTTGACTGTGACGCAAGATGTGCAATCACTATATTTTATTTTTGTACTGAAGAAGTTACGCCTACTGGTGTTGTGTGAGTTTCAATCAATATCTATTATTGTCACATAATCACCCTATTATATATTACTAGTATAGCTCGCGCCTCCTCCCGCGTGAAAAAGTTTTCCGGGATAAAAAGTAGCCCATAGCACTCAGAAGTAATGTAGCTTCCTATAAATTTTACAATAAACTTCCCTCCGAAGTAGCCGATTTGCCCGGACACCAGTTCAAGTGTTATGTTAGGCGCGAGTTAATGTCTAGAGCGTATTATAATGTAGCGGATTACCTCGATGATAAGACGGTTTGGAGAAGTGGTCCTGCACACCATGGCCAACCCTGTTAACACTTACTAGTGATTGACTGCATAAAGTGTCTCATCTGTATCTATCTTTAATATTGACATTACAATAATTTTAACTTTTAAATCTACTGTGACTATTAGGTATATAACCTAATTACTACAATTATAAATATTCCCTCATTCATATAATTTAAATTTAGGGAAGACGACCGACCGATCATTTTGTTGCGCTTGCCTTTATAAGTTTCATTTTATTAAGAAAGTAGGAAGAGCAATACAACAAAAATAATTTTGTAAATGTAGGCGAATGCACATTGTACACCGTTATTTTATTATTTTTTTGTGTTATGTCCAGTTTTACGTATTTGTACATGCCTGTCCAGGTATTCCCTAAATCCCTTCATTTGGATTTTATCTTATTTCAACGGTGATGTGCGTGCATTAGCTTATATAACTAATCTGACTTTGTACACAGCACAAAAGAATTGAAAAAAAAAAAGAGAAAGAAACAATGAACAATTGATGACAAAAAAAGTAAGCCCGGAGTTTCTTTCTGCCTTTCTTCTTCGGGTCGTCATCGCTTAGGTAGCTAGTGAAAGGCTGGTAGGTTAGCTAGGCTAGGGCCTGTAGTGTCCTCACCGGTGAGGATCGCGACGCGTTCCTCCCATTATTTTAATAAAATGATGTCCTTTTTATATCCCCTTTCCTGCCAGCCCGAGCTGTTTTTTTTTTTTTGTTTTTGTTTATTTCTTATCATAGATTTACTCCCAATAAAAATGTCGGTAGTTATATAAGTGACCATTGGTATTTATAATAATTATTAATATAATCAATTTAATGTATCTTGACTTATCATAAGTGCAACTATGTTCGCCTACGTGATGAATAAAGTATTTTATTTATTTTTATTTTATAAGTGAAAGAATTTTCAAAATCGGTTCAGTAGTTTCTGAGATTAGCGCCTTCAACCAAACCAACAAAAAAACTCTTCAGCTTTATAATATTAGTATAGAAGTATTGATTTTGTTGACTGCCTCGTGGTGGCGTAATTTTATTGGGTACGCGTTACGACTACGATTTGCGCGCTGAGGTCCTGGATTCGAATCCCGGATCGTGGCAAAAACATTGTGACTGGGTTTTACCATCTTAAAAATTACTCAGTCATAGCTCGGAGTCAGGAAGTTGGAGGTGTGATAACCCCATGCCTCGGAAAGCACGTGAAGTCATTGGTCCTGCGCCTGATCTCTCTCCGGTCATGTTAGATTGCCATCTCACTGGACTATGAGAGTGTGTATTGCGCACACACTTGTGTACTATAATATCTCCTGCATACCTGCCTGATCTCTGTTGAGATTGACCGCCGTGGCCGAAATGGGTTAGGAGGGGATATTACTTTGGTTGATTGTATGGGCTGTAATATGTGAGTGAGATTGAATGTTTGAGAGTGATTCCTATGTAAGGCAGTATTACTGTTACCTGAGGTGTTACCAAAAATCCTGGTATTGATAATGTCTTCTCGAATCTCGACTTGCACTTATCCTAAGATGCAATAAAAGGAACATAGTTTTTTTAGCATTCATTAAAATGTCCAATAAACCAATGAGGACAATATACAGAACAATTGAAATGAAAGAGGTCAAAGACATGTCTCGCTACAATAACTTATAAAGCAACAGGATATACACTGGTTGATTATTGTAGAACAGGATTTATAGCTTCTGTGACGTAACAGCTGATGCCGGCTGTACAACGCCAGAAGGCAAGAGGTCATGGGGTCAATGTACTGAGATATTTTTGTCTGATACTAAACATTATTTTAAAGTTTAGGTAATAGAGTACTTTGCAGTAAGTATGATATATTGAGTTATAGAATGACATAGTAATTGGTTGTCACTAGTGAAACAATTATAATAATAATGCCAAGTAATCAGCAAGGGATTTGTGTACTTTAAATTGTTAAAAGATATTTTTATGGCATTTTACACCTACATCAAGACTGAATTGGTCATAATTTTGGTGACTAATCTATACTAATATTATAAGGCTGAAGAGTTTGTTTGTTTGTTTGTTTGAACGCGCTAATCTCAGGAACTACTGGACCGATTTTGAAAATTCTTTCACTAATAGGAAGAAACAAAGGAAAAACTTTTCAACGCGGGCGTCGCCGCGCGCATAATTAATAAATCCATTCGCAGCTACTATCCACGTGACGCGGCGATGACGTCACAAACGTACCACTACAAGAAAGGCGCCAACCAGCAGTTCTGTCAGATCGCGCACGTGTTCGACCCGTCCAAGTACCCCGAGGAGGACTTGTTATACAACGCTGACAGAGAGATCATACCAATAGCGATATACTGCGTGGTTGACGAGGGACAGGAAGGTGTGTCCCATTTTTTTGTACTACGTGTCGGCCGCGGATTCGCACGCATGATGAACTTTTCCCGATATAAAAAATCTCCTGCATGCCTTTTGGGGATAAAAGTTAGAAAGTAACTAATAAGCTCAACTTAATCGCTTTAGCAATCCATAGTGCTATCCGAACAATGCCAGAGCCATTTTAAAAAATCTGATTAAAACATTCATATATTTTGTACAGGAGCAAATGACCTATGTAAAAATTTACCCACATGCAAATCTGCGACATGGTATATATGTGTATCAAATTTCATTGAAATTTCTGAATTTACTTATAACAAAAACTTACATTTTTACACACTTTCTCATTCGAATTATTGGTAACAAGTAGGATATCTTTTTCTAATTTAAAGCTGAGATCAGGCAGTCTCACACTACAATAGCGGTAGTTGAGAAGCATTCAGACGGCACGTATGTCCTGAAGGCTCTGAAACAGAAGCTGTTCGTGGACGGGCTGTGCTACCTGCTGCAGGAGATATACGGTATAGAGAACAAGAACCTCGATACCAAGGTACAGAGACAGTTATAGTTTGAAGTTGGCTATTAGTAGCTTTTGTTTTTAATGTAAATTGTACTAAACATAAACAAATATCTACTCATTTATAACATAATAATTTTTCATATAATAACACGTGTATTTCTGTCTTTGTCTTGTACAGTCAGCCACAAAAGTAACTGATCAAATTCAAAATTTTCAAATCACCTTTAAACGGTTGTATGCTTATCAATAATCATTTTTTCTTCACTCAAATAAACTTTTAAGGGTTTACTTCATTTTAGATAAAGAAAGAATAGTAGTTAAAGTGTAAAGGCCTTTTGAACATGTTCAGCTACTTTTGTGGCCGACTGTACAAGAGTCATAATGTTGCATCTTTACCTGTGTATTCTGTATATCAGCCCACTTCCGATGAAGAGACAGAGGACGGAGGTTCGGAATGTGTGATTTGCATGTGCGATGTGCGAGACACTCTGATCCTGCCGTGCCGACATCTCTGCCTGTGCAACTCCTGCGCAGACTCGCTGCGCTACCAGGCCAACAACTGCCCTATATGCAGGTGAAATATCGATAGCATCGATAATAATATCTGTATTATGTAGTTAGTTTTAATGTAAGTTCTCCTGGGCACCTTAACTATTATTCATTATTACAACAATTTATTCTTAAATTTCTTCTAGGTACAAATAAAAAATAAAAAAAATAAACACTTAAATATCGAAAACAAACTAAATGTCGAAAAATACGTTTTACGTTTTCATCAGTAATATAATTATATAACACCAACAATAATGTCCCATACTATAAAACTGTTAATTTGGAATCGATTTGCAATCGATATATCGGTATTTCTTTACGTACAGGGCTCCGTTCCGCGCGCTACTCCAGATCCGAGCTCTCCAACGTCTGCCTGGCGCTGACGCTACAGCTGTGTCCGAGACCGGGGTTGACGGCGTGCCCCCAGGTTACGAGCCAGTATCGCTCATAGAAGCGCTGAACGGACCCCACGGACCAAGGGCGCTGGCCCCACCGGCGAGACCCGCACCGACAATCGCGAGTCCTGATACTGATACCGCATCACAGGTGGGAGAATTTACCTACATTATAAGTCTTGAATAATAATGATACACCTTTGCATAACTTGAGATCTATTTATATGTGAATATAAAATATAATGTTAAAATCTTGGCTGATGGTGCAAATTTTGACGTTACATCTACCTGTGCAACTAAATATAGACTAGTAATAAAATATTTAATAAAATTCTTAATATTGACAAAGATCGTAGTTTTTAAACACCTGTAGATTGAACTTTCATTTATATCACCAACCTATTATAATAATGAAAGCCACATATTAACCTTATAAAACGTTACGGTATCGTATTATATATTTTTAATATCCAGGCTGCTGAAATCCTGAACCGGTGTAACCTGGAGCGCAGTTCCTCCACCAGCCTCGGCAGCGGCAGCAGCAGGAAGATCAAAAGCGGGTCTAAGGACGACGTTAAGAGCATCCGCGACAGATCCGCCACGCAGACCATCACGCCAGAGGTACTTGAAAATGTCCATTATTGGGTAACGAGTCCTTTTGTTAAAATGTGTTTTTCTACAACCGTAATAATGTAGTGCTTAGTTTATTGTCGGTCTTTTGGCGGGAACTTGGAAGTGTCATGAGGTGCTCTTGTTTTAATTCATTATTTTGGTGATACTTAGTGTTATATTGCATAATTATGGTGGTATATTATCCAATATAGTTCTATTAAAGAGCTCAAATGAAGTGAATTGAAATAATTGTGCTAATCAAGTTTTTTTTTGTTGCCGCCAAAACTCCTCGATAAAGTCTTGGTAAGGTAGCCACTGCTTTACTTCGATATACTACAGATAATAAAATAGACAAACCAAACTTGACATTGGCAAAATGTGAACACAAATGCCATTATAAAAAAATAAAAAAAATAGTTTATTGTCAATCAGAATGTCAGTCTATCTTGAATGGCGGTAACTCAATTTCCGTGGTAGTTGCTTTTACTGATTGCAATCAGCCCTGTATTATATACTTGCCCACTGCTGAGCACGGGCCTCCTCTACTACTGAGAGGGGTTAGGCCTTATAGTCCACCACGCTGGCCTAGTGCGGGTTGGCAGACTTCACATACTCTCGAGATTCTTATGGAGAATTCTCAGGTATGTAGGTTTCCTCACGATGTTTTCCTTCACCGTTAAAGCGAACGATAATTGATAAACAATTTTACTGGTTGTCGGGTCTGAATGTCCATCTACGTATCCTGACATCCAAGACTATTGTATGGATGATACGTCAGACGAGTAACAGTTTTGTATGTGTTGTTCAGTTCCGCATGTCAGTTCTGCTGGCCCGCGAGGAGGAAGCCAACAAGCGCGCTGAAGAGAAGACAGCGGCCAACAGTCCCCTGCTCTACAACCACAAGCCGCTCAACTGCAATGACAAGATTTCTAAGGTATGACCCTAATAGTGTTGTAAATGCATACAAATGCATACTCTAAATGAGATGGTAATATGTTAAATACAAAAACATCAGACCTATAAAAATGTTGCCTGCTTTTAAAATTGCTTGGAGATGCAACTTTTATGTTGTGGAATTTTATCCAAAACTGTTTAGCCCGTTAACACTAAAGCGCAACAAATACAGTTATTTTATTAACGATAATCAATAAAATGTTGATTTGGTCACGATGGAACATATAAATAACAATTTGTTATGGAAAAAACCCTATTAAAATACCTAACTTTTTTTCTTTTTTTTTAATGGCATTTGTGTTCACATTTTGCCAATGTCAAGTTTGGTTTGTCTATTTTATTATCTGTAATATGTCGAAGTAAAGCAGTGGTTACCTTACCAAGACTTTATCGAGGAGTTTTGGCGGCAACAAAAAAAACACTTGATTAGCACAATTATTTCAATTCACTTCATTTGAGCTCTTTAATAGAACTATATTGGATAATATACCACAATAATTATGCAATATAACACTAATTATCACCAAAATAATGAATTAAAACAAAAGCACCTCATGACACTTCCAAGTTCCCGCCAAAACTCAATATCTATCTTGCTCGTAATGTTTACCGTGTGTTGTGTGTTGCGTGTTGTGTGCAGTCGTCGATGAGCCTGGAGTACCCCGGCGTGTCGGTGTGTGCGGAGGCGTCGTGCTCGGAGGACGAGGCGCGCCGCGTCGAGGACAGCGACGCCGAGCGACTCTCGCCTCTGCTGGCCCAGCTGCCCGCCACGCCTGTCGGGGTGAGTATACAGGGTGGTGCGAAACTGTGGGATCATTGCGTCTGTATAGGAGGTGTTTATAAATTATGAGTGAAAATGTAACTAAAATAAATTTCAAATCAAATCAAACTTTGTTTAATACTATGTAGAGATAAAGCTTGTCGCGAGATTTACTTGTGTAGATAATACAATAAATTTGTAACTTGATCTTGACAAAAGTAAATCTCGCGACAAGCATTTATCTCTCTCTACATAGTAGTAAACAAAAAGTTTGATTCAATTTAAAGTTAGTTTTTTCTTTTTAGAGGTATTAAATAAAAGCTTGTTTTGAAAGTTTTTTTTACTTTTAATTTTTATACCGTTATGAATGTCCCGTTAGGTGCTGACGCGCGGCTCGTCGGTGTCGTCGCTGTGCGCCCCCGTGTCGTGCGCGTCGGGCGTGTCGGGCGCGGCGCTGCGCCTCTCCGCGCCTGCGCTCGCGCACATCGACGACGCGCCCGACACCGACGCAGACGCCGCCGCCATGTGTTAGTACCATACTACTATACTAACAATCTACTATATTATCAATCTACTATACTACTATTCTACCATTTATTCGAAAATCAATGTAATTTGGATCTAAAAAAAGAATTTGGATCGATTATTCAGACTGTTTGTGCTACTGGAAACTTATCGCCAAGGCATATTAAGAACTGCCCTTAAGAACTGTTTTGATGAATATTACTAGATGTCGCAGTAATAAAGTAACGCTGTGGGAAAAATAAGACAACGTTTAAATATTAAATCCAGCTAAATAGATTTTGAAAATAAATTCTTGATAAAAAAAAACTTATTTTTGATATGCTTTGCATCTAGTAGAGGCTTGTTCCCATATCATTTTACCGGGAGCTCAAAGTACGATCGCTGGTCTAGTAAGATATCATGTCGACATCGCTTGTTCGTATAAATTTGCTTGACAGTTTTCGTGAAGATTTTAATTAAAGTGTGACGTAAGTATCAAGTTATAAGGCAGAGAATCGCCAAATAATAATTAGTAGCTTAAGTTTAATTGTAAAAATAAGTAAATAATTGTAGGTTATTTACTAATAGAAGCACCTTGTTTAATCTATATTCGATAGAGTAGCTAGGGTTGCCAACTAAGAGTACTTTACATAATTTTTGACAAAATATTATGACAAATTCCAACATCTATATAAAATAAGTAAAGTCACACTATGGTCGTCTTTAGTACTGTTTGCATGGCTCCAAGGAAATGAGATAACTCCCACAGAAATTGAATATCAAATAACAGCTTCACCGTGGCGTTTACGGTAAGATTGTCTCTACTATTCTTTAATATTCGCAAAGACATCCACATTTCCCCTTTTAAGAGTACTTATAATAACTAATTCAAGTCTCACTCTTATGTAGTTAGATTTCCATAAAAAAAGTTGGCAACCCTAAACTAGCGTTTACGCAAATACCAACCCTACTCCCGTCGCAACACGGTCGACGTTCCGTTATTGTGTAAACACGGCACGGGTGTCGCAGCGAGCGGGCGGCAGTCGCGCGCCGAGCCGGACTCGCCGCCGGCCGCCGACGACTCGGACTATTTCACGCCGGAGGACACCAACACTACCATACTGACGGTACCCAAAACCAAACGCGCCGTAAGTGGTTTCATGTTTTTACCGTGCGCGGGCTGGGTGCCGCGATGGCCATTCGTGCTTTGTTTGAAATTTCAAATGGCGTTCGAAATTGAGACTTGCAAAAAATAAATTCTATATTTAAACGTATCGATTTTTGCTCGAAGTACGCGGGAAATGTCAAAAATAACGAAAATTGTTGTATCGATTATAATAATAATTATTTCTGCCGATTGGTACTTCGACATGAATAGCTTAAATTTTTTTATCTACAAAAAAATACTCTACGTACTATATATTTTAGTACGCTTGCCATACATAAAAACAGTACATTAGAATTTATCGTATGGTTCGTGTTCGATATTTACACTCCACGGATTATTTTTATTTAAGTCTTGAACTAACATCCAAGTAGGATATTGAAACTAGATAAGTTTTGTAATACACTAAACAGGGAATAGCGCGCACCCGGTCAGCGTCGTTAGATGTCGTGTGTAGTGGTGACGTCATCATCGCCGCTTGTATGCGTTCAGTAAGTTTGTGTTGGTTTTGGTTTCGTTTTCGCGTCTCGTTTATTATTTGCACAACTATTTCATGTAATAATCTAGTACACTTTATGTTATTAATTGGCACGACTGCGGTTAGAATGAATGTTGATACGATTTATCGTATCGGTGACGTATCTGACTGATGCACAGTGACAAGGATTTTTCTGTCGGTAATAATCATCATTTTTTAGGGTTTTTTATTAGTTTCCATATAGTCTATTTAAATTAACTAAGCTATTCGCAATTATAAAATGATAACTAACTATTTCTGGGGGTCTTTGCTGTTTACCTAAACGTTTTTGTCTATACTCTATAGAGTGTGAACTGGGAGTGAAATGTAAGTATCGATTGTTTGTGCTTTTTTTTATAATGGGTCGCCAACCAACACAAATGTTTGATTTTGTAGAAATCTAGTAAAATAAAAAAAAGCTTTAATTTCGTCAGCATAAATGCTGTTCTTTCATCTATACTAATATATAAAGCTGAAGAGTTTGTTTGTTTGTTTATTTGTTTGAACGCGCTAATCTCAGAAAGTACTAGACCGATTTTGAAAATTCTTTCACTAATAGGAAGCTACATTACTCCTGAGTGCTATAGGCTACTTTTTATCCCGGAAAAACTTTTCCACGCGGGCGGAGCCGCGCGCAAATGCTAGTGTATTATAATAATATTGTTTACTAGTTACTTCATTCCGAATCACCGATACGATAAATCTACAACAATGATACGACAATTTTCGTATTCGTTCCAACTAACAAAACAGGGGTTGCACAATCGGCTATAATTATTGAATTTATGTAGCTTGGTGTTGTGTGTAATCCTCAGTTGCAACGCAAGGCTTACGTGCACTTTGTTGTACGACGGTGGGTCGTACGTGTTGTGAAATAGCGGTTCTGTTGCAGGAGCCGACTGGCAACGGCGAGTGCACCCCGCAGCGCTGGGCCCTGCCGCATCACGTCACTTCCTTGCCTGGTATGTACCACAGCTTTTTGAGGTGTTACGTCGTTGTTTTATTTTGTGTTTGTTGCAATGAAAAGAATATTGATACAATAATTTATTATTAAATAGATGTGACAATCCATATTATCTTCGTGGGAATAATATTGTCTAATTATATTTATGAAGGGAAGAAGCTATGTAAAGCCAAAATCTGTTGATTGTACAGTCAGCAGCATAAATATCTGTACAAAATCAAAATTTCAAATCGCCTATATACACATTAAGTTAAACTGTTATATTTTTTTCTTCGTTTGAAGTAAAGTAAATACCTTTTATTTTATATTTGTGAAAAGAAAAACAAGGTAGTAAGAACACAAAAGTAAGTAGGCAATTTGAAATTTTGAATTTGTTCATCTACTTATGCTGCCGACTGTACGTCACTGGGCCATTGAAGCCACTGTGATTGTCCACAGGCACCCCGCTGAGCCAATCGAGCGTGCGGTCATCAGGCGACTCGTACAGCTCGACGTCATCCACGCGGCAGCTGCTGGCGGCGGGCGGCGGCGCGGGCGGGGCGGGGCCGCAGCCCGAGCCCGCCGGCTAGCCTAGCGGCTCTGTCTCGCCACTGTGACGGCGTTGGCTGTACAATCATTATGAGCTGAGTATTAGCCTGACTGTACCGTACACATCTGGTGCAGGCCGGGGCTTACTGTACGTACACGGCAAAGTATATGGCCTATTCTTGGCAACTGTCACAGTGGTATGTCTATTGAGTACTGATGACTATTATTTGTGGCCGACTGTACGCAACTATTGCCACAACGCAACGCTTCTGTGTATGATGGTCATAAATATTATAAAGCTTATCATACATTTTAAAAATAATATCCAATCTCAATGGAACCATTATTAGTCGTTTGTTGATCTTTAGACTTGAAAAGTGGTAAAATTGTACTAAATTTTTGGTCACTAGTATATATGAAACTTATAAATTTGCTCATAATAACGTAACAAAAAAATAATATTCTTATTTTTACGTAGACAAGCTTAAAAAATAATTATAGTTCTCTTGTCTATGGTATTGGCAGCTTTGACGTAAATAATTATGACATCACATTATGGCATACTATAACGAAATACAAGACTACTCATTCTCATAACTGATTAAAGCCTTTACACACCACATTAATGACATCTACTCCTAGTATCGAAGAGCGTAAGGCTGTGGACACGAAGTCAGCGGGCGCGGGGTGGCGGCGGGGCGGCGCGGAGAGCTGCGCTTTCAATGCATAGGTTTATATGGAACTGGCCTCGAAGGCAGCGGCGCGGGGAGCGGCGAACGTGCGATGATCACCAGTCGAGCGGTGCCCGCGCGTCTGCATAGTAGTGTTGTGCATTTTATTTTTTATTTTTAATGATCGATATTTTAAAATGCTCGCCGACGTAGACCCCTGATTACCTTAGCGTCAGGAACAACTTTTCTGCTGGATATGTATTATATAGTTTATAATACCACATTGTAAATCGTACTTGGCAGCTTCAAGAATATAATCAAACGTTTCTATACTCATTCTGGTATGGTCATAGAATTTATCGGAACATTGTCTCTGTTCTTTATAATTCCGATGAAACTCGTTTTTTTGATTCCTTGCCCGGTTGTAAGAGTTCACATCGTTTTACCCACAATAAATCTAACGTCACGAAGGAATTAATATTGTTACGTGCTCGGGTTCGGTATAAGCAATTAAAACGCCGGTATTGCGATAAAAGCACCAATTAGGATTTTATTAGCACAAAACCACAAGTACAGTAACGAAAACACTGCACTAGACACTACAATATTCAAATACACTAATTATAGTCACTCAGTACACGTTCACACACAAATCACAATTCACGATATTCGCTTCGAAGTCGCTCGCAGTCGCTTATCGCTCGCTCTTGATCGCGTCGTAAACAAGACTGAATGCGCAGCGGGGGCCGCGTGCTGCCATTTACACTCAGCCACAAGTACCATCGTAGTTTGTGGAACATTCTCGAAAGATCCAGAATAGTCGGGAACTCTCTCGCAAATAGAGGTCAATTATCGCGTTTCCTAGACATTCTGGAGACATCGAGATCTTTCGAAAATGTTCCATCGCCGAACTTTCCACATTCGGATAGTCCCACTTCTAGCCAATAGGTGGCGCTACTATCCGCGAGTATTAGCGCGCGTAACAATATCAAAGAGATGTTGTCGTCACTGTATAGACATTTCGTTGCGAACAAGGACACTAATTTCTTATAACACAACACTACACCGCTCTAGCGCCGTGCGATCTGCCCGCTGGCTTCGAGACCGCAGCCTTAAGCAATCTGCAACTCTAAGCTCATGAGAGGGACGAGCTGAAATTAACCCTATGAGCCAGTACATAAAGCTCACATTCCACTGGTCTACTTTAATTCGAGGGGATGTGGTGTAGAAAGGCGTAATATATAAAAAGGACATTTTATTATTTAATTTTATGCATCTATAGACTATATTCTATATTAATATATACTATGATTAGTAATAAGTCGCATTTGTGTATTTGCATTTTTTTAAATAACAACTTCACATGCCCTTTAACAATATGTGATTTACACAATATGTTAATCTTAAAGTATGTCATAAGATATTCTATTATTAGTTCCGCTATCCACTGAAGCGTATTAAATTGTAACTGAACCGTATTATGCTTGTTTACCCAATATATCATAAAAAAATCTAATTATGTAGAATGCTATTTTGGTGAAATATAATTGTTTACTATTGATATTAATATACTTAATATGTATGTAATGAGTAAATATCAGGCTTAACGAAGCTGCGACTCCGTGCCTCATTTCCCAAAAGCTTCACTATACATTTTGACACATTTCTGAAGTTACGGTTTTGGGGATAGTGGTGTTTTATGCTTGTTTTTCGGATTCTAGTATATTTAAGTGTCTATTCAAATTCGCCTCTAATAACTATTATAGCTTTATATTATTTCACTATCCGTCCCTTCATTGTGTATCATGACAAAATATCGCCAGCAAGCAAACTATCAAAATTATAGACTTTGTTAAAACCTTATGCTTTCAAAAGTATTTATTAAGGAATTAGAGCTTTTATATATTGTAATAATTTAAGTCTCAATTAGATAATTATAAAGTGTAAGTACCTAAATGTGTTGATTTTTTAGAATCCTATAATATAGTAGTTTTAGTTTTAAATCACAATGACAGTTGAAATGCATAGTAGTAGTAATACAGAATACTCTTATGGAGTCTTTTCATATATCCTGGTATCATGGACAGTGGACACAGATAAAATGCGCCTACCCTGAACTCACCAAACCTACGTAGAACTAATGTATTCCTAAAACAATGTACTACATGTAGCACCATTTCAGCTGTGTCAATGTGAATATACCTTTAGATCACCAAGATATATTTTGTATAAACGTATTCGTTAGGTGTAGGGTATATAGACTGATTTAAGAGCATTCCTTGTATAAATTGAGTCTCATTTTTATTGTATGAAAAATATGTTTATTGGGAACTACCAAAAATTTAAAACACAATTTTGTTTTGTTAAAGAATATTTTTTGCACTGGCAATGGAATCCAATTTCAAGCTATGTGCCAGCGACCATACGAGGGTGCATTTATAAGGGAATTAAAGAGGAGTTTTAGACAGAAATATTTGGAATCTAAGAGATTCATTACACATTGGCTGTAATCTGTACACAGAATTTGAAGATAATTTATTGTTGAAATAAAGCTTTACGGTTTTTTAGCGATAAATTAATCATTATAAAAAACGTAAAGTAGTATTTCAATTTCGAACATTCGCGTAAACATAAGAATGTTTTTTTTTATGTGTACATTTTGTAGCCTATCGCCATACAAGAGTTAATTAAACACACCTTTGATTTTTCACAATTTGATTGATTATCAGTGTTTGTTTTGGTAGATCCTTAAATATTTATATATTTAGGAGCAGCTTATCAAAATGTTTTGCATGTGGTTGTATTTGTTTTTTAAATAGGGTCTGTTTCATAATGTTAAAGTATAGTATACACCAGTAAGCATATAAAACAAGTATTACTTTTATTTACCATTTATTTGGGAGCTTGACTTTGGACTTTTGTACTTGGTCACCTTATATTTGGCAATTGACTGCCTCGGTGGCGTAGTTGTAATGCGTACGCGTTACGATTACGATTTGCACGCCGAGGTCCTGGGTTCGAATTCCGGGTCGGGCCAAAAGAATTGTGACTGAGTTATTTCATCTTAAAAATTACTCAGTCGCAGCTCAGAGTCAGGAAGTTGGCGGTGTGATACCTCCGCTCTGAAAGCACGCGGTCCTGCGTCCAATCTGTCTCCAGTCATGTTGAATTGCCATCTCACCAGACTATGAAAGTGAAGGAATAGCGAGTGCACTTGTGTATTGCACACACACCTGTGCACTATATCTCCTGCATACCTGGCTGTTGAGATTGGCCACTGTTGCCAAAATCTGCTAGGAAGGGATTATTTGGCAATTTGTATGTGCTATAATTACTTGACATTGGCATAATCACTGATATGTAATCAGTGGAAGCCATAAATTAAAAGAAGAATTTGTATCTCATTGTACTCAGACATTTGAAACAGGCCCTCACTCAACTTCTTTTCATAAGTTTCTATCCCAGCAGCATTTATAATAACTGTTAACTGCTCCTTCTAGAATAGAGACAAGTTGTAATTCCTATAAGATTTAGTTGAAAATACATCACCATGTCACTATAAATCATAGATGTGTTTTATTGTTTTCTTGTGTAAATATTAAATAAACACCATATACAATCATACAAAATACTTTTATTGTGACAGAGGTCATAATAATTGATCTGTAAATGCTAAATCCTTCTCTTAAATATACTTGCAAAAATAAAAAACGACATAAATCTATGAATAAAATAACTATGTACATTTAGTGTAAATTGCATAAAAAGAAAATACAAATCATATAGCTACATCATACATAAATAAGTAAGTTAATAAATCAATGACTCATACAATCTCAACTTTGGTTAGGCATTCTGTTCATATTAATAAGTTTTTGTGATCCGTTAGTCACAGAACTGGCAACCCTCTTCATGGCCTGCCTTTTAGCTGCATATGCAGACATCCTCGTAAGTCGCGCTTGCCTCTGCTCAGGTGTTTCACTGGCGAGCCTTTTAGCTGCATATGCGGACATGCGCGCGAGCCGCTTGGCTCTCTGTTCGGCAGTCTCTTGCGACAGTCTCTTGGCCGCGTACTGGGACATGCGCCTCAGGCGAGTCGCGCGCTGTTCAGGTAGCTCGTTAGCCAATCTTTGCGCGGCATACGCGGACATTTTAGCCAACCTCGCCGCTCTCTCGTCCGGTGTTTCATATTTTGGCGCGGATAATTTACGCGTTTTGCGTTTCTGTGGCTCATTCAGTGCAAGCGGGTCAATTTCTTGCATCATCGAAACCGGCTCACCAGACAACTGAAAGTCCTGCTCACACTCATTTTGTTCTAATTTTACCCCATTGAACGATGACAGCTCCTCATCTAAACTAAAATTTGATGTATTCGCAATATCTTCATCATTATGCTCATCTTTGATCGTAGTAAACCATTTGTTGTTACTTTTCGCTATCACCATTTTTTTCCAGGAACAATCGGATGAAGTGTCACCCATATTGATTGTTCAAGGATTCATGTATCCACAGAATCATATTATATGTATGATAAGCAATTTACTACCTAATCTCGCGATGGCAAACTACGTTTTTATGAACTGATTTCCAAGAATATTATTCACAAAATAAAGCAAAAACTTGAAATGGATCGCCGCAACTCCAAAAGTTTCAGTAGTATCAGAGACAAATAAACTAGATGAGTAGTATTATAATTCTCTTTGCTCCAAAGTCTCAAGGCCATACCCACCAGAGACATTTTTTTTTTTTTTTTTCCCTTTATTTTGGGAAGGCAAAGGGTTCCACCAGAGACAAATAAACTCACGAACACTATACTCAAAGAGAATTATAAAATATAAACTATACTTCTATACCAAAGACAAATAAACTTCTATACTACTGCTTCCACTGATCTGTACTGATTACTATCTGACTGCTTCTATACCACAGAACAATAACTAAAGCACTAGAAGTAGGGCTAAAATGGCTACTTAATATATATATTGATACTATTTTATCTTATGGCTTGGATAAGGTGACAGAAAGAGATGCATACTCATTCATGCATTCGAAATTTGCAAGGTGTCAATGGCCTTATACGGTTGTGCCGTTTGGGCCGAGTCCCTGAATTCTCGATGCGTCGCACTGCTACGCAAGCCGCAGCGTATGGTGGCGCAGCGACTCATCAGGGGCTACCGCACAGTTTCCCACGAGGCGGCCTGCGTCTTAGCCGGTACTCTGCCATGGGAATTGGATGCCAAATACCTCTCGTCAGTATTCTTCTGGCGTGAGGAGGCATCACGTCTCGGGCGGAGACTGGCCCCGAGGGAGGTCAAGGTCCAATTGGCCTCCATCCGCAACGCCGCCGTGGAGGAGTGGCATACCAGGCTGGAGAGCCCGAATGCGGGCTTGAGGACCGTCGCGGCAGTGCGACCTGTCTTCTTAAGCTGGCTTGACAGGCGCCACGGTGCGCCGACATTCCGTCTGACACAGGTACTGACGGGCCACGGGTGTTTCGGCTCGTTTCTGTGTCGGATCGGAAAAGAAGAGTCCGCCGTGTGCCACCATTGTGGCAACGGCCGCGAGGACACGGTCCAACACACTCTCGAGGAGTGCCCAGCTTGGGATCTACAACGCAGCGCTCTTAGAGCAGTCGTCGGAGGAGATCTCTCGCTGCCGGCCGTGGTGTCTGCCATGGTTGGCGGCTGGAGGTCTTGGCGAGCGATGGTCTCCTTCTGCGAGTGCGTCATCTCGCGGAAGGAGAGCGCCGGGCGGGATCGTGAGCAGAACGATCCCACCCGTAGCCAGAGGAGACGTAGGAGGCGCCGGGTGGACGACTGACCGGCGCCTCGTGCCCTGTGGTCCGGGGGCATTTAGAGAGTTCCGCCACGGCATCCCCTGCCTGTCGTAAGAGGCGACTAAATGGGGCTTCAAGAGAGTCGCGGGGCGAGCAGCGGGGGGCTGCTCAGTCCAATTTAAGCGACTCCGAGGTGGACGATAATGCGGGTGGTCGGTCTCCCGTTGTCGTAGACGCCAAAGGCGTCCTTTAGAGTTCGGGGGCATCTTAGCCCCCTTGTATAGAGAAGAGCCGCAACGGCACCGCGCAGGGACGGTCCCGTGCAGCTATCTTAGTGCAACAAGATACCCCGGGGCCGTCTCGTATGCGCCGAAGAAGGCCACCGCGGGTTTTGGTTGGTATGCCGGTGTAGGGTGTACATAGTGTTAGGGACTCGGTCCAATGCTCGCTCGGATGATGCTATACTCCCGAGTGTCGACATTGGGCCGTAAGACTGTGCGAAACCAACATAACCGTTCCACTCACCCCCAGTGGTGGTAGCGATAACGCGTTTTTACCCCGCGAAAAAAAAAAAAAAAAAAAAAAGGTTGTCACTAGTTTTCACGTAACTTTTTTATGCTAGAGATGAGATAGAGTCGATTAAGTAATATCGAAAAATGACGATGATGTTCAGAAACAACTCATAGTTTATTAAATGACGATTTACAACAATAATTAAGAATTAAACAACAATAATTAACAAGACAGTTCTTAATAGTGATGTAACGGATGTCTAATTTCCATCTTCGCGAACGCGAATATGGGATTTATATTTGGCACCAAAAGATTTTATCGTAAGTTACGTGAAATTATAATAGTTGCAAAGTGACCCCACTGCACCTGATAGTAAGCGTCGTGAAGTCTCTGGACTAAGATAGAGTGGCCTGTTTGAAATATGTCAACAATACTCGTTCTCTTACGAATCTCCTCATTTCCAATTTGATTGCGCAGAGAAACACCGAGCATCTTCAAGGCTCGCTTAAGGACTGTGATCAGTCTCGAGTGTCCCATAGTCAGAGGCCTCGTCTCAAAGCCGTACGTCATCAATGGTAACACTCATTGATTGAAGATTTTTGTCTTTAAGCACTGAGGTATTTTAGATGAGAGAACCTTGCCTAATTTCCCGAACGCTGCTCAACCGAGCTGGTTTTGACCTCTATCTTGAAGTTAGACTTGCCTAACTGGACCACTTTTCTTAGATAGACAGATTCGTCGACAACTTCGAGAGATGTGTTCTCAACACTAATTGGTATATGTACAAAATGAGCAAGACTTTGGTCTTGTTTATTTTAAGGCCTACCAGGTGGGAAACTTGGTTGAGGTCTTTGAGCAAATGAGCATAATGCTATGGTCCTCAAATGATTCTGACAAGACGACAATATTGCGGCAAATCAAAGGTGAGTAATGTCATTGAAGCTAATTCCAAATCCTTTCTAATCAAAAAGGTTGAAGATGTCGTCCAACGCGGCATTGACCAATTTCGAAGAAATAACATCTCCCTGTCTCACGCCTCTTTGTAGTGGAATATCTTTCGTGCTCTGCCCTTGTACTTGGACTGACATGTTGGCGTTGTTGTACAAGCACCTCAGCCCTTTAATGTACCAATAGTCAATGTGGCCCTCAACACTTTGGAGCCTTTGTTCCACTCGAACGTCTTCTTGATGCTTTCAACATTGCAAACACGGACGTCGTGTCAGGAGGAGTTCCCGAGCTTCCGATATGCTTCAGCGTCCTCCGTAGACTGCAACGCCATATATCGACGTTAGTAACCTAATTATTTCAATTTAAGAAAAAAACACCAATTGTGGTAAAAAAATTATAACTAGTCCATTCAGGTTAAGTAAATAGTGAGTTATCAGTGCAACTGAAGGCTTTAAAAGGTATACTGACATTAAAGGGAAAACATCAATCTTCTTATATATAAAATTCTCGTGTCACAATGTTCGTTCCCGTACTCCTTCGAAACGGCTGAACCGATTTTGGTGAAATTTTATATTCACACTTGCTTGGTAGGTCTGAGAATAGGTTGTTATCTATTTTTCCTCCCCCTAAGTGATAAGGGTTGTTCACCCTTAATATTTTTTTTAAAATTTATGGACAAAATTTTTTGTTTTTATTTTTCTATAATAGGGCATTAAAAATACATACAACCCTAAATTTTCAACCCTCTGCAATCAACTCCTATTTTTTAATAGCCATTTTAGTAATTTAATAACTTTTCGATTTCGATGAAATTTGGCACACGGGTAGATTATGTCCTGGATTAACATAAAGCGGGACTTTTATCCCGGGAAAACACATCCACGCGGGCAGAGCCGCGGGCAAAAGCTAGTAATTTATAATATTTTAAAAGATTTTAATGTGTTAGTTATATTCTTATAATATTTTCCAATAGTTTTATAAACTAATAATCGATTAAGCATAGAGAAATCTCGAATAAATAAGTAACAACAAAAATCCTATCACGTTGTGATCTCGGTAAAAAAAAATATGTATAAAGTACTTAGGTGCGTTTAGAAAGTTGGAAGTTTATCGTTATCAAAATATATATTTTTTATTCTGTATGAGTATATTAAATACTAACAAAATTATTATTTATACATTGTAAACACAATCTGTTGTAATGTTATTTTATAAACTATTGGCACATGTCATAGACAAAAATATTCGCATAATTCATTGCGCATGCGAATATTAAAAAAGATGCGAATGCGGATATTCGTAATATATCACTAGTTCTTAACTATAATTTGGAAAGATCTATTCAGGCGTTTAAGGATAATCACCTCATTTCCTACTTTCACAGGGCCGATTATTTTGTAAGTTTGGTGTACTGTTACTTCAGTGGTATTTAATGTAGGAGTAGCGTTTAATTTCAATCGTCCGTATTTTATGGTATCATGGAGAACAAATGAGTCTTTGGTGAAATGCTAAGAGCTGATGAGACTGTACGTTTTTTGTGTCCAATTACACCTTGCGATGCGCTGTGTCCATATATTTTTTGTAACTTCATCTTTCGGGAATCTAAAATGAAACGTATAATGTTCTCAACATTATCGATAACTCCCATTTGTCACATGTCTATGATAAATATATTTGTTTGTAAATATTTAATAAAAATACAATAAAAGAAACCGAATTTTACGCGGGAACTGTAGTTGATACAATTTAAAAGCATATTCTGAACTCTACTTATTTTATTTTATATTTCTACTTCTACTTATTTTATATTTAAGGAAAAATACAAATTCTGCAAGAAAACTCACCTATGAAAAGTCACCAGCTCCTTCGTATTTTCTTTTCGCCCTGTATGTGATATACAACCAACTACCACACACGCCATGCTTAAAACTAATTTCGACATAGTATCGACTCATAAATTATATAATATTTTTGTTAAAATATTAATGTAAATAAATATTTAAATCAATTTTACGTTTACCGTCCACAATAAATCAGAGACATTAGCAATCCAACTAAATTTATGTGACATGATATTTCGAAAAATGACATATAAAGAACGCATATTTTTTATTTAGACGCATAATTTTAACCAATGTATCCAAATTGACATTTCTTTTCTGACTTTTTAGAAATAAATAAAAACCATGGAGTTTTCACTGGTTCACTCAGTCTCGTGTAAAAGCTGTATTATCAGAGATGAATAAGATTGATGTTTCGAAACTTTTATTTTAGCCCCGTTTCTATGCTTGTTATGTTTCTGTGTTCTATACCACAGAACTATAACAAGCAATAGAACCAACACTAAAATAACAGTTGCGAAACATCAATCTTATGCATCTCGAATAAAACAGCTTTTACACGAGAGTGAGTGAGCCAGTGAATCCTACATGGTTTTTATTTATTTCTAAAGAGTCAGAGAAGAAATGTCAATTTGGGTACATTGTTATAATTATGCGTCTAAATCAAGAAGATTATAGCTTATATATAAGCTTCTTGGTCTAAATTAAAAATATGCGTGCTTTATATGTCATTTTTCGAAATGTCATGTCACATAAATTTAGTTGGATTGCTAATGTGTCTGATGTATTGTGGACGGTAAACGTAAAATTGATTTAAATATTCATCTACATTAATAATTTAACTAAAATATTATATAATTTGTGTGTCGATACTGTGTCGAAATTAGTTTTAAGCATGGCGTGTGTGGTAGTTGGTTGTAAATCACATACAGGGTGAAAAGAAAATACGAATGAGCTGGTGACTTTTCATAGGTGAGTTTTCTTGCAGAAAATGCATTTTTCCTTAATTATAAAATAAGTAGATGTTCAGAATATGCTTTTAAATTGTATCATCTACAGTTTCCGCATACAATTCGGTTTCTTTTATTGTATTTTTATTAAATATTTACAAATAATTATAGTTATCATAGAGATGTGACAAAGGAGTTATCGATAATGTTGAGGACTTTATACGTCTTATTTTAGATTCCCGAAAGATGAAATTACAAAAAATATATGGACACACCGCATCGCAAGGTGCAATTGGGCACCAAAAACGCACAGTCTTATCTGCTCTAAGCATTTCACCAAAGAATCATTTGTTCTCCATGATATCATAAAATACGGACGATTGAAAATAAACGCTACTCCTACATTATTTTTACCTGAATCAGCTAACCAAATGGAAACAAACGAAGCGGGACCAAGTGTCACAAATTACGACGTCAAAGAATTAAGACTATACTGTAAGGTAAGAAATTTTAAAACTGTGACACTGTATAGTGGGAATGAAACTATCCTACTTCCTATCTTCTTTTTCGTAGGGAAAACGACAGTATCGATACCGTCCAGTCCAGCGGGGAAAGGCGGACGGTTATATTGAGCTCAGTGCTCACCAGGTCTTACGGCCCAACATTAGATCGTGAATGAACAACATGACATCCGATCGACTATCACTGGTGGTAGGTCTCTCATAAGTAAGAGTTCGTCTGGTCCTCGCAATTCTTAAGTGAATATTCTGTAGATGTCGTACACTACATAGCTGGCTTTGTCGTAAAAAAACTACGAAGGAACCTAAAATGCGAAACCTGTCTGGAAAGTTTATATAGTAATCACAAAGATTTGAGCAGAGTGTCACTAATATCAGTTAAAGATAGAGGAGGTTTGGTCACGCCATCTACGGATGTTAAAAAAATATGTGAAATTACGGAGAAATTCATTAGGGAACAAAAATCCAACAGTGATATTTCATTTCTAGGCACCAGTAAAAAAATTATGATTATTACCAACAAAGTTTGTAGATCATTTATGTTTTCAAATATTTTTGAAAGTTTAATTGAACACTCATTTGAACAGGATTTTGGTGACAATCACAGAAACTTGTTGATTAAACTAATTTGCCGATTATATTTAACCATTCGCATTCATCATTTAACAAAAGCTATAATATTTAAAGGACAATAATTTTTTAAATAATTCTTAACTGTAAATGGCATAGATACTTATGTTATATTGAGCACCCACTCGCGTAACACGGATAGTGTCCATGTGGTGTTTACTGGTGGTAGATCTCTCGAATGCGAGGGGCCATCTGAGTAGGTACCATCGCAATGTCTATTTCTCCCGCCAAGCAGCAGTGTTTCGGTTTGAAGAACATTGTAACAAGCGTAGTTACTGGGCATTATGAGACTAAAGGCCGGTTTCACTACTTCTGAGTAAATGCTACTCGTTATATAAATGTATAAGCTAACCAAATACAACAGTCACACTCTATATATTATTATGCCCAAATAAACGGTAATCAAATAAGTACTATCTACATTAACTGTTTAAGACGATAACTGTCAAATAAAATTTACTTAGAAATTTGTGAAACAGGCCCTTGACATATTAGATAATAGGATACAGAGCGTAGTGGAGTGCCACGTAGTACTTTGTGAGTCAAAGTTCTGTATGGTGTTGGTACTGTTTATGGGCAATCGTATGATTCACTATCAGGCGAGCGGCATGCTCGTCTCGTCATTTAACCGCAATAAAGAAAATAAATGTATTCAATTTTTTTTGTGTTGCAGTGTATATAATACGACGATTTTATGTTACTTATTTTATTATTAAATATTATGTTACAATTTAAACAGTGATTTTTCTCAGCATTCCTGTCAGTAAGCTGTGAATAGTTCCGTTGTCTTAGGTAATAAAAATCTTTTGTCCTTAAAAGTGTCGTATTATTTGTACCCTTTATCATTGGACCTACTTTAAGCAATTTCTATTTATTTTTCGTGTAAACAAAAATTAAACAATAAATTTAATAACCCGACCCAAAAAATCTCCTGAGAAGTTAAAAATAAAATGTGTTTGTTTGACCTTTAATTATAAGTACCTAGTAATAATTTAAACCAAGCGTCCTCGCGTCTTGGTCTTGAAAATACCACTGAAGTACACCAAACATACAAAAAATCGGCCTTGTGAAAGTAGGAAATGAGCTGATTATCTTCAAACGCCTGAATAGATTTTTCCAAATTATAGTTAAGAACTATCTCGATCCCATCAAATTTCAAACAAAAAAACCGCATTAAAATCTGTCCATTCGTTTCGGAGCTACGATACCACAGACATACAGATACACAGATACACACCTTAAACTTATTACGACCGTCTTTTTCCACCGAGGGTTAAAAATGAATGACAAGACCAGCAAGTTGTTCGCCTATCCATAAACAATAACAACAAGATTGCACTCCACTCGGTCACCCTGTGATATTAGATGTTAAGGGCCGATTTCACCGTATGCTGATAAATGCTATTTGTCTCATAAATGTATAAGCAAACCAAACACAAATGTCACATTCTAATCTAGGAGCATAGCTGATTTATATTCATGTGAAAAATAGCGTTTATCAAGAATCGGTGAAACTGGCCCTTAATGTCAATTAAGCTGGCTACTATATTTAAAGCTAAACACAACAATGATTGCACAATACTGCTTGGCGGCAAAAATAGACATAGCGGTGGTACCTACCCAGCTGGAGTTAATTGTTGTTGTTTAATTCTTAAGTACCTGGGTGACCGAGCCTTGCTCGGGTGTTTTTAAATACTATACATGGTATTTATTACTTTAAAGTAGGTCCTAATAATGTTTCCCATTTCAAGAAAATATTGACGACTGAAGTCAAATGAGTCGTTACCTTACTAATTTAAAAAAAACGGTTCTTCTGTGGTTCAGATTTTATATTAAATCTCAGGTTTCATAATTGTTCCATATTGAATTACATCACGAGCATATACATGGTTCAATTCTCACCCCTTATGTCACTTAGTTACGAATTGATAAAAGACGAATGTCCTGTACTTATTATCATGGTTTAAGATAATTATATCCGCACCAAATTTGGTCTTAATAATATGTTTCGCGGTTTAGTCCCCCCCCCCCTTCAGCTGTTAGAGGTTAAGGCCTAAGTTAGAGGTTAAAAATATAAATATCCCATATTTATACTCGAGGTACTAGGTATTTTACTGGTGGTAGGTCTCTCATTATGTAAGAGGCCGTCTGGGTGGGTACCACCGCAATGTCTATTTCTACCGCCAAGCAACAGTGTGCATGCACTGTTGTGTTTCGGTTTGAAGGATATTGTAGCCAGTATAACTACTGGACATAATGAGACTTAACATCTTATGTCTCAGGATGACGAGCGCAGTGGAATGCCACTCAGTATTTTGTCAGTTAAGGTGCTGGATGGTGTTGCTACTGTTTATGGGTGGTCGTATCGCTTACCATCGGGCGAACGGCATGCTCGTCTCGTCATTCAAAGCAATAAAAAAAAAAAAAAAAAAAAAAGGTACATCTATATCAAATTTCACTATAATCGGTTCAACGGTTTATTTTCTTTCCCCTTTTAACCTTCTGTTTAGGGGTTAATAATAAACTGAATATGTCATATTTACTGTCAAGTTACAAGAGGTACCCAAACCAAATTTAAATAGAATTGGTTCAGCGGTTTAATTTCTCTCCTCTTTTATCCCTTATTTTGGGGTTAGTGAAAAAATAATATCTCATTAATTTTCAAGGTTCAAGATATCCCCAATCCCCATACTGTGCAATACAATCGGAGCAACAGTATTTCCTCCCCTCTATTAACCCCCTTAATTAAGAGGTAACAAAATAATATCCCATAGTTATCTTTAAGGCTATAGATATCCCCATACCAAATTTCATTACAATCGGTTCAGAAGTTTCGTTTCTCCCCCTTTTTATCCCCTTTAGTCAGGAGTAAAAGGATAGAATTAACATCCCATATTTATTTTCCAGGCGTAATATATTCGCATACCAAATTTTACAATCGGTTAAACGGTTTAATTTCTCCCCCTTTCATCCCCTTAATTATGGGTTAATGAAATAAATAATATCTTATGATTGTTTTCTAGGTTTGAGATATCCCCATACCAAATTTCTTTATAATCTGTTCAGTTACTTAGTTTCTCCCTCCTTTTACCCCCCTTAAACAGGAGTTACTAAAAAAAAAAATATCCCATATTTGTTTTAAACGTTCAATATATTCCCATACCGAATTTCATTACAATCAGTTCAGCGGTTTAGTTTCTCCCTCCTTTTACCCCACTTAAAAAGGAGAGAATAAAAATTTAACATTCTATATTTGTTTTTAACGTTCAAGATATCCCCATACCGAATTTCATTACAATCGGTTTAGCGATTTAGTTTCTCCCTCCTTTTACCCCCCTTAAATAGGAGTGAATAAAAAAATTAGCATCCTATATTTGTTTCCAAAGTTCAAGATATCCCCATACCAAATTTCATTACAATCGGTTTAGGGGTTTAGTTTCTCCCTCCTTTTACCCTCTTAAATAGGAGTTAATAAAAAAATGAAGATACCATATTTGTTTTCAACGTTCAAGATATCCCAATACCGAATTTCATTATAGTCGCTTCAACGGTTGAACATCTCCCCCCTTCTAACCCCACAAGTTTGGGGTTGTCAAAAAAACTGAATACCCCAATCTCATTTTTAGAGCTCTTACTATCCAAATCCAAAATATCATCCAAATCGGACGAGCCATTTCCGAGAAACCAATTATATATATATACAAGTTTAGCGCCTTTAAATAAGAGATTATTGTTGCAAATCGTCATTTAATAAACTATGAGTTGTTTCTGAACATCATCGACATTTTTTGATATTACTTTAATCGACTCTATCTCATCTCTAGCATAAAAAAGGTAATGTGAAAACTAGTGACAACCTTGCAAATTTCGAATGCATGAATGAGTATGCATCTCTTTCTGTCACCTTATCCAAGCCATAAGATAAAATAGTATCAAAATATATATAAAGTAGCTATTTTAGCGTTGGTTCTATTGCTTGTTATAGTTCTGTGTTCTATACTACTAGTTTATTTGTCTCTGCTTCTATAGATTACCAAAGATTTTTTTTTAATTTTGCGCTTATATTGGGTTCAAGCTCATACGGCCTAGTCATAAGTGATATTTTTGGTTGTCTTTTTTTAGCCGCTGTAGTATAACTATAGTTCGGACAAACTAAGCTGGCCGGTATGACAATTACATTTTTTTCCCGACGCGATTACTCTGTAAGACGGTCTACCCAAAAAATTCAAAACTGTGTCATGTCATACCGGCCATATTAGTTTGTCCCTACTATAGTTGTTTTCGCCCGTTTGGGGGTTAGTGGCGAAAATATGATATAGAACGTGTGCGACTGTCGCGCACTTAATTAAAAATAAAAAATAGGTATGTTTAATGAGTAACTATTGGTTGTCTCTAATATGAGAACAACATCACGTATTGTTAAATCTGCTTCGCATTTATATGTAAGGATAAACCGTGTTAGATAAGTTAATCATATTACGTCGGAAGGAAACTAAGGACAACAGCATCGTGACATACCTGATAATATTCTAGCAGCAATGGTTTATGTTCCTCCAAGGCCACTCTCCAAAATGGTGGCAGATACTTTATCGTGTCGAAGAGACTGCTCCTGTTAATTATAATGAATCTATGACATTGCTGTCGCAATGCCAGTGAGCAGGCTACCATGATAGTTAAGGAACTAGCTATCTTTGGTTATATTTAGAATAGTAAATGAAGATAGATTCAGTTCTATCGATGTGAGTTCAAGTCGATGGGTCACCGCGGCTTTCTATGCCAAACATTAATCACATCTACCGCACCAACTTCGCCTTTCCACTACTGCGTTCGAATTATACTTTCCCCCTTGATCATCGAGAGGGTACGAGACCGGAGTCTATTATCCATACGGAATCTCTCCAGTGTACCAGATCACCGCTTTGTGGGGTCAAATTTCTCTCCTACCGAGAGAGTACAAACCAATCCACCAGGGGTCTTCAGCGCACCAGATCACCGCTTTGTGGGGGTAAATTTCGAACCTATCCACAAGGAATCTCCAGCGCACCAGATCACCGATTTACGGGGGTAAATTTCTCACCTACCGAGAAAGAGCGAACCTATCCACAAGGAATCTCCAGCGCACCAGATCACCGTTGTTCACACAGAATCTCTCCGGCACACTAGATCATCGCTTTGTGGGGGTAAGTTTTCTCCCACAACTACCGCGGGAGAGCGAACCTACGTTACTGTCCAAGCCACACGGAATCTCTCCGGCACACTAGATCATCGCTTTGTGGGGGTAAGTTTTCTCCCACAACTACCGCGGGAGAGCGAACCTACGTTACTGTCCAAGCCACACGGAATCTCTCCGGCACACTAGATCACCCTGTGGGGTAAGATTCTCCCTCAACTACCGAGGGAGTGCGAACTTACGTTACTGTCCAATCCACACGGAATCTCTCCGGCACACTAGATCACCGTTTTTGTGGGGTTAAATTCCTCTCTCGACCACCGAGGTAGTGCGATATTATTATTCACACTGTAATTTACATAGTTAATTCTACATAAGGGTTAACGAGGGTAAGTAAATGATCATTTACCATGCGAAAAGCAAATTGAGCTATATCAGTTTCGTGCAGTGTAAAAATGTTCTTCTTACCCGAAAAATATGACAAATTGAAATGTTACTCACATATGCACAATTAAAAGGAAAATTATAGAAACCGACTCACATATATACAATTGAAAAGAAATAGTTAGGAACCGACTCACATATATACAATTGAAAGGAAATCATTACGAACCGACTCACATAAATGTATAGTTGATAGGAAAACCATAGTAATTGACTCACCTGTGTATATTTCAATCTGGAGTTGAACAAGACTTCACAAGTTTCACTTAAATGGCGCGCATTCGTTATTTAGACTATTTTATAACCTTATTAGTCCAGGAATGTTGGTACTACAGTAAACTACTCGCTCACATCTTTAAAATATATTCCGTACACTGTACTCTCAACATAACAGTGCACGGACATCACTCGGTGTTGCTAGGTTATTAATGATTTCGCGACCTTTCGCGACACTCCCGCCCAGAGGAAAAGAGAAATTGATTTGTCAACTCTTTTGTCCATTCTCTGATCTTCTTCAACGCTTGGGTCTTAGCTGCACGGAGTGGTCTTTTATCTGTATGTTCGTCTAAACTGTTGCTTATTTCATTTGTTAGAGTGTTATCACCTACTATCAACTCTGCGCTGTTAATTGGTAAATCGATCTCCTGAATTGGTTGAGAATTAGTTTCAATAAATTCAGTGGATTCAAAGTTTTTACTTGTTAAAGGAATTTCATGTAATGTGTCTCTTGTGTTTACAATGGGTACTTCTGCGGTTGTAATTTCATCTTTGTCCTTTGTGAGCATCGTTTCTGCAGATGACGGTAGCACAGGCTCTTCGTACGCATCTTCTATTTCCAATGGATACAGGTGAGTAATAGATCTAGTAAAAACAGAGTTTTCTACTTTTACCTTTGCTATTCGACATTGACCATCAGATCCTCTAATAAGAGAAATTATTTTGCCTACTTTCCAATCTTCCCGATTTTTATTTTCTTTAATCTGTACAATCTGTCCTACTTTAGGTAACTCTTTCGATAATATTCTGGGTTCCTTGTGAGAATTCCAATATCTTTCCCTCAGGCTCGGAAGGTATTGGTTTGAAAACATTTCTTTAAACTCTTCTAGAATTATTCTGGCCCTTCTCCAACTCTTTACTAAGTCTACTTTAGTAGCTGTGCCTTCCAGTAGTCTTTCTTCCTGCGAGTCTACTAATGTAATGCATCTACCAGCTGTAAGGAAGTCTGCTGGTGTAAGAACTTGTTCTACTTCGTTGTCGACGGCCGTTAAGGGTCTTGTATTCAATATCGCTTCAATTTCTTTCATCACTGTCATCAGCTGTGTATCCTTCAGTAAGTGTTTCTGTAGCGTTCTCTTCATGCAGTGCTTGACTAAGCCCACTAATCTTTCATAAAAGCCACCAAACCATGGAGCCAGTTCTGGTATAAATCTCCAATGGATTTGATTCTGAACACAATACGGCTTAGATACTATTTCGGATATTAGTTTGAAATGCAATGCATTATCAGAGGTTATGAGTGTTGGTACACCTCTTGTCGATATCATTCTTCTAAGGGCGAGTAAGCCTTCCTCTGCTGTGAGATCGTGTACTACTTCTAAATGTATAGCTCTAATAGCTAGACAAGTAAATAGACATATCCATCTCTTACTTGGGCCGTTTGTGGTGTTAACTAAAATTGGTCCAAGATAGTCTATACCTGTAAATGTATATGGCTTACTGAAATTAACCCTTTCAGGAGGGAGCGCCGGTGTAGGCGGTAGCTTGAATGGTCCACCACCATGCTTGATACATCTATTACAATTCTTCAACATTTTTTGAACTTTACTCTTTCCTTGAGGAATCCAATAAGTCTGCCTAATAATACTCAATGTGTGGTTTGCTCCTACGTGGTAATTTTTCTCATGTGTCGTCATAATAACATTATCTGTAAATTCGCAATCTTTCGGAATGAGTATAGGATATCTTTTATCAAATGACCAGTCTGCATTTCTTAATCTTCCTTTACACCTCAATATATCGTCAATATCTTTAAACAAACCTAAGTTTCTGCTAAGATTTGTTTCATTTCCTTGTGTTTCTTCTGGGAAATATTCCGACTGAATATTTTTTAATGTTTGTAGTGTCGATTCTTGTATTTCTTTTATTCTTATGTTAACGTCAGAGTTCTGTTCAATCCCTTTTATGGTTTCTTTTGATGTTTGGAGGCCGACCGTTTTTTCTTCATTCGATTTCGTGAGATCCTCCCCCGCCAAACAAGAATTTGTAATGGTTACCATTATTGGCCATTCATTTATATTTTTCTTCAAAAATTCTGGTCCCTTCAACCATTTGTCAATTTCGTTTTGTGATATTTCAGATCGAGTCGCTACATCTGCAGGGTTTATCTGAGACGGGACGTAACGGATGATTAAATTCTTATTGCTTTTGATCTCATTCACTCTTCTAGCAACAAATGGTGATAAGAGTTTATCTGAATTACACCAACTAATTACAATTTGACTATCTGTCCAAAGGTATTGTTGAGTTATATTCAACTTAAGATGCTTAACTGTATACTTGATGAGACGTGATCCTATGAGAACTCCTAATAGTTCCAAACGTGGAATCTTCAGATTTTCTTGATCCTTTAATGGACTCAATCGAGACTTTCCTATAACAAAGCTTACATGGTGTTTTTGAACTAGATATACTACGGCTGCATACGCTTTCATAGATGAATCCGTAAAACAGTGCATTTGGCATTCCTTTTGGAGTGAGTTTTTGAAATAACACCTTGGTACTGAAATTTTCTGAACTATATCTAGGTTTTTCTGAATTTCATTCCATCTAAGTATATTTTCTTTGGAGAGTGGTGCGTCCCATGTAACCTTTGCTTTCCATAAGTCTTGGAGTAGTATTTTGGCTGGTAGTATTGTTGGAACTGCATATCCACATGGATCATAAATTGACGCTATTACTTTTAAGATACCTCTCTTTGTGAGCGCTTCTTTCCTATGCTGATGTCTTAAGGTAAGTAGGTCCTCTTCTAGGTGCCACTCTAAACCTAATAATTTTACGGATTTTTCTTCACTTGTGTCTACAATTTGTTGCATGAATTCTTTCGAATTAAAACTCCACATTCTAAGATTCATGGAGATGTCTTTAAATACCTCTTTAGTTTTTGTATATAATTCTCTTGCTTCTTGTAATGTTGTCACACCGGTGACAAGATTATCCACATAAATATCGTCCGATATCTCCTTCGCAATGTTTATATTGGACCGCTGTAAATGATGTTTTATTGTTGCATTAAGAAGAAATGGACTGGAAATAACTCCAAATGGCACCCGGGTGAATCTCAAGTGTAATAGGTTTTCTTCATCTACTGGTTTGGATATGTCCTTCAACCAGAGGAACCTGGTAACATCCCTGTCCTTTTCTTGCAGGCCAATTTGTAAGAATGCCTTTTCTACATCAGCTGATATTCCTATAGGATGACACCTAAACTTCACAAGTAGCCCTGTTAAATATTCTAACATCAGAGGTCCGCAGTAGAGACATTGATTAAGACTTTTATTATCTTTAGTTTTTGCAGATGCGTCGTACACAATTCTTATTGGCTTCCCTGGTGATGAAACTCCATGATGTGGTAAGTAATGTACTGGGTGGTTCATTTTTTCTCTTGTTGGTATCACTTCTATAACTCCAGCTTCAAGTTGGACTCTTAAGGTTTCATTATATGATCTCAATGACTTTGAATCAATGCGCTTCAGTAGATTCTTCAAACGTCCAAATGAAAGACCAAAATTAGACATTAAATTTGGTGGATATTCATTCCAAGGCCAACACACTACATATCTGTTATTGATAATTTCTGTATTTTCATTAAATTGTCTTACTGCCTCTTCATCCCGACTGACATTAGGAGGATCTGTAATACTTATGGATTCTAAGTCCCATAGCAATTTTAAGTTGCCATTATCCAATGGTGGATCCGGTAAGCTCAATCTAGTATTACCAGAGGATTGAAAATATGTTATCACCGACAATGCTTCTGCAGATCTTTCATGTATACTACCTGACGGTATCCATCCAAGTTTAGATTCTATCAAGAAAAAATTTTCTGCTAGTTTTATTTTACCAGATAACATTAAAGAATAATAATAATCGTTTCCTATCAAGACGTCTATGTTTTCTGATAAAGAGCCGTCATCTGCTATAACTCCATTTTCTATGTACTGTCTTAAATCTGTCTTTAGACAAGGTATATTATGAGCTATTGTTATTACGACGTTGGCGTAGAGAACTATATCATAGTTTGTACGCGTCTTGATGTTCAATTTGACTACTGGGCTGATTATTTCCTGAGGTGACTTGGATCCGAATGTAAATACTGAAAGACAATCCGTTTCTATAGTAGGTAAGTTAAGGGTTTTCGCTAATTCTTCAGTTACATAGCTTCGTGGACTTCCTGTATCAAACAAAATTCTACATTTATGCGGCTCTCCCCGCTGTCCATATATGTTTGCTATTGCCGTTTGAAGAATTGAATATCCTTTCTGGGTTAAACACGCGTGTAAAGTATTAGTGGATGTTTGAAATTTCTTTGGGCACAGTGCCCTCTTTGCTTACAATATGGACATTTTACTTCAAAGGAGCAAGCCTTATCAGGATGTTTTGATTTGAAACAAATAAGACACAAATTCTGTATCCTAGCCTTCCTTTCTTCAATACCTTTGAAATTATAGCATTGGTCATTAAAGTGTGCCCCTTGGCAGAAAATGCAATGTGATCTTCTCCTTTTGGGGTGAAAATTTGAACTTGTGCTACCTTCTGTTTTTGGTTTGAAAAGTATATTTCCTCTTTTTATCATGTGGTTATTCCTGTATCCAAATTGGTTATCTTTTACATATAATGCTTCCGTTGTATAGTGAATAGAATCCTTTGATAGTGTGTCACTGATAGGTTTTGAGACACCTTCTTTAGCAGTGATTATTAGTTCTAATTTGTTTCTTATTTCTTCAACTGACTCATTTGATAATTTCATTTTTAGATCATAGAGTATTTCTGCTGGAAACTTTTCCATGATAAGGAATCGCAGATGGTTATGATTGACGTCTTCTCCCATGGAGCTTAATACTCTTAAGTGTCTCTCAATTTCATTAAGCGTCTTCCTATAATCTGCACTAGTTTTCGCTGGTTCAATTTTATACATAGCTGCATAATGAGCATCAATAACCTGGCTATCTTTACCATATCTTTGCTTGAGTAAGGATACTGCTATTTGATAATTTTTATTGGTGGCATCCAACCCTTCTATAGTATTCTTAGCTTCGCCGGTAAGGGAACCTTTTAAATATAGCAACTTATCTACATCAGGTAAGTTTCTCTTATCTATATTTGAACTGAATTGGTCCCAAAATTGATGCCAGTTAAGGATGTCACCTTCAAAGATCGGTAGGGATAGCTTTGGAAGTTTGCTGGACAGAACGGCAGATGTACCACTAGTTGTAGCTCCGTTTTGCAATATAGTTCCTAACTCAATTTTAACTTCAAGCTCCACTAATGCTTCCTCTCCATGTAATTGTATAGTAGTGAGCGTGGACACTTCATCTATATCTGGTTCTTGAGAGGTATTAAAGTAAGTATGCAATTCAAGACCGAATTTACCCAACATTGTTTTAAGTTTAGCGGCGATAACGCAAGCATTTGTTTTTTCCTCGTGATTATAATTAGCACTTTGTGTGAGAGCACAGTCTGTCAACTTTTTAATTTCATCACCTATCATCAATAAACGATTCATCAATACTTGGTCCATTTGTATGGAAGATGTGATCTGAGAACAAATAGTTACTCTAAATATTACACAATGGTATGTAAAGTGTTATGAGGTAGCTCGAGTAGGTAAAGGAGAGAAAAAAAAAAAAAAACTTCTCTTTTCCTTGTTAAGTGTTAAGTGTAATTAATTTTTAGGAGTACTTGTTAAATCATTCTTCAGTGAATTAAATTAAGTTATCGCCAATCAGTGTTTATTAATTTGATTTCATATAAAACTTTAATTGGGTAAATATTAAATAACTTCATTGTTCATTTTATTTTAATATATCATAAATACTTTTAGATGGATACTGCAATGATAAATGTTTCATTCCTGTACGCATGTAGAATGCGAATACTCTTTATAATTCGAAAATTGGTATATAGTTTCTTTTAATATATCTATCACTTTAATTGTTGTAGACATATAATAGGTCGTATAATTCATGTCAAGTTATAAATTATTCTGGAACCAAAAAGAATGCTGCTCTTTTATCGTTGATGCCTGTAAAACTATGGTTTTAACTAACAATAGTATTCTCATACAAATACTAATCCCACTTAAAATTATTACAAAAACAAATTACTTGTATTTGGATCAATTTATTTCATTTGTAAGGTTCTTATATAGGACCTTTGATTATTATTTAATTATTTTTACAAGTTTTAACAAATGTATATAACCGATATTCCACAGGTTACAATCATTGTCATCAAAAGTGGCAGTGAATAATTTGAATAAACCAATGGATGGCCACAAGTGATACTTTGTAGACACCTAATTTCTCCCTTAATATATATATATTTATTTCTCCCCTCAATCCTACCTTATGTTTCTATACCATCAGATAGCAAAAAAAAATCCTTTCCCTCCTTTTTTTTCTTTTAGGTAGGTACCTGTATAACACATAATCTTAGGAGACAAAGTTTATTGGTGTATACCTAAATATAGCAAGTAATAGTTATATGCAAATGTAGTTCTTAATTAAGCAAAAGGAGGCATGTATGATTAATGAATATAGCAAATCTTAGGTGTTTAGGTATGCGAGCCAAAATAGCAACAAGTAACCCAAACCCAGAATGCCAAACCAAACATGCCATGGTAACGTATCTATAAATATCACATAATAGCTTTATTGTCAACTCAATGCATACAACGTATGAGAAATGACGATTCATAGCAGTCCACGCACGCAATAGCTTTGTTCACGCTGTAACAGTCGGAGCCAAGCACAATGTAAAACATCTTACCTATTTGTACTAGAGAATTCCTATGGACGCTGTCCAAAAAATATCAATGTTCTGCAGGCATTCCAATAATTATAATTATAAGGCAAACTTCTTGATTTACTAATTAGTGAGCAGATGGAAACACGAAACTTAACAAAATGGCCGTTTCAAATGTGCTGCGTAGGCGCGTGATTTTAGAGATGTGGCACTAGCCAGTTTGACTATAATAATCAAAACAAAATTCGATAATCGACTAATAAACGTGTTCCAGAGAGTCCTTTATACTAATATAATAAAGCTGACGAGTTTGTTTGGTTGAACGCGCTAAACTTAGGGATTACTAAATTGATTTTAAAAATTGTTTCACTAATAGCAAGTGACATCACTCTTGAGTGCTATAGGCCACCTTCCATCCTGGGAAAACTCCTTCATGCGGGCAGATCCGCGTGCAATACTATCTCTAAATAAAAGTCTCCAGCAATCAAACACGACACAACAGTCACATTGCCATAGAAATAATTATTTCAAAATGTAAGTTTTAAAAACATGTGTTGTTTTGCCAGTGTACGAAGTTTTCATGGTTAGAACTAAATGATTTCAATAGATTTATCCACTTGAACCGAGCATTAATATATCATATATATGTTTGCGAACTAATGTTATTTTGCAAAATTGAAATTTGAGGCAATCGAAATCACTTATCGATTTATAACATAGTCTAAATTCGGTCATAAATGCAGAAAGCTTCCGCGCACATCCCTAGTGCGCATTTTGGCCGAGCGTTTCCGGTCAACAGAGTACCTTTTAAACTATGTAAAAAATAATTATAACAGTTATATAGAAATGGTTAACTTCCAAGCTGCAGCTCAAAATCCAAATGGATAAAATATAATAATATTATTCTATTACAATCTTTCACATTAAAGTACCGATATACTAAATCTGAAAAGCGAAGCTTAATCGGATAAACAATCTGTACCTTAAAACTAAATTAAAACATTAAATCATTAATATTACTTACCTAAAATTCTTAACTTTATGAAATTTAATACAATCTATAATTAAATAGTATTTAGCTTGACATTAATAATTGAGTAACTAACTATACTGTTTATTGTCTTTGTTGTTCACCATGCACGCCATATTTAAACGCGCATTATTATCAATGATAAATTTTTACACACGACACACATTACGGTAATTCAAAAAATAATTGTATTTTGATTTTCAGACAATCCACTGGGAAGCCTCGATGCTTCACAGGAGATCCTCACTTTCCTTTTATAGACAACGCAGAGACCTATAACAGTTCTTTCAAGTACTTAACTACAATTTGTATAAGAATTTTACGAGTTTCGAGTGAGCGAGTGTTTCCTAGATTGCAATAAACAAATAAAAGTGAGAGAGAGATAAATAAGTTATTTCGGTATAGGTATATGTCAACGATGCATTCATCCTCCCTCCGACGGCAATTTAATAATTTTATTATGGGATCGTATCCCAGCATCTCCACCATGTTTTCGCCCGTTTGGGGGTTAGTGGCGAAAATATGATATAGAACGTGTGCGACTGTCGCGCACTTAATTAAAAATAAAAAATAGGTATGTTTAATGAGTAACTATTGGTTGTCTCTAATATGAGAACAACATCACGTATTGTTAAATCTGCTTCGCATTTATATGTAAGGATAAACCGTGTTAGATAAGTTAATCATATTACGTCGGAAGGAAACTAAGGACAACAGCATCGTGACATACCTGATAATATTCTAGCAGCAATGGTTTATGTTCCTCCAAGGCCACTCTCCAAAATGGTGGCAGATACTTTATCGTGTCGAAGAGACTGCTCCTGTTAATTATAATGAATCTATGACATTGCTGTCGCAATGCCAGTGAGCAGGCTACCATGATAGTTAAGGAACTAGCTATCTTTGGTTATATTTAGAATAGTAAATGAAGATAGATTCAGTTCTATCGATGTGAGTTCAAGTCGATGGGTCACCGCGGCTTTCTATGCCAAACATTAATCACATCTACCGCACCAACTTCGCCTTTCCACTACTGCGTTCGAATTATACTTTCCCCCTTGATCATCGAGAGGGTACGAGACCGGAGTCTATTATCCATACGGAATCTCTCCAGTGTACCAGATCACCGCTTTGTGGGGTCAAATTTCTCTCCTACCGAGAGAGTACAAACCAATCCACCAGGGGTCTTCAGCGCACCAGATCACCGCTTTGTGGGGGTAAATTTCGAACCTATCCACAAGGAATCTCCAGCGCACCAGATCACCGATTTACGGGGGTAAATTTCTCACCTACCGAGAAAGAGCGAACCTATCCACAAGGAATCTCCAGCGCACCAGATCACCGTTGTTCACACAGAATCTCTCCGGCACACTAGATCATCGCTTTGTGGGGGTAAGTTTTCTCCCACAACTACCGCGGGAGAGCGAACCTACGTTACTGTCCAAGCCACACGGAATCTCTCCGGCACACTAGATCATCGCTTTGTGGGGGTAAGTTTTCTCCCACAACTACCGCGGGAGAGCGAACCTACGTTACTGTCCAAGCCACACGGAATCTCTCCGGCACACTAGATCACCCTGTGGGGTAAGATTCTCCCTCAACTACCGAGGGAGTGCGAACTTACGTTACTGTCCAATCCACACGGAATCTCTCCGGCACACTAGATCACCGTTTTTGTGGGGTTAAATTCCTCTCTCGACCACCGAGGTAGTGCGATATTATTATTCACACTGTAATTTACATAGTTAATTCTACATAAGGGTTAACGAGGGTAAGTAAATGATCATTTACCATGCGAAAAGCAAATTGAGCTATATCAGTTTCGTGCAGTGTAAAAATGTTCTTCTTACCCGAAAAATATGACAAATTGAAATGTTACTCACATATGCACAATTAAAAGGAAAATTATAGAAACCGACTCACATATATACAATTGAAAAGAAATAGTTAGGAACCGACTCACATATATACAATTGAAAGGAAATCATTACGAACCGACTCACATAAATGTATAGTTGATAGGAAAACCATAGTAATTGACTCACCTGTGTATATTTCAATCTGGAGTTGAACAAGACTTCACAAGTTTCACTTAAATGGCGCGCATTCGTTATTTAGACTATTTTATAACCTTATTAGTCCAGGAATGTTGGTACTACAGTAAACTACTCGCTCACATCTTTAAAATATATTCCGTACACTGTACTCTCAACATAACAGTGCACGGACATCACTCGGTGTTGCTAGGTTATTAATGATTTCGCGACCTTTCGCGACAATAGTATATCGCAATTCGCAGTAAAGCAGTGGTCAAAGAGAATTATAATACTACTACTACTACTAGTGGCTACCTTACCAAGACTTTATCGAGGAGTTTAGTCTACGGCAACAAAAAGCACTTGATTAGCACAGTTATTTCCCTATAAATAGCGCATCGAAGGCCGCGTTTCGCCCTACAGCACTTTTTATTTTTGTGTGTATTCAGGTGGATTCGAAAATGGTTCAGATTTACAATTCGGTCCGGGAAAATGTATAGTTTGTATATAAAGTGACTCTTATACAGGAAAAACTCTTTAATGCCGGCGAAGCCGCGGGCAAAAGCTAGTATCCTATAAAATGGATATTGGCAATTAAGTATTAATTTCCTTTACTAATTGCTGGTTATTTTCCCTTAATTAGTAAAAGAGAGCAAGTTAATTGAGATCAGGGATTTTACCCAAAAAAGATTCAACTTGCAATGAAGTAGATATAAGATCAGTGTCAAAAATCGTAGACTTGAAGTTTGGGATTATTTTTTACCAAAGTGAAGTTCTTATCTTAGATGAATTATATACTTTAATTATTAATTATTTACTCTTTGATTAATTATATAATTAATCTAAGGTTCTTATATTATGATTTTGAATATACTAGGTATAGTATAGTTATCGCTTATGTATTTAATATTGTCATAAACCTGCAATACTGATTGTGTGAGTTGTCAAAAAGTTGGCATACATAGGTACCTACCATCTGTTTTATTTAGAAAATCTATTTTAATATCTAGACATTAGTGATTACTTGAGTATTCGTTGTATTTAATTGCTTTGGATTGTACTAGTATGCGTTTCTGTGACTATGGTATACACTGAGTATGTTATATCACATAAATCATCTCTAGTTTTCTCTGAGATATAAAGGATTTTTTGATTCAAGATTTGTGCTTTTTGCGTTTGCCCATTAATAAAGTTGTTTTTGTTTTCGTTGTTGCCTAGTGTTCGCTTAAGTTGGCAAAGAAGAAGATAATCGAGTTAGCGTTCGCGTTCGTGTGAGAGGATGGTGCAATAATTGCACTGGTATTCAGTTTTTACGTGAAGGTTGAATGAAAAATGGACAGTACACCGGAGTCGCCGGCAAAGATGAGCCCGCTGATAGAGGGCGAGGGCTTCGCGGAGAGCGAGACGGACTACTCCAGCATCAGGGGGAAGGTAAGAATCCTATTGGTGTTGTTTACTAACAAGATGTTCCCGCGTAAATGCGACGCCCGCAGCGAGCAATATTGTGGAGTACTTGTGCAATAAAGAGCTTTGCAGTGCAATCTCTTTGTTTATATTCTTATTACATGTCAAATTGTTTAACAAACATAGGCATTCTCTTATTGTTCAAAAATTAATATAAGTTTGGAAAACACATGATTTTTATTAAAAAAAATATATATATGAAATGATCACTACCTTAGAAAAAGGAATTACACTTCATTGTTATTGTTAACCCGTCAACGCCCGCTTATATATAGCTATAAGCTAATTTCCTTATATAAATGGACACCGGTGTCCACAGCGGGCGTCTAAGGATTAATGAAAGAAAATATAATCTATTTATAATTAAGGATTATGATAATGCATGTGGCTATGTTATGTCATACTAACACCCTTTATTCTAGAATATTATTGAGTCCTGGGTAATGAGATGTATAATACATCTTGTGGATATAAGTGATGGTATGCTAAATTGTTTAATGACAATATGCTTTACTTCATCATCAGCCACATGACGTCCACTGCTAAACATAGGCCTCCTCTAAAGATTACCAGATGCTTTACTTCACTTAATAAAATTGTGTTACTATTGCATCATCAATTGCTACTTCCATTTGTCCATATTGAAATTATTGAAAACTTTCAGTTTAACCCACTTTTTGTTTAAATTATTCTACATTTTAGTCTCAAAGTTCGCTTTCAAAGGTTACAAAACTCAAAAGAATTTAAGATATTTTATTGTTATTTGGGTAAAAAAAATAAAATCGATTGTCACATTTAGCCCCTTAGCAGTGGCTTAGAAAGGGGGGGTGCCAAAATGCATAAAACTTGCGCTCACCGTCAACCTCCGCACCAGGTGCCATCCAAGGTAGCCATGCTACTGCCCCTTAGTTACCAGTTAGTACAATACCAAAAGTCAAAATTTGCAAAGAGAAAATATTGATTTACTTACATCCATACCTTGCTCAGATAAACAGTGTGTTTTTTAACCAGGACAGAATGAGGAAATCGGAAACCATAGAAGATACAGGGAAACTGTCTTAGGAACCATTAGGTCTTTTTTGTGAAAACAATTTTGAGACAGTATTTCTTATGGTCTTGATGAGTTGTCCATAAAAATGAATGAAATGATCAAATATTTTTTTAATGCGGTTGATTCAGTTTTCTGTAAGGACTATTTCTCCCAGTTAAAAAAAAACCACTGTAATTCAATATTTTAAGTGTGTATTGATTAAGAGTTCTCTTCAATTTTGAGAATGAGGCACACTTTTATCACTATTCCAAAGACTAAATGGGTTACATAGTATTGTTAGCTATGGAACAATTCTTAACAAAGTCTTTGTCGCATAAAATCTATATTAATATATAAAGCTGAAGAGTTTGTTTGTTTGCTTGAACGCCCTATTCTCACGAACTACTGAACCGATTTTGAAAATTCTTTCACTAATAGGAAGCTACATTACTCCTGAGTGCTATAGGCTACTTTTATCCCGGAAAAACTTTTCCACGCGGGTGGAGCCGCGCGCAATGCTAGTTTATTATAAAAGTAAATATGACCATATTTTAATTTCAGTAAAGTATACAAAAGGTAAAATAAATTTAAATAACTTCAGTTTTGGAATCTTGCCTGTGAAATACGTTACATTTTTGGCAAAATATCAATAATAAGTAGCCAAATGATTTCAAAGTAATGTTTTAAAATGAGAAAACAAAGACTTCCCATAGAATATTTTAGTCACTGTTCTCAAATTTACTATGTCTCTTGTGGCGCAGAGCACACCTAGTTAGGTACAAGTCTGGTGCCAAACAACAGGGCATAGGACTGTTGTTTGTGTTTAAGATCATTGTAGCCAGTATAGTTATTGGGCATTATGAGAATTAACATCTAAAATGTGAAGATGAAAAGCATTGTCTCGTACAATGCCTTATAATTAAAGCATTTGTATAATGTAGTTACAATTTATGGAAAGTATTCCTATTAGGCAAACCTGATTTGTTTGGAAAAAAAATAAGTTAAAGACCCTTAACAGAATATTAATCAAGATTTAATCAATCCCATAAGATTGCTGTAATTAAAATCATGTTGTTGTTAATATCATGTATATGAACTGTCAATTGTGCCATCAACTCTTTCCATATTGTATATACACTATGGACCATCATATTTCTTGAATATAAAATCTCTGATTACCATAGTTTTGCTTAACAATTAACATAATAGTGAAGTCCACATATAAAATTTGTTCAGCCATTTATTCTTGGTGGTAGGATATTCGTAATTGCCAGCATAGAGATTAGAAACCACTTAACACAAGGTGTAAATCCATAATGACCCACGTAACCACGTCAGTGTATTGTGTTCCGGGATCTGTGTGGGTAGTTTTAACATGTTAGCAAATAAAACCTCATACTTATCTTCTTGAAAATAATTTACATTAAGTTACTTGAATTGTAGATGTAAAATAAAAAAGTGAGAGTTTCTAACAAAATAAACATCAATAAAAAGTGATTTTAATGTTATGCCACTACTATTCATCGGAACGGCAACATCACACTTTCAGTCAGAAATACACTTATGCATATGCCATATTCGCACTAAAGTACAAAATGATTAATGAACCAGAAAAGTAAAACTGGGATTTTTTGAGAAAATATTCATTGTTCATGGATGATTACTGGCACAGTGTTAGCAATGGTAAAGACAAGTATGTGGTTTAATTTATTAACTCAATGTCAAAATTACCCATATACAGTAACTAATGTGCTGGCATAATCATCTATGGCTAATAAATAATTTATCTGCATGAAACTCCACTCACCAGTATAAAAAATATTTATAATGCAATGAGCTAACATCAGACAAATAGCAGGTAGACTTCTGTTCTATGACAGAGGCCTGTGATCACATTAACGACTTGCTTAATGACCTTCATGACTCAGGGGACGATTATACGACTAAGAAACGAGACATTGCGAGTTCGATTCACGGGATTTATAAAATACGATCAAAAATCACCAATAATTGAGATTTTCACCATTGTAGATGAAATGAAAAGTATGATGAAATTTTAAATTAATAAAAATAATGAATATGTTTCACGTCGCAAATTTGCCATATAAGTACCGAACAAAGGTGTATTCGATTGTTAAGTTTTTGAAAGTGTAATGTCGTAACTTTTGAACTAATTACATTTAGAGATCATGCTTCGGCTGAGAGTATTTATGTAACAGTTATATCAGCCCATTAGCCTATGCAGTAGTAACAAGTAACGGTTAGTGACGCAACGCTCACTTACACTAGTATACGGGTTCAATATGTATGTAGTGCCGGGGCGGATTTACGTTTTTTTTTATATCTGTATTGGCGAGCAAAATGATTTTATCAATTAGGCCTACATCTACATAGAAAGTAAATATGGTTAATTTTTTATTTATTTAGATGGTGATGGTTAGTCCCAACGCTGATGAGTACGAGCTGCTCCGCAAACAGATGCTAGAGAGGCTAGAGGCTGGCAACGGGGAGATCATCTACGACATAGGACTTGGCGAGGGTAAGGCGACCTTTTGTTGGCATTTTGTTAATGTTACATTGACCTTATTAACATTCACATAGGGATTATTTCATATAATTAGGTAAGTAAACTATTGTTCGTTAAAGGTTATGTGTATGTTGATGCAAAACGGCCTATGTGTATAATAAAAAATTTCAAACAAGCTAAATATAATCATAACACACACAAACTAGAAAATTGTACACGTGTTGTGCTCTTATCGGGCGGCCCTTTTGAAATCCTTTAACATCGCCAGCGCCGCGATACAGGAATAAGAAATTTTTGCTAGCGTATCTAATTAACTTTATATTGTCTATTTCGCCGAATTTGTTACAGTCTTATAATTGAACACTGTGCTATTCGAGACAAGTTTTCGTTACCGAGAATACCCTATCGTGATCTCTTCTGAGTACGGGGCAGTACTGGGAATTCCCTTTTAAGATCTCTCTCGAGTGCGGAGCGCGATGCACTGATCTCGACGGAATTCCGTGGTTATAACTCTATTTTAGGTTGCTATGACCGCAGCCACCGGAAGAGTCTACGTTTGTAGTTTGTTGGTATTATAGGATTAACATCTGAGGCAAATCAAAAGAGGGGCTTTATCTGCTGGGCAGAGCGATCGTCCGGGGCGCCAGATCCTGGAGAGGGCTTAGGAGGACGCTACAGACTGACTAAAATGACATTATCTACGCTAGGGTGCCAGAAATAGGGCGCCAAAATATATTTCGCGTGAAGCGCGGCGCCTGAAAAGCCAATGCGCTCCCTAATACCGAGATGCTCCACGGTTACTAAGAGTAAATGTTTAAAATACTTAAACGATTAAATTATACAATGTTTGTAACTAGCAAAAAGTCAAAAGTTAAGTCAAGTATAGTTTGTTTGAATATCAAATCAAATCATTTATTAAGTGATTAGGCCCCTAAGGGCACTTTTACACGTCATTTTTTAAATTACTTTTCAAAATTATTATTAAAAATTTATTCAAATTGCCTATATGCCTTATAGCAACATTGACGATAAATTATGTTTTCTTCTAAATATCACGTTATTATTTAAACAAAATCTTCGGAACATTGTGTAATATGCTAAGTGCTAACTATTGGAAACCAAACCAATACGCAAGCATAAATAATTTAATTATGTAAATAAACTCGTAAACGATCATTTAATACTAAGTATATTCGATCACAATCAATTAACTCCAGTCTGAAGATACAAACAGTAGGTCTACTGTTCAGTACGAACAGTTTAATGAAAATCAAGGTATGATAAGTCTTAAATTGACAGCAAACGTTTAGAGTTCATATAGTTCAAACGTTCCCTAAAAAATAATCGCAAGTGAAAGTGGTTACGAAAATGAACGATATCTTTAAATTTTAATATTCCATGATAATATGAATGAATAATTGATAACGAGTACAGTTGCATCAACGATAAAGCATTAATTATGCTGATAACAGTGTTGTAACTCGGTGCAATCTCGAGCGACGCCGCGCTGTAGACACGAGCGCCGTGACGTCACGTTGTGTTTCGAAAATGACGCGTATTGCTGTTGGAGGAGAATCTCGTCGAATTATCCATCACTGTCATCCTTCTACCCTTTCGTTTAAAATGGAAGTTATTTTATAGTTCGACTCCCACTCCTATTTTATTAATTTCTTGAGGGCTTAGGTAAACATTTCTGCATACTTATCCAGCTTAATTTCTCAGTTTCATAATGCGTGCTCGGTCCTAGCTTAAAGGCGACTTATTATTATTATTTTTTTTATGGCATTGAATGACGAGACGAGCATGCCGTTCGCCTGATGGTAAGCAGTACGACACCCATAAACAGTGGCAACACCATCTAGCACCTTGAGTTACAAAGTACTTTGTGGCATTCCACTGCGCTCGTCATCCTGAGACATAAGATGTTAAGTCTCACTATGTCCTGTAGTTACACTGGCTACAATGTTCTTCAAACCGAAACACAACAGTGCATGCTCACTGCTGCTTAGCGGTAGAAATAGACATTGCGGTGGTACCCACCCAGACGGACTCTTACATATGAGAGACCTACCACCAGTATGATATTTTCTTATTAGAAAATCAAAACGATATAATTTCATTAACATTTTGTTATTTATTTGATCTACAAGTTCGTATAAATCCAGAATGGCCGCACTATAAATATGTCGGACAATATTCTGGTTTTTTCTGTTCATCGCAATAGGTTAGTTTCCTATGTTCCATTTTGGACATTAACATAACAGAAAATAATACGAAAAAGTAATTCTTCCGTGAAATCAGCATCAAAATTGGTTGAGAAATATTGTCATGAGTAAAAGTGGGGGCGTAGTAGGGATATCACGCTATCTCTTTCGCAAGCACGCAGCGTTATGGCTGACGGCGCTACGTGACGTCACAGCCTAGTATTGCTGTTATTTGATAGTTACCCCTTCCACCAAATTTCAAAGCTTTATAACTTACTTTTTATTGCACCAATTTTGAAAAATCTTTTTCCATTAGGTTTTGGATGGTATACATTTTTGATAAATGTTTTTAAAAAAAAGTTGTCAACTAGCCTATTAAGCGTCCTTACATCTTCTGCCCTGGCTATCACCTTGGAACATAAGAAACCAGCCAAGTTCTTTATCAGCTCGATATTCGCGGATAACATCACTAACTCCTATAAACAAGAACAGGGTTATATCTGACAATGCAGGTATTAAATAGTCTAGAGAGAACTGTAGACCCAAAGCGACGATATCCTGAATGAGTTCATTGGCTTCCTTGACCAGTCCACTACGCTCGGTGGCCACTAATCATAAGATGACACTATGATTTTATTCATACGCTCATGGCAAATTGACCTTGCTGTACCTGATGGTAAGCGGAGTGGAGTCCACATAGTGTCGATACAATAGGGTAGCTAACTACTTTTAAAAAAATACATTTATAAAAAAATTAAGTCATCCTAAATCTAGCAGAAAAATAATTTTCAAAATGCAATTAATAATAAATGAGTTATAAAGCTTTGAAGTTTGGTGGAAGGGGCATCTGTCAGATAATGGAAACAGCACAATGTGATGTCACTCAGTGTCGGCAGCCATAATGCTGCGTGCGTGAGAAAGACAGCGCGATATCCCCCCCCACTTTAGCTCACAACAATATTTCAAATATGAATAACTGCTTTATTTATTAACCAATTTTGATGCTGATTTCAAAGAATATTTTGTTTTTCGTATTAATTTATGTTACATATAAAATAATGTACAAAATCAAACATAGGAAACTACCCTATTATGCCGGCCTGTTCGAAACTGGATATACACAGGCTGTTCCCGGAACGCGACAGTTGCGTGGGTCGCTATGGCTTACTATTGTCCATGGCAGATGGTCGCGGTCTGACCGAGGACGAGTTCAACGCGTCGGTGGCGACGCTGCAGTCGCTGGTGTCGAGCGAGCGCGTGTCATGCATGGAGCTGCGGCGCTGGGACTGCGGCACCGGCCTCATGGGCCAGTACCTGCTGCGCACTGAGCTCGATAACAATGACTTCATGGAGATCAGGTATTAAGCCTTACCATATTTTAAACGAAAGAGTCTATCTGACTGTCTGTTGATCTTTCAGCGATAAAACCACTGCAGCAATTTTAATGATATTTGGTACGAAGGAAGCTTGAACAGGAAGAAATAACATACATAGGCTTCTTTTTAATATTTGTTGCAAACCCTTTTTAGGTCACCATTACCGATTTACTTTGAAGTCTGAGTTAAATTTGTAACAAAATAGTCTGTAACGTTCCCTAGGCGACCTACCTAAAGTCTGGGGTCTAGAAAATACTGCTAAGTTCTAAGTCAGACTTGAACACCTATTCAAAAACCTTCATCGTCGTCTATCAGGGTAGCGGTGGTAGGTAACGTGGACGCGGGCAAGTCCACTCTCCTGGGAGTGCTGACACACGGAGAGCTGGACAACGGACGTGGGTACGCGCGGCAGAGGCTGTTCCGGCACAAGCACGAGATGGAGAGCGGCCGCACCAGCTCCGTCGGCAACGACATTCTCGGCTTCGACAACATGGGTAAGTCACACGGATACGGAGAAACTGTAGAGAAACAGATGGATAGGATTCCTCTATGGAAGGAGAAGATCTCCAGCCAGGTGTTGTGCCTGGCCGTCTGAGACCTCCGATGGTTGATGTTCGGAGCTGGTGTGCTAATCGATGCGCAATTAGGATCATTTTTTTCATTCACTATTCGAAACGCAAGAGCAGGCTCTCAGTCACTTCTGTTTCTGTGAGACAATAGTACCACCATGGTTGAGCTGGTGAGCTGGCCCGTTTATTGCATTTATATACAGCATCATAATTGATAATATTATCATAATGGTAGGAACTATGGTCCCAAATCTTCATCTCCAAATAATCCCTGACCCACCTAGGTCAAGTGGTGAACAAGCCGGACCACGGCACGCTGGACTGGGTGAAGATCTGTGAGAAGTCTTCCAAGGTGATCACGTTCATCGATTTGGCCGGACATGAGCGGTACCTCAAGACGACAGTCTTCGGAATGACCGGACACGCGCCTGACTTCGGTATGCTTATGGTCAGTGATAATGCAGATTATAGTTATTTATGACTGCCTCGATGGCGTAACTTTGTATTGCGAGCGCCGTATTACCACGGCGATGAGGTCCTGGGTTCGGATCCCGGGTCGGGCAGAGTGACATTGGGTATTTCTACTCACAATCAGCTCTGACTCTGGAATTAGTGTACAATATAGCCAATAGACTCGCCCCCTAGCACATCATGGGACGGAACACGCATGGCGAAAAGTGGGTGCCTTGGTTGCACCTGTGCACCCCCTCGGGGATAACGGCGTGATGTGTTTGTGTGTGGATGGTCCTAGATAACTAATGGGTGAGTTTTGGCGGGAACTTGGTAGTGTCATGAGGTGCTCTTGTTTTAATGCATTATTTTGGTGATACTTAGTGTTATATTGCATAATTATGGTGGTATATTATCCAATATAGTTCTATTAAAGGGCTCAAATGAAGTGAATTGAAATAACTGTGCTAGTCAAGTGTTTGTTTTGTTGCCGCCAAAACTCCTCGATAAAGTCTTGGTAAGGTAGCCACTGCTTTACTTCGACATAGTACTACTACTACTGAGGATAACAAAGAAACAATATTATATATGTAACTTCCAAAAACTTTGACACTGGCAGATGCGCAAACCGCGCCTTGCCAAAGAGAAAAAAAAGAAAAAAAAAAAAACTAATGGGTGACGACTGATGTTGTCAGTGTCGTGACTCGTGGCTAACTTCAAGTCGACCATTTTAAGCGTCTGTACTTTCGACACTTAAGGACGCTATTACATTTTTGACATCTTCGATTTTAGATATTTGAATGACAAGAACGCGCTTTGCTACACGCGCACACATCGAAACCGATTTAAACTAGATTTTCCATTTGAACGAGCTAATCTTAATACTTGAACATATTATTTTACTCATCCATATTTATTTTTTTGGAATTATCGAATGTTTACAATTATGTTTAATAATAATAATTATTATAATTTCATCATGTAATAGACATTTTTTTTTATTGCATTGAATGACGAGACGAGCATGCCGTTCGCCTGATGGTAAGCGATACGACCACCCATAAACAGTAGCAATACCATCCAGCACCTTGACTTACAAAGTACTGTGTTGAATTCCACTGCGCTCGTCATCCTGAGACATAAGATGTTAAGTCTCATTATGTCCAGTAGTTATACTGGCTACAATGTCCTTCAAACCGAAACACAACAGTGTATGCACACTGTTGCTTGGCGGTAGAAATAGACATTGCGGTGGTACCCACCCAGACGGCCTCTTACATAATGAGAGACCTACCACCATTTTAATATATAAAAAAAAATTAGGTTATACATATAAAAATATAAAAAAAGTGTATCACCCTCCGATGGCGAGGCTCAAGACCCAAGCTACCGATAGTCAGGGATACAAAGTGAGGAATCTCCTCACAATGCGTGTGGTATGCGATACGACCACCCATAAACAGTAGCAACACCATCCAGCACGTTGAGTTACAAAATACTGTGTGGCATTTCACTGCGCTCGTCATCCTGATACATAAGATGTTAACTCTCATTATGTCCAGTAGTTAGACTGGTTACAATGTCCTTCAAACCGAAATACTACAGTGCATGCACACTGCTGCTTGGCGATAGAAAAAGACATTGACATTGCGGTGTCCAGAAGTACTACTTTCTGCATCTGGCTCTTGACCCAACTACCAATTGAGAGCTTCAGCAGGTGTTGATCGAGACTCTGGTATCAACCCATGAGCAGAAACGACAAGGCCCCGATAGAACCGATCGTATAGTTCTTTGATCTTCCATATCACATCGCGTTCCCTAATGCCCATCGCCATAGGTTTTCGCCAGTTCTCATTCGCCAAGGAAAGTGGGATAAATCCCTTATCCACCATGACTAAAATCTTATACATGCCTACTTCGCTGTGGAGGAAATAATTCCTGAGATTGCATACCTCACGGTTATGCAAGTCCATTAAGTAAGCCTCAGCCCCGCATCTTCGCGGGATGTACAACCTCATCACTGACCACCGTGGGTGATGCATACGATATGCAGTCAGTAGGGTCCGGAACTTTCGATCCAGGGCGTCCAATTCAGTCTGAGTCTTTCTTTCTGAGTATACCAAAAGAGTACATGAGTACAGGCATAACCCAACCGTTGAAAGCACAAATCTTGTTACCACCTGACAAAAAACTGTTAAATACTTTTGCCAGGCGGCCGAAGAAACAGTCATTCAGCGATTGTTTTACGTCGGCACATATAATCCCCAGTGCCTCAGGCATACCCAGATATTTGTAAGTTTCCGTCTCAGAAAGGGATCTAAGTCTTACAGTCTCTAAGACTTGTATGTCACCAGAGACCACGACCTCTCCTCGCTTCATATGGATAGCCGCACATTTATCTACACAAAACTCCATGTTGAGTTATTTGCTACATCTTTCAGTAATTTTTAACGACTCAATCAATTCTGTTTGTTTTGATGCAAACAACTTGAGATCATCCATGTAAAGCAAGTGAGATATAGGCTCAGGAGCCCCCGTGCATCTCGGCGCTCTCGGCGTCAACGGCAGCGTGAGGCCTACCTGCCACACTGCTGTCCATCAGGGGGGTCGCAACAATGTGCTAAAAAGACAAAGCTAGAGACGGCACCCGCCCGCGACGCCCGGGTGGCCACTGTTAGTTGCCTTTTACGACAGGCAGGGGATACCGTGGTGGAATTCTCCAAACACCTTCAATCCACAGGGTGGGAGACGCCGGTCAGTCGTCCACCCGGCGCCTCCTACGTCTCCTCTGACGGCGGGAGGAATCCTCGCGTTCCAGAACTCTCTCAGCACTCTCCTTCTACGAGAGGACTATCTCGCAGAAGTGAGCCAACACACGCCAGACCTCCGGACTGCCGACCATGGGAGCGACCACGGCCGGCAACGAGAGGCCGCCTCTGACGACTGCTTTGAGAGCGCTGCGCTCCTCATTCCAGGCTGGGCAAAACTCAAACGTATATTAAGCCGTATCCAGCGGGCAACTGTCACAATGGCACACACAGCCGACACCTCGGTACCTACGATACGACACAGCTACTCACCGAAGCAGCCATGCCTAGTGAGTAGTTGTGGCTGAACTGTAGTACTGTAGTATTGAGTGTTTAGATATTTTTGTACCGGGAAAGGCTTTGAACGCGGGCAAAAACGCGAACTTAACCTAGTAAAATTTAAAAATAAATAATCACCGATACTAAAAATTATAAATAGATAAATAGTAAATACCATATACTGCAAAACTTGTCGATTTTGTAAATATAAAAATACTATGCCATTTTAATAATGAAATTCAAATACTTGCATTAAAATTAATGAATGTTTCATTAATTAAATCAAATTTGTATTGACTTATTGTAATATTAAATTTTCATACTTGCTTTTTGAAAACTAATAATTTGAAATAGTATCAACTATTTTATTCGTAGTATGATGACATCGCGATCAATTTATTACGTATTTATTTTTTGAAAAAAAGTTGTACACCCGTGCTTCCTCGGCCGCGTCTCAGCGCGGAATGACAGCCCGAAATTGGAAAATGTATGAAGAAATTCAATTCAGGTTATATTTTTTCTCTTTACTGGAAAAGTATTTAATTTGACTTGAAAATAATTAGTCATAAAGCGAGAAGACTATATAAGCCATCATATTGTTTCGGTTTTATATTAAAATATTCATTAGTTTAAGGTATAATGGTTCCGATTCCGACCCTATTTTTCGTCATTTTCAGCGATTATTGCTCCAGAATAAACGTATTTACGTGATAATGTTGTATGGAAGCATACAATTTCCATATGCTATAAGCAAAGAGGAATGTTTAATCTTTATTTATATACCAAGATCTCCTCATAAGCGTAACTCCTGATTCAATAAATGGTACCTCAAAACTACGGAAATTTGTAAATGCGCCCTTAACATAATTCCTCTAAGAAAGAAAAATATTCGTAACCGAAATATACAGATAGTCAAAGCAATATTGTAAACTATGTTGACACATTCCAGTACAGATTATATGATGCAACATTAAAGGTATTATTACAACGCTCAAAACCGGAAATACCTAGACACAAACAAACAGTATCGAGGGATCTGCACCATGATTCATTAACTAATTGATGCGAGAATAATATTGAGCAGCACTGATAGGAAAATTGTACCAATAACGTTTTTTAGCACAATTTTTTTAAGGCATGCACACTGATGCTTAGCGGTAGAAATATACATTAAACTGTCATATAGGTACATATATCAGCCACAATAACCTTGTAGCATTTTTTTTTATAATTGTATTAATATGTATGCTGTTAGAGTGCATTTCAAATCTATACTAATATAAAGAGGAAAAGTTTGTGAGTTTCTTTGTAGGTTCGTAAGGGCTGTTCTCTGGAACTACTTAACCGGATTTAAAAATTATTTTACTGATAGGAAGCTACATTACTCCTGATACCTATAGGCATGTTCCAGGAAAACATTTTTTATCCAGAAAAAGCTTTTTTACGCATGCGGAGCCCCGGGCAGTAAAAAAATCTTCCCAAACAGACCCGCGCATACCAATGACCACCATTTTCTATTATCGTAGGTGGGAGCCAACGCTGGTATAGTGGGGATGACGAAGGAGCACCTCGGTCTGGCGCTGGCGCTCTCTGTGCCAGTGTTCGTGGTGGTGACCAAGATAGACATGTGTCCGCCGAACGTGCTGCAGGACAACCTCAAGCTGCTCATCAGGATCCTCAAGTCGTCGGGCTGCAGGAAGGTGCCGGTGATGGTGAAGACCAAGGATGATGTCATCGTCAGCGCTACTAACTTCGTGTCGCAGAGGTTTGTTTTGTTTTGTTGATGTTTTATACCAAAAATAACTTAAACTAATGTATCAGATAATTAAAAAATATCTGCTGCCTGGCTCCGTGGCGTAGTGATACTGGGGTATGTCTACCATGGTGAGGTCTTGGATTTGATACTCAAGTTGGGGAAAGTGATATTGGGTTTTATTGCGCAACAACATGACTCCTCTTCACATTGGCCTCTACGTGAGTGAATATGCGTGCGAAAGCTTGGCTTGTGGACTTAGCCCACTTCAAAATTATTGGCCAAAGCTATTGGTCACAACCATTGGCATTATTGGTCGAGGTGTAAAGGAACTATAATGGTAATGTTGGTCGGCAGGCTATGTCCAATATTCCAAGTGTCGAACGTGAGTGGCGAGAACCTGGAGCTGCTGACGATGTTCCTCAACCTGCTGAAGACGAGGATGCCCTCGCACGATGACAAACCCGCCGAGTTCCAGATAGACGACACTTACTCAGTGCCCGTGAGTATAGTGCTTAATTAGTGTAAGAATATAATAGGAACTGAATAATATGCATCTAGGAAATAGTTTGAACTATTGATAGTGTAAAATGTTAGGTTTCCTGAAGCCACCCAGCCTGTACTTAGATTTGATACTATGTTTACCATAAAAGACTAACATCCATGCAGAAGACTATAATACCATAATGAGTATAATAATAGGTTTTTAAAAATCTAAATTGATAAAGGAAGCCCTTAGAATTTATTTTAAAACGATATCATGCTTGTGTATGAGGATTGAAGAATTACATAATCAGAAAACTGTTAAAGAATAAAGAAAAAATCTGAGACCAATGGCGAGTGGTCTGGTGTCGTACTCTTGAGAAAGATCGTGAGCAGCGGTAGTTTGCACTTTACAGTCTGAAGTCATGACATATCCGTAAAGATTAAGCAGTTTATGTATAGCTTACGGTAATTAATTACATATGTATTTTGATGTTGGAAATATACGCAGAAACCTTTGAATGAACTTGGATAAATTTTGGAACATAGACAAATCATGTCCTGGATAAGTATGGGCTATTTTTTATTTCGAAGAATAACATAGTGCGAATTTTATCTTGGGAAAGTTTTTCTAGCTATTATCTATACTTCTATACTAATATATAAAGCTGAAGAGTTTGTTTGAACGCGCTAATCTCAGGAACTACTGGACCGATTTTAAAATTCTTTCAGTAATAGGAAGCTACATTACTCTTGAGTGCTATAGTGTACTTTTTATCCCGGAAAAACTTTTCCACGTGGGCGGAGCCGCACGCAAAAGCTAGTATTATATAAAACCAGTGTCTATCTAGGCATATTGTTTTTTGCTTTCAATAAAAATGATATATTAAAAAGATACATCGATTGCTTCGGTTAGCGTTAGCGTTGTATTAAGGTACGACTGCAATGCTGAAGTCTCGGGTTTGATTCCCGGGTCCGGGAGAATGATATTGACTTTTTCTCATCAGTATCGGCCTAGAGTCTGGAATTTGTGCCCGATATGGCGATAGGCTCGCCCCTTATCACATCATGGGAACGAATACGCACGGCGCAAAGTGGGTGCACTAATTGTGCCTGTGCCTACCCCTTCGGAGATAAAAGGCGTGAGTGCGTGTAAAAAAGATACAAATTAAAGTTGAAAACCATTATCCGTCATTGTGTGTGTGCGTGTGTGTGTGTGTGTGTGTAGGGCGTGGGCACGGTGGTGTCGGGCACGACGCTGGCGGGCGTGGTGCGCGTGAACGACACGCTGCTGCTGGGGCCCGACCCGCTCGGCCGCTTCACGCCCGTCGCCGTGCGCGGCATACACCGCAAGCGCATGCCCGTCGCAGAGGTGCGCGGCGGCCAGACCGCCAGCTTCGCGCTCAAGAAGGTAACGGATAAACTCACATATTAAGGGCCTTACATAACATGCAACACAATTCAACGTTTATACAATTGTTAACGCTAAAAAAATACAAAAAAATATAGAAAAGACATATCCTAGCGATAAGTCACGTGGTCGAAGCGAATGAATAGATTACTCAAAAACAGTAAAAAGAGAATACACTCGTTTGCAACTTGTCTAAGGTCTAAGGTATTTATGATTTGTTTGTTCTTATATTATGCTATATTATGCAAAAGCAGATAAAAAAATTATATAAATATTTTTTTTATCTGCTTATGCAATTGATCAATAGGAACCTAAAAAACTTCTAGAATAAAAGTCAGATTTTTTAAAGACCATTCTTAATGACGATTAATGCTGATATGCTTTACATGAAAAGATTATGGGCAAAACTTTACGGTTCTATCCATATTCGGTTTTAACAGGTGTCCCAGAATTAAGGCAAGATTTGAATTCCGTCGTTTGGGCGGTAAAGGGCTGGCAACTCTAAAAAATCATTGAATCATTGGACCATACTTTTTTGAAAATGAGGCTGGTCAAGCAGTGACTGTTACTGGTGCTCGATATCGCGGCATGATAACACAGTTCTTTGTGCCAAAATTGCATGATCTTGATGTGGCCAACATGTGGTTTCAACAAGATGGTACCACATGTCATACAGCCCGTGAAACAATTCAATTACTACATGAGACATTTCCAGGTTCTGTACTCTCTCGTTTCGGTGATCAGAATTGGCCCCCTAGATCGTGAGATTTAACACCTTTAGATTTTTTATGGGGTTATTTGAAGTCAAAAGTATATTTCGACAAGCCCACATCAACCCGGGCATTAAAAGAGGAAATGTAACGCTGCATCAACGGAATTCAACCACATTTATGCAAAATGGTCATGGAAAATTTCGACAAAAGAGTGCGTATGTGCCAGCAAAGTCGTGGAGGCCATTTGCCCGATGTGTTATTTCATAAAGAACCCTATCCTGTGTACTTCAATAAAAAAATAACAATGAAAATAATAAAAACTGTGTTTTCTATTTAATTCAAATCTTGCGTAACTTTTGGGCCACCCTATATATCCATCTATTTAAAAAAAATAACTGCGTTTTTGGTCAATTTTAATTGTTTTGCACTTTGTCAGACAGTTAGCATAAGTAGGTACTCCGATTATTATCACAATTCGTTGTTCCACACTATTATTTCTATAGGAATAAAGATATTATTTCCTTCTACTATTCGTGACAACTATAAATCTACTGGTTTCGTTATTCGTTTTAGAATTCTATCATACAGGATACAAAAAATAGATAATACACGATAACAGCTTGCTGTTTTATTGCGGTTACAAGAGAACATGCGGTTATGAGGCGTGAACAATGCAAACAAATACTATACGAATGGCAATTGAGTTAATAAGAATTAATATTCGAAAACCATGCTGCTTGTACTAAATGTGAAATAGACCTTATCAGTAGTCACAGATTCAGCTAGGTACTATATTTTCGATTGTAGTGTGATGTCCTTCTACATGATATTGTAATCTATGAACTATATAACTTATAATGCATTGTATTCGAGGGGAATCCAATAAATAGTCTTACACCATCAACGCGTGTCATGCTCAAAGTCGTCCTTTACGTCTTTGTGGTCTTTGCAACTATGTATATATGAGTAAGTTTTAAGTTACCTATCTTTGTTTTTACGTTTTTCGCATTTTTTTTATCTAAAAAGTGTTTATTTATTATCCGAAAATTAGCACCACACAACATTTATAAAGCCATAAGTTAGAACCACATCCTAACTCGCTGAGTATGCCCCAACAGATAAAGAGGTCCCAGATCCGCAAGGGCATGGTTATGGTGTCGCCGGCGCTGAACCCGCAGGCGTGCTGGCAGTTCGAGGGCGAGATCCTGGTGCTGCATCACCCCACTACCATCTCCTCGCGGTACCAGGCTATGGGTAACGGGTCATCAAGTTTTATAGAGATGTATTGCGGGTTGCAGAGTAAAAAAAAATATTGAGATATAATATTAAGATGGTTATTCCAAAATGTATATATTAATATTTAGTAAAAACTGTTGAATCGTTTATGATGGAACTTTTACCAATTGGAAGCATGTACTTTCGAATATCTGCTTAAGGCCCGAAATGTCCATAAAATTTATTTAGGGACATGTTTGTTTTTATAATTTCAGTCCACTGCGGCAGTATCAGACAGACGGCGTCGATCCTGTCGATGTCGCGCGACTGCCTCCGCACCGGCGACAAGGCGCTCGTCAAGTTCCGCTTTATCAAACACCCTGAGTACCTCAAGCGGGGGCAGAGGATGGTAAGTTTACCATGTTACACGTCATCATACTTAGAATGTTAATTTTTTTACTTTTGACCTTGTTTGTGGGGAGGTGAAATTGATAATTATTAATTCTACCCTGTAGTTTTTTGAGTTTTATACAAGGGAATACGTCTATAGGAGTAATTTTCATATCCTACTTTTATAACATAGTAGGTATGAATTAAGTATAGTCAGATCCAAAGAGCGTATTCCCACCTAAAAGGCCGGCAACGCATTTCTGTGCCCCCTGGTATTGCAGATGTTCATGGGCGGCGGTGATCACTTACCATCAGGTGAACCGTATGCTCGTTTGCCCCCTATACCATAAAAAAAACCCATATTCTAAAAACGTTAATCTTTTGTACCATTATATGAATTATGCGAACTGTTTAAAGGACATTGGTAAGTACATACAGATAACAATAGCATGTAATTGATGTGTGTTGTCAGGTGTTCCGCGAAGGTCGCACGAAGGCGGTGGGTAACGTGCTGCGGCCCGAGCCCCTCGCGCACAAGCCGGCGCCCGCCGCGCGGCACGAGCGACACGAGCGGCGCGCGCATGCGCACGGCGGCGACGCGCCCGCCGGCCCCACTGCGCCCACTAGCGCACAACTGGTCATTTTTTTTAATTCTTTTGCCTTTGTCTCAATCCGCATGTCTTACTGGTGGTAGGTCTCTCATTATGTAAGAGGCCGTCTGGGTGGGTACCACCGCAATGTCTTTTTCTACCGCCAAGCAACAGTGTGCATGCACTGTTGTGTTTCGGTTTGAAAGACATTGTAGCCAGTATAACTAATTGATATAATGAGACTTAACATCTTATGTCTCAGGATGACGAGCGCAGTGGAATGCCACACAGTACTTTGTAACTCAAGGTGCTGGATGGTGTTGCTACTGTTTATGGGTGGTCGTATCGCTTACCATCAGGCGAACGGCATGCTCGTCTCGTCATTCAATGCTATAAAAAAAAAAACCTCTGTCGTAACGCCTCTTTATTGCCTACTAGACTTCTACTCGAAGCTCCGCCCGCGTGAAAAGTTTTTCCGGGATAAAAAGTAGCCTATAGCACTCAGGAGTAATGTAGCTTCCTATTAATGAAAGAGTTTTCAAAATCGGTCCAGTAGTTTTTGAGTTTATCCATTACAAACAAACCTTTCCTCTTTACAATATTACTATGGACTAACACTTTGAAGTTTAATTTCTTTAACTTTCTGTTATGTGTTTGCTAATCATACAAGTAAATATAGGATAAATAAAATATGTTTAGGAATTTTGTTGTTACATTTACAATTCGGTAAATAAGTGACAAGACCGACAAAAGAACATGAAAAAAAATACGTGTGGCACTCGGAGACTGCCGCGGTAAAGCTATTGCATAGCATTTTTTATCACAAATTTTGATTGACTAAACACAAATTCGATCTTACGCTTACCACATAAAGTAGATTTTTAAACGCGAGCAACGCACGTTTAGTCTTGTTATTGATAAATGTCAGAAATGCAATGGTCATCACAACCAAAGTAGAATAAATCAAGATTTGAAAAAAGAATGTTACGTTCGATTCTCTTGTACTCGTGCCGTGCCAACGCTGGGGAAATAGCTTCTACGCAATGTATTTAAGGTTCATATTAGATTAGTAAGAAATGGTTTTAATGACTTTAATAAATAAAAATATACTCGTTTCAAGAATTATAGCTTCTACGCATTGTATTTAAGGTTCATATTAGTGAGATAAAAAAGATGTCAGGTTATTTTCGTTACGGAATTTCTGGATTCGGTCTCCACGCTCAAGGCCCGCGATAGAAGCTATGCAATAGCTTAAAACTACAATAAACCTATTTGTTGATCATATAAGTAAATATATAACACTTTCGTATGTGATATGACCTTCAAACAGCTGAACAGATGTGGTTTTCGAGAAAAAAATCTCATCGATTGTAATTTGTTCTGCAGCAAGAGGCCGATGTGACGGCAGTAGACTCGCCGTTTGAAGTGCAGGCGGACAAGCGCAGCTCCGCCGCGGGTGGAGGGGGCGGCGGCGGCGGCGGGGGGCGGAGGCCGCGCAAGCGTCACGACAAGCCGCCAGACCAGCCCGTCGCAGCTAACTAAACTTCACTCATCTCTATACAAGCACTAAATCGAATAAATCGATTCACAGCTACGGGAATCGTTCACTGTTTTCGTGTGACACGTTGACGCGAACGTGTCATTAGGTATTAGAACGTACTCTGACTTGGTCAAATATAATAGAATGTAACGTCCTCGTTGACGTCGCGCTAATACGATCGTAACAACTGCGCTCCGTTGGACAGGCTCGTCTTGACGCGCGTTAAGATCGCATTCTGTTTGACCAGGCGCAGGACCCACATTTTTTTATTTGGAAAATTCTCCATGTTAGAAAAATTTATTTTGAGATAAATTGACATGTAGCGTCGACGCACAACACTTTTTATGTACAATTGTACACGTCTTTACATTTTTATTATATGACAACGACTTTTTGATCTACATTACTGTGCATCCCTAGTACATCGTCGCGGCTAGATCAGTCCACAAGCACTAAAGCAAAGTACAATTTTTCTTAAAACGATATGTTAGGTATTGGTTGTGTGGAGTCATCTATTTTGGGGAATGCCTGGATATTTCGATAATTGCTTCATAAAAATGTTACATGTCATTGGTATGTACAGTGAGCAGCATAAGTAGATGAAAAAATTCAAAATTTCAAATTGCCTACATACTTTTGTGTTCTTACTAATCTTGTTTTTCTCTTCATAAAAATAAAATAAAAGGTATTTACTTTACTTAAAACGAAGAAAAAAATATTTCAGTTTAACTTAATGCATATATAGGTGATTTGAAATTTTGATTTTGTACAGATATTTATGCTGCTGACTGTACACTTAGAATATTGTTAAGGTATTAAAATAGCTGATTTTGTGACAAGTTAATGACATACCCTGTGTTTACTTGATATTTATATATCTTCCATGATTACACTTTACTAGAGTCTTTTGTTGAATGCAATAACTGACAGTATTTATCAAAAAGGTGTTGTGGGTGGTTGGGTCACTGGCATGTGGGTCGTCAGTGACCCACACCTGTAGTTATCTTAATCATAGTCTATGTGGACTTTAGAGCAAACCAACTAAGAATGTTCACAACCTATATGTAAAGCGTAAAGGGGTCAAATATTGTGGGTCTTTAGTGACCCATGAATTCCTGTTGCGTTTTTTCAACAGAGATCTTTTTTCAGTTAGTTACCTGTAAGCTATTTGCATTCAATATATTGTAAAAATATTTCTGATTCTACAAACATGAACAGAGACAAAGATGATATTTTCATAGAGTAAAATTATAGATTTTTCTCTAGACGATAATTATAATTAGAAAATTTTACTGATAGCCAGAGATGAAAATTTGTTTGTGATTATATAAATTGTTTTTGTTTTATTTTTAATTCTATTATATTGATTTCTCGTGATTTTTTTGCCATGTGTTTGTTAAACCACGAACAATTGGTACATTTAAATTTTATGACTTTTCAATTGATTTTATTTGAATCACTGTGGGCTACAAAAAGAGTGAAGTTATCAGTTATTTTGAAAATTCTTATCGAAACATATTAAGCACAGACTTTTTTTAAATAATTGAAGCAATAATAATAGTGTTAGTGAGGCTAGATGCTTGCTCCATATCAAACTTTAGTATTTCAATATTTTCTATACCATTACAATGTGATTTTTTTTAATAGAAAATAAGCAAAAGGCATATTTTTAATGATTTATTCCGAGTGAAATTAAACTAGCTCAAATATTTATTGTTTTATTTACCTATTTATCTAACAAAATATTGTGGGTAGTCATTATTATGAAGATGAACAGTAAGTATGGCAATTGTGTTTGCATTGTATATATAAAATCTACTAATATGTAAATTCATTAATATTTTGTTTAATAACTAATGAAATAAACTCAGCATAGATGTGGCAACATATGAGAGCTTGCACCCACACAACCGTAGTGTGTTGGGATTTTTTAACATCATCTTGTTATATTCATGAGAAAGAAAAAAGAACATAACGCTGAATTACTATAAAACTATAATAAAATAACTACAGTTCTTACAGTATACAATTAAATGACTATGGTATTTACTTTTTAATCTGTTTCTTTGCATCCTGTATACCCTCCTTCATATTTTCGCTAAATTTTCTTAGGAACGACACAAACCGATTCATTTTATGCGGATCGACCTCTGATAGTTTCTCCTTCCCTCTGTAAAATACAGCTATAGCAAGTTGTGCCGCCCGTCTCACCGGATACGATTCTGCAATCCTTTGCACAAGACGTTCGTTATTAGCTAAGTATTTGAACAGAACACGTAGAGGCATTTTTATCACTTGAATGATGTTTCAAATGAGCACATGTTCCGGTACTTCTGCAGGAGTTCTCGTTTGAGTCGCAATTGGGTCCGCAGTATCTCAAACTGTTTGAGCTGGTCTTGCTTGTTATAGTCCACCCCTGGAAGTCTCTTGATCTGGAATTGTTATTAAGGTAATATAGTTATGGTACAAAACAAGTTTGATTTCTTAACTTCTTTACTTTTGTTATCATAGCTCCAAATTAAATATAGTTTCCTTTATATAAAACTGAAATCGTATGACAACAAAATCTGTTTAGGTGTTTTTAGTTAGCTATAGGACCCCTTTTTTAGATCCTTATTAGGGGGTAAACACTTTTGGAATATACATGAAAAATTAGAAACAAGATAATCATGACAAATTTGTTAAATTTGACCCGAACTCAGGATGAATAAGTTATAAGTGGGGACAGATAAATAAAAACAACAGAACTATTTACTTCTGGCACACATTCAAATTAATTGTACATAATAATCACTTTTAGTCTGAATCACTGTTTACCTGTGCTCTTGCGATATCAAGCTTTTTCTGCAGCTCCAGAACCCTCTGACTGCATTCCTGAGACTCCCTGGCTTTGGCAGAGTTGTCGTGAAAATCCCGCTCAACACTAAACAATAAAATGCAATAAAGATATTTACATAACTGACAATACATAAGACATTGGCAAAAATAAATACTACGAAATACCTTCGTATTATTTCGTACACAATCGGCAAAAAATCTACATCTACATCTTGTACTGATAGGGGGCTAAAACTGTTTTCGGAATGGTCTGTGTTGTTGTCCATCATGTGAGAATGGCGTATGAATTAAACACAAATTACAAAAACCCACTTGCCTAAAATACGTTTATTTAAGAGGAACTGCAGAATATAAAGGATGCCATAGGAAAACAATTAATATTAGCAATTTTCGAATGATGAGGGACGAGATTACGCAAATAGAAGTAAAAAAGTCAAATTTCGTTTCTGAATTCTGATCTGATTTTTTTTTTATTTATTATTATGGCTCTGGATACTTTTCCATTCAGCTCTGATCTGATAGTTGATACAGTGCTACCAACTCATAAAAATATTTACCCCTAACACTTTCCGTAGTATATATTATACTACTAACTTTTGCCCGCGGCTCCACCCGCGTGAATGAGTTTTCCCGGGATAAAAGTCTCGCTTTATATTTTCCCGGGATAAAATCCAGGACGTAATCTATTCGTGTGCTAAATTTCATCGAAATCCGTTCAGTAGTTTTTGGGTAAAAGTTATTTAATAACTAATATCGCTATTAAAAAATAGGGGTGGAAGAAGGAATGATGGAAGAAGGTAGAAAATGTAGGGTTGTATGAAGTGTTTTTTAATGTAACATAATAATAAAAAATCTGAAGGAAAATTAAAAAAAAATTGGGGTGGCCCACTTAGGGGGGTGAAAAATAGATAACAACCTATTCTCAGACCTACTAAGTGTGAATATAAAATTTTATCCAAATCGGTTCATCCGTTTCGGAGGAGTATGGTACCAAACACCGTAACATGAAATTTTATATATATAGATTTGCCTAACACTAAGTAAGTAAAGAAACCACTTAAACCCCAAAAATTTGGAAACAACGATAAAAAGAGGATTTATTCATTTTAATTTAAGTCTTTCTTAATGACTTTGTAGACGAACAACTAAAATTACAAAAAGGTCAAGAGAATAAGATAAAGACAGACAGAGAGAAAGAGGGAAAGGGGGTGGGGCTTAAGAAATAAAAGTTTAAAATACTATAAGTTTATGTTATTAATAAGGATGAATTTTGATAAAATTTCAATAAATGGGGAGTGAACTCGAGAAAGCAAACAGATAGAGTTTGTAGGACGTGGAATATAAGGGGGGATTAAATCATACAGGGAAACAGATAAATTTGGGCAATTAAAGAAAATATGGTCAATAGTACCATCCTCCAACCCACAACTATACCTCTATCTGGGAACCCAGCTCAGATGTCAAAATTTACTGACAAGTGACAGCTTTAGTAATCTACCAATACCGTTTGGATTCGCATACAAATATTTTGGAAAAAAACAAAGTTGCGTAATTTCTCTGTAACTACTTCTGGTGGATAATAACTACTCGAACTTGGATCCTGGATATTAATTTCAAAGATACGCTGAATGGGTAATATCTTTATATTGGAATCGATTAAGGTCAGAATACATGATACATACATACATACATACTGCCAAGCAGAGACAAATAAACTATGCCAAGTCACCAAGTCCTTAAATAGAGCATAATCAAGCATGGTCTATCATCTATGGTTATCGAAAGTGACATTTGTGACTTCCTGAGTTTGACACACGTCAAAAATATTAAAAATGTATGTGTTTGTGTATTGTCTTATTTGTTATTATTGAATAAATTTCGCCTTTAAAATGGATGAAGTTGCGAAATTAGAGCATTTGTCGCTTGTTTCCAAAGTGTGTACAGAGTTGGATAACCATTTGGGGCTAAACGACAAAGATTTAGGTAAGTTCAGTTTAACATCATATTACGGCACATTTCCTTGTTTATTCAATAAAAATTTAGCTCCAAAAATAATTTCAAGCAAAGTAAAGATTTTATTTTCTTCTTGCAGCCGAATTTATCATAGATCTCGCTGACAAGCATCCAACCTTCGAAGACTTCAAAAAAGCATTACTCGAAAATGGAGCTGAATTCTCGGACTCCTTTATGACTAATTTGCTCCGTATAATTCAGCACATGAAACCTGTTGGCAATACAACAGAAAATGTACCAGAAAAGGAAAATAATAACCAATTGGCCAACAAATTTCCAGGCCTTGCTATACCAAATGAAAAACCTCGTAAACTGTCAACTGACGAGAGCAGTGAAGACGAGAAAGACACGAAGAAAAGGGTCACATCCAAAGACATTTTCAAGGAAGAACTAACTAAACCTGTGTCAAGTGACAATGTTGTTGATCAAGCTATGGCTGAATTAGAGGCTCTTGCACCTTCAAATGCTGGTGTGAAGAAGGAGGCGCCGAAAGAGATCAAGAAGCGTGAACGCAGCAAGAGTAGGGACCGCAAAGACACTAAGCATAGGAGGAGAGATGATTCTAGAGATAGAAAAAGAAGGAGTAGAAGTAAAGATAGACGTAGCAGAAGTAGAGATAGACAGAGTCCTAGTAGAGACCGCAGAGGAAGCAGAGATAGAGAAAGGGCTAGAGATAGAGACAGAGATAGGGATAAGGGTAGAGACAGGGACAATGATAGGGATAAAGAGAGAAGAAGAAGGTCAAGGAGTCGCCATCGCCACAGATCCAGGTCACGGGACAGACACAGGAGGTCCAGGTCGAGAGGTAGAAGGTCTAGGTCTAGAGGGAAACGATCACACTCCCGTGAAAGAGAGGATAGATATGGTGATTTTAGTAAAAAGATGAGGAAGAAGAGTCCTGAAATTGAGATGAGTGATGATCCTGAGCCGGGAAAAGTAAGATGCATTTTATAATTTTGTTTGACAAGGCCCATTAGTTATTTAGTCTATGTAGGCATTGCCTTAATGATACAATTTTTTTATGACTATACTTCAGCTGATAATAAGCATAGTGATTTTTGTATAAAATATTAATCACATGAGACATAGTGATTGTCGATGGTCACACTAATAATGGCACCATCCTTCCATATTGTATCTACAAAAGTAAATTTTCGAAAATAATCTATTTTTACGAACCAATATTCAGTTTCGGTTTCTCTTGCTCAGTTATATTCTATCATCTTTTTTACAGATATACAATGGCCGTGTAGCAAACATTGTACCATTTGGATGTTTTGTCCAAATTGAAGGTGTGAAGAAGAGATGGGAGGGTCTTGTGCACATCTCACAACTCCGTTCTGAGGGCAGGGTTACGAATGTGTCTGATGTGGTCAACAGAGGGGATAAAGTGAAGGTAACAGTATAGATTTCTTATATGTAATATTATTTATTAAATAAATTAAAGGTTTGAAATTTTTATATGATTGAATTGGTTATTTTTATTAAATTTTGTACAGCAAATTTTACACCTTGATATAAAATATGTATTTAATTATAGAACATATTATGGGATGAATAAGAGTATTTTTTCATTATTTCATCATTATTTTCAGATCAAAGTTTTGTCCATAACAGGGCAAAAGGTATCACTTACGATGAAGGATGTGTGTCAGGAAACCGGTAAAGATCTAAATCCAGCATCACACGCACATTTGGAGGTAAGTACAAATAAGTATATTGCATGCATTTTATACATAACATCTTAGTTTTTCTGCTTTTGCACAAATTTAAAAAACCACTGATCATTTTGTGTGGACCAATTTTGTAAATGGCAATTCTTGCAGGCTGAACGTGAAGGTCGTAATCCGGATCGTCCACCGCCAGCGGCGACGGTGTTGGCAGGACTGCAAGGTGGCCTCGACCCTGACGAAGACTCCAGCAGAAAGAGAGTCACCAGGATCTCTAGTCCTGAAAGATGGGAGATCAAACAGGTTTACAAATAAATTGGTTTATAATTTTAAAATTTACCACTATTCCATCATAATAATGTAATTTATAGTGAATTCTTATTTGTAAATATCAGCACTTTCAGTTACTTGATCCAAAATGAGTTATATTAATATTCTTATAATTATAAAGGGTTCTGTTAATAAACAGTTAGTGTGCCAAATTCAATGAGTACTAATGGTTAATCTTTTAGAAATATTTCTCAACCACAAGTAAACTCAATTTTTTGAAATATGTTTTCATCCTTTTTTCTTTAGATGATATCATCAGGTGTAATAGACAAGAGTGAGCTGCCAGACTTCGACGACGAGACCGGCCTCCTCCCGAAAGACGAAGACGGGGAGGCAGATATTGAAATAGAGCTGGTGGAAGAGGAGCCGCCATTCCTGCAGGGCCACGGGCGAGCGCTCCACGACCTGTCACCAGTGAGGATCGTCAAGAACCCTGACGGATCGCTCGCTCAGGCAGCCATGATGCAGTCCGCGTTGGCGAAGGAGAGACGAGAACAGAAGATGATACAGAGGGAGCAGGAGATGGAAAGTCTTCCAACAGGTAAAGTGTCTTTTGGTCTATATATGCTTTAGGAAAACTATTTCAGCTAATTGTTTGTTCTGAAACAAAAATGATTCATCAAGGTGGACATCATGGTAAGGGATCATGGTAAAAAGATGCAGATGTCTACAGTTCCAGTGGAAATAATGTTTTTTCCAGTGTTTGACAGCTATATGGTCTCAAATAAGTGATGACTATGTTCAAGAAACTGAATAAAGCTAAAAGTTCTTCTGGCTATTTCTCAGGTCTTAACAAGAACTGGATAGATCCTCTGCCAGAGAGCGACGGTAGGACCCTGGCAGCAAACATGAGAGGCACCGGTATCACTCCTCAGGATCTACCAGAGTGGAAGAAGCACGTCATCGGCGGCAAGAAGTCATCATTCGGCAAGAAGACAAACCTGTCGCTCTTGGAGCAGAGACAGTCACTGCCTATTTACAAGTTGAGAGATGAATTGACTAAGGTTTGTTTCTTTTTAGGTCACTTTTCTGTTAGCTTTTATTCTGTCCCAGTAATTCTTTCGTCTTGATATTTTTATCTATAGGTACTGGTAGCCAAAAGGGAATTAAAATTTGACGATAGGGTTTTATGATAATCATTTTGATATATTGTTCTACTGTTAACCCTCTTTGAATAACACATTGTATAATTTCGGTTTGGAGTTCGTATGATTTAAGTATAAACATTATTGGTATACGAAAGTTAACCTTTTGAGTTTTTGTAACGGGAAATAATCTAAACGTTCTAATTGTCAACAGGCCGTAGCAGATAATCAAATTCTGATCGTCATCGGTGAGACAGGGTCAGGAAAAACCACCCAAATAACCCAATACCTAGCGGAGTGCGGGCTCACGGCTCGCGGTAAGATCGCATGTACTCAGCCCCGTCGTGTCGCCGCCATGTCGGTCGCCAAGCGCGTCGCCGAGGAGTTCGGCTGCAGGCTGGGCCAGGAGGTCGGGTACACTATCCGTTTCGAGGACTGCACCAGCCCGGACACCGTTATTAAGTACGTGGATTTTTTTTTTTTTGTGGGATTTAGGATTATGTAAATTACGTCGCTTTTACTATAGAGTTTATTTACTCATAAATGGATACTTGACCGATTACTTCGCCCATGCTCATAATGAACTAACTATAATTATTTCCATCGACCTTTGGTAACATTCAATTCTTTTAGGAGGTAGGTGTATTTAAAGAAGTTCAGCAAGTAAAGCATGGACTTTGATCTTAAGTTCTCATAACTCCTGTTTTATTAACAACGTTTCTACAATTGTCCCCAGGTACATGACAGACGGTATGTTACTTCGCGAATGTCTCATGGACCTGGACCTCAACAGCTACTCCGTCATCATGTTGGACGAGGCTCACGAACGCACCATCCACACGGACGTACTCTTCGGATTACTCAAGCAAGCTGTCCAAAAACGGCCAGAACTCAAGCTTATTGTCACCTCAGCCACCCTGGACGCTGTCAAGTTCTCACAGTACTTCTTCGAAGCCCCAATCTTCACGATACCAGGCAGAACCTTCCCTGTAGAAGTGCTGTATACTAAGGAACCGGAAACTGACTATCTAGATGCTTCCTTGATCACAGTAATGCAGATACATTTAAGAGAGCCCCCTGGAGACATTCTCCTGTTCTTGACTGGACAGGAAGAGATTGACACTGCCTGCGAGATCCTGTATGAGAGGATGAAGTCTCTGGGTCCTGATGTGCCGGAGCTGATCATCTTACCCGTGTACTCCGCCCTTCCATCTGAGATGCAGACAAGGATCTTTGAGCCTGCCCCCCCAGGGTCCAGGAAAGTGGTCATAGCTACCAACATAGCGGAGACTTCGTTGACAATCGATGGTATATATTACGTGGTGGATCCAGGTTTTGTGAAGCAGAAAGTTTATAACTCGAAGACTGGAATGGATTCTTTGGTCGTGACACCTATTTCACAGGTACGTGTTAAAATCCATGTGGATACGATCAAAATTCGTCTACATTACAATATATATATAAAGTCTACAAGTTAATCTCGGATTTCAGGCAGCGGCCAAGCAGCGTGCGGGTCGAGCGGGTCGCACGGGCCCCGGCAAGTGCTACCGGCTGTACACGGAGCGCGCCTACCGCGACGAGATGCTGCCCACACCAGTGCCCGAGATACAGCGGACCAACCTCGCCACCACCGTGAGTATGACTGAAGAAAGTGAATATATCCACGTCAAAAGATTTTTCTAACTAAAAGGGATAAAAATTATATATGTATAAGATATGTCACTCAGGTAGTGTGACATCAGAAGGTCGCTTAACTAAAGCTGGGTTCACCATACTCACACCAATACAATATTACACCATATTCAAAATAAAGCGACTGATGCATATATAAAAACAAAACATCGTGCTATATATTTTTTCACTTTGTTGACGCGCTAGCAATAAGCATTATGTTGTCATGACGACTGACGTATCTTTATTAATAAATACTACACGCGCGCAACGCGCCAACTTTGGAATATTATCGACCTATATCTGTGTGACCCAGCGACCATATAGCCAATAGACGTCTAATAACAGGCGATCGGTTTCGGGTAACACATCTGCATGGTGATTCTGTAAGGCATATGCGATATCACACCGCAGACGCGCTGACGTCATATCGAGCTCTAAACACAAACGCGTCTCTTAGACACGCCACGGCATGAAATTGAAAAATAGTATTCTGTATGCCACACGACAGGTTCTCTATGCTTAATATTTTCTATTTGACGATGTGTTTATGCGTTCAGAAATTTTACATCGGCTCGAATCGGAAAGTACCGGTTTTTTAAATAATATATTTTATTTGTTTGCATTCGTGGTATATCTCAAATAAATCATTGCCAAACCTTATCTAGTACCATTTTCGTTTAATTTTAAAGCAAAGAAACAAGAAAAGAATCCGGATTTAAATTTTTAAGAAATTACTATAGATAGTGATTGTTTTTGAACGATTATCAAATGTCAATGTCATAACTTGATTTGACTAATGACTTCAATGATTTGTTTATTATAGCCAAAATATGAAAATGGAATCGAATTGATTTGTTCACTGCTGCCGAAGAATGCTCACGAATGCTTTTATATGAATAATAGTGAATGCTGTTGTGCTAATGCAGTTGGTGCGAAGTTGGCGCCAAAAACGCGTTTATATTGATAGGAGATTACTTGGGATTCTGCGGACTTCCAATCATTAAATTTGTGGCAAAATCGTTGAGGCATTAACTCAAATACTTTTTTTAATTGTAGTAGAATGATGAGACGAGCTTGCCATTCGCCTGATGATAAGCATTGTGATCGCCCATTAATAGTTACAACACTATCCAGAACTTTAAGCACTGTGTAGGATCCCACTGCGGTCGTCATACTGAGATATAAGTTGCTAAGTCTCATAATGGCAAGTAATTACACTGGATACAATTTCCTTCGAAATTAAACACAACAGTGCATACACACTGCTACTTAACAGTATAAATAGACAATGCAGTGGTAGCTATCCACTCTTGCATATAACAGACCTACTACCAACAAATATGTATTGTAATGTGTGTATATTACATAGTGCACAATCTTTTTGTATATGAATAGTCTTTTAACCCAGTAACTTTTACTTGTGGCTCAGACCACATTAGTCTTTATGGAATAAAAAGTGGTTTATTTCTCAACCCACAGCTTATTGTTTACATGAGTGTCATATTTCAAACATATTTAAGGTGAAATTGATTAATTAATAAGCATTCAAACTCCCAAATACAATTTTAATGTATAATATTATATTTCCTGTTGTTGAACTACAAAGAAAAAATAAAACAAAAGTAATGTGTAGTAAAATCTAAGTATATTTAATTTGTTCACAATATCTTGCATCACATTCACCATCCTGTAACAGATATAATATTAGTTTTACATTTGATGTTAACAATTTGCCTTGTATGCCGTTAGTCTCCTAAAATAAAAAAGGATATTTTTGTACAAAGAAAACACTTTTTACTAGTAACCAAATATTTAAATCCCAATCATAAAATGACACAAGGGCATAGGTAGATTCAAGACAAGTACGTACTATTGTATGTACTTGTTAAATTATTGGGATTAGACCCCATCCTCACACCCGGCACTGAAACTTGTAAATTAGAATCAGCAGTGGCACACATTTTATGACACTAAGCGGTGAAGCTCGGCAAGTCTTAGGGAACACTAATGGGTCTTTAACAAGCAACAAAATGAAATAATCAAATAGAAGGATAGGGAGGAGCTAGAAATATTAATTATTCACTTCCCTCCATAGCCAAGCAGGAGACAACATAAAGAACTAAGAAAGTATTTTAACCTTAAGTATAGGGATGTTTACAACTAGAAAAGCCAGTTGTAAAGCACTACAGATGAAATGTTAATGAAAAAGTGCTATTATATTATTATAAGCTGTCAAGTTATTGGGAATACTTACATGACATTTTAGCTTTGCTCCGTTGGATCAAAATTTGAGATTTGACCTCCCTCGCCTCCTCAATTGAAAGCTGGATACGCCAATGATTAAGATTTAACACCTCTACCTATTATTATTTAGGTATAACAAAAAGAATGTACGTATACTATACGTAAGTACAATTCCCTTTAATAATCTTTATCGTCATCAAACAATAGGTACAAAACTTTTAAATTCTTTTAATTGTAATTTTCACAAATTGGATAGATATATAATTAAATATTTAATCAATTTGATATTTGATATCGAAATAATAAAAATTAATGAATCCTAAATTGTCAAAATTCGGGTTGCCAGTATTAAAGCAACTTATTTTACACCGCTGGGTCACTGATTTACAGAAATTTGACTTTCAAATGACAAAAATATAAGCATGATTATTTATTTGATCACCTATGATTTATGTTCATTAGTTTTTGCTTAGGTTAATTATTTTGTTTAAGATTTCACGATATACAGTGGATACAATTTTCAAATTAATTATACAGCCTTTGTACCTAAATAAATAATTTGTCTAAACGCGCTTGAACGCGCTTGCCTGCCGCGCGTTCGTTTGACAATTTGTGACGTGCACGTCTCGCGCCTTCCCGCGTTCATGAAATGTCAAATTGGCATACAGAATGCCATTTAACGCTAATTACACGAAGCTGTCGTAACACAGCCGCGTTCGTGTTAACACTGTCATACAGAATCATGCCCCTGACTAATAGATCAGATGTAGCTTGTCGTTCAATATCTTCAAGTCAGTTGTGACCACAACTGTGAGCTGTAAACACTTCCACATTATCGATTTACTAAATGCTATAATCGCCCCTTGCACAAAACAGTGGTGTACTAAAAACAACCAAACTTCGGGTTTTCACAAAAATAGCATTACTTTTCATATTTATGTCAATAATTTGACCTATCAAATATTTTTTAAAAGTTATCGAAATTCATCTTATACCGGCCATGATGTATTTAAAATTTTAACATGAGGAACGTTACTGCCATATTATATTTGCATTTCTTTTTGACTTAAGTGCATTTTACGCTATCTCTACTGCTTAGTTGTTTAGCATTACATCACAAGTGACGCACCCAATAAAAATAGTGTTTCTATGGCTACGTAAAACATAATTATGTCGGCAGGCCCAATCGTAATGCAGGTACCCCGCGTCCTCAAACCTCAAGTAGTTGACAGAATTCATTTGAAAGAAAATATTGGGCATTAGGTGTCTAGGGGCTATATAGTCGCTGGTGTGACCATTATTATATTCATTCCTGTTTCTGAAAGAGCCAATTACAAACTGGTGTTATTTTCCAGGTGTTGCAGCTAAAGACGATGGGTATCAACGACCTGCTGCACTTTGACTTCATGGACGCGCCGCCAGTGGAGTCGCTGATCATGGCGTTGGAGCAGCTGCACTCACTCTCTGCGCTCGACTCCGAGGGGCTGCTCACCAGGCTTGGCCGACGGGTTAGTTATATCAGCATTATTGAACTCCTGAATCTTCTATCAGACTTTAGAATCTAGCAGGAATCAGGATGGTACTACTGGCCCCCCAAAAAAATATCATGTATTATTTGCTGTTAGTGAGGATGTCGGAAGTTCATCAACTTCATGTAAAGGACAATTGAAGTGAAGGACGCCGACCACCCGTGCTGTCGTCCCTTCCGAGGGTGACAGTTTGCACGAAATATGAGCCACAAGCCCCCGCTGGCTTCGCGACTTAACAGTTAGCACCTACTAAAAGTAACTGAAAATTGTATTCTTCATTCCAGATGGCCGAATTCCCTCTAGAGCCGAACCTTTCAAAGATCCTCATCATGTCGGTAGCCCTACAGTGTTCAGACGAGATCCTGACCATTGTGTCTATGCTCAGCGTCCAAAACGTATTTTACCGGCCCAAAGACAAGCAAGCACTCGCCGACCAGAAGAAAGCCAAGTTCAACCAGCCAGAAGGTGACCATCTAACGCTGCTAGCGGTATACAACAGCTGGAAAAATAATAAGTTCTCAAATGCGTGGTGCTACGAGAACTTCGTGCAGATCAGGACGCTGAAGAGGGCTCAGGATGTCAGGAAGCAATTGCTCGGGATTATGGACAGGTATGTTTATTAGACTTTTATTTTCATTTGTTTGTTTATGGTGAAGATAGAATTATAAAAAAATACTTAAATAGAAGTGTTCCTATATTTTTTAAGGCAGTAAGACACCTGATTAAGTTGTTATTGTACTTTTATACTTTACTTCTTACAGTTTTTCATGTCTTGAAAGTATATTGTGAAATTTAACTTTTCAGACATAAACTGGACGTTGTATCCGCCGGTAAGAACACAGTAAGGATTCAGAAGACTATATGCTCAGGTTTCTTCAGAAACGCCGCGAAGAAAGACCCTCAAGAGGGCTACAGAACACTAGTAGACAGCCAAGTTGTATACATACATCCCTCAAGTGCGTTGTTCAATCGACAACCAGAATGGTATGTGGTAAATTGCATAACAAACTATTAAATAAGTAGTAATATATGGCTAAAATTATAGTATCGATTATATTTATATTCATTGGACAGGTCTATATTCAAAGTATCCATATTTTTTGCTTAGTTATCTCAACTTTCCATTAACCTTGCACAAGATATATAATCTTAACATCGTTTTTTATTTTGGTGATACAATATTTTAAGAGGCTTCTATTATAATCGATTTCGATTAAAATCGATATGTGTTAAATATTGAAATCAGGAATCTAAAGATTATAATCGTTGATATTTGACGTAATTAAATATCGATGTTTATTAAATTTAATCATTTCAAATAATAAAGAACTTTATCATTACTCCTCAGGGTGATCTATCACGAGCTCGTCCAAACTACAAAAGAGTACATGCGAGAAGTGACCACAATAGACCCGAAATGGTTAGTGGAGTTCGCCCCAGCCTTCTTCAAGTTCTCAGACCCGACGAAACTGTCCAAATTCAAGAAAAACCAGCGCTTGGAACCACTGTACAATAAGTACGAGGAGCCCAACGCCTGGAGAATATCCAGGGTCCGTAGGAGGAGGAATTAGTGTTATTTGTGTATGTGTATAAGATGAAACATGATTAAATAAATTAGGTTTAAATATTAAAAAAGATTGTTTAAATTCTTATTTCAGTGACGTCGTATATACAGAATGAATTTTTCAAGTACGCGTGGATGGCCATATCTGAACCTATGAAGAATAGCGAAAAATGCTCAAAGGAGTCTCGGGCCGATTTTGTTAAAAACCAAAATTGTATCATTATATTTTTAAAATATAAATATTCGTGAATTTTGACTGCCTCGGCGGCGTAGTTGTATTATGGTACGATTGCAAAACTGAGGTCGCGGGTTCGATCCCCGGATTCGGCAAAGTGATATTGAATTTTTCTATTTAGTATCAGCCCGTAGTCTGGAATGGCGTGCCCGATATGGCTATAGGCTCGCCCCCTATCTCAAAATGGGACGGAATACACACGACAAAAAGTGGGTACATTGGTTGCGCCTGTGCCTATCCCTTCGGGGATAAAAGGCATGAGTGTGTGTGTGTTTATTTGTCTCTGGTGCGTAATAACATATTATGCACAGAGTACTTTTGTATATAGGTAATATTATGGCACACCACAGAACAAAGAAATTCTCGGAAGGGGCTCATACTCAGAATAAAGTGCTTTAGCTTTACGGCCTTATTCATAAAAAGTTTATAAACCTATTTTAGTTATCAAATGTTTTGTCTTCTTCGAACGAATTTTGAATTGAGTTTGAGGGAAGAAGACAAAACATTCGATAACTAAAACAGGTTTATAAACTGTTTATGAATAAGGTCTTTAGTCTTTATTCTGTGGGCTCACATCTGACAAATACTATATTTATTTTCTTTTTTTTTAAGGTTATATCTTGGATACATGGTTTTCCAGAAAAACATGTACTGTGCTAATAGCATTTTGCAATAACAAAACGCAACATGTAGTCTCGGATCTCAGACCAATAACTAAAGCAACTAGTTATTGGTCTGAGTCTCGGATACTTCTGTGTAGTCTCGTCTCAACTAACAACTTGTCAAAAATGAGAATAAAAAACATAATGGACTCGACGTCGCGTCGGTAAAACCACCGATCAACGAATATTATAATACCTAGTATGGAAATCATTGATGAAATTAAAAGAATTACGTAAGACCAGGCAGTATGGTCGAAAGACTGTAGCCTGTCCTCTGGACGAACAAAAAGAAAAAAAAAACTAACAACTTGTCAATGTCATTCATTTGTCAAACCCGGGATTACCCAAAGTTGCAGAAAATGCATAAAGAAGCTTTTGAAATGAGCTGAAATTTAATGAAATACGTAAACGTAGCAGTAATAGTTAATTGTGATAAACAGCAATTTACTTTATGAAGATGGATTTTCTGCCGGAGATAATTGGAGAAACAGTGATACTGGGGTTAGATACCCTAATACTGGGTTTTTGTGTACGACAATTGAGCAAATGCAAACACATTTTGAACGCTCTACAGGTAAATATTACGGAAAAATATTTAACACGTTTAAAATATTGTTATCAATGATATTATGGATAATTGATTACATCACAATAATTATTATAGGTTATGTTTTGATATTCTCAAGTGTTATGAATTGTATAAGTGATTTTGATTCCCTAGTACACAAAGTTTATTCATGTTCTTAATCAAGAGGATTAGGAAATCAAAAATGTACAGCAGAAAATTTATAATAGTTTAAGTTCAGTAAAACTTTTTCATAATTGGAAATCCTATACAGTTATTGATTGCATACCACACATTTAAAAATACTAGCCTATACCATATGTATTATAATTTCTCATCAAAAACATAAATGTGATAATGGGAGCCAAGTTCAATGTTTTGAATATGGATGGTTGTCAAATTGTGTGAAGATCTGTAGATAATCCTGAAATTTATATATAAGAGCATAAACATTCTAAAGTTAAATTAAAATACAATAAAGTTAATTTAATCCATATTCAAAATTACAGACAGCTCCGGTGTTGGACATTGACTCGACGTTAAACAAAGAGATCAACAAGTACCCAAGCAATGTGATCCCATATGTAGTGATACGGGGACTGGTGAAGCCACTCGGCACACCCATCACCAGCAACTACAATAATTCAGTGACTGGTGTGGTGCAGAGGTATGAGTTTTTAATTACTTAACCCGTCAACGCCCGCTTATATATAGCTATAAGCTAATTTCCTTATATAAATGGACACCGGTGTCCACCGCGGGCGTCCAAGGATTAATGGGGGATATTTAAGGAGTGAGGACTGGAGAGAACAGAGTTAATATTCTCCCAGAAACACTATCTGGACAAAAATACACATTCATTTTTGCTAGACCCCACCAAGCGGGCGCATTTATGCTTTATACTATTATTTAGAGCATAGCTCTGCTATATATTATTAATAATAATCCCTTCCTAGCCGATTTCGGCCACGGCGGCCAATCTCAACGGAGATCAGCCAGGTACGCAGTAGATATTGTAGTGCACAAGTGTGTGCGCAATACACAAGTGTACTTACTGTTCCTTCACTCTCATAGTCCGGTGAGCCGGCAATCCGACATGACCTGAGAGAGATCAAGCGCAGGACCAACGGCTTTACGTGCTTTCCGAGGCACGGGGGTATCATACCGCCAACTTCCTGACTCCGAGCTGCGACTGAGTAATTTTTAAGATGGAAAAACCCAGTCACAATGTTTTAGGCCCGACCCAGGATTCGAACCTAGGACCTCAGCGCGCAAATCGTACTCGTAACGCGTATGTAATACAACTACGCCACCGAGGCAGTCAATATATTATTATAGTAGTCAGGGCCAGCCTTGGCTACCTGGGTGCCCAGGGCAAATGACTTGAGCCTTCAGCTCACTTGCATGCACTACGCATAAATGTCAAATAATATAAATTTATATGAATTTTATGTTTCTACTGGCTTAAACACGTTAATGAAGTAAAAAAAGGCAGAGTGTGTACATGCAGCACATTTTAGTTTGATTTTTTATGGTATTTCAGTATCAATACTTTTTGAATATCATTGATAGTAGTAGCAAATTGCAGGTTGACAATAAAGGAGCACGTGATAGCGCGCACATCCGCTGGCTTCTGGTCGGACCAGACGCGCACCATCCACGAGGTGTGCAACTGCACGCCATTCGTGCTCAACAACGGCAAGTACAGCATTGAAGTGGTCGACGCACTGGCTGCTGAACTCCTTGGTAAAGACGTTTTTAACTACTGTACCTATTCTTCGCGTCTTCCTGTAATTTTTTTCATCATCATCATCATCCACAGCCTGTAGAGTCCCACTGCTGGGTATAGGCCTCTCTCATATGGTGCCACCTTTCTCGATCTCGAGCCAATCGCATCCAGGTTCGACCCGCGATCCTCACAATGTCGTCGACCCATCTTGCCGCCGGACGACCCACGCTGCGTTTGCCTTGCCTTGGCCACCACTCAGTCAGCATCTTACTCCACCTGTCATCACTTCGTCTAGCTACATGGCCTGCCCAACTCCATTTGAGTCCCATAACGAATTGTCCGATATCTCGAACTTTTGTTCGTCTACGGATTTCGCTGTTAGGGATTCGGTCTTGTAATTTGATGCCGAGCATAGATCGCTCCATAGCCCTTTGTGTCACACCCAATTTATATAAAATATCGCATGTGAGCGTCCATGTCTCGGCACCGTATGTCATGGTGGGCAGGACGCATTCATTTATTCATTTCATTTATTATTAAAGTACATACATATATGAGTGTAACAAATAGTGGCTTAGTCTAATAGTTTATTGTGCTAGTAGAGACAATATATTCGTGCGGCTGGTGCTTAAAAAAGGAAAACCTGAGCTATAAGGTCATTGGTCAAAAAGACGAGTTTTTAGGCATTGTGGAATCTGCCGTGACTGTAATACGTCCTTTAAGCGTCCGAAAGCCGCCCAGCCGAGTTGTAAACGCCTGAAAATCTCCCTTGCTTGATGCTCCTTACCAAAAGACATGTACATGACCCAGGTAAACATAGTCCTTAACCATTTCCAACCTCTCACCTCCAACCGTAATATTTGGAGACGAGATGCCGGAAACATTAGTAAGGACTTTGGTCTTAGCCATATTCATCCTTAGGCCTACCCTCAAGGATGCATCAAATAGGTCTTTGAGCATGCACTGGAGACTCTCAAGGCTTGTTGCAAACAACACCAGGTCATCGGCAAATCTAAGATGAGACATATAGGCACCATTGATGTTTACACCAGAAGTATCCCATGTGAGCGTTTTTACGACGTCTTCTAAAACAGCCGTAAATAGCTTGGGTGAAATTGTGTCACCTTGCCTCACCCCCCTCTTGATCGGTATAGGTTCGGTTAAGTTGTGTAGTTTGACCTGTAGTGTAGCCGAACTGTAAAGCTCACGAAGAAGATCCACATAGCGGGCATCGATGGAACAGCGATGTAGGGAGTCAATCACGGCCCAGTGTTCGATACTGTCAAATGCCTTCTCGTAATCAACGAAGGCCATACACAAAGGCTGGTTGAACTCCCCACTTTTCTCCATAAGTTTTACAAAAATATTTATAATATACAGAAATGGAAAATCTAAGATTTTATTTTGTGTATAGATTAATTTTAAGCGTCATATAATACCGTTAATAATTAAGTTAGATTCAACTAAATGACAAGACAAGCAAGTTGCTTCTTTATAACTTAATGATTGAAACCTACCCAGAAGCAATGTCGCATACAACCCACCAATATTATTATTATCCTTGTTTTAGACATGGACGTGATATCGGACAAGTTCGAGCCAATGTCCCCCGGCGTGATCGACCACGTGTGGGGATTCTTCTCGGGCGTGCGGCAGCGCGGGCTGCAGACCATGGAGGAGATGCTGCGCGACGGCTCCTACATCACCGCTATCGGCGAGCTGAGCAGGAGCAACGCCGGCGCGCTCAAGATACAGCCACCCAAGGACGGGCTGCCGCTGTACCTCACCACAGCTACTAAATCTTCGCTGTTGAAGCGGCTGACGAGCTCCAGAGACTTTTTGAGGTATGTGTATCTAGAGTGTAACACACATCACAGTTTTTTTTCCGAAAGGAGGTGCATCCAAGGCACCCACTAATCACCAAGTTTGTTCCGTCCCATGATGTGATTGGGGGTGAGTCTATCGGGGTATATAATAATATCAGCACTGTATTATATACTGTCCCACTGCTGGGCACGGGCCTCCTCTACCACTCAGAAGGCTACGGCCTTATAATCCACCATGCTGGCCTTGTGCGAGTTGGCAGACTTCACACATTTCACTGGTGGTAGGTCTCTCATTATGTAAGAGGCCGTCTGGGTGGGTACCACCGCAATGTCTATTTCTACCGCCAAGCAACAGTGTGCATGCACTATTGTGTTTCGGTTTGAAGGACATTGTAGCCAGTATAACTACTGGACATAATGAGACTTAACATCTTATGTCTCAGGATGACGAGCGCAGTGGAATGCCACACAGTACTGTAACTCAAGGTGCTGGATGGTGTTGCTACTGTTTATGGGTGGTCGTATCGCTTACCACCAGGCGAACGGCATGCTCGTCTCGTCATTCAATGCTATAAAAAAAAAACCATCCTCGGGATTCTTATGGAGAATTCTCAGGTATGTAGGTTTCCTCACGATGTTTTCCTTCACCGCTAAAGCGAACTATAATTGATAAACAATACACACGTAACTTCGAAACGTCAGAGGTGTGTGCCTTGGGTTTTGAACCTCCAGACATTGTCGCGGCAGACCGTTCCATTCCCAACTAGGCTATCGTCCACTTGCACAAATTGCAGACTCCGGGCCGATATCCGGATCGCTTTTCCCGACCTGGTACTTAAAAGCGGTGTCGTAAGGCACGCGCAACACAACTACGCTACCTATGCACTCTACAGAATAGGATAGTATTTAAAAGCTTTTGCTCCAGTTCTAAGAGAATCAAAAATTGTTCTCAGAGTAAATAAGCTTTTATTTTAATCCATAACTTGTATCCGTGTGCTAAATTTTATTAAAATTTATTCACAAACGACACCATTTAGCATATTTTCCCCTTTTCGTAATATTTGTTGATAAATCATTTGGCCTACGCCTTCATTCATTCTTTAGTCCCCTTAAACAATACCTGTTACCTGTATACTGTACCTGTAACTTGTAAGTATAAATAATATAATAATAATAATACCAGGCGCATATTATATACTGCCCACTGCTGAGCACGGGCCTCCTCTACTACTAAGAGGGTTTAGGCCTTAGTCCACCACGCTGGCCTAGTGCGGATTGGCAGACTTCACATACCCTCGAAATTCTTATCGTGAATTCTCAGGTATGTAGGTTTCCTCACGATGTTTTCCTTCACCGTTATAGCGAATGATAATTGATAAACAATACACACTTAAAAACTTGTAAGTAAATTTAACGAATCCTGGTTTGGCAGAAGAAGCATGAAAGTCCAGTAAATGCGGTGGAAAGCACTCCTTACGGAGTATACGTGGAGTCACTTGTTGATCGCATGAGGATTGGGGAATAGTATAATAAAATATTGTTATAAGTTGAAGGATGATATGGTGATTAACATTAAAAGAAGTATCCTGAGATAATTTGGGCACGTGGGAGGATGGTTGAAAGACGAATCACGAATGACGAAAGGTATTTTTCGACCGAATATGGATGGTACAGTTGGAGGCCCGAATAGAACAAACACATTATCTTCTCTGAAAAGGGTGGGTCAGTAGTACTCAGGAGTACACTTAACTAGCGAAAATCTATGAAAAGAACTATGAATATGGAAGAGGCAAGAGAAGTATGTCAAGATAGTATCATGTCGCGCTCAATGGTCTGCCTCACTCTCTTTCTGTGTATGAATGCATGATTTTTACATTTTGTTTTATGTAAATTTAATGAGATTAATTTATGTTGAGTATTCATTTAATCTTATTAAATAACTGAATTCAATTCAGCGTATAAGTTAGCACAAAATTAATGAATTCTGAAGCGGTACGAAGTTCGTCGGGCCAGCTAGTTAATATGTATATTTGAAGCACTAAAGCTTAATTTGCAAGTAGATGAGGTTTTTTATCTATTAATCTGTCGATCTTTCCCAGACTATAGCCGACATTTTTTCTCATAAAAATACAAACTTTCGGTTATAATATAATGAATTATAAACTCATGGTCACGTTTTACGGAACGCAATAAAAATGCTGAATAATATGAAATGTTTTAACGTGATATATTTTCTACCTCAGTTTATGGAGATGAAAGAAATCAAGATTTTGACTGTTTTTAATTAACAAGTTTCATTTGTTTTTTTTCGGCTGGGTTCTAATTTTGTTTGTTAACTTTTCAGTTTTTTGGTAATTTCGGTACTGTTACAATTTTACCATCAAGATGTATTTTACTGTAACGCATTTACATGTAATTTATTAAAAAATGTAATGTTGCGTCAATATCAATTGATAAATTGAAGTAATAATGGCGGATCCCAGGATAGGAAAAATATCCTGAACTTTTAACTGAAATTATTTTCACTTGCAATTGGGTGCCTCAAACATGGAGGTTCTCCAATCCTGAAGATTTTTCGTGTCGAATTTTATCGTGTTAAGCGATAGCACCAGATTAGGGAGTGTACACAACTTAATGAGAAACTTCGCAAAAAAAAAATATTAGTTTGGGAAGCCAGATTTATTGTTACCAGAATGCTTTGAAATCGACGATCTCTTCTGATGTAAAAACTACAATTCAGAAAGCTCGACAAATGGCAATTGGTACTAAAACAGTCAATGCATTTTGAGAAGAAGTATTCTTACCCACCAGAGTGCCCATATTTGCTGTAAAGTAACAATTAGTGCCGTAAAATTTTGCTTACTCGCATCGAAATTGGAATGATGATTCTTGGCGAAGAGTCGTTTTCACTGATGAGTCCTCATGTTTTCTGAAAAAAATATGATAGAAGGGATAAAGCATCGACAGCACAGAGAAAGATACACTTAATGTTAAATGGTCCGAAGAGAGTTTTATGTTCGAGGGATAAGATGCTTTGACACATTTTCATCTCAGGATTCACACATGCACCCCTACGCTGTTTTCTACATGCCAATGTGATCAAATTCGAAGAGCCAAGGAGGTTAAATACTTAGGATTAATTCTGGATGATCGGTTGAACTTTGAATCACATATAAAAGCACTTGCTGGTAGGATACGGAGGGTTATTGGTATCATGAAAATGTTACGTAAATCAGCTAGTGTTTGTATTCTTAAATTAGTATATTTTTCTATCTGTCAATCCCTTCTTTCCTATTGCATTGGTGTTTGGGGCGGGGCAGGGAAATCTGTTATGCTATCCCTTGAAAGGGCGCAGCGTGCAGTTTTAAAGGTCATGCTGCGCAAAGATTTTAGATTTTCCACGGATATTTTGTATCAAGAAGCAGGCCTTTTAAGAGTTCGTCAATTATATATTCATAAAGCTTGTATTTCAACACACAAATCTATAATTAACTCTGACGAATATAGGGTATTGTTAAGTAAAAGGGTTTTCAACCTAGTCCTTCCAATAGTGCGATCTAACTTCGCAAAAAGGTTCCAATTTTATGCATACCGCTCAATATACAACAAGGTTGCGAAATTATGTCCGTTCAAAGACTGCTCAATGTTTGAGTGTTCCAAAAAACTCACGAGTTGGTTAAAAGGTATTAACTATGATGTTACTGAGTCTATCGTGTAAGCCTTTTCAATTATGGATTTATTTTTTGATCTGAAAAGTCTATCGTCAGTTTTACTTATTTAATTATTTATTAATTATGATTATGTAGTTCTTTTTTTTTTATTTATTTTTTGTAAATTTAACTAAAGATTCTCAATATTATGTAACTCGAATGTTGGTTTCCCAAGATACAGGCCTCGCCTAGTTTGGGAACCCCTGGTAATTTTTGTATTTAATATTTTGATTCTTGTGATATTATGTATTTTTTGTGTAATTTTTAAATCTTTGTAAGTCTAAAATTTTTAATAAATAAATTTTTAATTTAATTTAATTTAATTTAATTTTTTGGGAGCGTCCACGGAGCAACACGTCGTGAATAATGGGTCTCTGAGTACAAGGCAATACGTAATAGACATCTGACTCTGAGAACAGTTTTTGGTACTAATTGTTCCTTTTATTGGAAATTAAAAAAAAATACTCAGTAATGTCGAGTGCTACACGTTAGCGTCAGATTTAGAATAACGTAAAGATATTTAAATCAAAGTTTTGGGATGGTTAGCATGCTTCCCGAAACTTAATTTGATGGATCATGTCACATAACATCTGGTGACCCACAGTGGTGCAGCGTTGTTTGTTGCCGCCCGGCGCGGACCTAAAAGGCAGTACACAGCCCAATTATATGGCCGGTACAATGAGGCGGTAATCTATCCTACTAATATTATAAACGCGAAAGTTTGTAAGAATGTATGGATGTATGTTTGTTACTCTTTCACGCAAAAACTACTGAACGGATTTCGATGAAATTTGGCACGCGGGTAGATCATATCCTGGATTAACTACTTTTTATTCCGGGAAAATATAAAGCGGAACTTTTATCCCGGAAAAAAATTTCAAGTGGCCGTTAGACATAGGAAAGAGATAGCGAGATAACCCCACTAGGCACTACATGCCCACTCTTGGTCACAGCAATATTTGAATGCTTGTTTTTTCAATCAATTACCACGCTGGTTATATTTAGATAATTATGTATGTACGTGTAAATATTTACGTTTGTTGTTGCGTCCGCGTGGACCGTGAGATGGCAGAATTCGCAATTTTTATCCCGGTAATTTGCTCCTTTGGGAAATAGTGGATATTAAATCTTTAAGTAGATGGCGCTGGCGTCGTAATGTGTTTTAGAGACTTTTGTAGCGGTAAAGGCTTTTCACACAGGCGAAGCCGAGAGCAACACCTAGTGTCTAATATGTATCTTTGAAGGTCGTGCAAATCAATAAGACAAGAAGCATTTCATTTCCTGATATGAATAATGAATATATACATGTCGTTATGTCAGTTGTGAAAAAAAAATGTAATCAGCTAAACCCGGTTGTCTTAGTTTTCAATTTAGATGCTTATACAGGGTGTGGCAAGATAGGTAGAGTGTAGACCAATTGAAGCAGGTCGATGGAGGACCTCAATCGGGCACAGCGAAAGAAGTAAGCTTGGGTCAAAAATATTGCTACATACTTAAACGACAAACACTTTTATTATTTTACGTTTTGGAGGTTTTTGGTGTTGGGGATTATTTTAATTTAATTTTTTGCCCTTTTACGTGTATTTCTTTTGGCAAAATTATAATATCATATAACATAGTATAGGATTTTTGAAAAAATATTTTTATTTCCTTGAGGCATTTGAGGCAAAAAAAAACGATCTTCGCATATATTTTTGTAAAAATTATTGTTTACTAGCTTTTCCCGCGGCTCTGCACGCGTGAAATTTTTTTTCCAGGTTAAATATTTTCCCGGGATTAAAAGCCTGTAGAATTCAAGAGTACTTAATGTAGCTTCTTATTAGTGAAATAATTTTCAACATAAATTCGGGTCAGTAGTTCCAGAGATTAGGTCCTAAAAACTCATAAACTTTCCTCTTTATAATATTACTATAATAGATTTCAAAATTAAGTAAACATTGATTTTAACTGTTATGGTCATTCCAAATTCGAAAAAATCATTATTAAACTTTTAAGTAAAGTAAAGGCGACTTTTATAAAAATAAATTACAAATTTTAATAACTTTTTAAATACCAATATCGGGCGACATGGTATGAGGGTTAAATCGATGCACACTGAGGGCCTCTATCAACCGCCTGAGTTGGACAGTCTGTCGTGTTACACCCTATATATTGATTCATATTGGCGAGTTTAGTTGTTGACTATTAATGAGCTGTTTGTATAAATAAACAGGTAAACAAGTTCACACGCTCGTATGAATCTGTTTTCGTGGCCACGTCTCATGAGACAGACGTTTACGGCTGTAACAAAATGTAAAAAGAGTTGCAAGGTTTTCCTGGACATTCTTTTAAATTTTTCAACTTACTCTGCAGTGGGCTCTGCGCAACACATTTTTTCAAGCAATTTGCAGAGTGGTTGATTGTCTGCCTGTCTTATGTGAATCACCCCTAGAGAATCCAGTTCTCGGCAATTAGTGTTGGAAAATCGCAAAATATATCACACAGGGAATACTCCACGTGGTGTGGCCGAGTAGACGAATCATTTCTATTTTTAATAGATTGCTGTTCAATAAAACTTTATTACGAAATAGACCTCTGCTCGCGGCTCCACCCGCGTGAAAAAGTTTTTCTGGGATAAAAATATTTTTCCGGGATAAAAAGTAGCCTATATCACTCAGGAGTAATGTAGCTTCTTATTAGTGAAAGAATTTTCAAAATCGGTCCAGTAGTTTTTGAGTTTATCCATTACAAACAAACAATCAAATCTTTCCTCTTTATAATATTAGTATAGACTAGCTGTTGCCCGCGGCTCCGCCCGCGTGAATGAGTTTTCCCAGGATAAAAGTCCCGCTTTATATTTTCCCGGGATAAAAAGTAGCCTAAGTTACTCCTTATTACATCAGCTACCTGCCAACAAAAGTCCCATAAAAATCGGTCCAGCCATTTCAGAGATTAGCCGGAACAGACAGACAGACAGACAAAAATTGAAAAAAAATATATTTTGGTGTATGTACCGTATATATATTCATATACATGTAGTAAAAAACGGTTATTTCAATATTACAAACAGACACTCCAATTTTATTTATATGTATAGATAACTGAGTTCGTGTGACCCCTTAAACTTTGACACTTTAGAAAATAGCTAAAATTTCTATTCATAACGATTCCGGTCGAGATCTGGGAATAGATCTGGGAACGATATTAATAATGTTCGTATGCTAAGTATATAGCCCACGGCAACTTCCGCGTGAAAACGATTTTCCGGGATAATAGTCCCGCTGTATATTTCTCCGAGATAAAGTAGCCTATATCACTTAGGAGTACAGTAGCTTCCTTTTAGTGAAAGTATTTTCAAAATCGGTTCAGTATTTCCATAGATTAACCCCTACAAACCTACGAACAAACTTACAAACTTTTCATCTTTATCATATTAGTGGAGATGAAGCACAAAATGTTGGCCTTGATATTCTCGTTCTGTATTTTTTACATCTAGACTATTAGTGTCTGCTTGTGTTTTCAAACGATACCAATATACGTTCATTTTTAATTATCCTAGCTAGTTTCTGCAACGGCTGTACCGTTTTTGATGTGATTTCAATAATGTAAGTGAAATCATCTTAAATCCAATACATGTGGAGGTTGTAAATGTCAAGAAGTGTGAACTGTGAAGAAAAGGTGTATGTAATGTGATTCAAATCGTGATTGAAGGGTTTCAGGGTGACGTCCTAAAAAAAGTCGTCAATTGGGCATTGCGCGAAGGGCCTCGCATAGGCGCGAGGCCTAGGGCGGTTGACCGGTTCGGCTATCCCCTCAGCAGTGGCGTAACAATACCCTAGTGTTACGACTTACGCCAAAATGCCACGGGCCCCCGGTCGCCCCGGCCCGAAAGGCCGCGAGCTCAGATATAACATAAAATTTTGATGCGAGGGGGGGGGGGGGGGGGGGGTTGTATACGTGACATTCCTATGTCCTATGTGACAGCTATAGCTACGCCCGTGAACGTATTATTATTTTATCGAAATCGGTTTTTCAAATTAGATTAATAATTAATTTACATTTATATTTTTTTGTGAAATATTCAAAAAAACATATATCTACTTATCAATATTTACGATATGTTTAACGTCTGCTTTTTATATTAAACGTGCATGCTTCGAGATGTTAACTTAGTATAATTTATGCCTCGATTAGTTTTGAACAAAAAATCTTATTATAATGCCGTGGACCGACCACGACGCGGTCGCTGCGTTTTTTGCCTTCGAAGTTCGAACAGTGATGTAGTACCTAATACCGATCGGTTGGCATCGGGGACTCGTGAAGTTTCAATGTTTACTAGAATCACCATGTGAGTACATTGTGCCGGTGAATTTGAAAATTGTGAGTGTTTGGTGTTTGTGAAATAATGATATTATTAAAAAATTAAAAAATATTATTGAAGTTTATTATTAATTTTAGTGTATTTTCGGTGCGTTTTGCAAATAAATATTTGACTCAATACTTCATAAGGTCTCGTAATTACAATAATTTTCAGCTGTACGCATTTAAATTTCCATTTTAAGTAACTGCACTTTATATGGCCACAGTACTATTTAAGTGTTAATTAACTTCGAAGATTAGTTTGTTGAAGTATAGGTACTGTTTGATATTATTACGAAACAAATTTGAAAAGTTCAACATAGGCCAGAAATAAAACATTGTGAAGGCTCCCAGAGTAAAATGTAAGAAGTGTCCTCTGTACACAGTGTATACACCTCATGTTTCTTTTTGCTGCTAGAATATAAAATGAACTGCTTAATTTATTTGGTTTATTTAACCCACCCAATCTTTATGGCGTCGTAAAACAATAGCTGTGATGCCATCCAGGACTAACTTTAAGGTGTCAGAAACGTTGATGATAACTTTATTAAACATATTCAAACATTTTAGAGTTTAATATTTTAGGTGCCTACTACACAGTTCTTACAATAAAAAATCCTATTTAGGGACCACACAAAAGAGCCTAATTTCACCTGGGAAGACGGCAACAATAATCCCATTTTGGGTGTTAATGGATCATATATGAGATTTTTATTTATTTATTGGTAGAATCTTGGTGGTGGTATTCGGCGTGGTGGCGGCGGCGGCGTCGTGCCGCATAGCGTACAAGTACCTGAAGCGACGGCGGCGGCGCGTGCTGGAGGAGTGCATGCGCAAGCAGCTGGCGGCGGGCCGGCGCGAGCGCAGGGCCATCGCGCGCGACCGCAACCTCACCGACCTGCAGCTCTGCGTCGTCTGCACCGAGAACCCTAAAGAGGTCAGTATACAGACTTCCTTGGTGGCGTAGTTGCATTACGTGTGCGGTAAGACTCCGCTCTGGAGCCCCGGGTTCGAAACCCTTTTCGGGAAAAGTGATATTGGAATTTTCAGTTAAGTTCATTTTCATCGCTCGGTCCCTATTCCCTATTATAGGGAATCATATCATGGGACGGGACACGCATGGCGAAAAGTGGAAGCCCTGGTTGCACCTTTGCCTAGTACTTTGGGGATAAAGATGTGATGTGTGTACCCCACGATACTGAGGAACAGCCCACAAAGTATAAAATCTGTAATTATAACGTCCATGGACGGCCGATTTTTAGTCTGGGGCACACCAACCCCAGAAACTAACTGTAGCTATGTCCATAGAGAGAGAGTCAAAGACACTGGACGATTTTGTCGCCTCAGTTTAGAGTCAGTGAAGTATTTATGTATGTATATTTTCTAATAATGGCCCTGTTAGATAGAAGCTGGCACTGTTTGAAATAATAATAATACTAAGCATTACATAGACACAATCCTTCGCCATGTGTTGAATGAATGAATGTTCCTTGTCGTATCTCGTACTTCCGTGCAATAGCTGCTTGACCTTACGTCTAAGCAACCTTCTAATTGATTCAGCAACGATTATAACAATAATATGGAATTACATACAATATCGAACAACTAAATTTATAAGATTCATAAGCACACGTGTAGTGCTTTCGCTATATTAGAGATGGTGAATTTTGATAAGTTACCCAAACATGAATCGAAATTTGCAAATCGAGATCTCTCAATTCAAATGGTAATTTTATAGTCTAGATTAGGTCATTTCAAATCTCCCCAGACTGTCAAACGAAATCTTGGTTAATCTCGACGAAATCGAGATTGCGCTCTTACCATCGTTTTAAATAAACGACCTCAATCCTTTTTTCAATCCATCGCAGAAATGGACCAATCAGAACATAGTTTTGTTTACATGCTTATAAATTACTATTTTTGTTTGATTTATCCTCGGGATTGGATCGAAGATTAAGATAGGCGTTGTTTATTGAAAACAGCTGTTAGACCACGACCTTTACTTTGTTATTTTCCAGATAATCCTCCTCCCGTGCGGGCACGTGTGCCTGTGCGAGGACTGTTCGGACAACATCGCCGACACGTGCCCCATCTGCCGCGAGCGGATAGAGTCGCGCGCGCCCGCCTTCATCACCTGAGCCGCTGCACCACACAACAGTCGGCTAACGCAGGGAGATTATAAATCGATTGATTGTTGTGTTGTTTAACTTCAGGCGGTTTTAGTTGGAAAATTAATGTAAATTCGGTATCGCCTGTTTCTGATAGAAATGGTGGTGCCATCTGGTGGTAATTATTATGTAAATGTATTTCTGGCCAATTGCTCTGAATGTATAAAATGTTATACGAAAGTATCTTTACGTCGATTTTTTGTGAGACAGTACTCTGGATTCTTTTTTATAACATAATGGGCTCAAATGGCAGTCACGATAGCAATCCATTATGTTCATGAATATGTACAAAGCCAGGGAAATGAGGATGCTTTGCGGATCCTTAAAGAAACCAATGGGAATTGAGAGAACTTTTTGGGACCCCAAGAATTTCACTGTCCGTATGTAATACAACGTTAATGCTGCAAGGTAAATATATTTTTTATGTGTTTAGTAGGATTCGGGGATGGCTAGCATGATTTTGGAGTCTAAGGCTAGCCAATTTAGGCGGCCAGACTATTCAATTTCAGCGTTCGGCTTATAATCTCTCTGGAAACAATAGGAGCGTTCACATACTACTGTGTACGTTATACGTAATTCGCCTTATACCAGCAATGTGGTGCTTTAAATTATATTTTTGTAAATATCTGCGCATGACGTCATATCATTTGATAGATAAGCGCAGCGGGTGAAGAACCGGCTACACAATAAGAGGCGACGGGTTTGAACCCTAACCCTATTACAGTTCCTCATACCCATGACGTACGATTTGTACCTTAGGGTCAGGAGTACTTTATATGATTGTTCGACGAAACTAAAATATGTTTGCGCAAATAAAATGCAATAATTTTAAACATATGCATAATCTATGGTAAAACTTATTACTTATAGGTACCTCTTGGTGTTTTTTAAAGTACAATCCATATTTTCGACCATTTTTAAAGATACAAGTGTTATGTATCTGTTACAGTCTAAGGACGCAGTATTTTAATTTGGTAAATGTGTGTATTGGAATGAAATGTATTAAAATGGTTATACTAATTTGTTTATTATACTAATTTATAATGTTTTATTTATACGAAAATATGTGCTAAGTTTTGTGATTGTGTTTGACAAATTGGTAATTCCTAAATCTTATCCCAGAAAAATTTTGACTTCAGAAACTTAAAGGATTGCTTATTTAGTAAGTGAGACAAATCATCAAATTCTATATTCATACATAAATTCATAGAAATTGTCTTATTTATAAATGGTCAAACTGGCTCATGAGCCAGTTCACCTCATCAGGTGAAATGATCTCTAAAGAAACAACTTGCTTGGGACAAGATTTACATGGTGTAATTTATGAGGTAAATCCTCTGGACCTCTTGTCAGAGTCCACAGTGTGGACAAGTCGATGTGCCTGATCCGCAGGACGTAGATCTTGATACGTAAATGTCCATTTAAGGCACAGCGTCGACTAGAGCAGAAGCGAATCGCATTTATTTTGCATGAGGTTTGATACGTCCGTATTCACAAACATTACTAAGTTAGGCACAGAGAAATGCTTTAGTCTTTCTTGGTGCTTTAGGCATGAAACCAATCACTGTGCGTAGGCATAGGATCGAAGATCTGTAATAAGTTGATGAGATCATTTTAAGTTAACATTGACTATCTCGGTGGCGTAGTTGTATTACGATACGGCTGCAATGCTGAGGTCTCTGGTTTGATCTCCGGGTCGGGCAAAGTGATATTGGACTTTTCTATTCAGTATCAGCCTGGAGTCTGCATTTTGTGCCCGAATATGGCAATAGGCTCGCTCCCTATCACATCATGGGACGGAATACGCACGGCGAAAAGTGGGTGCACATAAAAGGCGTGAGTATGCGTTAGGCGTGACATACTTTACTTCAATTGGCTGTCAGTTAAACAAAGCCATGGGAAACTGAAATTATTGATCACGTTTGGGTGCACTGAATCCACAAAATATTGTTGGTTAATATGGATGTAATTGAAGGTTTCATAGTAATTTTTAAAATGTATTATTACAGTGTGAGCCTAGTCGACGCTGGGCATAATGGTATGTGAAATGTTTATAATGACGTCATGTGCGACAGCGCGAGCTGTAGCCAATACCATAGTTAAGTATAGAGTTGTTGCATGGATTAAATGAGTTTATAAACTGTATACATTTATTTTTTAAAAACCTACACCCAACCCTCCAAGCCGCCCGCAACCACTGGAGCAGCCCTCCTCATCATCAGATACGCCATTTACTTCTTGAACCGGTTTGTCAGCTTCCTTCAAACTGTATTCGTCAAGTAAACTGTTTAGTTTAGAATTATCCTCTAACTTATTTTGTGTTGAATTACAATTACCGGAACAGCAAGTTTTACCATTACACTTATCCGTCAAGCCGTTTCTTTTCTTGCCTGATTTCTTTTTAATGCTGGTATCGTTCAAATCGTCTATAACTTGTTCTAATGTACTTTGTCTTGCATTGTATTCTTCCAGCATCTTCTTTGCTTTGGAGCTCTTTCCTATACCAAGCTTGGGAAGGCCTTTGTTTAGTCCTTCTAGTAAAACGCAAGCCTTGCACACTTCCTGTGAGGAGACAAACTTGCACCTTGTGCATATCCTTTGTGAAGGTAAGGCTACTTCTTCTTTTATTGACATGGTTTCACCTGGAAAAACAATTTTAATATTCATGAAATATGTACAGCTACAACTTGAATCTCATGGAAATTAAAGTTATAAAAATTCGTAACCTTACGAGTTTAGACATTTAGGAATAGGTTTATTGAGGTAATGGCAAAAATTTTAAGTCGTCACACACATGATATTGGCTATTTTAAATTTCTCTATAATTATGGTGTTACAAACTTAAAATTGTAAAAATACTAAAAGTGCGATATATATACCAGAGTAGATTATATCCATGATACAAGTGGGCCTGATTTTCTCCAGGTCCTTCAGCAGCGCCCTGGCATGTCCCCTGTACGCATTTGGTGCAAACACACACTCCGTAGAGAAGTATACTAGTTTCTTGTAATGTGCGTACATCACTATTTCCTTTTCGTATGTGTATTTGAGTGGCTTCACTCTTGGTATTGTGCCTTCGCTGCCCTGGAATTTGTAAAAAATAAATAAGAGAAATAAAATTGCATAATCTATGTCATACCTAAATAGTAAATACATATGTTGTTTTTTGAATTCCCCAATAAAAAATACAGCATATTATCATTTTAGGAATATGTTTCTATATAGACTAATAAATTTGTGTGTGTAAATTGAGACGTAATGTGAATGTATGAACCATCTAATAAAAGAGATATCCGCTTTTTGTATCCCTTTGGGCCTCAAAATCTAACCAGGCTCAAACTGTAGGGATACTAAAGGGGAAAAATATGGATCTTGGATTGATTAAAAAAATATTTTTAGACCCCTCAATTTTAAACTAACTTTTCTAAAAACATTCAGATTAAATGTAGTTTTTGAGCAAAATAAAATTACACAAATCTCAAAGACGGAGGTCTTTCAAATTGAACAATTTATTGTAAAAGGCTAGTTTTTAGGAGTTCTATCCAAATATATAAAACCTGTCTTGATTATAATTTTAGGCTCATTTTTGGACATGTCCTTTTTTCATTACATGACCAATGTAATAGTGTGCATAAGCTATTTATACTAACAGTGGTTATAGCTGTGCATCTCTTTAACCGAGCAATGTCACCTCTCAGTACATTCATCAGCACCGTCTCCGCTATATCATCGGCATTGTGTCCCGTCGCTATACACTTCACGCCCAACAACGCAGCTCCTCTGTCCAAGGCCTGCCTCCGAAACACACCACAAAATGTACAGTTGTTCTTCCTTCCAATTTGAGCTACAATCTCATCCATCGTCCATCCATACAGATCTTTGTATGATAATATTTTCAGAGGCATTTCATAGTCATCTCTATTCTGTTTCACAGTTTCCAAACTGTCATCTCTGTACCCTGTGATGCCTTCGTCAATAGATAGCAACATTAAGTTTAGTCCATAGTCGTACCGTTCGTTTAGTGTTTTTAACGTGTGTGCGAGTACTGTGGAGTCTTTCCCGCCAGACGCCGCGACGGCCACCGAGTCCCCTCTCTTGAACAACTCTCCTTTTGTTATTGTGAAGTGTATTTCTGTCTCGAACGCCCAAAAGAAACATTCTTTGCAAAGAGCGTCGCCTGTTTTAGGACGCTGTAAACATATTTTACTTGTTAAGATGTTCTTCAGAATATGTGCAATAAAATAATGGTATATGTTTAATTTCACTATTGTATAGTGTATACATATTGCAACTTAACCTAAAATTCTAACCTTCAATGCAGCGTTCTTTCCACATCCTGTACCGCAAGGTACAGGCATTTCTGTAGTGGTTTTATTTATCGGAAATTAATTAAAAGTTATATACGTAAATTACGATGGTATAATTATATTATAATCCGTATCGTAAACGTATGAATTGTCATTTGTCAAATCAATCAATTCAATTTTTAGGTTATGAACAGTGTTGCCAGCCCCAAGAAACTAAAAAACAACAGTTCACTAATAAAAAAACAGAAGAAATCGGGAATTTTGAGCGAGGACCAAAAAAAATAAAAGGTCCTCGATTTCGATGTTTCCGTCGGTAATATCTAAAAAGTGAGAGGAGATGGCTAGGGGGTGGTGACCCAAAAAAAAAGCTCCTGCAGCATTTTAGTATGTCATGTACTAATTTACCAACCTGTGCACAAAATCTCTGAGAATGCATGTAAAAATACAAAAGAATTTCGAATCATCTCTGCACTAATTTGAAACTATTTTAAGTTATAGGTATACATATTTAATAAATAAAAGACACTTTATAAATAATGAAAATAATTTACAAGCAGTAAGTTCAATGAGTGATGGATATGCCAATTCCATTTCAGAACGAACTGCTATACTGCCTGCATCGCAACATTTTGTTTCGTATTTTGCTCAAGTAACTTTGTTTTTATTTAAATTAGTAAGCTCAACATATGCAGAGTGTTACAGAGATGATTACTTTCACTTCATGAATGATTTGAACGTCGGTAACGGTGTGCGAATAGTGATTGTTGAGTGGAACCGCGGTGTTTTTGTTTGCATAAATGGGCCGTAGTGTGTGGTGAATGTCCTGGTGACTCGCCAGCCCGAGGGTGTAGGGTAAAGCACGGAACCATGCACGAACTACTGAAGCACGTACTCACTGAGCGGGACCTGACGCGGGCCGGGGACCTCTTCGCCATTCCAGACTCTGAGATCGTGGACGACATAAACGAAGTGGTGAGTGACACAATCTGTAGATAAACAGTTCGGGCCTGTCCTGAAAGTTTTACCTGGAGCTTTTATAAGATTTGGTGTTGTGATCAGTAAAACTCTAATTTTGTATTTTAGTCACAATATATAATGGGTTTGTGTAATGAATACAGAATCAGAACAAATTTTTACGCCTTTTAAACTTGTAGTAGTATACATTTATTCAGTAGAACATAATAGACTATTGCTTCAGGTTACTGTCTAAACTATTTAGTTTATAAATTAGGAGAAAGGGGAAAATAATTTGTCTGTTGAATGTATGAGAATTCATTTGCTGTCATTCAATGTAAGTAACTACTGTAAAAGAATTACAGCTTAACTACATAAAATATATGACCAACTAGTTTTATATGAATCAAGGAACTTATCCAGCCACTTTTTTATTGACCAAATAGATGTTTTTATTGAAAATGTTATACCCAAATCAAGATTACTATTATAGTCAAAGTTTCGGATGACTAGATGGTTCCTTCTTGTATTAGATTTAATATACACTGTTCAATACCACACACAAATACAATATCAATACATCCTACTAATATTATAAACGTGAAAGTTTGTAAGAATGTATGGATGTATGTTTGTTACTCTTTCATGCAAAAACTATTGAATGGATTTTGATGAAATTTGACACATGGGTAGATCATATCCTGGATTAACACATAGGCTACTTTATATCCCGGGAAAATATAATGTGAGACTTTATCCCAGAAAAACGTTTTAATGTGGGTGGAACCGCGGGCAAATGCTAGTATAATAATATTGATAGTTTAAATTATTTTTAAAATTTTAAGTATGTTCTAAATATGGAGCATAATGTGCTGATTCCAAATATTACGTATAAATTTCAATGTCACAAAAATATGACACTTAAGTCAATTAGCCTTTTAACTGTCAATATAATAAGTACACATTTATGAAAATCATTTAATTCTGGGGCATAATTTTTAATTAATTTCTCAGCGCTCACCTAGAACTCACATTTAAGGAGTTGATCATTTCACAGTTCTAGAGCCACCTGTTTGAACTGTGCATTGTTACTCAGCCAGTGTTCTGAAAATGATTAAGTAGTTATTGAGTAAGTCAACAGTTTGAAAGAAACATGTTGCCTCATATTATATATGTTTTGCCATACATAAATGTGTGGCCTTAATGTATTAATGTAATGATTAATTCTAGATTGCATGGAATTATAATGAGTTAAATTATCATAATTTGATTGTTTAAAAGAATTTTGTTAAAAGTGTAGGTTTAAATTCAATTACGAAATCTATTTTAGCTTTATGAGTATTTTTAAAGTTTTACAAAATATTTAGGCTATGTCACAACGGTAAAAAAAAAATGCTGCAAATGTTGTATGAAACTTTTCATAAAAAATTGTAGAATTGATTTTGTAGTGTATGTAAATGAGATTTAAAACTGCATTGATACAATAAAACTCCATGCCTAAGTTATATTGTTTATCATTATTTTGATAAAATCCAAATTCTGGGAAATCCTGCACTGATAAGTTCCTTTCTATACAACAAAAAATCAGTAGTATAAGATAACAAATTTAATCTTTTATAATTTAACTATTTGTATTTCCATTTCTTGGAACTGCCTTTGGGTTATGCCTATGCTAATTTGTGTCCCCTTGATTGATATTTAAAAACAATCATAATTAATAAATGTCTAAAGTGTTTGCGTAAAACCAGAGAAGATAAAAAGGAAATATTGTGTCCTGTCAATATTATATAAATGTTTTACAGATGTTTTTTTTTGTTTCAGTTAAAACAAATAACCGAAATATCATCAAGACCAGATTACTGCAGGAACGACAGAGACCAGGCTCTGATAGAGATATGTGTGACGCGGGTGACATCATGCATCAAGGAGACGGGCACCCTGGATAAGTACTGCAGCACCCTGGTGGCGCTGCTGGAGTCTTGTCTCCACCACAACCTGATGCCAGTTGGTCACCTGAGAGATGACGACCCACCACATGCAAAGATTGCCTCTGATATAATCGCTTGTATTGTTTTGGTTAGTATGAATACTCACCAATAATAAATTGTTGCAAATTTACGAATGACGCCAGCCTTAATCAATCTTTTTTTGTACATATAATATTTGTATTTTGTATATAAATATTTCTACAATAATAATTATCAAACTTTTATTAAAACTCAAAGTGTATTCATTTCACTGCAAGGTCAGTGGCTCCAGCATAATATGCTGGCTTTCATTCTATTTTAATTTCAGGGGATTCCCTAATACACACACACACACAATATACACACTCGACATGTAATTTGAGCTACAAATCATGACTTATAAAAAATAACTAAAAGCAGAAAAGTTGATTGAAAAGAAGTTGTATTTGAGTTCTTTATTATTGCAAAATAAATGTACAAACGTTTTGTTTCTCCAATGAATAAAAGTCAAAGTAAACTCAATACGTTGAAACAATCCATTCCTTTTGTCAGGTGTCGTTCCCCCTACAGTCAGACACGGAGAACCAGGGCAACAAGGTTGTGATGGAGCTGTTCCTGCCGGTGGCAGTCCAGTTCCTACACAAGGGCAACCGGGAGATCTCGCGACACATGGCGCGGTACCTGTCCCTTGCAGCCATACATCACGCGGTGCTGCTGAAGCCACATGTGCAGACCATCATGGACTCTATTATGTCTGGTATGGCTTAAACATTTTCTTGACCTTTTGGAAATCTAATATGTTTGGTAAATGTCAAGAAATTATTATATACGGTCAGACACATAAGTAGCTGAATATATTCGATATCTGAGAATGAGGAGATCCGTAGAAGAACGAAAGTCACTGATATAGCCCAGCGGATTAGCAAGCTGAAGTGGCAGTGGGCAGGACACATAGTTCGAAGAACTGACGGCAGATGGGGCAAAAAAGCTCTTGAGTGGAGACCACGTACTGGCAAGCGCAGCGTCGGCTTGATAAAGGTCGCAGGAACATGCTGGATGCAGATCGCTTTTGACAGGTCCGTCTGGAAATCTTTAGGGGAGGCCTATGTTCAGCAGTGGATGTCGTGTGGCTGATGAGTACATATGGCATAGTTACATTCCGGTTTGTAATTATAGTAGCCACAGCCAGCAAAGTTATTAAGTAGAATGACACATAATCACAATAATATATGAGAAGTTCAACTCATTGCCTGGCTGACCTTTGTAATACAGCTTTCTGGGTGACGCCGCTGATGATTACAGCGTTGCTTTTATCCTCACGCGAGCGATCAGCTCGTTTTGTTGTTTCTATATTTAAATAATCAATTAATCAGTCAGCATATCGTCGTCTACAGCTGAACGTAAGTCTCCCCGAGTGAGCGCCAACCATACCGGTCTTGAGTACTCTTGAGCAGTCCGCATCCGCTACCCGCCGCCTATTTCAAGTCATCGGTCCATTATAATTAGGCTACATTTAGTTTTTAAACCAGAAACGGTCAACATTATTATAATATGCAGGTTTATAAACTATTCTTATGTCTATAATTAGTTTCGGTCCGTTTAGAACGAGTTTATTTTGTTTTCCTTATAGTTAGCCTACATTCTTACCACATTTTTCCTTATAAATAATACAATTCTTCAAATCGGTGTGATTCAATTGAAATGGTCACTAATTATGTATGAACACAATGATTGAATTTGAGCGACATTTATTATTATTTTTGTTGCGTATTTATTAATTACTAGTGGCCCGCCCTGGCTGCCCACAGGTAGCAAAGCATAGTATTATATAACTACATTTATTTTTCTGTCGTACAAAATATTTATGAATGACTAGCATTGCGCGCGGCTCCGCCCGCGTGGAAAAGTTCTTCCGGGATAAAAAGTAGCCTATAGCACTCAGGAGTAATGTAGCTTCCTATTAGTGAAAGAATTTTCAAAATCGGTCCAGTAGTTCCTGAGATTAGCGCGTTCAAACAAACAAACAAACAAACTCTTCAGCTTTATATATTAGTATAGATTATAAGCATAAACCTTCCTCTTGAATCACTCCGTCCATTCCTCCTTCTCAGGGTCTTAAACTATCTCCCTACCAAATTTCATCGAAATCGGTTCAGTGCAGTGGTTTGGCAGTGACGGCTTGCGAGAAAAAAAAATGCGGGGAAAGTCCCGGCTTGAACTTTTCCGCGATATAAAATGATAATAATAACCTATGCTATTCAGGGCTAATGTAGCGTTCTAATAGTGAAAGAATTTTTGAAATCGGTCCAGTAGTTTTTAGTTTATTCATTACAAATATACAAAAATACAAATCTTTCCTCTTTATAATATACTAGCATTGCGCGCGGCTCCGCCCGCGTGGAAAAGTTTTTCCGGGATAAAAAGTAGCCTATAGCACTCAGGAGTAATGTAGCTTCCTATTAGTGAAAGAATTTTCAAAATCGGTCCAGTAGTTCCTGAGATTAGCGCGTTCAAACAAACAAACAAACAAACAAACTCTTCAGCTTTATATATTAGTATAGATATCAGTTATATATAATCAGTTATAATAAGAATTATAACTGATTAAGCTTCAAGTTTGATATTGTCTCCGTTAATTAATGAGACCTTCAGTTAGTTAGTGGTAATATGTGACATTACTAAAAGTAAATAAATACACTGAACTGCCAAACTTAGAAGCTAAACTCCAAAAACGTTTCAATTCAAGCAGGTTTTGTTTGGTTTAGGCAACTACCCTTTGTGTCGTATCCTGAGCAACCTGTATGAGGTGTCGCCCGAGCCGATCGAACAGCACGCCGCCGCGCTCGTCTCGCTCATACCGCATGCTGAACAGGTATACTTATTGTAATTTATTAAAAGTTCAGATTCTTTTATTGCTTAAAATATACAAGACATTTTTCTTTTATTTGTCTATTAACAATTCAAGAGATATTTTTCTGTGTATTTTTTAACAACCAACATCTGGGGGAATGTATATCTGGAATGAGACAATTTCAATTACTCTGGTACATGAATTTGAAAATAATTCGTAGTCCTAAAAGTGTATGAAATTGTTATGCGACAGGTAGAGAAGAAGGCAGTGCTGGGCCTGCTGGAGCAGGCGGGGGCGCGCGGGGCGGAGGCGCTGCGAGCCTGCGTGCCCGCGCTGGGGGGCCTGCTGTGTCGCGCCGCCGCCGAGCCCGCCTGCGTCTGCGCCGACGTGCTGCAGGTGCTGCGCGCCGTGGCGAGGGCGCGCCCGCTGCTCGTGCTGGAGGCGCGCCAGCCCGTCGCGAGGGTGGCGCGCGGGCCCCACAACACGCCACGACACGTCGCGCTCGCTGCTGACGTGCTCACACATGTCGGGTACACTGGACGGGTATGAGCTATTTTATTTTTAAACAAACAATGGTATCCATTTGGATTGATTTTCACGCTGAATAACAAACCTTTTAAGAATTTTGTTAGAGTATAATATTGTCGTTACCCCCTTGTGTTGTCGCAGGATCGCGCGCAGGAGGCGCTGAACTTCATCCTGGAGCAGCTGCCGCAGCGGGACCGCGCGCAGCAGGCGGCGCTGGTGCGCGACGCCACGTCGCTCTGCAGCGCCTTCCCCGCGCTCTTCACCGACAAGCTGCTCACCGCCGTCAGGGCCAACCACAGGTACCATGTCCTACTCCTTACAGTAACACAATGTTCCAGGAAGTGATCAAATAAAACTAAACCCTATTTTATATTCTTGCGATGGAGAAACAATTTCTAGATTGTTCTATAAAGGTAACATAAAATTCTGGTTTCATACATAAAATAAAAAAATCTCAAAAGTATTAACTATAGCAAACTCAAGAATTAGTAAAAGTCCATAAGTATATCATAACTAGCTAATCTTTAAGCGGGGTTTACATTAGCGAGAAAACTTGCAGAAGTTATGTTGTGCAAGCTACTTTTACCGTGTAAACAGTCAGTTCTGCAACGTTTTGAAGCTTGCAGGATTTCTGGCAAGTCGCCTGTGTAAACACCATTTGTGCAACTTGCGCGAGAACTTGCAGTTTATTCTGCATGCAGAGAAAAGTTTCAACTTGCTGAGCTAGTAGCTAACGTTTTTTTTTATTTGTTCCATTCTGAAGCAGCTAAGGTCTCAAAGACTATACGGCCAAGTTATAAGTTTGTAGTTTGACCGATATGTCTATTTTTGCCGCCCAGCAGTAGTATACATGCACTATTGTCTTCCTGTTTGAAGGACGTTGTAGCAAACGTAATTACTGGGCATCATAAAACTTAACATCTTATGACTCAGGATGATAAGCACAGTCGAATGCCACGCAGTGCTTTATGATTCATAATTCTGTTTCATGTTGGTACTTTTAAGACGATTATTTTATTTACAATCATCATCCAAACAACATTATATTAGATTCATAAAATTTAGGCGAAAGGATTGCGTGCCTTGTCATTCAATTTTATGAAAAAAAAAACATGGCAAGCAATAAATATTCCTCGAGTAATGTAAACAGTTTTGCAAGAAGTTGCGCAAGTTAACTTGGTGGATGACTTGCAAAAGCGTGTTGCTAAAGAAATATTGCCGCTAGTGTAAACGCATCTGAAAGTTATTGCGCAACATATTGCTGAGAGAACTTGCTAGTCTAAACTTAGCATTAGAAACGATAACTTTGACGCCCTCTAACTTCAATTACTAATTTCAAGCTGTCCATGTGAACCGCCATACTACATGTTCTTTAATTAACGTATTTGTTGCAGCAACCGCCCAAAATCAGCGGTGTCACACAGCGAAGTGAACCGTACTTCAGGCGGGGTGACCATAGTGAAGCTGGGGGGTGCCGCCCCCGCCCCGCCCGTACCGGCCCCCGCGCTCGCTCCACCGCCCCCACCTCCAGCCCCAGCGCCCCCACCTCCAGCCCCAGCGCCCCCCACTACCGCCACGGGGGGGTACACCAGACGCGCGAAGTTGGGAGATTCAAGAAGTACTGGGAGATTGCATCCAGGGCCTAATCCTCACAGGAGTATGACAAGGCTTAATGTTGCTGGTATGTATTATATTAAAAATTAGCTGACCCCGCAAACATTGTTTTGCCATCAGTTACCGACCGGGGTTAAAATTTATTAAAAAAATAGGGGTTGATCGTAGAGGGTTGAAAATTTAGGGTGGTATGTATTTTTTAATGCTGGATCATAAAGAAATAAAAACAAAAAATTTTATCTTAAAAATAAAAAATAAAATTTAGGGGTGGACTTCCCTTAACATTTAGGGGGATGAAAAATAGATGTTGTCCGATTCTCAGACCTACCCGATATGCACACAAAATTTCATGAGAATCGGTCGAGCCGTTTCGGAGGAGTTTAACTACAAACACCGCGACACGAGAATTTTATATATTAGATTAGCTTGTATTAGCAGTTTTAGTCACGGGAAACATTTTGCGGGGTAATGTATCGGTTACAACCTTTAGAGGTTCATTTCTCATAAATTAAAAATTGATATTATTCAAAATTGGTTCAGCAATACTACCATGAAACAGTTACAGATAATATGTTATTATATTTTTGGTGTCGTCCATTGAAATTGAAATGTGTTAGGTTTAGTTAACATAAAAACTTTTAATAATAGCCATTATAATTATAATATATTTTCTAGGTGGTTCCGTAGGCGGTTTACACAAGAGCATGACACGGCTATCGTCCTCCCAACAAATCAACTCTCAGCAGAACAGCAGTAACACGGGTAATGGATTAAATAAAAACATTTATACTATAACATGTCTTTACTATAAAGTGCAATTCAGCCGCAATTGCATATTTTATTTGTATTAATTCAAAGAATGGCCGCGAGATGGCGCTATGTTGCAGCGTTAAAAAAACAATTTTCTCGACGTTATAACGGTACAACTTTGATAAATTATAAACCTAGATAGAGTGATGCGCTGCAATGAAACTAAAACAAACAGGCCAACTTTTCTTAAGCTAGTATGCGTGACAGCTTTGTCATACGCTATCGCTGCATCATTCTGCGTATCCTTGTGTGCGCGCATAATGATACCAGTTATTACATGGTTTCTATTAAAATGGGGAGAAAATTATATTCATGAAAATCAACAAAAAATAATTCACTCGAACTCATTTAGTGGACAACTGTTGGCCTCTATTTTTTTCGACGCGTTTGAAACGTTCAGTGTCTATCTAGGTATATAATTAATCAAAGCGGTACAATTACTTTTTGATGTCATATACTAAATAGTAACTAAAAAATGTTATTCGCAGTGGCGAACGGTAAGCCGTCATCATCGAGCGGCGTGTCGAGCGGTGTGTCGAGCGGTGCGTCGAGCAGCACGGCGAGCGGCGCGGGGGCCAGGGGCAGTCGCACCAACAGGCACGACGCCCGGCCGCATCACCACCACAACATACTCATCGGACCATCCGTTTCTAACGTACGTAGTCTATCGACCACTACAGATATAATAGGCGGATAATTACTTGCGCACACAACCCCGTGGTCGAGAAGTTGTTTACGTAAGTGTAACGACATCTACGTACAAAAAAAAATGCCCCCCACCCGTTACTGTGAGTCGTAGCAAAGCTTGTTACAGAGAGATGGTATACATTTATAAATAAAGTTTGTTAGTTATAAATTTATAATGTGCTACATAAATATATTTTATTCTGCAGACCTCCGGCCCAACGATCATCTCAGGTCCTTCTCCACTCCAAACACAATCCATATCAGTGAACCCGCTAACCTCGGGCAAGTCAGCGGACGCGATCACGCCAATCACGTCGTCCGTGTCCATTCAACACTCCAACACGGCACTTGGCAACGTGTCTGTAATCACGCCGACGACTAGCACTGGCCCCGCCGTGTTAACGCAGACGTGCGGTTCGGGACCCATCTCAGTGGGTCCGAACGGCAACCCCGTCTCGATCTCCGGCCCCGTGACCGTGACGTCACGGCGCGCGAACAACACTAGTGTCACGATGATAAATAGTTCGAATAATGCGAATTCGAACTCGAATCACAGGATAAGCGTGTTCGAGCCGTACCCGATGCGGGACACCGTGCAGCACTTCTGCGAGAAGCACCTGGATAAGATCAAGGCGTATATGGACAACGTGTCGTTGAGGTTGCCGCCACCTGCCAAGTGTACCATTGAAGGTGATTGTCGAATAATTTTTCAAACATCTCCATTGGGTAATAATGATAAATAGATAAAAATCATTAACTAATAATTATAGAGTGTAGATAGCGTGCTCATCTAAAGGCTGTTGCGGAAGGAGGTATCAATAAATACTCATGTGTAGTTTTAGTGATTGGATGAGTAAATTTCGTGCTTTGAATATACTTTTTTATTTCTATCCGGCTCGAAGGACCGTAAAGAATTCACGTACTTAGATTTTGAAATGTATTTAACGTTGATAACAAGTAGCTATGTATAAGTGGTTGTGCCCCCTCAGAGCGTCGGTCCAAGAAGGTGGCGCGGCTGCAGTTCGGGTGCGGTCGGCGCGGGCCGCACTGCCTGTACGCGCGCGGGCCGTTCTCGCTGCGGACGCGGTGGCCGCGCGTGTGGATACACCTCATGTTCCTGGCGCTGCAGGCGCGCCACGCCGCCGCGCTCTCCTCGCGCGACCCCACCGTCGCCTCTCTCAAGCACTGCTGGGACATACTCAAGTGCGAGAACAAGACCTTCCTCACGCTGGTCACCGGCGCCTTTCCAGGGATCAAGGTAATGTACTCTATAGCAAAAACTTTCGTGCTCATGGTTCAGCATACGGATACTCTTTATAGGCATCTGTCTATCAAAAACTTACTTAACAATATTGAAAGGTGAAATAATAAAATACTTTTTTTTTTTATTGCATTGACATTGACATTGGCATACTACAAACTTATAACTTGGCAGCATGGTGTTTGACATTAGCCCGTTCCGTACGGACAAATAAAAAAAACGTAAACTACCAGCTCAGCAAGTTAAAAATTTTATCTGCACATAGAATAAATTGCAAGTTCTCGCGCAAGTTGTATAAATGGTGTTTACACATGCGACTTGCCAGAAGTCCTGCAAGATTCAAAATGTTGCAGAAGTCAGCTTGCCGTGACTGTTTACACGGTAAAAATAGCTTACGCAATATAACTTCTGCAAGTTTTCTTGCTAATGTAAACCCCGCTTTAGAATAACGCAAGTTTACCTTCTCCAATACTAAAACGCGGACATAACTTACAATACCTTCATGCAATAATCTACCCTATCCTAAGACTATTCTCTAACATTATATTTATTGTGTTTTAGTTGATTATTATTTATTTTATTTATTTATTTTGGTTTGTGTTCTTTTTGATTTGCTTTTTTTATTTATTTGACATGTTTAAATTAGTATTATATTTGTATGTAATTAATTAATCTTTATAAGTGTACTAGCTTTTGCCCGCGGCTCCGCCCGCGTGAATGAGTTTTCCCGGTATAAAAGTCCCGCTTAAAATGTAGCTTATATGACACGTTCGTAGATTTACCATAGCAGCGCCATCTATTGATTACTTACTCAACCCAGTCGAAAGGTATCGACATCTGTTAGAATCATTCATAGCAGCGCCATCTACTGATTACTTACTCAACCCAGTCGAAAGGTATCGACATCTGTTAGAATCATTTGGAGTTAAGATAATTGTGACTGTCAAATAATAACAGACAAATAATTAGCAATAAATTAAAATTGCGACTATAATTTGAGATTTAAACTATCCTATCTCTCAAGTTGGATCGAACTGCACATGGTGTGCGAATTTTATTATAATCGGTTAAGTGGTTTAGGAGTCCATTGAGGACAAACATTGTGACACGAGATTTATATATATTAAGATTGATTAGTGTAAATGGTTTATTATAATCGTTCTAATCGAATAAATGAATAAATGAAATCTACAGGAGCAAGAAATGCTGCTGAACGAGTTGCGAGCGGCGGGCTTCTTCGACGTGTTCGAGTTGAGCCCGACGCGCACGGACGGCGTCGCCGTGCCGCCCACCCACGCCACCTGGGGCTGCTTCCTGTGCACCCATCCCGAGAGGGCTGTGGGCTTCCTGGCAGCGGATGGGCAGCCCGTCATAGAAGGACAGTTGAAGGAGAAGAAGGGACGCTGGAGACTGTTCAGGCGCTGGAGAACTCGGTACTTCACGCTGTCTGGTGCGCATCTGTCGTGTAAGGGTTCGGTAAGTGTTCATATATGTTTTTGGAAACTGAACAAGGCTCTACCCCTAAGCTAATTTCTGTAAATAATAAATGGCGGAAATCACCCTATTTGGTGGTGCTCATATCCATTATAAAAATCACATTAACTTGTGAGTGATTATTAAAATATATTTGCTAAAAAGACCGGTGTCTACACCTTAAAATCACTTTTTTTTTTCTCTTTTACGATACACAGAGCGGTGGCGAGAGCATCGACATAAACCAGATCCGTTCGGTGAAAGTGTCACGCGGCGCGCGCAACATCCCCAAGGCGTTCGAGATCTTCACGGGCGACCAGACGCTGATCCTCAAGCCCAAGGACGGCAAGAACGCGGAGGAGTGGGTGCAGTGCCTCAGCATCGCGCTGGCTCACTCGCACGCGCGCATCGCGCCCGCCAAGGCCAACAGCCTGCCCGCGCGTGGAGTCACACTCAAGAGCTTCTGAGACTACACTCTACACCTACAACACAACAACGCTGAGTGAGTGCAGTGTCTCAACATCGCACTCAAGAGCTTCTAGAGGTATTCAAACCTATAACCAATGTAGATATAAGTGTGTCAATGTAGGGTATTTTTCAACAGATAGTCGACAGAAAAATATACGCCATGGGCGACATCAAAATACTCTAGGAACATTGGTACTATTGGAAAATAATTTTGTGCTGAATAATGTAACAAGTATGTAGGCCAACTAGTTGAGCGTATTTTGTGTTCATAAATGTTGCACACACGTATCATTTTATTGGTGTATTTGTATATATAGGGTCGGAAAATAACTGCATCATATCAAATAAACTGATCAAAATTAAATGAAGTACGTCAATGAAAACGTTATGGAAATCCTGGATCAGGAAATTCACGAGCAGCGTAATTTCGCGGCTTGTCGCTAAATATGCGGAAAGTAAGGTTAATCGACGGACCTGAAGGAACGTATTCAGTATTTCTCCTGCTTCAATGTTTGGTTATTTCCATGAAACACGTGTATAACTTCGATAAATAAGTCGATAACACTAGGGTACCCACACGTTGTGAGACTTTTATGAAAAAATTATATAAGTTTTTTCTGTTATTTATCAGTGTGTTTGGGCATGCTTGTATGAGTGACATCTAAGCCTAAAATATCAGGTGCTTGAATACGTCCCTCGTTTAAATTACATAGTGTAGAAATATTTTCGGGTTGAATTTACTTAAACATATTATAAATATAGATTATTAGTAACGATTTTATAGACGGGAATTCAAATAAAAACATTTTATATTATGAAATCATATCACGAAGGCTCAAGACTACGCCTCGTCGCATGCCGTAGCCCATTACGGTCGTGCAATAAAGTTAGAAATATGCTTTCGAAACAAATGAATTTTATTAGATATGGATACTTTGCCAGTATTGCTTTGTACTTAAAATAAACTGCTCAGTACTTAATTTTTTGGAGTATTTTTATTTTACAATGTGACATTAATTGCAAGTATACGCGCGCTTTTGGCTACTTACTAGCTTAAAAATATATTACGTTTTTTACTGTATATTGTTTAAAAACAAATAGTCTAAAATGTAGATATGTTTTTGTTAAGATGTCTACAAATTTATCATTATAAAGCTAAAAGTACAATGGAAATATTAAGGCTCATAATTTAGCTTTACAAAAATTAAGTGTAGCATTTCCGTCCGTATCGAAACTTGGAATGCCCGTTTACAGTGATTACAACTTTATTCATGAAATGTATATAGATATTATGTCTTAGATGTAGGAAGACAAACATAAAAAATATTTAAGTGGAAAGCAGATGGCGGTGCACGATGGTCGTAATCGAAATAATGAATTCACTTTCCCATACTGCATAAACTCGAGCAAAACAAGATTTGTAGAATTCCAATACATTCATTCAAATTGAAATGAGTAATATTGGACATACTTTACTTGTATCATCTATTTTGACCAATTTTTTACATCACACGGTGTCGTCACTGTGCGGACACGTCACTAATGTTTTTTTTTTTAATTGAATGACGAGATGAGCAAGCCGTTCGCCTGATGGTAAGCGATACGAGCGCCCATAATCAGTAGCAACACCATCCAGCACCTTGACTTACAAAGTACTCTGTGGCATTCCACTGCGCTCGTCATCTTGACACATAAGATGTTTAGTCTCATTATGTCTAGTAGTTACACTGGTTACAATGTCCTTTAAACTGAAACACAATAGTGCATGCACACTGCTGCTTGGCGGTAGAAATAGACATTGCGGTGGTCCCACCCAGACGGACTCTTATATATGAGAGACCTACCACCAGTATACCAGGATGTGTATGTCGAATTCTTTATACATAATGTATGGAAGTGACACGAAATGATTACAATGGAGTGCTTTTTGTTCATTAGTGTGCGTCGACATAAAAAATACGAGAAAATCTATCGTACACCGCAATCTGCTTCATATAGCGTTAGTTGTAAATCACCGCGGCCGTTTCAATTGTTAATTGTTTTTGTAATGTTATTAATAATATTTTACAAGTTATTGTACAGCGATGTTTTATGATAACGTTACGTATATGTATTTATGTTAAGCATTGACAATTTGAGATTTTATAGAAACGGCTAGAAGACTGAACGCTGGTCAGAGCTATGTTTATGAATGAGTATACTGTCGTTGTGCATTTTATCTATATTTTTTTCAGTTGTAAAATACATAATGTTATGTGGAAATTGGTGCCGATTGAATTATGACATCACCTTTGGTTCTGGACAATTTGTCCGGTTAATTAAATTATGTTAACACAAGTGATTCAAAGTCGTACATTTTACATACCAATAAAACTACGAGAAATATACGTAGTGATAGTAAAATTCCGTTTACTAGAAGTAATTTATGATTAAAATGCACAATCGATAGATGTGTTGTGATTCAAAATTAACATTCCGGTATTGAGTTTACGATGTACAGACTGCATAAACATTTTGGTCTCAAATTATAGAAAAGGTTGTTTAAATGAATGACATTAGTGTTAGTGTGTACATAAATATAATAATGCTTCTGTTTATAATTTTTGTTGTAACTTTTTTATATGATGACTGGCAACACTAACGTAAAACGTAACGGGAAATTGACATAAACTTGCTTTAAGCTAAGTTTAGACTAGCAAGTTCTCTCAGCAATATATTGAGCACGAACTTCCAAATGCGTTTACACTAGCGGCAATATTTCTTCAGCCACACGCTTTTGCAAGTGACCACCAAGTGAAGTTGCGTAAGTTCTCGCAAAGCTGTTTACATTCCATACCATCCATACCAACCCTGTATTATATACTGCCCACTGCTGAGCACGGGCCTCCTCTACTACTGATAGTGTTTTAGGCCTTAGTCCACTACGCTGGCAGACTTCACATACCTTCGAAATTCTTATAGAGAACTTCTGAGATATTCAGGTTTCCTCGCGGTGTTTTCCTTCACCGTTAAAGCGATAATTCACAAAGAATACACACATAACTTTTTAGAAAAGTCAGAGGTCCTTGGGTTTTGAGCCTGCGGACATTCGTCTCGTCAGTCCGCTCCACTTCCAACTAGGCCATCGCCGCATCAATGTTTACATTAGTCGAGGAATATTTATTGCTTGCCATGTTCTTTTTTCATAAAAATGAATGACAAGGCATGCAATCCTTTGGACGTCTCTCAGTGGACGATAGCCTAGTTGGGAATGGAACTGTCTGCCGACACAATGTCCGGAGGTTCAAAACCCAAGGCACACACTTCTGACTTTTCCAAGTTACGTCGTGTTCGCTTTAACGGTGAAGGAAAACATCGTGAGGAAACCTACATAACTAAGAATTTAGAGGGTATGTGAAGTCTGCCAACCCGCACTAGGTCAGCGTGGTGGACTAAGGCCTTAACCCTCTTAGTTGTAGAGGAGGCCCGTGCTCAGCAGTGGGCAGTATATAATACAGGGCTGGTATGGTATGGGTATGGTATGGTATATCTCTTTGGATGATGATTGTAAACAAAATAATCATCTTCAGAGTACCAACATGAAACAGAATTACAAATCACTGCGTGGCATTCTACTGCACTCGTCAGTCATAAGAATGTTAGTCCTATAAAGCCCAGTAGTTACGTTGGCTACAATGTCCTTCAAACAGGAACACAATAGTGCATGTATGCTACTGGGAGTCCTGCAAGCTTCAAAATATTGCAGAAGTCAGCTTTCCGTGACTGTCAACTCGTTAAAAATAGCTTGCGCATGATAACTTCTGAAGTTTTCTTGCTAGTCTAAACTCCGCTTTAGTATATTTAGAGTCGATTAATTTAATAAATATCGAGTACCATGAACATAAAAAAATAATGTTATGTCAACATTTAGTATTGCCATGATCATCTACCAAAATATCGATAAAGCATTTTTTATCGATATATTTCCAACTTTTTATTTTTAAGTTCGTTACTTAATAACAATCAGTACTTAACTTGCCATTTGCATTTCACAGAAGCACAATATTAATAGTTAGTTTTTTGCTTTTGTACTAAGCAATATTGTCTTTGCCTTCACCAAAAAGTTTGTGTTCATTTACAGATTTTGTTTATTCTTTTAAGCACAATATATCTGATTTGTATATAATGCTGTGAATCGGGTGTAAATTATATGTAGAGAATTTTAGAATGATCATAATTTACAGCTTTCAACTCCCTCAAAATAACAGGAAATAATTACACATAATAATAATCTACTTTAATTATTTGTATCTATTTTGTACATTAAGTCAAAAAGGTTGAATACTTAATTTATTCAATTAATATTTGATATAATACGAAATGCTTTAATACACTCTTAAAAATATTTACCAGTTGAGAAAATGGGGAAATCACCACCGATTTATTTATTTTAAAACTTATGTTACTAAATCCAGTGTACATTTTCGGTTGCGGTAATAAGGCACATTACGCTAAACTCGGCGCAGAGGGTGCCACTAGCACATACAGTAAACAGACCGCCATTAGGTACAGTGTGACTAGATTTAGCAGAAATCTGCGATTTTAGGAGAATTAGATCCCCAATTTTGGGCTTAGCAGATTGTGTCGCAGATGAATAAAGTTAGCAGTTTTAGCAGAATGTTATAAAACCCCCATTGAAAATTAGCAGGATTAGACATTTACAAATTAAGAGTTTTATGGGGCGGGCGGCATTTTTGCACGGCAAAATGCGCAAAATATAACCTCTAAAACATGCTATACACATACAAATGTGGCCTAGAAAAAAAGAAAAGTTAAAATGGGATGCGAAAGTACCAAATTTGGCTTAATTTATTATCAGAATTTTGGAATTTATAAGAATAAAAAAAATGCAGATTTAGCAGAACTTTGCCAAGCATTTAGCACAATCTTCAATTTAAATCTGGGATTAGGTATTTCAGTAGTATTATATTGCTCTTTGTACTTGGCCATTACTATTCAAACGAGTTAAAATAACGCATTCTGTGAAAATATATCTTTTTAGCTTTAAATATATCTTTAGGTTATGCTCAAAATACAATCATACTTGGATTGTCTGGCGTTATAAAAGTGCACGTTACCGTATAAATGCAGAAATGCCTGAAAGCTCTCCAATTTTAATGGAATCTTTGGATTTAAAATGTGCTGAACACATTTTAGAGTGCTTTTTTATCTTGAAAGTCTTTACAATGTGTTGCTGCTTCCCACATTTTTAGATTATTTTTCTTCTTTTGGAAATGAATGGTTCCTTTCTTTCCTACATCCAAATACACAATACTGATGCATTGTTGTATAATAATAAACTTTTCTAAATTTTAAACTCATGTAAAGGTGGAATTTTAACAATTTTCATAACACTTTCAAGTTTAAACTTGTCAAAAAACTATTTACTGTTTACGCTAGTGCTGCACTCTGGCGCCAGAACATTGCAGTATTATCCCCTATTACTTTTATCTATAAGTCCGCCGAAAATGCTTGTGCAATTTCCACAGCTGCATTACATAATATAATAATACCAGCCCTGTATTATATAATGCCCAGTGGTCAGCACAGGCCTCTACTAATGAGAGGGTTATTTACAGCCACATTACTACAGTTTAAATACCGATAAAATGTTATAAAACTGATAATGAATAAAATAGAATCTGAGTGGTGTTAGGGTTCTTAAGCCCCTTTCCCACTTAAAAAAAATGTACATTTTTATCATGAAATATAATTAAATATTATGTATGTATTGTTTTAAATGTGTTTACTATATATATGACGTCACTCGACACGAATGTTCTGTGTAATAAATAATGTAACCGCTCACAATGTACTTAACGTATTGCCAAATTAATAATAGCTTCATTATGTAATTGTACAGATAGATTTATATGGAATATACAAAATTAGTTATAAGTTATTATTTTCGACAATTTGTGAACTTGGTGCTAAAATTATTTTAGATATTGAGAGCTTCCATTAATTTTAGTTTTTTGAGAAGGAATAATTAAAACATCTCAAAGCTTTTGGATGACGTTATAAATTCTAAATAAAAGCATGTAATGTTTCGGTTAAATATTGTTTTCGATCCTTTGCATATATTTTGGCTCTTGTACTTAAAACTGCCCTATTTATTAGTTAATAAATAGTTTTGTTTGTATAACGTGTGGTTTTATTAGAGCGCTACCATTCTATTTTTTTGTGAGTGAGCGAGGCGGTTTTCCAATGCACTTATTGCGTGTGCGCAACAAGCTTGGGCTCATCAAAGTTTGTAATAACCGCCGGCAAAGAATCTGAGCACCACGAGATGGGTTTTTGTAGGTACTGCGGCGAGCTGGTTGAAGACTCGTTCCGTAAATGTCTCGCCGAAAACCCGCATGCTTACCGCCCATGCCTTTACATTCATTATCTAAGGTTCATACTACATAATAATTTAGTTTATTATGTAATAATTGTTTAGCCATTTTGTATGTTGAAAATTCAAGGGTAATAATGTTTTTTTTTTGTATAAGGTACTGAAAAAAAACTTAATGTGTAACATTTGAATCTCAGATTTTTCAGCCGTTCGTAAGTACTATAAGTTCTGACGATTATAATAAGGTATTATTAACAAATTTAGAACGAAGATTAAATAAAAAAATATCGAAACTTTAAAATCTATATTTCACTTAAAACTACATAACAAAACAAGTGCGTCACAATCGTGTATACTGAATACAATCATTAATTATTCAAGTAACATCGCAAGCCCAACTCACAAGGAAATTCATACATAATATGTTAATATTATTCACTTCTTCTACGAAATATCTGTACAATATCATGAAAGCCATAATTTTTTCTACTTTTTTAATCACGCGATTTTGTTAAGCTGTAAAGCACAAATTCCATTCAATTCACTTTACCAGGTGTCATTCCTTGCAATTGCTTCTTAAACCCGTCATTTGGATGAATCGCTGGCCTTCTATGCTTCAATAATTCATACGCCTTATCAAAGGACATATTTTTGTACTGCATCAAATATGCTATAGCCACCATGGAGGTCCGAGACACTCCAGCATTGCAATGTACTAGTACATTCTCTTTGCTCTCAATAGCACCATTAATGTACGGCAGGCACTCTTTCAGTACTGGTCTGATGTCAGCTTCAGGCAAATCCAGGCAATCAACGAACTTTTGATCAATAGGTACTGGTACAAAAATTCCCAAACTCAAGACATGTTTTATATTGTTAGTTATGAGTACTTGCTCGTTTGTGCAATCTTGTGAACCTATGTAAAGGTGATCTATAATCATTATGGGTATGTTGTCAGGATTCGTATCTACTACAAAGCCGTATGTATTCGGAGATATAGTTTTAACATCGTTTTTACTCTCAATGAATCTTTTCCCGTCGACTTTAGTCACAACCGTTTCGGTCTCTTTCAATTTGCTTCTTTGCTTCTGCAATTCTTTCAAGAAACTCATGTTTCTGTATATAGTAACATCAATTATTTTAAAGCTTAGTTTTATGTGCTGGTTAACAGATGGCGCTACTTTTAATTTTATATTAAGTAGTACAACTACCCTCTTGTATGTAATGCCTTCAAAAATCTACCTAACATCACCAAGCTTATCTAAATAATGTCACTTATTCACCATCACTCTCACTATCTATCCCAGAGTCCTGGTCCTTAGTCTTTTCAGGGTTATAGATTAAGTCCTCAGGGTTATAATTCACATTGCAGAGGTACAGGCCGTCCGGAGGTCCCGCCTGTATGAATGTGTGCCAGGAATGCTTAGATGGCACTTGGAGCATTAACTTTATATCCTCGGGTTGTAGCTTACCTACACTGACTGAAAGCAGTGTTCCCACCATGCGTCTTATCTGCAAAGTTAAGTGGATTTTTATTATCAGGCCTTTTGTAGTAGCTGCGTTTGAAGAATACTATCTTTACTCATAAAGGTGAAGAGATAGTTTCTTTTAATTAAAATTTGCCAATTCCAAGCTTATGGTTAGATTGGAAAAAATCTTTACTAATAAGCAACTTTACTATCCTCGATTGCTATGGATTTTTTTTTATTCCAAGAATGGGTTTTAACACAAACAGAGCCACAAGCGGAAACTATACAAAGCATTCAAAAAGTCTACATACAAACCTGATTATGAACAAACGCGCGTCCTTTAAACTCAATATCCCAGTAATCAAAATAACTATTTTCTTGGTTATATGTAGTCACTATTGGTTTCCCTGGTGTTATTGTTATAGACTTGAGCTCTCTGCGATTGTGTTTATGTGGGTTCAATTTATCAAATCTCTTGAACGTTGAGAAATCATGATATCCTTCCAAGTATTTGGCACCTTCTTTGAACCTTTCGATATTGAAACCTTGCAGTCTGAAATATTTAAACAAAGCCATTATAAACATTATGATGATTAACATCAGAGCACAGTAGCTTATTTATCACTTGTTTTATAAAACTTACTTGTTAAAATGGCACCTATTCAATTCCTCAATTGGGATATATGATCCAATGGAGTCTTTTTCTGTTATTTCAATACCCTCCTTCAAGACAGCTAATCTGTAATTTTAAATATTGTTTATATGAGATTTCATAATATATAGGTCACTCACTCACTCACCCATCACAAAATCTCAGAAACTACAAGTGTTAGGGGTCTCAAATTTTGCATGGGGGATTTTTTAGGACGTAGGTGCTCACTATGACGGGATTTTGAGAAATTCAACCCCTAAGGAGGTAAAAATGGGTGGCAAAGTTAGTATGCAATAAACTCAAAAAAGACCAAATGGATTTCAATGAAATTCGGTATGGAATTAGTTTGAGACCATGGGAAGGTTTTACTACGGCTACTTTTTATTCCGTGAAAATGTAAAGCAGGACTTTTATACAGGAAAAACTCTCGTGCGCGCAAGCCCACGGGCAAAATATAGTTAATTATAATTCCGATCCAATTCAAATTTGTAATGATTGGAATTTATAATTAAACTTGAGAGAAAGTAGTTGTCTAACTCCGTACACCCAAAAATCTTATATATCATTTAGTAAAAGATGATTAATTTAAGCAGACTAATAGCAACTCTTATTGGTATGTTTTTTTAATGTTTCAGATTTGATCAAATATGTCAATTTTCAACATTAAAACATGCCAAGATATTTACCGGTACAGATAAGTCCGTGAAACAGCTTTGAACCGAGCATGGAAGTCATCAGACACTCGCAGGCACTTTTTTATGATAATATTGGAGTTGTTTTTGTAGAAGAACCTGTTCAAATTGTATGTGATGTAATCTGGTTCATATATTTGAGTTCCGAAACGGTCCAAGTCAAAATGTGCACTGGAATTAAGTGCATGCACTCCACCGTCTGTGCTGTAACAAATTGCATTTAAGAATTAATGAGGGAATTAACTTTACACTAGATGTTTCCTTTATAAAGAGTAGACCATAGATTGCTTTTTTGTTGGTGTCAGACCACAAAAAAGCAATCTATTATTAAAGTAATATTTTGAGTAATATATTGAGTAATAATATATTACTCAAAATAAAGCTACCTACAGACTTGTGTGAGGCGTGAATTAGACCACTACAATGGTTTACTATGTATTTTATGACTAATTATAACTTTTTTCAAATTTAGGGAACATTTAGCTGGATGTTACCAAATTATGGAACCACAAAATGCTGTAATTTAAGGTCTTGGTCCCATAACACTACGAAAGTTGATTTTGTTACTTACCGGCTAGACAATACGACGTTTGGATAATTAAGAGACCTCAGTCTTAAAAGGGCTATTTCCATTCGACCCTGCACACTGTCAGGATCTGGGTAATTGCGACCCTCTTTAAGCCATATCTTCTCTGAGGACCTTAAAACACCAAATAAAAATATACTAAATACATAGATAGTTTAATTAATACAATTTTAAATAGTCATACCTGAATGAGGTTCCTATATACGAGAAAAAAGTCAAGTATCTAGCTTTCATAATCTTTGAAATTTTATGTATGAAATTTTACATGAATATTAGTAATTGGAAACCTTTTACAAACGATTCTTTTATTGTAAACATAACCTCAAATCAACACTGACTTGAGGAGGAGGTGTCGGCTGTCAGCCAGTTCACTGTTCATGTCAAATTAAAGGTTCATTGAACTTTCCGTAGTATTATAATGGTCTTTGAATTGAACTCTGTCTGTGAGCGTAATAGTTTTTAAATGTTACGGTTTGTGATTAGTCTTATATTATTACGTAACAATTATACTTGAATAATTTAAATTATAGTTTAATTTGACATAAATCAGTGCAAAGTAAATCTGGTCAAAACGGAACGCGTAAAACTTTCACCTTTGACATTTTTTGTTGTCCTACTCACACACGTCACATTTAAAACGAAAACATGGCCAGACGGACGTGGCATATGTTTACTTTGTTATCGATAATATTTACCGTTTTATCACTTGTCGGTGACGCGCTAACATCATCGGCGGCACCATGGTACGAGAACTTGCCCGCTGTAACCATGGACTACAAGGTTCACATAGATCCAGGCAAAGAAGATTGCTATTACCAGTACGTGCAGCCGGGGGCTACTTTCTACGCAAGTTATCAGGTAACTAGCGAGACATTCTCTTCGCGATAATGTTTTAAGTAATTATGTACGGTTAAAGCTCAGCGTGATAATCATTATGTCTTAATAAAATTGTAATAATTGGTATAAAACATAACAATTCGACAGGTGTTGAAAGGCGGCGACGGTAACTGTGGTTTCGCTGTGAGACATCCTAACGGGCAGATTGTCCACCCGTACGAGTGGCGGCAGAGCGCGGAGTACGCTGACCAGTCCTCCACCGGCGGATACTACGCCGTGTGCATCGACAATCAGTTCTCGAGGTTTGCAGGCAAGCTGGTGAACCTGTACCTCTCTGTGATCAGATACGATATGTGGGAGAAATATGCCAAGGAGGTCGAGGAGCTTGATATGAACATCAAGAACTTCACAGTTAGTATTTGATTTATTTATTTTTAACAAATTTGTAATTTAAGAATTGTAAGTATACTGCATTTAAACAGCAAGTTGCAATAAAACTTTTCATAATGTTTTATTTATTACGAATCATTGTAAATTCTATTATAGATGTTCAATTTATTTATAACTTAAATACATATTTCACACTAAAGTTATTTCAATAATTTGCATCATAAATTTACACAACATCATGAATAATTAATGTATCTATCTGCCATGGTGTCCCAAGACGCTCTATTAATTATGCAAATACACTGTTTATTGCAAAGTGGTTCCTATCACATTTTAATATAAGTTTTAATTTTAAATAAGTTCACATTTTTGTCTAACCACTAATGGTCTTATATTGTTTAAACAGTGAATTTAAATGAATAACAAATGATTGTGTTTAACAAGTAAATAATAAAAGACAACCGAATCAAAATATAGTTGTTCAGAGACAGTTGTTCAAACATAAAGTAAACATAATACTTTTAATTTGTATGAATAATTATGATAAATTCGTCTGATGTAATATGTATTGCTTTCAGACCTCCATTCAGTTTGTGGAGAGGAACATTAATGATATACTGCAATACCAGTATCATTCCAGAGCGAGGGAATCCAGAGATTACAACTTGTTGATGGATAATAATGTCTATGTTATGAGGTAAATAATATTATATTTCCTTTGTTGATAAAGAATATTGGAATCAGGTATATTATCATTTGAACGCAAAACATGTAATACATATTAAACTAGGTATAACAAGAAATATAAAGTCCAATGAAAACAAAAAATTTGCCAGTGTACAATAAACATCCCATACAAAACATTTTCTATAAAGATTTGCGACCTTGTTCATAAACAGTTTATAACCCTATTTTAGCTATAGAATGATTTGTTCTTCTTCCTTAAAACTCAATTCAAAATTCATTTGAAGAAGACAAAACATTGGATAGCTAAAATAGGTTTATAAACTGTTTAAGAATAAGGACATTAATTTCCATGTAGAATAAGGATGTGACATATTTTGTTTATATTATAAGTTAGACTAGGAAAAGCGAAATGCTGGCTGGCTTATGCCATTTAATCTGAATTCTATGGTTTTTAACAGTGTCACAAGCCAAAACAATGCCAGAAAGAATGCATATATTTTCCAGTCATTTCAAATTATATTTTCATGTCAAATTATTTACATAATTATCGGTATTAAACAATCCTAGGACTGTTACATATTTATTGTGTCAGTAATGAGTATGTGCATCTACTATTCATGATGATAATTTTGTGATGATAAATAAACATTTACACCTTTATCTCTTATCACTTTCCACTCAGAGTGGTCCATGTCATTATGGAATACGGGACGAGCCTATCGCCATTTCTGGCACGAATTCCAGACTCCGGGCTGATACTAAACAGAAAATCCCATATCACTTTGCCCGTCCCGGGTATCGAACCCGAGAGACAGAAGAAAATTAAAATAGTATTTGTTAAAAATGAGCCCCTTCCCCTAGTTTGCCATAATATGTTATTACTTAACAGAATTTGATCCTTATTGGCGAAACTATTGAATAGCGTAATGATAGTGTTTTGTCAAAATCGACGAGTTTCGATTACTGACTACGAATATTGATTTTATAAAAATGCAATGATACAGTTTAGGCTCACCCCTTATTACATCATGGGATGGAATACGCACGGCGAAAAGTGGGTCCACTAGTTGCGCATCTGCCTACCGCTTCGGGGATAAAGGGCGTGTGTGTGTATACTTGTTTGAAAATATAATATTATAATTGTTGTTTTAACCTTCCAGTCGTAGGGGGTTCCAATTTCCCACGCTCAGTAGTGGTATCATCATCATATCCCACAAGCATATCATCAATATTATTGTTTTAAGTTTGTTACAATTTGTTATAAAACATCTGTAATTTTTTACAACAATTTACCACAAAGATTTTGTGATTTTTTGTAGTATTTAATTTGACGTACATATTTCCCAAAACATTTTTTTTTCAGGTGGTCTCTAGTTCAAATTATAGCGATAGCTGCTACTGGCACCCTGCAGGTGTACTTCTTAAGGAAGCTATTCGAAGTCAAAAACAACTCGTCAAAGACAAGAATTTGAGTTTTTTTTAATTAGTTTTAAGAGGAAAGCCTATTATTATATATTGTTACTAACTTGACTGAATATTTCATTCCATTTGAGTTGTCCACAAATAAAGTTAGATAGCATTAAATATATAGGAATGTGTCAATTTTATAATAGCTTACGCTGCTGCGATAGTGTTTAGTCAGCATTATTTAAATACTTATTAGATCTCTTATTCTTTATGATTTCATACCTCTATTTAATTAAAATTGTTTTAAAATCATTTTAACGATTTCGTATACAGCATAGCATTTATAGTTTGTGCTGAAACACGGCAGTAAAATAACGAAACCAATAAGGAAATCATAGTAAAACCATAAAAACGCAAGCCAAATGTTTTAATTGGCAAGAGAAGTTGATTGTAGATTGAAAAATGTTAAGTACAATTTTTTGTTCAGTGCGCGACACTTTCGTACGTAAGAATATTTTTTTAATTAAAAAGCATACTAATTTAAGCTTTGACGTCACATTCACAAAATATTGTGTTCATGTTCCGTTTTAGGATTTGATTTTGAGATTATAATGTGTAAGATCTGAATAAAAAGACAAATATATTTTTGATAGAGATTGCATTTTTTTAGCATTTTTTTTGCTTTTTTCCATGTCACCATGCTTTTAGTATCTTAAGTAGAGATGGAGCTAGATGAAGTTAAGCACGAGGTATACATACATAATTTTATGACCAACATATTGTAACAAACTATAATAATGTAATATAGTTATTTGTCAAAGTTTTTATTGTGTTTTCTTTTCTAGCATAATAAACCGTGCGATTATAAATGCCGGAGTTGAGAAAATTCACGAGTCGGTTGAAGGTCGTAACTCCTGACCCTACATAATCTACAAAGATACGTTTATCACAGACAGAATAAGGGGATTCCTCTCCTGTGTCACATCTGTATCAGAATATTGCATTCGTTATGATAATATATTTTGTAATACCTACCGTTTGCCATTGGTGCTATATTATATAACTTTTTGACTAAGCATTGACATGGCAAGGTATTGTCGTAAACTCCTTTCATTTTAAGGTAACCTGGTACTCACGATAAAAGAAAGTTATTTTAGGCATTGGTCAACAAGGTTGAATGAGATGTTTGCAGCATTTTCAACTCGTTGACTATCTTAACCTTAATCTTAACTACCTTATCAACGGTAGAAATTTTAAATATCGTAAGAGGCAAACATCAAATTTACGAGGGAGACAAAAAAAACAAAATTTACATTACAAAAATTTTATTTTTTTTCTATTACGACCCTTTCTAGGCAGAGGACTTTAAATAAAAATTCACGTATTTTAATTAAAATAAACTAAAATTTGACCTATACATCTCAAAATTTGACTTTCACGACATATGAAATTTCCACTGTCGTTCAAAAAACTAAGGGCAGCGAAATTCGACCAATCACAAAAGTTTGTTTGGCATACATAATATTAGGTCTTTACCTATGAAGTTGCCGTAATTTTTTTATTTATAAATACTTTTTTATTTCTGTCCATCAATAACTTTCTGTATACTAAACGGCAATTTCATAGGAAGAGACCCAATATAAATGACTTGTTTATTGAAATTAGCAGTGAGTCATTAGTGGAATACTCTTCTCCAGTTTCCTTTATAGGTATTTTCTAGATTTTTCTATTGGTCGTTGCGCAAAAAGGGAAATGACAAAAATAAAATACAAAACTATAATACATATCGTTTATTGTATATGTTACGCATGTACTTAGCTATATACAAACAATAATTTACTTAAGTACAATGCAAGTAATTTAATAATTTATCATCCATATCAATACATTACAAAATCTTGGATCAGTACATCTTTACAAATTTATTATGATATACATACTATTTCTATATGCTTGGAGCAGATGGCCGGGTTCCTTAGTTAAGACATTACAAGATATTTTTTTGAAACAGATGGTTATAATTTTCTTGAATTCATAATAATTATTAAACACAGCATGAACAATACTATAAATACATATCGATATTTTTTTACAAAGTTTATCTACAATACGCCCACGCTTTTAAAAATATCTTGTGTTCTTCGTAATAATTTTATCTCAGACAGGAACTCCGCTCAATCCGTCCATACAACTGTCAACTTGTCCGCTTTATTTTTATAAGCAAAGGAAACAATAATCAAATCAATAATGCTTAGAACTAATAACCAATCAGTTTCCAACATATATAATATGACTAGATACTACAATAACGAAATAGCGGCCAAGTGCCACTTAAACTTAAGTTAAAACGATTTAGCGCTAGTCATTTACGTCCTTATGATACTGTACATACAAAATGTTGAAAATCTCATTCGTAACTGTACAATTCACAACTAAAATATGGCGGGAATTTAAAAGCGAAAGTTTTTACAGCATTGACATATTTTGAAAAAAGAATCATTTCAGCTATTATCAAGGAATTATGAACTTTACGTGGCATCAATGAATTCTGATTTTGAGTCATCGTCTCATAGAATAATATAAAAATATTTTTTTTAATGGTCAAACTTTCGCCTTTATATTATTTGCCTTTAATTCTATGTTCGTAATCGAAAATACCAATGAACAAAGGAAAGGAAACATTCTTCCTTTATGTTATCGAAATTTTCGTCACTATTACTTATTCTAATGTTAATAGAGTCCGTATATACTCAACCTTCTACAAATTCTAAGTAAATATTAGATAGTATCACTGAAAAATCTTATAAAATTCATAAAGATTTCATTAGTTTCATGAATAAAGTAAAATTTAATAAATGTTGGTCCATTAGTCCATGATTGCGAAGTTGATGTAGTTGATATTGCAAGAAAATGTGTTTCATATAAAAAAAAAATATGCCATTAATGAAACCGATTTAAAAAATGGTTATATTGTATTGATTAAATTCTCTAAGGTATGAATATTAAATCAGATTAGATTGAAAGTGCTGACATCTAGTTAAAAAAATCGAAAGATAAAACTTAATTTTCTATAAAAAAAATATAAAAATTTTAGAATACAACAAGTTTACTTTCAACTATTTAAGGCAATCTGTGGACGGATATCGTCTTTTGTAACTTTCACACAATTTCACACAAGAAAATCTTGAGATTCTTAGACACGCTGTGAATCAAACCATCTACACGTTCATATTAGCACCACTCTGCCATCTAATGTGATGTTAACTACAGTGATATAACGATAAATGTTTTAATATCACGTTTACAAAATTGTGACGGCTGAACAGAGAAAGATAGTGACGTCTCGCTCGCTCTTATTGAAAAACATGTTTCTATTTCAAACATATACAACAAGATTTTTGCTATAAATATTATGATAATTTTAGTGTGTTGGTATTGTATTAACAATTGAAGTTTTACGCATAAAACACTGAACCGTTGGCGGGCGCAGGGCCGGACCTAGGTCGTGTGGCGGGGGGTCAGGTGCGCTTCTTCTGGCCTAGGTAAGTGCTCGAGAGAGCGAGCAGGCGGTAGCGCTGGCGCAGGTTACGCGCGCGCACGTGTGGGGACGCGATCTCAGCTGTGTACGAGCCCGGGAACCAACCCGCCTCGCCGTCGCGTGTCCTCTCACCGTAGTACCACCCTGAACATTCATTTCATTTTGATGAATCCAGGAAATAAAATAGAAAATAGACTTTGGTACAACTGAGATATGTAGCTGCGAGGATTAAAGGCACTTAAACGTATCAGACGGTAAATTGTATAATAGAGTCATGGAAGTTTTCAAGTTACCAATCTTTTTATGTATCTGAGAAGTTATTGTTAAATTGTTAACGAGTGAACAGTGTCTGAGCGGTTGAGTATAATTTGTACTCACCCTCGGTGGTCTTGCGCGTGACGTTGACGACGTCCCCCTCGGCGAGCGGCAGCTCGTCTGGCTGCGCGGGCGCGTACGCGTAGAGCGCGACGACCTGCGGGCAGTCCCACCCCGCGTACACGCACTCGCCCGCCTCGGCGCGCGGGCCGGCCAGCGCCTCCGCCCAGCGAGACGCGTCCGTCTCCGACGGGCACGACACCATCTGCACCACACAACATTATGGATGAATATATATATACCCTTTCTAGCCGATTTAGGCCACGGCGGCCAATCTCAACAGAGATCAGCCAGATACGCAGGAGATATTATAGTGCACAAGTGTGTGCGCAATACACAAGTGCACTCGCTATTCCTTTACTCTCATAGTCCGGTGAGACGGCAATCCGACATGACCGGAGAGAGATCAGGCGCAGGACCAACGGCTTTACGTGCTTTCCGAGGCACGGGGGTATCACACCGCCAACTTCCTGACTCCGAGCTGCGACTGAGTAATTTTTAAGATGAAAAAACCCAGTCACAATGTTTTTGGCCCGACCCAGGATTCGAACCCAGGACCTCAGCGCGCAAATTGTACTCGTAACGCGTACGCAATACAACTACGCCACCGAGGCAGTCGTCTGGATGAATAGTCGTGAATAGTATAGGTGTATTGGTCACTTTAATAATAATAATAATTGTAAAATAGAATATTTAATAAAATGTAAAATAGAAATATGTTGTTATTTAAGGAAGTAAAAAAGGTTTTATTAAATTATTATTATTATTCGTCATTTATTAACAAAATGGGATTGAGGCACTACGTATGGAGTTATGTAAATGGTATTCTCTGGTCATTATTACTGGTGGTAGGTCTCTCATTATGTAAGAGTCCGTCTGGGTGGGTACCACCGCAATGTCTATTTCTACCGCCAAGCAACAGTGCATGCACTGTTGTGTTTCGGTTTGAAGGACATTGTAGCCAGTATAAGTATAACTACTGGACATAATGAGACTTAACATCTTATGTCTCAGGATGACGAGCGCAGTGGAATGCCACACAGTACTTTGTAACTCAAGGTGCTGGATGATGTTGCTACTGTTTATAGGTGGTCGTATCGCTTTCCATCAGGCGAACGGCATGCTCGTCTCGTCATTCGATGCTATAAAAAAAAATTATCATCATCATCAGTCAAATGTTCAGTGCTCAACATAGGCCTCTCCTAAAAAATTCCAGGCGGACTTGTCAACAGCGGCCTACATCCAGCGTGTTCTGATCATATCGGACTAAAATTGCCTATCATTCAGTGAAACCTGGATCCACTCCCGTTCCATGCCCTTATCTCAGCTGTTGGTGTAGCTAGAGCTACCGGAATATATTTTTTATTTACTACTACTAAATTACTTTATCTACTAATACATTGGTGTCTGTATAGCATAGGGTTTCCCTAAAATAAGTACCAGCCGTGTCCTTAGCAATATTAGTGATGATATCAAATGTTATATTATTTCTAGTTACAGTTAATTTAATTATAAGTAAGTACTTAAGATTAAGTGTATTGTAATTCTGTACCAAAAATGTGAGAGTAATAAAGTTAATGTTATGTATGCATGACTGCCTCGGTGGCGTAGTTGTATTACGGTACGACTGCAATGCTGAGGTCTCGGGTTCGATCCCGGGTCGGGCAATGTGATATTGGATTTTTCTATTCAGTCTCAACTCGGAGTTTGGAATTTTTTGCCCGATATGGCGATAGGCTCGTCCCCTATTATATCATGGGATGGAATACGCACGGCGAAAAGTGGGTGCATTAATTACGCTTCTGCCTACCCTTTGGGGGATAAAAGGCGTGAGTGTGTGTGTGTATTTGTGCAATTAGAGCTTGCGGCTTTTTTTATTTGACTACAATTACATTATCTTTTTTTTTATTGCATTGAATGACGAGACGAGCATGCCGTTCGCCTGATGGTAAGCGATACGACCACCCATAAATAGTAGCAACACCATCCAGCACCTTGAGTTACAAAGTACTGTGTGGCATTCCACTGCGCTCGTCATCCTGAGACATAAGATGTTGAGACTCATTACGTCCAGTAGTTACACTGGCTACTAATTTATTTAAATATAAACACACCCACACTCCAATTTCTCCGCAGAAAGATTCCATCCTATGGTTGTCTCGAAGAGATCGCTTTTAGCGATAAGACCGCCTAATGTTACACTAGCTGTAGTGATTATGTTTGTTTGTTTTTCTTTTACTTGTGTGGTGTTCAATAAAGAGTTATCTATCTATCTATCTATTGGTGTGTGTACGCAAGTGCGGTTACCATCTCGAGCGTCCTGCCGTCCCTGTTCTCGAGCAGTGTGAGCAGCAGGGCGTGTCGCGCGCCGCCCGCCGCGTCGCTGCTCGACACCTCCAGCAGCGAGCGCGCGCAGTAGTCCAGCGACACGAACCACGCATCACTGCACCGAACATTCACATAACATAACCATCACAAACTATATGCTTGGAGTTTTGGCGGGAATTTGGAAGTGTCTCTAGAAGGTGCTATTCATTATTTTGGTGATACTTAGTGTTATATTGCATAATTATGTTGGTATATTATCCAATATAGTTCTATTAAAGAGTTCAAATGAAGTGAATTGAAATAATCGTGCTAATCAATTGTTTTTTTGTTGCCGCCAAAACTTCTCGATAAAGTCTTGGTAAGGTAGCCACTGCTTTACTTCGACGTACTACAGATAATAAAAAAGACAACCCAAACTTGACATTGGCAAAATGTAAACACAGGTGCCATAAAAAAATACTATTTGCTTAAAATAAACTCCACCAGGATTATTACGAGTAGTTGAAAATCCATTAGTGATATTATTCTATTTTTGAAGTTATACTTCTTTTGGCGCGTTAGGAAAAAATGAGAGTAAATTTTTACGATGCGCGCGCGCACCGTCACGAAAAACCGACACCCTGAAGTTAGCTATAGTCAACATTTTAGTTTTGAATTTTGAACGTAGAATAAGACGAAAGATAATTAAAAAGATTGTTATCTTGTCACGCCAAAGAAGTATAACTTCTAACACGTGTACATAAGTACACACACTTTTTTATTTTATTTATTTGACTAGCCAACAATTGTTTACACCAACACAATTTATAACGGAAAGATACAATACAAATTATAAGTGCAACATCTGCAGTTGCAGTTTATGAAACATCTTGCATGCTCATGTGTGTCTACTCATGTTTTCACAAATAAAAATATCTTATCTTAACAATTTCTTACAGGCTAGTTCCACATGCACAAAAATGATGATCAAGACACATAAATGTAATAATTAACGATAATAGAATAAACGTCACATATAAAATCAAATCGGAAAACTAGATATACAAAAATAATATAACTTTCAAATTAAAACATAGATTATGCACATTAGTTTCCAAATAAACACAGATTCTGAATTTCATTATTATTTTGAGAAATTATGAATATTTTCTACTGGTCAATTCACAAGCCTTTATTCCATACTATCAAATCTTATACAAAAACTGAAATACAATTTATTTTAAAATCTTCAGTACCAGCTCACTCCTCACGATTACTAACAATATTTTTAGATAATTACCTCTTTTTCTTGGTGATGACGAGCAGATCGTTGAAGAGGAACACGTGCAGGGGAATCTTGTGGAATTTCTTGCCGAACGTGAGCTTTGACTCATCGTTCTTCCACACCAATTGCGTCATCTCGCCGGAGCGGACCAGCCAGCGTACGGGTCTGCAGACAAAAAAGTTAATTGTTTTTATTATGTGGGACACGTGTGACAATTTTGAGTCTTGCATTGTGCATGCAGAATTGTGTGGCAGGCATGCAAGAGCGATTCTACTCGTTAAAAGGTAAAGACAATTTCAAGAGATCACTTTCTTGGGTGTATAGTAATAGATGGGTGCCAATATGTGATTAGGATTTCTGTCTTGGAGTCTTAATATACTTATATATACACCCATTGCCACTCGCCGACAATAGGGCCATCTCGTAGCGAGTTGCGGGACTAAGCGATTGTGGAAGGTTCGTTGGAACGTTCTCAAAAGATTTCGATGTTTCCAGAATGTCGTGAAAACTCGATAACGGCAATTATAGGTAATTGCGCGCGGCTCCGCCCACGTGGAAAAGTTTTTCCGGGCCTATAGCACTCAGGAGTAATGTAGCTTCCTATTAGTGAAAGAATTTTCAAAATCGGCCCAGTAGTTCCTGAGATTGGCGCGTTCAAACAAACAAACAAACAAACAAACTTTTCAGCTTTATATAATAGTATAGAAGTATAGATTATTAGTTAAGTGGCGTGAGAGACTAGATATGTTGTAGTGATATAATTGACATACCTTCTGTCCCTCCGTCCGCAGGCGGGTCCCAGCAGCGGCGGGTCCCGCATGGAGGAGGGGAACTCTATGATCTGCGAGAGGCGGAACATCTCCTCCACGCGCTCCGTGTTGCGGGCACCCTCGTTGCACTGAGACACGAACTGGAACCAACATTACCTATTTATTCTATTCTGCATACATAGCATCACATCTTATTTCCGTTTTAGGAGTAGGCAAAGGTGTTGTCACACAATACGCCAGGTATGTTAGGCCCCATGTACTATTACAAAAAGGGTGAGATTATTGTCATATATACCAGACGGCAGACCGCTGAGAGCTCCTTAGACGTTGGGTTCATAAAGCAGAAAATTTAATATCAGGGATCAAACCCAAGAAAACATGACATTTGTATCTACCGTAATACAAATACATACCGATACACCCTAATAATACGAAAAGGTTAGTATATTCTCCTGGCTATTCTGCATACTCACGTTGTTAAGGGTGGCAAGAGCGTGCATGCACGCATCGTGCTCCTGGTCGTCGGAGGAGAGGTTCTTGAGCACGGCGTCCATGAGCAGCGGCAGTCGCGTCACGCGCTGCATCGGCAGCATCAGGAACGAGTGGAGAGATAGGCTCTGGCATGCAGGGTGGCTTTCTAACCTGTGTCGGGAGAACAAAAGTTGATATCAATCTGGTTCTAACATTATATATAAAATAAAATTATAATAAATGCTGTATATATATGTATACATGTGTATTCACACAAAAATGCACGCAAGCGCACACTTACACACACACACACATTTATAATTAATTATAAGATAAAAAAAAAAAAAAAAAAAAAAACAATATCTACATTTGTATAAATTTTTAATGATAAAATTTCTCCCTCTCTTGAAATTTTGCCGTGCCCGACAGGGTCCACGATTATATCACGTGTATATTTAATTGTAACATCTTTATGTATAGAATAATTGTGGAGTGCAATAAACTTTGATTTGATTTGATTTGATTATATTTATGGTGTTTAGATTACTGAACTCAAGTTTCGAAATTTTGTTCGATGTTAAAGAAAAAAATGTTGAGATATTTTTGTTTAAAAATCGGTGATGAGTACTTCCATGCTAAAGTGTAAAAGAGAAGCCAGACTAGTCATTATGAAATTACTTAAAATATTAAAAGGGCTATCTAAGCGTCAATCAAATTCCAGTGGTTATAGTAAACAACATAGAGATTCTGATTCTGAGTAATAAGCCGCCTTACTTCTTGAGCGCGTTCGCGAAGTTCGGCCTGTCCCGCAGCCGCTGCAGTGCCTTCACCATCAGCGCCTGGTTCTCGCAGTACTTCACGTACACGTGGAAGTGTTGCTCCGCGTGCCGACGCACCATGTCGCAGATGCCCGTCAGCAGGATGTTCTCCTGCCAGCACTTCTCTAGCTCGTTCATCAGGAGTTGAGAGCATTTGCGGACTGTTGACAATGTAATCTTGATAGAACCGCAGAATAGATAATGAAACGTCCAGGTAATGTTTACGATCTGGTTTATGATGCTAAGTTAAGTCTATTCTTAAAAATAATCGTCAATAAGAGATATGTAAAGCGGTTTACCATAAGGGCAGTAACAATTCATATTTAAGGATTACGTGGAGTGTTGACACATTTAGCACAAGGTTCCCAAGGATTTTTAATAGTCAAGATGGCGAAGAGAATTGATTTAGATTCAGTCATGTTTTTTAATGGTATAGGTGGCAAACGAGCAACCGGTTCACCTAATGGTAAGTGATCACCGCCGCCCATGGACATCTGCAATACCAGGGGGCATAGAGATGCGTTGCCGGCCTTTTAGGTGGGAATACGCTCTTTTTTTTAAGGACTCCCTTTGTTCTCGCGATAGCAGTACCCATTGGAACGGGCTCTTATTGTCCTGGTAAGATATGGCGTTTAACAGGTTTTTCCTTTCTATTTTAGATCCCAAGCTAACCATTCGATTCAAATCTTTTATGGTTGGTCACGAATCATTGTGTGTATTTCAATATACTTCAACAACCAGTGTTCTTCTGTTTGGTGTATTCCACACAGAATGGTATTGTTAATACAACAATAGACCATACACAATACGATGACCTAACGGTCTATTTGCATGCTGACCACGTAATACAAGCAATAAGTATTATAGGAGTGGGAAGAAATCTTCACATTATACCTATACTTGATAAGCAACTGGGGAAGATAATGAGGGTGGGTTGTTTTAAACTATTTGTAATGTAATGTGGCCGTAGCGTTCATTATCGTTATTTCTTTACGTATTTTAGTATTGTTATGGAATTAACAATTAATAAAGAAATTTATTTGTTGAGTATGTAAACCTCAGGTTCATGTATTGTTATAATTAATTCATTACCAAATAGTACCAACAGCATTCTGTTTATAAATGGCCGGTATTCTTTTCTTAATTTTCGTATTCGTCTACTTAAATTATGAAACTGGGTTTTTATTATTAAATACATTTACTCAGTATAATAAAACAGTTGATCCTACCTGGAATGATGGTAGAGAACAGCGTCTCCCAGTCGTCCCTGGGCAGCGTAGCGGGGTCTCTGAAGGCGGGATGCGCTATAAAGTGCGTCTCCAGCACGTTCAAGGAGTTAAGGTAAGAGGCCTCTGACGTGAGGAGTTCGAACTTCGCTTCTTGCAGACGCTTCTGGACCGGCGCTAGGGAACCTGGGGGTTAAATATTATAAATTATTGCGTTTTACAAAAAGGTGCAAAACAGAGAAAGAGAATCACTTGCATTATCAATGTGTATTTACTAAGACTTTACTAAGACTTTAAAAGTTTACATTTATCAATCGATAATCATCATCGGTTAATAATATGCAAATTGTAATCGAAAAAACAAAATCATTGTGTTGACTGAAACTGACAGCTAGATAAGTTTTTTAGTTATCAAGTAATAAATCTTAATCATTAATTATTTATATTTGATCCTACAAATGGACCTAGATGGTTGGCGCTCACTTGGGAGGCCTACGTTCAACAGTGGACGGCGACGGCAGACTGATTGATTGATTCTGCAAATATTATAATTAAATAAGATATCTTACTAAGTACGGCTGAATTCAGGACTTCTGGTACTTCACACCAGAGCGTGCGTGCGGGCCCTCGAGGTGCCACTAGCGCCATGGCGGAGGGGCGCGGCGCAGTTGGCAAGGGCGGCAGGCTGGACTCGCGCGGGGGGTCCAAGCCCCCGGTGTTGACGCCCGATTGCGCGCCCACTTCGTATGCGTCCGACTCTGAGTCCGTCGTCTCGCGGTACACCGACTATAAAGCAAAATAAAGTGCAATATACTTTTTGAATAGTTTTTATTGTGGGAAGTTCAATTTTTAATTGGTATCAGTAAAGTGACATTTAGATATAAAAAAATGTAGGGTTTTCAGCGTTTAAGTAACTTTTTTACTGATTATAATTTTATATTTGCTAGGTAAAAAAGGATATCGCATTTTAATTAAAATAATATAAAATGTGACTATTCAAAAAATATATACCGGCAAGTATTAACTAACTAGACTTAACTCGAGACTCAGGTTAGCTGTAGACACAACACGTTCCATTTTGCGAAGAAAAACTAGTTTTTGATTCATAATGATATTAATACCCGACCGACAGGTCTGGCAAGCCAATAGAGACGTAAGCGGCCTACATCACAAGTGCGACCGGCGAGTGCGGGAGGTCAATACAATTACAGTTCATTATCGCCAGCGCGGCCGGTAATGCTTAACGCGGCAATTATACAGCGCGCGTAGGGTTGACGACTATCATTTAGGGCAGGTCGAACAGTCATAAGTGTATATAAAGGGGGGGCCGGGAGGTCCGTGCCTACTTCAGAATTGCTTGATGCCCATCCACATTTTTAAAACAACCCAATTTACTCTGGGACCCAGCCCCCCTTGGAAAATGACTAGTTACGTCCATGAGTATAGCAATTGTTTTAATAACATATCTTCATGCCACGTATAGACGAATAAACGATACCAATCGCTATCTTCGGATCGGCCGCGAAAACAGTCGATCAGAAACATTGGCCAGGCAGGGAAAAGAACCTAGTAACTTCCTTTACATAGTCCATTTTAGCTACCAAAGCAAAGTTCGTTTCAATTTAGAAATAAATAGTGAAGAGTACGAGAACACCTTTAATTTTTATGAATGATAAGCAAAATACAATTTTCCTTTAACATTGCGTGTCAACCCTAAACCCACGTAAGTATTAGATTGTTCTGTTTACAAAACTAGCTTGTTTTTAAAACTTAATTGCATCATAAATTACCCTGTTACAGTGAATTTTATTGTGTGGACTTTAAGGGAAATTACCAATTCTAAGTACAATGAAAAACCAAAAAATCCCCGTATCCGCTTAGGGACTTTTGGAACAAAAATACCTACCGCATTTTTATTGAAGTAGTATAATATAATATAATATAATATACAAAATCCCACAGTTAAATTCATGCATTATTTGACATATTTCGATCTTCTACATAATAAAACCTTAACCATTTCCGAAATTAATTTTGATTATGGGACTTTTTCAATAGATATCAAGGGATACTTACTATGGGTATCAGAAAGTAACACTAAAAAAAAACAATTATGGGAGGAAGAAAACCGATCCACCGCCTTATCGATTCTTCCTTCCTTCAAATCCGCCATTACAGTATAATGTATGTTAAATCAGTTACTCCTCTTACCTCAACCTTAGCCGCGTTGTAGAACTGGTAGAGAGGCTCGTGGGTGAACAGCGAGTGCGGCAGGGGCGAGGCGGGGTGTGAGCCCGACGATGCCCCTGATGATGACGAGATGTTTCCCGCCTGGTACAGACCGGCCTCCGCGTACCTGCACAACCGATAAAACACTCAATACTTGTTGGTTTCAGGTATAAATTGGAACTACTTACGCAAATGGGAACCAACTCACACTAAAATGTTTTCTATTAGTTGATGTTTAAACTAAAATATCTTTGTTTTACAACTAGTTGGTTGATATAAAATGTTTGGCATTTTATAAAGTAACAACTCAAGTATTTGAACAATTAACTCTATATGAAAATAATAAACCTGCTATAAATTGGGACAATTTTTTTATGACCAAGTCAAATTTTATGGACTTGTGGGTTGGTTCCCGTTTGCGTAAGTAAGTCCAGTTATAATGCACGCAGTTCAACGCAAAGTTACTTACAACTTATAGATATTAAGGGCCGATGTCACATGCTGATAAAGTTCCTGATAGCCTATTCTGAACTTATCCGCAATATAAACTACAACTTTTGGTTTCTCAGATCTCGAAAGAGAGCAGTGGTCGAAAGTCACAAGTAATGTGTCAGATTTATTTGTTAGATAGCGTTATATGTAAGACAGTTATCTGGAACTTAATCAAGAACCGGTGAAACTGGTCCTAAAGGAATGAAAATTATGAAAATATTAAATGTAATATAAAATAGCTATACTGTAGCCACTTTTGAATTATTTCTTTTGTAGCTAAGTGTAGCTGACGGTTCTGAAAAATCATTTGAAACCGAGTAATTTTTTAGAAATTCCAATCAATCGTCATATTATTATGTTCGCAGAATTTCGTGGTGATAAAAACCATTCCTAAATCCTTCCAAGGAAATCCTGTCTGTTAGACAGACAGATAAAGTGACAATTTAATTTGATAGGAAATATTAACTGAACATGACAAACCGTGTACGGATACCTTGAAATAAGCGGATTCAGGGGATTATCTCCGGAATATGTGGATTGCCGTTTTTTGTCCAGTCCAGCGACCGATTATATCGTAAGAATTAACGTTAATCGCCATGAAGACCTTGAAATTTGTCACAGTGTTTCGTGGTACATTTACCGCAGATTATAGAAGCGGTAGTTGAGGATGTACGAATATGGTTTCCTTTGCTTCTTTTTTTGTATGGAATGCAAATAATAACTTTGGAGGGAAACAGGATTAGCACTTTCACAGGTTATCGGAATAATGGGATTTAAAGATTTAGCGAATGGAAGTAACTAATAAAAAAGTAATTTTGTAGTAATCAAGAAATTAATCAGTAGCTATAATGCTTTCAATCAAGCAAATTTAAGACTTGTAGGTGTACATACCTAGATGTAGAAATATATTTTATTCAATCTAAAAATAAAAACGCACATCCTTGGTTTTACTTCGCAGACAGAAATCAGAAATTAAATATCGCATGTTTGAAACAATAAACTGTTTTGGCGCAGAAGGAAGACGAGAAAATACTGCTAAGTAACTCAAAATGCGTTATTTGTTGCGACTTGCAAATAGCATTTATAATATAGGTACCTAGATATCCTCGTGATCACACAGTGTGATGAAGGTCGACATGTTTACGTAACGTGTTAATATCCTTTACATTGTTATGGTTCACTAGAAACGCGAGAGTTGGTCATTATGTATGTGTTCATCGTGAGATTAGAGGATTGATTTTTTCTGTGCAAAGAATTGATTTAACACGACTTGTGTCTAAGTTTGAGTGAAATATAGTAACAAAATCCAAGAAATACGAGGGTTTTCGAGAGGTGACATCCTTACTCTACCAACAAAAAATAGGCACATAGACTCTTGAAAATTTGGCATAAATATCGAGGTTCTTACCTCGACTTATATTAAATAAATTATTATTACCTCCATAAACATACCAATAGCGGATTTTCAGATCGAAAGAAAATTATACACGAGATTCCAGAAAATTCAGGAGATAAATTATATCCGACAAACACATCATAGCTCATTATCAAATTCAAAAACCTTAGACTCAAAATCGAAAATGAGTTATCAAATTCATCAGCCATACATCCGAAGAATTTTACGTTATTCCTATACTGACAAAATTTGGTCCATAGTCCGAGTTTGGTCCAATATTGGCTGTGTTCCTAACACACTTTCATGTTATCATTATTATTGATTGATAAGAAAGCAAAACATGTAATTGAGGTCCCGTCGGGTCAATAAGGATAGTCTGCGGAAAATTGAATTCAACTGCGTAAAACGGGTTTCCAAGAGAAAGTTGAAGGTATTTCCTGTAATTACTAATAACTCTTAGTTTATTAGCGTAAATGTATAAACACCCTTGACACACATAATTATGAGTGTAGGTACCTATCATGAAAGAGACTGGTCGGGTCACTTTATTTTTAATTTAATAAATGTACGGGTAATATTAATCTGAGATATATTATTTAAATTAAGGTGTCAATTTGATAAACAGGCACAGATTTGAGATTTCATTCAGTTTAGTATCAGCCCGGAGTCTAGATTTTGTGCCCGATATGGCAATAGGCCCCATATCATATAATGGGACGGAATACGCACGGCGAAACGTGGGTGCACTAGTGGCGCCTCTGCCTACCCCTTCGGGGATAAAAGGCGTGAGTGTGTATGTATGTATGTAATTCAGTTTACGGAGTTATTTTAACTTTTGTTAAAACTTAAAATACAGAGTGCCGTACTGAGCACATAACTACCGTAGCTAAAGAAGTAACAAACAAGAAAACTTTAATTACCTACCTACCCTCATATGTGACTCACAAGTCATAGATTACACTATTAAGTCATAGCGTTGAGTGTTTAGACCTTAATCATAATAACACACATTAAAATTATTAAATATATTTCCAAGGTGAACTTACTTAGCACAATCCTATTTTATTGCAACATTCTCAATAAAGAACTTTCACAAATCGGCATTCGTTATCATTCCAATTGCACTGTCAAATCCAGTTTTTATGCACTTTTAAAAAATCACCTTATAAAGTACACGTGCACTAAACATTTATCCGTTAAACGAAATTCGAATTAAGAATACGTATATTTCAAATTTGGAATACGTATTTAAAATGTTCGGGCGAAACGTGTGACCGGTTTGAATTCAAACGTCCAACGTCCTTCTGGGCACGCACATAATAGCAGAATCGTGTTGAGCGTTGGTGCAACTGACGCGAGCCAGCGTTCAGAGACCGTGTGATAGCGGCAGCGTTGGGCAATGTTTGTAAATATATTTTATGTTGTAACTTTATTAGCCTTTGTTGTAGTTTAGTCTAGTAAAGTAAAAGGTAAGGCTTAACTGGCAATTAAGTGATAAGATCTATAATTTTAGTACTGCTAAGTTATTAGTTATTTTGCAATGATTTAATTAGCAAAGTTTAACAAATGTCTCTTAACTATGTCAATTTGAGAATCATCCCGGTTGCAGACCAAGAACTAAGCTAAGTTCACCTTAGCTCGCATAGCCGAGATGTTTTTTCATACTTGTGTGCAGACAGCAAACTATTTAAACTAAGCTATGTAGTATGTGTTACCTCCTCATCTATACGAGCTAAGCTAGACTAACTTAGCTTAGTTCTTGGACTGCAACCGGCATAATAAGCGGTAAGTTTATTTACTTTTATCTCTGAAATTATTTTTTTACAATAATTTTACTCAATTATAATTCTAAATAGATTCTCTAAAGATTGATGTATTGATAACTATAATTAATTTTATAGTTAATAATAATTTAAAACAAAATTGTCGCGACATTAAACCGTGCGTACATATTTTGGTAATACTGATGAAATAAGCTTATTAATTACTAATTACTTTGTCGGCGTTATCTAACGCACAATTAAAAATAAACAGATGCTGATAAGGCGGCTCAATACCCTTTAGAAGGCCACATTAGAGCTTTAGTTGTGCATAAAAATATGCATCGATCCAATAAAAGCTTTACTTTATGATAAACCTAATTAGATATTGCCGCTTTCACATAATTTCAAATAAATGTATGTGAATTATATTTGAATATGTTTAAGCATTAATGCTGGACGACTTATTTTACTTTTTTACATTAAAATTTACTGTCATCCTTTTAAATGCTGTATAAACACGCAAACAAAATAGGTTTCAACAATAAAAACGCCAAACTATCCTCTAAAAGAAACTGTAATCACCGCAGATCTCTCCCCGCACGTGGCACGCCTTAACGGTGGAACAGAAAACTGGCTCGTGAGTCACCAGCTTGGATAATGGGACGTCAGCCGGTCGGCCCACTGACTAACGTCTCCACGGATGCGCTGGTTTACCAGGGAATTACTTGTGACAGCTATAGATGTATTGGTGCGAAAATTGAATGACGATTTGAGACATGGTCATACTTAAAATGTTGACATAGGTACAAGAGATGTATCTGGAATAATAGACAAATTTCAGTTTTATTTTATAAAAAATTTAAACATTTCTACTGGTTAAACGTGTCAGTTATTTCTGTCTGGGTTTGAACTTCGGGTAACTATTCATTAACGTTATTATTCAGTCATGCAGCTTGTATAAACGAATATCTATTTTAGTTGAATGGATTGAGTTTTACTGTGAATATACAGTAGCCCAGAAAACAATAGTTTTCTCAAAGAAATATTAGGTTACCTTTGTAACGCATTTGTAAATATGTAAGTATAATTAGCTGTCCACCTGCAAGGTGGACAGACGAATTGATAAAGGTCGCAGGAACACGCTGGATGCAGGCCGCTTTTGACAGGTCCGTCTGGAAATCTTGTGGCTGATGATGATGAAGTATAATTTGGGTTAGGGCAGTATATAATTTTTTTCTGGGTTGTCAGGAAACCTTTATCTAAATCCGCTCTATGATGTTCCATAAGCATATACCAACACATTTTATAGGGTACCTATAATTACAATAAATAACGCAATAGGTATATATCCCTTAGCCGATTTCAACCACGGCGGCCAATCTCAACGGAGATCAGCCAGGTACGCAGGAGATATTGTTGGTGCACAAGTGTGTGCGCAATACACAGGTGCACTCGCTATTCCTTCACTATCATAGTCCGGTGAGATGGCAATCCGACATGACCGGAGAGAGATCAGGCGCAGGACCAACGGCTTTACGTGCTTTTAAGATGGAAAACCTCAGTCACATTGTTTTTTGGCTCGATCCAGGATTCGAACCCAGTACCTCAGCGTGCAAGTCGTACTCGTAATGCGTACGCAATACAATTACGTCACCCACGCAGTCAAAACAAAATAGGTAATGTTGAACGTTGCATAACCAGGTATTTTTGTTTTTATGTATGTAGATACATAATTATTATCATTATTGCAATGGTGAAAATCAAGTCACGAATTTCTATCTAAGCTGACTCGACGCCGGGCTGACACTGAGCAGCTAAATTCAATATAATTTTACCTGATCCGGAATTCGAACCCGGGACTTAGAACATATTACATAGCTACATACGAACATACTATTTTCATATATACATTTTACATACATACTGGTAATATACAGAATATACATAATTGAAATTGTTTAGAAAGAACCGCCTTACTAGGCTTGTATTTAAGCAGCACAACAAAAACGTACGCAGCACGATTACAGTCTATTAAACACTCATTCCAGTATTTCATATTCAATGACTTCAGATATAAAATACAATTGGCAGTGGTTCGGAACAGTTTGGCAGCCCGTTCCCCAGAGGCGCAGTGTGAAGTGCAGCGGGAGGTAATCGCAGTTGTTGACCTCTCGACTGTTAACTGTACCTCCCTGCCAATTGGACCGGAATGCCGTGCCGTGCGTAAATGTCATCAGTCGGGAATTTCTTAGTCAAATGAGGAACGAATTTGATGGTAATTTGTGAGTTGATTTATGCTGTTCTTGTTTGAAGTTGGGCTTTGAAGTCGTAATGTATTAGGAAACAGTATTGATTACTCATTCAGGTATAAATTTAGAAGAAATATTATTAATAAAAAGGTATCAGGTAGAATGTAACTTTAGTTCTAAAAAAACAGAATTCCTATTTTTATAGAAAGAAAAGGGAATTTCTCCAATTCTAAGTAGATTTATAATTTGAATGAATGGATTCTATGAGCTCCGATGCGCCTTTTAAGAAATAAGATGTAAAAAATCGGATGCAAAGGGTTAAAGAAGTTAAATCGTGTAATTATTGTAAAGTGTAAATATTTCCTTTCTCTGTATGAAAGGGTATAATTTTATTCACTAGTCACGGGTTTATCACATAATATGAAAGGGTTGAGCCATAGAACAATTCAACTTCTCTATAGTCGAGTTTATCACTAACAAACACAATAAGTATTTTAACCAACTTTTCAAATTGAAGATTTACACATAATTTTATTACGTCATCTCAAAATCGATTTAGATATAAATTTTTATAAAAAAAAGCATTTCACACACCTTTCTCCAACCCAAAGAGTCAAGTAGATAATCAAGGTGACATCACGATTACTGTGCCGCTTTAGGCCTTGAATGAACCAATTGAAAGTTAATGGATGACATTTAAATCGTTTCCAACCGTTTGCACATGTGTCGTCATGCTATCGGACATAATTGATTGGATACAACCTCGAGTTGTATTTGGTAATTGGTAACGACTAATGTCGCATGAAGGTTGTATTTCAGCTTCTATTTATGATCAAAATCATGCGCGTGGGCACCGTGATTTCATACTTAAAGATATATCTAGTTGTTTTAATTATTGCTTTATATAAATAAGTGTTTAACACAGTTTATAATGCATGCAGTATGCAGATATTGCGCAGGCGGGACGTGGGTTTAATTCTGAGTGGATTACTTAATGTTCTTTTTTACAAAGTGCAATCAAACTAGGCAATCATCAAATGATAAAAAATCAAAATTGCCTATAAACACCCAAATCTAACATTGTCTTTTTGATTGTTTTTGTCATTTTGTTCGATGATTTCGTCTAAATCATTGGGAATCGGAGAATCTATAAGACACTGGTTGTACTTAAAGATACAAATTCAAAAGGACTTATTCTGGATCACTGCAAGGCGTCTGCGTAACGGAAATGAGTAATTGAAAAGAGGAAAAACAAGTATACAAGGAAAAATGTCTGAGACGTGGGTGATAAATGACGGTGTTTTTTTTAATACAGATGTATGACGAGTGCTGAATGCTGATAGCCGGGTAAGCGCCACCCACACCTACTCATCACAGCTGCGCGATGTTAATAAAACTACAGACTAAAGAGTACACAGTGCTCATCACCCCGCTGTGTTAGTTCCATAATGCCCAGTCCCAGTCGGCTTTAATGTCCTTCAACCGCAACATAATGCTTGAATATAGCTACTTCAGAACTGCAATAGTCGAAGCAGTTGTTTATGCAGACGGACTATAGATTAAGTGAAAATACTAGTTTTTTTATGATAATAATAATATGTTGATGATAAAGTAAAGCATAATTTCCGCTGCCTCTTATAAATAACGACACAATTCGAAAACGGTGTTCACGGACCACGGTTCAATGCATAGGTACTATTTCTAATATTATATTGGTTGCATAAAATAATTTAAGAAAGCAATGGAATCATAAAAAGCCGACCACAAAAAGTTTTTATTTCTAAATAATAGGTTGAATTATCTTTATATATATAATTCTTCTGTGCCTGTGTATGTCACTGAACTCCTAAACGGCTGGACCGAGTTTAATGATTTTTTTTGTGTGTCTTTAGGTGGATTCGAGAATGGTTTAGATTAACAATTGGATCCGATAGGTGGCACTGTACTCGGGTTCTAGGATTTTATTTCCTTTTTAGGGCAGGACAACGTCTGTCGGGGCCGCTAGTGTCTATATATCCTCAGTTGGAATAATATTCGCAATGTACCATATAAAAGACACGTGAAGGTACCTACTGCACACTAGTAATTCTGTAACATCTGTAAAGAGTACTCACCAGGAAGTCGACGCGGTGGGAGGAGAGGTGGTGAGGTCTGCGCCGCACTCCGCGTACCAAGAGGTCCGCGCGCGGGGGCTCTTATCCTTGCGAGAGAGCGTCGGCAGGAGCCGCTTCAGTTCTGTACACATACCACTACATTTACACTCTGACTTGATGATATATTGGAGTCATACTTCCACATTCAAATGTGTGTCATGTTTGGTACAGGTCAACAAAATAATTTGCCTCAACCAGGGATCGAACCCGCTCTTAATGTGATTTGATGGTAGATACAGTGAATAAACTAGTAAGTATATTATATTGAGCGCATTGAAGTACATTACACAATACCAATTCTTAATTTTTAACTGTAGTTCCATTGCAAATCCCAAAACTTGGAAATAAACGAATCACCCATTCCCGGGATTCGGACCCGCATCTACCACGTATGACACACTGACACCACTGCATTCCAAATTCAAAAACAATGACGTAAGCACATGCACTAAACATGCCGGACATGCGAAAAATTAACTCACGACCCATCATAACAATGGAACACAAATGGACCTTCACAAGTGCATTCTCCGAGGACAGAGAGGCAACTGACTATAGACAATGCTTGTAGGTGAGCACAATTACGTAAGCAAAATCAAACATGGTTTCCGTGTTATTGTTTCTACAGGCGTAATTAGTAAACCTACTGTATCAGAAGTAGATGATTTAATTGTAAACAATAAGAAAATTGAACTAGTTGTTTTCGAGATGCCTAAAACTACAAAGTAACTGAAGCAAAATTTAAATGCTAAAGATATAGGTAAATTTTGTATGAAGATTTTTTTGGTTTTAAAACCTTTTATAATGAAATTACTTTTAAAAGCATGGAACAAATTACCTAAACACCAAATTATGAAGAAATATTACGGAAAAGCTAAATAATAAATGTCTAACATTTATAATATTTTATAAGAATTGGTTAAAACTGTTGTAGGTACCATAATGACATGAAAATTAATCATAACCCTTAACCACGTTAAAATAAACATAACATAAACGTTTCAATAAAAGTGCAAAATGTGTTTTGGACAATAAAAAGTTATGGCCACCATGAAGAAAATTTGGAATTATTCACTAAATAAAACATGAGCTTGATTTCCTATTAAATAGAAATAGGCAGAAAAGAGATCCTAAAACCCTATCATCGTTTTAAAATGAGATGAGTGTTTTTTTTTATAACTGAGTGTATGATGAATGAAATCTCTCAATAAACATCATAATTGCTGAAAAACTAAGTTTCCCCATAAACAAATCCAAATCCCTATCCTGTCTTGAGGAAATGCGGTCACGGTTTTTGTACTATTGTTTATTTATTTATCAAAGGCATAAAACAGAAATTCTAAGTAAACTGAGTGTATAAACAAACAGCCCAAATTTTATATATTTTTTTTATTATAACTAATCAAATACTTACAAATCCGAATATTAACGAAAGAAATATTCATAAGCTCATGGTTGCCTTACGTATTATCCACCACATTAACACTAACATGAATGTTAAAGTAACAAAGACAGTGCAAACAATAACATAGATGATGCTACGACCACAACCGTACCCCCCCCCCCCCCCCACCCGCTCGTTGCCAATAACTATCAGTAATTAATTAATTCTGGATTATTGTTATCAATTTTTAATAAATATACTATGAAAACGATGAGTGAAGAGAATTATCTATATATATATATAAATTTCGTGTCACAGTGTTTGTTACCATACTCCTCCGAAACGCTGAACCGATTTTGATGAAATTTTATATTCACACTTGGTAGGTTTGAGAATAGGTTGTTATCTATTTTTCATCCCTCTAAGTGATAAGTGTGGCCCACCCCAAATTTTTAAAGCTATTTGTTTATGATGTGGCATTAAAAATACATACATCCCAAAATTTTCTACCTTCTTCTATCATCCCCTATTGTTTAATAGCGATATTAGTAATTTAATAACTTTTAACTCCGGTCGGTAACTGATCAATTGATCTTCATTTTTTTCTACTAAAATAATCTCTAAAAGGAATTTATATGGCATAACAACGTTTGCCGGGTCAGCTAGTAATAGATAAAAATGATGAGTAATTGAATGCGTACAGGTTATGATAGGTTTGCGGTGAGGTTGAGTCATTTTGTGACGCTCATTGTCTGCAGGCGGGAGCCGGACTACTTTGAACCATAACCTCGTTTTTAATACATGTCATTTGAAACCAGGATAATAATTGAAATAAAACTATTTTTCGAATTTTATCGCGGTTTTTTAAATTATATTTTATCCCGACGTTTCGAAGACTTTGTAGCCTTCATGGTCACGCGGAGGACTGCGGTGTTGGTTGTCCAAAAAAGTAAAAGTAACAATATCTACCTACATTTAATAATTATAAATAATTTAAAAAACCGCAATAAAATCCAAAACATAGTTTTATTTGAATGTCTAACATTCGCGTAAACATAAGAAATTATTAAGATAATAATTATTAAAGTTGCGGCGCTTTGGGATTTTTCAATTGGTACTTTAGGGACATGATTTTGTTTTAGAAAAAATTTACTACTTAGTTAAATTATGTAATTGTGTGTCTTGAATGCGTTAGGTGGATGTTTTCTAACATTTTATTTATATTTGGGATATTATAGTTAGCATGTAGGAATTTGATACACTTTCTACTCAATTTTACATTTTGAATTTATTGTGTGTGTTTTAATATGTAATAACTTTTAAAGATTTATTTTTCTTACTATTAATTTACTCGTAAATCTTTGATATAGCCATAACCTCACAATATGAGTAAGTACAAGAAAAATGAATCACAAAAATCAGCGCACAAATCTTCGGGTAGGTACCTAATCGGTGTAAGTATATAAAAAAATACAAATACAGGTATTGGTACTCCTCCTTTTTTGGAAGTCGGTTAATAAAATATCATAGTCACAAACATATTTCCGCGATATTCAGATAGTTATTGGCTGCAAGCGGAGCCACTGACCTCCGTTAGCGCTGTCTTCGTTTATCAGTGACTGTCATATCACCAGTTATGGACAGCCGTCAACTGAATTTACTTATTGTCACGACTTTATGGACTATAAATATAAATTTATTTTATTTTTAGCAAAATAAAACTAGAAAGAACAAATTCTGTAATTTTTATTATTTTGAGGTTAGTTCTTAATTTATTGTTAGATTATTTTAAACCATTTATTATAAGTTAAAAAAAACCGATGCTTTAACTTTTTTAATTGTTAAGGCTAATTCACACCACGGTCTCCTATTTCCAAACCATATTTCGTGTTATTCCTTTCTGTACAGGTCTATTTGATTATGAATCCCGAAAGCAAATGTTTTGGGACATTCTCAGTATCACCTTTGGACATTGTTATAACTAACGCTCTTGGGATTTTAAACTAAATAATTGCCCAAATAATGTGCACCAACGACTGATGAGATGTCAAAGTCTGTATATTTAACATTTTCAAAATTTTACTTGGACGTTAAAAACAAACAAGTATAGGAATTACTTTTTAATTCTTGGACGCCCGCGGTGGACACCGGTGTCCATTTATATAAGGAAATTAGCTTATAGCTATATATAAGCGGGCGTTGACGGATTAAATGACTTTTTCCAATATAGAAAAGTGTCGTTATCCACAGCCATCTAACACCAAAATGTAGCAGGTCTGGCATAAGAATGGATTACCGACGAGAGGTCCAAAAATAAAACACCCATTTTTATATACCCACCACGCACATACATTTTGGATAGAGCTGTCTATAATCAAATTGGCTTGTTTGCTCGCGCTGCTTCTAACACGATATTTTTGGGCTTGAGTTAATAATATTATGACTGACTATAGTACACTACTAATTATAATTACTTCATGATGTTTTTCTTACAGATAGTGGCCACAATACGACTCTACCAATAGGTAGAGTCGTATTTTCTATTATTTAAATAAAGTTACAGGGACTTTACTACACAAGTAAAAAATATTTCGAGCTTCGATGCATACCTAATCATTAATAGTAATACGAAAGTTGTCACACCATATTGATACAGTATACGGCTTTTATAGAACCTTACTATTCCGTATATAAAACACATTTTTGAATAGCTGAGAATTCAATGCTATAAAATTTTTTTTTTACTTTGACCAATATAGCAGCCCGTAGGATTCATAAAACTCCATACGATATTATACAAAACACCTAAGTAATATTAGCTCTACCTACATCACTCAACCCTTTCTGACTAGCGATACTGAGCATGTCCCTCTGTACAGTCCGCGGCGCGTCCCCTGTCCAGTTGACGCCTGTTACCTTCGTTGACAGCGCTAAGGTCAGTGTTGTCAGTGGCGAGGGGCGCCAGGGGAGGCGGCGGCGGCGGCACCGAGGGCCGCGCCAGCGCCAGGCAGGGGGAGGACTCGGCCCAGGGGCGCGCGCGCGTACCGTCGCGGCGCCGCCCGCCCGGCAGGGTCTCCGCGCTGCCGCCCGCTTGACCTTGATCACTGCTGTAAGAGATATTTTGGATCAATACAAACACATTAAACAGTATAATTATAGACCGGGCATCAGGACCAAATTTTTCGTACAAAAGTTTGTGGCGTATCCGAACGCCACTTACTGTGTCTATGAACAATACATATAGTCTATGGCAAGACAATTTTTGTACAGTACGCAGTACGCACACTATGTAACAGTTTTAAACTTATAATTTTGTAAGCCAAAGTAAATTTTAATTGTAAGGTGATAATTAAATCTCTGCAACACAAGACGGTGTTTCCATTACGACCAGCGTCAAGACGGTGTTTCCATTACGACCAGCGTCAAGACGGTGCTCCCAAACAATCCCCGCATCAAGCGATCCCAAAAGTTTTTACAAATTAATAAGTCGCTGTCTTATCTGACACTTCCGTGTAACACAGTAAGGCGTCTCGGTATCATTGATGTATTAAAAACCCTCGGTATGCTTAAATTTTATAAAGAAAACAATATTTTGGAAGGAAATATGCCAATTTACGCATTACGACCATGTAAAAGTATGTTCTAATGAATTTTACATAGGTATTTTGTTATTGCACGGTAGATTGCGTTACTGACGAACAGGCTTAACATTTTTTTATGTCAATTTTCCCAATGTCCGCTCTATATAATCTTAGAACTCTTTGGGTCAATATGATGAGTTGCGAACAGTGGGGTTTTAAGACTACAGTGATACAAATTGGGGTAGAGTTCATAATATGTTAAGTTGAGTTTGATGAAATTTTGAGTAGTATAATTATTAGTAAGCGGCGATAGCCTAGTTGGGAGTGGGACGGACTGCCGAGACGAATGTCCGCAGGTTCGAAACCCAAGGGCACGCGCCTCTGACTTTTCTAAAAAGTTATGTGTGTATTCTTTGTGAATTATCGCTCGCTTTAACGGTGAAGGAAAACACCGCGAGGAAACCTGCATATCTGAGAAGTTCTCTATAGGAATTTCGAAGGTATGTGAAGTCTGCCAACCCGCACTAGGTCAGCGTGATAGACTAAGGCCTAAAACCCTCTCAGTTGTAGAGGTGGTCCGTGCTCAGCAGTGGGCAGTATATAATACAGGGCTGGTATTATGGTATGGTATAATTATCAAGTGATATTTGGGTGGTAGAGCCGTGTTATGGCCAGTTCTGTTTACAGCATGTATGAGCATTGACCTGGATTCTATCTTTCCCTCCGAATTGTATCTAATCTATGAATGAAGTTGACTTAACATAGCTGTTAAAACCCTATCGCTGATTTTGAAATAAAACTATTTTGCGGATTTTATGGCGGTTTTTTAAATTATATTTTCTCCCCATAAGGATTCGCAAAATAGTTTTATTTCAATGTCTAACATTCGCGTAAATGTAAGAAATCACCTATCACTGATATTATACTCTTAGTAATTTTTAGAACTAGTCGACCATGGGTCATACGTTCCCTGATAAAGATGTGATACTAGCTTTTGTCCGCGGCTCCGCCCGCGTGAATGAGTTTTCCCGGGATAAAAGTCCCGCTTTATATTTTCCCGTGATAAAAAGTAGCCTATGTGTTAATCCAGGACATAATCTACTCGTGTGCCAAATTTCATCGAAATCCGTTCAGCAGTTTTTGCGTGAAAGAGTAACAAACATCCATATATCCATACTTACAAACTTTCGCGTAGTAATATTAGTAGGAAGTAGGATTTTGCCATTTTGAATTTCTGGTAAACATAGGGCAACTCACCAATTGCTGAATCCTGAGTCTCCATCCATCGAGTCAGTCAAGTAGAAGGTTGAGTTCGTGATCTTGAGCGCGCTGGGCACGTCGTTGATGTCCACCGCCAACGACGTCGCCCTTCTAAACCGGGACTTCAACGATAAATACGCCTTCCTGGACAGGGTGCCGGCTTCTTTCTTCCCTTCACTTGTCGGAGTGACCGGCTTTTCCGTTTTATCCGACTTTTCCGGCGGCGGTTTATCCGGTAACGGCGGCGGCACGTCACCGTTGCTCAGCCTCTTCTCTCCAACGACAGTCTTCAGTTCTTCTTGGAAACCATTCTTCACGGGATTTTCAGTCTTATTGAGCACTGTTTTGGTGTCGTTAAAGGTGATGTTGCTGTACACGTGTGTATCCGGCTTTTCGTAGTTGGCGTAGATCGGTGCCTTCTTGTTTTTAGTGACAGGTATGTCGTATGTGCCGTTTTGTGATGATTTTGATGATGGTTTTCCGTCCATTGCCACTGTGAAAATAGTTATGGTTCAAATTAGAGGTAATATTTTGCTTAATTATTCATTTACATATTATTTCCAGAAAAATGCTATGAATTTATTTTAATTGTTTATTTCTACGCCAGACAAGAAAACTAACAATATCATTATGAGATAATTGTGTCTAAGTGGTTTTATGTGGAATCCCCAAGCATTATCATTTATCACAATATTATCTAATCAAAAATATCATGATGTATATTTACAAAAAGATCTGGACATTCGTTCCCATCGTCAACATCCGATATGGTCTAGTGGCTAGGATACCTGGCTCTCACCCAGGAGGCTCGGGTTCGATTCCCGGTATCGGAATATCTCTTTTTGCATTATAATTTTCTTTTTTACTATTATTCATGCTTACCGGAATATCTCTTGGTGAGATTTCGTTTGATTTGTCTCATTTTGCGTTGTGCCGCGCTGGCTATTTTTGTTAGTGTGTACTGTCCGCCGCTAGGTGGCGTTGGTAGTCGCGACGCTGGCAAAGGCGGCGCTTGCGCGTATGTCGTTGACTGAAAAAAGAGGATTATCTTTTAATATGGTAGAACTATGTTAGTTTCAGATAAGGCATTAGTTGTAAACCAGTTAATTTGGTAATCTCATCTTAGATGTTATACGACTCTATATGTAGTTTCACAAAAAGTCGCGAGAATATTAAATACCAGCGGGTTTATTATCTTAACAAATAAAGATTTAGTACAATAAAAATTTCAAGGGAATTTTGACCGTTTGTATATCTATCTACTACGGAAACTACCTTCGGCCTCAGGAATAACGATTAATGATACACACCTTATCATGCTCATCTGAATCCGTGTCGCTGTCGAAAGAGTCGGAGTCGTCGGGTATGAGGGGCGGCGCACGCGCAGCGGGCGGCACGGGCGGCGCCGGCTCCAGCGACTCGTACAGGTGCCCTGAGTCGCTGCTGTCGCACTCTGTGGGAGAATGGGGCATATTAGAGATGATATAACGCATTGATTAAAGTAAATCGATGAGAAAGAGGTCCAAAAAGTGTGGGAGAGTAAGATTGGTACTGCTATACATGCTGATGCCAACGACTCTGCCACCATATTTATTTATTGCTATAAAAGGGAGGTATGTCATTAGGAACCAACAAAATCATTATTTACGAATCACACACACATGTGTATGAAAGAATTATGTTATATCTGTTTAGGCACCTTAAATATGACCACACAAATAGCGTGTATCGGGGCATTGGTAGCGAGTCAAGGCCGCGCGCGTCCGACCCATTGCGTAGTGGTCACACACCTGCGAACTCGCTGTGGTAACGTTGCCACATGCCACCACCTTTCACAACTCTACACTCCATCAATCAGTCGAAGTATGTAGTGCGGGATTCACGCGGATCTTATTACCATATCCTACCTCAAAAGGTAACTGAGACATACGTAAGTAATAATGATGTAATAAAGATTGGATTACCTTCATTCGGAATTGCGAATACGAATATACGTGTCTTACACGCGAATACGAATATTGGTTCTACGAATATGGCACAAAAAATATTGGGTCACATGACCACAGTGCCGGAAAATCTCACTACAGCATATTATAGCATAATTTATGATTTTTCCAATTAATTTATGATGTATTCATCTAAATGGAGAACTGCAACCAGTACACAACTATTCTAGTTCCAACTAATTACATTCCATCTCTATCCAATGGTCATTGTAAACATTACCACACAACTAAGTCGATTCAAATTCTCCCACATCTGATTCAAATAGGATCGCCGCAAACCAAACAAGACAATCGTACAAAGATTGATGTAATGCTTGATCGATACAAACATTGGGCAATTGTCAGTTCGCATTCGCGGCACAAAGCGCGATTCATCAGAATGACTCAGTTGGAATATATTTGGGATTGTTTTTGTTCAAGTAATATTTAATTAAAAGCTTAACGTTAATAGAGCATTGTTATACTGTTGGAAGGATTTTGATGCTGCATGAAGTTAAAATGCTAAGAGGTTATATTAGATTGAGATTTTGATAAAGGAAAAGGTTATAGAGCATGAAAGGGTAAAAGTTAATAAGATGTAATGCCTGTAAACAGTTATGTCGTAGAAAATAAATAACGCAAAATAAAACATGAGGAAAAAACTAGGCAAATAGTAGTGCCTAGTGTAGACGGTACGGTATTCGTACGATATTATAGAAAGAGGAAAACCAAAGAAAAGGTATGAAGGTAAAATGCTTAGTAACCTACGATGTAACAACATTTATACTAAAGGTAAATAAATGCCTTAAAGAATCGCATTAATTGGTGTCTTGCCATGTAGAGTCGAGAGAAGTAGAGAACGCTTGTTACTAAAAGGAAAATTAAATGGCCAGTTGAATTTTGTACTGGTTTAGTTACTATATGGTTAATTGTTACATCATCTACGAAGGAGCCATGTTTTTGCATACATTTGTAAATTTAGCTTAGATAAAGGACTCATAAGTATCATCATAAAAATGCAGTGTACTACAAAAATAATCAATGAGTTTCGATGAATATTAAATCTAGTAAATGTTTTGTTACTGTATAGTATATAAACAATTCTAATTCAATATGCTACAAATATTCTTGTTTAACTATAATCAAAACTAGCAATAGTATTTATTTCTAGTAATAGGAATTAATTTATTATTACACAAGTCGCCCTCAAATGAAGAAGGAAGTAATTACTTCTTTATAAGTATAGTCATGGCCGTGGTCATATTGATCAGTTTTGCAACAAAGCGTTTAAACGAAGCTCACACTGCAGTATGAATAACCCAGAATGCAGTTTAGTTACGCGATCTTACGCCACGGGATCAGATAGCTTTCCAAAATGGCAACGGCTTTGTAACAAAGCAAGCTGTATACAAACTGGTTCCCGCACCAGGAAGTTAATAACAATTTATTGCAAGGCGTTCCGATTTAGGACCTCGTTGCAGATGTGTTCTTATTTTGAATGCAAAATTTAGTTTTAAATTTAGAATGCAATGGAATATAGAGCTTGAGCACAATTTTTTCCAGTGTAAACCATAGAGTAAGTAATACTACGTAAGAGTGTAAACTGCACTTTTGTTTAAAGCTGAAGGGTTGTAGGTTTTTTTTATACGCGTTAATCTCTGGAGCTATATTACTCCGATTCCGAAAATTCTTTGCCTAATAAAACTAAGTATTCCCGACTTTAAAGCAGACGCAGCTGCGAGCCAAAGTATTATTTTCCATATTAATGTCTAAGTTGTTTGGGACTGTTGTTGCACAAAGTAATTACTTGAACGTATTCAACGTCCATATACCATTTATTAGGAATTAGTTTTCTTTCAACTGACTTTACCTCGTCGTCTTATTCATTCGACCGAGTTGCATAAAATTAGCTGCAATAAACACTGCATCGTTTATTTCTTATTACGAAGTGTTAAACTACTCATTTAACAAGTTCTGTAATTACTTTTGATACAGTCAATAGCTCACCAAGGCAAAAAACCAGTGGTAATGCATTTAGATTATTTTATTTTAATTTTGGTGTACAAGTATTTTCTTTCGAGGACTTAAAATAGCTTTACAAGATTAATCGAAAAAATCTTTACAATATTAGGCTCTATCTCGGTCAAAAATGCCTTTTAGTGAGTTATACCTTGGCATTAAGATTACAAACATAAAATGGTAGGGCCAAGCTGTAGGGATATTTTTTGTACATCGTGTATGGACGACACGACTGTCTTTCAGAAATCCAATGTGAAGTAACAGTTTACTGTTTCGTTTGATGTGTTCTGTGGTATAATGTGTTTATAATACCCATCTACCTTCCCAAATCTTCGATAGTTTCTTTTTAGTGTAGCAGCGTATCCATGATTCTTGTTGTCTTATGGGTTGTGGTGGTCAGTAGAATTAATAAGTCAACATGAAGTGACACACATGCTCGTGTACCGATTTTAACTAAGTATAATAAATCTAGAAATGAAATTGCGTTTATACTTAGAGCTTTTGTTTCAATTCAGTGGATTTTAGAGCTACACTTCACGTTTTCATCATTAGTCTGATCTTCAAAAATGGGATTCGTGAATGAAGTAACAAACTACGTTAGAGCTTTTCTTTAGTGTTTTGAACGTTAAAAAGTTGTGGAAAGGTGTGGAATGTGACACGTAAAAAGTAAAATTTGTTAGGCTTTGTGGTGGGCTTAAAGTGATTTTATAAAGATTACCATACCTACTAAGTACAATACTTTGTCTTCGTGATTTAATAGTTAATTTATACCAGAAAACATACTTTTGGGGAAGCTCTAGTAGTAGTGCCAATTATTTTACTGTGGTAAATTGAACATGACGAAAGCCATCGAAAGCTTTTTATTTATATATTTATTTGTACTTTATACATATTTATATAAAGGCGGACTTAATGCCGAAGGCATTATCTACCAGTCAACCTGAGGCGGTGCAGAGACAAAATCATAGAAGGTGCACGAAACTGAACTTAAACTTAAAAACATTTTTTTATTTTATCCTACATCATTTTTAAGACTGCTGAGAGCGCTATTTTTCTTGATTTTCCCTAATCCGGGTACCAGGCACGGAATATCACGTTCGCGGTCGTCACGACACGATTCGACTACAGTTTCCAAATCATCTCGTCTAACTATGAGCAAAAACGAAGTATTATTAATTTCCTAAAAAGTATATAAAACCAAATTATTTGGATTTACACAGAATATTATCTACTTCCACTTACAAGAAAGTTTCTGGACTATACAAAATACGAAGAAGGAAAGTCAAAGTAGTTAGTTCAAAAGAGGTTCAAATTGACGAAGTCGTTTTCTTGGAAAAATACAGTAAATATGTCTATTTTAAAATTGTATATATATGCTAAACAAATCCGGCCTACAAATAATTATTGGTAATAGGCCCATATTAATACATAAACATGAAACCGGCTTATACAAAGTTCCGAGCCGTGAATATAATTATAGCACAGGTAAGTCAGGTACAGTCAGTCACATAATTAACTGAACAAATTCAAAACTTCAAATCACCTATATGCTTTCATGTCCTTACCTATTTTTTTTACAAATTTAAAAATTTAGTGGATTTTACTGTACACAAAGAAAAAACATTGTTTTAATTGAAATTAACATGTATAGGCGATTTAAAATGTTGTATTTTTTTGCTACTTATGTGGCTGAGTGTATGTATAGGTAATGTTTTTAGCAGCTGTTTCCGAATGTTTAAGTAAATGCTATCCGTCAGTTAACATAATATAACAATCTTACTTATAAAATAACTATAATCCATCGGTTTAGGTATTTAACTAAATGTAAACAAAAAATGACATATGATTTCCGGGTAGTCAACATTTTCTTACGAAAGTATTTACGACGACTATTGTGTCAATGAAACTACGGCGTACAACAAACACTTAAAATTATTAAATTCACTTGATAAACAAAACAAATAATTAACGACAGATAATTATCAAAAACAAAGCGAAAACTATGATAAACAAATAAACTTCTACAATGCGGAAATGTATAGATAATTTGTGTCTAGTTAAACGATTAAATTTATTGGCGGTCAGTTTTAATGGCGTGCTACGTGATAGTCGTACTATTAAATTTTGTAGGGTTATCTATTACGATCCATTGGAAAAATGTTGAGCGTGCCTGTCGTATTAGCTCTTTTACAGTTGACAGATAGAGATCATTTATAATAGTATTGTAATTTATGATAATTAATTGTGTTTGCGCTTATTAATGAATAACGATAACTTTATAATAACCAAACAAATTTAATAAAAGGGAATAACAGTGCTAAGTGTTGTGTAGGGTATGAAGAAGTTTATTTTGTAATGACATATTATTTTGTAAAGAGAAATGGACAGGTAAAATACCTTATTTATGATTTGTTTACATTTAGTTAAATACCTAAACCGATGGAGTATAGTCTGCTCTTTAGCAATGCTTAACTTTGGACACACACGATCAGCTGTAAGGCAAAACCCGCCATCTTGCCTTTTAAGTAGGCTTAAACTAGGCTGCGGCGATGTTTAATTTTGACAGTTATTTAAGCAATGCCTAACCACCTCACAAGTTTATAAGTAAGACTGTTAGACAATTGCACTCTTTTACCATTTATTTAAGAACTTGTCTTTTGTATTCGGTCGCTCTATATTATATTCATCGATTAAGTATAAAGGTAGTAACAAATTTATTAATAAACTGTAGTTTGAAATTTAAAATGTGAGTGTATGATCATTTAGCTCCTTTTTTTTATATTTTGTAACTACAAATCGAAATATATATTAGATCACATCACGGATCTAAATACGTCAAAAACAAGTTATTTTACATAACCCATTATGATTTCACTTTTTAATTTGAAGAAGCTAGTAATTTATGGTGTTTGATTGAGGCCCCATCTCATAAAACATTTTAATATGGAATTCATCAACATACTGATCATTTTATTAAAATATATGTTTTTTTTACATTGACTACGCAACGGTCTAGAATTTAATATCACACGATTGATAAATTACCATTATAGACTTACAGTCTTACTTATAAACAATTCGTAAAGCTATGCTTAGTTACGTTTTAACTACTCTGCTCTTAATCAATGCTTAACTTTTGCCACACAAATTTAATCAATCAGCTGTAAGTCAAAACGTTTTTTTTTTGTTCGCGGGGAGAAAACGCGTTATCGCTACCACCACTGGGGGGTGAGTGGAACGGTTATGATCTGGCATTTTAAGTAGGTCTAAACTAGGCTACAGCAAAGTTTATTTTTGACAGTTATTTAAGCAATGCTTAACCACTTCCTAACGCTAAAACAAGTTTATAAGTAACATATTTTCTAATCGGTGGTTAAGCAATTGATTAAAAAATAAGACGAGTAAGTAAGACTGTTTATTCTTATGGTAATAGTTATAATATAATGTATTTTCTTATAAGTTAATTGTAGAGTACGTAATTAATAATGAACCCCCAAAAAAAGTAAAAGAGATATTTCTCCAATTTACTCAAAATATTTTTGTAAAAAGATTGTTTCGAACTAAATTATTTGTTAAAGATACAGAAAACAGTAAAACGAATAGTTCTGTGTGTTTAAATGTGGTTATTAGTCGAAACTTCAATGTTATTGTCATAGGCTGTACCGTCGATGTTGTGAATGAACAATAAAGTCTCATAAATAAAGAAATCGCAGTTTAGGTGGGAACTGTGACTATTCAGCCAAATAATGCCCAGTTAACCAATTAAATAAACAATCGAAAGTTATGGAAAGTATTATTATAAACGAAGTTTGTGCTAGTTGTTAAGCAGTTCATAATAACAAAACCAGTTAGTTATACCATAGTGTATGGCTTTATAGTGTTTGGTTATACGTAATTTTGTCATAATACAAAACTTTCTGTTTTATATGGCGTAATTTTCCGCGGAAATGCGGTATATTTTACAACTCCCGCTTCTGACCTGCCAATGACTGGTGGGGAAATTACTCTAAAATAGCAAAGAAAACTTAGCTTAGAAGATGTTAGCAGATAGTAGAAAAACATCAATCAAACAATATTATTAAGGTTTAAATTAAAATGTAGTTCTATTTTTAATTTTCGGTATCTTTGGCTCGCTGCAAGTTTTTGTTTTTTAATGTTAAGATGTATAGCGGTCATATTTAACTAACTTATATTAAAGATTGAATATACCTGAATGAGATTTCCAAAATCCAAAAACAGCTTGAACAAATCTATCAATTCCCCTGATATTTCTAATCATCAGCACTGTTCATATAAGTACTTCTGTCTTTTACAAAATATTTATACTATTAAGAAACCTTAGTCTGATGATGTATTCTGTACCCCTAGCAGGAATTGATACGTTTCGTATAGTATGCGTATCGAGTAAGTTAACGTTTACGTATTTGTTTGACAATACTATACGGCAAATAAACAGTTTCGTAGTGTCAATTCCCATACATTTTAAGTTACCGTAACCGGTACTGGTGGTAGGTCTCTCATTATGTAAGAGGCCGCCTGGGTGGGTACCACCACAATGTCTATTTCTACCGCCAAGCAACAGTGTGCTTACACTGTTGTGTTTCGGTTTGAAAGACATTGTAGCCAGTATAACTACTGGACATAATGAGACTTAACATCTTATGTCTCAGGATGACGAGCGCAGTGGAATGCCACTCAGTACTTTGTAAGTCAAGGCGCTGGATGGTGTTGCTACTGTTTATGGGTGGTCGTATCGCTTACCATCAGGCGAACGGCAGGCTCCTCTCGTCATTCAATGCAATAAAAAAAAAGAAAAAAAAAACCGTGGTTACACGTTTACTATTCGAAGTTTACGCGCGCGCATTGTTCATACTGCCGTTTTTTAGTTCCAAATACGCTTAAGGCGGCGCTGTTCAAATTTCCATACAGAAATTTACTTAAACGAAACCATTAAACGTTAACTATACGATAGTGTATAAATTCGTGATCGGGTTACTGATCACACTTGTGAACAGCGTGTACATAAAACAATAACTGAAGTATGCAAAAACGGCATACCAAAAACACCTGACGAACGAGTTTACAAATAATTAACACAATGGGAATATTTGTCTCCATTGTGTTTTCGGTTGATGTTTCAAAAATGTAAACTATACTGGGATTTTAGTTTTTAAGATAATTATCTTCGTGCATATTATTTTAAAATTATACGACCTTCAACAGATTTGATATGAATAGTAATTTTTATTTGCGCTAGTAGTTACCTTAATTGTTTCTGCAACTAAATGTCGAGAGGACCAGATTGCTTCCTTGATGCACTAAGAATTACACGTGCCTAATAGCGGAGTTTTACCTACCAATAAAACTCATATTATGTCCGGAGCCTTATTCAAGGCCTTTAAACAATATTTGAGATGACGTACTTCCGTTTTGTGCCGGATATTGCTTGTGAATTTCGAAATTCGATGAGTGAATCAGAGTGGGGGACTTCCGGTTGTCGAGTTTACCGGGTGACGCTCAGCCATTTTCTTCATTGTGTCTCAAATAGCTTAAAATTGCTTAAAAAGAAATATATTAATACCAGGCAGAATTTACTGTAAGGCCTTGAATAAGGCTCCGGACATAATATGAGTTTTATTGGTAGGTAAAACTCCGCTATTATGTCCTTCCGCCGTTATTCAAGGCCTTTAAACAATATTTGAGACATTGTTTGTTTTCGCCTGGTAAACGAGACGCCAATGTGATAATTTTAAGACTTAAGCCATTAATACAATTACAATAATAATAAAATATAAAGAACTATATTAATTATTACCACATACCATAGAGAATAAATTGTCTACAGATCGATAATTGAAAAATATTACACATAATAGTTATTACTTATTACCTACGGTAATGGCTCAAACCGAGGCGCAAAAGAAATACTAACAGTCTTTTCTATACCTTTAAAATCAAAAATATGATCTGATATGAAATAATAATGTTCTGAAATATGATTTGAGATATGAATCTCAAATTAGTCCAAACCAGTAATTTATCTATAGCTTCCATACCTTACCATCCCCTGAAAGCCACAACGGATCTAACAATTCTAGGAGATTCACAGCTTCTCTCAAAAACTGATTTTGATGAAACCCCGATTACAGTTCAGAAAGCCGTTTTGGCTGTTCCACGTGCGATAAATTCATTATCTAAAGTAGTTTAAGATTTTAATCATACTAATTGCTAAGCAATTTTCTTAGATATATTGGCCTACAGGATCAGCTGTAAGACTTTCTAGGTTTGAAAACAATTTTCGACGTAATTGGGCACATTCTGAATCTGCTATGGAGCAATACTTTATAGAAGAAAACAAGTTTCTTTTCTAACTTTCTGTATAGAAATCGTTCAAAGCATATACATATAAAAATCATATGCACTATGCAGCTTGATAAAAAAAAAAAAAAAAAAAAAAAAAATGTTTAAACACTTCCATAAATTTTGTTTGTTAAAATAAATGTAAAGTAAATACGTAGTTAGTAAATTTGTGCAACTAGGGTATGTGAGCCAAGTTTCACGTGGTCAGTACTATAAAGCAGTCTAAATAACAGATTTATGAACTAAAAGTTCTGTTAATAACTTTTCAAGTAGAAGTTATTATCTGAACCTGAATGGTTTGTTGCATGCAAATCCTACACACATGATCTCGCCGGTTCCAATAATTATAATTATTGAGGGTAGATTTACCCTGATCGTAATCATATCTTTGGTTGCTCATGCCTTGAATACAGCTTACGATTTAAATCCACTCCAGTTTAGATTTAAATCTGTTACCTTAAATTGTGGAAAACATTTTTATAGATTTGTCAAACTACTTAGACTGGGAATGGTGAAAGTCGGTCCTATTGCAAGCATGGATTTTCAAGCTAAGGCCACTTAGGTGCTACAAGCGTAGCTTCTCTAAGTAATCTGTAGGTGCTACGCATTACGATAGTTACACACACGCCTTTTGCTCGATTGAGATCCATGAGCACTTACATCATCCGATTTGGAGATGAATAAATAAATAAAATTGAATTAGCAATTACAACACTACAATTGTCAACACTAATATAGGTTACTTGTCTATGACATGTATCCGGGTTAAACACGTCTATCTACCTCCGGAAAATCCCATTTCGGAAATTAGACTGTGATGTGCGATTATATGAGAATGTTTCAGAACTGATATCTGAAGGATACAAAGTACCAATTCCGCCTTCGTTCCTTAGATACGCCACAACAAATTAGTTATCTCATTGCAGTAACACTGATGAATGTTTTGGTTAGCATATCTTTGTGTTTTGAATTAAAATGACCCACTTCAGTTACCCAATCGCCTCATTTAAAACTCATTTAACTCTGCTTCCCAGCCGCTGTCGGCGCAGTTTGATCTAAGAAAGTGTGACTAATGGGGTAAAGTAGAGAATACTTTAAGCAGTTCACCACCCCCCACTTGAGTTCCCTGATTACTAGAATCGAGAGGAGCGATTTCTTTTATGATTTTTGTAGTTACTAAAATAACTAAACGATAGTTAATAATTCGATCCAGTGGGTCCTACAGTGTACATGACATCAAAAGCAGAGTGCAATTCAAAGTCCCGATGGGGATGTGAATTTCTCGATGCGATACCGCTCAATATTTCAGCAATTTTGATTTCATAATTTGTATGCTCTACGCTTTATTTACTGGCAAATAGACACTTATCCCAATCTAGGCAGAGATAGTGTATAGATGTGAAAACCAGCATAAATTTTATCCCAGGGAAGTGAGTAAATAGCTGTAACATGTTTTAACTGCAACAAATATTATCTTTCACTTTTGTTTCCGTAGTTTTAAATAATATATGGTTCAAATAAAGATTTATTTATTTATCAAACTTAGTAAAGTTCGTAGTTGCGAAATTGAATTATAGCCTGTTCTTTGTGGATTAGCTTTGAGCTGTCTCAGAAAGCCATTATTCGATCAGAAAAACGTATAAATACGAATACTTTGTTCTCTCAGTATCTTGGCAGTCCAATTAGAAAGGAAGCAAACACTTTGAGAGCTGTTGCCAGCACAAAATACAAACAGGTAATAAGTCGATCTCTGTAAATCAACCGCATGAAACATCGACGAGATTGTGGTACAGGTACGTTGTAGTATGCCTGTGCTACGTCGATTTTATCTTTGTTTAACATACATTGACTGTAACACCACAAATCAACTAAACAATAGTTTAATTGTATAAAAGAAAATTTTGAAGAAATTTCATTTTTTAATAATATGCAAAGATTTCTTTGTCAATACTTTCACTACTTGAGCGCATTGTAATAGCTCGCAATCCCTGCAACTTTTTCAAACATTTAATTTTTCAATTCTAAATCAATAAAGCCATCTAATCGATTGACTAAATAGTCTGGAAAAACGACGGGCTGCGTGACATTTCGTTACCCTTACAAATTGTTGATAGTCGAAACGCATGGACCGTAAACACGGCATGGACTCAGTTTGTTTCAGGAGTTAGTCTTAAATATTTTCTAACATTTATTTCAGCATTTGATTCAATTGAGTTGTTGAACCGGTTAAATTATGAACTCAGGTTAGTTGAGCCAGAAGTTCGAAAGGGATCTTATCACCCTGTAAATATTTTCAGTGAAGGGCTGGGTGCGCCTTTTCAAGTTAAATTCGAATATTCCATCAATCTGCTCCTCTGAAATATCTCGATAAAGAAAACTTTTCTCTACCCGATGTACCAAGTTGGCGGTGTTTTCAGATAAACATATTGGAAAATATAGAATTTGTAAAGAATTGTGCTCTAAGCCGAGATTAAATGCAATCACCATTCGTTATAATTTGCCCAGGCCATATACTTAATAATAATTAGGATAAATTCCGTAATATAGCTATAATCTATTTGATTAATTGTTAATATAGCAAACGGTGCCGTGGGGCGACCGGTTTGACAATACTTTTAATATCTTTGGTAATTGTTATACAGCAAACGGTGCCGTGGGGCGACCGGTTTGACAATACTTTTAATATCTTTGAGTAATTGTTATATAGCAAACGGTGCCGTGGGGCGACCGGTTTGACAATACTTTTAATATCTTTGAGTAATTGTTATATAGCAAACGGTGCCGTGGGGCGACCGGTTTGACAATACTTTTAATATCTTTGAGTAATTGTTATATAGCAAACGGTGCCGTGGGGCAACCGGTTTGACTAAGATGTATAAAATAATAATTTGGATCTACGTTACACAACCTGAGAACCAGTTACTCTCTTCTCTTGTCCAGAGCAGTGTGGCTTATAAAATTTAAAAGCAAAACTCATTTCATTAGGTACTTATTTTAGATAAATTTCATAATAATAGTTTAAATGCTATAGAGAGGTATTTAAGATTATATTATAGGCTTCTTAAAATAGGTAGCCTAATAAGTCACATGCAAGGGCTGGCTCGGCGGGCTCCTCATATTGCCAGAACAAACATTTGCCAAACTATCCGAAAGTAAAATATTGTAATCTGTTTAAAAATTTTAAATGCTCTTGCGAAGCATTTTAGATTGTAGGCTCCTTAAAATAAGTAGCCTAATACAATCACAAGCAAGGGCTGGCTAGGCAGGCTCCTCATATTTCCAGAATAAACATTTGCCCAATTTTTCGAAAGTAAAAAATTGTAATCTGTTTAATAATTATAAATGCTCATGCGAGACATTTTAGATTGTAGGGTCCTTAATTTGGGCACCCAAAAATAAAATCGAGCGAAGGGGCCGACTCGGCGGGCACCTCATTATTGAGATCCAATTATTTTCAGCATAACACATGGCACACTATAGAGTGGCCCCTGGAGGCGGGTAGCACTAAATAATTAATTTCACTGACCTGCTAAGGAAGATATATCAAACCTTTACACTCCTTACGGGTAATTTCTGAAGAATCACTATTCGAAGCGTATTTACTTAGCGCTGTCGAGTTGACGGTGTCATCACACCACCAACAGCAACACTTGGAGCTGCTGTAGAAAAACCGTCTTCGCTTGACGAAGAAGACGAATAACAATTTTCCAAAATTATATTTAAAAAATACTATAGAAAACTCATTTTGTACGAAACGATCTTCTGAAAATATAACCATCTATTTATCTACTTATGTAAATAAGTCTGCAATTAAATAGGTAAATTTATAAGAAAAATTTACTGAATATAATTATTATACGAACGCTAACAGCGTTAGATGTTATCGGCACAAAATCAAAGACGCCAATGAAGAAAATGGCTGAGCGTCACCCGGTAAACTCGACAACCGGAAGTCCCCCACTCTGATTCACTCATCGAATTTCGAAATTCACAAGCAATATCCGGCACAAAACGGAAGTACGTCATCTCAAATATTGTTTAAAGGCCTTGAATAACGGCGGAAGGACATAATAGCATTTAGCTTTATAAGGCTGCATAGCAATGTAAAGCAAACGTAAGAAAAACATTTGTAGGAGCTTAAATAATTTTATCTGTAGCTGTGATTATAAATATACGGAATTATAAATTTTGAAATTTAAGCACGAAGTAATGAAAAATGTCTCATGGGCTTATTTATATTTGTCGGAATAATATTTAAAAAACAAGCAAGAGAAGGGGCTATGTAGAGTCGAGTGATCGAGTGTAACATACACCGTCAACTCTATACAATGTAAGTTGCCTTTTACTTTTTAAAAAGACAGCTGGCAAGCGACATCTGTTCTTCCAAGAAATATACAAAAAAAAAATTACATTTACTTTATGGAGAAGGAAAATGCAATTTGTATCAGATTCAAAATTTAATTAACTTGCCATTTGTTACGTGATTCAATATTGTATCAATTATAACATTTTTATTGGTATTCGATGGACATAATCATTTCTAGATATTAAATTATTAACACGTCTAATTTCTATTCGCTAATTAACCTAAACACTATTTACAACCTTAATTTGAGTTAATGGATCTACGATTTGGAATAATTTCTCTTTCAGAATCGAAGAGTATTTTTTAAATGACTAATATGTAAAAACATTATTTAGTTATATTCAGAAACAATATTTGGCATATCATGATCATCTTCTGTCTAAATGGAAAATCAATAATATCACGAAATAAGTAGATTTATTGCCATTTCATAGAATAAAGCAGAATGATCACATCTCAATGACAATTGAACTAACTTGGCACTGCCTATCACCCAATACTTAAAAACAATAATTACCAACAAAAGCCACGATATCCTGAACCTCGATCTCTCCATGTCGCAACACAGTTCTGATGCTGAGCCAGCACTGGTGTTGCAGAACATCAATAAGTCTCACTGTATCTTCAACTTCACGCCTCTTCGGGAGTCTCCGTGCCGTCTCATCATTCACACTGTAGTGCAAGGACTTGGCGCTCGTATCGAGGTAAACCTTAGTAGGTGACGATACGGATACTAGAACAAGTATGGTGATCAAGGTGCGTCGAATGACTCGAAACGAGACTGGTAAAGTTCACAATTGAAGGTTGAATAAGTCAGGACTCGAGAAATAATTGCAGAAATAAGATAAAAAAAATTATATTGTGTTGACGACGATGGTTCTGTTAAGGTAAACATTGGCTGGTGGATTATAAACTAAACACTATTTTGACAACCATAAATGATTTGACATCTATCTTTTAAGTTTTATAGCCGTTTGTCTTTTGTCAACACATTGCAAGTGGGACATAACAAATGGATGAATAAAGTATCAAAACATAATGAGTCACGAATAAAAACCAGTCTCGTTTGGAGCCTACGTGTCACCACCGAACAAGTGGACATGTCAGAACAGGAATGCACCTTGATCACCACAGTTCCTTCGGAAAGTGCGCGGCCTCGGTGGTGGCGGGCCCACGCCTCCATTCACTGCTGGTCTCTCCGATACCATTTTTCATTATCACATCACTTCACAGAGCTTTTAGGCCAATACTTCAACGCTCGTGTTACTTCACTGTCTATAATACACTTGAAACTAAATGATATTGTTGCTTCGTTAATGCCGTGATTTGAATGACGTACTAATTTCCTTAGCACGGTCAGGTTATGGATAAAAAACTCGTTACCGACCGCGTCGCCGGCCGCCTCAGGGTCGACTGGTACCGCGTTGATATCGAGGTTTTCATTCGTACACTTGTGAATTTACTTTTTCACAGTTTCAATGCTAAGTAAAATTGCGATTGCAACGAACATTTGCAATAATGGCGTTGACACTGTTCGTAAATACACTTAAAATTGCTTTAGTCTCGGTGGGCGAACCGAATTTCGAGATTTATTGCTTCGCTGCACGATCGTGTCTAAAGATAAAATCCACAATTCAATCGCATAGCCCTTACTATCCGTTGTTATTTTTGTCACGTTTACCAGCGTGTTTAATAACTAAGCGGTCATTATGGTCCAATTACTGATCACTAGAATAAGCGCGCGTTTGTCTGGTTTGCAATCAGAGCATTGCGAGTTGCGAAACAAAGAAGGCCTAATGCATAATCTGTTGAACGGAAGGACTACTATAATAAACTGTAGCATTGCATTGCATATATGGACAAAATTGTAGATTCTTTTATACCTTAGAAGTTTTGTTGATTTATTACGATGCATCACACGCAACACAAAGAAACGATCGCGATGAATGCTCGCGTTTCAGATAACATAAGAGTACAGAAAACTGTATTTATAGCGATTAAATCTAAACAAAAAACTATATTTCTCAACGACTGCGCAAAATGTTCTAGATAAGTTGACACTTTCTAAGATCTGCAGATACATCTCGAAGATGCCAATGCACTTTTGTTGTAATTCTTTGGAGAATCTATTGAATGTTAAAATTAATTCATTCTAATTGTATTCACACTTAAATGGCAAAGTTTTTTAATTGGTATTTAGCTTTTCTACTTTTTTTTCTATAGATCTAGGAAACGTAAAAGAAGCAGGCAAATGAATAGTAACATTTAGTACCTCTCTTAAATAATTATATTTTAGGCAAAAACATAATAGCAACGTTGAAATTAGGATACATTGTCATTGACGTCACGTTTTTCGTAGATAATGAATAAAATGGCCTAATAAATAAACAAGGTAGCAACAACGATTACAACTTTTCAGATATTAATAAATTACTTGAACTATTAGTGAAACAACCGAGCTAATAAACTAAATCAATAGAACACGAACGAACCAAAACGAGATAGAATTTAATGAATGCTGATCAGCTAAATACGTCGGCGGTAGGTAATAGGAATTCTGTACAATGCATGTCATAGTTCCGGCAGGGTGCATACAGAGGGGTCGACTAGCTAGCGTGCTGACAACATTCAAGATAAATACAGTCTTCAGAAGAGAAAAGAGAAATTACTCATGTTAAAATTGGAGAAATCGTTCAAGTTCATTCAATCTGACTAGTAATTCGATCATTCTAACATTTGTTATGGAAATATTAATTTACTGGAAATAAATTTATAATGATACAGATTGCAATGCAAATTACAGTAATCAATTACCGAACTGTTAGATATATGATTGATTTGGCATTGATGAATTAAAATAAATCATGCGTGAAATTAAAGGATACTTAAAACCGTTTCTAAATCACAGACAGCGAGATCGCACGAAATATTTACGTTCAAACTTCAAAGTGTTGCATATCGTTAAGTTTGATGGAAGCAAGCGAAGCGTGACTGTAGATAACGTGTGAATTAACCAAAACACTGGAAACTCAGACTCGCTTTTAACTTGTTTTTAAAAACAAAAATGTTGCGCGAATTTCGTAACGTGTCAGGCCTTATGCGACCGGCAACTGAACCAGCACGCAACATGCACCGATGCAACAATATCAACGCAAATGGCAATTTCATAACTGACATGAACTCCGTACATGCCGCCACTTAGTTCACTGGCTTCATTTAAGAGATCTATTAGCACTATATTGTTGTAGACAGAATACACGGAGCCACTTTCACTGTTGTGGGTCGGAGCGCGCGCGTGCGTTCGACTGCGCAGCCGCAGGGCTAACTCGCGAGAGGCTCGCGCGGACCTCCGCCGTCCCTCTCCCGCGAGCCTTTTACGCCGAACGACAACTGTAGCAAACGTGTGGGTGTACCCGAATCGCCATTTATGAGACACCCCTTAATGTCGCAAGGTGAATACAGACGTGAGACACACGTCATCGTTTGTAAATATTTTTATCAAGCAGTTAACTTTTTAGCATGAGCAAATTCATAACGTTTTTTTGACTCAGCTGTGATTTCTTTTTCGGGTGTAATGGGCGACAATTTAGAAGCAATTATGGATCATTGAAGGTAGAAATCGAACGCAGCAGGGTGGCATTTCACAAAACTGATCCAGTTGGATCGACGGGAAATGTAGGCCGATACGCTATCAATAAGCCGATTAATACAGATTGTTCGAGCGTTCACCGCACAAAGCAGAACAATAGAGTCGTTTAGTTAGACCAAAAAGTTCACCGTGCGTAGTAAAGAGCCATTAAATGCACGTGAAATCTGGGGCGGTGCTCTCGTTTGCGCCTACTGAGTACTGTGACATAACGCAGACAAGTCGCCACAAGCGTGCAGGTAAATAATTGATCCCACGTTCGACTTCATCGGATACTTTGGCATCGTGTTGCGCAATTTGCTTGCAAAATTCGAGAGATTTTGAGCACCAAGTCTGCTTCGCCTTCAACTTGCATTCTAGACAGCTCCGCTCGGGCGCAGTGAGTGGCTTTCCGTGAAGTTGCCTAACGAAGGTTACCAGCTGAATCGGTGATAGTATCGGCTGACGTTTCCCGCTCCTTAATATTCACATCGCACGATTTAATTGTATTTAAAGTATCTTCAGATCATTTATCTCGTGTACGAGCATTGAGATCATCAATTTAAATAGACTATGTCGAAGCGAATCTAAGCGGTTGCGTTCATAATTACAGATTTCATATAATTTTACGGTGTCCAGTTATAAATTTTCTCAGTTTGAGCTTAATAGCTTGTAGATTAAATGTAAATTTCACAGGGCTTTAATCAATTATGTTATCCAGTAACCCAAACCAGATTACGCATTGAATTAGTCACATACAGTTACAAGTTTTAATGTTTTATCTATCATACTATCGATAAACATGTCTTGTAATTCATACATTTTCAACACGATATTGCATTATTATGATGATATCGATTCGATTGCTAGTCGCGGTTTGGAATCTCGTATCGCAAAGATTTATGAGCCATTTAAGTAATACGATATGGTGATATATCTCTTGTGTAGATTCTGACACTTACCTAAATTTTGTATGTTGTTTTAATTTATGACTAACCTGAATTGAAACGACAATATCTGAAATATTTTTAATTTTCATTGTAATAAGTTTTTAAAATTAAAAACCTCCTTAATGCTGTCTCAGCCTGACTATAAAGAAACAGTGCATTATTAGTGTCATTTACTTTCTTTACTTATTTATTATCACAGTCCAATCCTCAGTTGGATGCCAGTAACAGCATTTTTCTAATCGTTCCATGAAACATCATCGCGAGGCACATTTCGCATGACAATTGGCCTTTTCTCTGCAGTGTGGATAGATCACAGTTTCCCGCGTCTCATACATGTCTTACTTTTTATTGCATTATGCATTGTTCTGCCATTTCATTCGTGAGCGTTTTGTTGCAATATTCTGAATTATGTTATTTGGAAAAGATAATAATAATGGCCTTTGGCAGTGTTGATCTACGAAAAATTACTAAAGCCATGAACCGTCATTTTCGTTCAAGATCTTCAATGTACAACAAACTTATAACCAGCCTATTTTGTTCGAGAATAAGTATCTGTGTGTGCATTTCTTTCTATGCCAATATTTACATTTTTTACGATACATCTCGTAATAGGCAGTGACTTTAATCAAAAGAAAAGCAACATTGCCCACAATACAAAACATGCACATCATTCACAGCTTGCAAGTCATCACCAATCACAAAGACCTCTGCAATTCGAGTTAGTTCAATACATTTCCTCTATAATTTACTTCATGGTGGATCGTCCTTAGTTGGTTATTCACATAAGCTCGTTTACGGTCAAGGATGATTACCGGTCGCCCGTGAGAAGGTATGCCCGTGCCTTGCGTTATAATGCAAGGAATTCTTTTGTCACGCAGCTTACCCACCTAGGCAGTTTTATATCTAGAGGTCATGTATTGTGTTATCTACATTACTACGAGAAGAAAAACCTTTATACCCCTTTTTAAGCACATTATGCACAAGGAGGAGATTTGGTTTATTTAAAGTTCGTATAGAGGAGTGCAGAAAAATTAAAATTCATGTATATAATATGTGTTACAAATATATTAAAATTTTCGGTCGAATTTCGACCACTAGTTATTAAAATGGCTAAAGAGCTATAAAATAATATCTCTAATAATGTTCACCATTTTAAAAGAAAGAGTAGGTAAGGGGCCGGCCCACAGTTTTAAGTAAATATTATTAACAGTTTTATCATTAAGCGGCTAATGTAGATTGTACTCATTCTATTACCATTTATTTGGGAACATAGATTAGAGTGGGACTTATGAATTTGGCCGGCTTATACATTAATGCGATAGGTAGCATTTATCAGCAAGCGGTGAAATCGAACCTAAGTTTACAGTGCAAGTTGCATACTGTTATCTGTAGCACTAGAAAAATAGGACATATTCGGGAAATAACAAAACCTAAAAAAGAATAACTTACCTCAGGTGTTTTTATTGCGAAAATTGATATTTTCGTAACCATTACTAATTATTTGAATATCACGCTTTTCGAAAAAACCTGCACGAAACAAATAATTTGTAACTGTTGAAGGCTTGATTTTGAAATGCATACATTATTGAATTCGGTTTGTCGTAGAAGCTGTATTGGTCGCCTTTGCGTCTTTCCATTTGAAGATTATTTTATTAGCATATTATCGTTTTTGTTTATTATCGCCCACCAGTTTCTACACTTATGTCTGCATTTTGAAAGAATAAAATATTATCATATTTTAATAAAGTTTTCAATATCAAACACGTTTTTTTAATAAATATTCCTTTTTTACTAATATCTTTGTTATATCTTACACACTGAATAATGATGAGTAGATGTTCGCTTAATTATAAGCTGTACATCTGTCTCTAGTCAAGAAGGATGAAGTAATGCAGTTTGTAATAAGCTCGTCATCCTCAGTAATTCCTACTGATAACATTATTCAAATTGTTACACGTGACGAAAAAAAGAGTATAGTTATTAGGAATTTCAATAACTACAAAAAATACTAAACCAATTACAAGAAATTGCTATAAAACCCATCAGTATCCCAGTTTCCTTTACCATAAAAAATTCCCAAAAAAGACCAACACTATTTTAAGCGAATATAGGAAGCAATTTTAAAGGAAATAAAATAAAAAAACGGCTAGTGCGTCCGCCCCCTTTTCCGCAGTGAAATGGAAGGCAAGTGAGGTGTTACGATGCAAATGTCTTCCTCTATAATGTAGATTGTGTGATGATGCGTGAGAATTGATACATGGCTGGTAACAAAAGATATTAATGATACTCGTTGAGGCAACTAAACTTCAACGTAACTTTAACGTAAAAATGGTCTTTCGACCCAGACACCTATTTTAGAGCCGTATTTTTACCTTTAAATAATACAGATTTAATCATCTTTAAGTTATTAATAAAGTGTGGTAGTGGGAACGGCTATTTTGACATGGTTTAACGATAGAGTAAATAGAAAATTCGTCAAAATATCCGGTACTTTATTGTACAGTTATTACAGATCCAAGATGGACGTCTCGGTTGATTTACCAGAGTTTATTAAAGTTTCCGCACGATTCCGTTTTCGATTATTAGTTCTGTTGACAGTCTACAGCACGCCCGTAAATATATTGGTTAAAAAAAGTCGTATTGCGCTTGCGAATATTTATCTTGGGTGTGCTGTAGAATATCTTATATAGTTATACATTGTTTTTCTATGTACCCCTTACAGGTACAACAAGCAAATACATATTATGCAATTCTATTTGTTAACTGACTGCCTCGGTGGCGTAGTTGTATTACGGTACGACTGCAAGGCTGAGGTCTCGGGTTCGATTCCCGGGTCGGGCAAAGTGATATTGGATTTTTCTATTCAGTATCAGCCCGGAGTCTGGAATTTGTGCCCGATATGGCGATAGGCTCGCCCCCTATCACATCATGGGACGGAAAACGCTTGGCGAAAAGTGGGTGCACTAGTTGCGCCTCTGCCTACCCCTTCGGGGATAAAAGGCGTGAGCATGCGTATTTGTTAACGATTTTCTTAACTCTTCCTAAATAAATCAGGTTCAGTGAGGCTACTTTGCCGGCGCTAAATAAAACAACCTAAAAAGATATGTAGAGGCGTTTGAAATGTTTGAATTAATGTTGACATTCATTATTTCAAAATTTCTGACATCTATCGAATCCAGTTAGAAAGTTAGATGTCGCTTTTAGTTGTGGAAAAACTGCTAAATTAGGTTTTCCATCTACTAACACCTATCCCTTATATGGAATTATGATTAAAGGTTAACCCGTGGTAGTAAGGTCGGGTTGTTTCATTCGTGGTCAGGTAAAGTTAAGGCTCTTATTACACTGGCAAATGGCAAGCGAATTCACAGCAGGCGACGGCGCTGCGCCCTCGTCTAGTGTAACAAGACCGTAAGCTTTACTTGACCACAGATTAATGTTTATGGGTGGCCCTATCGCTTACCATCAGGCGAACGGTATGCTCGTCTCGTCATTCAATGCAATAAAAAAAAAAATAAGCAACTCGGGCTAAGCCATGACAATTACTTTACATATCTAGTTGGAATTCAGTACCATAGAAGAACAGTCTAGAAATAATGTTTTGGGATAACCTCAAATATAAGTAACGTTTCCACATTTCAGTTGTAGTATAGTGCCCTATAAAGAATAGCGAGTCTACAGGGGACTCATTTATACCTTAAAAAATAAGTAAGTTAAGGGGGGAAGAAGTACTTATGTCTAAATGTAAAATATTTTGGTTTTACTCGGTTCGAATAAGAGCAATTACCCCAATTTACTCAGGATCCGCACTAGTCTCAAACTATGCAATTTTATAGTCTACGGACAGAATTCAGGACATCCGGTAAAATAAGCGGGCTATAATAATATAAAACCTACTTCCATATTATTATCTGTAGCTTATTTTGTGTCTATTGCACGTCCATTTCATAGAAGGAGACATTATCATAATCTTACATAACATTTTTATATTTCTAGCGTAAAACGGAACTGAAACTGCGTATGAGTTCATACATACAAACTGACCTAGACACCGATGACGAAATACATAATAGGTATAATATGACGATGATAATAAAAAGATACCACGATATATATTGTTATATGAGAAATGCATAACATTTTTAGCAAGAATTGTTGTGACCTACTTAGATTTAAAATGAACTGGCAACACTTACGTTCGCTATTAATATTTAAATTGTTTTTACAATCTTGTTTGGTCTAAAATAAAGGGTACTAGCTATTATGATCTGCATATAAATGTATCCAGTATAAGTTTAGCAGACTTTAGGATATTAGTTCAGTAAAACACACGAAGTATTAATTTATAGCTAGAACCGAGGGTAGAGAAGGCAAACGGACGAATGGGTTTACCTAATGGATTCATCACCGCCGTCTATGAGTACCTAATGCCTCAAAGTTCATCAAAGTCCGTATTAAACTACGATAAGATTTAAATTTCAGTGTGTTTTAAAATTAAAATTAAAATTAAAAATTTATTTATTAAAAATTTTAGACTTACAAAGATTTAAAAATTACACAAAAAAATACATAATATCACAAGAATCAAAATATTAAATACAAAAATTACCAGGGGTTCCCAAACTAGGCGAGGCCTGTATCTTGGGAAACCAACATTCGAGTTACATAATATTGAGAATCTTTAGTTAAATTTACAAAAAATAAATAAAAAAAGAACTACATAATCATAATTAATAAATAATTAAATAAGTAAAACTGACGATAGACTTTTCAGATCAAAAAATAAATCCATAATTGAAAAGGCTTACACGATAGACTCAGTAACATCATAGTTAATACCTTTTAACCAACTCGTGAGTTTTTTGGAACACTCAAACATTGAGCAGTCTTTGAACGGACATAATTTCGCAACCTTGTTGTATATTGAGCGGTAGGTTTTAGGACTATATTTGTGCCTATGAGATTTTTAAATTGGCAACACAAAGTGACTTTACTGCACCTAGTGCATATGTAGTGAAGTCTAAGAAAAATATCGATTAGCGTTATTTTTATGTGAAACCAAATCGTGTCTACATAGTGTGAACATGACCTGACCGCAATTAAGGATACTTAATATTCAATTGCCCTCCACGATCACGTCGATAATATTTCTTAATCGAGGAAATTACGCTGTAAGGGCGAAGGATAATGAAACGATTCCGTGGAAGGAATAACAATTGTCAATGTCGTTTGCAACTGTGTCATGGTGGAGTTGCAATGAAATCAAGATTCTCTCTTCTTCCACCTGGCCTCATTGAACTCTGATGGGGTTGGTGCAACAATATCAATAGCAACCACATGACCCCAATTTTTGGCTGAACTAAATTAAACTAAAGTACCCGTTTTCAACGTGTTCCATCACCTTTTAATCCTTACGCTGATCATGACTTTCCTCAGACCAGAAAAAAGATTGGGGATAACTTTATTATGATAGGTTATATGGAACCTGCGCACTTAACAAGGAAGTCCACGCAGCTCGGCCGGCACAATAGATACAAGCGTTCACGCGTTATGCTTATCACTATTGTTTAGAAAAACTGGTTATTATGTAATGAGTTGAAATGCGCGGTGACGTCAATTTTTGTACTAGGCAAGCAGCTGGTCCAAACCATTTCTATTGTAGTATTGCTTATTTTTGTGCACTGGTGGAGTCATTTATAAAAGAAGAAGTATTTTTGTGCAGCCTTCTGATTAAAAGCATGATCAATTAATAAGAACAATCAGAAGAATATCAACAAACGAAATACTGGGAACCAATGAGTAACTGGCTGATGAAAATAACGAATTATTTTTGAATTTCGTACACTTTTTAAACGCTGTCATTGTTGCAATTTCTAGTTTCTACCAAGGTTGGAATTTTAGTCTAAATCTAGCTTTGGAGTGTCGAAATTAGAAACTCGAACGCGACATACACGGTGATTTAGCTAATAGCGTCAGTAAAGAGCTATTGTCAGTAAAAATACGAGTTTTGGTAGAATATTGACATCCGCTGTTATAATTTGGATAAAAGTGAATGTAGGTTACGTTTAGTTTTGTCAGGCGACATTGAAAGTAATCACATGTAGGTATGTATATTCCATTATTTTTTCTTCACGGAAATTTTTAAGATAGTTTTCAATGTTGTCTTAATGCACTAATGAGTTGGGCGATTGGAAACTCAAATGTACCAGTTAAATGCATTTATAAATTTTAACTTATAATTCTTAACCAAAGGGGAGATATTTCAGATCAAAGTGGCTAGTACGACAAAAGGCCAATTTCATCCTACTAATATTATAAACGCGAAAGTTTGTAAGTATGGATGTATGGATGTTTGTTACTCTTTCACGCAAACACTACTGAACGGATTTCGATGAAATTTGGCACACGGGTAGACCATGTCCTGGATTAACACATAGGCTATTTGTTATCCAGGGAAAATATAAAGCGGGACTTTTATCCCGGAAAAACACGCAAAAAAATTCACGCGGGCAAAATCTAGTATAATATAATGACCTAATATTAATTGAGATTAATTCTCGCACACTTCGAACACTAGACAAGCCCATTGTTGGAAATCAATAATTTCCAAATATCTGTGTAGCAGTCTTTGCAAATTGTTGCTATTTGCATAATTTACTAATATTATATTGTAGGCACGTCGGAAATTAGAGGCATAAATGTTATTATGTTAGTACTTAATATACACATTATTGAGCAACAAATAAAAGTTAATAAAACTTCTGGAATGATATAAGACACGTTCACAAAAAAAATCTTAATAGCTACTGATCATTTAAAAATAAATAAACGATATTTAAAAAACAAAATAATCATTTCTTACAATTCAGCAGGCTGCAATGAAAGTAATCCGGCAGCTAGGGACACTACAGCAGTTTCTGATGTTTCAAAACAATACATATGATATAGTATCAATGTAGGTCGCGGCATATCGCATCGATCGCATTCAGCAGTTACTAGTTCGAGAAAATCAATATTTGACAGACATATAATAAATTAATGAATTGATGCCAGGCTATGAAATAAAAGTGGAAAACTGGTGTAGCCAAAGGTTATACAAAGTCGTGACTTCGCTTGGGGAATGAAAATCGATGGAAGGTGACCTACGACCTTAAGGAAATTGGGAAACAATTTCCAACACTACACATTTCCAGCACCGCACATTGTTAAGTAGAATGTATGCAATGCCTAACTGTACTCCATTTTATGCAAATAAGAACCATAATAATATCTATAAAATATTAATATATTTAAGCGTAAAAGCATTTGCATTATTGCGTCAGTGAATAATATATAACGATAAATTTGATAAATGTAGGAGGTTTCGACAAGCTAGTGAAACCGGCTTTTGTTTTTGGAAATTATTGTCTCCGTAACCTTCAATATTGAAGAAATGGACCTTTCACATTTATGTTGCAAAATGTGGTAATTTAGTCTCCACTAACAATATATATGGAGTTCCGGCACGTCAAAATGGCTGCACTGAAGCTGATTTCAGTAAGCGTAGTATGATGTCGATCAATGGGAGACGTTGCGACCAGTGTAGTCATAATTATCATGGTCATGTCACTGGACATACCTACGTATGTACGGTGGTACTCCAAAACAAAAAAAATAAAAACAAATCGCGTCTTTTAAACTTTGCCAACTATTTTAGGTATTAAAGGTACAAGGATAGTATTTTGTCATCCATCACCAGGCACAAATCTAGACTCCGGGCTGATATCAATCAGAGAAAACCTATACATATTTTTTGAAATGGTATAAATTTCAAAATATTGCGTCAAATAGTCATTACATTGGTCACTGTTATTTTTATCTAGGTATGGTCACAGGCTAGTGTGAGAGACGGCGCCTGCGCAGGAATCCGGTAATCATTACCAACGCCCACCGGCCACTTGCGCGGCGCGGGCGCAGAGGTCTACGAACTTACGTTATTGACATTTTGAACACAAATAATGGATAGAAAAGGCACATTTGGCGTATTTTCCGTCTTACACTATCTTTAATGTTTTGTGATATTTTGTAAATGGTTAGACAACTACATTTACTCATGCTACTTCATTACAAGAAACCACAATGAAACACAGATAGAAACAAAAATAAAAACAATAAAAAAAGGCACAACAAACAGACGATAAAAATATTCTTAGAGGATATTTCAAGAACACGAAAACTCCATAAAACATAATCTAAAATCTCACTGTGTACATCGGAATGCGCGTAGGCGATACCTTTCGGTCTTTGCGAAACTACTTAACCGACTGACTTTCATTGAATTAATTTACTTAAATAAACAACTTAATAGAGTTTCCCTTACTCTTGTAGCCTTGTTTTATATTTACTTCATGTGCATGCAGAGTAGAGAGTTCGATTCCCGAACGGATATTTGGTATTGCTTTAAGATAGTAGCATGTTAAGCATATCGGTCTAGAATTAGGTTTGTTTACAGGCCAAGGTTTTTTTGGAGAATCCAAGCTATTAGGATTGAAAGTACCTACATATGTATTAAGCATTAAGTTTCAGTTACAGTAACAAATTACTGCCACCTGCTGGCAACATAACGAACTAAAATGATTGATTCATATATTGCTTTCGCACTATGGCAGTTAGATGGCGCTGTAACACACAATTTTATATAAGTGAATTAGAACATCTTTTATACAATGTTTAATTTAATGGAAACAAATAAAAAGAAAACTGATATTGTCGCAATATTTTTGTATTTTTATAATTATAAACTCATTGTTTCCTTTTTCTTCATATTCTTAAATAATTGTATCAATAAATAAAAACACTTACCCTTGTCATCGCTCTTCTTGGGCGACTTCTGCCACTGATGCCTGACTTTCTGGGACCAGCTGATGGGACTTTTCCTTCCCCGACTGCGTTCCCGGACGCTGCAATACAAAATATTCATTGCACCACACGTACACTCATTCACGTCACCATTTCTCCAATGAGCAAATAGGTGGTATATCTCCGATAAGCGTGTTTGCATTACTCTTTGGGCGCCAATATTGTTACGTTCAGGTTTATTGGGTCACCGATAACGTACGTTTACCTATAGATGTGCTATTTAATAATGGATCTAGTTTGGTTAATTTGTGATAAACTATTGATAACGCGCTAAAAAGGGTCGACTATAGATTCGACTCTTTTTAAATAGCATTTTGTAAAAAATAGGTAGTGATTGTCCTACATGAAATGATCTCTACCTTTATTATTCAAATCATTAAAATCAAAATTAAACTGTTTGTGTTTTGTTCTACAACAAATCATATATCATCGAATTCCCTGAAGATTCATGCCTGTTTTATAAAAACTGAGTTAGTAGGTGGTTTATGGTTTAGCCTTCAAAAGAATCCTAAAAGAAAAATCACTCAGGTCTTCTCGGCCACTCAGTCCACACGTTGCCACTAGATCAAGGATATTTAGGCCCATATCTAAGCAATTTACATTTGCCTTGAGAATAATCGCAGCCAGTTTTCGATTGCGGTTTGGCATTAATATTGATTCCAATTGAAATGTATTGTTTGTTTTATACAAAGTGTGGGAGGTTATCCGGTCGGCACTCCTTTATCGTTCCCAATACGAAAGCAACATTTAGATCGAGACAAATTAACAATATTGGCATAGGAAGATGCAAAAGATCAACCTCTAGCGTGGTGGCTCTGGAAATTAAGAAGAAACGATCATGTTCTTGGGCAGTAAACTAATTGGAAATGGCCACTTTAGAGCCATTGAAGGCATATTTTTTTACTAATTAATTTGAATATTTAAGATTTATGTAATGTAAATACTGGAGTTCGCTAAATATGTATATGTCGGAGTATAATGAGGGAGGAATTATAATTCAAGACTAACAGCTAAATATTGTTTAACCTTCGTTTCTATGCAGACATTTCCCACATGAAAAATAATACTCACATAATAATTTTTTGTTCGTCAGTCTTCTCCTCATCAGACACGTCGACCCAGTCGTCGCTTCTGTCACTCCTGTCACTCACGCTGGTCTCGCTGCTCGGCACCTGGAACGCGATCTCCTGCCCGTTGTAGCTGATCACCGACCGCTGCCCATACAAGCTGTTCGTCTTCTGCTCACTCGACAACGTAGACTGGCTTATGTTTGACACCGTATCGAAGGATAACCGCTTTTGCACCGCTGATGCTAGTTGCTTCTTCAAATTGTTCCGTAACTTCACCATGCTGGGACTGTTTGGTATGCTCTCGTAACAATGGGATAGAGATCCGTCTGCGTGTTTTATTGTGTCATAAATGTTTTCGCCATCATTATATCCTCCGTAATCGGACATAGACGAATGTCTACTGTATGTAGGACTACTGTCTTTAGATTTGAGCGTTCGTGCAGGAATCTTCTCATATATCCTGTCTGAGCCGATTCTCTCGTAGCTCACAGTGGATGTGTTGCTCACGGATTTCGATATCGCGTAGTTCTTGTCATTATGTTTAGCGTACGGTTGGTAATCTTCAGCGATTTGGATGCCTGAACTTGATGTTAAACAGTACGGTTTGATTGGTGATTTGCAGTATTCATACCCGTCGTCACTGTCTCCATCTCCACGAGTCCTTTCTTCTAATTGATTGTCACACAGTTCATAGTTGTGAAGGCTGCTTTCGTCTCCTTCTGGATGTGATCTCATCTCTAGGAGGCATTGATAGATGTTTTCCTTATCATCAGATTCCGAAGAGTCAGTTGTAATTGTTTTGGGTATTTCAGGTAAAGGACAGTTTATTTTAGAGGGCCTTTCTAAAGTTTTGATTGGGATTATCACAATATTTTCTGTGTCTCTTGGTTCTAGTACTTCGTAATCATCTTCGACGACCGCTTCCACTTTAGGCTTCGACGTAAATCCAACAAGAATTTCTTTGTTGTATGCCTCAACTAGGGCGCTTTCAAAATCGTTGGATTCGCTTGTATCATTTCTAATTTGAGATTCATTTACTTCTACGGTTTGAGATTGTTCTTGTATTGAGATTTCTTGCTGGTCGTCGGAGCAAGTTAATGTACTTTCGTTGACAGTTACTGTTACAAAATTGTAAACATTCTCAGTCTCTTGTTTATTATCAACATCTGCGTATATTTGAGTACTACTTTTTCTTCGCCAAAGAAAGGATTCATTTGGAGTAATTTGTGCTCTGATATCTTGATAAATCTTTTCTTCTTCCTCTGTTCTACAAATTTTTATGCTAGTAACATTTGTGGCAGTTTCAGTTCTATCATTAGAAATGGTCACTGTAGCTGGGCTTTCAATGTCTTCAGGAATTATTTCCACCACTTTTAATGGCATTTTTTCTGTGTGTATATAATTTGTCTTGTATTTCTTCCTGTCATAAATAGGTTCTTTCTTTTTTGGAGTTTCTAATGTGTCCGTTTTCTTGAAATCCAATTTTGGAAGCGATTCATTTATTATAGGCTTAATTGTTTTAATTTTCGGTACACCGTCCTTAACAACAATGTTTTTAGTTAATACTAGGGTTGATTTCTTCTCAGGTACTTTCGGTTTTTCTTTAACGGGCGTTGTACTTTTTGTTCGATCAGGTTGTCTTTTTAACGTGTTACTATTGTTTGACTTAGATTGGGCAATAATCTCAGATTCAAATTTTCTTATAACATCTTTTACTGCGTTACTTTCTATTGTCTTATCTTGCATTTTTTCGTTGTTGTTGCACATTGGTTGTGTTGGTCCACCATCTACAGAGTCGGGGCCAATTGGTTGTTCACTCGAATCTTGGTACTTTAAACGCTTTTTAGGGGATTTTATTGCTTTGGTGTTGTCAGATTTAGATCGAATAACTCTGATTTTCGCTGATGAATTATCTGCAAGTAGTAATTTGTCTATAGAATCCACACTGGAACATCTTTTTTTGTTGTTTCGCTTTTTGGATCCTCGCCTCTGTCGTAATACTATTTTGATGTTCGGGCTGGAGCTGAGCGTAGAGGAAGGCGTAGAGCTATTACTTGCTGAACACCGCGTTGTCTGTATTTCTTCTATTGTTTTTGCAAGCTTGGATTGTCTCGGTGATCCGGGAGATTCATTCAGTAAATTAAACTTTTGTGTTAATTCTGAGACTTTACTGCTGGTCAAAGTCACAGTTTTAGCCGCTAACGGTGGCCTTCTGTAAGATGTCGAAGCAGTTTTAATTTTAAAGCTTACTTTTCTTTGATTTTGGTCCATTTTCTTCTTATTAGGTGTAGTATTCAAGGACAGCCTATTCTCATGCGTTTTAACAATACCGCTATTTCTCAAGTTCATCCCTCCACCGGTACTCCGCGTATCTTCGCTGCTCGTAGTGATGTCCAGCTGGGCGTAGTGTATAGTCGGTTCTTTTCTTTTAAACTCATTCTTAGGTAAAGTAGCTGGGTTTACCGTAGCGTTAAGAAATGCTTGCTTCGCCTCAATTATTGATTTCATTCTGTCAGCCACATGCACAGTGGGTTTGATAGGAATTGAGTACACACACTTGTTGCAATCGCTTTGGTTATCTTTTATAGCCATTTCTGTTTCTGGTAGTATAAAGTTTTTTAGTAGTGATTTGATGGTGCCGTGTCCTTCGCCGCTGAGGTTTTTTATCGGTGTGATCAGGTTTCTCGTGGTGACGGTGTCGCCTTCCATCAGGTTTCTCATTTGTGATGAATAGTCACAGCTTGTACGCCATCTGAAACGAAATTATGCGCATGTTAGGAAGTTGTGATATAATATGCGGTTATCCAAAACTGTAGGCAATTTGAGTAGTAAGGGATTCACCGATACTGGAGCAGGTTCGACGGCCGGTCCGCGGCGCTCCGGCGGCTGCTCGCCGACGTTTTCGATTGCTCCAGATTCGGCCCGCGGCACCCGCGAATTAATTTGATACCTACCGCGGATTAATTTGATACCTACCGCGGATCAACTTGATACCTACCGCGGATTAATTTGATATCGACCGCGGATTATTTTGATAACACCCGCGAATAAAATTTATATCGTCCGCGGAATCCATTTCATATCACTCGCGAGGTAGGTATGAACCACGAATGTGTTCATGGTCTACGGTTCCCTTAAGCTTGTACCTTTTCCCTGTTCGTTGTGCTTTTAACTTTCTACTTTCTATCGGCGATCCTTTTTTTATTTGAAGGATGCAAAGGTCTTTGTCGCGTATTTCTATTAACTCGTGTTTCTATGCAAAAGCCGTTTAAAATTACTTAATAGTTGCCCTTTACGCATTACGAGCATTGTTTATGATAGATAAAGCAACATTTTCCCTGTTTCGTTGTGTTTTAGACTTTCTACTTTCTATCGGCGACCCTTTTTTATTTGAAGGATGCAAAGGTCTTTGTCTCGTATTTCTATTAACTCGTGTTTCTACGTAAAAGCCGTTTAAAATTACTTAATAGTCACCCTTTACGCATTACGGGCATTGTTTATTATAGATAAAGCAATCGTTACAATACACCATACCTTTCTCAAATTCTAGGTAAAACCCTTTGGGTCTTCTCATTGTCATAATAATTACGGTTCCCATTATTCACATTACCTGATATTACGTATTCAACGGAACATTTAAGGTGAAAGTCGAAACATGTTGGATCTTGTCTGCAAGGAAACAATACTCCCTCTCCATATAAAAGACCGACGCAAAATCACATGGTATCGTATTCCACTCTGTGCTCTGCTCGAAGTGTGATCTCCAGTTGTTTGTAACAGTGAAGTGATAGTAAAATTGTGAAATAGTTAAATAGTGAAAGTGTTATAAAAATGAATGTAAGTACCTTTATATACTTTGATCTAAAAGTGTTGTAACCAGATGTTTCATTAATTGTTTATGCCATGTGTTGTCCACCAGGTTAATACATTTTAGCTATCTTTGATGTCTTATTAATTTATCATTGTTACTAATGTGTACATGTATACTTCGCATACCTATAAGTATTTATCATACAGTACTTACTTAACCGATAATTAAAACAGTTTCATTTCATTTTGTTACAGTTTTCTGAAAATACTTTCAAAAACTACTATTATGCTGAAGAAATCGACGAACCTAGTGATGAAGAAGGTACACTCGCCTTTAAAGTCAAAAAAGCGATATTAGCAAATAAAAGACCGATCGAATGCAACAGCATTGATGAGTTCTTCGAAAAACCAAAAAAGAAGAAGACAACAACAAGAAAGTCATCCAGTGTTGGTCGATCGACGAGCGGTGGTGTTTCATACATCCGATCAAACAGCGATGACAACAGTTCTGCATCACATCTCATAAAAATTGAGGTGTATGAAGTGAATAAAATAAAAAACATCGCACCGACGGAACATTGGAAACACGCTGATGTGCGAGTTAAATATTACGCGGAAAACGACAGTGATAAGAACTTGCAAAGTGTCAAGGACACTATATACAATATAACCAAACAGTTGGCTAGTAAGGACGATTGTGTGAAATATTTTATAGACACAGACAAATGAACAAAAGTGCCAGTGCGTGTCAATGTTTTAATATCATAACTTTAATCATATGCTTTGTACTACTATTATTGAAATAAGAAACTATTATTGTATTAACTGTACTTAAGAATCTACCTGTTTAAATTTAACTTACATTGTATTGTATTTAAACTTTGTACTCTTTTAAGTTACATACTTAATAGATTAATTTGTTTTTGATTCTAGAACTCTTTGTGAATTGTGTTATTGCTAAGTATTATTGTAAATAGTTATAAGTCTTTTTAGTGTTTTTTCATGCTCATGCTTACGATTGTAAAGTTATTGGGAACATTCATAAATTGTTTGGAAAAAAGTGGATAGCTTAGAATGTAATTACATTGTTTTGGGTAGTATATAAGCGTTGAAATAACTTTTTAAAATACTGAGACATTCCTTACCATGGATACAAGCTGTGATTTATACAACATGGAACTCGTCGCACTTCTCGAAAACATCGAATCAATGGATCTGATGTCATCGCAATACGACAAAGAACTGTACGAGCTCTGTGATAAAATGGAACAAAGACAAGTTGAAACGTGAGTAAGACATTTTTTATTATTTTAAGACTAGTTGCAACATGTTTTGGGAATCCATGAAGAGGGGATACACTTAAAGTATTTATAATGGTTCGAACATCTTGCACAATCATTCAACTTGTTTCTTCCGTTTATATTTTTAACATTGAAGTGCAACCAAAATGTACCACTCACTTGATATTTCTAGTTTATCTCAGAGTGAGATTGCAAGTTTCGATAAAAAGATAATTTTACATAAATATCATCGTTTCATACGGTTTTGGTATATATTAAATGTTTTGCCAGAATCAATGTTGGGAGATCCTGATATTTCTCCTTATTATACACCATGTAGTGGACATAAAATCTCAAAACAAACTCATTCCGATGAGGATGATATTGATGGTGTATTATCAATGAAAGCATATTGTTTGCAGTGTAAATAACAAATAATGTTAGTATCTATTTAAATAATAGAAACATAGTAGCATATTTATTTCGTGAGATAACATTTTTTTAACAGTTTTCTTATCCATCAGATCTATGCAGAATGGAGAAGGCAGCAGGAAAAGATTAGCGCCAACTGAATTGTTTGAAGAGGATCCATTAAAGAGAAGAAAAAATATTCATCTTGAAGCTCCTTCGACATCTACATCGTCGCTGGATAACATTTTAAATGTAAGTACAGAACAGCATAATGATAAAATTGAATGTCCTGAGTGTCACATATATGTGTCAAAAAAATATATGACCAGTCACTGTAAGAGCAATAAACATAAAAATAATTTAATTAGACGAGATAATAATCTACCTAACGTTCAATTCATTGATAGTGCTTTCGGTAATAGAATTATTACATATCGAGTGAAATCTAGTTTAGTTTCTGATACACAGCTTGAATCACCTGAATTATTTTTACAAAATATTAAAAAAATAATTTATACATTACTAGAACGATCTATCTTAGAATATTCTGTTGTAAAAGTTAATTTTATTCTCAATGCGGATTTCACACAAGAAACAAAAAATCTACACAATATTTTTGATTTTCAAATTTCAAACTATCTTGTTTGTCAAGGTGATGACAAAGATATTATTTTCTCATCTATAATTACCGAAATAACAAACAAAATGACCAATTTCCAAAAAAAAGGTAGTGGATGGAGTTTAGTTAAAATAAATCACTTGGATATGAATGTCAACAAATTTAACCCATTGCGTGGATCTTCATACATAGACCTACCGTTAGATATAAAACATAAGAAAGCTGTAATCAATGTTCAAAATAACGATCACGAATGCTTTCGTTGGGCAGTTTTGTCAGGATTATTTCCAGCTACTCATAGTTCCAATAGGGTATCATCTTATGTAATACACAAAAACAAACTAAAATTTGATAACCTATCGTTTCCTATAAAAATTAATGACATCCATAAGTTTGAAAAATTAAATAGTATAAGTATTAATGTTTTTGGATTACAATATGATTCAATAAGCAAATCAAATAAAGTTGTGGGTCCATTACACTTTACGAAACACCGTAAAAATACTCACTTAAACTTATTGTATATATCTCAAGGTTCTAAAGGTCATTTCTGTTATATTAAAAACCTCTCGAGATTATTATCTAAACTGTGCAAGATGAACAGTAAATTGCGTGTATGTGTTATGTGACAATTAGTGCTACGTGTAAATAAATAGTTATAAGCGTGAGTACCCTTTATGTAATAGCTGTTAAGTGAATAAAATAAAGCGCATTTAACACTTCTGCCTGCCCCTTTTGGGGCAGTGCTTGAACATAGTTTTCATTTTAGCAATTAATGTTTCTGCCTGCCCCTTTCGGGGCAGGGCTTGATGATAATTGTTATTTTAGCAATTAATGTTTCTGCCTGCCCCTTTCGGGGCAAGGCTTGATGATAATTGTTATTTTTGCAATTAATGTTTCTGCCTGCCCCTTTCGGGGCAGGGCTTGATGAATAGTTTATTTTTAGAAACTTAATATGTGCAGGACGCATACGCTAAACAGCGCATGCGCGTCTTCAACGCCTGCGCAGTAGGTCACACACGATCTGAGCGAGATGGGTGATGAGCGAGAACACGAGTCAAACCGTGTCTTATCACCCATAGCGTTATCACGCCCCCGCATGCGCGGTATCAACCTACCGGCATATAACTAGGCGCGATCACTTAGAGTAGGGTTTTGCCTACCCCGCTACGGTAGCGGGGTCATTATATATATAGAATTGGTAACTTTATCAATCGAATTGTCTCCTATGTGCGTCGATTGAACGTAAACTTAGTATAAGTAATGTAAATAACCTTTTCCGTGGCGCACATAGGAGATATTAAGTTATGTAACCTAATAGAGTCCCTTAATGCCTATATGCCCAGGCATCAATAGTTTAGGGCAAACATCAAACCACTCCGTAACGAGTAAATATGTACGCGTTACATAACACGTAACGGCCACCAAACACGGCCTGAAATTCGGGGCTCTCCTTATGGGATAGCCCCGAACCACTTAAGCTAGCCCGGTTGTCAAGCTACTCGAGCCAGTTCGAGCAAGCGACAACAAGAAAAATAGAAAACTGGAAGAAGTCTGCAAGAAACCTGGAAGAAGTCAGCAAGAAACCTGGAAGAAGTCTGCAAGAAAGAAACACGGGAACATATACGGTGCATATCGTACCCACGCTGGGTGCACGCCTCCATATCACTGTACGCTGTACCTACCAATTGTTTCTTAATTAATAAATTCCCAATTTTACCTGTCACGTGGTGTTCTTATTTCACGCAATCCAGCGCAAATCAATGTTAGGTGCCTCGGTGCTTAACATTCTGGTCCTTCGTGAGCCGGATTGCCGTGATTAAGAATGCCCGTGACTAGGTCCGTGGGAAGGCAGACCGCTTCGGCGACTGCGACCGGTACGTCAGCGACAGCGACTGAAACTACTGCAACTACGACTACAGAAGAATCGTCTCAGCCGACCGTCGCCGACGCCGTCGTGGAGGAGCAGACCGCCGCCACGACGAAGACGCCGCCCCAGCCGCCACGAAGCAAGCCATCCTCCTCTGTCAAGCAAACTTCCAAAGCACGTCGCCTCGCTCAAGCCAAAACTGAGCTCGCTAAATTAAGAGTCGAGTTGGCCGCCGCGAAATTGGCCGAAATCGAAGCCGACGACAGCGCCGATGAAGACGTCGATTCCGTCATCAGTATTACTGAAGCCGAACAATCTCAGCGCGTCAACAACTGGCTTCGACAAAGTCACGAAGAGAATGCGCCAGCGACCACAGCCGCGTCCTGGCGCATCCCGGCATCTGTACCGGCGGGAGTCACCGCCGCACCCCCGCCGCCTCAGCAACTCGATAGTTCGCAACGGTTGCCAGTGACGACCGCCACGTCCTGGCAACCCGCCGAAACGCAAGCCCCGCCGCCAGCGATCACCGCCGCATCCTGGCAGCCGAGTTTTAGGGCTGCGCAACCGCCGCCAGTCATCGCCGCCTGGCAAGCCGTGAAGCATACACCAGCGATCACAGACGCATCCTGGCAGCCGAACCCCGACGCTTCACAGCATCCGCCGAACACGGGCCACATCAAGCAGCCCGCGACCGACACAGGTAACCCCCCGCCCCCCCCGCAGGGGGCCACGCCTACCGCTCCTAAAACAAAAACGGAGCTTCAAGAATTGGCGTCAGCTATCACTCAAGCCGTGCAAGCCGCACAATATAGACAGCCCCTGAAGTACTCCGAATTACCTAACTTCAGTGGGGCCCATCAAGAGTGGTTAACATTCCGCGCCGCATACAGCGAGACATCGTGCCATTTCACACCGGTTGAAAACATGTCCCGCCTACGCCGCAGCCTCCGCGGAATAGCAAGAGAAGCAGTGCAAGGCCTACTTATTACGAACGCCGACCCGAATGGGGTCATGAAGACTCTCGAAACCCGTTTTGGAAGACCCGAATCAATAGCCATGGCCGAGATGGACAGACTGCGCGCGCTACCAAGGCTCACCGAGTCACCGCGCGACTTGTGCACCTTCGCTACAAGAATCCAAAACATCATCGGGACACTACAGGCGCTCAACTGCACTTTCTATATGTACAACCCCGAAGTCACAAAGGGGTTGACAGAGAAGCTCACACCAACACTCAAACGACAATGGTACGAGTTCTCCGCTTCGCAACGAATTGAAGAGCCAGACTTGATTAAATTCAATCGCTTCATAATGCGCGAAGCCGACTACTGCAGCCCGTTCGCCTCCGCCGAAATAATAGTTGACCGCACTCCTGTCAAGAGCAACGACGGGGTACCACGGAGACAACAGCGGGTGCACACTGCAGCAGAGAAAACAAGCGCGCCGACATGCAGTCTGTGTGGCAATCAAAACCACACGATCGCCGACTGCACGCGCTTCAAGAACGCCGACACAAACACAAGATGGGACGAAGCTAAAAAACACCACTTGTGTTTTCGATGCCTGAGACGCCGCAACGAGCAACACAGATGCAAGCCGAAGCCATGCGACGTCGACGGCTGCGAGCGCTATCACCACAGATTACTTCATTCTCCACCGAAGTCAACCGAACCGAAGAATGAAGAAATAGTGAAGGATGAACAAGTCAACTCTGCGTGGGCGCCGCGAGCATCCTTCTTGAAAATCGCTCCCGTACGCATCGCCGGTCCGAACAAAACAATCAACGCCTACGCATTGCTCGATGATGGGTCGACCGTCACCCTCATTGACGAAGAACTCGCCCAAGCTATAGGGGCCGAGGGCCCTGAAGAATCGCTGCACATATGTACCTACGACGGAACAACGAAGAGCAGCGCGAGATCACGCCGGATCTCATTCCAGATCAGAGGTCAAGGTCGAGATCACCGCATCCAGCACATCGACGCCCACACAGTCGGTGACATGCGACTCGCCACCCAGAACATACCTCGAGAGGCGGTGCAAGATTGCCGCCATCTCAGGGGTATCACCGCACACCTCAACTCCGAAGAAGTTCGACCTCGCATACTTATCGGCCAAGACAATTCGCATCTGCTGTTGGCCACTGCAACGAGAACAGGCGAGAAGAACCAACCCATGGCGTCACTCACACCACTGGGCTGGGTTGTGCACGGTGGCCGCAACCGGACGCTGGGACACCGGGTGAACTTCATTTCTCACATGACCACCGCCGATGACAACATGGAGCAACTGGTCAGAAAATCCATCGCCGCAGACAACATATACAAACAACCAAGAAGGCCACGCAGCGATCCAGAAGAGAAGGCGTTGAAGATGCTTCGCGAGAACACGAAGCAGATGACCGACGGAAAGTATCAAACCGGCCTACTGTGGAGGTCGGAAAACGTAAAAATGCAGAAAAGGTACGAAAGTGCACCAGAGATCACAGCCGTATCCTGGCGCACCCCGGCGCCAGCACCGGCGGGAGTCACTGCCGCACCCCCGCCACAGCTTTCCGAAGCATCGCAGCAGTCGCCGGAGACGACTGCCGAAGCGCAAGCCCAGCCGCCAGCGATCATCGCCGCATCCTGGCAGCCGAACGTTAGGGCTGCGCGCCCGCCGTCAGTCGTCGCTGCCAACGAGGAGAGCAGCCGGGTGCCTACGAAGTGCAATGTCGCTGATGACGCAACCCGCGACACCCCAGAAGAGTTCGGCGCAACACACAGGTGGTTCCACGGGCCAGAGTTCCTGAAACAAGACCCAAACACGTGGCCCACCGAAGACAGCCAAGCTACGCACACGACGGGCGAAGAGAAGAAAGTAACCGTGGCCGTCATAACACAAAGGCGACGGTTACGCAACGCCCTGCCGGATGTCACCCGGTCCTCGTCGTGGTTGCGCTACCTGCGAGCGACGGCGAGAGTGCTCCAGGCGATTGAAATGTTCCGCCAACGAGCCCGACGCGTCAACCACGTCAGGACGAAGAGAAATCCCCGTCGCGATCCAGACTGGCGCGCTACAGCCGCCAAGAAACCGCAGCGAACAAAGCTCGTCACCCCAAATACGAGCACCCACGCCCCATTGCCAGCGGAGCTACAGCACCGCGCCGAGATGTTAATAATACAAGCATCTCAAGAGGAGGCGTTCGGACCCGAGTTGCGCGCCTTAACAAGCGGCGCGCAAGTACCCCGTAACAGCCGCCCACTCACCCACGTGTCCGTCAGCCCAGATGACCCGGAGGCCCTGACGCCTAACCACCTCCTGTTGGGCAGTCAGGGCCCAATCGCCGCACCGAGCTTCTCTGCCGACTACCCATACGGCGCTAGCGTGAACTTACGCGCCGCGCAACAACTGGCCGACGAGTTCTGGGCGCGCTGGCTGAAGGAGTACCTCCCCGAGCTCCGTAACCGGCGGGAGCCGCACGGAAGAGGCCCCACGCTGCAGATCGGTGACCTGGTCCGGATCGTCGACGGCACCCTACCCAGAAACACATGGGTGCGAGGGCGCATCTGCGGAACGCATCCGGGACCCGACGGCATCGTGCGCACAATCGACGTCGCTACGCGGGGCGGAGTTCTACGCCGGCCTGCCAAGAAAGTCATCGTGATCCTGCCAGCTAACGAGACATCATCCTGCACCGGTGAAGAAGGTGCATCGCCCCCAGCGGCCAATGCACGGCGGGAGGATGTGCAAGATGAACAGTAAATTGCGTGTATGTGTTATGTGACAATTAGTGCTACGTGTAAATAAATAGTTATAAGCGTGAGTACCCTTTATGTAATAGCTGTTAAGTGAATAAAATAAAGCGCATTTAACACTTCTGCCTGCCCCTTTTGGGGCAGTGCTTGAACATAGTTTTCATTTTAGCAATTAATGTTTCTGCCTGCCCCTTTCGGGGCAGGGCTTGATGATAATTGTTATTTTAGCAATTAATATTTCTGCCTGCCCCTTTCGGGGCAAGGCTTGATGATAATTGTTATTTTTGCAATTAATGTTTCTGCCTGCCCCTTTCGGGGCAGGGCTTGATGAATAGTTTATTTTTAGAAACTTAATATGTGCAGGACGCATACGCTAAACAGCGCATGCGCGTCTTCAACGCCTGCGCAGTAGGTCACACACGATCTGAGCGAGATGGGTGATGAGCGAGAACACGAGTCAAACCGTGTCTTATCACCCATAGCGTTATCACGCCCCCGCATGCGCGGTATCAACCTACCGGCATATAACTAGGCGCGATCACTTAGAGTAGGGTTTTGCCTACCCCGCTACGGTAGCGGGGTCATTATATATATAGAATTGGTAACTTTATCAATCGAATTGTCTCCTATGTGCGTCGATTGAACGTAAACTTAGTATAAGTAATGTAAATAACCTTTTCCGTGGCGCACATAGGAGATATTAAGTTATGTAACCTAATAGAGTCCCTTAATGCCTATATGCCCAGGCATCAATAGTTTAGGGCAAACATCAAACCACTCCGTAACGAGTAAATATGTACGCGTTACATAACACGTAACGGCCACCAAACACGGCCTGAAATTCGGGGCTCTCCTTATGGGATAGCCCCGAACCACTTAAGCTAGCCCGGTTGTCAAGCTACTCGAGCCAGTTCGAGCAAGCGACAACAAGAAAAATAGAAAACTGGAAGAAGTCTGCAAGAAACCTGGAAGAAGTCAGCAAGAAACCTGGAAGAAGTCTGCAAGAAAGAAACACGGGAACATATACGGTGCATATCGTACCCACGCTGGGTGCACGCCTCCATATCACTGTACGCTGTACCTACCAATTGTTTCTTAATTAATAAATTCCCAATTTTACCTGTCACGTGGTGTTCTTATTTCACGCAATCCAGCGCAAATCAATGTTAGGTGCCTCGGTGCTTAACATAAACAGTTATCGACTTCTGAACATGCAGTTCATATTTGTGATGGGTGTTTATTAAATTTCACGTCATTAGATAATTTAAAACGACACCAAGAAAATGACTGTTTCAATGTGTGCACAAATTTACCATCGGAAAACGATAGAAAAAGAAACTGGTTTAATGAATTAATACCATCAAACCACATTTCATTTAACAACTATGAACGTAAATTAAGAGTTCCATTCGTTGTGTATGCTGACTTTGAAGCATTTTTAAAACCAATAGAGAGTTGTTCTAACAATCCAAATCAATCATCAACTGTTAATATTCAAAAACATGAAACGTATAGTTTTGGGTATTATGTTAAATGTTCTTATGATGATAATCTTTCAGTATATAGGTCTTATACAGGGCAAGATTGTGCGCTAAAATTTATGCAATTCATTTACGCAGATTTAGAAAATATTTGTAAAAAGAATTCTTTTGTCAAATCACCATTACCGTTAACTGAAGAAAATAAAATAAATATCAATCAAAGTGAGTCTTGTTACATTTGTGCTACTAAATTAAACGTGGATAGAACAATATCTTATAATTGGCATACTGGTGCATATGAAGGTGTAGCTCATAGAGTATGCTCTCAGAAATACAAAGCTCCTAATTTTGTGCCAGTGTTTTTACATAATTTAAGTAATTATGACGCTCATTTCATAGTGCATGGTCTTGATTTCGAGAAAGGTGACATTGAACTTATTCCTGAGAACAAGGAAAAATATATTTCTTTTTCTAAAGTTTTACAAATCAATAACAGAGTTATAAAATTACGATTTCTTGATTCTTTTAAATTTATGTCAAGTAGCCTTAACAAATTAGCTCAGAACTTATTACTTGAACAATTTCGTGAACTCAAATTAAAATATCCATGTGAAGAAGATTTTAAACGTTTAATAAGAAAAGGTGTTTATCCATACGAATACATGACGACATTTGATTCTTTAAAAATAACTTCTCTTCCCACTCGCGATCAATTTTATAGTTCTTTAAATGATAGTCACATTACAGAAAGTGAATACCATCATGCTCAAGACGTGTGGAATCATTTTAATTGTAAAAACATGGGTGAATATTCAGACCTGTATTTAAAAACAGATGTATTGTTGTTAGCAGATATATTTGAAAACTTTAGGGATGTCTGTCTTAAAACATACGGTTTAGATCCTGCCCACTATTATACAGCACCTGGTTTAAGTTGGGATGCTATGTTAAATTTTACCAAAATAAATTTGGAACTTTTAACAGATATCGACAAGGTTACGTTTATAGCGAATAATATTCGGGGGGGTATATCACAATGCAGCAATAGACATGCAGTGGCAAATAACATGTTTATGTCGGAATACGATTCAGATAAACCATCTTCATTTTTGATGTACTTAGACGCAAATAACCTTTATGGTTGGGCTATGTCCCAATGTCTCCCAACAGGCAAATTTGAATGGGTCGATATAAATACAGATTTTAATATAGCCGATGATGCCAAACATGGTTTAATTTTGGAAGTAGATTTAGAATATTCAGAAAATTTACATGATTTTCATTCAGATTTTCCATTTTGTCCAGAAAACGTATGTTTAGGAAACAGCAAAGACAGGAAACTGATCCCAAATTTAAAAAATAAAAAAAATTACGTCATTCATTATAGAAACCTTAAGCAATGTTTAAAAAATGGTCTCCGATTGGTTAAAGTACATAGAATTTTAAAATTTGAACAATCCGCGTGGTTGCAAAGTTACATAGACTTGAATACTCATATGCGTTCATTAGCCACTTCAGATTTTGAGAAAGATTTTTTTAAACTTATGAATAATTCTGTCTTTGGTAAAACAATGGAAAATGTAAGAAAACGAGTTAATGTCAAATTAATTAATCATTGGTTAAATCGTGGCAAAACTCAAGGTGCTCAATCTTTGATAGCAAGACCAGAATTCCATAGTTTATCTATATTCTCAGAGAGCTTAGTTGCAATACAATTAAATAAAACTAACGTTTTATATAATAAACCAATTTACCTCGGTTTTTGTATTTTAGATATATCTAAAACATTACTATACGATTTCCATTACGATTATATGAAAATGAAATATCAAGATAATATTAAGTTACTATATACTGATACCGATAGCTTAATATATCAAATATTTACGCAAAATTATTATGCTGATATAAAACTTGATTTAGTCAACTACTTTGATACGTCCGACTATCCACCAAATAATCAATATGGTTTACCATTATTGAATAAAAAACGGTTAGGTTTTTTTAAAGACGAAAATAACGGTAAAATTCTTAAAGAGTTTGTAGGTCTTCGCTCTAAAATGTATGCAATGGATGTGCAGAATAAATGTATATGTAAAGCAAAAGGGATTAACAAAAGTGTAACAAAAAAATTTTGTCTTACCGATTATAAATCATGTTTATATGAAAAGAAAACGCAATACAGTGAAATGATAAGATTTAAATCAATTAAACATGCTATATATACACAAAAAATTAATAAAATATCTTTATCACACAATGACACAAAACGTTATTTAATAGAAAATTCAACAGATACTCTTGCATGGGGTCATTATAAAATAAAGGACATTTGATTTTATCAACGATTTCTGTACAACGAAAATATGTATGATAATGTGTGTGTGTGTTTTAATTGTGGTTTTTAATAACTTAAAGTTCTGTCTTTATTATGTACTATCTTTTTTTTTTATTTTTTTACTATGACAACTGTTTTGTATAATATCATGAAAAATTAGATGTAAATTTTAATGTATGTAGTTAGTTATTTGTTATACCTGATTTAACTTTATTTTATAATAATTTTCTTACTGTAATATTTTTCAAAACAGCTATGAACTGTATGTGATCATTTTTCAAAGTATTTGTGTATGTAATCTTTGTATATAAAACAAAATCAAATATAATACATTCAATCGTAACTTCTAGTTTTATTCATTCCGAAACGCTTTTCGAGATCACACGTGCATTTAAAAATGTTTCATTTTTATCATCCTTTTACTGCCATAGTTGCAGGTCCAAGTGGATGTGGAAAGTCTAATTTTGTAACAAACTTTATTAAACATATTAATGAGGTGTGCAACACAAATTTTCATCAAATTACTTGGTGTTTTGATGAAATGCAGCCTTTATATAATTTACCAAATGTAAACTATTATCAGGGTATACCAGATTTGCATATGTTTGATGGAAAGGAAGCTAACCTTATTATTATCGATGATCTCATGAGGGAATCTGATGGTCGCATTGTTGACATATTTACCAAAGGTAGTCATCATAGGAACTTGAGTGTATTTTACATTACTCAAAATTTATTTCATCAAGGTAAAGGACAAAGAGACATTTCTTTGAATTCAAACTACATAATTTATTTTAAAAACCCACGTGATAAAACTCAAATACGTTACTTAGCACGATAAGTATCACCAGAAAATAGCAAATTCATAGAAGATGCTTACAGAGATGCTACAAAAGAAGCACATGGCTATTTGATGATAGATCTAAAACAAGACACTTTTGACATGTGTCGAATTAAATCAAAGATATTTCCATCTGATGGTCATTCTACAGTGTACATTCCCACAAAAGAGTTTAAATATGTCAAGAACCAACCAATACCCGTCATTTACAAATGATGGATCGACGCTTAAAGACGCATGAACACTTATTAAATGCTCTTTATAAACTTAAACCAAAACATCAACAAGCTCTTTTAAAAGTCTGTAACGAAAACGAAATTAATTTTATATGTGAATGTATTCATAACGTTTTACAAGGAAATATAAAACTTGAAGAAAAATCAAAGAGTAAACTAAAAAAGTATAAAAATCTACTACGAAAATTGGTACGTAAAAGTACAAATAAAATAAGAAAGAATATTTTAGTTCAAAAAGGTGGTGCATTTCTTCCGATTATATTGGGTTCTATTTTGAGTGGATTGATAAGTGGACTAGTTTAAAAATGGAACACGCCAAAAAAATGCTGTTAGTTGATCCAAGCTTAATAGATAAGCTAAATCAAAAAAGAAATGAAAATCCTACCTCTCGTTTAGATAGTGAAATGGAAAAAATACTCGACAGTAATATGGATGATCGAAAAAAGTGTAAATTATACTTACAAATTTTACAAAGATATCTTCACTTTATGGAAGAAGATCGTCGTCCCATTGAACTCCCTATAATAACTTCAAATGACGATAACATTAAACCCACATCTGAAAGCTGGAAATTTTTTAATATAAATAATGATATCAAGAATAAAGATGTAGTTGTCAGTCAGACACTGAGTGATGAAGAGAAGCAACAAGAAAGTTTTACACTCGAAAAAGAACCTTCCTACTCAACAAAACAAATTTTAAATTTAATACCAAAAACATATGTAAAAAAAGGTGAGTTGTTATTGAATTCGGTGTCACTAAATAAAAACAAAATTTATTGGAATGATGCTGGCACAGTGATTGTAGATAATGAAGTGATTCCTAACAGTAACATTATCGATTTAGTAAGCGATACACTGCGACCATTAAAAAACAACGACCCACCTGGTTGGGAAAAATTTGCTAAAGCGTTAAAGGATTTAAAAGTACCTTTAACATATATTGGCAATCCAAAAAGACGTGATTACATAGCTCAACTTCAAAAAGCCATCGAAGAACAACCGCCACAAAACACAGAGGTATATTTGACGCCAACGAGCGAAGATAAACACGCAAATAAAATTAAGAAAAAGATTGATTGGGAAAAATGGACCCCTTATTAGAAATAGATCAAATTTATTATGATGTATCACACCCAGCTGGATATAGCAATATCGACAAATTATCAAAAGCTATGAAAGGTAAAATGAAAAAGGAAGAAGTTAAAAACTGGTTGCAATCCCAATCTACGTATACACTCCACAAACCAGTACATAGAAAATTCCCTCGGAACAAATACGTTCTCTCTAATCTCAATGAACTTTGGCAAGCTGACTTAAGCGACATGCGGACTTATTCTAAAGATAATAAAGGTTTCAACTACATTCTTTGTGTTATTGATGTTTTAGTAAATATGCATATGCTAGACCCTTGAAAAAGAAAAATTCAGAAACCGTAAAAAAGTGTTTCGACAGTATATTTAATGAAGCTAATACTACACCCACTCACATTCAATCTGATAAAGGCACTGAATTTGTATCGAAAGATGTTCAAAGATACTTTAAAACAAAAAACATAAATTACTATACGACAAATAATCCAGACATCAAAGCAAGCATTGTAGAAAGATTTCAAAGAACGCTAAAAATGAAGATGTGGCGCTATTTTACACACAAGAATACACATAAATATATTGATATTTTGCAGAATTTGATACACTCTTACAATCATAGTTTCCATTCTAGTATTAAAATGTGTCCTTCAGATGTTAATTCTAATAATATAATGACAGTTTGGAGTAATTTATATGAAAAATCTGAAAAATCATCAAAAACTATACTACCTATGTTTCATGTCGGTGACCATGTCAGAATAACTAAATATAAACATGTATTCCAAAAAGGTTATGAATCTAATTGGAGCGATGAAATATTTGTGATTTCTTCTATAATAGAACGTACTCCGTGGCCCGTTTATACTATAAAAGATTTAGATGGTGAGGAGATAGTAGGAACGTTTTATGAACGAGAATTACAAAAGGTCATTTATGACCCCACCATTGAACACAAGATTGATAAAATAATTCGCTCTCGTTACTCTGGCAGCAGACAACAAGTGTTAGTTAAGTGGAAAGGTTATCCAAACAAATTTAATAGTTGGATTTTAGCTTCCAGTTTAAAAAAAATATGATTAAAGATTTTTATTTAACTTTACTTAGCAATAGTTCAATGGAATATTTTCCTGAGAACAAAACATCAATTTTTTCAACAAAATTACCCAAACCCATAATATTGGAAGGAGAATGGTGTGTAGGAATCGTTGAATTCCAATATCCATGCACCATGTTTACTGTTCAAGATCATGAGAATGTTATTTACATAACAAAAATCATGAAAATGCCCAATGAAGACAAACTATCTACAGTTTATTATAAGACCCACATACCTGCCACAAACTATGATAATATTAACCATATTTTATCAGCATTAAATAATATAAGAGAAAAAATCAAATTCCGCTACGATAATATATCTAAATTCGTTTCTGTTTCTGTGTTAGACGAATCAATAAAATCTGTAACATTATCTCCTAAACTAGGCTTACAGTTGGGATTTGAACCAAACAGAAACCTTGTTGAAAAGAATTTAGCTAAATGTCCAGCTAATTTACATTTAGGGTTACCATCTCAACTATTCGTTTACTGTGATATAGTTGAACCTCAAATTGTAGGTGATGTAATGACACCTCTTCTGAGAGTAATACCATTAGATCCTTCAAAATACATCTATGGTGCCAATAAAATGCATGTATTTTCACCTCCTCATTACTTATCGGTAATGCGAAGAGAATTCGATACCATTGAAATAGATATAAGGTCAAGCACCGGACAAAAGATACCATTTCAATTTGGAACGGTGTGTGTTAAACTACATTTTAAAAAATTATAATGCATTTTGAACGCTCCAACATGATATGTCCTTATCAACGCTATTATTCTCATCAAGCTGGTTCAGGTATAGGGGTGGTATATAAAGGGGCGCCTTATCAAAAAGGACATGGAATTGGTAGTTTTCTTGGGGGATTGTTTAGGTCAGTTTTACCATTATTATCTAGCGGTGTTCGAGCTGTTGGTAAAGAGGCATTGAGCGCTGGTGTTGGTCTATTGACAGATATGGTTAGTGCGCGACCAATGGAAGATTCAATAAAAGCACGTCTTAAAGAAGTTGGTTCCAACTTGAAACGCAAGGCTGATGAAAAAATAGATAAAATCAATATGTCTGGATCCGGATATATAACAAAACGAAAACGTCTACCTGGAGTCAGTCCGTCGTTGACCGCGAAAGTGAAAGCTCTAAAAAAATCAAAAATTACTCAAAAACAAATCAAGGACATATTTTCTAACAATTAATCAAAATGTCTTTTTTACATAGTCATTCCTGTGAATGTATAAAGTCCGAATTGGATTTGTTTGCATTGCCGTCAACTCAAACTAGCATTGAAAGTGGAATTTGGATCCATTATAAACCAATTTCATCTCTTGCCGATGATGGTCCTATAGAATTTCAAATTCCTGGAGCAGGAGATGACTACATAGATTTATCTCATACGTTACTTCACTTGAAAGCGAAAATAGTAAATCAAGATAACACCAAACTAACCGCATCTACAGTCGTTGCTCCGGTGAATAATTGGTTGCACTCACTCTTCAGTCAACTTGATGTCTACTTAAATCAAAAACTTGTATCACCACCCAATAACACATATGCTTATCGTGCGTATATAGAAAACTTATTGAACTATGCTCCTGCAGCAAAAAAATCTCACCTCACCTGTGGTTTATGGTATGAAGATACAGCTGGAAAAATGGATTCCACCGATGATACTAATAAAGGATTTACTAAGAGGCAAGAATTAGCTAGTGAAAGTAAAGAAATGGAAATGATTGGTCACTTACATGGTGATTTATTCAATCAAGAAAAATTTTTAATCAATGGTGTTGATATATGTGTTAAGTTAATTCGTTCTAGAGAAAATTTCAATCTCATGGCCTCTACAGGTGACCTTAAATTAAAGGTATCTATTACGGATGCATCTTTGATTATTCGTAGAGCACGAATCAATCCCAGCGTGTTACTTGCTCATCAAAAGGTCTTAGCTTCTACCACAGCTAAATACCCCATTACTCGAGCTGAAGTTAAAGTTTTAACAATACCATCAGGTGTTCAAGGAAAAACTCTAGATAACATTTTCTTAGGACAATTACCTAAAAGGTGTATAGTGGGATTTGTAAATAACGCTGCTTTCAATGGAAACCTCACTAAGAACCCATTTAACTTTCAAAATTACGACATCAATACTTTTAGTTTATATATAGACGGTCAACAAATACCATCAAAGGCTTTACAACCCTCATTTGAGAACAAAATTTTTACTTCAGTATATCATACATTGTTTTCTGGAACAGGTATACACTTTCTCAATGAAGGTAATGGGATATCCCGAGAACAATACGCTGAAGGGTATTGTATGTTAGCGTTTGATTTGACACCTGATTTATCAGCAAACTCTGCAAGTCATTGGAATCTTGTAAAGCATGGTAGTGTGAGATTAGAAGTGCGTTTTGAAACAGCTTTATCACAAACTATTAATTGCATTGTTTATGCGGAGTTTGATAATGTTATTGAAATAGATAAAAACCGCAATATTTCAGTAGATTATAGTAGTTAAGAACACAAAATTAACTGTTTAAGATTAGATTAAGCGTGAATAATGTAATTCAGATTTGTTGTTAGATTTAAGTTACCAATAAAACGAATTCATAAAATATTAAGTTCTTTGTTTAACTATAATCCTTGCAACCCCACAACAAGAGTCAACTTGGCTGATAAGTACCATAATAGTGTCTTGTTAACCTTATATGAGACATTACCACTTTATCATTCGACCTGATAAGATTCTGCAGCGATACGGTGAATAAAAATGAATACAATAGAAATACAGAATTACTTAAAGAAAATTGATCCAAGTATTGAATATAATGTATATGCAGCCAATCGTCTACCAATATATGTGGTAACTCCTACATACGTAGTTAGCAACTTAGACTCTGATAACAAACCAGGTTCTCACTGGGTCGCCATACACATAGATAAGAATGGTTTTGGACAGTACTTTGATTCATACGGTCGACCACCTCAAGGATACCACCGAATGTTTTTAGCGAGAAATTCTAGAATGTGGAATTACAATACAAGTCGAATTCAAAATGACTTTACTATAGTTTGTGGAGAGTACTGTTTAATGTATCTGTATTATAAATACTATGGTAAGAGTCTCAAAGATTTTCAAGTATTATTTAGTGATAATACAATATGCAATGATGTGTTTTTAAATGGTTTATTTAAATCATGTTTTGAGGTGAATAAATGAAATATGAAAATGAATGAATGATTTTTCTTTATTGAAGATTAATAACCCCATACAATACTTATAATTCTTCCAAACAATTTATGAATGTTCCCAATAACTTTACAATCGTAAGCATGAGCATGAAAAAACACTAAAAAGACTTATAACTATTTACAATAATACTTAGCAATAACACAATTCACAAAGAGTTCTAGAATCAAAAACAAATTAATCTATTAAGTATGTAACTTAAAAGAGTACAAAGTTTAAATACAATACAATGTAAGTTAAATTTAAACAGGTAGATTCTTAAGTACAGTTAATACAATAATAGTTTCTTATTTCAATAATAGTAGTACAAAGCATATGATTAAAGTTATGATATTAAAACATTGACACGCACTGGCACTTTTGTTCATTTGTCTGTGTCTATAAAATATTTCACACAATCGTCCTTACTAGCCAACTGTTTGGTTATATTGTATATAGTGTCCTTGACACTTTGCAAGTTCTTATCACTGTCGTTTTCCGCGTAATATTTAACTCGCACATCAGCGTGTTTCCAATGTTCCGTCGGTGCGATGTTTTTTATTTTATTCACTTCATACACCTCAATTTTTATGAGATGTGATGCAGAACTGTTGTCATCGCTGTTTGATCGGATGTATGAAACACCACCGCTCGTCGATCGACCAACACTGGATGACTTTCTTGTTGTTGTCTTCTTCTTTTTTGGTTTTTCGAAGAACTCATCAATGCTGTTGCATTCGATCGGTCTTTTATTTGCTAATATCGCTTTTTTGACTTTAAAGGCGAGTGTACCTTCTTCATCACTAGGTTCGTCGATTTCTTCAGCATAATAGTAGTTTTTGAAAGTATTTTCAGAAAACTGTAACAAAATGAAATGAAACTGTTTTAATTATCGGTTAAGTAAGTACTGTATGATAAATACTTATAGGTATGCGAAGTATACATGTACACATTAGTAACAATGATAAATTAATAAGACATCAAAGATAGCTAAAATGTATTAACCTGGTGGACAACACATGGCATAAACAATTAATGAAACATCTGGTTACAACACTTTTAGATCAAAGTATATAAAGGTACTTACATTCATTTTTATAACACTTTCACTATTTAACTATTTCACAATTTTACTATCACTTCACTGTTACAAACAACTGGAGATCACACTTCGAGCAGAGCACAGAGTGGAATACGATACCATGTGATTTTGCGTCGGTCTTTTATATGGAGAGGGAGTATTGTTTCCTTGCAGACAAGATCCAACATGTTTCGACTTTCACCTTAAATGTTCCGTTGAATACGTAATATCAGGTAATGTGAATAATGGGAACCGTAATTATTATGACAATGAGAAGACCCAAAGGGTTTTACCTAGAATTTGAGAAAGGTATGGTGTATTGTAACGATTGCTTTATCTATAATAAACAATGCCCGTAATGCGTAAAGGGTGACTATTAAGTAATTTTAAACGGCTTTTACGTAGAAACACGAGTTAATAGAAATACGAGACAAAGACCTTTGCATCCTTCAAATAAAAAAGGGTCGCCGATAGAAAGTAGAAAGTCTAAAACACAACGAAACAGGGAAAATGTTGCTTTATCTATCATAAACAATGCTCGTAATGCGTAAAGGGCAACTATTAAGTAATTTTAAACGGCTTTTGCATAGAAACACGAGTTAATAGAAATACGCGACAAAGACCTTTGCATCCTTCAAATAAAAAAAGGATCGCCGATAGAAAGTAGAAAGTTAAAAGCACAACGAACAGGGAAAAGGTACAAGCTTAAGGGAACCGTAGACCATGAACACATTCGTGGTTCATACCTACCTCGCGAGTGATATGAAATGGATTCCGCGGACGATATAAATTTTATTCGCGGGTGTTATCAAAATAATCCGCGGTCGATATCAAATTAATCCGCGGTAGGTATCAAGTTGATCCGCGGTAGGTATCAAATTAATCCGCGGTAGGTATCAAATTAATCCGCGGTAGGTATCAAATTAATTCGCGGTAGGTATTAAAGTAATCCGCGGATTAATTCGCGGATTAATTCGCGGGTGCCAATCGAAAACGTCGGCGAGCAGCCGCCGGAGCGCCGCGGACCGGCCGTCGAACCTGCTCCAGTATCGGTGAATCCCTTACTACTAATTTGGTTATGTCACTGCGGTTGTAAAATTGATTGATCGTGAACCGGGTTTTGTATGTGGAGCGTGCCAGTCGATCGGCAGCGAAAGTATATTTCCTATTGTCATTAGTTATTGCAATAATTTCCCTTGTTGAATAGAATGTGTATTGCGGCAGTTCGCACGATTGCCTGTACGATGGGCAAAACGTGTGAACGCTTGCAGTTTTCAAATCATTACAACTGTTCTTTTACTGGTGCATTAGATTGTGATACGAGGAAATGTATATATTATGATTGTTGACTTATTGTTCAGTAATTAGGCTGTGGTTAACAATGTTTTTCTAAATATTGTTTATAGTGGTATTATTATTACAAAGTGTATGAAATGTGGTATTTGCATTAGTATTAAACCAGCTCATATAGTGGTTAACTATACTTCTATTAAAATTTTATACGATAACTATGTTAAATAATTAAATAGCCTATACGACAGAATGTTTCAAATACTATGTCTTGAAAGTGAAAATTCTTTTTTATACGTCTATAATAGCAGAAATTAGTAGATATTGTCTACAATGCCGCACAATTCCTTTATCTCTTTTTTGTGACTCCTTATTTGTCAACTCCGTAGTAACTAAGTATATTTTCTGTACCAATAAACAATTAATATTACCTAGCGATTGTAATTATGGTAATTAGTAATTACAAACATGTAAATATTCATAATCAATAATTCTCACATTCCGAAGCCAATAAAATAAGAATATATTAATATCTACGATATAAAATTTCACGGTATGCTTCAATCATTGATTCACACACATTTTTTTAAAGCCTTTCAGATATAATTGTTTGAGCCGAAAAAGAATATGGAAAGTAAAAGAAAAAAAAATATAACTACCTACACGGAAGTATAATATTATCTGTTTTATACCTTTAAAAAAGACTATGAAAAAAAGACTAAAGGAGTGCCTAAAGGGGAAGAAGAAACAGGGAAGAAAAACTTCTATAACTAACTAAATCATTATAAAAAAAATAACGATATTATTATGAATATTGCGACATTTACATAAATATATAATGTAGATTACAGGGGTAAGCCCCTTAAACGAATAATTATTAATTACGTGCCAATAAACCGCTAGTTCTTTATATATCATCATCATATAGCCATCGCAGTGGAGTTCATCCATACTACGTTGAATCCATCCGTAGTAGCACGGTGCGTTTTCAACGGTCTTTCCTGCCGCGCACGTGCAAGCTTTGGAATGAACTCCCTGCTAGGGGTCGCAAACCGGGATCCCGGATACCGAAAATACCGGGATACCGGACCAAAAAAAGGACTTATAAATACCGGTATTGATTTTACAATAACCGGGATTTTCGGTATTTTCGAAATTTGTTAAATTAAATTATGAATACATATATTCATACATAATATTGCCTCTGAATGCGTTAGACAGAGACTAAGGATTGCTACTTTGCACGATTTTGGCAGACTTCTTTGTTTTCATCTATATTTATGAATCTCCTCATGTATTTTTGCCACTTTAGGGTACTATCCATACACGCTTTATATAAGTACTATCTAATTCGTCAGCCTTCCATCATCCATTCTCTCCAAATTACCAACCCACGACAACACACTTGTTTTTTTATTTTAGTCATTACATCCCCTATGACTGCATACAGACACTACAGTACCTATTCCGCACTCCATCACCCACACATGCCTCTTAACGCTCGTATTTACAGTGCTGTAACATTCATGCTTCTTCTCCCACATTCAAGAATCGACAATAAATCTATCTGTCACTAGTATATTTTTGGGCACCTTCCGACTGTCCATAAAAGTGTGTAATGCCCCATTAACCTGCACTCACTTGGCAATCAATGTCACTTTCATATTATACCATAAATCTTACTTCCTGTAACGTAACATGACATGGCACTCTGTCATACTTTGGTCCATTGTCCTAAAGGACAGAGCCAGATAGGAATAAAAATACTTTGGTCCTTTTTAAACACCTTCATTTTGGTTTATTTTCTCGTCCTTTGTCCCAAAATAACAATCCATTATCCAGAATCCAGTCTTCGATTCAGGTTTCCGGTCATCTTAAAAATGTGTTAAGCTGACCACAGTTCACGCCTTGTCATCCTATCATAGCCTTTTCTAAATGCTTCACCACACAGGGAACGGAGCTGGACGTAGCATTCACGTCGCGTTGTCTTGCCGTGCCAATTACTATGACCATGTATGAGAGAGACGCCACATAGTAACTGCCATGCTTAGCTGGGCGTGATGGTTCCTGCCAATACGCCCGCGGCAGTTTTGAACACGCTAAGCTGTGCACATCGCTTCCTTCCGCGAGATAACGCACTCACAGAGATTGGAGTTGGGTGCATTTGGAGAATTCCACCACGGTATCCCCTGCCTCGTGAGGAAACCTACATACCTGAGAAATTCTCTGAATTTCGAAGGTATGTGAAGTCTGCCAACCCGCACTAGGCCTAAAACCCTCTCAGTAGTAGAGGAGGCCCGTGCTCAGCAGTGGGCAGTATATAATACAGGGCTGATTGCATTGCATTGCATCCCCTGCCTATCGTAAAAGGCGACTAATATAGGCCACCGGGGGTTACAGGCGGGCGGCAAGGGTCTGTCCGTCTTTAGTTTGTGTTTTTTAGCACATTGTTGCGATCCCTGTGATGGGCGGCAGCGTGGCAGCCACACTAGGCGGCACCGCGCAGGGGCGGTTGCGGATGACAACTTAGACACTTCCGTCAGAGGAAGCCTGCAGCCTTCCCTAATGCGCCGAAGATGGCCACCACAGAGTTTTGATTGGTATGCCGTGAGTTGTACATAGGTTAGGGACTCGGTCTGGCGGTCGCCCGATGGTTCCATCTCTCCGGGCGGCTCAACGTCGGGTCTTAAGGCCCGGTGAACCCAACATAGCCGCTCAGTCGCCCTCCTTGAAGGCTGGGCGGTAGTAATAAGTGACTTTCTTTGCGAAAACAAAAAAAAAGAAGGATGCTATCGCTCGGCATGACTTCCAGCGGCCGACCATGGCAAACACCACGGCCGGCAGCATTTGTTCTGAGAGGGCTGAGTTATAGATCCCATGCTGGGCACTCCTCGAAAGTGTGTTGGACCTCGCGACCATTACCACAATGATAGCATACGGCGGACTCTTCCTTTCTGATCCACCACAGGAACGAGCCGCCGTGGCCCGTCAGCATCTGTGTCAGACGGAATGTCGGTGTACCGTGGCCGCCGTCAAGCCAGCTTAAGAAGGCAGATGGCAACTCGCACTGACGCGACAGTCCTTAAGTCTGCACTCTTGCTCTCCAGCCTGGTATGCCACTCCTCCACGCAGGTACTGCAGATGGAGACCAATTGGGCTGTAACCTCCCTCGGGGCCAGTCTCCCGAGAGGGGATACTTCTTCACGCCAGAAGAATACTAACGAGAGATGTTTGGCATCCAATTCTCATGGCAGAGTACCGGCAAAGACACAGACCGCCTCGTGGGAGACTGTGCGATAATCACTGATGAGTCGCTGCGCTACCAAACGCTGCGTCTTACGCAGAAGAGCGTCGCATCGAGCAGTTAGGGATTCGGCCCAGACGGGACAACCTTATAAGGCCATGGACTGCACAACTTCAGCGTATAAACCTCGGCAAGGGTTACCGGGAACCAGTCTAACCATGCGTTCTTTCCTGAATGCGTTTTAAACAAGCTTTTCGCTATTTAATTAGTAATTTAAATGTATATTAGCTACAATTTCTTCAAATCCCGGTAATACCGAAAATACCGGTATACCGGGATTCATCTGAGGTCAGTACCGAAAATACCGGTATTGAAAACTTGGTCCGGTATTGCGACCCCTACTCCCTGCATCGGTGTTTCCCGAGCGCTATGACTTGTCCTTCTTCAAACGAGGTTTAAAAAGAGTGCTCACTTCCCGGTAGGCAACGGCTTGGCTGTGCCTCTGGCATTGCTTTAGTCCATGGGCGGCGGATGCTGCTTACCATCAGGCGGACCGCTCGCTCGTTTGCCTACTAAGGCAATAAAAAAAAAAAATATATATATCTATACGAAATTTTTTTTTTTTTTTCTCTTTGGCAAGGCGCGGTTTGCGCATCTGCCAGTGTCAAAGTTTTTGGAAGTTACATAATATATAATATTGTTTCTTTGTTATCCTCAGTAGTAGTAGTACTATGTCGAAGTAAAGCAGTGGCTACCTTACCAAGACTTTATCGAGGAGTTTTGGCGGCAACAAAACAAACACTTGACTAGCACAGTTATTTCAATTCACTTCATTTGAGCCCTTTAATAGAACTATATTGGATAATATACCACCATAATTATGCAATATAACACTAAGTATCACCAAAATAATGAATTAAAACAAGAGCACCTCATGACACTACCAAGTTCCCGCCAAAACTCCTATACGAAATTGGTAGGTATGACAGACCGTATTGTAAGCCGTATTGTGAAAAACTTGTTAACGTCTACAAAAATAAATAAACAATACTGTTGCATTCTTGGCTTCTTGATAATGTAGAAGGAAAACCATTAAAACAAACAACGTATTGTGGATTTTAATGAGTGATTTTTCTATACAAATACGTACTGAGTTTAATTGGTTATTTTTATACAAATAGCTTTTGGATAACATGTAGATTGTTTCGATGCAGGATTTGCATCCGCAGCTACACGTTTTAAATATAAATGTAAATGAACATAAATGAATAAACATTACTATTTTGATGCATTAACATAGTTTGTAGTTATGGTCGCTGGTTTTTGTTAAGAAGGTGAACAAAAGCGGCGTCTAACCTCTAAAGTCTAACGACTTTATTCTTAAACAGTCTATAAACCCTTTTTAGTTACAGAATGTTTTGTCTTCTTCCTTCAAACTCAATTCAAAATTCGTTGGAAGCAGACAACATTCGATAACTAAAATATGTTAAAAACTGTTTATGAATAAGGCTATAAACAGTTATGTGAAAATATATATTTTTTTAACTCATATAATCTTTAGAGAGACGTTAGGCTTTTTCTGCCATTCTGGACACCACTGACACAATACAACTAGGAAAAGAATGTACGTCTCTTGAGTGTGAGATAGCAAATATCTTTTCTTCAGTTAGGTATTCTGTGTGTGGCCTCCTTCATGATTGCTGCCAAATCGCTGCAATTGTCCACCAAATCAGGATCCCTAGCATTTAATTTTGGCACTTGACACACATATATTAACGACCACTGCTGGTAGAAAACTTAGCGCTACTCATTTTTTTACGCTATGCAAACTTATACTCAAGTTTTTATTTATATGAGAGAAGAGGAGGAAATCTAATCCCAAGCAACTCACACGAGACTTTTAAATCGAGAATCTCAAAACAAAGGAATCCTCAACTTAGAATCTTAAGACGTCTCGCAGCTGATGCTCTTAACTTGTCGAGAAACACGACACTATTATGAAACTGCTCAAGGTGCTGGAGAAATTGTTATAGTTGTGTAGCGTTTTTCTGTAACAAGTTGACAAAGATTCCACATAATCACCGTAGACTTTGTTTTTTTTTATCTCATCCAAGAATTGTGCTACCTGAGATATTGCAACTCAACAAGTGAGGTGACAATAGACCTACCAGAATAGATGTAGTACACAGGGCAAGAGAGGTCACAACATGGTACTTTCACTAACAGTTGACTTGTTTATTGCTATACCTGATGTAGGATTTGTTTTAGAACCGGTATAGCGGTAGAACGTGCATTTGTTGCAATAAATGCCGTTTCGAATTCAATGTCTTTTGTATCCAATTTAATCGTAGAATTGATTTTATTGTTTTTATTTCCTATGTTTTAGTTCCCTTTAAGTTTGTATACATTACTGGGTTGTAAATGTACTTGTGCCTCTAGAATTGCAGATAAGCGGTACAAAATTCAGTTGCTAGACTCCCTTCAGGCTTTTAAAATTACAGTAGACTGCCATACTAAATTATGGTTTAAGATGTACCATAATAAGTAATCTTCTTAACGAAATTGGATAGACACAGCTAATAGTTTTTTAGTCGATCATACCGTAAGAGAAGACCTAAAATGTTATAACGTAAGTAGTTTTCTTACTTCTAACCCAAATTGGATACACACAATTAATATTTCTTTATCCGTTCCTACTGTAAGAGTAGACCTAAAATGTTATAAAATAAAGCACAAAACCATATATTAGGAAGCGAACAAGTCACAACAATAAATATTTCACAACGGTGCTGAACGCGGTTCGTGAGACAACTCCTAACATCGCATTTAATATTAACCGCGTGCAAAACTCCTTGGAAAGTCTGCTAAATACGTGATGGAAATGAAGTCGCGCGTTTGCGACAATCGCTTATCTAACTGCGGTTCAAATGAGCCAAGAAAGTTATTGTATCTGGGTAAACTGTCTTCCTTGTATGAGATGAGATTTTGCTTTAAACAAGTGTATGACGAGACGAGTAAATCTCTAGCCATATGGTGAGCGTCAATATTACCCTGAACATTGAGCTGAGAATTTGTTTTCAGATCAGTAAAAGTCAAGACGACCTAATCTTTAGTGACCTAAATACATAGTTATAAATAAGCGAATTATAGAAGAGCCCGATGAAGGAGCTCAAATTATGTTTGAGACAAGTGACTGTCCAAAACAGCAAATCTTTAGCTTTGTGGTAAGCATCACCCTCAAGATATACCAAGCACAATTCTGAATTGTAGGTACTGGCTACATATCCTGAGATATTACATGTTATGTTTCATAATCGCCAATTACACTGACTGTAACGCCCCTCAAACCGGAACACAGCTTACTCATTACTGTTTAGCGACAGAAATAGACAACTGTAGTAGACCAGACGGAATCTCGTATGCAAGAGATATAGCTAGTGTTGTTCGACGGAAATGTTTAAGAGATAGAATTACATGCAGGGTAAAACTAAAAAACTAGTTTCACATCGTCATAATGTTGGAAGTCACTTTGGGCTTACACTACTTTGCCTTGTGACATTCATTTAAAACACATGAAACTATGTCATTAATAAGCTAATTTACAATGAAATAATAAGTAGACCAAATCTGTGTGCTTAGGCGGCGTTTAACTCCCGTTTGCTATTGCTGAAGGTAAACTGTGATTCACATACGCAAGACTTCAGTTGACTGACTCATTAATTATGTCGTCTATATAATCGACAAATAAGCCACTAATTAATTGGTCAATTCAGCTCATTAACTCTTAAACTATATTAGATAGGTAAGCAAAATCATAAAGGTTTTAGTAGAAAGAAGGTCAAGCGTGTGATGGATCTAGGTCTATGGGGCCGAAATTACGTTTTGAATATAAAAACGAAGACCAAGGTCGATAGACTTGTTAGGCTGTATTCGTTGAATTACTCAAGTATCGACATGTGACCAAATGATTATGTGACTAAAATTGATAATGTATTAAATAAACAAATGTGGCCCGAAATAAAAAGTTTCGATGTCATTGGAAACGAACACCTTCATGAACTTACGCATTTATTATATTACAAATAAATAAGATCAAAGTAAAATAAAATCAAGTATAGTTAAGAATTTAAATTCAGAATTTTAGTGGATATGTAAGTTTGTATTTCTTGCATTGTACTTGCTTATGTAACTTACCTAATCAAGGATGTATTGTCGGTATGTGTATGTCTATTCGATTGCATGTCTACAGCTTCAGGATGTCATCCATGCGCTAGATTCAATAAAATTCGTGCGAGTGTTACGAAAACCGTAACAAGTGTGTAATTTCGAAATGAACTAAAGCTTTTTGTGAGCACAGCTGTTAAGAGAAAGTGGGAGGTTTAGACACAAACTGTAATGAGGTGAAATTAAATTCTTTGTACTTATATTTGCTTAAGATATATAACAATGAACATTGCAAAATGGAATGCATAGTTTTGTTGTTAAACTAAATATTAATTTGCTTTCGTAATAAATATTTAGGACTTAATAAATTATTGATCAGTGATTAAGTCAGTGTTTAGGCTTTTTGACTGAAATTATTTGACATAAACCAAGAATTGACAAAATATTCATCGAGTAGGGAGATCTTATAGTATTGAACAGCAATAATTATAATTTAAGGTTACAACTCCTCCGAATCCCGATATATTGCACAGGATCGTGCCTTTGTGCGGATGCCACTGGCTGGTATGAATATAGGGATATTACGACATCCATTGTTCTGACATTCATCCTGTGCTAACAGGAATAGCCCCTCAGTCCCTACCGGACAGGCGCAATTGCGTCCGGATGGGAATCACGACGCTTCAAAAATAGGATTTAAATTACATACCTAGTTTAGAAATAGTGTCTGTAATGTACTTAACTTTAGATTTCGATTTAGGCGCTAATTTCTGTTTAGTTTCGTTTTCGGCCAATACTGAAAAACGATCAGTCATTCGGTAACAGTTATAAAAAAAATGTTTCAAGCGGATGCTTGGTAGAAAGGTAGATTGTCCGCTATATCGATGAGCAAAATTAAATATTCTAGATAACATAATAATAATGTTTTTCCTTAGAAATATTAATGTTTTGCTGAGTCACATTGAATTTGAATATTTATTTGTTTATTTTGTAGATTATGAGTCATTCTAGTCTATCAGAGCGTTCAACTTTATTTTTACAAACAAGACAGGATGTTAATATTATGTTTCAAATCTAATTCTTTTTGATATCCCAAAGAAAAATAATACCACAAACAATAAATATATTTCCTTCTTCTTTTTCAGCCTTTGGATAATTTGGTGTTCTTGTTTTAAAATTGCAAATATCTTTTACAATTTGAAACTAGAACACCAAATTCCAGTACACCAAAACACCCCCGGACACAGAAACCCACATTTAGGGAACAAAAGAGGTAGTTAGTATTCACAAAGCGATTGCAAAGGCCGCAGAGGCGTTGAGAATTACATGCGGTTCGGATAACCGTTGCTCATAACGGACCGATGTGCTCGATGAATCGCAAACGGTGAGATGAACGGCTATCATTGAGATATTTAAAGCAAACTGTATTAATTCTGAGTTGAGGAAACTGAGTTACTTTAGAGAAACTACAAACACATTAAACTGCAAACTTATTAAATTAATTACGCATGCTCACGCCTTTTATCCCCGAAGGGGTAGGCAGAGGCGCAACTAGTGCACCCACTTTTCGCCAAGCGTATTCCGTCCCATGATGTGATAGGGTGCGAGCCTATCGCCATACCGGGCACAAATTCCAGACTCCGGGCTGATACTGAATAGAAAAATCCAATATCACTTTACAAAATTAATTACATTTATACAATATCCTTTGGTGTTCCAAATTATTGTGACGTAAGAAAAGAAGACGTAAAAAGTTGATCATACCCAATAATACCTAATGTTTATTGGAAACAGAAGCAGTTCATATGTCGTTGAAAAATATCGCGTTTAAAAATTCACCGAGTTTGCAATGGTTGCTAAGATAAAGCATGTAAGGGATACATCATTTATCAGTGACAATAGGCAATAGAGAAGAAAGTTGGGATAGAAATGATTACCGCAATAAAATAAACGTCAATGACATAGAAAATAATAAACGCCAGAGTTTTAAGGATTCAGGTATTTTCCAAACACATAATAACACGAGCATGCAATTGAAGCTAACAGCAATGAAAAATCTTTTGATTGTTTGCTATCAATTACATAGCCAAGTGGAATTAAATCTTATTTTTGAGAGACAACAAAGGAATAAATCATATTAAAACAGCAAACTCAGTGTAAGCAAGTCGTTCCGAAATATAAATAGGTCGGGCTGCGGGCACTAATCAAATGGGCGGATGACCCAGTAAAGCTTCGGGCTTGGACACACACTATTCATGTATAAATAGGTAAATATGTGTAATTTGAAGGAATCTTTAGAATGAAAGCGGTTAATTCTAGTTGAGTACTTTATTTCCAAGACTCTAAATACTATAATTTGGGAGCGTGAAGATATTCTCGTAAAAGCAACATCAGTTTTAGACCTCTTGCGTCTTCTTGGGACTCTGGTTGGACAGTCGATATTTGTGTGAATTATTCAATTAAAAAAACACATTCGTTCTTATTGGATTAGAATTTGCGTATAATATAACGAGGATCAGGATAATTTTAAACTATCCTAACGTGGGATTAGAATCCTAAGTTCTAAGTTTTAACCCTATATTATGTTAACAACCAAATAGCATATATTATCTACAAGAGAGACAGAAGTTTATATTTTAGAAACGCAGTATCCTTGATCTTATACACGAGGAATCTAAACAACATAACGTTCACGGCGCCACGTTAATCGACGCGGCACTTATCACGTCTCTGACCTCAGTAAAGTTACTGCGTGGGCGAAGAACTAAATCGGATACAGTTACTTTTATACGATTTTATTTTTTAGGAATAAACTTTTTTGGATAATATTTAGCTATATTTTGTTTGACTGCCTTGGTGGCATAGTTGAATTGCGTGCGGGGTGTTTTTTTATGGTCACGGTAAAGTCACTCCACTGCACCTGATGGTAAGCAGAGAGAGGTCCAGATAAGAGTGTCGACTGACGAGCGAGGATTACCCCTCACCACTTGACAATATTATGCCGGCCTGTTTGATACGGATACATACAGGCTGGTCAGTCTGTTTACATTAAACACAGACAAACTCAATCAAATCAATTACAGCTGTATTTGCCATGCTAATCAATTTTGCTCATTCCAACTCTAGCAAAACCAATACTAGGAACTCTTAAATCATTGCGGGTTTTCCATACAATAACAATTTTACTTTCTATGAGTAGTGAATACCATTGTGTTGTAAAAGGAGCGTCGCCATAACAGCTGGTGTTTGAACTGCCACGCCAAACAATGGAAGGAAGCCTGACTGAAGTTTAATTGTTATCATTTTGAACTCGTACTTTGATTGGGTACTTTTTGTACACAAATTTTGATTATAGTTATCACAGAGGCCTAAGTAATTTCCAATATCATATCACGGCCCACGGGATAGAACTCACATAGCGAAAAGTTAGTGCCCTCTGTCTACTCCTTTGAAATAAAGGCGTGATATTTGTTACTATTTTTCTAAGTAATTTCTGTTATAAAATTATGAGTTCTTTTGTCATAACCACTGGAAATTCCAATATTCGCAGCTGTATTTTGTCCTGAATGAGGATTGGGAATTAAAGCCGTGACGTCACTAAGTTTATAAATAAGTAGCCAGATGTTCGTCACGGATGCCGTCATTTTGACCACAACGATTATTATATACAATGTTTTATTTATTTAAAACATTCATTACATTTATTTTTAACAACGTGTCTCCAAAAAGCGTTTAGAGTTCTACAAATCGAAATGAAAGCCGAAAATAACGATTTACCGCACAAAAATGATTTTTTTAAAGTGCGCAATTTTTTTATTAATTTGTAAAACCTCATTAATAAATTATTGTTTAATATTTATCATACAGGCTATGCCTGTCAATTATGTTTTTGAGATACGATAATATTGTAACGGAACTTTATGTTATCCATGGATAAGGCGGATATTATGCCAGAGGCATTCTCTACCTTTGGTCAGCGATAAAACTGCGAGTTACAAGGTAATTCCAATATAATTTTATTTCTGCTATAAGTAATTATATATTGTATATTTATTTCTTTAGTCATAGGAGAATCACCGGAATTGCTGCTGGCAGCAATTGGTTCCATAGTTTAGTAGTACGGTTGAGTGATGATGAGGGAATTGAAATAAAAAATCAAATATCTTATAACGAGGGACCTACCGAGTTTTGTCCATTTCAATGGCTATATTAAACAGCAGTGTGCGAATGCTTTGTGTTTTAGTTTGAACAGCATTGTGGCTACAATTACTGGGCATTATGAGATTTAGGGCCGATTTCACTGCTTGCTGATAATTACTACTCGTCACATAAATGTATAAGCCGACCAAATCAAAAGTCATTTTCCAATCTATGCTCCCATATAAATTGACATAAAATGAGTACTATCTACATTAGCTGTTTAATATATGTATAATAACTGTCAAATTAAATTTACTTGAATTCTTTGTAAATGGCCCTTAACATCATGGTATAAATATCTCTAGTCAGTCAATACTCTATCTGGCAAGCAGTAACCATCAGGTTCAGTGGGGTCACTTTGCAGAGACTGTATAAAAAAACCCAGGGTGACGCGGGCAATACTTGCTATGTTGTACTTTGTGATACAAAGTACTTGGTGTTTTATTGGTCCTAAGCAAAGGTTGTGCTTCTACCATGTGGGGTCGGCAAATAATGTTTCAAGAGTTTTGCAGATAGGATTTGGCTTAGCCGTTAGCGGTTACAACCGGCCAAGTAAGTAAGTAAGAGTATCGTTAAATATATATATATTTAAACATGAAGAAAAAACTTCGTACCTTTTTTAAGCACATTGCGTGCTCAGAGGTGATGTTTGGTATAATTGAAGTTCACATAGAGGAGTGCAGAAAAATAAAATTTCGGCCATTAGGCGACCACTTACATTAATTACGAGTCACTATTCGTCTTTATATACTTGTACACCTTGATAGTACAGAGCTATAATTAGTATTCTTTGCTAATGGTCTGCCGGAAGCGATATATACCAAAATGATTTCTTTGTTAGGACAATTATGTTCGAAAGGGCTGAAGGTCTTCGCAGACTTCACCGGACGAGCGCACAATAGGCATTGTCGATTGAAACAATACGATACATACAAGGATTTTAAGCTATTCTCCTTTGGTATTTACATTGTCAAATGTTAGATTGTAATGAAAACATGTCATGTTATATTAAGGGTCAGTTGCACAAGGTTCAAGCAAATTTTATTTAACAGAAGTCGTATTAAAAAGCTTTTGTAGATAGTACTCATTTTATTACCATTTATTAGGGAACATAGATTAGTGTGTCTTTTGTAGTTGATCGGCTTATACATTTATGTGACGAGTAACATTTATTCAGGAGTTGAGAAACAGGCTCTAAGTGTCATAAAAAAAAACATGTCATTGACGTAATCAGTATAGGGGTTTTTTAATACATCAATGGTATAGTTTCTATACTTAATGCGATCAACGACAGGTCATGTCTTTCGTTGGTACACTATAATTGAGTTAGCCTGAACACATAATTAGGTGTAGTGTAGGCATTTTAAAATATCAAGAAAAAAAAAGACTAAACGATGATACGGCATTGAGACGTGGCCTGAGTATGGACCGCCTAAGACGGCTCATGTTCACTCAGCGAGCCATGGAGGAGATCCGTAGAAGAACGAAAAAAACTAAATCAAAAATTAATTTAACACCACAATATCTAAAGTCTGTTCTTCTAAACACAATTTTGAGCCCCCATATTATGGTTTGCTGTATCTATTAAGCCAAGAATTTGGTTTAGGTACTTTAGAATACATTACTAATCCACCCTTATAAATTCAGCGTTATTTCCTATAAATTAAAGAAAGCTGACATGCCACGGACAGCTGTTAAGTAATGACAGCCAGCAATAATAATTGACAGCATTGCATCTGTTACAATCGATATTACTTCACGCGTCGGTTAACGATCGAGTAATAGCGGCCGTGCGTGTCCAACCTTAATGACTTATTGCGAGTTCATTTTCATAATCTAAAACGATTAATAGGACATCTCTATGAGATCGCAGATGGGGTCGAAAAAATCTATAATTAGTTGTAATGTCTTAATTAATAGTTAAGAATATAAGTTTTTTTTTTGTAGGTATGTATAAAATTACACATTAAATATTATTCGGATCACATTTACTTTAACTAAGAAATACGTGTATTAAGAAGTTGTATAAAATATAATCTACTTAAAGTTGGTTAAATCCATGGAGAATAGATATAAGATCCTATAAGATATAACCTATCGCTCAACTAGTGGGTCAGTGATTCGCCCGTTGTGATGTGTTTTGTTATGTTTTGTTATATTTTGTTCTTTTTATGTACATACTAACATAGCTATAAGTATTGTAACTTACTAATACTATGGGTGAATATCCTGAAATAAATTCAATTTAATTTAATTTTTAATAAGATGGAGAGACAATAGCATCAATTTACTAAGAAAACCGGTGTCGCCAAACTCACACATGCATATTATTCACATACTATCATCTCTTCATTATGATTGGCCGAAATGAGCAATCGCAATAAAACTTATAACACAAAATAATTTGCATTAAATTAAACGTTATTCCCATTGCATAAAATTCATATTATAAAAATCAACACGAGTTCATAGGACATTTTTTCTTCTGTGTGAAATTTTGATTTTAATTCGTTTTAATACCGCTATTCCACGCTAGATGGCGTTTATCATAAAAGCTCTTATAATCTTTGAAATAAGAGATGTTATTGAATGACACACAGTGCGCTAGCATGTCGGTAATAGTGTTGCACCCATACGATACCTTCTTGTATACATATCGATGGTGCTTGTTTTATAACTATAAAACTTTAATAACATTAATAAAAGAAATGGACTTATCCCAAAATTATATTAATTTTATAAGCGCTGGAAAAGTTGTTGGTACTATTTGAAAAAAAATATAATTCAGTAATTAATTTATTTAAATTTTAAGTACAGATTTCAAATTCATAATTTAGGCTTTCAATACTGTAGATATGTTAGATTACAATATCAGCTACACAGATAATATAGCTAATATACAGGGAGTCCCACTGAGGGAAACACATGGCACAATATATAGTATTTTTGAAGGAAATTTAGCCTTCTCGTAGTGTTGATCATTCACTGGTGGTAGGTCTCTCATATGTAAGAGTCCGTCTGGGTGGGTACCACCGCAATGTCTATTTCTACCGCCAAGCAGCAGTGTGCATGCACTGTTGTGTTTCGGTTTGAAGGACATTGTAGCCAGTGTAACTACTGGACATAATGAGACATCTTATGTCTCAGGATGACGAGCGCAGTGGAATGCCACACAGTACTTTGTAACTCAAGGTGCTGTATGGTGCTACTACTGTTTATGGGCGGTTCGTATCGCTTACCATCAGTCGAACGGCATGCTCGTCTCGTCATTCAATGACATTAAAAAAAAATCGTTTACCTATAAATGGATCTTTTGGGGAAAATGAAATAAAAAAGGGACACCCGGATGGAACGAAGTTTCTTTCGATTAATTAGTGAAGGAATTGTAATAAAATTTTATTTATATAACAGAGTGTGTATATATATAAATATATAAATATTTTCCTATTTCCGTTCCAATACATAAGTTTCTAGAAAAAAAAACAAATAAATACGTGTGGCACTCGGAGATTGCCGCGGTAAAGCTATTGCATAGCATTTTTATCACAAACTTTGATTGACTAAACACAAATTCGATCTTACGCTTACCACATAAACTAGATTTTTAAACGCGAGCAAAGCACGTTTAGTCTTGTTATTGATAAATGTCAGTAACCAAAGTAGAATAAATCAACAAAATTTGAAAAAAGAATGTTACGTTTGATTCTTTTGTACTCGTGCCATGCCAACGCTGGGGAAATAGCTTCTACGCAATGTATTTAAGGTTCATATTAGATTAGTAACAAATGGTTTTAATGACTTTAATAAATAAAAATATACTCGTTTCAAGAATTATAGCTTCTACGCATTGTATTTAAGGTTCATATTAGTAAGATAATAGCAAAAAGTGTCGTGACAACTTTCCGTCCAGCCCCCTTTCACAACGCGCGATAAGGAACTTCGTTCCAAAATCTTGTACTGTTGCATAAATGAATTATAGCGACCATAGCTTTGCATCACAAGTGGATCATGCATAGACAACTGTTTTATATTTTTCGTATTAAAACATAGCGTATCAGTGAATAATAATTATCGATAATATTTTATCGACCATGTATGCACTAATTGAGTAGCGGTGACATTATAAATGTGTAACAAATCATTCTAGAACAACTGATTTGCGTTTACGAAAATTAATCATATGTCGATAACAATAAGGAACACTTTAAATTGAAATTTTTGTGCCATATTTGACAAAGAAAATCAATAGATATTATTCAATTAAATTGCAATAAACCAGAAAATATTGCTTACCGATGGTAGGAAAAACATCAGTGGGACATATTCTTACTATGGCTATGATTTTTGCGATCCAGAATTGCACAATAGGGCATTTTAATATTATTAAATATTTTTTCAAATTATTTACGCTTTGACAGTGCGCAATAACGACTGAGACCGCTCCAACGGTGAGTTAGTAATGCAGTACTAACTAGGGGATAAAAGTTTACGCCCACTTACTAGTTCTACTGTTTTCTTTGTTCTGTGGTTAAATCAAAGACTTAAAACCATGCGTGCAACACATCACTGTTATCAATATAAATCGATAATTGAAATAGTGAAATCGACGTACTGGCCACTAATTATAATCGATCGTAAGATTGTGAGAAAAAATAAAATAATTATAGAACAGCCGAGCCAGCCAGTCACGCGACGTCACACGGTGGGCTTGCTATGAGATGAATTACCATGCGAACATAATTTTGCGGGGGAAAAAGACCGATATAATGCAGATTATTTATTTTTTAAATGCTGAACGGAGTGATTATTTACTTCTTTATGCTCTCGGTATGCGATATGTTGCATTAATTTTAGACCAGAAGATTTTTTTTATTTAGTTCTGTAATGTTTACCACAAGATTTTTATGGGGTTATAAATAGATACATTAACTGTAGGTGTGGTACGTACTACGTGACTTGAGAGATTCTGTGTTAGTTCGCTTAAGTACATAAAATAAATCGTTACGTGGGCCACACAGGCCATTATAACTGGACTACAGACTGCTTTCGCTTGTTTTCTAAATATACAAAGCGGCTCAAAATGTCCAATGCCCTTTGAAAAGACATACTATTAAAAGATTTTTTCCTATATTTTTCTGAAAATACTTGTATAAATGCAAAGGAATAATTTAATATCCAGAAATAAACAAAAAATATCAATAGTCATTTTTTAAATATCGAAAATATTTTGATTATTTGTTATTTTAATGCTGGCAATTATTTTCTGTGATAAAGAAGTTAAAGTACTAAATAACTCTAATTTCAAAATTCGGCCAGAAATCCTGATATTATGACGCAGCCTGTATATTTGTAGCTGCTTTGAAAGCTCAAGCCCAGCTTTCGAGTTAGGTAACCGCTCACCGAGCTTTAATGGTATTCTGTCTATTCCATAACATTATCGCATTCTTTAATCAGTTATATAAAATATTCATTATGCTATGAATATAATTATTAACTTGCAAATTGTTTTTGAGATTAGTTATAGATCTGTTAGGTAGTAGGTTTATTTATCTTTTGCCAATAGTAAGAAAGCTATACTATTTAGCTTTCTAAAATTAAATTGTTTTCTACGGATTTGTCGATAATTTTTGAACTTTTAGGAAATTACAATTATGTTCATCTAAAACAGTGTTAAATTATTAAGTCTTATATTGTTGACACAATATATGTTTCTTAGTCTGCGTTCAGTACTGTAGGTACCTATGTTCACTGTATATTTATTTATGTATTTAATCTTCCGGTATTTAATCACTTGTCTATAGTAGTAGTGTTTTAGTAGCACTATTCAGACGGACGCGATGATAGTTTATTAATGAAAGCTTAATGATGTAGGTCGATTGATCATTCATTAAGAATGCTTAATTGGCATTTATTAATACTTTATTGATGTCTGTAGTCTTATCCAACCGAAAATAGAACGTATTATGGTTTGATTCGATAGTTTGTCTAGTTATTTTGGTTCGGCAAAGGCAACTTTATCTATTAGTTAATAAAACATAGTGCTGGTTATATTTTTTATGTGTACGTACATACGTATATATACGTATAACTGATGTCATCATTAACCAACTAGTTATAATTGTTTGTATCTAATACTGTTTTAAAGGGTTTTTGATCTATAAATTAATGAATAAATAGGAACTCTGCCAGGCATCATGCTGGCCAGTAAGAATTTTAAATTGTCATAAGTGGATTATATTAATGTATACTCGTATATATGCATAATGTTTACTTAGTTTAGTAACATGTAAAATAGCCTATTTTCTTTATAATTGACGTCTTTTGAATTCTAGGATGTTTTTTTCCTAAGTACTTATATTAAGTTATGAATTTGGACATTGGGTACCTCCGCTAGTTAGAAAATATAGTTTTCAAATTCAAAATAACGAACTTATTCAGTATTTGAAAAGGATCTTTACAATAAACTGAATGTCTGAACATTTTTTTACTTGGTTACTTCGTAAAATACGTTACAATGTTAAAAAGTACTTTTTAGTATTTGTAGTTAATATGCATATGTACATAGCTTATATGAAACATAGGAAAATTCCCATAATATTTCGAGTAAGACAAGAAAATGTGTTTTAATTGCATTTTGTTAATAAATTTTAATCAAAATATAGGTATTGTTTGCGTAGGTGCTACTAAAATTTACAAAACAATATAACGGAGTTTTAATATACAACCTAATAATGAATATTATAATAATTATGTATCGAACTATAACCTCAAAAAACAACCATGTTCCAAAAAGGAACATTTACTACCACATTCACAACGCCCACAATAAAAACAACCACAAAGAAAATAATGCTAACTCACGTTTTTAAAAAAGCAAAATCCGAATGGCAAACACAAAAACCGTTACACGTCCACAAATATTCACTGCTCACGTGCACATTATGATTAACATCTTTATTATTAGCAATATTATTCCTTTGCGGGTGGTTTGAATTTCGAACGAGCGACGTGCGCGCGCTCGGCCAGCCGCGGCGGTTATGACGTCGCGAGTCGCGACCTGACCCGGCCTACGGCGGCTTACCTGACTCTTCAGAACTTAAGCCTTTTTATTTCCTCGCCTTTTTTCTAAGGTTGCTTAACCTTGCTGCGCATCCTTAGCTATGTTCAAAGAAGTTTTTGCTACGCGAGGCTGTCTTTGAGACGACGGATTCTCATATTCTACTCTATTTTAGACTGTACCTATACAAACTTCTGTTTATAGACGTGTTTGTATACATTTTTTTATTGCGCCTATGTTGAATGCTATCATAATAATCACGATAGATACTTTGCGTAAAGGCTTTGAAGGGTTTCCCACGAAAGTGAAAGTTCTGTGAGGGTAATCAATATATTTCATGACGCAAGTAAAGCAACATCAACTAAAACAAGGGTATTGCTCTAACCAGCTCTATCTCGTTGGTTTAAATTCATGTTTTAGAAAGGTAAAATAGAGTTTAATCATCACATGAGTACTTATAGATGCGTATTGCTTAAAATATTCAATATTATTATTTATTTATTTCAGGTATCAGAGACCCATATTACAAAATTACAACAATAAGTCACATTACATGTCATAAAATAGAAATTTAAAAGAAACGTACACTTCGATATAAACACACAATTAAAATGTCAAAAGCGAGCAATGTGTAACCCACAACAATGTCTAATGATGGGGCAGTCAAACCTTGCTGCCAGCACAGCCAGTAGACTGCTAGGGCTCCCTCGCACTCGCCGCACTAGGCTAGCACATCTCTTGCGTATAATTGCGTAGAAGCAATCTACTCGCGCTTCAGCAAACATTGTCGAAGCGCTACAAAAACGAGGGAGCCCCAACAACATCCTAAACGCGTCATTAAACTGGACCCGAAGGGCGTCATATGCTTTTTTGGTGTAATTAGTCCATAAACTACATGTGTAGAATGTAGTACAGTAAGCTCTAAATAGCGTTATTTTGACATCCTTTGAGCAACGTGCAAACCTGCGGATCACCATATTGGCTCTAACAGATAACGCCCTTCGTTCCCGTTCCATGTCCGCATCGTCGCTCAAGGCAGGTGTAACTAAATGGCCCAGATATTTAAAAGCCTCTACTCTTTCTAAAGATTTACCATCCAGCATTATAGGTGGCATTACTGATACTTTTCTAGGCCCGCCCTGAAAAACCATACATTGGCTTTTTTTCGCATTATAAAGCAACCCATGATCAGCTGCATATCCCTCACAAACAGCTAACAGCCTTCTCAACCCACAGACCGAGGCGCTCAGTAACACCATATCGTCCGCGTAGCTAATGTTATTGAAACATACGCCATCTATATAACAACCTATATGTTGACTACTGAGCGCCCCGATAAGCCCGTTAACATACAGGTTAAAAATGGTGGGGGAGCTCAATCCTCCCTGCCTCACTCCACATTCCAGTTTATATGAGTCCGACAACGTGCCCGCCCATTTTACGTTATTCACCTGGTTTCCATACCAGTACCTAAAGATATTAACTATTTCTGTAGGTATATGGGACAATCTCATTTTTTCCCATAAGATGTCGTATGATACTAGGTCAAAGGCTTTGGAAAGATCGAGGAAGCAAGCATACACAGAGGTATTTCTGTCAGTATAGTATCTAACAGCGCTCTTAAGACACAATATTGCCGACTCTGTAGACATTCCCGGCCGAAAGCCAAACTGGTTATCGTGCAAATTAATGAATTTATTTAATTGTGTATTAAGAACGCTATCAAACACCTTTGCAACTATTGTTGCCAAGGAAATGGGTCTATAATTGGATATTTCAGATAGATCCCCCGCTTTGTTTTTTACCACAGGCACTACAATAGTCCTCATCATGTCCGCCGGTAAATAAGAGTGTGAGATGCAAAAATTATAAAACATGGCCAACACTCTGCACATATCTGGCCCAGCATGCTGTAAATGCTCTATATTTAAGCCGTCGTGACCAGGGGATTTGCCTTTTGAAATAGATTTTACTGCCCTTAATACTTCCATGGACGTGATTCTAGTGTCGATATATTTACCACCAACACCAATATTCTCGTGTGAAGAAGAGGGTCCTAATGGCGACCTAACAATAAAGTTGTTTTTAAATCTATTTGCGATAATTTTTAGATCGTTTGTACCATCGACACTCACGGGAAAACCAGTTCGTCCTCTCAAACGCTTAGTACCATTCCAAAAACTACTGAAATCTTTTGCACTGTGCTTTTCGGCAAGTACATCCATTTTTAATTGCTCTTGATTATTTAGACACCATTTTAAACGTGATTTAAATATTTTTCTAGTCTCGCACATCTTTGTATACATATCACCGGAGGAAGGGCTACCACATAATAGCCAATCACGAAAGCTCCTCCTGGCCATCCCGTGACTATCGCTTACATGTTTATTCCATCCTACAATAATCTTAGGTCGAAGTTTACTCTGACCACGCTTACCTCCCCCACTCCCAGCCGACGCATTAGTTAACGCGTTCACAATATCGGAATACATTTTATCAATGATTATTGTGTGAGTGGGCTCATTACAGTATTTATCACAACAGTTTTGAAATTCGATAGGAAAGTCAATATGTCTAAGAAGTTTATGACAGTCTATTTGATATTGCTTAACTTGAGCAGGGCTTTTTTCTCCCCACGCGATTTTCTTGTTAACTACACTAGAAATAATTCTTACAGGAGTCAAACAATTCAATTTACATTCACAAATGATTGGAAAGTGATCTGACCACAAAACATCATATTTAACATACACATTACATACAGCGAAAGCAGCTGACTGCGACACTATACAATGATCCAGCCAACGCTTAGATCCGTAAGCTTGGTCTATATATGTAAATATATTAGAGGCCAATCCTAACTTATGCACATCGATAGCCATCCAATTAAATTCCTTACATAAACCGATAAGTTCCTTAAAGAATAATTCACCAGGATGTGCATTAAAATCCCCTAACACAAAAATAGGTTCGTTTTCGTAATCATTACTAATAGCACTTACAGTCCCCATGCAGTCAGTAAATATCGTCAAGTTATCCGTTTTATTTGTCGGCATATACACACACACCACTATAAACGAACTAGCGCCTGTTTTAATGCGAATAGCACTCACTCGCGAATTGTCGCAATTTAACACTGTAACATTTGGAAACACACTAGTATTCCACAGCAACGCTGTACCGCCGTAAGGCCTACCGCGTAATAGGCCCGCCGTCATGTCCACAGCCGATGTTCCCGTGCCACTAAATCTGCTATCAATGCAGCTCAAATAAGCCAACTCATCAGGAAGCAGCCAAGTTTCTTGCAGTGCTATTAAAACACATTCGTCACATAAACTTTGAATGTCTCTCACTGCGCTTTTCACGTTTTTACAATTATAGCTAGCAAATTTGTAGGTCGTGCTACCCATCGCTAGAGTGTACAGGGCCGATTACACCGGGGTCTCCGGCTGCTTTTCGAAATTTGTAGTGTACGAAACGCCTAAAGATGATCCCTTCAGGCCAGATTTTCTCATCTAAGAACACGGACACTTTAGATTCTGACACCAAAAATTTGTAGGCTTTGTGATCCAAAATCTTTTTCGTATTAATCCTTTCTAGAGAAACTTTTTCCTGTGTTTTCATTTTTAAATAATCTACAATATCTGATTCCAATGTATCTTTGTGTATATTGGTTATAAATATGGGTATTTTCTTAGTAGCAGCTTTAAATGTCGATATAGGCACTTCTGCTTTACCTTTTTCGCCCAAATACTTATATTTTTGTTTCCTTTTATGATTGTTCACAAATTTCCATGCATTTTCTTTATTAGAATCCTGTGTTAAACCAGTAAACTGCGTAGCATTATTATGCGTCGGCATCTGTTCCTGTACTAATTGTTTGGATGTGTTAGAACCAGCGATCGGAGATAACGGTATAACCTGCCCCTCCACGACACTATCACAGCTGACCGCCCGGCCCACTTCTACTGCTACCTGCGCACTCGTTGAATCACCATTGAAAGTATTTTGTATTAACGGCGTACAAACCGCCGCATTTTCATGTTGCCTATTATTGTCAGCAGTAGTCGTACCCCATTCGGGGCAATTATTTTTAATTATATCGTTATATTTTGATAGTTCCACGTCATGTTCGACCGAGGTGCAATTGTGGACCAAATTCATCCCCACAGGGCCATAATTTGTATCCTGAGCCCCCCGTCTCGTGCTTACAAAATCTGCCAGATTTGCGTGCGTCGGTAGCGATGTCTGCGTTATAGTATGTATTTCAGCTCTCAATTTTTCCAACTGATGTATAGTGGCATATGTATTCTTAACTTCTTCAATTTCTGAGTGCAATCTAGTTAAGTCTTTTAATAGTTTTGTACAGTCTAGGTGATCAAATAAAATTGGGGGTAGTTTTTCGAGTACCCTAGCCACAAATACTGGAAATAACTCAGGATCGGTGCTTTTAAATACACTAACTATATCGTCGAGGTCTCTTTCTTCTTTGCCTTTCCTTTTTCTTGTAATTTTGCGTTTATCAGACGGCAGGGCTTCGTATAACAATAACTTTGATTTACTAATTTCACTACTCGTAAACGCAGAGACACAAATTCTTTTCAGCGTATCTTCGTCAATCACTGATATTTTATTTTGCACATATGCTAATAATTCATCTATAACAATATTGCATGCGTTACATTTTAACACTTGCGACATTTTAGTTTATGAAGTGCGTCGGCGCACTTATTAGGAGGTTCAGAACAATACGCACAACCGACCTTGACAGCGGTGCGCGCGTGTCTTATAGGTCTTCTTTTTATATCATACGTAAAATCTGATGGAAAAAGAAAATCAAACTTAATTTGATTAACTTAAACTTAAAAATTACAAACACTAACTAACTTAAGGAATCCTCGAACTCATGGTTTTGGATCTGTATGAATTGAAAATATTGTTCCAAAAAAAACTTCAATTCGTGTTTACTGTTTAAGATAAAACGTTAAGTTAACCGCTACTGGAAGAATTCTTTGTCTAACAGTACATTAAAGATACAAAAGCAACTAAACCTGACATTATAATTATTATTTTTCAATCATTGGAAGAAACAACGATATAGTTTGTTCAGCAGTAAACAAAAGAAAAAGGCTAAATTAGTCATAACAATACGTCATTGTTTGGAAGGATCACAGTATGTCACAGTGGACTGTTCTACCAAGCTACCCACGACTTAATTCCTATTAGCGATTGTCGTGGGAAAACTGTGGCAGATCTTTAAATCTGTTAGAACAATAGCTATGCAGCCGTCGTTGAAATTTTTACTGTATTTTTGACAAAGATAATGGCCTGTATAAAGTTTAACGAAATTAGTTTGCATGACAGTTTCAAAATTTTAATTTGCTATAGGTACAGATTTAAACTGTAGGTCTTGAAATATTCGTTACTCCAAAAATTACTAAGAAAACAAATATTTTTCATTAATTTAATATTTAAAAAGAAAATTGATTGGCTTTTTAATCTATCTAAAAAAATTACTCAAAAAAGTAACATCTCATACGATATATATATATTTTTAAAAGTTCCAAACATGTAGCGACATGTTTCGGAATTAACTTAACTTTAATGAAATTATGAGTTTATTGTCTTCGGCACCTGCTTACCGAAATTCCTGGTACGGATTATCGTGAACTATTTTCCTAATTGGTTCGGGTAATTGTTTAAGATTATATTCAACTAATTATTGTAAGGTTCAATGTACTACTTTCAATTTGTTATCTCTTAATTTATTACTTTTCTTATTACTTACTAAATAAAAGGTAATCGGATTTGAAATTTTTGTTTAAAATATTGTACGCAATGAATTATTTGTTCTAAGGATTGTTTTTGCTTATGATGAAAACCATGGCATTTGTAATAAGTCAATATTTGACAGTTTTTGACTTGTTAAGGGCGTCACCAGATATGGTCATCTGACACTAATAGCGACATCTGTAGAGCACAAAAATCGCTCTCATCGAAAACCGCTGTATCGACACTTTACTGACAAATCATTCCATTCTATCAGCCATGACCTTGCCATAACTCCATTGAATTGTACAATGGAAGCGCAGTTGTGCCGGCCGGCGCGGTACAATTACCGCGGTATGTGGGTCATCGTGCTTGCCTCATATGTTTCGATCCAGCGGTTTCACTATGGTACCTTTAGGCTGACTGGCTGAAGTTTTAAGGTGGTATTCTGTTAAACTTTGTTTTGCCTAGGTTTCGAACGTCGTGTCTTAATTTTGAGTACCTAATTAAATTAATGTTTGTGTTAACAACCGTCATGACTGGACATTAACATGTAGCGGTATCTTAAGCACTAAATAGTAAGTTATTTTAATTGTCAAATTTGTCATAAAGAATAGCGTCTGAAAATATCCAGTTAAATTGACTAAAATCCCGAACATGCAAATCAGTCAGTCACCGACGCGTAAGTTCTAAAACGCGACACTAAACATCTGCAAGACATAGCTGTGACAAATTTAGTCTTGATTCATATCCGCAAGTATCGGATTTCGGAAATTCATTATTTTTGACGCCTGCCATAAATGGCAAATCGAGAATAAATAAAAAGGCTTCTAACAATACAGTACATAATAACCTGGACCAGTGAAGAGAGAGGCGGTGCGACGTTAAATAATATTAAACTCAGGAGCTAACAATTTTAACAAGTGATAGAACATTTAAATATTGCATGAGTTATGTTGCTTATGTTGAATAACATAAAAATCCGAAAAGGTTAACTGTGAAAAATTTCAAATACATCCTATAGAATCTTTTTTTTTGTTATGCCTTTGTTACGCGTAATATCACTACTATCAGAATACTTGTAATGTATACTCTTAGCCCTGAGACGATTATTGATTTCATACGTGTAGATAAGCGTAAAATAATTACAAATGTCAGATCACGACTTGCAGCAAATTCCTATCTTATGAAACAATACAACGGTCACTAAGGAATTACCATAAAGGTATGGATATATGCGGTTTGATCGTGTTTATTTTTGTTGCATTGATCGGCAAACCAGTGGATTTGTCACCTGATGCTAAGTGACCTCCACCGCAAATACCCCCGATCCTTCCCTTTCTCGTCAGACTTTGGGCTTCCGGATATCTCTTTTACTATAGGTACGACTCCGATAAGCAACAGCAAGCTGATATTTCAGTCAGTTTTCTATAAGGCAATGGTCTACCCTGATCGAGTCTTTCCAACTGTAGACAAAATATGTTTCTACCACTTTGATTTTAATGCAGTTTTTTTTATTAGAGACTATAATATTGTGGATATACAAAACCTATTATCATCCAGTAGTCTAAAAGTATTATTCGTTGTTTTGACTATAATAAATACAGACTTCGCATTATCTACCTACATATTCATTACTTACCTCACTACTGAAGTAATACTGCTATTAATCTTTCTTGTAACTTGGTCTCTGCGTCGGTAACTTTATTTTGTTTATGGTTTTCTTCTCTCCATAGATACAGTTGTGACCTTGAGTGAATCAAATCGATTTTATTCGATACAGTGACGAGTGACCTAAATACGCTTAAATCGATTATAGCATCAAAGGTTCATGTATTAACTACGCTATTAGGTCTGACGTATATGAGAGTCAGTCTGGGTATAACACCATCGTATTGTCTCTTTAAACCGCCAAGTCTTTTTATTGATAATGTACAAGCACTGTTGTATGGATTAGAATACATTGTGGTCAGTGTAATTACTGGACATAATAGGTCATAGTATTAAAATATCGAACAACTGCTAGGGGTATATGGGATATAATATATAACGTCTAAGCAGCGATAGTCTAGTTGGGAGTGGAACGGACTGCCGAGACGAATGTACGCAGGTCCAAAACCTAAGGGCACGTACCTCTGATTTTTAAAAAAAAAATGTGTGTATTCTTTGTGAATTATCGCTCGCTTTAACGGTGAAGGTATGGTAAGAACTGTTTGTAGGCCGTTGTGAGATTCAGGCAAGCAACTAACTTGACGCGTCATATATAAAAACACTACTTTACAAACCGGAATTTCTTACATCTAAAGATTGTACAAATACGAGCATGACCGTCAAATGTAGGTACATAACATATTTGCTATGTCACCATAGTCTTGACCCAGTTGGATGCTTTTCAATGAATCTTCAGCTCTTCACTTTCTCATCTTATTTCTATGACATTGGTAATGACTTTGTTATCTTAGGTCATGCGCTTATGTGTATACTTATATGTATACCTATATTTAAATGTTCATTCTAGAATCACTTCGTCTAAGATAACAAGAGTCAAAAAATACTATAGTAAAAATGATTTCAATAAAATTCTATGAATAAAGTTTGTGTAGTCAATAAAGACGACTAACGGTGTAAATGTTCTAAAAGTAGGTAAACGTAGGAAGGTAATTCGATACAGTATATGTTCAAGGAAGGTGGAAACCACGTACTTATATCGATCTGCGGTTCATTAGCTGTGTGAGCAGTACTGGAACATTATACCGTTGATAATATAAGAATTTACCGCCATATTATATCTGAAGGACAGGCGAGGCAACGTCTCTCGTTAGTTATTGATATTTGTAGATTATTGTACGTTCACAGGACTTACCAAGATGAAAAATACTCGGCATTTTCTTTTTATTTTCTGTTAGTTATTAATATAAGAGAAGTGAACGATAGCTTAATTGGGAATGGAACGGTCTGCCATTACAATGTCCGCAGGTTCAAAACCCAAGGTACACACCTCTGACTTTTCGAAGTAACGTGTGTATTGTTTATCAATTATCGTTCGCTTTTCGGTGAAGGAAAACATCGTGAGGAAACCTACATAACTAAGAATTTAGAGGGTATGTGAATTCTGCCAACCTGCACTAGGACAGCGTGGTGGACTAAGGCCCTCTCCGTAGTAGAGGAGGCCCGTGCTCAGCAGTGGTATTATATTAGTAGTACTATATTATACAGGGCTGGTTACATTGCATTGCATATTAATATAAGAATACATCAATAGAAATAAAAAAATGTAAGCAAACTAAGACGTATCTAATATTTCTCGAGTTCCTACAAGAATGGTAATAACGGCTTTGATCTATTTTAGTTTTTATTCCTTTTATTCTATCTAGGATAGGCACACACCAAGCTAATTTTAGAAATACACCTCACTGTATATACCTTTAAGAAGGATCTATTAAAAAAGGTAATACAATGTATAATAATTAAAAGATTTCCTTCCTTATATTTTTTAAATAGCAGGAATCGGTGCGTCCTCAAATTCCAGCGAGTAAAATTTTCCTTATCGGTATCTTATACGATCCTGTAAATTGTACAAGGATTGAAGCGGTGTTATTCCAGGAATAACCAGAACCTGTATTGGAATGGCATTCATTTAATTTACAAAAACTCGCTACACTTTGTACGACTTTTGGTTGTTCTCCTGACCTGCTAACGTTAACAGCCAACTGCTTCCAAGTAACTGTATCGAGAGTACGTAGTGTATGAATGGCAGTCTTGTGTCACAAACCCCAATATTTTCTTATGTCCAATGATGTTTATTTATTAGAGATACCATTAGATAACCATATATAGAACATTTTTAATACAAAGTCATTCATTATAAAGGCGTATGTTTACCTTTTGAAGGTATCTACAACTTACAATTGTTAATTGTGTTACATGTAATTATGTTTGTTGCATGATTCCGTGAAAATCATAAGTATTTATGGTAAGTCATAAGTAGTAATATAATCTTAAATAAATTATCTTTAGCCGTAATTTTTCTTTAAAAAAACAATTTATTAAAAAGAAAATATTGAAAAGTTTAATGATATAAATTATGTTCGCATCACTGGTAAACAAAGTTGTTGATTATACTATTTATAGCTACTAAGTACACAAAGTTCGAAACTCATACGCAAAGGAAACGCATGCTCACGGATGTGTGATTTGAAAAAAACCGCGATACTCCGCGTTGGCATCTGGACGACAGATTTCGACATTACCAAATGGATGTCAAGTTATGACGCACGGACCTAACTTTAGATGAATGCCTGTACAGTCAAAAACAAAAATAGGTAAACTAATACCAGCCCTTTATTATATACTGCCCAGTGCTGAGCACGGGCCTCCTCTACTACTGAAAGGGTTTAGGCCTTAGTCCACCACGCTGGCCTAGTGCGGGTTGGCAGACTTCACATACATTCGAAATTCTTATAGAGAACTTCTCAGGTGTGCCGGTTTCCTCGCTTTAACAGTGAAGAAAAAACATTGCTAAACAAATTCCAAACTTCAATTCATTTATGTACTTATGTATCCGTAATAAACTTTTTTCTTCACTGAAAGAAATTATACGTGTAGGAGCTAATTTAATTTAGATTAAGAAAAAGGTTACCGTTAAACTGACTTGTATTGAGTATACTGTATAGGTTTGCAATTTTGAATTCGTTCAACTATTTTTGTCGCTAACTGTACCTACGTATGTATGAATGTGTATGAACTTTTTGTACGTTATGATCTTACGGCACGAGAATTCTGTAAGACTTGTTAAGCGTGGGTGGGGTAGGAATGTAAGGTCTTTTTTTGAGGAAATTACGGTTTAACCTACATGGTTACCAATATACGCTTCAAAGAATCCTAATAGGGGTAATAAACAGTTTAACCATCTTTTTGTGGTAGTCAGTACAATGCGATTCAAATAAGAATAGGATCGACTTTGCGCCATATTGTGACATCTAAATATTTAAATATTATAGTAAGCTAATTTGGCAATAACGTTTTTATTTAAATTTGATGTAAGAGTCAATTAGACAAAATAAAATAAACTGTTATTGATATACTAATAAGTTTGCCATGCAAACCGTACTTTTCAAGTGACATTTGACACATAAAGGTCATTGACGTTCCTATTCTTATTTGAATCGCACTGTACTGTCAGATAAATGTTTAGGCTTTCTGGAGACACTGTCAACTATTGTGTACCAGGCACTTAGGCAATTCTTATTTGCTTCCATTAAATCCAACAGTGCATTCATAATTATTCTGGAATTGTGGGTAATGGGTACACTTGTGGAGATCACATCACAATAAATGAAGGGCGCAGATACCTATATTAATTTTATATAATTTAATTGATAAGAATATGATGATGATTAAGATTATTTGATAAGACCGCCTACTGCCGCACGATTTAAAGTTCTAAATCTATTTGTTATTACTTGTTTTTTAATTTTTGCTTGCTTGTTATTGTTCTGAGATTTTTGTATAACGTGGTGTGCAATAAAGTGTTTTCATTCATTCATTCATAATTTGTTCGGTTAGACGTTGCTAATCCTCCTAAGGTACAAGCGAGTCATTGAGTCTCGATTACGAGTATATAGTTGCTAGGAAGCCTGTGGAGGAAATGAGTGAGCTATAGGGTTTCCTTCCTACTACAATCGATTGCGCACGTACGGATTCTATTTGCATCTCTGTTACAGTTATCATCTATACATCTATCTATACATCTATACATCTATACATATAAATAAAATTGGAGTGTCTGTTTGTAATATTGAAATAACCGTTTTTCACTACATGTATATGAATATATATACGGTACATACACCAAAATATAATTTTTTACAACTTTTGTCTGTCTGTCTGTCTAACTGTCTGTCTGTTTGTTCCGGCTAATCTCTGAAATGGCTGGACAGATTTTGACGGGACTTTTATTGGCAGGTACTCCTCTATACACAAATGCTTCCACTCCGCCAAACATCGAGACATATGGCGACGCATCGTGAAAACGGCAATTCATCAATCGGCCTAAACATGACCACGACCACTCTGTCAAGAGTGCACGACTAAGAAGTTATTGGCAGGTAGCTGATGTAATAAGGAGTAACTTAGGCTACTTTTTATCCCGGGAAAATATAAAGCGGGTTTTTTATCCCGGGAAAACTCATTCACGCGGGCGGAGCCGCGGGCAACAGCTAGTGTAATATACGATCGACGAGGATGTTACATATTACTGAGTTATTGAATGAGGGATAGGAAATGTAAATGTTGGATAAGGTAGTAGACAGAATTCAAAGAGTGAATTAATGTTGGAATTTTTGTTTTGGAGTAGAAGTGTAATCTGGTGAATAGATTTTATTGAGGTCTCGCGTTAGATCCCCTGGTCGGGCATGGGTTTTTCTACTCAGTATCAGCCTGGAGTCTGGAATTTATGCTCGATATGGCGATAGGAGTGCACTAGTTGAGCTTCTGCCTAACCCTTTAGGGATAAAAGGCGTGAATGTGGATGTATGTATGTATTGGAATTGTAATCAGGGTAGTCTTAGTGTCATAAAGAAGTCCAACCGTCGAAAACATTTTCTGTAAGTTATCCTTTCTTTATAGTTAAACAATGCATGCAAGATTCTTCTAATTTGGGGACTTTGCAAGTTAATTTGGCAGTGATGACTCAGTACATGCAATCATGGTACACAATTTTTCCAGACCTATTAAAATAATGCTATTGAATAAAATCCCATAGCGAAAATAATGTCACATATCGTTAACAATTGCAATTCTGTACCGATATGTAACAATTCACCATCATTAAAAAGATTGTGATTTACCTTAACAATCCATTTTTCCATACCCTTTCGCACAATGCGTTGCGAAACGCGAGCATATTTCACAAACGCGCTATTGACGATTGTAAACTTGCGCTTCAAGTTCGCGCATGTTGTAACCTGTTTCTCAAGTGAACATGAATCTATTGCTTCATAGATGTTGGGAAATTCATATGTTTGATGTTCATTTGCATCCTCTACAAGAAGCAGAAGCAAGAAGACTGCCTCGGTGGCGTAGTTGTATTACGGTACGATTGCAATGCTGCAATGTAGTGTATACATCATTCATGGCTAAATTGTTGCCGCATATTTCGGCTTTAGTCCTAGTTTAGTAGGAGCATCCCCGTCACATAGCGTCACGTACATTCTAGCATTATAGAGTCCCCCAGTAGGCAAAGTAATGTTGGTATGTCCTAATTTCTTCAGGTCTACATATAATAATTTGTCATATATCTGTAGTAAAGGCGTAAGGCATCAACAGACTTGGCAATGAATTTCAATAGCAAAATATATTATCGATGCATCCAAAATAGGATAGGCCAATTATGGTCACAACCCATGTTCGTACTGCCCTACCAGTATCCAGTACTAAATTACTCGTTAACATTGTAAACATAGCAAACGAGCAAAAAGCAGAACCCGCCTGTAGAAAAGTGAAAACAAAACCTTAACCGACGATACAGGATATGCCATCTCGGACCAGTCGTGGTCAACAAACTCTTGCACCGGCCATGGATACTGCAAACCAATTACGGACGAAAGTGGAAGTGATTTTGATTTGCATTGCATTTGACGTAGTTGAGCGTTTCACCAATTCAATGATTTTACGGAATATTATAGAGGTAACAATACGGGGAAATATAAAGGGTACTTTGTTATATTCCAAAGATAACCGATTAGTTTTATGCATGGTAGATGTTGGCATATTAAAATTGCGTAATGAATGTCGCGAAGAGAACGGCTGTAGCGGCTTTTCCTTAAATTAAATAAAAAAATCCACAGATCCGTGTATTAGGTTGTCAATTTTATTACTATTCATGTCAGATTTAAGGAGACTGGGGAGATGCTTATATTCTAAGGTCATTGCAAAAGATTTTTTTTTATACTTCATTTAAGTCGTATCCTCCCAACTCCTGTTTCATTCGCACCATAAACATTCCTTCCGTTTCGCTATACATTCCCGAATGCTTTCGCAGAATGTCTAATCCAGCGACTATATAGCCCCGTCCAATCACTATTGAATATTGATGTTTACTAGGTAGGCAGCCAGTAGATTTCTCATCTGCAAAAGTTGATATAGGTAGGCACTGCGTTCTATTCTATTAACTTTTACGGCTAAGCATCGATCAAAAATTACTATGGTTCGGTTTGAAGGGCATTGTGACAAAATAGCATTCATTTGTAGATTTAATGTCTCATAATAAGCCTCAGGGTGTGATTGTCTGGTGAATATATTAGGGAGCCAAACTGGATTCAAAGATGAATAGTGGTACTGACTTGAATATTGAAGATGGATAGTATTGGCGCTTGTGGCATGAGTAGCGCATCAGGCACCGATGGGATGTCTTATAATTTATTTGTACAAAAATCTACCTTCATTTTGATCAGGTGGTGATCAGTGATCGGTAACCAATGTAAACGCATCTTTATTATGCCAGGTGGTCAGATAGGGGGAAAGTGCGAATGGTCAACCGCACCTGCCTGACATTTAACGTTTCGATTTCGCGATAAACAGTAAACGTTGGATCAACAGTACCGGTTATTGATGCCTCGTAAGATCTTGCGGTGTTTTTTGTTATTATATTTAATAACATAGCGGCGTGTGGCCACTTCCTTGTAAGATCGATGTGATAAATGAAGCTGAATGAAGCTTTTACTAAAACAATCACCCATCCCACTTATACGTCGTTTTCAAGCATGTTAAAGTTTTGGCTGAGTTCTCCTGACCGGCCGCCTGCCTGACATGACCCCTTCACGAGCATATGATCTGGGTAGTCGTGACAAAAAAACAAAGTTTTAGCCGACCTGGTAATAGAACATAGGACAGGAGTCCTACAGCACATAATACCTACTGCACCCAGATCAAGGAGGACAAGGCTGTAATTTATAAGAATGAGAAGTTAAGGATTAGTTTGTACCAGGAATTTCAATAAACTAAAAGAAAAAGCAAAACACAGGCTTGACGTAAATGGTACGCTTTGGTACGAAGGCAATATTGCGTGGAGAAAACGTGATCACGTGAAATATTTGATCTTGACACGATGCAAACAATCTGTTATATATTGCAATTTTATTGAAACGTGTTATTTTTATGAGCCCACATTCCAATGCAAATTTTCTTGCCGAATTCTTATGCTATTATGTATAACATTAATAATATTATTAATAGGCAAAATAACATAAATTATCAAGAAACCACATGAGAAATTTTAGAATTTTAGGGATGTCTCCTAAGTTTGTTTTATGACATACGAAGACTGTGTCAGAAAGGTCTAAAAGATTTGAATTCCATTTCTTTTTACAAATCCTAAGATATTGAATCAGAAACTGGCCCTAAAAAAGTTTTAGATATATTTCTTTCCCTGCCACTGGGGATTGACTTCATTGCACCTGAAAGAAGGCGCATGACAAAGTATAATCGATTAGCAATTAATGTTGTATGTCAGATATCTGACATTCGAAAGTTCGGTGCGGTCGACCCCTGCCGGCCCTTCCACCCACACTCGCCTTATATATCCTCTTTGTCATTCTCCTATCATCCATCCATTCCAAAAATCAAACTATCAAATATATTCTATTATATTGCACATTCAAAGGTAAAAGCGCATTACATAACAGGGCTTCGGGTCGATTCAAATCGATTTATCAGTAACACTGAACATTCGCTCGAGAGAAAGTCGAAGGCTAGTTATACGCCGTTTAATCGAATACAACTAATGGAAAATGGCGGTAAAATAAACATCATACACGGTTTTGGTAATTGAATGGTTATCTGTTGTCCTCTGAGCGCAGAATTAATTTAAGCTGAACGTGGAAATGAGATAGAGAGCGTGGTAAACCTGAGCTGTAGCCAATTTTGTTCAGCTTGATTGGTTTGACCGGGGTGGCACCATAGTCTAATGGAGACCCAATTTGAAAAATATTTGTTGGTGAGATTTATGTAGTTGGTCAATCATATTGCCATATGCCAAAGAAATAATAACATGAAGCCCTTCCAACTGTGAATTTAGTTTCTTTAAAATTTCAAGCGTAAGGCTTATTTGGCTTTTGTGTGACACCCTAGGAATCCTTATAAGTCCACCAGACGATCGATAAAGGGAAGTGCTGTTTTATCTTCTACGAACTTAGATCTAGACTTTCATACACTCTTGGTTACACTTAAAAGAAAATTATCACTTATCGACTTTCTCCAATATGAAAAAAGTAATATTAAAACTAATGAATGTATGTACATTGAAAATTATGTAAGCGGCGAGTTTCGGTAGTACCTGACCCGCTGTTTGCAGTAAGACATTGACCAATGTATTTCAAATTCATAAAAGAATAAACACAGATCGATTAATTCATAAATGTTGTGGTTTTAACCTCGTAATTAAGAGATGTTTTGAGAGTGGGGCATTAACCCCCGTAAACATAATCAAGCGTTAAGAAAGTTTAAGTATTATTTTATGCAACTGACTGGTGACATGAGGAGTACAATTAAAATAAAATAACATAGAAGTGTAGTAATACACTGGAGCCGTCATTCTGATTTAATATAGATTGTAAGATGCTTAGTCTCATAATGCCAGGACACTGGCTTTAAAGTCCTTTAAATAAGAATACAACAGATTGCAAATTGCTTACCCATAACCGATTCTGTATAAATTAGAACCTCAGTTCGAAGTCGTGTGCCATTGAGAGCATAACCAATCGTTTTAAAGGATATTTGTGCCAGAGCCCCCAGGGTGGTCCAGGGTGGTCTATCTTGTTTTCGCCGACACAAGAAATGTCGAATGCAAAAACCCTCATCGATTACACGCCCTTCATCGAATTACTCGTTTAATGTGCCTTAATTAACAATTTCTCTTGCTTATATAAAAAATAAACGAGTTCTCATGAACTGTTGTCGAACGAGTCCATAATTATCGTGATTATATTCGATTTATTGGTCTGTAAGAAACAAGCACGTTGGTCTCGTGCCAGCAGAGATGGTACTTTCTGTGTGGTAAAAAAGACCTTTAATGATTTCTGAAGTTGACAATTAGGGTCGTTGTTTTATCCGTGGTCAGGTAAAATTAACGCTCTTATTACACTGAACGAGCGCGCAGCGCTTTCGCCTCGCTGTGAATATGCTTGCAACGTGCTAACGTGATAAGACCCTTAACTTTACTTGATCACGGATGAATAACGGTCCTGACGTGTTGAGTTGGTTAAATTAATTTAATAAATTATGATGCGTGGGTTTTTGATTAATTAATTCATTGTAATAAGATAGAGGGCCTGACAACAGTCACTGTAGTCGCTTAATGCAGACCGCTTCTTACAAACTGTTCAGGAAATCTTTAGGGGAGGCTTAAGTCCAGCAGTGGACATCTTTTGATTTGATAATTTAAAACAAAAAACAGAAAGTAATGTCAAAGAACTGCCGAAAAAGGCCACAAGTCATTATAAACCGGTATAGATAAAGCTGTGGCTGAAGTTATTTCTGGATTGAGTTATCTGATGGAAATTAAAGTATAGACTAAAAAGATAATGTACAATGCGTATATTATATCGAATGACGTCGACAGTTTTAGCAGCTGCTCTATATAAAAAATATAAATTAAAAATACCCATTCGCCCATTAATCAGCCCTTAGCATTTCTATCAGTATCCAAAATTTTAATTGCAAAAATCAATTCCCATAAACAACTATTATTAAAATTACGTGACGACAATCTACCATTATGGTAGTTTTTATATGGCCATTAACCACGTTTGGCCATTTCGTCGCTATTCAAAACACGAACCGGTTCATCAGGTTTTATACAAATACAGAAGTGAGTAGTTTTATCAGCTCATTTAAAATTATAATCGATATGTTATCTCGGAAAATTTTCTATTAAACTGGTGGTAGGTCTCTCATATGTAAGAGTCCGTCTGGGTGGCTACCACCGCCATGTCTATTTCTACCGCCAAGCAGCAGTGTGCATGCACTGTTGTGTTTCGGTTTGAAGGACATTGTACATGACACTTAACATCTTATGTCTCAGGATGACGAGCGCAGCGGAATGCCACACAGTACTTTGTAAGTCAAGGTGCTGGAAGGTGTTGCTACTGTTTATGGGTGGCCGTATCGCTTCAGGCGAACGGCATGCTCGTCTCGTCATACTATGCAATAAAAAAAACAACATAATTTCTTACCTATATTTGACAACATGCACGGCTCACTAGTAAATAGTGTTCCAACTATAACATCAGCCCGTAGGATACGATTCCAGGATCGTCAGACTTATGTCAGCCTGATTTACTACTAAGATACGCTCTTATCCAGGAACTCGTTGAACCGCGAATTATTACGAATTACCTTGTTTCTAATTTGATACAAAATATCTGACACCCTATAAATGCAGTCAAAAAGACAATAAGAAAATATTGCGACGTAAAAATATTTTTCTTTCAAATAAAATCTAACCCATGCTCAATATTTCTATGTATGATTTAAAGCATTTTTATGAGCCTGTACATAAACTCATTCATATTCATTCATCATACATTTAAGTCAATATAAACGTGACTGCAATACAATAAAACGAACTTCGCTCACCTGATCAGGAGTTAGTTGAGATGAATACAGATTCTGAAACAAAAAGACAATATTTTATTACAATAGTGAATAGCCACATTACTAAGCTACTTTAGTTTTTTAGGCTACAGAAATGATATCAACTGATTTCATTTAGGTCACACCCAAATCTGGATGTAGCGTTCGGAAATCGGAGATCACTTGGACTTCTTATTGTAATACAGCTGTAGTACTGTATGTGCAACAGCAGCATGGAGATGAGAAATCAAGTTACTTGAATAATATAAAAGTGCGAAAAGAGACAAGTCGTTCATTCATTAATACGATTTACGACACAATACAAACAATTTTCGCATCGACAATCAATTTGTACATTTACAATGAAAATGATAATTACAAAGAGCATCGACATCAATTAAATCGAGACGGCATTATCTCGTCACTTCATAAATCAATTTAATAAAAAGTTCGAACGTAGAGCATTACCCGACAATTAAACGGAAAACAATGCGATAAAAATAGATAGGAAGTACGAAAGACGGAACTTGGAGCGTCTTTATAGGGTTAGTAAAACGAGATTTTAATACCCTATACAAAAATTCGATCCAAGTAATAATTAAAGTATTTTGGAGCATTGCTTAATAGGATACCTAAGTATGCTAAGAATGGATTTTTCGGTGCTTGTTTTGAGATCGGTGGTTTTATTGCCGCATTACCTTTTGACGTCGTTGTATATTTTTAAATATATAAAAATATTACATCCACTTACCCACCCACTCACTCATCCCATAAGGGGAAGGCAGAGGCGCAACTAGTGCATCCACTTTTCGCCGTGCGTATTCCATCCCATGATGTGATAGGGAGCGAGCCTACCGCCATATCAGGCACAAATTCCAGACTCCGGGCTGATACTGAGTAACTAAATCCAATATGACTGCCCGTCCTGGCGATCGAACCCGAGACCTCAGCACAGCAATCGTACCATAATACAACTACGCCACTGAGGCAGTCAAACATATAAAAATACGTCATGATATTTTTTCATTTGAAAAGTGTTAAGTGACATATCGTTGACAACCCTATACGCACGTTGTCACGTCACATATAATTTGCGTAGTACGCATGTTTCTTACCTATACATAAGAAGCCACGTATTACTATTGTGTTAATTTCACAAAATAATCACCGTACTATGTCTAATAACACGTTTCTATTAACGCATCCTGGGTACTGTATAAAAAAAATATATTATTGTTGTACTCCGATTTTTCATTAGATAGGTATTTTTTCTAATGAAATCCTTCCTAGCCGACTTTCGGCCAATCGCAATGGAGATCAGCCAGGTACGCAGTAGATATTATGGTGCACAAGTGTGTGCGCAATACACAGGTGCAATCTCTATTCCTTCACTCTCGTAGTCCGGTGAGACGGCAATATGGACATAACCGGAAAGCGATCAGGTGCATGTCCAACAGCTTTACGTGCTTTCCGAGGCACAGAGGTATCAAACCGCCGACTTCCTGACTCCGAGCTGTGACTGAGTAATTTTTAAAATGGAAAACCCAGTCTCAAAGATTTTGGCTCGTCCCAGGAGTGAAACCCCAGCGCAATAGTCGTACTCGTACCACGTACGCAATACAACTACGCCACCGGGCAGTCAAATGAAATACTTAAATCACGAGGCGAGTAGACGCTCGCCTGGTACTCTCAGTACTCAACACTAGCCACAACTCCGAATTACCAAGAACCACATACAATTGCATTGCTCCTGAGACATGTTAGAGGGTAGTTACTATAAGAGAAACAACTGCAATGTTTTTCAAATCAGATAAAATCCATGCTTGTAGTTTGTACTCAAGAAAGATAAATATAGAGTAAAAAGAACACAATAGAACAGACATGAACCATACAGTCCTTTGCGTACGCAAGATAATAATTCAATTAAATTAGCAAGCTCTACCTTCATGATTCATTTGGTACATTATTTGAAGTCAGAGTTTGTATCTGAAGGTTCAAGAACAAATTTAATAATAACAGAGTTATTTTTAATCCTCTGATAATTAAGGGACAAAGACTTACTAAGTGTAGTATCTGACGTACTTGCAATTGCCCCGATTAATTAAGTAACGAGTTGATTAATTAAGCAGCAAGTAGCGTTGTAAGGAAGCAACGCAGGCCCATTGTCTTCGATTAATTTATTGTATGAAGAGCAAGACAAAGACCGTCGGGTGCGCAATTTCAACATTTCCTTATTTGCATGCTAGTTTCTATGTGAAATGGAATGAAATTGTTACGAATTGGGGAAATTTATATTTCACTAGACTTCTGCTAGCGGCTACGCCCGCGTGAAAAAGTTTTTCCGGGATAAAAATATTTTCCCGGGATAAAAAGTTGCCTATGTTTTAATCCAGGACACGATCTACCCGTGTGTCAAATTTCATTGAAATCCGTTCAGTAGTTTTGAGTTTATTCGTACCTACAAATCTTTCCTCTTCATAATATTAGTATAGATTGGTCTGAAATCTGAACTAGTTTAAAGCCTTATGGGGCGGTTTTGATAAATGAGATTTTATATCAATGATCTTTTCAATTCTTAATGATCTTTAATTTTCAATAAAGTATAATTTAATGGTTCATTAGTCAAATGGTAGGTGGTCATTCGTATTGTTTTTGGCCAAAAAGATTTTACAGCTCCTTATAGTAGCCCAAGATAGCAGTGATTATTGCGCATAATGGTAATATGATAGATTCCTTTAAAATCAATCGACATTCGACATAATACCTGCCTATAATTCTGGAGTATACGCCTAGAACGCGACTCACCATTAGAATTTAGTTTAACGGATTTCCTCGGAATTTAGTTTAACCAGTGGTCGCAATTAACATTTTTCAACACACACTTAAAAAAGAAGGCAAAAATGTAAAGAATTGTATGCTACACAAGGCCGCGTTACCTCTCGTTCACTGCACACAGATCATGAATTATTCACGTTATAAAAAACTCGATCGATATGCAATCCGGTCCAGTTAGCTTATCTGAGCATAACATCAAGTCTGGCCATCGTAGAATTTTAAATATATTTATGATGTACGTTTGCGTAAATATTTTATTCCATTTATAGGCAAAAGAGAAGTTGGAATGCCATAGCTTCCTTCAGCCAAACAGGATAATATTCATCTGTACCTACCAGCCACGCTGCCGTCCATTTCAGGGGTACCTATCTGTAACGGGCTTGCATAATTGTTACGATCATCAAGGCATACAACAAACTTTTCTGGTTGATATTTCCCTTGGGTTTCACGTCATTTAACGTCAGATGGGAAGTCACTTTGCAGTTTGCCGTACTAGAAAAACAAGTGCAAGTTGGACTCGCGTACCGAGGGTTCCTAATAAATTTGTAGGTAAGGTATCTAAGTATATAAGTTCAATAGTTCGCCAAAATTGATTAATACATTAATCAAGTTTTAAAAGTTTGTAAATTCACTTTTTTGTTATTGAAGTACATATTTGCAGTTTTCAGATTTTTCCCTTAACATGTGCTGTAAGACGTTGCTTCTTGCCAAATTTCACGATTCTAGGTCAACGGGAAGTACCCTATAGGTTTTGATCCCCTTGCGAAATCGCAAAATATGCGACATAAACGGTCATATCTTTTGATTGCGTTGACTTACAAGTTTGATTTTTTCACAGCCGAAAGAGACCGTAGACTCTGGTATTTGATATAAATTTCAACTTGATATCTTTACGCGTTCATGAGAAAAAAGGTCTTGACAGACAGACAGACTCATAGACACACAGACAGACAGACTCATAGACACACAGACAGACAGACTCATAGACACACAGACAGACAGACTCATAGACACACAGACAGACAGAATGACAAGAAAGTGATTCTATAAGGGTTCCTTTTTTTCTTTTGAGGTCCGTAACTCTAAAAACACGGACAACTGAATTATTAGAAACACGTTACAAACCGGTGTATGTTCCCGTCCCCCCTGGCGGATAGCCCTGCCCTGGAGACGTAGTGGGCTGTGGGAATGTATGATCATTCAAATATTTTCTGTTTTGGTTAAGCTGAGAATTGTTCAGTTATGGATATAATGTTGGGAGCCCCGACTCACATTACAAGCTGTCATCACTTCGCAAAATTATCGCAGTCATTATAATTTATAATGCAGAATTATCATTGTTTTTTTAAGAGTCGAGAACGTCTGAGATGAATTTCAGAGTTTGTTTGTTTCTTAGGGTTGTCGCTTTGCCTAATTACATCTGTATCTTCAAAAATATTTCAAAAATGGTGTTCCATATCGTTGCCTTTATGAATGTTGGCAATCCCGACAAGTGGTATAAGAAACTTGACCATCCTGGGAATCGAACCAAAGCGCCCGCAATCTACAGTCTACGAAGCTTGTTTTAGAAGTAACCAATATCTTAACACAAATACCAGGTTATCTTCGTATTACATAAGTGGTGCTTATAAAACAATGGTGGGTGTGGGAGCATAAACACTGACGTCGTTCGCACGAGAATCCTCGACCGACACTTAAGATATATTACCTAAGTAACTTTTGCTAGCGGCATCACTTATGTGAATGACCTTTCTGGAATAAAAACACTACTGCATGATAAAAATCTAAGCCATTATCACTAAGTGTGCTAATTTCATCCATATTCTGCGATTTTCGTTACTTTTAATATCTTGTTTCAATAGTTGTATAATTTTATTAGTTACTAGCTTTTGCACGCGGTTCCGCCCGCGTGGAATAGTTTTTCCGGGATAAAAAGTAGCTTATAGCACTCAGGAGTAATGTAGCTTCCTATTAGTGAAAGAATTTTCAAAATCGGTCAAGTAGTTCCTGAGATTAGCGCGTTCAAACAAACAAACAAACAAACTCTTCAGCTTTATAATATTAAGTATAGATTTTGTTATGTAATAGTCATCCAAACTCTGTTTTGGAGAAATCACCGTCAGTGACAACACAATCTACTGGACTTTGTTTTAATCAACTTTCTTCTTATATTTGTTTTAAGATGCAGAACAAAGTGTTAAACAAATAAATCCGCTGTCATAATATCCATGTTCGCGCTGCATTCCAAGCGTTAACACAATAAGTGCGTACAGTAGTGTGGATTGTAGTGCGGCAGTGTCATGTTGTTTTGTACAAAAAGCGCGTGAGTCGACTATTTAGGGTTGTCACTTTGCAAGACTTTTTTAAAGGCATCATTATTGTTTAAGGTTTCAGTACTCTTAGTTAGTTTTTGTTGTGATCGCATTCTTATAAATATAGGTGACATTAAAATTCTTGGAAAAAAAGGATGTGATTTCACCAAGAAAATATCCCGTTTTTTTTATTAACCAGCGTAATATAGATTGCATATTGTGACATACAAGTTACTAGATCATTTTGTTCGAGAATTTTGTATAGGGAACGTGCACGTCGTAAGCACTGCCATCTAGTGGTGCAATCTGACTCATTTTCAGCCCATCGATACTTGGTATTGACGTACAATATTCATTAAAAGGATGAAAAATAACATTTAATTTGTTGATAATATATCGCTGTGTATCTGGATGCTCCAAAACATAAAAATAAAAAATCAAATGGTGTGAAATTATATAATGTTCCCAAGAATAGTACGTAAGTACTTACATTCCATGGTCATAAATAATAAAAGCTGTATAAGAAATACGTAATTATGAGTTCCAAAAGCATTTAGAAATGTTTCGTTACGTAATTTAGAAAAATAAATATGTTTTGAAGATAATATTCAATACAAAAAAAATCTGTAATGAAGGGAACATAACCTCCTAATTTTGCTTAAATAACTAGCTCCCAAAAAAGCCTTTTCTGGACACGCTGAGTATCAATAACATTCGGCCGGAACACATATTTTATCATTTTTGTCATATTAAAAGAATATATAAACAAATTGTTGTGCTAGTTCTAGTTTCTTATTTTATCCACCTGTGGCTCTTGTGTCGATTTTGTGCTGCCCCCTATAGTTCGTGCACGCTCCCTATTATTATTTTTATCATCGGACGAGTGTCAACCCTACCCCAGTCATCGCAGTCGCGCTGTATGCTCCGCTAGTTTTGCGCAAACTGTGCTCACTTGATAATTGTTGCAATTATTACAAAGCGCATATTCAACATATCACTGTTTCGTATACATGCGTATAGCATTCTTGATAACGCTTTAATACTTTTAAAGTAGTTACAAATAAGCAACTAGTGCGTTGTTTTATTTTAAGAATCCATCGTTAATCCAAAGCTTAAAAATAATAGGTGCTAGATGCTAATATAAATGCGAAAGTTTCTGGCAGTCTATTACGCCTTCAAGGCAAAACCACTAAATCTTTTTCGAATAAATTTCTTAATGAGCGAGCTTAAATATTAATAAAAATATAGCATTACTAAATTATGCACAGAAGCACAAGTATTGTTCGTAAAATGGCATTAAGATCTCAATTACTGATCAGTTGAAATGACTTGCGCACTATTATAACTTCGCCGACGATTTACCATTCTACAGCTAATATCGATTGTTGTTCAGTCTATTGTCTGGTCAGTGCTGTCAATGTTCTGGCAATATAACCATTATTAGTTATTACCGTCAATAAAACGTACTGCTTCAATATTAATGGATTCACTTTCATTTCGAACTTTTACTTTTATGATATTTTTTGTTTTATTTTATTACGCAGATCTCACTGCGTGTCAGGTATTGTTGTCTATTGTTAATGCCAAGCACTATTGTGTTCCGGTTTGAAGGACATTAAGGGTAGTCTTTGACTTTTGACCGTGTACTAAGAACTGGATATAATGAAATGTCGTCAATAACGTATCATTTGTTGAACATCGCTCCCAAAAATTACCAGAACTTTCTGTTAGAAAGCTGCCTCTGTTAACGTCCTGCGACTTTTATCAGGTCATCTGTCCACCATCCAACTCTACAATTTTATAAAATTTATAATCTCACAATCCACGGTGACGCGAGCAGTGCAGTATCATCTAGCACTTTGGTTTGAAATTCTAGGTTCTTCTGCGACTGTTTTAGACGAGACATGGCGTTACCACCAAGAGGCGACTTTCGCGTTGTTCAGTAAAAAAAGGCGTAGTATCAGCATGACCACTTGCATTATGATAATGTTTAGAAAAATGTGTAAAAACATAGCAAACACAAGATAATCTGAAAGTTGTAATAGTTTTAGATGTGCGATTGCATTTAACAAGCGAATTTTTCTGAGAAATAACTCAACTAGTGTTTCTATTTAGCAAGTAAGTAAATATACTACATACTGTACAGTGTAACTATATATACAGTGTAACTACAGGACATAGTGAGACTTAACATCTTATGTCTCAGGATGACGAGCGCAGTGGAATGCGACACAGCACTTTGTAACTCAAGGTGCTGGATGGTGTTGCTACTGTTTATGGGTGGTCGTATCGCTTCCCATTAGGCGAACGGCAAGCTCGTCTCGTCAGTCTATTCCATATAAAAAACCGGGTTTCGTGTAGAACTTTAGTAGTTAGGTAGAGCGACCAATTTTTTTCTAAACGACCATGTTACTTACCACTGAAAAATAACATTGTGGGGTTATTATATAAGAAAAGGTCTTTCACTCCGTGGAAGTCAAACACTTAGTCATTTTAAATAGCACCTAGCGTAGAAATGAAATTGAAATCGCGAAAGTCAATTAATAAAGGCATAACTCCGAGCGCCCTTCTCTCTGCGTGCCCTTTACGATCCCGCCGCGAGGATACTGCTGCCTTTCACCTATTAAATCGAACATATTTGCATTACAAACATCGATGCTGAGTCTAATTTAGTCGTTTGTTAATCATTTACGTACTCTCTTTGATGGTAAGCATCATCAGCTATATGACTATTGAATTGAGCTTTCCTCAAAGATTTTTAGATTGGCTTATTGAAAATACCCTGCATCCAACGAAACCTTAATTCCCTTTATTTTTAATCACATTTCTGTTCTTGGATTTGACTTTAAATCTATACTAATATTATAAAGAGGAAACATTTGTTTGTTTGTAATGGATAAACTTAAAAACTGATGTACCGATTTTGAAAATTCTTTCAGTAATAGGAAGCTTCATCACTCCTGAGTGCTATAGGCTACTTTTTATCCCGGGAATATTTTTTCGGAAAAACTTTTTCACCCGGGCTTAGCCGCGAGCAGAAGTCTAGTATTTAAACGATTGTGTAGATTTTTATTCAATTCCATTAAAATAGTTACTCTGTCGCGTTTGTAGATATACGAATAAAATAACTATTAATAAAGTATAAGATATTAGTACCAACACCGATGTGCTCCAATTTAAAGTTGAAAGTTCAAGTGTTTTACATTCTACGTTTTGTATCTGAATGTACTTTCAAGTGATTTTATTTTTGTACGACAGAGCATCAACTTTCTAAGCACCCGTAGGTATTGATCATTTTATTGTATTTTTTGTACAGCAATGTACGTACATGTATAAATTCATGCCGTAATCCATAAGGGTTAGGCACAGACGTAGCTAGAGCGACACATAGTGCAGTGGCCTTTTTAGTTCTTTGATAAGATATGTGGTGAGTCCATTGTCAGTAAGATAGTAGTATACCTCCATGCTGATATTGTTTAGTTCATGGACGTACGACAAAAGGTAGTTTAGTTTTAGTTTTTTATGCCAGCTATACATTTTCATTGATACAAGAACAATCTGTACGTGGAAAGACCACGTGCTGACCCCAAAAGAACATTATACAAAGTTCGGATCATTTGCAAAATTGAAACGCTGTGATTCATTCATTTCTCCACCAGTTCAGTTTGAATGAAATGTTATCCGACATTATTCTCAATCTTATTCCAATGCAGCTAAATACATTTTGCTTTAACTAACTTCAGTATATAAAACTGTATTGATAAAGCCAATTAACAACTTTATACCAAAGCTATAGAGTACAATTTTGCATAAGACATTACGCCAAAAATTGCAATTCGCGTTGACCAGTGAATGAATCATTAAATGATTGCAAAAGAATCGATTTTCTAGGTCATTGTTCAAATGACGTCGGTGAGGTCAAATCCGTATTTGGTGACGTCAAATATTAGTTTTAAATACGAATAAGGACTAGTACTTATATTATCTTCAAGCAGAAGTAGTTGACAGTTGCAGGCGTAGTCGCTATGTTAGCCTAGAATAGAATACACAAACTGGTTATTTTTGAATAGGCTTTAAAAATGTGTACGTAAGTGCGTCACTTAAATAATTCATAGGTAAGTGACGCACTTAAACTTATATGTATCTAACTCCTTGAGGTATCAAACTCCCAACCACTCAAAGTGGAATGAAGATTGTGAAGAGAGATGAAACTCAGGTCTACCCAGTCTTGGTAATAATGATATCTACAGGAGACTGCTACTTACCACTTCAAAGAATGTCGTAATAAATACGTATTAACTCACTGTTAATACCAGGAACTGAATTCAATAGGTATATTTAAGAATACATTCACCTATGATTTTTAAAGTAATGTTACTGAGAATATTTTTACAATAAGTGTAGTGGTGCGGGCCGCTTTTGACAGGTCCGTCTGGAAATCTTTAAAGGAGGCCTATGCTCAGCAGTGGACTTCATGTAGCTGATGATGATGATGAAGTATAGTAGCTTCTTTTAAGGTGCAGTCGCTTCCTTGGTATATCATGGCATGTGACTTGTGAGTGCTGTGGGCTGGGAAGTACTGACATCAAGTCCCAGGTCGAAAAACATTGTGTTGTTTAATGGGAATTGACGCCAGGCACCTGGCCTTTTGCTTGAAAAAAGTGCGGTGACTCCGCATTGCAGTCGAATATACGAAGATGCAAGAAGATACGTTTAGGTATTCTACTAAACTGCTATCGTAAAACAGCGTATAAATCTGAACGCGGTGTCATTCACTGTACAGGGGCTGTATGCTTTTCAGTTCCTGTGCCAAACCTTAAACAATAAAAATATTAGTAGAGATATCTTTAGTCATAACTGATATTTGTTTGTTTTTTATTACATTGTTTATATCGTTGCATCGAAGGTGAATGACGACATCCGTTGCACATAAAAAGTTTTATAGTCTATTAAATATAAGCCAATTTAATAGTTTTTATAGACTCACTCCAGAAATTGGGCAACGGGAAATGGTAAATTGGGAAATGGGAATCAAGTTACTGGTCACTGCCCAATCAAGCATATTTATTTATTCTTCAATCTGAGCTAGTCTCTGAATTCTTTGAACCCTCAAAGTCTTGAGCTGCATGGGTTGGCTGTATTTCGACCCCCACAAAATAAGGACCATCAAAGGACTGATGCCAAAGGTAATTTGTTATACGCCAGAAAGTCTGCTAGGTTTGGATGTATAACGCATTATTTAAAAGATAATGTAATTCTATTTGGTTAATTTCGTCAACATTTAACCACGAATCATTAGGTGGCCTGTCAGCCTGTCGTCTCAGTTGTTTTCGAAACCGGTAAAAGTATTTTGAACAGCCAGGGGTTGTTAAACTGTAACTTTATTACTAGTGTCGTTTACGTCAATAAATGTTGACTCTGGTTGTATCATCAAACATTATGTCAGCAGCATTTGCAATATGTAATCAAATGACTCATTTTATTTGATTTAGCAGCCCAGAATTATGTTTATTAAGTTATAAATTTGTTTTAATAATTCATTTAATTTTAATTCAAAATGTTTAGCACAGTGTTATTTAGCGTGCAAGTTGGACAGACGACTTGATAAAGGTTGCAGGAACACGCTGGATGGAGGCCGCTTTTGACAGATCCGTCTGGAAATCATTAGGGGAGGCCTATGTTCAGCAGTGGATGTCATGTGATTATGATGATATTTAGCGTGACAAGGTCTTGAGGCTGTGCAGATAATTTACTAAATATCTTAGTCAATGGCAAAACGTTATGATAATCCAGGACTTGTTCTATCTATTTTTTACCAAATCCATTAGGCTGCTTCTTTGCTTACTACCTATTAACATCTTCCCAACATTTGCATTTATAATATTAGGTGTTCATAATCACAATCATCATCAGCCACATGATGTCTACTCCTGAACATTGGCTTCCCCTAAAGATTATCAGATGGACCTGTCAAAAGAGTTACCTATTAGATGTTCGCCCCGTGTTTTAGATTTGAAATCATGACAGATAGAGTTACTTTTGTATTCAAATATTAGCATGGATTAGTAACTTAGTAATCTAGCAGCTGAAATTAGTAGTATTCCATTGCTATACCGTCGAAATTTTCTACAGTACCGGCACGCTGTGATGGCTGTTTTGACATATTATAATAGTGAGGTGAAATCTCTACTTGAATTGCGAAAAACAAATGCCGAGTTAAGTCGGAAAATTATACATGCCATAAATTTTACTGCATGTCACTATTGACAATAACGTACAGCAATGTATTTATGGATTAATACGAAACTTGTTGAGCGGACAAACTTAAAAACGGCCATCATACCGTGCCGGTACTATAACAAGCGTCAAAACTAGATTCTAGGCTCGTCGGCCATATTTGGTGTATTACACAATATGCCAATATCGTTGCAAATTAGGTTTAGACAGATATAAATGCGCATATTCATTGAAATTATACTATGCAGTAATTCCAAGGTATACTGAATATGTATTAAAAAACCGAATGCAGAAATAATAAATGAGCCTAAGCTTGCGAAATTTCATTTAAATTGGCAATTTATGCAAATAACTGAAGACGTCGAAGGTATTAGACTAGACTAAAGTTACCTTTTTTTTATGGCATTGAGTGACGAGACGACCATGCCGTTCGCCTGATGGTAAGCGATACGACCGCCCATAAACAGCAGTACCACCATACAGCACCTTCAGTTACAAAGTACTGTGTGGCATTCCACTGCGCTCGTCATCCTGAGACATAAGATGTTAAGTCTCATTATGTCCAGTAGTTACACTGGCTACAATGTCCTTCAAACCGAACACAACAGTGCATGCACACTGCTGCTTGGCGGTAGAAATAGAAATGACAACCTAAGCTGGGTTTCGACTATCTCAGGGAGTATGCGGATAACAAACACTACAAAAGTATAGCTACATAATTAAATGCGCTGAGGAACGCCTGGGGGAGGTTTTCTATTCTACCAAGGGTTCTTAGAGGTGCAACGAAACGTTTGAGGAAGTGTGAACTAGAGGATCGCTGTGAAAGCCGTTAGCCAATGCCATCAGGATGGGAGCTAAGATGGCAGTTGAAATGTAGGTGTAATAACGACGCTCCTGCTTACAACGGAAAAGGGAAAAATGCGTGATGCCTATTTATGTATGTATGTTAAACTACTAGTGGGCTATGAATTGTGATCGAGAATCGAGCAAAATGGCAATCCATAGACTCTGCCTACCCCTATGGGATAGAGGCGTGATACTATGTATGTATGTATGAATTATGATCCGAAGAAGCTGGGGTCTTTTCCGCAACGGGTCATACATAACAAGGTTGTTGGCTTCTAACTTTGTTTTGCTTGTTAATATAAATAATACAAAGCATTTTAATTGAAATAATTGAAGTAAACACAAGCTTTAATTAAAATACTTCATACAGCGATAATTCTAACATTGTTGAGGGACCAACTAATGAACGATGCTTGTACTACATGTAGCTCCGACATGCAATTAGCAAATGCAAATAATTTGCATTGATTATTCAGTTCACGCAATGAGAAATATTAATTTTATGTGACCATAAACAATATGATATTATAGTGTTCTAATATCCTAACCACCACAATGCATCACAATTGCCTCTGCTCATAGATTTAAATGTCCTCTTATATCCTTACTATGCAAGTCAATCCAATTATCTAGGAATAATGTTTTTGGAGATGGCTCAAATGTATGTATTTTATTTTAGGGTTGCCAGAAGATGCGTAGTTACAAAACAAATAAGGAAAAAAAAACATAAACATTATCTAAATTCCGTGATTCTTAACTTTTATGTAACATGCACCCACTTTCAAGAAATAAAGGAAGTTAAAAAACATTTTAGACTATCAAGGTCTTTTGGATTTGAGAAAGAATAAGGTACCACTAATAACCGGCGAAATGAATACTTGAAAACAACCATAAAATTCACCAACACGCATACACGCACATCAATTTCACATCCATCAATGATTAAATTTGAACACGTAACAAATCGTCTGAAAAACGATATTATCGCTCAGAAATAATTATAGTATTTCGTAACGGTGAATGGTCTTCCGAATGAACATCGAGATAATTAAAATGTATTTCTTAGGTGTGGCTAAACACTTGCAAACGATCTTACGAAACATGGTAATTATGTACGAAGGTCGGTTGGGATCGACTAAGAAATTAAAAGCAAGACAATCAAGAAATCACACCATGCAAACGTTGGCTTACAAGGCTGTGCGTAGTTCTGCAATCGTCATCCTGATATGAGATGTTAAGTCTCACAACATCCAATAATTACACTGGCTATAAGTTCCTTCAAACCGGAATACAACTCACCCGGAATACGACTAACCCTCAAATACTAGTGACCACCAACTAGTACACATTTAATTACCAACGTTATTATTATCGGCAAGCTTTAATAACGCATTAAGGTCATTCTATGATAAACTAAGTTCAATGTTACGGAGTCAGAGAAACGCTTAGTTGAGTTTGCTAGCTCATCGCGTGCTATCTGCAAGTCACTATAGTGGGTTATTTTCTACCTACAGTAATGCTAGGCAATAGAAATGAGAGATCATGTAGTAAAAAGAACGAAAGGGCAGGTAGATGGTAGTATCTATTTGTCGTTCTAATTTCAACTAGAAGAATATAATGTTCAGCTTGATGTGGAAAGTAGAGCAGAAGAACAATCATATCATAAAAACCAACATTTGGTGTTTGAGAATTTGAGATCGGGGCAGGAGCCAGCACACGTGGGATAATTACGCCATAATTAGATAGTAATACCATAAGAAAATTACAGTGACTTGAAAGCGCTGCAACGTAGGTGTTGCTTGCGCGAAAGTAATTGCTGATTTTTTAAGACAACTGTCAGATGAATCTGAGTAATAGTGTAAGTATCAAAACAAAATATCGGTAGCTCGATGCCGTTGTTTGCATCGTGAGTCTCGTGCAATAAGTTGACAATATCTGCAACAACATTTGAAAAACAAACAAAAAAAGAAAAAGTTTATTCTGGAACAACTGAACTGCCACTATTAAAAACGTTACATCACTGGCTACCTGTATAGTATACATATTCATTATGGGCAGACGATAAAAAAATATCATCAATACAAAATCACTTTCTCCGTGTCTAATAACGGGTAATACTTTTATATTGGTTTGGCACGCCTTGTTTATGTAATCGCTTGTATTGGCTTATAATTAGAAGGTGAACTGCTTTTATGATGGACCTGATTTGAGTACATTTTTGGGGTATTTTAAGATTAATTCACAGTAATGGAATTTGTGTTTATTATTTAATATCAATTAATTATGTTCTGCACCTTTAAAAAATCAACCCGGAACTCATAATTATTATTATGAGTTGTTCACGTTCATATCATCGATCACTTCCCACTATTTTACATTAACTTACTTTGGGATCAAACCATAGATTGACCCTAGGTCTATGGATCAAACCCAGTGAAGCTGTGACTAAATTAAAGCGACGATATTAGTTTTTGTTTTTAGAAAAATCACATCCAGAGTTTTGGCGGGAACTTGGAAGTGTCATGAGGTGCTCTTGTTTTAATTCATTATTTTGGTGAGACTTAGTGTTATATTGCATAATTATGGTGGTATATTATCCAATATAGTTCTATTAAAGGCTCAAATGAAGTGAATTGAAATAACTGTGCTAGTCAAGTGTTTGTTTTGTTGCCGCCAAAACTCCTCGATAAAGTCTTGGTAAGGTAGCCACTGCTTTACTTCGACATAGTACTACTACTACTGAGGATAAAAAAGAAACAATATTACATATGTAACTTCCAAAAACTTTGACACTGGCAGATGCGCAAACCGCGCCTTGCCAAAGAGAAAAAAAAAAAAAAAATCACATCATAATTTATCATCCTTTAATGGATAGTACGGAAATCAGTGGATTATACACCACCATAAATGGAGTTAAAAATACACAAGCATTGATAGACATGTCAAGAAACGATCAACTTTCTTTCGTTGAACAGACACATTAGAAAATTCACCATTTTAGTTCACACGTATGGAACCAGTAGCGTAGTCTTATTTCATAGAATGGGTTTTAAAATTAACTTAGATACACGCTGTAAATCTATTTGTCTATGATATTGAAATGGGCAGGCTCAACCGTAAAAATATATATATACCCTTTCTAGCCGATTTCGGCCACGGCGGCCAATCTCAACAGAGATCAGCCAGATACGCAGGAGATATTATAGTGCACAAGTGTGTGCGCAATACACAGGGTGCACTCGCTATTCCTTTACTCTCATAGTCCGGTGAGACGGCAATCCGACATGACCGGAGATCAGAGATCAGGCGCAGGACCAACGGCTTTACGTGCTTTCCGAGGCACGGGGGATCACACCGCCAACTTCCTGACTCCGAGCTGCGACTGAGTAATTTTAAAGATGGAAAAACCCAGTCACAATGTTTTTGGCCCGACCCAGGATTCGAACCCAGGACCTCAGGCTCAACCGTATCACTGTTGTCTCACAGAATTAAAATAAATATTTTAAGGATATGAGAGGGAATGCAGCAATCAACGTGGACGTATGTAGTGACTAAGGGGGCGTTGTTTCAACTTAACCGTGGTCAGGAAAAGTTAACAGTCTTATTATACTCGACAAGTGTTCAGCGCCTTTGCCTCGCTGTAAAATCGCTTGCAATTTACCAGTGTGATTAGACTTTGCCTTTTTTTGACCACGAATGAAAGAATGCCCCATAGTAATGAGAATACAACAAAGATTCTTAAATAAGGATGGCAAAATCACCGAATTAAAGTAACGGCTCGCTGTTGCGTTTCGGAAAGATTTCTGGATGCCCAACCATCTTCTCTTTTTTGAATTCCCAATTTCTTTCATCATTCTTCTGGCATTGTTGATAATTATGGCATTTCTGTCTGTCAATCCGCACTAGGCCAGCGTGGTGGACTAAGGCCTAAACCCCTAGAGGAGGCCCGGGCCCAGCGGTGGGCGATATACAGAGCTGGTATTATATATGTAAATAAGGTATTAAGTACAAAAGATTCTCTCCAACATAATTTCATCACAAGGCAGCAACCAAGCAATTTGTAGTGCGAACCACAAACTAATGTTGATGCCATATTGCAAATCTAGGCGTCTAGGCTTCAGGATGTAGGTAATTGTTGAAGATTACCTCAAGTTCATTACGGTATGTAATGTAAGGAATATAGTTATCTTAGAAAATTGTGCGGGGTTTCCTTTTATACATGATTATGTTATCTTTGTGAACACGACAAAATGCATGGCTATAATTTTAAAATGAGTTTTACGACGAAATTATTTAATTACATAATGGTCTTGCGAAGTAATCTCAGCTTTCTTCAAGCTACAATAATGTTTTTAAAAAGATCATAAAACCTTTATTTTTAACGCTTAGCATGTCAATTATTTAATTTTTGACTAGACATAAAATGCAAAAGATTTCACTTCTATATCATTACATAAAACTAAGACTATTTGTAAAAGTGCATTCTTAATTAGTGTTAATAATTTTAAAGATTCAACTTGACTACTAAATTAATTATTACTAAACAATTAGCTACATCGTACAGTATAATCAATACTTTTACATGTAACCCAATGGAAAATCAATCTATAATAAAAATACCTCCACACGCTTAGGCCGTAAAAAAGACAGAATAAAGTAAACCAATATGATAATTGCGCAATGGTCATATCTCGCAGACGCGTCGCAAGAATGTTCAAGTTCAACCAACCTGCAGTTTCACGCTCGTGTGTTGAATCGCAAACCGATCTGCATTCTTCCACAACAACGACAGATGGGCAACTGGGACGCATTTGGAATTAGTTGGGTACCTTCGCCCCTGTATCTATAGCACTTAGCGAATCGCGGCAGAGTGATGTTGCACCTGTGTCTTATAAACTGTCTTGTTTTAAACACTATCTACTAAAATAGTTATAAATGTGTTTAATAAGAGATCTAATTGGTGTGTTGTTTTGTTGGCCTTTGATTTTAGAATTATTTTACGGAAGAATAAAGTAAAAGGCGGTAGACGTAATTAGTTCAGACATTGAATATTATGTCTACGATTGAGATTTTTATAGCACATGATAATATTAGTTCTTGGAAACTGTGTAGATTTAGATGTTTCTCAGAATGATGATCTACTACGCAAACCTCCCCTCCTAGACCACGTAGACCCCCTACCGTCTAGATACTTCTCTGTCAGGAATATGTTACGCAGTACAGTACACTCGCATTCCAGCCCTTTACTTAAGCATTAGAATCTCAGTATGTGCATTGATTTCTTAATACCAAGGACCACACGCAAGGGCCATAAATGGTTTTCAAATGTGGGGATTTTGCGAATACTAGCTGTCATTTTACATACACTTTGACGTCATTATGCGTATACTGTCGCACAGTGGGCTATTAGCAGGCTGTAAATCGAAAGGCAGTGTGTTGAATCCCCATATCGAGAAGACGGTTGATTCTCAAATATTCGATTTGGATTTTTCTGTTTTGGTGAAATCCTAGGTAGGTCGTTCAAGGACTCAAAAGTTGTTCCTTTTTTTGAGTTGCATTGTCTATGTGATTGTTGGATAAAAGATAAGGCCAAAGAAATTAGTGAAGATATGACACTACGGTGATTCTATAGCATGAACTATGGAAGCGGCCTTAAATTGAAAAACTATTAGTCAAGTTAAAATTAGTTACCATATAAAAATATTTATTATGTACATTTTTACTTGTTGGAATTTACACGTAGCATTGTCTGTTTCTTATCTGTATTTATTTGGAAATTAATATGAGTTATACTTTATCTTGCTATTCAAAACTATATTTTCAAGCCTATCGACAAATTATAATTCGAATATTAAAGACTATTATAAAATATTAGAGACTTAATATTTGCATCTAATAATTAAATGTCATCTCATAGTACATTTTTAACGTAAATGGCAAGGACAAAAAATAAATAAATTAATAAATTATGCAAAAAATATATTCGTGTGGACATTAAAATAAATCTTATGAAATTACGTTAATCAAAATCGCTTTAAACAAAATAGTGATTGATTTTATTAGGTGAAAAATGAATTGATTGAAAATGAAGGGCAAAAAACAATGAAGGAAATTGATTTACGAATTTTAAAAGTGCAGTTGGGAGGCTAAAGCGGAACGTTTTGCCAAAGGACGAGGCCTTCGCCGCAACTCCGAAGAATGTTAATAAGTTTGTGCTCGTTGCGCACACGCAATAAAATCATTTAACAAACGTTCGCGGAAAAACCTGTAGGTAATGTTACGTGGCTGACAACATAAACATTTCTCTGAGGTCAGATTATTATGGATTTTAATCACGGTATAAAGTAAATTTCAAACTAGGTAAGATGCAGATGATATTTGATCGCATTTCGAAATGATTTGGAATGTTTTTTTGTGATTATGGAGATGTGGTAGAATAGTAGTTGGTTCTGTTTCTACTTTCTGTTGCAGTATTTGTCAATCAATGATTGACCAGTTATCATCATCATCATCATCATCATCAGCCCGCTGCAGTCCACTGCTGGACATAGGCCTCTCCCAAGATACGCCACAGAGCCCGGTCTGCTGCTTTATGCATCCAGTCGCTGCCGGCCCTCTTGTGCAAGTCGTCCCGCCATCTGGCCAGAGGGCGTCCAGTTATGGTCATTAAAAATTACTTATTGCTAATATAGCAAATTGATAAAAATAAAAAAGGTTTTATACCTTGAAGTCTTGAGCTGTACAGGATATTACTACTAGGTATGAATCAGTGATACTCAGGTATATTCCCGAATGTGTTATATCCACTATCAAGGTATACATCGAGAAAGTAGACACTTCAAACCCGGATCTATATTCTGCCGACTTCAATTTAAATTTCAAATGTATGAGAAATCTGCACACCAGCACTAGACCAGCAGGCAGGACTAAGACTTAAACCCTCTGTAGAGGAGATCCGTGCTCAGCAGTGGCCAGTATAAGACAAGGCTGGTATTACAACACTTCAATTTACTTTTAAAAGTGCAACAGAGGAGAATTAAATAAAATAAAGAATGAAAATAATGCAGGCGAAAATGTTATCAAAATTCTTAGAACAAGATAATGAGAGATACAACAATAAAGAAATTATCACGGATACACAAACATACTAAATGTGAATGATATCGATATGACCGTGTAGATTGCTCAGGTATTTCGATAAGATAATAACCTATAGAGATTCAAACATTTAATAGACAGGATTTTGTTATTAGAATTACGGCTACTGCAGGTGCCTTTTTGGATTTTTTTTTTAATTGGTTATCGAGCAGGTGCCTTTCCATAAATACCTACAATATCATAAGAATTATTGGTGCGCGGCCTGATTTACATGAAAGGACTATTCGTTTCGACATTCAACTATTCCCAATACTTCTTTAATCCATATAGTGGGTGGAGGATCTCGGAAGTACCTACTAGGATTTCGGCTATTTAACTACGAATACTAATACAACGATATAAATCGCAATAGCAAACTGGTACTTCCCATTTTTTTTGTGACTCTACCACTGTCATTCAATCAATCAATCAATCAGCCTGTCGCCGTCCACTGCTGAACGTACGCCTCCCCAAGTGAACGCCAACCATCCCGGTCTTGAGCAGCCCGCATCCATCCGCTATCCGCCGCCTTTTTCAAGTCGTCTGTCCATCGTGCAGCAGGGCGTCCTACACTACGTTTACCTAATCGCGGTCTCCACTCCAGCACTTCTCTGCTCCATCGACCGTCTGTCCGTCTGCAGACATGGCCAGCCCACTTCCACTTCAGTGTCATTACCAGATTTCAATTATATCTAAACATATTATGGCGTTTTATTGTTGACTTGGCAATTCTCTTTCTCTAGCTCGATATTTACTACCGAGTACTTAATATTGATATTATGCAGTATCAGGAGAATTTAATCTCGCTCGGTATTAAGTTACGTGTTACATTAGATGCGATTTGTGATGCAAACGCGTGATGTAACACTGTTGCATTCAATTCCTGTATCTGATTTATCCACGCCATTATCAAATATAAACGAAGAATTGACATATTTGGATATTTACTTGAAGTAAATGGATAAACTGACATGACTGCGGTACGACTGCAAATCTGAGGTCTCGGGTTCGATCCTGAGTAGGGCAAAGCAGTGTTGGGTTTTTCTACTCAGTATCAGGCCGGGGTCTGGAATTTGTGTCCGATATGGCGATAGGCTCGCTCCCTATCACATCTTGGGATGACATACGCACGGCGAAAAGTGGGTGCATTAGTTGCTCTGTCTACCCCTTCAGGTGTACAGTGTATATGAGTCTGTGTGTGTAAATAAATGCATACACTTTACTTTTTAACACGGGGATAGAACACACTGAATTATAAAAAGCAATTCTATGTGGCTCCGTATTTAAAATATAGGGGTTGGGTTTAGGCCTCCAGGACCTCGAGGTATCCCGTGTACCATTAAGGTAAAAACACATCGCCTTTAAACAAACCATTTAGATTAATTTTACACTGTATTTAGGCTTCATTACAAAAACGTTCATTAAGCAACATAGAACTGGTAAAATCAATAATGAAATCCAATTATACAGACCTGAAAATCCACACTTGTACAAACACATTGAATTACATTTCTAGAAACTTTGAAGCGCTCTAGTTCAAAATAAATCTGACGACACGTTTCTAACGGATTGGACTGGAGCGGAAAATTTTAATATTTTATTTAGACTAACTAATACCCTAAAACACATTAACTTTTTGGACGATCAACAGTAGGTACTCGACAGTGAACATCACATATTATCTTTTAATCAGATAATCGGTTAGTATCGGCTGCGTAAAGCGTCGCGTCGTCGTCTGTCACTTAAAACTATAATATTTTGTCGCCAACCTGTCGATTCTCTCTATACCTCGCGCCTCGTGTCGCTGCCGAATACTGTGCCGACATTAACGAAATATGAACCCCACCCAATTTTCAATATCACTATTAACTATACTACTATGCGGGAAATTTTTGATTAAATTCAATTTAATTTCACACACACACACACACACACACACTCACGCCTTTTATCCCCGAAGGGGTAGGCAGAGGCGCAACTATTGCACCCACTTTTCGCCGTCATTCTGTCCCATGATGTGATAGGGGGCGGGCCTATCGCCATATCAGGCACAAATTCCTGACTCCGCGCTCATACTGAATAGAAAAACTCAATATCACTTTGCCCGACCCGGGGATCGAACTCGAGACGCAGTCATAACAGGTAAATTTAAAATTAGTTAATTAACTGTCTATATTTCAACAATAAATTAATCAATTATAGTTATTTCAATGCCATTGAGGTATAATAAGAGGTAAGGAATCCCTAAATTATAATATGCATACAGCAAAATTAAGTAATACTATGATTCTCTAGCGGCGGTAGCCTAGTTGGGAGTGGAACGGACTGCCGAAACGAATGTCCGCCGGTTTAAAACCCAAGGGCAGGCACCTCTGACTTTTATAAAAGTTATGTGTGTATTGGGCCAATTTGGGCCAAACATGGGCCATTGAAAACACTCGCGGTGAGACCGTAACAGAAATAGATACTATCTCCGAGACATGGAAGGAATACTGCCAATCACTATATCAAGATCCACAATCGCATTGCTTTGCTCCAACAGAACCTGATGACGAAGATAGGGAGCCTAATATTCTCAGAGATGAAGTTCGAGCCGCAATAAAACACCTTAAGAATGGCAAAGCTCCAGGGAGCGACTCAATTCCGATTGAAACCAATAAGGCATTGGGCGAGTATGGCGTTGATATTATCCAAACCCTCTGCGAAAAAGTGTGGCAAACAGGAACTTGGCCAAAAGAATGGGCTCATACCGTCTTTGTCCCTCTGCATAAAAAGGGTTCAACAAAGAAGTGCAGTAACTACCGTCTCATTGCGTTGATATCCCATGCGAGTAAGATTTTACTCCATATCCTTAATGAGCGTCTCAAGTCTTTCTTGTCTAAAGAGATTGGTCCCGAACAGGCAGGATTCGTAAAAGGCAAAGGTACTAGAGAACAAATCCTGACAGTCCGACAAATAGTCGAAAAGGCTCGTGAATTTAACAAGCCAACCTTCATCTGCTTTGTCGATTTCTCGAAAGCCTTTGACTCAGTCAAGTGGCCAAAACTTTGGCAGACCCTTGTGGAGATGGGCTCTCCGAAACACCTCGTCCACCTACTTAGACGCCTGTACGAAGACGGAACAGCTGCCGTAAGAACAGATGATGTATACTCGAGTAATTTTCAACCTACTGCAGGAGTTCGTCAAGGTTGCATTATCTCACCGCTTCTCTTCAATATATACACCGAGTTAATAATGAGAATTGCCCTCGAAAATTGGACGGACGGTGTTGCGATTGGAGGAATGAGAGTCTCGAACCTACGTTATGCAGATGATACCACCTTGTTTGCAACCAGTATACATCATTTGGAAGGTCTTTTATGTAAGCTGGAAACCACCAGTCTCGAGTTCGGACTAAAGATCAATCGGAGCAAAACAAAAATCATGATTGTGGATCGTCTCAATAATAATTCGCCAGAGGTCTCACGAATAGCGAACTGTGACGTTGTCCAGTCATATATCTATCTTGGGGCGCTAATCACAAACAATGGTGGATGTATGGACGAGATCAAACGCCGCATGGCAATATCTAGATCTGCGATGGACAAATTAAAAAAGATCTGGGGAAACCGTAATATTACGAAGGCCACCAAAACCCGGGTCGTCAGAGCGCTAATATTCCCCATATTTTTATACGCCGCGGAGACGTGGACGCTACGAGAAAGCGAGAAGAAGAGGATAGACGCTCTTGAGATGTGGTGCTGGGGAAAAATGCTTGGAGTTTCATGGACAGAGTTTCGCACCAACCAGTCCATACTACAAGAACTCGGCATCAAGCAGCGGTTGTCTTCTATAGTGCAGTCTCGCATCCTCACGTTTTTCGGACACGTGTCGCGGCGTGGAGAAATGTCCATCGAGCGCCTTGTGGTGCAGGGGAAGGTTGAGGGCACACGGGCGCGAGGGAGATCACCGATGCGTTGGACGGACCAGGTCAAAGCAGTACTGGATGGTTCATTATATACGTGCACCAGGAAAGCAGCAATCAGAGAGGAGTGGCGCAGGATTGTCAAGCGAGCCACACACCCTGACGTGACGACCACGACCACTCTGCCAAGAGTGTAACGATTAAGAAGATGTGTGTATTCTTTGTGAATTATCCCTCGCTTTAACGGTGAAGGAAAACATCGTGAGGAAACCTGCATACCTGAGAAGCTCTCTAAAAGAATTTCGAAGGTATGTGAAGTCTGTTAACTCGCACTATGCCAGCGTGGTGGACTAAGGCCTTAACCCTCTCTGTTCTAGAGGAGGCCCGTGTTCAGCAGTGGGCAGTATATAATACAGGGCTGGTATGGTATGATTCTCTATGAGGAAAAAATAAAAATAGTATTCATTAGTTATAAATCGTTAAATGTCATGAGTAAGTCGATTAATAAATCAAGAATTTATTATTTCCTTTATAATAATGCTGTCACTTCATGACTGCAATATAAAACTGGCTTTGATTTAAGACAAGAAATACTTTTATTTTATTTGTATTTTTAAAAAAAATCTTACGTTTATTATAACAAATTTTCATTCAAAATGCCTCATTGGGTTATCTAAATAAAACTACCTAGTATTAGGTATTCTGATTTTGTTTTACTCAGAAAGAATACAGTATTTTTTGATATAGACATTTACTGAAACTGAAGCAACCGTTTTATTCCTAGTAGTGTAGTGTTTTAGGCAACAAGTTGACAGCGTCAGCGTCCGCGCGGCGACTTAATTCTTCTGCTTTCGTATTGTACGGTCTATATTTTGTTTTTATGACTGTATCAGTTCTTCCCTGGTGATCAAGTCCTAATTATGATCTGCTTATTTTACGCAATTCTTAATACTTAGGTACGAATGAGTCATAACACTAATTACATTATTAACCATTAGCTATTTAGGTAGAGACTACATAGGTATGCCGTATGATAAATAAAAAATAATCTTTTTATCGTAATAAGTAACATTGAAATGTACAATCCATTGATATTGCAGAAATAGCTAATATTTTTTTTGCATATTATCTTAGGTACAATGTAGACTAAACAAGGTAATTCGAAATTTGACGCGCGTTTGAGCCAATAGCGCGCGTGCTAACAATATCAAGAAAAAAAAATATGAACGTCGCAAATACTTGTTGCGGAGACATCGCGAATACGCGCGGTAACGTTACGGTCAGGTTAAATCTTTTTGTTGGTCACGCGCGTCAACGCGTTAAGTCTTCACAAATAGTATACCTAGCGTGCTGGACTTCAGCCTTATAACGTTACTTTAACACCGTTTCAATGTACATGTTTGATAAGAAGTCCACACATTTCTACAAAACTGTTACGAGTTACGCATTACAAAAGAATTATTTTACTCACGTATGACAAACGGGCGTGCTTACAACTAAAACATATGTTCACAGCGCCAACGAAGCAAAACTAATCGGCAAACAAATAACAATCAACAAATTAAACACGATCCATCCAATTAGAATCACGACCATTAATGACCTAAGTACACTTACCGCGTAAAGCAATAATAACAAATCCATCCAAAAATGCACACACATCAATCCCTTTATCATCCGAAATAAAGGGACGACAGTTTACATAAACACAAATATATCGATACACAACCGGATGAGCACAACGTCGATAAAAAATATGCAAATGAAAGATGGCGGACGCGCGCCAGTGCGCGGGAGCACCGATAGCGGCGGACTGGCCGGCGCAGGCTGCTGCCGAAGGCTGCCGCGCCTAGAGATGTGACCGTTGTGTAACCGATGCCTGGGGCGTCGATAGCGTAATTTACGACAATATTTTAAATAAAATACTGGCCGCGGCAGGTGACGAATTTCTTTTGTCATTATAATAAATGCGTGTGGCTTTGGAGACGATAAAAAACACAAAACGCAAATAACGTTAGCGTTGGAATTCAAGAATTGTGTTTAATTGAATGGAAAAAGACAGAATCGAATCATTCGAAACGATAGTATGTTTTGTATGCATAAGTTAAGATACATCTATTGGTACACATTTTCGTGTTTTGTTTGATTTATTCGATGAGAATTCACGTAAGTCATAATTATCTTTACGTTTTCTTTCACAATTCCATTCTTGTCACTAACATTGTTTATCAAATGTTAATGTGTATCAGTTTTCTTTAACGAAGAACTGTTTGATAAAGCATCCTCCAACTTCTTAGACATAGAGAGATCGAGACATTAACCCACTCTGCTAATGCAATGCGCGTTTGTGGATCATGACGCACAGAGTGATTAAATTGGGTCTCGGCGATAGGACTAGGTGATAGGACGATTAACAAAAATGCAATTAGGCTATCGAATAATTAATACAAGTGTAGTCTTTAAAACAGAACATTATTTAAATACGTTTATAAACAAGGTTATAACATTTGTTTATACTATTATTTATCGACAAACAATTTTTTGTCGACATCGTAATAGTTTAATTAATTTATTGGTTATAAAAGCATTTTCGAGGTCAAAAGTGCAATCTCAAAAAATCTATAATATTGAATACTTTCTCCTCCATTTTGTTTCACGACCATAGATTATATCTATCGATAATTGTAGCAAATTAAACTTAACAAACATGTGTTTGTGATTTACGGCGATAGTATTTCACTTTCTGCAAACAATTACTTGTGTGACGTTGTAGTGAAAGGAGACTGATTATCTTGAGATTGATAATTCTCTATGAAAAATAACATTGACTCTTCGAGTTTAAAAACATTAAAATGGAAAGAAGAAGAAGGGTTTTAGAGGTAATTTTGTGTGGTATTCAATTATGTAAGGCATGGGATAATTTACTACGTACTTTACAATACTATTTAATGTAGGAACCGGCATTGCTTCTAGACTAAACTATCGTAGACAACATTAGCGGTGGTTGAGCTTTGCGAGACTGAGATTTTATTGTATTTCACATTGAAAAAAAAGTGTAAACTATGTGTCTCATTAGGTACATAATATTTTTATTTTTATTTATACGACATCAAGTGGCTTTCACAATAAATCCCGATAAAAAATAACATGCTATCGAAATTGTCACATGTCACACAAACATCGATATCGACACGCCACAGCTCTCACAGCATTAAAGACTGGAAACAGCTAGTGACGCTATCAGTACGACCTCATACTATCTGCAACGGCTGTAATGAATTATTACCAAACTACTAATTTCACGAACAGTGGTCTGCACTATTTTACTCTAAACTTGAAAGTCTTTGAGGAGTTTGAAATAACCGACGAGGAATCGTATGTATATTTTAAATGTTGGGTAGTCAAAAATAGTATAGTAACTTTTGTAACACATTAAACCACTAGTTTATTACGTTTACACTAGCTCGGTGGCATAGTTGTATTACGGTAAGACTGCAATGCTGAGGTCTCGGGTTCAGTCCCCGGGTCGAGCATCGTGATATTGGATTTTTCTAATCAGCACGGAGTTTGGAATTTGTGCCCGATATGGCGATAGGCTCGCCCTCTATCACATCATGGGACGGAATACGCATTGCGAAAAGTGGGTGCACTAGTTGCGCCTCTGCCTACCCCTCCGGGGATGAAAGGCGTGAGTGAGTGAGTTTATTACTTTTAGAACACTAGGAAAGACGGTTTCGCAGTAGCGAAGGCGAAGGTTGCAAACGAAGTAAGAATTGTAATAGGTATGTACATAAATACATTTTTTCCTCCGATAAAATTATGCAATATGCTGTCATACACATATTATTTATATTGTACGAGAACTGACGTAGGCTTCCTTCGTGCCTTCACAAGAATTCATTCAATCACTTATTGCTGTCTAAGCTCTTGTTTGTTTTATAATGATAGTAACTATATTTAACAATAATTATTACTATGCATTTAAAAAAAAAGTCTCATTAAAAGTAAATGAATATTATAAATGAAGTACCTAAGTGACAATGTTAGAAATATAAAGATTTCAGCAAGAGTGTAAGTTTTATTGTAGTGTCACTCGGCAACAAATAGCGTCTGCGCGGTGCCTTCGACAACAAACACCGTACCTACACAATAAAACGCCGCCATAAATACCTGAACTAATGTGTGGCTTTAAGCAGCAGATCTTTGCGGGGCCTTTTTATCATAATACCGAAGGAGACTATCGTTTTTTTGGCCCCTTGCAAACGCGAGGGCCCTCAAAGCGCATTGTAGCGCAAGTCCTGGGAAACACAAGGCTTTGGGTGGTAACTCCATTCGCCAGCCCATAGCCATGTCGCCACAAGGACTTCTAGGTAATAATGTAATCGCCTCCTAGCCTCCAACGCGGGATGGTGTAGGTATATCTTACGTATAAAGAAAGCTGGCATAGTTCTTGCGAACATAGAAATCTTTATAAGTACCTGTTAAATATAATATTATGTATTTTGTATGTTGTTTAGACCGATTTGAATTAAATTGCAAAATTAATATTTTAATGCAAGATAAAAATAATTGAAAAACGTTCATATCTAAACTCTTTACATTACTCTACTTCTTTTGTGTACCATTAAAAAAAAAAGTTTTCTGTGACGAGCCCGTTTTTGTCTCTGCAATCTCAGTCTTCTTTCTTTCTGCACTAAATTCAATTACTTTTGCTTTAAAACTTTTAACCTTACATAATAAACGAAAATCTAGAAAAATCTACGAAATATAGAGTCAAATATATAATTGAGAAAATTCTAAAGCTTACAAGTCAACACGAAGCAGGGAAAGTGTAAAGACAAACAAGCGTTTGTAACGGGGACGAGAGTCTGCAAACTTAACGACGTGCGCTTGCGCATTTCCACAAATTAACATTATTTAAAAAATAAAAACCGGTCAAGTGCGAGGAGTGGTTGCGGATCGACGGTTCTGTATTGCAAGACTTTTGACTATAATTTTATTAATACTGATCTTAAATACGAAAGATTGTAGAGGTGTTACTTGAAAATTTAGGAAGAATATGCTGACTAGATGTAGAAGAATTACGCAAACGTACAGTGAGAATTTTATGCTGTGGAAGACTTCCATGTGGACGGAGCCGCAAGCAATATCTTATAATCTTACTAATATTATAAATGCGAAAGTTTCTGAAAATACTTGGATGTTTTCATGTTTGGATGTTGTTAGTAGAAAACGCCGCAACAACTAAACGGATTTGTATGAAATTTGGCACATTATGTTTTTAATCTTATTCCTTAAGTAGATGACGCTGGCGTCATACTGTGTTTTTGGGACTTTTGTAGCGAAAAAAGGCTTTCACGCCGGCAAAGCCGCGAGCAACACCTAATTAAATACACATTTCAGTCATGTTAATGCATTTTCAAAGGTAGAGCTGTAAAATGTCATATAAACATGCGGGGTGAACTTAGTAATTCAGGTTCATTGGCCTTTGAGTACGAATGTGTAAGTAACCCTAAAAACCTGTATTTACAGAGTTCTGAATGAACATACTGTTAGCTGGCTGAATCACTGTTCTAAATTAGGGTGAAGCTACACTACGCGAATAATTAACGGTTGATTTTTTACCTACAGGCTTTTTGAAGAGCAATTGGAAATTATTACTGGAATTACAATTTTTGAGGGTATTCTTATCATAGCTATGTTTCTAGCGTTATGGGCGTTTATGATTTCAAGTCATAATTTGCTATCAATTAATCTACTTGCTCTTATATCAGCCTAACGTTCACAAAGCCAGTATATAGTAATTTTCTGTCCCTGTATTGCAGTTCAAAAACGCGTTATGTATCCTTATAGTATTGTACATAAACACACACTCACGCCTTTTATCCCCGAAGGGGTAGGTGGAGGTGCAACGAGTGCAGCCACTTTTCACCGTGCATATTCCGTCACATGATGCGACGGGGGGCGAGCCAATCGCTACATCGGGCACAAATTCCAAACTTCAGGCTGATACTATGTTGTTATATTATTGTAACATTCCTAAATAAGCTTTAACTTATATCAGTGTGGTCTAATATGTGCAGCGTCAAAATACACGCAATTTGCAGCGTTCCCGCCAATTCAGCTTACAACAAAAAAAGATTTACTCAGCGTAGTGCATTCACTCCGGAACAAACAGGCGTAAATTATTTGCTTTGTGCGACTGCGGCCTTAATTGTTATGGAAGTTTCTTTTGAAATGTGTAGACAAAATAACAGTTAGTGACGTTTGATTAAATTATTACTGTCATGCATTCTACATTTTGGCGGTTATTGCATTCATACTATAGTTACTTATATGGGTCAGGATCAACAGTACACATTTCCGATGGTCCAAATAGCCCCTCCCGATTTCTAATCCCTTTACCTCTCTTTAAAAGGTTTGCAGCGCATTGATCCTTTTGGTAGTTTGGGTGATTGTGCCATACAAACACACAACACTAGAGAAAAGAGCAACACAAGGATTTTCTTGCTGTTCTTTACTGGTGGAAACTGCTTTCCGAAATGGTCCTATAGTATAAATTAAGCTATGTAACATTTAGGATAAGTTTCACCTGTTACCAATAAAGTTCCAGATAACTATTTGACATATAACGCTTTCTATCAAATAAATCTGACGCATTACTAGTGAGTTTTTCTGCCAGATATTTCTATTCAAGACTTGTGTAGTTTATACGCGGATAAGTTCCGAGTAGGCTATCAGGGACTTTATCAGCTTGGGGTTACATTGGCCCTCAACGGGTTCACAATATAAAATTGTTTGATATGGTGAGAGCTCTCATCAATCATAAAACACTTGCTAATGCACACTTAGATATATTATCATAATACCATCGTGTAAAATAATGTTAACAATGGATAAAATAATAACTCAATTACATGAAATGATGATGTAATGCTAGTTATGCCAGAATTTGCTTTGTTGTATGGAAAGTCTTGAAGAAATGTTCCCATAGAGATATTGTTACTTCGCTAAAGAATAGGCAAAACAATGCTCTTGCGCAACACAGCGGGACGTGGAACAATAATTATGTACCATGATAAGAAATGACATAGATTTTTAGTTAGATTGTTGAAGAGCCCTAATGTCTGTAAATGCTTCTAATATCGATGCGTCACTCTTTATTTTGTTTTCTCATGAAGAAGTAAACGAAATATACTTTTTAACCCCCGAAAAAAAGCGGGGTGTTATAAGTTTAGGGTATGTATCTGTATGTCTGTCTGTGGCATCGTAGCTCTCAAACGAATGGACCAATCTTGACGGGGTTTTTTTTGTTTGAAATCTGATATGATCGCGATGGTTCTTAGCTATAATTTATGAAGATCTGTTCAGGCGTTTGAAGATTATCAGCTCATTTCCAATTTAAAAAGCCCGATATTGCCGAAGTCACAGTACACCAAATTTAAATTCAAAATTTGGTGTACTGTGACTTCGGCAATATTTTTAAACATGAGCTGATGCTGCAGCATCAATTAGTCTGCGGGATACCCAACTCCTTAGCAACTTGTAGCAGATATAGCGTGTTTGGGCTCATGAGGATGATTTCATCGAGTAGGTGTTAGATAGTTGATTATCAAGGCCCCATGATGGAGAATAAAGTAATTTAAAAAGTTTGAAATAAAAATTAAAATAACCCCCGACACAAAAAAAAACTAAAAAGTAAAATAATAAAAGTGTCTTTATCGTTTAAGTACCTAGTAATATTTTGAGGCAAGCGTTCTCACGTCGGGGGACCGAATTCCGGACCAGGGAGCCGAAAATAATACTTCTTTAGCGGTCCCCCGATGCGACGACGCTTGGCTCAAAATATTACTAGGTACACACTTTTATTATTTTACTTTTTTTATCAGGGCGAATCTTCAAAGTCGAGAATACAAATTGGAATTATGAATACCTAATTACATTATTCATTTTCAAAAACTTTCACGTATACATTCAGTATTCTGTAGTAATATTACTTTTCTACAATAGAATAAATATAAAAATATTTTCATGTAGTTTCCTAATACTAACTCTTTCATTATATTATAAAGTAGATTATGAATTATTATTGTAAATCACACACACATTCAAACGACAAAGCCATTAATGTTCTTAAGGAAATTTACGCTTGGCATAACATTGATTTTATCTAAAAAAAATAAGAAACTACTCACGAGGCGAGACAAAAAATCAATCGCATAAGTAATTTAGAGGAAATTAGTTTTTTTTATAAGGCTTATTACATTATTTAATCAAGCTGTAACGTCCGGTGTTATGTAATTGATGCAAATACAGTGTATCTAGGCCTAAATTATACATTCATATCCTTAGTGATTCAGGAAACCATTTCGAAATGAAAGCAGGAAGAGAGGCAGAGTGCCATGTCACTTGCTAATGCACTCTTTTTGATAGTTGCAATAATATTGATATATTTTTGAATTATTACTAGTTATAAATTCGTAAATATGATTGGATGAATAAATAAAATAAATAAATAAGAGGCACACCATTCATCATCATTATCAGCCGTATCGTATGACATGTCTACTGCTGAACATAGGCCTCCTCTAAACGCACGCAATAGCTCTTAGAAAATATTTCTTTTTGCTTAGGCATTGTACATAAGAGCAGTCATGCCGACTACTAAAGAGACGTGAAGGTAGTGAAAATTGATATCATATTTTGCTAAAAAACGACAGTGCATTCTTCGAATTATTTGGCTATAAGTCCTCATTTCTGAAACTATTCCTGCGTTTTAGATGTTTTTCACCTATATGGAGGTACATTTTGTCTAATTGCCATAGGTACGCTAATTTTTATCCCGGGAATGGATACTAAAGCAGGCTGAGTCTCGACTACATGCTAGTATTGGTTTAAACATAACTATAGACACAATATTACAAATATCAAATTGAAAATGGTCTTATTAAATAAGTAATACTTGGGATCTCCATAAGAACGTAACTGGAATACAAAATAATAAGGAATTTTACTACGCAGTTAAGAATAATACAGCACTATTAAAACGTTGCATAGTCATAATTGACCTATATACCAGGGGAAGTAGGAAAATTTTGACATTGTGATAACGACAGCCAGTATTGTTGTCTACTGCATTTAAAAGGCTTTTAAAAGACTATCGTTTTACCATAATACAAGTAAATTACAGATAGTTATTGCGTTCCTCTCGAAAACTCATAAAGTTTAGACCATCATGGAAATCGAATTTAGGATCTTTCTAGATTGCTAGGTGAGACTTCAGAGATAGACGAGATCGCATGTGGAGTAGGTACAGCAAATTTTCTACGGCCAAGTAACAAAACGTGAGCACTTTTGTGTTCCAGGATATCCACATTCTGGGCACATCACAGATATAGCGTTTCTAGTGGTTAACATTATACTTTGGATTACTGTATTTATTAGTCCAGATGGTCAGTTGTGACGAAAACAAAAAACCAAGTAGATGATAATGTATACAATAATTTAATTTATTTATTAGCACTGCTACTGTACTTGATTAAATTATATGGAATTAACACAATATAGCGACTGATGTACGAGTATGTAATTATAACAAGTAATTATAATTGTTAATTAATAATGGAACGACATGCCGCCGATGGAAAGGCGATGAAAGCGAGGGCTGAAAGCGGTTGTGTTATTAATAGAGTTAAACCAGAACATAACTTAATGTCTACGTTAGTCGACGAGGTGGGTGGTCAATTGTGAAGTAGTTCGGGTATTTTCAACAGTTTGTATGAGATTTTTTGTTGGAAATGGTACCGCTGCATTATCGCCTGGGGTTCTTACGGTATACAAGCGGCTTCCGGTTTATCAACTGCAACGTCTTGGGAGAGGAAATGGGGCAAGAAGGAAAAGTTGAAGGAGGAATACACCCAGGATTAGAGGAAACGAAAAGGAAGGAGAATTGTTCGCTAATCCGTTTAGGACTCAGTATGTGGATGCTGTCAAGGACTCTTGTGCCTCTGCTGGCGGTAAATTTCCCTCCGTGCATGTTAACAATTTCTTAATATTTCACTAATAGCCGATGGTCAAGTTCTATTTGCACTTCAAATATACTATTACATTTAAAAACATAGATCTATTGTCAATCAATACGAGTGAAAGCCATGATATCTGACACCGACTGAAATATTCGAATGTTTCTCACGATTTCTTCCGATACGTATTCACACGAATTTGGCTTTTAATTGGGTATTTAGTTACCAACATTTCTAGACCTTTCTACTTAATTTAAGTGTTATGCAAACTATTGTTCGATGTCACAGCTTAAATAGAAGCTGCGGAGTTCATTTAACGTAACAAAATATTTTTATAACGCGCAAATATTGTTTTGGACCTGGCTCAAGCGCGATACACCTTTGTAATTCCTAATAGGACTCTAAGACTTGTCTTCTACCATAATATCTACGAAAGGATAAATTAAACGTAAAGAAAGAAGACTTTTTTTTAAATAAACCTTTTATTCAGATCTATCAATAGCTTAGAATGCAGTAGATGTAATTGAAAAGTGGGTAAATATACTTAACATGTTTACTATTATTTAATTCCCTGAATAAGTTCTAGAGACATGACATAGGAGATACATTACGAATAAGATCATGCTAGAAGGAAATACGAGAATCAATCAAATCAAAATATGGCTTAAACATACATCGGAATGTAATGTCGTCACTTGATAATGCGGTCGGACGGCTCTCCTGAAATGCCGTCGCTCGGAATTGAGCCGAACGAGGCAGGCACGAGGAAAATGAATAAATAAACTCGAATAAATAATCATTGACAAAAACATCATGTTGTAAATGGTAGACATGTTGTAGATAGATTGGTTGGTTTGCAGTATCAGTTGCTGGCGGCTTCTCTTGCAAGAAATGTTTCTTTGAAATATTTACAAAGCCTATAAGTTAGTCTAAGGATTGGTCTACCTGTGCGCCAGATTTTGTTCAAATCCGTTCAGCATTCGGCGAAAGCTTAGCAAACATCCATTGGCGCGTGGTGAGAACCTTATTTGTTACGTATGAAATCGGATAGCTTTTTTTGGAAGGCTAAGACATTACAAGTTTCATAATATCCAGAAATGACACTGATTTCATACGAAATACAAGCGTGTTAACACATATTGGAACCCCAGAAAGACATTACCGTATGAGCCAGCGTCTCACTCATAAGGCGCCTGAAACCCGGTAATTTTACTTAACGTAACAATTTTGAGCAACTATATCATTTCGTCAAGGTTATTCAGCCGACATAATCTGATCAACTAAGCCAGGACGTGAGTAAACACGCGAAATACAAGACACTCGCATCAGAGACAATCGGTGTTGGTTCGTGACTTCATTGTGTGCTCCGCAAACGGCCGCAGAATATAGATAAGGTGATAACGGGTTTTCCGAAATCCATGACAAGTTTATTAGGGGCGGGCAGAATACTGATCATTAAATATAATTTAGTTTTTATTGTAGCGATATTAGTCAACTAAGTCTGTGGAGTCAAAGTAAATGTTTTTAATGTTTATTCTTTGACGCAGTCTTGACTAGTAAGACACAACTTTTGGGTATACCTATGTCTAAGGGCTCCCGGCTTCATAAAATTCAGACAAGAAACAAACAAGTATTTATTGATACAACATTTGTTTCAATCGAACAGTCTTTTTTCACTGTCTGTTGCCAGTGGAGTATATTTATTATTCTATCAGTTCCTCACAATGTTATCTCACTAAAATTGTGAATGCGAAACTGTTGCATGGATTTGTACAACAATGTATATAGTTTACTTGTTATTCTGGAAAAAAGACAAAATGTATTCCGGAATTTTTCATGCATACGAAGCCGCGAGCAACACCTAGTTGCAAATATAACCTTTAAAACAAACTCAACTGAGCTGCAAAACAGGTTGCAAGGAGCAAACAATGATTATGCAACTCGCTTTCACTATTCCGCCCTTGCACGCCTTTTACTTGTCAAAGTTGATAAAAAAACGAAAGCGTAAGCTGGAAAGGCGATAATTAATACTAACGTCTAAGATGTATGTGGAGACCGTCGGTGTTTGTCGGTGGTGTGATCGGAATTATAATGTAGCTCGGTGATTCGACTAACGTGACGTTTTGCAGCAGTTATGGGGCGCGAGATTGTTTTGAGTATAATTGATACCAAGTTGAGTTCTTAGGAGTTGAGTGGTGTGCAGTTTGTCTTTCTGTAGTAAGTTTTTGAGGCAACACACAAAATATTTTTAACAATTGTGTTCGGAGTTCAAAATGCTAAAGAAAGTTGAATAATATATATTTTTTAACGAGAACACTCAACAAGTACGTACATGGCCAGTGTCAACACGATTGTCTATGCTCGAAGTATGATTAACTTTCATTCCAAATTTAAATTCAAAAGCGAACCGTTCTTTGACACGACAGTCGGGCATTATCGCGACACTCGACGTGTTGAGAATCAATCGCTAATAATCCAAGAGTGAGACGTCCTTGCGCGTTTGTCGAAAGCTTACACGTTTTGCAATCGATGATGCCTCGCATATTGTCCTTACGATGGATACTTTAAACATTGATGTATTATCTACTAGAATGGACATTACAAAGTTTATTTGCAGTTTGCGCCATCCTCACTTGGAACTCCTCCAAAAATTCTCCAAGAAAAAAGACTAAACAATATACCCTAACGATATCACATTAAGGGAGGATAAAGACAGCGGTAACTTGAAGATTGGATTAAGTAGGTATTTTTAATAAACTGAGTGACAAGATGAGCATGCTGCTTCTCTGAAGATAAGTAAACAAAAAAGAAAAACCATTCTTATATGCCAAGCAAGTGTTTTGAGTCTAGATATTGCCGGACTGAAAACCTTTCCTATTTCCTGACACTCTCAACCCCAACATAGGCCGTAGTCTAGATGCCTTTCTACAATCGTCACCGCTAACATTATGTACGAGAATGTCATATCCTAGCGAAAGATATCGATATGTCATTACCATACATTTTTCTGTTTCTATTAGCATCAACATTAGGGTAGTTGCCTACTTTTTTTTAAAAACATTTATCAAAAATATATGCCATCCAAAATATAACGGAAAAAGAATTTTCAAAATTGGCGCATTAATAAGTAAGGGGTCGTCCATTAATCACGTGATGTTTTTAGCAACCTTTGTACCTCCTCCCTCCCCCGTGGTGATATGTAGTGACGTTTTAGACTACCCCCCCCCTTCCTACCAATGATCACGTGTATTTCTTTAGTACAAAGAATCTTAAAAATGTTAGTATATTATCTTCAAATACAGGTAGTATACCTCATCTAATGTGAATCGCGATCGAAATAAATAATACACGTGATATATCACTACACAACCCCGCCTCCCTCCCTTGTGATATTTCGTGATTTTTTCCCCCCCAGTCCAGCCTCGTGTGATTGACGACCCCTAAGTTATAAAGCTTTGAAATTTGGTGGAAGGAGTAATTGTCAAATATCAGTAATATCAGACTGTGACGTCATCGGGTGTCACCGGCCATAACACTGCGTACGTCTGAAATCGCGCGATATCCCCACGCCACCACTTTTGCTCACAATAGTATTTCAAATTTGAATAACTGCTTTATTTTTCGACCAATTTTGATGCTGATTTCACAGAATTATTTCTTTTTCGTATTATTTTCCGTTACATATAAAATAATGTACAAAATCAAACATAGGAAACTACTCTATTGTGGAGAGGCATAATATTGTCCGTGGCCCCTTGTATTGTCAAGAGTCAAGACCAAGCGACTCTCGTACTCCATTGTCTCATCCAGTAAATTACTATCCGACACCTGCTTAATACCTTCTTGGCACAATTAACGTCTGCTGTTGCGCTATGTAGGCTCTCCATCATCACGGGTCACGGTTGATTCGATTTGACTAAATAAGGATGGTGTTAATGGCATTTGTAAGTATGCTTTCCGGGGTGTTACGATCAAGTTTTTACTTCATGAGACGTGTAGTGATAGATTAGAAACGTGGAGGCCTTGGCAGTTAGTTTTTGACTAGATTAGTATAGTACGTATGACGAAATTGAATATTTACGTTCTTTTGTTATTCATATTTTCTCCGTTTAATAGATTTTAATGATCATAATTTTCACGGCAATGCTTGCGTTTTATTGCCGGACGTTACTGACCATGTTGCTACTCAGTATCCAACCCGTCTCCACTCTGAATTGATTGTGTCCATTACAGATTGTTACACTAGCAATTGACTTGATTCTGTCATTAATTCGTGCATTACGTAATAACGGCTGAACAGAATTTGATGCAGACTTCGCTGTTGTTTTAAGATAAATTCCAGTAAATCTAAAGATTATTTATTTTTTATTATATTCATTAATTCCTTGAAATGTTTCTATTAAGAAATATTTTTTTTGTAATTGTTACTAGGTGGACGATAGCCTAGTTGGGAATGGTACGGTCTGCCGAGACAATGTCCGGAGGTTCAAAACCCAAGAGGCCCGTGCTCAGCAGTGAGCAGTATATAATGCAGGACTGATTGCATTGTAATTCTTACTAAAATTGTATTCTCGAATGTGTTCTCAAAAGCATCGAATGCTTCAGATTTCCATCTTTCTTATAAGTTCATTGATCTGTTAGTATTGCGGTTATATAAATCGTAAAAACTCTACATTTTGAACAGTATTTGTCGTGACAGCATATCAACGACATAGATTTACCGGTATTCAATTAACTGAACGGTTATATCTCTTTACTCCCACTATGATGACGTACTAGTCGAAAACAACAAACAGTCAAATTATTTTCAGAAAGGATTATTATATTAAGTGACTGAAAATTAATAAAAGAGGGACAGCGCCCAACCTTATCATATCCGGGAACCTGCGGGCCCACTCGACTGTGGCTAAAACTTATAAAACGAACATTGTAGCCCATTTAATTACTGACTGACTGACAGACTGCTTCGGTGGCGTAGTTGTATTACGGAACAACTGCAGCGCTGAGGTCTTGGGTTTGATTCCCGGGGCGGGCATTGATATTGGGTTTTTCTATTCACTATCAACTTTCAGTCTGAAAATGTGCCCGGTAAATGGCAATAGGCTCGCCCCCTATTACATGGGACCTTACATAGCTGGCGAAATGTGGGTATAATACACCTCTGCCTATACCTGAAAAGGGAAAATGGCGTGATGCTATGTAAGTTAATTATTAGTCAACAGTTTTTACTCGCGGTTCCGCCCACGTGAATTAGTTTTTCTGGGATAAAAACTATATCATATCTGTCACAAGGTCTCAAACTAAATCCATACTAAATTTCATCGAAATCCATTTGGTAGTTTTTGAGTTTACCGCGTTCAGACCATTGATGTATTATACACCAATGGTTCAGACAGATGGACAGACGACGCGACGGAGCGGGTTGGCAACGGAGGACTTTGTTTAATAATATGTAAGGAAGTATGGATTATGATACTTAACATCTAATACTTAAGGATGACAATGCAATGCCATGTTAAGCAGTTGGTAATAAGTTGTAATGACCATGAAGAGTTTTGGAATTCAAAGTTCTTAGTAGTATTGCACTGCCTCGGTGGCGTAGTTGTATTACGGTACGACTGCAAGGCTGAGGCCTCGGGTTCGATCCCCGGGTCGGGCAAAGTGATATTGGATTTTTCTATTCAGTATCAGCCCGGAGTCTGGAATTTGTGCCCGGTATGGCGATAGGCTCGCCCCCTATCACATCATGGGACGGAATACGCTTGGCGAAAAGTGGGTGCACTAGTTGCGCCTCTGCCTACCCCTTCGGGGATAAAAGGCGTGAGTATGCGTATGCGTAGTAGTATTGCTACTTGGCGGGTCAGGCGAACAACTTGCCGTTCTGAGTAGTATTGCTACTTCGCGGATCAGACGAGCAACTTGCTCGTCTAATCATTCACGAACAGAAATCCCAATATAGCCCGGAGTGAGCAGCAGGTGTTCCTCATAATTATTTCGGCACGTAGCGACATAAAATGGCTCGACCATAATCGTATTCTATAGACGTTGTTTACCAACTTGTCATGTGGTTACTCAATATTTATTTGGCGCGATAATTTTTGAGTGTGTCGGTGTTAATTTTTAGGGCTTTTAATGATAAAATAAGTAAGAATTCTTTATAACTTGTTTTATTCTACAACGCAACGAAATCACACAATTTTATAAAAAAATTGTGTTGCCACCACACAAGTTTTTTTTTTTTTTATGTTTGCAACATTATGGTGACATATTTAATATTTATAATATTCAACTTAATAGTCGGGTTATTATCCTCAGCCTTAACACATTAATTGAGCTGTGATATGTGAGTTTCTGGCTTCGATTCTCTAGGGGATTTTTTTATATACTATGGTCGGACGAGCAGTAGATAAGCTGATGGTAAGTAATCCCAGCTGCCCATAAACATCTACAATACTTATCTCTGAGGTATGGATAGGTCCTTTTAGATTAGTAAAACACAAATGTTTTGCCTATATAAATTCAAAATGCTACTATCCTATCCTGGGACGGAAATAGACAGAGCCACTGAGATGGATGGATGGACACTTAGATCGATTCTCACATTCCATACCTAGTAGGCTAGTAGGTACAGTCAGCCACAAAAGTTGTTGAACAAATTAAAAACTTCAAACGCTTCTGCACGTTCACTCCAGTCGAAATATTCTTTTTTCTTTATCTTAAATAAAGTTTGCCCTGTGAAGTTTATTTTAGTGAAGAAAAAACAATTGTTGATACTGACGCAAAAGTTTAAACACGATTTGAAATTTTGAATTTGTTCAGTTACTTATGTGGTTGACTGTATGTACATACAAGTAGGAGAAAACTTACATATATATACCGGAAAGCCAAAGCGAGATTTTCTCGGGCCCATTGACAATTCCGGTATTGTTTTAACTGCTGATTCACGGAGATTACATGAAACGGTGACGTCACAATTTCCGAAGAAGATAAAATATGTTATCCAGTAGTATCGATTGTCTTTGTAAAATAGAGAAGGTAGGTAGGTATACCGTATAGGTAAGATAATATAGAAGATTTAACAATGTAGAAAAGGGCCGAAATATTTGTACGAAACTTTGATGACCTCACTTCGTCACCAATTCATTTGTTTTTTTTTGCCTAAACCAACCCCTGAACTCCAAACATAAGCGGGATAAACGGCCTGAACGAACCAATGGACTTGTAGCAAAATGATCCATAACTTGAATCCAATATCATGCTACCCAACAACAGATCATTATATACTGTTAATATTAGCAGACATCCGGCTGCGCGAGCCCATCCAATTTAACGCTCGATCGCAGGCGCCTGCGCAGCTCTTTGAACTTATCATAACGCTCTTGACTTTCATTCACTACTCTTATGCAATACGATGAACTTGTTTTGTTATCGGTCATCTTATTATGGAGTTATTATTTTGTTTATCCCATTCTAGTAACAGCAGGAAAATTGACTTTAAATTTCATGTGTTCTATATTTTGCAATAGCATAAATTGTACCTGTATTATGTATATTGTATAAATTATGTAATTTCATAAAACAATGTGAGTAGGTAATACGGTTATAAACGGATTCTTATTTTGATCATATTTTTCCATATGATAGTAAAGACCACATAAAACATGTCATTAACCCCAAAAGAATAACCATTCACAGAACTTCAACTACAACCACTTATGTAACGCAAAAGTTCATGCCAATCATATACCGGAAGGTAAAACCGGAGTTGTACCAAAACTGAACATATGGTTGCACCGGTACCACTGTTGGATAATGTGGAGTTGCAATTGTAGATATGGTTACATAAACGATGCAACAAAGTGTCGCGGACTAAAAATATTTAAAAATAAATAAGTGGTAATTAAAGTGTTGAAATAACTTGTGTATCAATTATCGTTCGCTAAATATCGTGAGGAAACCTACGTACCAGAGAATTCTACATAAGAATTTCAAATGTATTGAAGTAAACACCATTAAGCCAGCGAGGTGGACTAAGGCCTAAACCCTCTTAGTAGAGAAGGCCCGTGCTCAGCAATAAGCAGTATATGACAGAGCTGGTATTGAGAAATATTATTATAAAACTTAATTACTGAAATTGCTGAAGCAGGTGTCAATTTAACATTAGAGTAGCGTTTCTCGGTTAGAAATTGATGGCGCGGCGTTCGTATGGCGCCTAATTCTTCTTTTGTCGTCTGCTTAATCTAGTGGCAGCGTATGAGCTGTGAACTGGAAGGTCTTAGGTACAATTCAGGCCAGATTTTCTAAAATTGAATCAAGCAGAGAGGGTTGACGTCAAAAAATAATTAAATTTTTACTCTACCGCGTTTGAAATCATGTTGTGCTGACTTTACACGGGATTTGTTTGATGGCAGCCAAGAAGAATGACTTAGCGCTGACTCTACACTGGATTTGTTTGAAGGCAGGCAATAAGAATGACTTAAATCTTTACGGAGTAAATGTTAATAATTGACGTACAAAATGTGCAGATAATTTTTTTATAGCAGAAGATAAGTATTATTAGGTTTTTCAAGGCAGCAAATAAACGAATATTTCTCATGACTCTTTTAATGTCTCCTCACACTGGTTCACACCGGTACAGGAAGCGCCATATTTATTTTCATTACAAATACAACGAATATTGTTGCCATGTTACATAAAATATTATGTTGCTACGTTAGCGCCAAAACAGAAACATACAGATGCATACGTTTACAATAAGAATAAGAGGTTGGGGTCTAAAGCATCAGGGATACATATAAGTAATAGTGAAACTGATCACAATGGAAATAAAGGACTTGTCCAAAAGGGGCTTATAATTCTAACCAAGATCCTTCATATTTTGATAGTAGGTACTCCCAAAAACTAGGCCTTTACAATAAATGTAATAATTTTAAAGACCGACTGATTTTGAGATTTACATAATTTTATTTTGCTTAAAAACTACACTTATAATGAACGTTTTTAAAAAAGTTAGTTATGAATGGAGGGGTCTAAAAATATTTTTTTAATGGATCTAAGTTCCATATTTTGCCCCTTTAATATCCCTAAAGTTTGAGCCTGGTTAGATTTTAAGGCCCAGTACCCATACAAAAAGCGGACATCACTGCCACATTACTGCCAGAGCAATTCCCTTTGCCTACTCAACGCTTTAAAAAGAATAAAGCAAGTCATACAACGTTATATTGTTCTGAGATAATTAATTTTCACATGAAATGTAATGTAATGCAGAATCGTTATCGAGTCGAAACAGGATATTTTGCAGATACGCAAGCTTGATAAACAAGAGGAATATAATAATTATATAGTTATCGTACTGGAGTTATGAGTAGGTAATTTCATAAATAAGTAATATAATTAAAATATGTGTTATCTAACTGTTTTTAGAGGTTCCGGGAGCGTTTATGTCGCATATTTTGCGATTTCTCAAGGGAAGCAAAACCTATAGGGTACTTCCCGTTGACCTAGAATCATGAAATTTGGCAGAAAGTAAGGTCCTATAATACATGTTACGGAAAAATCTGAAAACTGATTTGTACTTTAGTAACAAAATAAAACGAATTAAAGACAAACTTATGATATGCGGTTGGTGCAATAACCGTGTCCAGGGATCGAGCACCAAAGTAAAGGGTGGTATTAATAAATCAATCTCAAGTTTGAGTTACATCTCAAGTAGACATAATGTATTGAAATATCAACACTTGAGATTTAACTCAAACTTGAGAATGATATATTAATACCGCTCTAAGTTTGTCTTTTAATTAGAGCAATAATGTTAAATGCTTTCTAAATATACAGTCAGCCACATAAGTAGCTGAACAAATTCAAAATTTCAAACCGCCTATACGCGATACCTACGCGTTCTGTTCAATTAAAACCCTTTTTTTCTTTGTGTGAAATAAAATAAATATCTATTATTTTATTTTTGTGAAGAGAAAATGAAAATTGGTAAGAACAGAAAAGTGTAGGGGCGATTTGAAGTTCTGAATTTGTTCAGCTACTTATGTGGCTGAGTGTACCTACCTACTTATGAAGTTTGTTCGGAATCCTCGGTACGCGAGTCCAACTCGCACTTGCCCCGTTTTTTTTTTCATCATAATATATCATACTTTTTCCTTATCCGAAACGAAGGGAATATAATATTATGCTTTAATAATGTAGGCATAGTTTTCGTACCAGAGTTTTGACTATTTCAATTAATTCTTGTCAGAGATTTCACTTTATTGTTCTTCCACTTGCTTTTATTAATCATGTCGGCGAAAGAGTTAGGTTTAATTAAGTAATTTAAAATCTATAAATATAAAAGCGAAAGGTCACTTACTCACTCACTCACCACGAAATCTCAGAAACTTCAAGTGCTAGGAGGCTCAAATTTTGCATGGGGGTTCCTTTTAGGACGTAGGTGCTTACTGAGATGGGATTTTGCGAAATTCAACCCCTAAGGGGGTAAAAAGAGGTGGCAAAGTATGTACGCGATAAACTCAAAACCTGCTAAACGGATTTCGGTGAAATTTAGTATGGAGATAGTTCGAGACCCTGGGAAGGTTTTATCCCGGGGAAATGTATAGCTCGACTATTATCCAGGCAAAACTCTCTCGTGCGGGCGAAGCCGCGGGCAAAAGCTAGTTAAAAGATAAAAACAAGGTTTTTTTATAATGTCAAAAATAAGCATTGCAAATATTTGCTAACACTTTTTTCCCGTCTCCTTTCCCTGTCCGCTTTAATCCGAGCGGTTGTACAATAACTCTAGCGGTCGCTAGCATCCTTCAGCAAAGATCCTTTGTACCTTGCAGTAAAAAAAAACTTTATTATATCTAATTTAAACTGGAATACAAGTGGAGATTTCGCAAATTACAAAGATTTATAGGCCAAGGATGTTGATATCATGCGCATTTAGAATTAATTAGCACTATTGATTGTTACAAGTGTTATACAAACATCGTAATGGCTATTTATCATTATACTAACTTGCTCTTGAGCTTTATTGATACTAATCTTGTGTTATATTGTTTTGAACCTTAATTCGTAAGTATAAAGGTGTTTTATGTCAATGATGAGCAAGCAGGATGCTTACCTGATGTCCTTGAATATCCCACAGGGTATGTTTACATGAAGGGGATATTTTTGTGAATAGACAAGTATGTCGAAATTATTTTCTTGATAAATAACGAAATAGCAAGTGTAAAAAAACGATTTTCCGTAAGCTTAGCATGTCGTATGAGATTTTTGTATATTTCCAATATACAAAATCCAATGAGTGGTCAGTTGCAAGCGATATTTGTGCCCGATATGGCGATAGGCTCGCCCCCTTTCACATCATGGGACGGAATATGCACGGCGAAAAGTGGGTGCACTAGTTGCGCCTCTGCCTACCCCTTCGGGAATAAAAGGCGTGAGTATGAGTATGCGAAGTCGAGAGAAAAAGCTAGTGTTGATATAAATTTCGATTTCGTGAGAATTACCCCCTGCCTATAAACAGACGCACCCAAATTAAAATTATCAAAGTACATAATATGTTAATGTACTGAGTTTTGACACCTTAAAGAGAGACAGATGTTAAATCTCATACAGTACAATGGTTGAAATGCCGTTTAAATTGGAACTCAGTAGTGGTTGCACACAGCTGTTCGCGCCAAAATAGTGCTGTTACCAAGAATACTATTGCTGCGCAGCTGTGATAGAATATATATGCCTAAACGGCATAAAATAGTACCATTAGGGATAGATTGTATATATATCATCAGCACCCATTTACCAGACTGTCAATTCCGGTTAGTAAACATTAGGTATACTATTTAGATAAAAAATTATGACGTATATCAATTCGTACTTTAAATTGCTTGGAGAAAGAATTAAACTTATCGGAAATTGCAATGATTATTTCGACAAAACATAACCGATAATTTGCACAAAATTTAAACTCGATTCAATGAACCCAAAGGGTTATGGTCCAGGGCAATGACTGGACGGTTAGCGAGCCATAAACGGATCGCAAAAACATTAAACAAAGACGCCGTACTCCGTATTGGAATAACGAATTTATCGCGAGTACTGTACCATGCAACGCTTACTCTGTTTTTCCTATCAACGGTTTATGGAATTATCTGTTGTAGGAACACGCTGGATGCAGGCCGCTTTTGACAGGTCCGTCTGGAAATCTGTAGAGGACGCCTATGTTCAGCAGTGAACGTCGTGTGGCTGATGATGATGATGAAGATCTGCAGACTGACTATATGACTTGGACAGAGCCAATCTGTTGCTAAGAAATACAGCCACAGTCTGCGTGGCGCCATATACTGTAGAGTGCCCAAAATTCTTACCGTCGCGGGAAGCAATGTCAGTCAACACTCCGTAGAGTATTTGGACTATACTATATTTGTTATTCGGATGTGACGTCAGCCAGGCATTAAATATTACCAAATAATTTGTGCGAAGCCGCACTAGGCCTACTAAATAGACTAAGGCGCGGTGGAAGCCTGTTCTCAGCAGTGGTTTAGTATAATATAGGACTAAGCCCCATTTTTCCAATGACCTTAAAGCTTATCTTAATTCAAACAAGTCCGGATACAATGACATGCCCTAAATCTTTCGATTGTAGTCGACCCCAGCAGAGCTAGGTCGTCGCCCACACTTATCCGTTTATTACTTAAATTAGAATTATGCATCATTATATTATAAACCAGTCAACGCCCGCTTATATATAGTTATAAGCTAATTTCCTTATCTAAATGGACACCGGCGTCCACCGCAGGCGTTGAAGGAAGTTAATTAACGTCGTTTAGGCGTCCTGTCATCTTGTCGCACACTACTATAGTTGCCAAAGTAACTGTTTCGTGGCAACAAGTTCACGGTATTTTTGTGGCGCCTTACGCCTTTAAAGTATCCATTATAAAATTAATGGAATGTTATATACCTGATTGAAACGAAGGAAAAATATTTAGACATAAAATAAACTTATATTCATGGGGTTCTTGATAGTGAAAGATATTTTTAGATTAAGTACATATTGAAATTAAAATATTATAACGGATTTTATCGCGGTTTTTTATTTTATTTTCTCCCGACGTTTCGAAGGCTTTGCAGCACTTCGTGGTCACGGGGCGGACGGCGGGGAGGACTGTTGGTGGTCCGAAAAGTTAGTGTTACAAATCTACCTTCAATTTACAATTATACAAAATCCGTTATAATAGTTTAATTTCAATGTCTAACATTCGCGTCATCATACCAGCCCTGTATTATATACTGCCCAATGCTGAGCACGGGCCTCCTCTACTACTGAGAGGACATTCGCGTAAACGTAAGGAATCATTATTAAGTACATATTTTATAAATTGCATACCAAATTTACTATCTTCTTACTTGGTTTTAGATGTATGGAAGTTTCCTGTTCCGACAACCCGGGGAACCCTCGTAGTTTTTCATAGAGAATTTCCGCTTAGATTTGGTAGGTACCTACGCCATTCGCCAGACTACGCACTCAGCATACAACTGGTCTTTGTGTGGCTTATGAGGATTTATTAATTGTTCCATGACGTCATATTGTCACCGATTACATCACTACATTTGGCTCGAAAACAACGTATCTACATTCTGCATGTTGCGCGGTCATAATGTGTCTATATGTCATACCTGGTGGTAGGTCTCTTATATGTAAGAGTCCATCTGGGTGGGTACCACCACAATTTCTATTTCTACCGCCAAGCAGCAGTGCGCATGCACTGTTGTGTTTCGGTTTGAAGGACATTGTAGCCAGTGTACCTAACTATTGGACATAATGAGACTTAACATCTTATGTCTCAGGATGACGAGCGCAGTGGAATGCCACACAGTACTTTGTAACTCAAGGTGCTGGATGATGTCGCTACTGTTTATGCGTGGTCGTATCGCTCACCACCAGGAGAACGGCATGCACGTCTCGTCATTCAATGCAATAAAAAAAATGCCTTTCCTTTCGTACCTTTGCGTGCGAAATATACATACAATAAAAGGTATTCCCAACATTCGTGAGTGTACACGATATAATGTTATGTATAGTGCATACGACATATAAAAGCGAACTATTTGTACACTGTGGTTGATCGATTCTATAGCCATTAACGGCCGGTTTCAATAACTTACTGACAGATAAAAAACAGTTAAAATGCTTGCTTTTGGTGGTTATCTGTGTTTCTATAAACTAAGATAGAGAGGGTCGAATATGATTACTGTCATTGATGCGTCTCGTTTTTACCAAATTTGAACATAGTGTTATTAATAATTGTTATAATAATTTATGGAATATGTTATTTAAATTGCTTAACGTAAAATTTAATGTAAAATATTGAAAAGAATAATAGTTGAAAACATAAAAAGTACTCAAAAACTTTTTTTAAAACGTAACTTAGTGCAAAAATAAAACGCTTCGGCGCGGCGGGTTTTTGGTATTAATAACAGCTAGCGTAACTTTTACTCTCGGGTTAGATAGCAAACTGCAGTCAAAAGTTAGTAAGTTATCGAGACCGGCACCTAGTTTAATGCTGCAGTGAGACTTGGTACTTCACGTAGGTACCTTCAATATTCTTACGTGTAACATTACATTTCAACAACTCTATTGTATGTAAATACTAGCTTTTGACCGCGGCTCCGTCCGCGTGAATGAGTTTTCCCGGGATAAAAGTCCCGCTTTATATTTTTCCGGGATAAAAGTAGCCTATGTGTTAATCCAGGACACAATCTGCCCGTGTGCCAAATTTCATCGAAATCCGTTCAGTAGTTTTTGCGTGAAAGAGTAACAAACACCCATACATCCATACTTACAAACTTTCGCGTTTATAATATTAGTAGGATTGTTGGCCTCTATGATACTATCTATCTTGTATACGAGAGACCTCAAATTTAATCTGTACTAAATTGTGTTTATTAATACTTCCATCTACGTTAGTATATCATAACTATAATAATATAAGATTGTTTTTTTTTAAATATTTAAACGCACCAATCCCTAGAATCTGTTCTGAAATCTTTGACTAATAGCAAAGTACACTATCTTTAAGGCCCCGTTTTTTCAACTGTAGTTATCTTTTTGTCAGGGTCTTATTAAGCTGGACGCGCTCGCAGCACCTGGGGCACTCGAAGCTCTGCGAGCGCGTCCAGCTTTATAACACCGAGGATTATCCTAACTACAGTTGAAAAATCCCGGTCTAAGTGCTATACACTAGTTTTGAATGTTGATTTGAATTTGATCACGGGAATTAATCTACTTTGCCAGAGATCAATCTTAGACCATCTAGAATGGATGCGCTAAGTGCCTATTAACACAAACAAAAAAAATGTCTTTCAGTGTAACAACTGCATTGGAAGTACAATACGCATAGTCAAATCGAATGACGTCGGTATGAACGCACACATTAATAAATCATCAGCGCTTGTTCGTTTTACGCAAACTAATACGATTCCATAAACTTGTGCCTGATAATTTGATCCTTGACCTTTGACCTTCGAGTAAGACCATATAAGCTGCGTCCTTTATACATTGTCTAAGGTCTCAGTCAAAAAATAATTAAATAATGTACGCACGATTCAAAATACAATCAGTTTTCTCGCAATACCAATCCGAGCGTACAAAGCACGTAGTGTTATTGTTTATGCAAATAACTTCCACGACCAAGGTTGCACCGTGTTTGCCTAAGTGCCGAGGTCGCTTTCTTATGCCATGGTATCAACGTTTATGTTTGAATTTGGGAAGTGTGGGTGGGATGTAGTGATGGGGGTCAATGTTCGACCGGCTACAGACTACAGCTTAGTTATATCTAGGTAGGTGCCAAATTGTTTTGGTCAAGCTGAAAATAGGCTCTGTGGGTGAAACGATGCAATGTTTTTTTTGAAACTAAAGTGAGATTGGGTAAGTAGGGCTGGATGGGGAAACTTAAGATCGCATAAAAAGGTCGGCATTAGTGCAACATTGCGAAGTAAAATAAGGTTTAAAATTGTAATAGGTACGGAACTTAGTTCTTCTTGTAATGGAGAAGCAATTCCCAGACAACTTTGCATTTACACATTATTATCTAATATACAATAAAATGTGTATTTTTTTTAAAATGCTGGGATTGGATTAAGTAAGTATTTTTTTCTTGTGTTTAAAATTCTTTCATATTGCGGAAAATGGCGCCATCTATACAAAATACAAGTAAGCAATTTAAGCAATATTCGTATTGATTTTTAAATTGAATTATTAAATGGCAGTATAATTTGTTTCTTACATGACCATACTATAACTATTATTTTTTTGGGTCTAAAAATATGACAGATAGGTACTTATTTTACCCACATTTCACAGTGCATTAATCTTGTGTTATTTATAAAACCAGAAGAGGAATTGTGCCCTTGACTTTTAACTAGAATACAAGTACCTTTAGCTCACATCCTTGGCAAAAACTGGACTTACTGGCTGACGGGTATCATCGTTTAAATGTATACCGCGCAGAAATTTGTACCTATTCCACTTCACATTTTTGTTCCTTACATTGTAGCCATTGTATAACGCAACGAGTTCGTGACCAGACAGACCAATCCAATGTTCTCTCTTGCGCTCCCGTTCGATCACTGATCATTTTTCTTGAGAGCTAGACCTAGCTAGATATAGGCCTCAGGTGACATTTCAATTGTTAAACTGGTTTGGTTAGTCCAGTGGCGACCTCACTCAAGCTTCTCGCTTGATGTTTCCGTTAATAATCATCCGAATGTGGTGCCATCTGTTGTCAGTAGATACAAACTTATTTATTTAATGAAGCGCCATCTATTTGTCTCCAACAGATATTTATTTTGTACGAAACTTACACTTTATTATACATAGTTATTGCCCGCGGCTCTGCCCGCGTTAAAAAGTTTTTCCGGGATAAAAGTCCCGCTTTATATTTTCCCGGTATAAAAAGTAGCCTATGTGTTAATCCAGGACATGATCTACCCGTGTGCCAAATTTCATCGAAATCCGTTCTGTAGTTTTTTCGTGAAAGAGTAACAAACATACATACATCCATACAAACTTTCGCGTTTATAATATTAGTAGGATCTACGATTCGGGTGTCTTATGTTGTGTTATTTCAAGAAGATACTTATGTGGTTTCATTTAGTAACGCAATGTTAAAATGATACTGTAAAATGTCTACCAAATTTATACTATTTATAATCTACCATTGATTTGTGGTACACTCTGTCAGTTGTAGCTCGCTCTATACAGGAAGCCTTGATCCTTCGTATCTCAAATCCAGTTTAGCGCTCGGCTAGACGACTAAACAGGTTGGTGAGTCAGCGGCTACCGCCATCCTAGCTGGAAACGAGATTGTGCCCATTCGGTCTCCATTCACCGTGACTCACCAAGGAATTTCACTAGAATCGATTTTAAAATATTTGTGGTTTCTACGCTATATCGATGTAATCGTGTTAATGAGACTGCGACTGTCTATATGATATTTAAATGAAATGATAAAATGTTTACAAATATCCATTTATTCTCTATTGAATTCATTATAATTGTCAAGGACCCTCGATGTACACTAATTATAAAGGGTGTTAGCAACGTACTTGTGCTAAAAGTGTAACATTCAGGGTTCAATGCTTTCGTAGGAAAATGAATTATTCCTAATATTGTCTTGATTTTCTCCGATAGTTTTTAATGTTTGGGGATACTGCGTTCACTTTTTAGTGACTTATTATCCATACACATTTATGAACAATAAAAAATAAACGAACATCACATAAAAATATACATAAACAAAAACAAAAGAGCGGGAACAAAATCGCCATGCGCGCGCATATGAATGGTTAGGTCGCCATGGCAACGTAAACACTAACAAGTCACCAAAGAGTTTTAACAAATACTCTTTGCTGCGATGTCGAAGAATTAAATATTTGATAAATAGTTGGTACAATGGTAAGTATGACGCGGTGGTTAGATGTGGAAGTAGGTACGGGAGATGTAGACCTGAACACGCTGCCGACAAATCTAGCCCTCCTAGACTTGCATAACGATAATGAATTCAAACTTGTTGTTGGAGACCTTGGGAGGGGTGCAGACCAGCCGAAGTTGAAAGTGAGTTATCTTCAGTATTTTTTTACTTTGTTTTATATTTTATTTTGGGAAATAAAGACAGAAAACGATCTGGCCAGAAATGTTATTAAATTTGCGTTACCAAACTAAAGAAAATTGCTGGCGATTACAATGAGTATATTATTAAAAAAAAAATACCTAAGCTCTCATTAGACAAGATCAGGCAACTCTATATTCAGGTGAAAATAATAACTTGTACGCCGGTAGTATCGCGAGTACATTTAGCACATCTAATTATTTCAAACATAACGGAGATGTCTGCTTTTTGTATGGGTGTTGGGCCTCAAAATTCAATCAGGCTCAATCTTCCTGGGTATTAAAGGGAAAAAAATGGATCTTGGATCCATTAAAAATATATTTTTAGGCCCCTCCATTTATAGGTAACTTTTTTTAAAAACGTTCATATTAAGTTTAGTCTTTAAGGAAAATAAAATTACATAATTCAGAACATTAGAAGACTTTAAAATTGTATGAAATATTGCAAATGCTTTATTTTTGAAAGTACTATCCAAATATATATAAAGCCTCTTGGTTAGAATTTTAGGCCCGTTTTTGGGCATGTCCTTTAACTTTAACAGATATTCAAAGGAGCAATGCAGATAGCAGACATGCTTCTCCCCGACTTACCACTGGGAGTGGCAGGGTTCTATGCAAACGAGGTGTTGCCGCGGTCCACCCCCCTCATAGCAGTAGCGTTCAGCTCCTGCGTCTACATTTACAGAAACATGAAGCCGTTCTTCAAATACTATTTACCGTCTATTGAACTCAGCACTCTGGAAATGGATATTTGGAATCAGGTATTTACACTTGACTTGGACCTTGAACATAAAACTCCTATTTTGTAAAGGGCTAGGCATAAAGCTATCTAATACACTCACATTTCGTCGTACTACATACGTCCCACAATAGTGGGCAACTGGCAAGCCTGACATATCCAGTTTTGCCAATTTTGTAGATTTATCACTAAAACTAGTGGTAACTCAGTTGCTTTTTGTAGCATTTTAAGCAAATTTTGCATGAAAAGCATACTCCTGATTGTAATCATGAGAAACCTCCGCGGTAGTCATATAAAAGTAAAAAAGTGTGTGTGTACTTATGTACACGCGTTAGAAGTTATACTTCTTTGGCGTAATTTAACAAGATAAAAACCTTTTTAAATAACGCGCCAAAAGAAGTATAACATCAATATCTTTCGCCTTATTTTATGTTCAAAATTCCAAACTAAAATGTTGACTATAGCTAACTTCAGGGTGTCGGTTTTTCGTGACGGTGTGCGCGCGCATCGTAAAAATTTACTCTCATCATTTTCCCTGACGCGCCAAAAGAAGTATAACTTCAATAAATAAATCTAATTTCCAGCTTGCAGACCCAAACAACCACAACACAGAAGTAATAGCAATAATATCCGAAAGCCTCCAAACAATACCGGACAAGATCCTCAGCATGCAGTCCAGGAACTTCCTCTCGTTAACTCGAGACGAGCAGTTGGAATACCTGGAACAGAAGTCAGAGACGCCAACGTGGAGACCGCCAGAGATAGTGTGTCTGACCACGCTGAAACTCAGCTCAGTGGATCGGTATTCTGCAAGCTGTTTGGTGGTGGGTACGGAGGATGGCGATGTTATCGTCCTGGATCCACAGACCTTTACGCAGTTGTCTCAGGTTGGTATAAATAGGTTGTATAGGGGCAGAGAGATAAGCTTCATATATCTATTAATAATTTTAATTAATAGAGCATAATTAATTAATTTGACTTACGTCTGTAGGTAAGTGGGTGCGTATTTTAGACAAGACGCGACATGATGGCTTGTATAGTGTTATTTCTGCTATAGGACAATCAGAGGTTGTTTCAGTACTTCTTTACTTCCTTTATTCTTGTTGGAATGCAAGTGGGAACATCCACCTTTTGAAAGTCCCAAATTTAGCAGCTCGATCCTCTCCCATTCTTAATATTATGAGGCCAACCTGACCTTTCTAATCTAATATTCTCTCATATCAACCTAAGAATTTTAAAATAATGTTCATAAATTATTTTACTCAGGCCAAGTTAAGTCCTGTGAAGAAAACACCGTACCAAATGGTGGCAACGGGACTCTACAATGTTGACTACAGAATAACTGTGGCTACTAGGTACGCTTCTAAAAACTATCGTTAATATCATTCTCCTAAATTGTGGTTTTCTCACGTGTTACGCCATCTTTGATTTTATATCAGAATCATGTTGTTCACAGCTTTTCCGCTAGATGTCACTATATGCAATTTTAATTCACAACATAATATTAGATTCTTAATTTAAAAAAAAACATACACATTTTTTTCTGGACGAGTTGGCTTCAGGGTTAATCGGTGCACACTGTAAGCCTATATTTTATAAATTAGGCCGGCATAACTGAAACAATTTATTGACAAAATTGTTAAGAACTGTTCGCTATTTTACAGAGAGAAATCAGTATGTGTCCTGAAGAGGGACTGGAGCGAAGGTCGCGTGCTGTTCAATACCCAGGACCACATCATAGCCATCGAGGTGGTCACGTCAGATAACAGTATCATGGTTATCAGCACTGATAACACCATGGCCTGTTACAGCAGGAAGGTATGTTCGAAGTATCGTTGTATTTTTGAGAGACGTTGCGCGTAATAAATCTTTGAGGAACAGTAGGGCTGACCTTAGAAACGAAGGCGCTTTAGGTGAACCCCAAGCCAGTAGTGGGAAATGGGAATAGGATTGAAATAGGAAAGCTGAGGGGATATATTAGGCCACCAGTAAATCCTCCACCTGGTTAAATTTCTATAAGACAGTGGCACTACCACGGACTAGCCGGTCAATGCATACAACACTGTAGCGTGGTTTTACCACGAACAATAATTTACAAATCCAACATTTTATGCATATCTTACTAGGTAATACTATACGATTATCCAGGGTAAAAGGCTGTGGTGCCTGACGCTGGAGCACCGGCCGGTTGCCATGACAACGGTGCCAGTGCTGCACCTCGGCGTCACCCTCATCGGAGTGGCACTCGCCTCCGGACATGTGCATCTATATGAAGGGAAAGTGCGGGTCGATACGATATTTGTAAGAGGTATACCTACTTTTACTTTTATCTGCTTAGTAAACAAGGTAAGGGCGGTTACAGACTAGCGTTTTTTTTTGCGCGTATACGGTCGCTTCGGCCTACGCGCTTACACGCGCGCTACATTTCACAAGTACCCTCACAAATATTATAATTTAAACGATTGATTGGATATGAAACAATTTCATACAATGAGTTATAAGGATGGAAGGATGGTCGATCGACCATCGTCTACACTAGTGACAAAACATAACAATTTACCCTAAGAACAAGTTATTAATTAAAACTGCAATTGATTCATATAATGGAACTAGCTTTTGCTAGCGGCTTCGCCCGCGTGAACGATATTTTAACTGATAAGAGATTCACTATATATTTTCCCGGGATAAAACTAGCCTAAAACCTTTCCAGGCTCTCAAAACTATGTCTATACCAAATTTCACCGAAATCCGTTCGGTAGTTCTTGAGTTTATCGCGTACAGAGGCAGCGGACGAGTTTGTTTTAAGTATGCTATGTAAGGAAGGAAGGGTTATAATTTATGATTTATAATTTTGATCTATTTTAGATGTAGTGTCAGTGATGAAGTTTGGCAGACTGGGTCAAGAGGAACATGTCTTCATCATTGTGAGTGGAAGTGAGTATCTCCAAAAAAAATATTTACTCCCATAATTTTTTTTTCTACTTAATACTGTGTTTACTTATGTTTAACATGTTCTATATACATAGGGATACAACCTAGTTCTATTCAGTTATTGTATAAACTTGTTTGATGTATAATTTTGGCTGTATCCTGTTTTGTGTACCTTATAATAAATAAATAAATAAAATGTAATTTAATCCCAGAGTTGCCAGATTAGGCGACTTTTCGCCATTTAGGCTACCTCGGAGGGTGTCGGGGCGACCAAAAATTGTGAATGGCGACTGGTCGCCGTTTAGGCTACGCGAATGGCACTCAGGCGCCAATTTAGGCTACTTTGGAAAATTTGCGTTATAAACCTTGTTTTTGTCGGATTTGAGGATATTTTTAGCTTTGAGAGTACAAAACATGACAGAAATTGGAATTGGGGACCTTTTTTTTTTTTTTTTTGCTCCTTCGCCTCTCCATATACGGTGCGGCGACTTTAGGCGACTTCATAATGATTTTTCGGCGACTTCATCCGTCAAACATCTGGCAACACTGTTTAATCCGCACTTACTCTTGTGTTCTGACTGCCTCGGTGGCGTAGTTGTTGTCTGCACGACTGTCTCAATACAACTGTATTACGGTACGACTGCAATGCTGAGAAATTGAAATGTGCAGAATTTTGATATTCTACATCCAGGACGGTGTTGCTGCTGCTTCTAGGCCGTCGTCGCCTGCAACAAGCTAGCGTCTTCTACACCATTCAAAACACGCAAATGCTATACTTAGTCTTGCACCTGGCTTTATATTCTAGGTGGTAACCTAATGCTGAAGATATTGAAGCGCACTGCAGACTTCAATGCACATTCGGCTGGAGTGGAGATGGCGCCCAGCGTTGCCGTCGGACAGAAACCCTGGCTCATACCCAAGAAGTCCAAACTGTTTCTAGAACAGTCTATGAGAGAGCGGGAGAATGCTTTGTGTAAGTATCACTATTAGGTATGTGTGTAGGATAGTTAAAACTACTTTTAGCTTGGTGAAAACGCGAGAATTATTGTTTTCATTTAGTATTAGCTCAGCGATTAACTTAATGCGCTACCTTATATTCAGTGTCACGTATAAACGAACAAACTATCAATAGAGACATGGATGTACTGTCGGTTTGTGTGGTGTCTCACCGAAAGACAGGTTGATTTTCCAAAAACTCCACTTACCATCTAAACCATACAGTTGTACAGCGGTATTGCCAGAACCGCGTATAATTCTCAAATTCCCACTACCTTTAATCAATTTTAGTGATGCTTCCACGGTTTCTCTTATATTGAAAATTTAATTTCTGGTTATCTATTATTAACAAATCTACTTGATCAACTGTTGACCTGTAAGGATATTTTCTTATAGCAATGCACGAGACATTCCAGTTTGAATTGAATAAACTACGACTGTTGGCTGCAAAGACTTTGCTGGATGCTCACGTGAAGTCTGAGAACTCTGTTGGTGTTGGTGCTATGGAGTCCTTGAGGCTGACAGCCGAGGTAATTTAAAGTATTACTATGATTTTCGCTTCAATAGTATAATGGCGGTGTACTTATGCTAAACTATTAGGATTCGCTCCCCAGGTCAGTCAACCAAAGTTTACCGTCAGTTTTGCAATTTGAAAAAACATGACCCTACAATTTACGCCCAAATGATCCTCTAACATCATAATATGGCTGTATGAAGTCGTAGATCAGTCGTAATTAAGAGTCTAAGCCCAACCACTATACTATCAAGTCGTTTCAGCTAAATCCCAGCAGTAAAAAAGGGAATCCTCATTAAAGTGAGTCCAATTTAACCCACACGTGTTGGCAGGTGGAAGGTCTAGGTCCAGTGTTCCGCATCACGCTGGTGGTGGAGAATACGTCCAGCGACAAGGCCGTGATCGGACTCGCCATACTGTTCCACGTGCACACCGCCAATTACAAGGTCACCAAGCCTTATATTAAGGTAAATAGAAGGGAAGAAGTCATTCCTCATGGTGGTTAGTTTGTCGTTAGCTGAAAAATTGATAATTTTATTTGGTTTCAATTATAAAAATAATGAATAAGAGTTTTTTTTTATGTTAAATAACTTAAAAACACACGGACACACACATATACATTCACTCACGCCTTTTATCCCCGAAGGGGTAGGCAGAGGTACAACTAGTGCACCCACTTTTCGCCATGCATATTCCGTCCCATGATGTGATAGGGGGCGAGCCTATCGCCATATCGGGCACAAATTCCAGACTCCGGGCTGATACAGAGAAGAAAAACCCAATATCACTTTGCCCGACCCGGCGATCGAACCCGAGACCTTGACATTGCAGCCGTACCGTAATACAACTACGCCACCAAGGTAGTCCAGGCAGGCAGTAACTTAAAAAAGAGCTGTAAAATAACTTTACATAATGGGCGACAGGATGAAGAGAGCAAAACTGCCACTAAAAATAGCATAAACGCTTTGTCTGTCAAAGTTCTGGGATAGACTACAGTATCCTACGGATTCCTCTTTGCTTCACTTACTTGTGTAACAACAAACTATTCTTTCTCTAACTTGTTCCAGATCCCGCTACTCTCCCCAGGTGGTAAACTGAAGTTCCCAACAAAAATTGAGGAGGTTTTCGAAGACAACATTAACCCGGATGTATTCTTCAGACCAGTCACTGGGGAGGGTGGGGAACGGTCGCTAGTTAAGATATTGTTGTTAAAAGATGAGAGACGGACTCCGGTGTTGGCTGCGACGGTTCAAATGCCCCCCACAGACCCCTTAATGTTGCCATTTGACAAGTTACAGGCAGCTGGCGGATTCCAAGAAGGAACGGAATGGGATATCGGTGGCAATTGTAGGTAATGTGGAATGGGAGAAATTGTGATAATATGCCTGTTAATAAATTGTTGTTTTACACAATGTTTTATTTATTATATGAATATTATGATACACTTAAATATTGACTTTATAATGTATTTTTCCTTTTAAAAAGGTCATTTGAGAGGGCTAAAATCGACACATCGCACCTTTAGGACGAAAACGACACAATTCAAAACAATCAAAAATTCAGTTGTCATATAAAATGACTTCAAACTGGTCCCTATTTTATAAAAATATAATAATAACGGCCTGATGTAATAGTTTAGTCCTTTTCCCGCTTGAATATGGCGGTGTTTGAACTATTGTTGTATTGAGAAATTCGTTTTACGTAATTTTATGACGATAACTCAACTTTCGAATTTTTTGAATTGTGTCGTTTTCGTCCTAAGGCGCGACATAGTGTTGCTGTTCTGGGAAGTGAATCAACAATCCACAGCGTTTGTACGTGTCTTTAAACCAACACAGCGATTATAAAAAAGAAAATAAAAAGAAATTGCTAATTTTGATAATTTTATTGTACATAATTCATAATAAATTAGCTAAAACGTGGATACCAGCACTTTGATACATAATAACACTGCTAAAATAAAATTGCAAACTCACTCTGACCAATGTTGCTATTATTATTTTAGTAGGCACAATTTCTACCTAAAATCGAAGTATCGATAGATTATTAACGAAAACATTACATGATTAAAAGACAGAGACGAATTTACATTAAAATGAAATGAAAGGTCACGCATGTACCTATTTATCATCATCATCAGTTACATCAAGTCCCCTGCAGAATATAGGCCCCCACTAAAGATTTCCATACCTACGTAAACCTCCTAGCCAGTTTCGGCTACGGCGGCCAATCTCAACGGAGATCAGCCAAGTACGCAGGAGATATTATAGTGCACAAGTGTGTGCGCAAATCTTATAGTCCGGTGAGACGGCAATCCGCCATGACCGGAGAGAGATCAGGCGCAGGACCAACGGTTTCACGTGCTTTCCGAGGCACGGGGGTATCACACCGCCAACTTACTGACCCCGAGTTGCGACTAAGTAATTTTTAAGATAGAAAAACCCAGTCACAATGTTTTTGGCTCAACCCGGGATTCAAACCCAGGACCTCAGCGCGCAAATCGTACTCGTAACGCATACGCAATACAACTACGCCACCGAAACCAGACGTACCTACTTGTTGAAAGCGGACTGCATCCAGCGAGTCCCTGTGACCTTTATCAAGTCGTACCTCTTTATATTCTACTGATATTAAATGTGAAGTTTGGTGGTTTGATAGATTTTGTTCCTTTCATTTTACTACCAAACATAATATGAATATAATAATTTCAATACCTACTTATGGGCAAGCTTTTTTATATAATTTATATCATAAATATTTCATGTATTCAATGTTTAGTCATATTTAACAATCATTTTTTTTGTTATATCTTATAATATATAATTATATCTATGTATTTTTATATACACCTGCTTCTACTCATCTCTACATCACCCAAAGGTAGACTAGTAGATAATGCCTAAGGCATTAAGTCCGCCTATGTACAATAATGACGTACATGACTGTATATAAAGTTAAATAAATAAATATAGCTTCGACCTCTAAGTATATGGCGAAAAAATCCACTTTTCCACATTTTATAGTGTTAATGTACAATTAAACTATGAATTTAGAGACTATAAGTAAATAATACTGGTGTATACAATCACTTGTTGGTTACCCATGTCTGCCAATAAGACAGGGGGCAGGAAAGGGAAATCTTAGGTCCCAATCACTACTGATTTGCGGTTTTCCCTTAGTGGCCAAAAAGCGGGAGACAATAGGAATAGACGACTGATCTTAAAACCTTATCATGCGGGAATTTAAATCATGAAGCCATGAGTGATTTTTAATATTAAAATATAAATGTTATAATTGGGACCGATTTCACCGCTTGCTGATAAATGTTAGTCGTCACATTAATGTATAAGCTAACCAAATAAAAAAGTCACTCTCTAATTATGCTCCCAAATAAATGATACTAAAAAGAGTAGGTACTAAGTATTGGTTTAGTACCTCTATCCTATTTCTCTGCATTCGGACCTGTAGACGCCCAGAATAGCCACGATATTTGTTTTTATCTACGTCATTATGACGAGTTATATCGATGAATGTAATGTGTAGGTATGCGCACTCAATGTCATTGAAATAACATTGAACTTGCCATGTTATCTTTGAATTTATCCGAAAGATTTGGAATATTATGAGACTTTGATACCTAAATTATTGCATATAAAATTTTATATATGTAATAATATACGTATCAATTGGTACCTATAGAATAAAAAAACGACGGAGTGATTATTTTACCGTCTCCTGTACATTAAATTCAACAACTATTTTCAAAGTTTTATTATTTATCTGTTTATCTCCGAAGGGGTAGGCAAAGGCATAGGTGTGTATAGAGGAGTCGAAAGGGTCGTGCCCACCTCAGAATTGCTTGGTGCCCACCCACAGCGTTTTGAGGCAGCCTACTACAACTATAAATTTTGAAAAATACCAAACTTAGTCTAGGTCGCAGCCCCCCGCTGGAAAATGATTCTAGTCATGCCCATGGGCAAAAATGCAACTAGAGCACTCACACCGAGTGTTCCATCCCAAGATATGAATAGGGGGCGAGACTAAATCATAGCTAATAATACTACTATGTAAGTATTAGTATACTAGGTGTTGCTCACGGCTTTGCCCGGTCTCAAAAACACAGTACGACGCCAGCGCCATCTACTTAAATAATGAGATAAAAAATATCCATTATTTCCCATGGGAGCAAACTACCGGGATAAAAAGTAGCCTATGTGTTAAATCCAGGACATGATTTACCCATGTGCCAAATTTCAACAAAGTGCATTTGTTTTTGCGTTTACTTCTAACAAACGTACAAACATCCGAACATTTTCACAATCTTTCACATTTGTAATATTACTAGGATAAGAAGTAAGATTAGTTTGTATTTCAGGAACAGACTGTTGGATAATGGATTCATAGCGAAAATGGATTAATTAGAATAAAGTTTGATTAATATGCTTACCCTTATGATTTTTCTATTAAATTATGCGTGTATTCTTTGTGAATTATCGCTCGCTTTAACGGTGAAGGAAAACATCGTGAGGAAACCTGCATACCTGAGAAGTTCTCTGAATTTCGAAGGTATGTGAAGTCCGCCAACCCGTACTATGCAAGCGTGATGGACTAAGGCCTAAACCCTCTCAGTAGTAGAAGAGGCCCGTGCTCAACAGTGGGCAGTATATAATACAGGGCTGGTATGGTATGGTATGGAAATATGCTTACAGATTTATTTTAATTGATTTATCCTTACCGTTAACGCCTAGTAAGCGGTTGTGATAATCGAAACGAACTTTAGTTATTCTCTATGTATATGGGTCGTACGATATTTTTATCTCTGTCGATTTTTACCTGTGTTCACTTCGCAGCTATGGATATGCTATTATTGCTCATGCTGTTGTACCATTGTACTGGTGGTAGATCTCTCATATGTAAGAATCCATCTGGGTGGGTACCACCGCAATGTCTATTTCTACCGCCGAGCAGCAGTGTGCACTGTGCATGCACTGTTGTGTTTCGGTTTGAAGGACATTGTAGCCAGTGTAACTACTAGACATAATGAGACTTAACATCTTATGTCTCAGGATGACGAGCGCAGTGGTATGCCACACAGTACTGTGTAACTCAAGGTGCTGAATGGTGTTGCTACTGTTTATGGGTGGTCGTATAGCTTAACATCAGCCGAACGGCATTCTCGTCTCGTCATTCAATACAATGAAAAAAAACCCCTTACCTACTTATGCCACTGCCTCACAAAAAGCAGATAATTTACTAACCAAAAAGTCCACCCGGGACTGGTAAACACTTAATTTAGTGCCATTATTATGAGCAAGATCCACGCAATATATTATCAACTGAAACACCCCATAAATAATAACAATCTTTTGCGCAAACACAATTTATTATTGAAGATTATGATGAATAATTATTGATCCACGGGAAGAAACAAGAATCTAACATGACAGTGTGATTGAAGACACATTTGTTTACAACATGAATGGTCGCAGGAACAAGCTGGATGCTGGCCGCCATTGGCAGGTCCATCTGGAGATCTTTAAGGGAGGCCTCTGTTCAGCAGTGGACTTTATGTGGCTGATGATGATGAATGAGCCAGATCGACTGATAGTAACTCTGCCTCCCATGAAGTGACAATATGCTGTGGCGTTTCGTGTGCCATAACAATATACTGAAAGATTTACGGAGGCATAAACACTTTCTCTTTTCCAACTTATCGGAACTTTAACGACTCTAGATCTCAGAAAAATGCCTAAAGTGTTATGATTATTTTTAGAACCTTAGTCGGCACACGAGCAAATGGTCCACTTGATGATAAGCGGCTTCCACCCATAGACTTGAGCAATGCCAGAGGCAAAGGCAAGCGGCAGCCTACCGTTTCAGTATCGAGTTATTATTCTATTTATAACATCGCTAAAGCTGATCAGTTAGTTTTCGTTCTCAGAGAATATAAATTCGATCTTGGAGGTTGATGGACAAGGTCTTGGAATAAATCCTGCACCACATCAATTTAAACACTATTAATCATCTTAATATTTTCAGGAAGACAGCTGGAAATCAGGCCCTTTCGGCAAGAGCTATGTGTAGATCCTTATACTGTAACCACGTGCATATTCATAGTTGAGAGGGCATCTTAGTCAAGATCTTGGTTCTAGACAAAGTCATATAAACATGTCCCAAGCAGTGTTTCCACTGACCCTCATCTTAAAAATGGAAGAAGGTCTGAAATACTCGGTTGTGATGGTGATTAAATCGATCCACTATAAAGGATTAGCCACGTAACAGCCCTGTACTATAAATAATGATACTGACAAGGATTTGCGCGTGTTATCACGCTGATAACGGCTATCACTCCTGAGTAATGATAAATTAACAGTGATAACGGTAATGTTAGCCCTGTATTACCGTTTTGTTGGGCAATGGCCTTTGTTAATAAAAGGTTTTCTCCTACCCTGACGCGCCAATGAAAGTTTTTTTTAGGTAGGCGATCCTGCAGTCAACACCGGGGGAAACCTGCGAATGGGATACTGGAGTCCCCCGACTTAACAACTGCAGGGGCCTGGGAGGGGAGTGGAGGAGGAATATGGAAGGGAAGGTGGGGGGATGGGAGGAAGGTTCACAGGATGAGCGAAAAGAGAGGGTGCCAGGAAATGTTTGCGGGCCCTTTTAGGCCTCAATGTGTTTTCAACCAATACACACTGAACTGTGTGCCTCGACCCGCGGCTAATGTCCCCCCGCGCATGGGCGTGCATTGGGTATGAAGACCTAGCGCACAAGAATTGCCTCGGGGGGCCGCCAATGAAGGTTAGGTCTTATAGCAATTCTGAGGGGGGTACTTATACACTTATGAAGCCGCTTTATCCTGCGGCCCGCTGAGATAAGACAGTGGCCCACATAACTTAAAAAAATTAACCAAATCTAAAGAAATTTTTCCATCACTTGACCTGTATGCTAAAGCTATCGTTGAGAAAATTGTGAATATTTCTTTTATAAAAAAAGTTTAAACACTTAAGTACATAGATCAAGAAATTTACGTTCTGGCCCAAGATATCATAACTAAGAAGTCTAATGAATTTCTTATGTTTACACGAATGATAGACTTTGAAATGAAACTAGTTTTCGGATTTTATCGCGGTTGTAAGAAGTATATGTGGCCCATATAAAAAGTTTTAAGTACGGCTGTTATGGACGATAGCCTAGTTGGGAATGGAACGGCCTCCCGTGACAATGTCCGCAAGTTCGAAACCCAAGGCACCACCTCTGACTTTTCGAAGTTACGTGTGTATTGTTTATTAATTGTCGTTCCCTTTAACGGCGAAGGAAAGCATCGTGAGGCAAACCTACATACCTGAAAAGTTCTCTATAAGAATTTCGAAGGTATATGAAGTCTGTCAACCCGCACTAGGCCAGCGTGGTGGACTAAGGCCTAAATCCTCTCAGTAGTAGAGGAGGCCCGTGCCCAGCAGTGGGCAGCATATAATATAGGGCAGGTATGATATGGTATATCTGTTTATTTTAAATTATAATACCTATTTGCTTAAGATATCCTGTTTTTTTTCCATTTTATTGCAATCATAATATGTGATTAATTTGCATATCTTATGATGTTTTGAGTCTCAAGTTTAATACAAATATTGAATCATGACTTGGTATTTATAAATTCATCGACAATGTTTGGAGATACGAATCATAACACTTATTCTATTTCGCCATATTGAATCATTTGAATGTACTTTTTTTCGCGGCATAGCAAAGTACTGAAGAACAAAGTGCACACACATTCACATCTCTCATTCCCGAGAGAATAGGCAGAGGGGCAACTATTACATCCACTTTTCATCATGTGTATGCCTAAAGTGCAGTGCAGTCTAAATATAACGATATTTCTGTTCTTCTTCTTCTTCTACAACCTTTAGAAGTCAACTGCTGAACATAGGCCTACCTCAAAGACTTCCAGACCAAGTCCTGTCAGAAGCGGCCTGCATTTCTGTTCTAGATCGTTAGAATTACGCAGCCCTGTCTGACTTAAATTAGACTGGCTGTGCCCAAAATTAAAAGGGCTGGACCGAACCTTTGTTGGATTTAACACTCTACAAAATATTTGATACCTAACCTACCACAAGCACACTTTCTTTTATTACTCACTCGACTTAGCCTCTGGTCCTGGAAAACTAGGTCTAGGATTTTTAAGGAACGACTGCAGCTATTATCTAGTATATTCCCTGCTAAGAGAATACTGGTGATGCTACTGAAATGGCATTGAAGGAGGATGGAGTGATGAAAGAGGAAAAAGAAGGTAGAGGAGAGTCAAAATATGATCAAGCCCCTTATTCCCACGTGTGGACTGCTACCAATGAGAATACGCAATTAACTTTGTGCATCGATTAGCTACTGCTGTTCTTCTAATCATTCATACTGGTGATGGAGACGATCAAGGCGCTCGCAACAAATCAAATCATCAAAACAGAACACCATGCAGTCCTCTTATAATATGATGTGAAATATTTAAGAGGAACGCCCGCGTCGTGAGACTGATTGGTCGATAGACGGACACGTGACTCACGCTGGTCTCTTAACCAATCGCGATCATCACAACCAACGACACGGAAGTTCGTGTCGTGTTTGCTAACAGGGCTGAACTCTAAATTACAAAGCACGGCGTGGCATTATTTACGTTCGTCATCCTGAGTTAGATGTATATCAAACATGCAAACAGGCTGAACAGGAACGTGTCGCGCGAACACGCTGGATGCGGACCGTTCTTGACAGGTCTGTCTAGAGATCTTTGGGGGAGGCCTATGTTTAGCAGTGGACGTCATGTGGCCGATGATGATGATGATGATGAAACAGGCTGAGAGCACTGTTTGTCCAAGATAGATTATGGCTCAGTAGATTATAAAGTGGCCAACGAAGGCTCTCTATCCAGACAGACCACAACCCAGGGGACATTAGATATGACCGTACAAACATTATTATCAGGAATTACCGGCAAGTGGCCGATAATGAGCTACAATAACTAACGTTTAACCTGTTATCATTATTAAATTGAAAAACATTCATTATTTATCAGTACTGTGCTGTGTATGCAGTACTGGCTTATGCCGCGACTTCTGTTGCGTAGTTTGTAATAGGGTACCGGACTCATTTTTGTTCTTCACTTCAATATTTACGTCATATAAATTCTAACCAAAAAAGAATGATTGAATTCGAGTAAAAAATCAACAAGTTATAAGCCCTTGAATTTCGATATAAGGGATAAGTGCCTACAAACAGAAAAGACGCGCAATACCCACATATGACATCATCGGGAATTACAACGCGTGCGAAAGAAAGAGATGAAGTGATAACCCCACTAGCTGCTGGCCTGCTGCCCATATTTGTTTTTTTTTTGCATAGAATGATGAGACGAGCATGGCGTTCGCCTGATGGTAAGCGAAACGCCCACCCATAAATAGTAGCGACACTATCCAGCACCTTGACTTACAAAGTACTGTGTGGCATTCCACTGCGGTCGTCATCCTGAGACATAAGATGTTAAGTCTCATTATGTCCAGTAGTTACACTGGCTACAATGTCCTTCAAAACGAAACACAACAGTGCATGCACACTGCTGCTAGGCGCTAGAAATAAACATTGCGGTGGTACCCACTCAGACGGACTCTTACATATGAGAGCCCTACCACCAGTAAGAATAACTGCCTCATTGCTTAACCAATTTTAATGCAGTTTTCACAGAAGGGTTTCTTTTTCATGCTATTTACCGTTGCATATAGAATAATGTACAAAATCAAACCTAGGATTACCCCCTTCATTAAAAAAACAGTACTTAATCTCTTTTATTTTTCTCTTTTGGACTTTACGTTGACGTTTTTTTTTACTAATTAAATAATTTATAAATCTCGTTTTTTATTTCAATTAATTATTATGGTCAAGATTTTCAATATAATTTAAATTGAGATTCAATTTAACTGAAAACACGCTAGAATCATTTATATAATTGATTATCATAAAATCACGTAATTACGCAGTACAGACGAATTATACTTGTTTCTATACTCAAAAACTATTTTGACTTTATCGGTGATCTAAATGGAATAATATTATGTAGATCATTATATTCGATTATTTCGCATAGCCGAGAATTTACCCTTTACATCAAAAGTCCCAAAAATATTTCTTTTTAGATATTTTGCATAGTAGTCATAGTTATACCTATTAGTGAATAATAAAAACTTGAGCCAATCGGTTCGTACTTGGTTATTAGAAGCCATGACACAAAATACGAGAGTTAGTAACCAAGGGGCAAAGGTTTAAACGTCGATAGTTCCTTTGAAGGTTACCTACAATTTACATATTATGCTAAAACAATTCTTAGAATATTATGCGCGAAGTTGTAAATTCGATATTCCTCAGCTTTCTTTCTACACAATTTTCTTCTTATTGAACTTGCAGGCTACTATTTTTTTTATATGTTCTGGTTTTGTAGTAAAACTGCCCTCTTGGCAGAAACAGCTGCAAGACCGCCGAGACCTCAATATTACAATAGAAAGTAAATAATACTTCATAATTCTTATATGGCTGATTCCTATAAATGATCTGCATTCTGCCGCCACCGTCGGAGCCATAGAGGAAGTGGACCAATTGGTCCATTTGGCTTAGTCTGATTAGACTAAAGTTTGCTTAATATGCTTACAGATAGAGAGAAAGATAGATTTTGTTTTTGAGACAAACAATTACTAGAAATGGCGATAGCCTAGTTGGGAGTGGAACGGACTGCCGAGACGAATATCCGCAGGTTCGAAACCCAGGGGCACGCACCGCTGAATTTTCTAAAAAAGTGATGTGTTTATTCTTTGCGAATTGTCGTTCGCTTTAATGGTGAAGGAAAACATCGTAAGGAAAGCTGCACCGCGCAAAATCTTTTTATGCTAGTATTTTATGGGAATAAAATAAATCTTTGATACAATGTACTACGGGGCACTCCACTGCACTCGTCATCCTGCCAGTAATTACGCTGGCTACAATGTCCTTTAAAGCGGAACAAACCAAATTAAGTTATGCCAGTTCCGACTGCATGAAAGACTGTTCCTGCCATAAAAGCCCCATTTTGTATTTGCTGGATAAAAGTGAGATACAATACTTTTAATTGCCATATATATTTATCCAATATATAGTCTACTTATGTGCAATTTCATCCATATACGTTCAGCAGTTTCTACATTTAGATACTTTTAAATATCTAAATATGCAGACATCATCAAACTTGCGTATGATGTAGCATATAAAAATTATGACTATTAATTTGTTACATTCTTGAGAATATGAAACAATGAAAAGAAAGAACATGGTAGAGAAGCATATACACAGAACAATAAAACGCCAATGTAGGTACGATTTGCAGTGTTTACAGTTTATTTGATCGGGGATTAACGTTGCAGAAAATTGTGTTACTGATACCAAATTGTGTGTTAGACACTCAAACTTAATCTATATCTTCACCAGGAGTGTTTAGGTGTGGCGAAACTTTCCCCCCACGAACTGACATGGTATAAAAATATCAATATTGGCAAATATAACCTATTTTTTTACCGATAAGACTCGCTAGAAAATGATAAATTGAATCGATATGCTTTATCATAAATGACATCACGGAATATTCCGAAAATTTCGCTGAGTTTCTTATGGAAGGTCGATTGGACAATACACCTGATGGGAAGAAATGAGATTCAGCAATGAATATAATATTGGAAGAATTGTCGCTGCATTGCGAATTGTTTATTAAAACTGAAAGAGCATGCCGCCCACCTGATGGTAAACAATACGACTTCCTAAAGGGCAGATACCATAAACAGCTCGTCCATCAGAACCAAATCCATGAATTTCAACGCACTTCGTGATGCTGCATTTATCACCCTGATATATTAAGGATCAAACATGTTAAGGACTATATTGCCTCGTAATTCAATTGTGCATGAAACGGGACATAACAGTGCTCCCACACTGGCACTTGGTGCTAGAAATTGATACGGTATTACCTATTCAGACACCCTCTCGGAAGAAGTCCATCACCTAGTAATAACCTTAAAGGAATAAGCGGATGGTATTAGCAAAAGCATGTACTGGACTGCGGACACTCAGTTGTAAAGAATAATACTGGTCTAATATACCACTGTCAAATATAAAACTTAATTGTTAGGTAACAGCCTAAAGAAGGCGATTCCCAAATCCTTATTTGTACTTTCCTTTATGGCTGGCAGGGGATCCATAATCCCTTTGGTATTGTGGGTGTTTATGGGCAGTGATCCACTTATACGTTTCCTGGTCTAAGTTACAAAAATCCTCCTCTAATCCCAAATCCCAATCCTCCTTAAAAGTAGGCAACACGCAATCAACACGGAAAAATTAACACAACTTATTTTACTCCTAATAAGATTCACGCCTACAATTTACATATTATGATAGATTCAGGATGTGATTTACGCAACGTGCTGCATGACTAATGTACTTTGCTTAGTGTGGAAATATTTGAAGTAAGTAGCATCTTCCGCATTGTATTTTTATTTGAGTAGGTACCTACTTACGCCACCGCGCCGCTTGCGCCGTCATCCATCTGGCAGATGATATAAGTAAACTGAAATATGATCCGAAACTTAATAGAATATTCCGAGTCGTCATGATCCAACATTATAATTAATATAAAAAAGATAATGTAAAGACGGGTGCCGTGGTGCGGATTCGACTAACACGTAGCAGTTTTTATTAGTGCATCGTTGATATTGCGACTGTCGTGTTGAGGTCTCGGGTTCGATCCCCGGGTTGAGTGAAGTGATATCGGTTTTGCTGCTCAGTATCAGCCTGGAGTCTGGAATATGTACCTCATGCGGGCGGAGCCACGAGCAAAAGCTAGTTACATAATAATTAAGTAATCAGAAATAATAAAATTTATGTTACTAAGTTTTTGTTTGGATTATCTGCGAAGGATTACTAGCGATAAGGGGACGAAGTTTTATTGAGTTATATCGTTTTATGAACTATAGGGTTGGCACGTATGTGTAAATATTTTTTTAATACATTATTTGTGGGTTACAGTAGTTTTTGTGCTGCCATAGTGTTCCTGAACGCACACAAACTATGGGCAAACCGAAATATTTATAAGATTTTTTAAGAAATGTGAGACACTGGTTAAAACTCTTCATCTTGATGTAGACAATATTGGCTAGTGATACTGCATGCACCTTCAGTTAATTAAAATAAAGGTATATTAAATTTCCGTATTTTTTTTTTTTAAATATTCATGCACGGCAAAGTGACTGCACCTCGCCTGATGGAAAGCGCGATGCCGTCCTGATAGAGTATCGAATAGATGCAGTAGATGGTTATCGCATGCCATTCGACACAATCATGCCGGCCTACTAAGCTGCTTCTTCACGCTACGGCGGAAGGACCCAGGATTATATTATTATATTATAGGAAGGAGAGAAAACGTGCGCCGGTAAACTGCTCCAAAGCATGATGATGCGGCAAAGAAAAGATTTAGCGAACCTATTGGTTCGGGCCGAGATGGTTTTAACCATCAAGCTGTGGCTTCACATGCCAGCACGCGTAGTTCTGCTGTGGCTTCGCATGCCGGCACGCGTAGTTCTGCTGTGGCTTGGCATGCCAGCACGCGTAGTTCTGCTGAGGAAAGGGGAGGAGAGAGGTATTCCATACCCGGCCGTACCTGTGTTTTATACAAGCGGTAGATTTGACCCAGCGTGAAAAAGCGACGCACCTTGTTCAGGATTCCAACTCTGCGTGATGTGGCAGATATTACGCCTTCGATGTGATTCCTTGGTTTCTGATCAAAACGGATATCCATACCAAGGATACTCAGGTCATTCAGCAATGAGAGTGGAACACCCTGCAGATTGGGGAGAGGAGAAAACGGGGATCTTTTGCACGTGAACGCTCACACCTGCGTTTTCATGGCATTGAACTCAACCAGGTTCATGGAACCTCATGTAGAAATGAGGTCCAGAGTCCGGTTGAGTTCAATGATAAGATCATTGCGTCTTCTCACAGTGTCAACCCGCACACTAGGGGCTCATTTCATACTTCTATTTATAAAATTTCCTATTTGAATTGCCCAGTCTGGTATCGCTACTTTCCGTTTTATTTGATTCATTTGTCTTATTTTCATGTAATTTTTGATGACAGTTGTGCATTGACATCAATGCAATTATGATAATAAAAGTTATAGGTACTTATTGGGTTACGGGTTTCAAATAAATTAGGTTTGAGTAAGATTTATATAAATTTATTAGTGGAGCAAACTTTGAGTATTTAGCCAAGGAGCAAAAGTGAAGACATTAAACAGTATAACTCTTTGAGCAAAAAAAATACGTTCGTTACATTGTGTATCCGGAGACAAAACAAACCCGACTTTACCGTTGTATTATAATGCTCTTTGATCCGACTACTGAGAGCATTAAGAACACTTTTCCTTTTTAAATGTAACCGAACACAAAGGCCACCTCAAACATTAATACCTTTATTATACAATTTATTTTACATAATATAGTAATGATTTTATGTGTAAACAGTCATGAAATACGGCACTGAGACGTAGCCTCTGACTATGGGCCGCCTAAGACGGCTCACGGTCACTCAGCGAGCTATGGAGAGGGCTATGCTAGGTGTTTCTCTACGCGATCGAACCAGAAATGAGGAGATCCGTAGAAGAACGAAAGTCACTGACATAGCCCAGCGGATTAGCAAGCTGAAGTGGCAATGGACAGGGCACATAGTTCGAATAACTGACGACAGATGGGGCAAAAAAGTTCTCGAGTGGAGACCACGTACTGGCAAGCGCAGCGTCGGCCGTCCACCCGCAAGGTGGGCAGATGACTTGATAAAGGTCGCAGGAACACGCTGGATGCAGGCCGTTTTTGACAGGTCCGTCTGAAAATCTTTGGGGGAGGCCTATGTTCAGCAGTAGACGTCATGTGGCTGACGATGAATGATTTTAAGACATTGTTAATAAATATTCTTTACTAATTAAATATTCTTTACTAATTATGTAAAGAACGTGCGTTTTGTCGCTTAGTTGGAACGCGATAATTTCCAAAAACTATTGTCTATTTCTACCGCATAGCAGCAATGTGCATGCACTATTGTGTTTCGGTTTGAAGGACATTGTAGCCAGTGTAACTACTGGACATAATGAGACTTAACATCTTATGTCTCAGGATGACGAGCGCAGTGGAATGCTACACAGTACTTTGTAAAACAAGGTGCTGGATGGTGTTGCTACTATTTAGGGATGGTCGTATCGCTTATCATCAGACGAACGACAAGCTCGTCTCGTCATTCAATGTAATAAAAAAAAACAGACTTCTAATTTTGAAAAAAAATTCACCACTAGGAAGCAACATAATCCTTGAGGGCTGCAAGACCGAATTTTATCCAGAGATGGGACTATAGTGTTTGAAGCCACGAGCACAAGCCAGTCGAAGATAAAATACATTTAACAGCTACAAAGTTTGTTCTCTTCGTCCGAATGCATCTCAACGTAGCCAATAGTTTGTCTAAAAAACTAATTAAACATGCAACTCAAGAATCATTAGACAATGGTGTGTTGTAAGCGTCATTCTGCAAGGTCAACTAATTATGATCATTAGCGTCATTAACACTTGAGGTGAAAGATCGATAGTAAATCTTCTGGCTTCTGGAAACATTATTTGAGACCTTGCCTAGCTGTTATGAAGTTTGTTTTATGACCTCATTCTTTTGATTAAGCTTAAAATTAATTAGAAGTTGGCGTTATAATATGATTTCTCCGTCTATGTATTCCTCAAATTGCTAAAGTGCAATGTAATCTGATATTTAAAGACAGAAAATCAGTAATTTATGTAGATTAGATCAGTAGTAGGTTCAGTACAAAAGTTACTCAGAGAAATGAGTTTTCGTGTACCTACTTTTCGTACTGACTGAATTTTAGTTTATATTTAAGCGAGTGGAGGAATTATACCAAACAAATTAAATAACTACTATTTTTTTTTATATTAACAAGGGTACTAGAACACTAAATCCGTTGCTTACGTCAAAATGACTACTATTTATGATACAGCAGTTTAATTTCATCAAAGAATAAATAAATGTATATTATGAAATTGAAAGGTATGTCTTCCGAATAGTGGCAGCCCTAGCATTTTACAGGCCAGCCTTCACTGGGCTTCGGAATTTAACGCGTGTGCATCGCAGGCTCTGCCCAGTATCCACTTCGATCTCGTAGCTTCTCTATCCAGTGGTAAGTTGTACAATTTAAGTGTCGTAGCTGTGACCGAAAAATGAGTTGAAATAACCCAGTTTTCTTGTTTTCAATATGTTGAAAAATGTGTGTTCTATCTGTGGTTGCGAAATGTAGTATTAACCCGACGCCCGCACCCCTTATAGGTTTTTCAAATACCCTTTCTTAGTGCTTACTTACGATAAAGAAGAAAAGTCTGTAAAAAATCTCATGCTTGTAGAGCCAACAGTTTGGGTTGTGCGTCTGTCAGTCAGTCAGTATTAAGATTTCATTACCTAGGCAGATCCAATCATCTAGTTTAAAAGGATATTTAAGGAATCAATGACAATTTGATGATATGAAATACTCTCAGATTATTTTGTAATCTGTATCGAATATTTAATTTCGCAAATAATTGTTTTATCACTTATCAACGTTATTGTATTCTTGAATCCCATATAAGTTCTGCAGTTGAACTACAGATTTATTTATATTTTTCTTAGACTTGCTTTGATTTTGTTTTGTTGCCTACATTGGAAGGGGCAACTTTTTTATATATTTTGTTTTCCAATCGTATGCTTTGTCAATTAAGTCTGAAGATAATATGCTAAATGCTCAAGTAGATAAAGTTTTAATCAAATATTGTTCCATTTGTCTATTCCAAATGTTGGTACTCCATGCAAAGTGTGATCATTTGCTTCATGCTTGCGACATTAAATTGTTCTACTATTATGAACAATATTATTATTTCCGACATATTATGTCTACTATTCTTCTTGCAAACCTCTTATGCACACATACCTTTGTCAGTGAAATTTCTAGAGATCCAATTAATCACTTCTTTTAACCCCACTGCATCCGATAATAAGCGGAGTGGGGTCTAGATAGGCTTTTTTTTATAGCATTGAATGACGAGAAAAGCATTCGCTTCGCCTGATGGTAAGCGGTACGACCACCCATAAACAGTAGCAACACCATCCAGCATCTTGACTTACAAAGTACTGTGTGGCATTCAACTGCGCTCGTCATCCTAAGACATAAGATGTTAAGTCTCATTATGTCCAGTAGTTATACTGGCTACAATGTCCTTCAAACCGAAACACAACAGTGCATGCACACTGTTGCTCGGCGGTAGAAATAGACATTGTGGTACCCACCCAGACGGCCCCTTACATGAGAGACCTACCACCAGTAAAAGGGTTACAGGGTCGACTGTCGACACAATTATACGGGCCTGTTTGAACCGGTTATACAAAGGCTGATCCTGAAATGCGGCACACTTACGTGGGCTTTAATGGTGGGTTTTAAAAACTTATGTTCGGTGGTCACTAGCCGGGTGGATACACAATATCCTACCACCAGAAAACTCTTCTCAATACCCATTCCTCTTCCTTCAAGAAGAATAAGTGTTGAATCTTTTAGGGAGCATACAGTCCTGAAAATATGGTCCAATAAACCCAGGGAACTGATGTCCATTAATCGCATTTTACAGTTGGTGGAGTTCGCCGTGGTACCCTATTTAAGACGGCAGTATAAATGTTTATCTCACTTTTATCAAGAGTCCTAAAAGTAATCCCGCTGATAGACCCCATTGGTCATATTTTACTACGGTTGGTGACATGGGCGTAGGCAGGTAGGACCAAGAGGCGACTAAATGGGGTTTGAGAGAGTCGCGGGGCGAGCAGTGGGGGGCTGCTACTCCAATTTATGCGACTCCGAGGTGGACGACATTGCGGGTGGTCGGTTTCCTGCAGTCGTAGACGCCAAAGGCGTGCTTTGGAGGTCGGGGGCTTCTTAGCCCCCCTCATTTAGAGAGGGGCCGTAATACGGCATTGCGCCGGGACGGCTCCGTGCAGCTATCTTCGTGCAACAAGATACCCCGGGGCCGTCCCGTATGCGCCGAAGAAGGCCACCGCGGGTTTTGGTTGGTATGCCGATGTAGGGTGTACATAGTGTTAGGGACACGGTCCAATGCTCGCTCGGATGATGTTATACTCCCGAGTGTCGACATTGTGCCGTAAGATCGGTGAAACCAACATAACCATTCCACTCACCCCACAGTGGTGGTAGCGAAAACGCGTTTTTCCCCGCGATAAAAAAAAAAAAAAAAAAAAAGGGAGTTGCTACCCCACTCTAACGAAATAACCCTTCGTAACCCATGGTGGTGTTCTTTCGTCTAAAGAGCCAGAAAATACTGGGATGCATATTATTTGTTTCCTTCTGCCTCTCTAAACTAAATCCTACCTACGTCCGTGTCTAGTGGCTTACATCACCTTTCGAAAGGGCTGACCATAAAACGACTTCTCTGATCGTTTGCATTCCGGAAAGTTCCTAAGGGTTTATCCGTCTTCTTATTTTTTGTACATCGCCATAAGCTGTAACTAATAAATACGTTTTCTTTCTTTCTTCTTTCTTCTCGGACTGTCCCAACCACTTACAGATTAAGATACTGTTGTGTTTATCAAAAGTTGCGATTATTTAACACTTAATGACACTCTGCCCGATAAGGCAATATTATTTTATTATAGTTTTCTAAAGATAAACTCAGTATCTTTCCGAGAGAGCCGAAAGCCACGTAAGTAGAGTTTATACACTTCGGCTTTATTCATAAACAGGTTATAAACTTATTTTAGTTATCGAATGTTTTGTCCTCTTCGAAAGAATTTTTAATTGACTTTCAAGGAAGAAGACAAAGCATTCTATAGCTAAAATAGGTTAATAACCTGTTTATAAATAAGGTGGTTACATTTTAACGTATTTAGGTTTCAATTTCTATTTATTTATATTGAGTTTGAGTAACAGTCTATCTCGGGAGATGCATAATGTAGAGTCAGCGGCAAAAATAGTTAAGAAACCGAATTACACACGGAAGAGCGTTGACTGTTTGAAAGAGAAAGAAAGGAATAGAATTTAAATAATAGGAGGAAGGGGTATTTGGGACTCCAAATTTCTCACGTAACTTCAGCACCAAATGCAGCAATGAATTGTCACTTTACGTTAGTTTTCAGTGAGATGGTTTTACTATCTTGGTCGAGTGTAGCTTTTACTTTTGTTGCCAAAATTGTCTACTGTAAAACTACTTAAAATTCCAGGGCGAGCAATATAATTCAAGAATAGTCTAAAAAGTAGAATAGCTGATTCACTGACCTGATTATTAGGGGTCGCTTTTAAAACACCCTAAAAGATTAAGTACCTAAGCCCCATAACCACACAGTCATGTTGTTTAAAGCTTCCTAACCGTGTTCAAAAGACCATCATCAAATAGTAACACCTATGTGATCGACCTTGTTCAACCTGTTTTCACCGTGTATTTTAATGAGTGCATTAATGCCAAACTGCATATACAGTGCACCGGTATGGGCACGCCCATCTTTCCCCAACCTACTTTAATTCGATACTGTCGGTGAATGGAAAGTGCACGAACAGCTCCAGTTTCCGCGCCATCCCGGTCAATGAACCTGTGGAATGTAACGTTTGCCGCAGAAATGCGCGCACGCCACAACGCTATGTCCATAACCGAATGTAATTGACCAATGGCGAGTACCGTCAAAACTGTCACCATTTTTGAAAATGGAACGTGCGTTGGAAATAAATTTGTTGATTAAAGATATTTTTACCAGCTCTATCGCTTACGGATTTGCAATACATTCTTAATTGTAAATGACGTTATTTTTATATACCTCCTAAGTAGTAAATATAGATAGAATTCTTGCGGTTGCATCAACATTTCTCTTATGAAACCCCTGGATAGGACAGGGATAGGATTATAATGCGAATTTTAAGAGGATAAGATACGCTGTAGACATACGTCTATAGCATGAATGAGCTAGTTAGACCGGGATAGTACCACTCTCCCATGGACACTATATTGAATGACAGCTTGACTTTCCATTTCATATAGCGAGTGATGTTCTAATACATCCCCGTCACTTCCTTCCTTTCCTCTAATCCGTTGTGGTCGTTTATTTATGTAATTAAAATTAGAAGACTCACTTGCTAGTTGCTGGTGTGCCTTTGCAATATAAAAAAAATAACATCTTAATAAAATCAATATCAAATATCGATACCTATATCAACGTATTAAATATACTAGACAAGGGCGGGGTAGGTCATCAAGTTCTAAATATGATATGTCCTATTGACAAAAAATTACCTGACATAACGCAGGTGACCCACTGCGCAGTGCACGTTATTTTTGCTCCTTTTTTCTTTTTTAAAAATCGAACATCTTTTGTAATACTAACTTTTCGGACTACCAACACCTCAGTCTGCCCCGTGACTACGAAGTGCTGCAAAGCCTTTTTTTACTGTTTAAAAGTCAATTATATATTATTTTCTCTGATATTATTTTAGAACAGGGTGTTAATAATGTTAAAACATTTTTTTTGTGGCTTATATTTAACAGAAAATGCAAATTGAAGCTCCCAAGTCAGGTCTCTTGTGTGTTTTTTTCCGAAACACACACCGGGAGAACGAGGATTATTAAATAAATAAGTAGATTAACAAAAAATAGTATTATTATTATTTAAGAAGATGAAATGAAGAATATTTTTGATATAAATACTGGTGGTAGGTCTCTCATATGTAAGAGGCCGTCTGGGTGGGTACCACCGCAATGTCTATTTCTACCGCCAAGCAGCAGTGTGCATGCACTGTTGTGTTTCGGTTTGAAGGACATTGTAGCCAGTGTAACTACTGGTCATAATGAGACTTAACATCTTATATCTCAGGATGACGAGCGCAGTGGAATGCCACACATAACTTTGTAACTCAAGGTGCTGGATGGTGTTGCTACTGTTTATGGGTGGTCGTATCGCTTACCATCAGGCGAACGGCATGCTCGTCTAGTCATTCAATAAATATATATATATATATATATATAATTGTTATCATAGACATGAAGCCAATGCATCATGTTTGAACGACGAAAACCATACAACCAGACATCATTCTGTGAAAGCGCCCGTAATAGTATTTTTTATTTCAAGGAACATCTTTTGTTTCAGATCTCAATCAACTAAACCAACATGTCCGTCGATGCGGTGAGTAATAACATTATTATTGATAGAAAACATAATACAATTATTATTTTCCCAGAAATTGTTACGATGGATAAACTATCAACGTTTTTATCGATTTTCGTAGTATATACTACGCATGTTTTATGTCATAAATCATTCTGATATACCTAGTCAGGAAGATTATAAAACCTATACCGCAAATATAAATATTTGTAATCATTTCCTCAATATATACGTGAATACATCTAATCTTATATCATAGATTTGGACTTAGATTGAAGCAATTACAAAACTATGCAGACTAGATTACAAAAATTTGTATTGTATAATATACAAGCTTTTAGTATTATCGGATCCACGTAGCCGGCGAGTGTTATGATACCTTATCATTTTACAATATAATTAAGCATCCATCATCTTCGACATGACTGATGAGCGTATAAAACTTTGTGTATATCTTTGCTTATGATATGAAATGTAAGATGATCAAATTATTACATGATTCCTGAGATAGTTATGCACTAGTGTTGGAATTTAAAAATTTATTACCTATTTTGCGAGTATATAAATGAACTGCTCTAAACAAAAGTTAACAAATACTGAATTGTATATTTTTTTTCTCTACATAATGCATTGTATTTTATACCTTGAACTGATTTTGAAAAGAGCAACACTAGAGTTTCTTGCCCGTTCTTCTCTAGTGAGAACTGCTTTCCGAACTGGTGGTAGAGTTAATATTGACGGAATCTAAATAATGTATAACATTTTATGGGTTCGAATAAATTATTTCATTTCATTTCAAGCTTATGCTTTTCTCTCATAAAGTGGGTAGAGACGCAAATTGGTATTTAGGGTTTATTAAGTTAAGCCAAATATTGTGATTGGGGACGAGCCTTTGATCACGGCACAGATTCTAGTCCTATTCAAGTTAATAATGCGAATCCATCCCAGAAGTTCACAGCTCACAGTATCAATTAAGTGTTTATGTTTTTATACGGGCACAGAAAATTGAGCCCCCTCCACTTGAAGGTCAGTGGGGTAAGGGGGGTGAGTCCAGACTCCAGATAGAGTGTCGACGAGAGATGGTCTCTCGTCAGTCGATACAATAACGCTGTTGAAACCGGACATGTACAGACATATCCCAGACTTGAAGTTCCTCATATCTAGGCGTTGACACACTTTCTCAGTCACTATGTGTGTTTCTTTTTTTAGAAATAAACTTTGCTTTTGCAGCAATTCAAACAGGTCGCCGACCGCGTGAAGAACTGGAAGACCAAGCCCAGCGACGACGAGAACCTCGCCCTGTACTCTCTGTACAAGCAGGCCAACTTCGGCGATGTCAACATTGGTATGTTACAATATCTGTGTTCATACCCTGATGCTGTTTTCTCGACAGGTTTTCTCCATCGACCAGAAAGGTATAGGTTAAAGAAGATGAGTATTTATATCTCTGATAATCTTATTGTCAGTACTAACTCTTAACATCGCGTCGGTGTCTATTACACAGTGGTAGTAAATACCACACAGTGGTTAACAGTTAATACACAGTCAGTAGACTATTCATGACTTCACATAGATCTAGATCATTTCTTAAATTAAGTAAAGGCTGGCAATTGACTATCATCAAATCCTTATCGTTCCTTCCTTATATATTATAAAACAGTCCACGTCTGTTTGTCTGAACACGATAAACTCAAAAACTACCCAACAGATTTCGATGTTTGGTATGGAGATAGTTTGAGACCCTGGGTACGACATAGGCTTTTTATACCGGAAAAACACTTTCATGCGAGCCGAATCCGCGAGCAAAAGCAAGTATTAAATAAGTATCAGTGATGTTAAAGGAGGAATAGGTAATCGGTAAATAGCATTACTCTTCTATTTATAAGAATCTTCATTTAAAATTTATATCAGAGTATCGAGACTTCTTGACCTATCGTAATGGCAAATCTGTTTCTATTTGCTCCTACACACGACCCACATTATTCCAGCTATTTTCACTTTTTCTCTTTCCAGACCAGCCCAGCGGCACGGTGGAGAGCGCGAAGTGGAAGGCATGGTCCAGCCGCAAGGGCATCGCTCAAGATGATGCCAAGAAACAGTACATCGACATAGCAGAGAAACTGCACTCCAAATATGCATAAGACTAGGATATAATCATAATTGTTTTATTTCTCATTGTTATTTAATAAAGTTACCATTTTCATATATGATGTGTTATTTGACTTTCGTTATTAATACAGAGCGATTAATTATTTTAATAGCTTATTATTAATATTAGCTATAACTTTAAGCAATTTCGCCCACAATCTTTTGACATCTATACTAATATTATAAAGCTGAAGAGTTTGTTTGTTTGAACGCGCTAATCTCAGGAACTACTGGACCGATTTTCAAAATTCTTTCAGTAATAGGAAGCTACATTACTCCTGAGTGCTATAGGCTACTTTCTATCACTTTCTTTTCACGCGGGCGGAGCCGCGCGCTATGCTAGTTAAGAAATAAAGAGACAAACGGCAATCAGACAGCTTTGTATACATCCAGAAAGCATCGGCCTAAAGTAAGGCAAAGTATTCGTTGTATGTGTACGTCGTGTAAATAATGTCGAAAACATGGACTTTGCGAAGAGTGAAGTAAAAATTTGAGTAAAAAGAAAATTGACGATAAATAATTAGGAAAAGCGTTCATTAATAGTTAAAGTATGTTATCTCTACATACTTAACATCACGCTTTTTCCCATTTCTAGGGGTAGACAGATGTGTACCTATTAAACCCACATTTTGCTATGCAATACAACTACTTATGGTCAATGCCTGTAACAAAAAACGATCTCGATCGCTTATTTCGATCTATCGCGAAAATGGACCAACCAGAATAAAGTATTTTTTCACACGCTTACAAGTTACTTATTTTTTGCTATTCTTCGTTTCTGTGTTCCTTAGCTCTCTCTCCATAGATCCAACCTATAAATTTTATACTTGTTTTGTTATCTATACTTTACGCTCCTGTCACCTATGCTTGGTTCTAAACTGATTCTAAAGTGGTCTAAAGTTCTAATGGTATTCACCATCACTAATGTCAAATATTTTAGTTTTATTGCTCTTTGTTGCCATCTTTTTTTCGTTCACTTCGGGTCGAAAGTTATTCTAAAAAAGCTATGTTATTATTTTAACATCTACCCATTTGACATTGGGAAAATCATCGGTGAAACGGTGGAGCCATTTTTAAAAGAAGACGAAGAAGTTACTTATTTTGATTGGTTTATTTTCGGGACCGGATTACACATTAAGATTAATATTGAAAAACGGCTAGAAGGCAGTCGGGACCGGTATCTCTGGCCTGATAAATAAAATACCAATATAGAGTAAACCACATACACTACAAAAAAGGTGTCTTCGGCCAGTAGGTATAATTTTAACAGTTATCATTTAAATAAATGTGCGAGGACTTTTATAGGGTTCGGTTTTCAAAGGATACCAACGCATCCCAATGACTATTGGCAGATTTATATAATTACAGATATTAATCTCTACCGTTGGATATATAGCGAGAATGGACCACTCAGAATAAAGTATGTTGGACATGCTTATAGATGGCTAATTTGATTGGTCTATTCTTACTATTAACGAGTAGATAGCGGTTAGGATACTTTATTGGAGTCAGCCGTAATCCTACGCTGTTTGTGTGTCTGTCTGTTCGAAGTTTTAAGGGTTCTATTTTTTGAACGTCGTACCTGATAGGTGGACAGGGGATATTATTTATTTATTTAAAAAGGTACATCAACAGTACATGTATATTCAATACTCTAATACACTTTACTTAGGCTTAAAACTAATACATGCAACAATTACAGATGTACACAACTTTACTTAAAAATATATAAATTATGATAGTACCGAGCTTAACCGCAGGAGGTACGGGTAAACAGTATAATATTACACATGTTGATCAAAAGGAACGTCTAAATTTGTTTTTTAAAATATTTAGGGAATCAAAAAATATTTTTATGAGTAATTATTATAGAGTATGTGTAATTATGGCAGTTTGCAATAAAAGTAGATAATATAAAAAGAAACGGTAGTAATACGGAACTCTCGGGACGCAAATGCGTCACACAACTGTCCGGATTTGTTAAATCTGGTTCCTTTGAATGCGCCCCACATTTTTTGCCGTAAACGTTTGTGTGTTAAAATAAAAATACGGTTTTTCCATCTTAATTTTAAACTGGCTCTGTAGAGGACATTACATTCTTTACCACAGATAATATATAAAAATACCCTCTTTGGAAGTATTTAAGTTTTAATAACAATGATATAACTTCAACGCATATTATTTTATACTAGCATTGCACGCGTCTCCGCCCGCGTGGAAAAGTTTTTCCGGGATAAAAAGTAGCCTATACCACTTAGGAGTAATATAGCTTCCTATTAGTGAAAGAATTTCGATTTCAAAATCGGTCCAGTAGTTCCTGAGATTGGCGCGTTCAAACAAACAAACAAACAAACTCTTCAGCTTTATAATATTACCTAGTATAGATAATAATTCTAAAATTCTAAGAAAATATTATGTGATTGCAATACACTAAAAATAAAACTAATGGAAGAAAATGTGTGAATTTCGACTTAATAACAAAATAATATAAATTATAGTGGCGATGTCTTAGGTTCGATTATAAACTATAAGGTTACGCAATGTAATGTTAGTATCTTTCGGTTCTAAAGGTACTTACCTAGTAGGTGAGAATTATAAACCTAGATAGAGTGACGCGCTGCAATGAAACTAAAACAAACAGGCCAACTTTTTTTAAGCTAGTATGCGTGACAGCTGTTGGCCTCTATTTTTTTCGACGCGTTGGAAACGTTCAGTGTCTATTTAGGTATATAATCTTTATATTTAATCAAAGGTGTGAAGTTACTTAAGTTTGGCATTATGCCCCACTTGGCGACATGCTCACCAATAGGTGTCGTATCTGTTGAGAGATATGGTAAAATGGGAATAAATAAATAAAAAGTAAAGAATTATCTTTAAAAACAAGCTTTTATTTAAATGCTTTTAAAACAAAAAATAAAGTTTGAATCAAACTTTGTTTAATACTATGTAGAGATAAAAGCTTGTCGCGAGATTTACTTTTGCCAGGATCAAGTTACATAATTATTGTATTATCTACACAAGTAAATCTCGCGACAAGCTTTTATCTCTATATAGTATTAAACAAAGTTTGATTTAATTTAAAGTTTAAGTATTTGTTTTTTTAGAGCATTTAAATAACAGCTTGGTTTTAATGTTTTTTTTAATTTTAATTTATTCTTTTATAATTGTTCCTAGTTATTCTTAGCAAGCCCTTTCATTTGACACCCATATTATAGGAGTGCGTAAAATTAACTATTCCGCTTTCTCGGGTCTTCCGCCATATTGGATTTAGAGAGAAATAATTTTATTTTTTATATTTTTTTCAACAAATCATTTCATTTGATATCCATATTATGGACTTGCACAAAAAATAACTACTCTATCATCTTGGGCCGTCCGCCATATTGTATTCAGAATGACGTCACTAAGCTAAAAATGCATTGTCACCCAAACTAAACGTGAATGCAAAATTTCAACACAATCGGTTGAGGGTAACTGCTTAAAAATTTACTTGCAAGATTCTACCCGAACAAACAATATAGTTACATACATATATAAGTTAAATAAAAGCTTTTTAAAAAAATCTAAATTGATAGCTATAGATTTATATACCCATGCCATAACAAAGGCCATAACCTTCCTACTAGACCAATCGATGAATTAAAAAAATCTAAACACATTAGTACATTTAATACATTTAATACTTAAGTTTATTGTTAATTCAATTTACTTTCGCATATAGCAGCAATTTCATTTTTTTTTATGCACTGAGTTGCAATTAAACTTTTAAAACCCAATGACGTAGGTACCCATCTATACATATAATAATAGGTACCTAGATATTAATTATCGTTCTTGGAGGAAAACAATGGCCCCGTATTTTTTGCTTCGTTGGGCAGTTGCAAATAATACAGCCTTTATCAATATTTAAGTTTCATGTAATACATAAGTAAGGTAAGTATGTACTAATTACTAGGTAGGTAGGTAATAAGTATATAGATAAATGAAGAAGGAATGTTCAAAGTAGATCATAATATTCGTAAATGGGAAAATAAATTTAATCCAAAGGGGGGTAGGTTTAAGTATATTTATTATTTCCTTATTTTTGAGCAAAAACCTACAATATTCACTCTAGAATCTAGAGTCTAGAGAATTTTTGAGCGGCATACGACACAGAGGCGAGCTATCCGACTCGCGCATATGGAACTCGGAACACTATGCCAACTAAATACAAATGTGTTTAAAATATATATTTCTTAGACATTCTTATTTAATTGTTTGATAGTTTTGTCCCTATGCAGTTCGAAATTTATTCAATTATCTTGAACCAAAATTAGAGAATTCAGATCCTTACAGCATACGGCCACGGATTCCGTAATCCGTGCCAAATTTTGACAATTAAAGAATAAGGTTATGTGTCAGACGCGGTAGCCGTCACGCATCCATTGTATAAAAAAATAAAGCTTTATTTTTTATTTATCTACCCATCGCACGATAAGGACAAGTAACGTAGTCAGGCGATAAATCGTCATAACCACTTTTGTTTGATATAACTGTTTACCATTCCGTATAAACCGAATCAGCCAGTTCCTAAAGAGAAATCGTGCCGACTGCTCGCTTCCACAAAAGTAAGCAGGGATATTAACTTACACTCTGTCTGTAGACATAATTCACATAACTTGTTTAATAATCCGAATATTATTACTGGCATAAATAACAAAGACATTGCAATTCGATTTTTAAAATTGAAAGGGTATGTTGAGGTTGAATACGTTTTATGACCGAAAGTTAATAGCTTTTTTTGGTTTTTAGGTTAAAGAAGTCTGAAATCATCATGTCTCTGCAAGAGGTGAGTTTTAATGAATTTTACGTGCCATCTGCATTTTACCGGCATCTGTGTGATACAACTACACTCTGCTATTTTTATCATACAACTTAAAGGTTAACTTTTTTAAGAGTAAAACTACGCGGACTAATTAATCCTACTTAATTGATAAGTAGTTTTGGTGCATAAAGTTCCAAAGTGCAGATATCCAGCATGATTGTTCTTTTACATATTTCCCAAGGTCCAATTAAAGTCATTACTCATTAGTGTATTATGTTTGAAGACTTTTTTAATTTGAGACATAAGAAACTTGTTCTGTTCAGTACATTGATAAGTTTTTTAAACATTCATTTTATATATTTTTATATTTTTTACTGGCAAGTGTCGTAAGTTTTTGCCAAGTAATGTCCTATTATAAACTATTACAATAGTTTTTTCTTTGACTAATAGTTTGTAGCTCCAAAAAGTATGTTAATATAATATGTTGTATCTTAAGTAATTATTTAAGTATATGCTTCAGATTTAACATCCTGTTTTTACGAGAGTCTGCTTTTTGACATTTTTTATTCCATGTTTTAATAACATTTTTTAGTATCTTAGTTTGCAAAAATAGCTTGTAAGAATGCATGTTTTGGATTACTATTTAGTCCTAGATTACTTAATTCTAATGTTTTGAACTGTATTGATTGTAGTCTGTTATGCATCTTAAATAAAAAAATAAACAAGAAATTTGAACACATTAACAAATGGAAAAAGTTTCAATATATATTTCAGACAATGTTATCTAATATGATAATCCCTTTTGTATAAGCAGGTTTTTAATTAAAGATAAAAGCAAAAAGATGGTACTTTGCAAGTCATGTACTAATCAGGATTACTTAGATTAGGTACTGAATTTTTTAAAAACTTTTACTATACCTACTAACTGTTTTTGCATTGTCATAGATCATTTGTTATTTAAGTTTTAAAGATTATTTTTATGACATTAGATATTTCGAACATTTAGCTTCCAAATAGTTGAAAATAAAACAAACTCTTTACATGTTTCTTTGTTTCAACAATAAAAATGTAATGGAAAACATAAAACACATATTACAAAAACCTGTTCTCAGTCTTAATGCTCGTTTTCCCACTACCTTGTGCAAAAAGTTATTTATAAAACTTTCCAAGTTGTTTTACTTTAAAAAGTTACAAATATTGTTAAAACAGTATTGTGTAGTAATTTTAACATGCTCATATAACAAACTTGATTTTTTATAACAGCTACCATAAATAAGAAAATATGATGTATTATAATAACACCAGAGTACATATTCACTATACAAGATTTGATGCGCAACATGTTATGCTCAGCATGACAACATTGCACGCAGGAAGGAGTGTGAGATTTGGCATAATTAAAGTACACATAGAGGAGTACAGAAAAATACAATTTATGTATAATATCTGTTACAAATATGCATATTCAATTCGAAGGTTGAATTTTGACCCCTAAACAAACACTAGTGCTATTTTATATGCAAACAATAAATGTATACAATGGCAGACAAGCACAACCTTGGTCATAATAACTTACCCTTACAAAATAAAACAAAATGTGAGTCACTTTGTGCATACATTAGTTGATAATACTGCATTTAAGGTTTTTTTTGTATTTAAGCCACAAATATGCAAATTAATCTATAGTTAGGAATACGAAAATGGTGGTTGAGGGGTGGATGTTAATTATAAAGGTGTGCATAATAAATCCTGGACAATTATGGAATAATTTATTTCAAATATGAACTTATTTAATTTCTGTCCTTGCACATGTAGGCAGGGCTGTTTCTTAGTTCATATTTATGTTGGCTGAGCTACCAGCCCTATAATGTGATAGGGGAAGTTGGGGATAAATGCTAAAGTTCAAAAATTAAATTAGTACAAAATGATTCTTTTAATGTCATGGCAAAGAATTACAAATCCACAAAATATATTTTCCGTAGATTTTTATCAGTTCGATATACTATAGGTACGGCTCGCGGTTCTATCGGTATTAGTCGGTTCCAGCGATAAAAAGTAACAAAGTACACAGGGTGTACATATTGGTGAAAGAATTTTCAGAACTGGGTTAGTAGTTTCGAATATTATTGTCCTTATACAAACTTTATTAGTGTAGATGCTGTGGCAGGTTAGGTTAGGTTAGGTTAGTGACGTATGTTTGTTGAATCATTGGCCGATAAGAAGAGATAATATTGATATTCACCAATGTCAAATGTTTTAGTTATATTGTTCTTTATTTCCATCGTTTTTTTAGTCCACTTCGGGTCGAAAGTTATTCTAACAAAAGTTATGTTATTATTTTAATATCTACCCACTTTATATTGGCAAAATCACCGATGAAATGGTGGAGCCATTTTTAAAAGAAGAAGAAGAAGAATATTGACAATTGAACCCGACTTGTTACATGTTCATTATACACATGCGTAATAATGTGTAACATCAGAAGCTATACTGCGATTCAATAGGCATTGTATATAGCATGAGTGAGCACAATGCCATGTCACTAAAATAAAATCATTACGATTATAAGTGTCTCGAATATGACGCCCGCCTGAAAGAAAAATACTATATCAAAAAGAATTTCTGAACGAACTATTTCCAAATAGATAGGCAAGCTTTGTCGTCGTACAATAATAATATTATTTAATTTTACTATTCCGGCAATTGAAAATAGTCTCGGTCTTAGGCACTACTGGCTTTTTTGTGTAGTTTGAATTTATTATAAGCAATTTGTATCAAGGTCAACCCTCACTGACTCACTCCAGTGAGCCGCGGTTCGTATCGTCACAAAAACAACCGAAATTTGATCGTGGCCACTACAGTGTATGATACAACAGGCTTTATTATGATTTCAATCGTTTATTTTGTATTACAGTATCAAATCTTATGTCAAATTGTTTATCAATTATCGTTCGTTTTAACGGCGAAGGAAAACATCGTGAGGAAACCTGCATACCTGAGAAGTTCTCTATAAGAATTTCGAAGATATGTGAAGTCTGCCAACCCGCACTAGGCCAGCTTGGTGGACTAAAGCCTAACCCCTCTCATTGGGCAGTATATAATACAGGGCTCATTGCATTGCAAATCTTATGCGACTATTCAAAGGTTTAGATTCAAATACTTAGATATTGTACATTACATTCCCACTAATAACAATAAAGTATGAACTCCTGCGCCTAAAAATATAAAACAGGCAAAACAGGTTTCACAAAAATAGCCACAACCTTATAATCATTAAGGCGACACCAGCTCTACTAGAAATACAATTTATCAAATTTTTTGCAGCAATTCGACCAAGCCGCCGCTAACGTGAGGAACCTGAAGTCCCTGCCCAGTGATGGAGACCTCCTGGAGTTGTACGCGCTCTTCAAGCAAGCTACCACTGGTGATGCTGACCCAGCCAGTAAGTATATCACGCCTTTTGACCTTTCCAGGGGTAGTCAGAGACACACCAACATTAGAGATTAGAAACATCTAAGGATTTTAACAAAAGACTATGATTCACGACTGGCCCCATACGGATAAAGGAATTTTAGGTATTAGATACCTATTGACGATAGAAATTTCAACAGAATTTCGTTAGGGATTCTTGGTTTGGATGAGACTCTCGAATGCAAATTGTGCATGATCAACAAACTGGTATTTTTACATCTCTTATAGGTATAAAATCACGTATAGTTACTATTACTTCTATTTAAGATACTCCTAGTAATATTGTTTTTTATTTATTCGTATTCATATGTATGAAGTGCAAGCTATTGGAACATTTCAATAGTAACTAAGCAAATAACTGGACAATGGACATGCACTCAAATCTGAGCTATTCCAGTTTAGATGATCAGGAAATGCCAATCTAACCAAACCACACACATGCGCGTAATACACTCACAATTATGAACAGTCGCGTGACACCGAGCACGCGGGCGAACTCCTCACTTCCGTTTTCCTGCACCGAGGATATACCATTATTTATGAGTAGGATCGTAGCTCGTGGGAAGCACGCAATTGCGGCCACTGCCCCCCATGTGGGATTTTGTACCGTATTAAGGGAACGAAAGAAATGAGATTTACATCTACCCCCTTTTCTATATTGTACAATTGGTGTTATTGATAGATTTATTTAAAATAAAGTTATTCTTTGTTTATATTTAGTTTATCCTTTATATTTGAAGGTTCACGTTTTAAAAATAGTTGCACAATAGGTTTTAAAGTAGAGTTTCATATTGCAATTTTGCAATATCCTTTTGTATGTCAAATTTCTTTGAAAACAAGAATACCTAAAATTAAAACCTTAAAATTAATCATTCTGGCCATTTAAATGGTACCAAAATTTAGCGGATTAAAAAAAACAGTTTTTAATCTTTGTTATATTTGGTCTAGTATTTGATACACCCAACAATAGAATCATATTACTTACTTGAATAAATCATTTATAACTTGTCATTGGGTTCATTGAAGCTTAACGTTTTACCTTGAAAAGGCTCTTTGGCTCGCTCCCGTATTATTAGTCACGTGGAAATGATTCCACAATCATAATAACATTAAATTCCTATAATATTCCTACGATAAAGGCGCGCAATATTAGATTTTAGTTTTATAATAGCTTAATTGCTACGACTCAACGATACCATGACTAGTTGGATTTCGTAATACTTCGTAATAACCCATTATTATTCATGAAATAATACGAATATTTAAATAGTATTCAAATATTTAAATTAGCTGAGGCTAATATTTATCGTCACCCAAGATTTTACCTTGTAATGTACGTTATCCACACTAATATTATGAAACTGTTCTTTCCTTTTGTTTAATTGAACGTGGTAATCCAGATCTATTTTCAAAATTGTATTATTAATAAGAAGGCACATTACACACAAACGCCAAAGCCTATTTTTTATAGAATGAAATTTTACGCGGCTTATGTACATAATTTTAGATAGGACGCCGTATTATAAAATGAATCTAATTGAAAGAACATAATGAAACTACAAAAATCACAGCAATGCTAGATTTAGGAATTTGAACACTCACGCCTGTATCATTTTACCAAGAACTGTATTTTTGCTTTATTACTTCAATTCTTTATTGCCTAGTTAGGGAAAATTATATTTAAAAAGGCATGATCAAAAAAATATTTATATTGATGAACTAGTGCGCTTATCAAATAAATCGGTTTTTGACGCACGTAATTTCCCGATAGCAGATACTCAATCATAATTGAATGTGGATATTAATTATTATACTTAGTGGTGCTGATATTTTAGTAATCAGATTGAGTTATTCAAAGGAAAAAATATGACACAAGTATCATAGAAATTGGGTGAACAGAATAGGTTCATTGACATCTTGATTCAGCCAGGCTATAATTTATTTGATGGATATCTTTTTTTTTTAACGATTGAAAAATACTCATTGTATAATTTACATAAATTAGTAAAAATAATAAAAAGATGCTATAACCTGCTCAAATTAATACCGGTCTTTCTTACCTCAATCTCCTTTTAGGGGGCATTGTATTGAGCCCAGGTAAATCTTGTTCCGAAACCTACATAGTACAAAAATTCCAACACAAATATTGATTGACATTTTTATTCCTTCTATGAACAAAGTATGGGTCTTAATTAATTTTCTTTCAAATTCCCATCCTTAATTTATTATTAAGCAACTTTTTATAATAATATTTTTTCTGATGGATAAATAATTTTCATTTTTATCAATTATAATCGCATACAAAAACAAATCGATGATAAAATCCTCAAATCAGGCTGATGAATGTTGAATGCAAAATTTTATTTATAATAATTATGTAATGCTCAAGGCATCAATCGGGGGACGGTTTTTAGAAATTCCCACTGTATACTTTGCGGACAAATAAAGAAGCCAATAAGTTATTCTCCGGTCTCTTCTAAGAAATATCCAAATACTCCCTAAAATTTTCGCATTTATAATATTAATACAATATTTTTTTTTGTTGTTGATTCAATGCATAGGATGTATGTTATCTCGTTAATACTAAATTTTAATTCTGGGACACAAGTTTTGGGTTATAATTTTATTAAAAGAACTTATATGCAGAAACTCGAATTATTTACTCGTTTGTAACCTGTTTTGTGTGAAATAAAATGAAATAGATATATTTATGTATGTTTTTCAAACATTGAACGAATAATTTCAGTCTTCATTGTATGACTTTGGATAACACCAAGTAAATTATGCAAATGTTTGAATATTTAGGACGCAGCCATTACACACCTGTTTTGCATATTAATTACGTTTTAACACTATTCTATTCGGGTTTATGTTGTAAAAATAAAGATAATTCGTGTTGTGTTTAAAATATACACAAAAGACGTAAACGACAATTTAGTAAATTACTTTTCCCACGTATTTACTAGTTAATTTATTGTTTTACAAAGTATTATCTTGCAGCTACTAATATAACAGTGTTTTGTGAATAAAAAATTCTGGGAATGTTAATGGTCTTAAGTTTATACTCGTTCGGTAACGGTTGGAGTCTAACCTATGAATATTAATGCATTAATATAAGAAATAATATATTCATGGCGTAAATAAGTTCTTAGAGACTAATATATTCGGAAAAAACCGCGGAAATTAATTAGAATTTATAAGCTCAGAAATATATTTGTAAAGGTATAAATGTGTCGACTGGTGACGGACAATCATCGCTCGTCAGGCGACACTCTATTTGGACCTCTCTCCGCTGACCATCAGGTGCAGTAGGGTCACATTGCCGTGACGTATAAAAAAAATATCATAAAAAATCGTTTATCTCTTAAATATATGAAATCAAACTATTTTTGTGTGATAAAAAACGGAAATTTTCCAATTCTCACTTCATAAATAATTATTTGCAATTCACATTAGTGTTTTTGAGTATTAAAAGGTTGGCAAAGTCCGTGTTACATCACGTAATATCCGCTTACCCATTTGAAGGTCGCGCGGTCACTAACACGGCTAGCGTGGAATGGCCCAAATGTCTGTTATTACTTACAAACAAATTATTTATGGCTGAATTTCGTATAAAAGAAAGTTGAAGATTTGTTTTTATCAATTAAAAATTATGGACTTACATGCTTTATACCTTTTTAAAGTTTCTGAGTTTATTCTCGTATAAACTCAGCGTTTTTGTATTTGGTGGATGTACGTAATGCTAAAAGATCATTTTTAAATGCTACAAGAATTTGGACTGCCATAAAATCGGAATTATGTACTGTTACTAGCGTGTTTTGTACAGTTAGATATTTAATAATACCAGAATATGCGGCAAGAATAAATTATTTGAGAAAAAACATGTCGCTATTTTTATATATAAACTTTTTATAATTCAATAATACTTTTTTAACGATACCCCCTAACCAAAAAAAAAAAAACTCAGAGTTTACGATTTCATTAATTTGTGCTAAAATTTATTTCCTTTCCAGACCGCCCCGGTCTCCTCGACCTGAAAGGCAAGGCTAAATTCGACGCGTGGCACAAAAAGGCCGGCTTATCGAAGGAGGACGCGCAAAAAGCCTACATCGCCAAAGTGGAAAGCCTCATCGCATCCCTTGGACTTCAATAGACTTAAGACTAAAGACAGCATTACGCGACGGCGAAGAACTAAAAGCAATTTAGGCTCAAATGTACTGAGAAGGGGATATAGCATTTTTTAAGTTAAATAAACCATATATTTTCCTATAATCAAAAAATTCTATGTTAGGCAAATTCTACAAAATTAGTTTCGTTCGTCTATGTTTTGTTAGGCGGATGTTTTTTCTTATATTGTCGCTCGCGTGATTATGTCGTTAGATTTAATGAGCGGCTCGTCCAGGGTACTATGGTTTCGCACGATATATTCATATTTACACCAATTATGAAACTAAAATGAAAATTATTTACAAACTGAAAATAGCGACATCTAGTGGTGGTTTTCGATATTATGTATTTAAGTGCGAGTTGATGCAAGCTAGATTTCTCTAAAAAGGGTCGTTCCGTCTCATTAAAACTATTTATTACTTCGGTTTAAGCACAATTAGGATACTTAAGGATATACATCACATAAGTAAGAACTACGGCTAAATCATTTTTTTTCAACACAATTATTGTGGTGCTCATTTTTTATACGTTCAATATTTACGTTTGCTTTTTTGTTGTATTTTTTTTGCATATATTAAAACTGGTATATTGAAATATGGTTGCTTTTATTTTTTTGTAAGTTACCTATAAATTTTTTGTACTAATTTTACATACAAGCGAAAATAAAGGTCACTTTGCCTTTTGCTTTGTAACTCTGCTTTCGACTGAAATTTTTTAAAAGTATACCTAAATTAAGGGTTATTTAAAAATTTGATTGGTTTGAGAACCTTTCTTAGTCCATAAAATCTATTTTAATCTAAATCTATATAAAAGATTCATTTCTATAATCAATTTATTGCTATAAAATTACACGACATTTTTTACTTAACAAAATATTTAGTGCATTTCAATGAAAGTAGCCTATGATTCCACAAGCCACAGCAGGCCCAGAAGTACCCGTCAAAGCACTATCCTCTGTACTAGACCGACCATAATCATCTTCGCTTTTGGATATGGCCAAAGACCTGCCAATTATCGAACGAGGGCCCGTCAGTTGAATCAAATGGTCGATAATTTTCACGTTGAGGGTGGCGTCCTCTTCAGCCTTGAGTTTCCGAGGTCACCGACGTGGCGAACGGCATCCCGTGGTCCTCCATGACGGCCCTGAGTGGAAAATTTTAATTCATTTTTGAAGTAAAACTTCTTTACGCACGCTTGACTTGGGGAGTAAGCTGGTGAATGCGGGACGAGAGCGTTATGAAACGGGTGATCGGGCGAGGCGAACGGAAGTTGAGAGGGAGATATAAGTTAGTGAAGATAGAAAGAGAGAGAGAGTTACGAGTGTATGTTATGTTGTACGAGAGTGTGAATATGTATATACATGTATATATTGTACATGTATAAACATATAATATATATAAATACATATAGATGGAGCTAAAGAAGTTTTACTTCAGTCGTGTGGTCTAAAGCACACTCGTTTTTACGTTTTGGTACTTTGTATGTGAATTGTTGATAACAGCGTCATCTAGTTTACTACTGTGCAATTTTTATTGTTAGTAGTGAACATGAGTGAGCAATGTTGTCTACCATTTGTATTAACGGATATGTCTACGCATATTGCATAGAATTTGGAAACGGTTCCAGAAATCCGTGAGGAATTGGGGATTTATCGTTACTAATAAGGCCGTCTAGAAGCCAATATGCAATTTTTACAATATGGAATAGCGCCATCTGTTACCTATTAGGATAATTATGAGTGTGCGAAGATATAGTAGTCACCAGTTAGTACTAGATGGCGATGGCATCTCCGATCAGCAAGAATAATAAATATTTTTATAAAAAAATATATATCATAAAATATACTCACGTAATACGCAATGAAGTGTGGACCAATCTCCTTGCAGTTATCTTTAATGGCTCCAGTTTGATGTATGTGGAATCCATGGAGTCCAGGAGCCAGACCAGTAACATTGCCTTCAATAGTCACCGGACCGTTGGATAGGATCTGCGTGAAGATTAGCTCACCGCTTACACCTGATTCTTCATCTGGTATCAGATAAACAACAGCCTGTAAGCCTTGTGATTGCCTAGGCCCCTGAAACAAACGTACAAGTAAAATTATAATTAATTTATTGCATTGACAGTTTTTAACGCCATCTGTATTTACTGGCGAAAACTGTGTCACTTCGCTTTTCATGCAATAGATAGCGTTGCATGTTTGTTTATAAGTACAGCTTATAAGGAACACCATTAATAATACAGCGGAAGCAATTAGCTCATAAAAAGACATAAATAGCTTATATTTTTTGCACTAAAAAGACATGATGAGCAATAAGCATCGTGTTAGACGTGTCAGACGGTGATTACGACTAATGTGCGTGCAATTAGGCTTTATACGACTGCCTTTGATAAATCTAATCGTGATGTAAAACGTATATGGATGGTTGGTATTATTTTTTATTATTAACCTAATATTTACACATATAATATAAAATTTATGTTAAGATACGGGTCTTATGCCGAAGGTAGCAGGAATAACATGGGATTTTTCACCTTTGTTTCCTTATAACCAATAGGTATAACACAACAAATAATCTCGGCCTTTGTTGGCGCAAATATGTTTTAATAAGGAGATGCGAAATTCTTTTTTGACGGAGAAAACATTGACTTTCTTCTTTCTTGTTCTATTGACCGTGTACTTGGACTGTTCACCGGAAGATTCTGGATTCGAAAGCCATGGGTGTACTAAGAGTAATTTTCCAGGGGAGGCCAGTGTCTTAGACTAAAAAAATCAATGATATCTGTGTACTTGCAGTTTTGATCATTTTAAAAAATTATAGTAGTAATAGGATGCTTCGCAATCTTGTGGGTGGGCCAGGCACCAGGCAATTCTGGGGTGGGCACGGCCCACCCGGCCTCTTCTCTATATACGCTTATGCCGAAAGCACGAATTGCCCAGGCCTGGATACCGAGAAGAGATTTACGTTAGTCAAGCAACCGGTGGAAAAAAAACTCTCTATTGCAGTGGCGTAGATAACGTAGAACGAGTATAAAAAAGTTAGGAGTCACTTATCGAAAGAAAGTAATTAGGTACTTCGGTTTTGACAATCCGACAATGGACGGAACCTAACAAGAACTCTACTGATCAAGAGACCTACTATATAGATATAAACAAACAAAGGCGTAATTAAAGACTTGTCAAAACTTGTGATATAATCTCGGAGCCTTGGCACGGCCGCTCATTACTAGCATGCAAGAGTTACGCACGGCTAATTACATAATTAAAATTATTGTTGTAGGTACTGTGAGTGATAATCACGACCTGTCCACTGTTTTAAAATACGTATCATCACGCCTACATTCGTAAAAGGGTAGATAGTGAATCGAACGAACTCTGTGAGTACGTAGTCACATGGCAGCACTGCGACAATCTTATCTTACTAATATTATAAACTAGCTTTAGCCCGCGGCTCCGCCCGCGTGAATGAGTTTTCCCGGCATAAAAGTCCCGCTTTATATTTTCGCGGGATAAAAAGTTATGTGTTAATACAGGAAGCGAAGCTGGGAAGCGGTGATAGCCTAATTGGGAGTGGAAAGGACTGCCGAGACGAACAGCAATTAATAGATGTTTGCTCTTTCGCTAATCTTACTTTATCCTAAGAAACGCAAGAGCAAACTCTTATACTACGTAATATTATTCAGTATTCCGTGGTTATACCATATCGTTTTTTGACAGAGGACTACCACAGTGTCTTAAAAAACCTACGAACTAACCCCGGTTAAGTTGGAACATTCTTGCTGTTCTTCAAGTGTCTAACATAGTCTCAATTAATTTAACAGCAAATAACTTTAGCTTTATAAACCTACTCACAATGTTGTGGTCAATTCTACCATTTAGAATGCTCGATGAATGTTTTCTGATGATTTGCACATGTTTGACAAATGTTTTTCATTTGCAAATATTTGATTCATGTCTGACTGTTGTAGACCCGACAGGACCATGTTGTTGACACGAGACAAACTTTGCAAACTCTACAAACGTAGCGCTAGGATTGATGATATAGAGTCTATGTTATAGACGGTACTACGGATTTATGATTTACTGGTAGATCTCTCGTATGCCCCTTGCAGCCGCGCCGTCTGGGTAGGTACCACCGCAATGTCTATTTCTACCGCCAAGCAGCAGTGTGCATGCACTGTTGCGTTCCGGTTTGATGGACATTGTAGCCAGCGTAATTACTAGGCATTATGAGATTTAGCATCTTATGTCTCAGGGTGAGAAGCGCAGTGAAGTGATACGCTGTACTTTTTTTATTTTTTTTATTGCTATGAATGTCGAGACGATCATGCCGTTCACCTGATAGTAAGCGATACGACCACCCATAAACAGTAGCAACACCATCCAGCACCTTGAGTTACAAAGTACTGTGTGGTTCCACTGCGCGCGTCATTCCATTCATACTTACCACCAGTAAAAAACTTTAGAATTCAAAGTGCGTGTGACGTTGCAATCAGCCCTGTATTATATACTGCCCACTGCTGAGCACAGGCCTCCTCTACTACTGAGAGGGGTTAGGCCATAGTCCACCACGCTGGCCTAGTGCGGGTTGGCGGACTTCACATAGCTTCGAAATTCAGAGAACTTCTCAGGTATGCAGGTTTCCTCACGATGTTTTCCTTCACCGTTAAAGCGAACGATAATTGATAACAATAATTGACGTTGCTACTGTTTATATCTGTATCGGTCGCATCGCTTACCATCAGGCGAACGACATGCTCGTCTCGTCAATTAAATGCAATAAAAATCATAAAAAATATAGATGGTTGGGTTTGTTTATTTAAGTACCTATGTCGTCTTTCATATTTACTGTTTAGAATAATCGTGAAAACAAATTTTACGCCTAAAATAAGGTTATCACGGAAACCCGGAAAAATAAAACTTTAAATCGTGATAGCGTCTAATATCGATATTTGATTATATGTTATTTGATCACGTTCGGCGTGTTTATAAAAATATCGGCGATTAACTTAATTAAACGGAAAATCGACGAATCTGCCCGCGAATGTATATGTAAATGTTAAGTTTTTGCAAATAAAACTAAATTAGAATAAAACCTGTGCAAATATTTATAAACGTTAGATTTTAGTTGTAAAAAGTTCGGTTAGGTTGTTTATAAGTCATTATGTAAGAACGTCGGCGGTATAATTTAGATTTTTATGTTTTATTATTATGTTCAACTATTCTATTTATTATTTAATAATAGATTTACTATTTCCGTAGGTACTAAATGCAATACGGTGTTTGAATTTTTTGAAATGTACACTGGGCAGTAATTTTTACCATACCTACTAATTATGACTGTGCCGGAGATGCCATCGCCTGTGATGTATTATTGTAGAAAAATACTTAAAACATCATTGATATTAACTTCGACTGATGATAAAAAAAAGCCGCGATGGGAGTGGAGATGGAAGTTGGGAGTGGAACGGACTGCCAAGACGAATGTCCGCAGGTTCAAAACCCAAGGGCACACACCTCTGACTTTTCTAAAAAGTTATGTGTGTATTCTTTGTGAATTATCGCTCGCTTTAACGGTGTAGGAAAACATCGTGAGGAAACCTGCATACCTGAGAAGTTCTCTGAATTTCGAAGGTATGTGAAGTTTGCCAACCCGCACTAGGCCAGCGTTGTGGACTAAGGCCTTAACCCTCTCAGTTGTAGAGGAGGCCCGTGCTCAGAAGTGGGCAGTATATAATACAGGTCTGGTATGGTATGGTATGGATGATATATTATGTTCAATTATAAAAAAGTGTTGCGGTCATGTCATGATTTTAATTTTCAAAAGTGTTTCGAATAGGTACATCGAATTCCGTTCAGCCGTTTTTAAACGATGCAATAATTTCCATGAACCGTTCTGTCTGTTGTCAATAGTCGTTTTATGATTTCAGCAATTTTCCTCTTATTTAGTTCTTTTACGGACACGGTAGGTAATGTGACTTCACTGTACGCCACGTTATGTGAGGTGGTTATCCCTGGCCTGTCGAAACACGTGGTTCGATTGTAGTTTTTTAGTACCACTATCGGGGGGTCAATGGAACGGTTATGTTGGTTTCACCGGTCTTATCAATGTCGTCACTCGGGAGTACAGCATCATCCGAGCGAGCATTGGACCGAGTCCCTAACCCTATGTACACCCTACACCGGCATACTAACCAAAACCCGCGGTGGCCTTCTTCAGCGCATACGGAACGGCCCCGGGGTATCTTGCTGCACTAAAATAGCTGCTCGGTACCGTCCCTGCGCGATGCCGCATTGCGGCCCCTCTCTAAACGAGGGGGGCTAAGATACCCCCGAACTCTGAAGAACGCCTTTGGCGTCTACGACTGCGGAAGACGGACAACCCGCATTGTTGTCCACCTCGGAGTCACTTAAATTGGAGTGAGCAGACCCTCACAGCTCGCCCCGTGACTTTCTCCAAACCCCGTTTAATCGCCTCTTACGACAAAGTGACCCCACTACACGTGACAGTAAGTGGAGTGGGGTCAGATAGAGTGACGACTGACGAGCGATGATTATCCCTCATCAGTTGAGACAATTATGCCGGCCTGTTTGAACCGGATACACAGGCTGATCCCGCATACTTACGTGGGTCAGTATGGGGATTATCACCTCATGTATGGTGTCCGCTATCCGGGCGGATACAACATACATCCTACCATCAGCTAAATAAGTTAATACATAAACATATACAAGAAACGATTACTTACTACAGGAACTTCGATTTGCTTCTCAGCTCGGTTACCAATCAACGGGTATGAGGTCTGTCCTAGTTCCTGGAAGAAAAAGAATAGTGTTAGGTATGCTTTTTAGTTATATAAGCAACATTTCCTTCGAATAAGAACACAATGTTTCTCACACAAAGCTGTTTGATAACTGAAAAGTCCAACCAAAACCGACTCTGATATACGAAAACCGTAGGCACCTAACGTTTTGTCAACAATCATAAGACTTGCATTTTCCATACGCGGACTCTCCGCTCGTTCTCTAATTGTAAATTCGGCCACAAGCAGCTAAACAAATTCAAAATTTCAAATCACCTATAAGCAATTTTTTTCGTCATAAAAATGAAATAAAATGGATTTTCTTCTTCTTCGCTTCGCTCTTGTCAGAACGGTCGTAGTCACGATGATTTGTGTCCAAACGATGATGTAGTTCGCCGCACGATATCTCTCCATCCGTCTCTGTTAGACGTCAATCTGGTACATTCGTTTACAGGGCCTTCTACTGCTGATTTAATTTGGTCAGTCCACCTCATTGGTGACCTACCACGAGGTCTATTTCTTTTTACTCTGTTCTGAACGACTAGACGCTCTATGGAGTCATTATTTCGCCGCGAGATAACGGATTTACTTTAATCAAAACAAAGTAAAAAAATACTTCAATTAAACATAGCACGTTAAGGCGATTTGAAAATTTGAATTTGTTGAGCCACTTATGTGGCTGATTGTACATTCGTATACAAAAGTACAAAAGATCTAGGTCCTTACAAAATTATTTTTCAACAGGTCATTATCAGCATTATCGGATTAAAGCTTCCATGTTTTTTTTTTTTTTGTTTTTTGTTTAGTGGCACTTGTGTTCACATTTTGCCAATGTCAAATTTGGATAATGGATTGTCTTTTTTTATTATCTGTAGTATGTCGAAGTAAAGCAGTGGCTACCTTACCAAGACTTTATCGAGGAGTTTTGGCGGCAACAAAAAAAAACACTTGATTAGCACAATTATTTCAATTCACTTCATTTGAGCTCTTTAATAGAACTATATTGGATAATATACCAACATAATTATGCAATATAACACTAAGTATCACCAAAATAATGAATTAAAACAAGAGCACCTCATGACACTTCCAAGTTCCCGCCAAAACTCTGCCTCCATGTTTATAATTTAAATTTGGTGGTCAAATCATGCTGTTCCAATACTTGTACAGTCACCAGCATAAGTAGCTGAACAAATTCAAAATTTCAAATCGCCTACATCCTTTTTTGTTCTTACTAATCTTTTTTTTCTCTTCACAAAAATAAAATAAAAGCGATTTACTTTACTTCAAACAAAGAAAAAAGGTTTAGGTTTAACTTAGCGCGTATAGGCGATTTGAAATGTTGATTTTGTACAGATATTTATGCTTTTGACTGTACAAGGCACATTACGTACGTGGTTGGTTAAAGGATACAAAAGATTTTTGACCCCTTAATATAACTATAACCTTCGATTCGAACCCGAGTCCTCCGCATTGCAGTCGTACAAAAATACAACTACGCAATCGTGGCAGTAGTTCTGTGCAGGTATAAATGACCTTATAGTCGAAATTGTAACTAAACTATGTCCCCTGACGCCTATTTTATTGTATCCATATATTTACTGAAATACATATTAGGTAAATGTATGTAACTAAATAATATTCAGTTATTTTATTGTCCTCTTGTGAGTGAAACTATTATTCCATAAAAGTAGGTAAATTAACCTTGAGTCATAATATTTCCGTGTTTGATTGACATCCAATTGTCAAAAGTAATTAAAATTTATTTTCATGTTCCCACAGTCTGCAGTCGCGTAAAAATATATTTATTAATCATTGTAGTAAGGCTTATGTCATTTTTTTAAGCGATTATAACGTTATACAATATTATATTATTGTAAGTTGTTTTTCGTGCAAAAAATGGTCTTCAAATGTATCTGATCAAAGTCAGATCAATTTAAGTGCAATAAACTTTATGTAAAAACTATTGAGGTATTAGGTAAATTGTTAACACACACTTTACATACAATATTTTAAAAAGGTATCTAAAGGTGATAACCGTAGGTCATTACAATAAAATTAACCAAAATATTATGATACTTTGCTTTGAATACTCCTCAGTTTAAAAGAGTTAGTTCTAAAGGAGATGTCCGCTTTTTGTATGGGTGCTGGGCCTCAAAATCTAACCGGGCTCAAACTTTATGGATTTTAAAGGGGTAAAATATGGATCTAGGATCCATTAAGAAATATTATTAAACCCCTCCATTATAACTAACTTTTTAAAAACGTGCATATTAAGTGTAGTTTTTAAGCAAAATAATATTACAATCTCAAATTCGGAGGACTTTTAAATTATACGATTTATTGCAAAGTCCTAGTTTTTGGGAGTACTATCCAAATATATATAAAGTATCTTGGTAGGAATTTTAAGCGTTTTTGGACATGTCCTTTAAAAATGGTTACTCACATACAGGTACGGTTCCATGAACACTTCGTAGAGATTGCTCTGATAATCTTCTATCCCAGGAACGGTCTTGATTAGCAAATTTCGTCCATATCCCGGGATACCTTGCAGCGTCTTTCCTTTTAAAACCGCCACCAACCACAACAACTGGCATAGAAAGACATGGCAACGGAGATTCATTTTTGGAATTCTTTTTTTAAATTTTAATCTTTGCAAAAGGATTGATTTTTTTAATTGTAAGCGTGCTGTCTTCGCAAATGGCCGCGTATCAATGGCTACATTAGGAAGAGTTTAAGCGTTATTTTTTGCATTTAAACGAATAGGTGAGGCTGGTTTGTCATTAGCGTTCTTCGTGAGGCAGATCCAAGGCTCCATAATCGAATACCATGACGTAATGACAGCTTAGACACGGTATTGTGTTGGGTGGAAGACGGGGGCAGGAAATTCGTGCGGTGATTATGGTATATTAACTGTTTTGAAGGTGTAATGTCTAATTAACGTAAATAACATGCGGAATATAACATACTTATAACATGTTATTATCTAGTTAAACCTATAACCCGACTGTTCAACATGATACTGAATTGCAAAAACACTCCACGTCAATGGTCAGAGTCGGAAATAATTTTGCTCTACAAAAAAGGAGACCCAAGCAACATTAGTAATTATAGACCGATAAGCCTGCTACCTTCACTATACAAACTTTTTTCCTACATAATCGAGAAAAAAATAAAAGAAACCACAGAAAAATTCCAACCTATAGAACAGTCGGGCTTCAGACGAAGTTTTTCCACAGTTGACCATATACATTCGCTAGAGATGATAATAGAAAAATTCCAAGAGTTCAACAGACCACTCTATGCTGTCTTTATTGATTATCAAAAAGCCTTCGATACTCTACTCCACTCATCGATTTGGGAAGCTCTACTCTCTCAAGAAGTGGCATTGGATTACATACAAGTCCTAAAAAACATCTATGACAACAATATTAGCAGAGTGAAGTTGGAGACCACTGGGCCACTCATACAAATAAAAAAAGGTGTAAGGCAAGGAGACCCAGTCTCACCAACAATCTTCATAGCGGTGCTAGAGTCCATCATCCGCAAACTAAACTGGGAGAAAGTCGGGATAAACGTAAACGGATGTTACCTGAGTCATCTCAGATTCGCTGACGATATAGTTCTGTTATCAGAAAGCACAAACCAACTACAAATGATGATAAACTCTTTATACGAAGAAAGTCGTAAAGTAGGCTTGGAAATCAACTTAAATAAAACTAATGCCATGACGAATCATACTAAAATACCTATATATCTCAAAAATCTGCCTTTAACCTATGTCGATACCTACATTTACCTGGGTAAACAAATTTCATTTAACCCACATAACAACGAACTGGAAGTGGAGAGAAGAGTCAACATCACTTGGAAGAAGTTCTGGAGCCTCAAAGAAATTTTAAAAAGCGACTTGCCCATAAGGTTGAAAAGTAAAGTCATGAACAACTGCTTACTTCCCTCGCTAACATATGCCTGTCAAACCTGGAAATTTACTAGGAAAATAAAAAATAAGATCATAACAAGTCAAAGAAGTATGGAAAGAAGTATTCTGAAGATCAAGAAGATCAAAAAGATCCGACATACTGCCATAAGACAGAAAACTAAAGCCATCGACGCTCTCAGTTACTCACAAAAGCTAAAATGGCGATGGGCTGGACATGTAGCCAGACTTGCTGACAATCGCTGGACCAAAAAGACAACATCATGGTTGGGACCGTCAGGCCAAAGAAAAAGAGGCAGACCAATTGCGCGCTGGGCAGACGACCTTATAAAAATAGCAGGTACCCATTGGATGCGAGTAGCAGAAGACAAAAAACATTGGTCATCTCTGGAGGAGGCCTTTACCCTCCGCTGAGAGGGGTTCTTGCAATTGTACATTAACACCCAAAATTATCATATTATTAAATTATCATACTAATAATTATATAATTAACCAATTTTACACTGCAAATTATAGGAAAAATTTAATTTAGATATATTAAAATGATTTATTAATACTTTTAATATGTGTTCTTATAATTGTCTAAGACAATTACTACAAAAAATATACAATTAATGAATGAAAATGTAAGTTTATAAATTATCATATTAAAATACAAACTCCTAACACTCAAAAGTAACACTTACCAAAATACTAAGATTTGTATCATTGGATCAATTAATTTTGCATGCACATTATTGTTTTAAATTGTAAATATCTATTGTGAAGCAAGAAATATAAGGCTTTTTTATTTTTATTTTATTTATTTTATTTATAACATGTTATTACGTCAATTGGTGATTTATTTTAGTTAACATGTTTTTTTGTATGAGGGCCGTGTATTATGCATGTATAAGGCAGTAACTTCTTCTTTTTGGTATTTTACCTAAATATGTATCTCGCAAGTCGTACACATAGGATTTTCTCTCTCTACAATTTATCTAGATTTTGAAGGGTATATTTATTGTGCATTATTTAAAACCTTATTTTTACCGCCACCAACCTCCTTCATAAGACTAAGTTAAGCAACTGGCCACTAACAAAAAACTAAACGTCTTCTGACACCTGTCAAACGTCACAAAATGGAGTAGCGTTATGAACCGCTCGTTCGTGTTCAGCGAAGACCGACGCAGCCCGTGCTCCCGGTTTGGCAGCACGCTGAACAGATGGTTGTGGGGGGCGCTGTGCTGCGGCGTCCCCGGCGTGCCGTGCTATTTCTGCACGTGCTGCGAGAAGCTGGACGAGGCTGATAGAGACCGACCGAGAGTGAACCGTTAGTAATATCATATATTAGGTACCTTGTAAGCGAAAGTCTTTCTGGATAGGTACCGCTTTAATGTCTATTTCTGATGTCAAAACTATAGCCAGTGTAATTACATGGCATTATGGCATGGAAATACCTGTTGTCTAAGTTTGGAGAGCTGAGTTAATACAACTAAGCCCGGGTTTTTTCATCCGTGGTTAAGTAAAGTTAAAGCTTTTATCACACTGGCGAATTTTCAGCGAGGCGAAAGTGCTGCGTCCAGTGTAATAAGACTTTACTTGACTATTGATGAAACAACACGGGCTTAATGATTCATAGTTGAAAGATTCAAGATTCAAAGTTCTGGGTGGTATTACTTCTGAGCGTGGTCAGGTGGTGCTTGCCATTAGACAACTTCCCTTAAGATTTTTATAAAGTGTTATGAACATATGTGCAAGATAATTCATTAGGTCTATTTTGCAATGACAGAATCAACAGCGACAGCTGAGCGCATGTCTCGGCCGCACCGCCCGCACGCGCCGCGCGGCCGCAAGTCCACTCCTGAGATGCTGTCGGCGGTGCGATGCGCGTTATCCCAGCTGCAGGGGGAGCCGGCCCCGCCACTGCCGCAACCTTCGCCCTCAGCCGACAGAAGAGCGCCAGAACCGGGATGAATGTCTTACGCCATAGGATCGGATTAAGTAGATATTTAGAACACTTCTAACAGTTTTTCTACTGTTTATAATGAAAGTTAAGTCAATATTATATGTAATTTTTTTTGTTCATTAATCCCACTTATATGCTATCGGTACCACCTAATTTAATAGAAACATTTCTTTTGGGTAACGTTGTTATATTAGAAAATAAGATCTCTCTTTTCCTCCCATTACATAAATATTACTTCTTACTCGGTAGTAATACAAGGTAGATCTCTTCTTCGTAGTTCATGCTACTGTAGCGATGCCCCAAGGATACAATTCTTTCGTACCATGTCAAACTAATGCTGATATGTGAGATATTTTTTAATCTCCTGTCGACAATAATTTTAATATCGAAAAAGGTTGCATAAAGCTTGGTGTTAATCATTGTACAGTGTACATTTATTTGTATTATTTGTTATAACTTTTATGTTGTGTAATTTATTTGTTATGAATATATTTATATATGAATACATAAGCCGTTTCATTTCTAACTAGCATTGCGCGCGGCTCCGCCCGCGTGGAAAAGTTTTTCTGGGATAAAAAGTAGCCTATAGCACTCAGGAGTAATGTAGCTTCCTATTAGCGCGTTCAAACAAACAAACAAACAAACATACTCTTCAGCTTTATATAATAGTATAGATAATGTTGTCGTTGTAAGCGCCTCATTTATGTCTTATAGCAAAGGTGCAGTGCAGCGATTTGTCTATTGTTTTATTTAGGCGGTTATGTTAGTTTCGTTTCTATTTTATCCTAACTTCCAAATAATTAAATAAATCGTCTTGACGCTGTTTCTGTCTGCTGTTATCCACTTTTAAAGGCGGCTTAACCTTTGGCAGCGTTGAAAAAAATGGAAGTATTCACGATTTTTTCAAAATCCACAGTTTCATTCATAAAAGAGGAGTGTGATGGGGCGAAAAAACCTGGGTTAAAAAGAATTAGAAGTATATCTACGCGCTTTAATAATAATCATAATTTACTTCAAGTAAGAAGGTAGATTGTAAGCTATTTCATTTAAATCACACTGTGTACTTCCAAATGCAATCTGACTATTTAGTAGGTACTTACTATAGTTTCTATTAAGATATAATTATGTACAATCAGCAGCATAAGTAGATGAACAAATTCAAAATTTCAAATTGCCTACATACTTTTGTATTCTTACTAATCTTTTTTTTTCTCTTCACAAAAATAAAATAAAAGGTATTTATTTTACTTCAAACGAAGAAAAAAATATTTCAGTTTAACTTACGCGTATATAGGCGATTTGAAATTTTGATTTTGTACAGATATTTATGCTGCTGACTGTACATCATAGGTATTGGTTTTAATCATAAGTTTTAAATAGTATTTCGTAGAAAAGTAATTAGCCTTCAGGGTCTTCAGGGATGTTTGGGAGAGACCGCTTTTCATTCACCGGATAGTGATAAAAATTAAAACCATAAGTATTCATAACCTTTCATTCAATCCATAATAATAAAAGCCGACTTTTTTTTACAAAATAATGTATTTTTACAAGATACGTAGTTTGATTTTTCGACCTTAATATTATGTCATCTTCATTGAATGTGGTCTATTATGGAAACTAGATAGGCATTTGCAATGAATTAGCAATCCTTTAATAACTCTACGAACATCCCGTGTCTTTGTTTTGTAATGACATTCCACAGCACATTGACGAGTTGTGAGGCTTTTAATTCCCCAGATGCATTGAAATGTACTAGCAATATTTCACAGTTGGGCTTGCTTATATCTCTTTAACACGTTCAGCCCAACACCGCCCTAGTCAGATATCCATAAAGAAACCCAATAGCTCTGTTAGTTACTTTAACAGCCTGTTAGCTATCGGACTGTTATGGTTTTTGAGTGTCCCGCCGTGCCTTGACAGGTGATTATCTTCCTTAACTAGGCGTTCTTTCATAGGACGCGCGGTACTTTATATTCGCATTAATTTTGAAGCCCGATTAAGAGGCTATGTCGAAAAATTTAAGGTTATTTAAATTCAAATTTCTCGTAAAGTACTAAGATCGGAAGTTTAATTTTTGGGTATGTGTAAATTGAACATATAACTCAATGATTTTCGAAAGCCAAAACACAATTACTACAAATTTTCTCGATAGAAAAAAAATCCAAAGTTACCTCTGATATTTTCTTTAAACACGCTTTATCTCTAAATGGTGTAATATATACATTCGTAACTTGATTTAAATACAAGAACTCAATATTTTCTAAGGTCACAAAAAGACGCAATCAAACTAAATTAAATAGTATAATCACAATTAAAAGAAAATTGGTTTGGCGCTTACGCCGTTTCATTTCGGCATACGAGTGCGCTTCCCGTCTCTTCCTCTCATCCGCGACGGCTAAATACGCCATCACTGTCATGGGAGTGGCCCGTGCCGACTTCAGTCGCCCGGAATCTTTACTGACGACGGACGTGCGCTCGACATTTTTGGGCGCCTTCAAAGGTCAAATTACCCGTTTGGTATAGGGATGCGGCCGCGCTGCCGCCGTGACCCGCGCGGCAAATTTGAAAGTGCCCTTCAAATTCTATTTTACAGTATATCCAGCTCACGCCCGTGTGTCAATATAAAATTATAGGCTCTATTAGATCTATGAGATAGGTAGCAAGCGTAATTATTACATCCTTTCACCTTTGTAAATTATTTCTTTTCGGAGACCTACTTTAGTTATAATGCGTGATCGGTACGACCACCGCGCTCCCGGTCCCGGGTTCGAATCCCTGAACGAAAAAAAATTTACATTAGGTTTTTTTGTATTATTATTTATATTTCGTAATCCAGAGCTAGGGACGCGTAATACCTGGAATGCCATGCTGGGCCAATTTTGCGTAAATGACGCTTGCGTGCCGGTCATACATTTGAAAAATTCGGATTTTGGATGCAAAGGCTGTTCAAATTTTTACACCATAAAATTATTTTAGTATGAATTTTTATATTACTTATTTATTTATTTATTATGGATCAATAGTCACTAAAATATTCAGAGCCAATGTTAGAATTGGTATACACGGCCGCCATTTTGAATTTCTTTGTTTTAAGGCCAATCGACCTCAAAATCGATTTTTGGGTATAACTTTGGTTACAAAAGACTGATCCAATGTCAGAATTTTATTAAGTGGCCGCCATTTTGAATTTCTTTGTTTTAAGGCCAATCGACCTCAAAATCGATTTCTGGGTATAACTTTGGTTACAAAAGACTGATCCAATGTCAGAATTGAAAAAAGTGGCCGCCATTTTGAATTTCCTTGTTTGAAGTCCAATTGACCTCATAATCGATATCTGGTTATAACTTTAGTTACCAAAGACTGATCCAATGTAGCAATTGAAAAAAGTGGCCGCCATTTTGAATTTCTTCATTTTAAGGCCAATCGGCCACAAAATCGATATCTGGCTATAACTTTAGTTGCCTAAGACTAATTCAATGTCAGAATTGAAAAAAGTGGCCGCCATTTTGAATTTCTTCATTTTAAGGCCAATTGGCCACAAAATCGATATCTGGCTATAACTTTAGTTGCCTAAGACTAATCCAATGTCAGAATTGGAAAAAGTGGCCGCCATTTTGAATTTCTTCATTTTAAGGGCAATTGGCCACAAAATCGATATCTGGCTATAACTTTAGTTGCCTAAGACTAATCCAATGTCAGAATTGAAAAAAGTGGCCGCCATTTTGAATTTATTTGTTTTTAAGGCCAGGCCACGGCGCAGCGTCGGCCGTCCACCTGCAAGGTCACATAGATTTTAAAGCCAATAAATAGCCCTTAAAACAAGAAATATCTAAATGGTGGCCACTTTTTTTAATTCTAACATTAGATCTGCCTCTTGTACACAAAACAATGCCCAGATATCGATTTTGAGGTCGATTGGCCTTAAAACAAAGAAATTTAAAATGGCGGCTACTTTTTCAATTGTGACATTAGATCAGTCTTTAGTAACTAAAGTTATACACAGATATCGATTTTGAGGTCGGTTAGCCTTAAAACAAAGAAATTAAAAATGGCGGTAACTTTTTCAATTCTGACATTGGATCAGTCTCACTATGTCGGCCACTTTTCTCAATTCTAACATTACCTAAGTCAAGATCTTGCTTTCAACGGCAAGCCAAAAATAGCGAAAGAAGAAACAACCTGTAGATGTTCAGTTTGATATATATTTTGCAGAAATCGGCCCGAGCGGACATGTACGCTCTCAAATTCAAGATGGCAGTCACTTTTTTGGCATTAGGCTCACCCTCTGGGGCCAAAGTATGCCTAGATAACAATTTTGAGGTCAATAGGTATAAAATCGGATCTGACCTTTGTAACCAAAGACGCAAAAGTATCGATTTTAAAGCAAATTGGCCTTAAAAATTAAAACAACATGGCAGCCACTTATTCCACCTTGTACATTAGACACATGTTTTAATGTCCAAAATTTGGCCAGGTATGGATTTTGAAGCTAATTGGTTCTTAAATAAAAATGTTCTAGATTGGTAACGGCCACCTTCACCATTACAAACATTTATACCCTATCTAGTGACCATTGAACCATTATAATGTTTTCAAACTTCATATCAAACTAATTTTATGGTGTAAAAATTTCGAACACCTTTACACCCAAAATTCGATTTTGTATGGCGGCACTGAAGAGTGAAGCATCATTTAGACCCGGCAAAACCCGGTAAAATAGACCCGGAATTCCAGGGAAGAGGTAGCATAGTGACTGACTTGTCGAGAGTCAAGACTACCTCGATGTCGTAACTCGTAGCTGTATTGAGTGCTTGGTACGGCCTCCGCGCTGAGGTCCCGGGTTTGAATCCAGAGTCGGGCCGTAAAATAGTGACTGCATTTTTTGTATTATTATTTACTTTGTGTCAATCAAAGCTAGGAAAGCCTACAAAAATAAATCAAAACGATGCAAAATATAATTTAAAATGTATTATAGAATTTTCATACTGCTGTTTTTTATATACCTACGTACGTCCGAGACCTATTTACCACCATACCAAATTTTACCGAGAAAGTGAATAATACTTTCGATGAGTTTAAATAACTTACAATGTCATTTTACATACTGTTCAAGTAATTAGGTAGTATAGTGACATAATAATGATTCTATATGCGAATTAAAATAAATTACATGTTTCATAAGTTATAAAACATAGAATTTATTGGAAATTTTAACTATAATATTTATAACGCAGCTGTGTATTTGCATTTGGAATGACGATCTTTTCGCGGGCTTGAGCGCAACGACTTGATGCGATGGCGGTGCGACGCGCGCGATCTGTCGCAGCGGGTCGGCGGGGCGCCTCGCACTGGAAATACGCTAAGCCACGCCCATCACCGTCCGATATTTTTTCGACATAGCCCCTTAACACGTTCAGCTCAACAACGTTTAATAAGGATTTTTTTATATGGTAAATTTTCACCAATATCTTATTTAAGGAGCGTTAGTTAAGGGGCTATGTCGAAAAAATATCGGACGGTGATGGGCGTGGCTTAGCGTATTTCCAGTGCGAGGCGCCCCGCCGACCCGCTGCGACAGATCGCGCGCGTCGCACCGCCATCGCATCAAGTCGTTGCGCTCAAGCCCGCGAAAAGATCGTCATTCCAAATGCAAATACACAGCTGCGTTATAAATATTATAGTTAAAATTTCCAATAAATTCTATGTTTTATAACTTATGAAACATGTAATTTATTTTAATTCACATATAGAATCATTATTATGTCACTATACTACCTAATTACTTGAACAGTATGTAAAATGACATTGTAAGTTATTTAAACTCATCGAAAGTATTATTCACTTTCTCGGTAAAATTTGGTATGGTGGTAAATAGGTCTCGGACGTACGTAGGTATATAAAAAACAGCAGTATGAAAATTCTATAATACATTTTAAATTATATTTTGCATCGTTTTGATTTATTTTTGTAGGCTTTCCTAGCTTTGATTGACACAAAGTAAATAATAATACAAAAAATGCAGTCACTATTTTACGGCCCGACTCTGGATTCAAACCCGGGACCTCAGCGCGGAGGCCGTACCAAGCACTCAATACAGCTACGAGTTACGACATCGAGGTAGTCTTGACTCTCGACAAGTCAGTCACTATGCTACCTCTTCCCTGGAATTCCGGGTCTATTTTACCGGGTTTTGCCGGGTCTAAATGATGCTTCACTCTTCAGTGCCGCCATACAAAATCGAATTTTGGGTGTAAAGGTGTTCGAAATTTTTACACCATAAAATTAGTTTGATATGAAGTTTGAAAACATTATAATGGTTCAATGGTCACTAGATAGGGTATAAATGTTTGTAATGGTGAAGGTGGCCGTTACCAATCTAGAACATTTTTATTTAAGAACCAATTAGCTTCAAAATCCATACCTGGCCAAATTTTGGACATTAAAACATGTGTCTAATGTACAAGGTGGAATAAGTGGCTGCCATGTTGTTTTAATTTTTAAGGCCAATTTGCTTTAAAATCGATACTTTTGCGTCTTTGGTTACAAAGGTCAGATCCGATTTTATACCTATTGACCTCAAAATTGTTATCTAGGCATACTTTGGCCCCAGAGGGTGAGCCTAATGCCAAAAAAGTGACTGCCATCTTGAATTTGAGAGCGTACATGTCCGCTCGGGCCGATTTCTGCAAAATATATATCAAACTGAACATCTACAGGTTGTTTCTTCTTTCGCTATTTTTGGCTTGCCGTTGAAAGCAAGATCTTGACTTAGGTAATGTTAGAATTGAGAAAAGTGGCCGACATAGTGAGACTGATCCAATGTCAGAATTGAAAAAGTTACCGCCATTTTTAATTTCTTTGTTTTAAGGCTAACCGACCTCAAAATCGATATCTGTGTATAACTTTAGTTACTAAAGACTGATCTAATGTCACAATTGAAAAAGTAGCCGCCATTTTAAATTTCTTTGTTTTAAGGCCAATCGACCTCAAAATCGATATCTGGGCATTGTTTTGTGTACAAGAGGCAGATCTAATGTTAGAATTAAAAAAAGTGGCCACCATTTAGATATTTCTTGTTTTAAGGGCTATTTATTGGCTTTAAAATCTATGTGACCTTGCAGGTGGACGGCCGACGCTGCGCCGTGGCCTGGCCTTAAAAACAAATAAATTCAAAATGGCGGCCACTTTTTTCAATTCTGACATTGGATTAGTCTTAGGCAACTAAAGTTATAGCCAGATATCGATTTTGTGGCCAATTGCCCTTAAAATGAAGAAATTCAAAATGGCGGCCACTTTTTCCAATTCTGACATTGGATTAGTCTTAGGCAACTAAAGTTATAGCCAGATATCGATTTTGTGGCCAATTGGCCTTAAAATGAAGAAATTCAAAATGGAGGCCACTTTTTTCAATTCTGACATTGAATTAGTCTTAGGCAACTAAAGTTATAGCCAGATATCGATTTTGTGGCCGATTGGCCTTAAAATGAAGAAATTCAAAATGGCGGCCACTTTTTTCAATTGCTACATTGGATCAGTCTTTGGTAACTAAAGTTATAACCAGATATCGATTATGAGGTCAATTGGACTTCAAACAAGGAAATTCAAAATGGCGGCCACTTTTTTCAATTCTGACATTGGATCAGTCTTTTGTAACCAAAGTTATACCCAGAAATCGATTTTGAGGTCGATTGGCCTTAAAACAAAGAAATTCAAAATGGCGGCCACTTAATAAAATTCTGACATTGGATCAGTCTTTTGTAACCAAAGTTATACCCAAAAATCGATTTTGAGGTCGATTGGCCTTAAAACAAAGAAATTCAAAATGGCGGCCGTGTATACCAATTCTAACATTGGCTCTGAATATTTTAGTGACTATTGATCCATAATAAATAAATAAATAAGTAATATAAAAATTCATACTAAAATAATTTTATGGTGTAAAAATTTGAACAGCCTTTGCATCCAAAATCCGAATTTTTCAAATGTATGACCGGCACGCAAGCGTCATTTACGCAAAATTGGCCCAGCATGGCATTCCAGGTATTACGCGTCCCTAGCTCTGGATTACGAAATATAAATAATAATACAAAAAAACCTAATGTAAATTTTTTTTCGTTCAGGGATTCGAACCCGGGACCGGGAGCGCGGTGGTCGTACCGATCACGCATTATAACTAAAGTAGGTCTCCGAAAAGAAATAATTTACAAAGGTGAAAGGATGTAATAATTACGCTTGCTACCTATCTCATAGATCTAATAGAGCCTATAATTTTATATTGACACACGGGCGTGAGCTGGATATACTGTAAAATAGAATTTGAAGGGCACTTTCAAATTTGCCGCGCGGGTCACGGCGGCAGCGCGGCCGCATCCCTATACCAAACGGGTAATTTGACCTTTGAAGGCGCCCAAAAATGTCGAGCGCACGTCCGTCGTCAGTAAAGATTCCGGGCGACTGAAGTCGGCACGGGCCACTCCCATGACAGTGATGGCGTATTTAGCCGTCGCGGATGAGAGGAAGAGACGGGAAGCGCACTCGTATGCCGAAATGAAACGGCGTAAGCGCCAAACCAATTTTCTTTTAATTGTGATTATACTATTTAATTTAGTTTGATTGCGTCTTTTTGTGACCTTAGAAAATATTGAGTTCTTGTATTTAAATCAAGTTACGAATGTATATATTACACCATTTAGAGATAAAGCGTGTTTAAAGAAAATATCAGAGGTAACTTTGGATTTTTTTTCTATCGAGAAAATTTGTAGTAATTGTGTTTTGGCTTTCGAAAATCATTGAGTTATATGTTCAATTTACACATACCCAAAAATTAAACTTCCGATCTTAGTACTTTACGAGAAATTTGAATTTAAATAACCTTAAATTTTTCGACATAGCCTCTTAAAACACACATTTCAAGATAAAAGTAGGTAGCTCTATGCTTCAAGAGTTGGTAGTCTATTTATTTGCTAAGTTTTATCGATTAGTTTGTTTTATCATACGTAAATCCTGTAATAGGTAATGTTTTAATAATTTATTATCGGGTTCAAGCTTCTTATAAAACTATTAGGTGCAGCTCGTGGTTTTGCCAGCGTGGAAAGCCTTTCAAAAGTTCCTTTATCGCTGTAGCGATTCAATAGTCAGGTATACGCTAGCGCCATCTATTAAAAAAATGAAACATTTCCTACGTAGCAAATTACCAGGATACAAGTAGATGTTAATCCAGGACATGGCCTACCTATGTGGCAAATTTAATCCCAATCCGTTCAGCTGTTTCTGAATTTACTTCTGAGAGATATTCAAAAATTTTCACGAATATTCACATTTATAATAATATTATGGCGAAAGTGGGTGCAGTAGTTGCGCCTCTGCCTACCCCTTCGGGGATAAAAGGCGTGAGTGTGTGTGTTTGTGTATAATAATATTACTAGTAGATAAAATAAGATTTGTAAAGATTTATTTATTTTATATACCATAAAAACGAAATAAAACACTTTTATTAATAAGTATATTATAATCACGTCCAAAACTAAAGCTATGACAAATACAGTAGAAGATTTAATAATACTAAATGGCAAATCCATCGACTATGTTAAGGAGTACACTTATTTGGGCCAACTCATTTCCCCCGAGGACATAATGTCTAAAGAAATAGAGATTAGGATAGGCAATGCTTGGAAAAGTTACTGGAGACTAAAAGAGGTTATGAAAAATGGAGAAATAAGCATGTTTATCAAGAAGAAGTTGTACAACACTTGCATATTACCTGTTCTTACCTACGGCTGTCAAACTTGGGCTCTCACAAAAGCACAAACTCAAAAGATAAGCACATGTCAAACCGCAATGGAGAGGAGCATGCTCAATATTAGAAAAACTGACAGAATAAGGAATGAGATAATTAGATCCCGCACGAAAATAGACGATGTTACAACAAGGATCAGGAAACTGAAGTGGAAATGGACAGGACACATTGTAAGAGGTATAGAAAAATGGAACAAAAGTATTTTATTCTGGTATCCCAGGAACACAAAACGGAAACGAGGAAGACAACTACGAAGGTGGGAAGATGACATTAAAAAAATAGCAGGGAGAACATGGACCAGAACAGCGCTAAATAGGAAAAAATGGCAAAAATTGGAGGAGGCCTTTGCCAAAGTTGGGCAAACAGACCAAGATATCGATGTCTATTAACCAAAATAGATTTATAACTACTAACACGCACTGTAAATGTTGTGTCTGAATAAAGGCTTATATTATTATTATATTATAATCAACTAGCTTTTGCCCGCGGCTCCGCCCGCGTGAATGAGTTTTCCCGGTATAAAAGTCCCGCTTAAAATGTAGCTTATATGACACGTTCGTAGATTTACCATAGCAGCGCCATCTATTGATTACTTACTCAACCCAGTCGAAAGGTATCGACATCTGTTAGAATCATTCATAGCAGCGCCATCTATTGATTACTTACTCAACCCAGTCGAAAGGTATCGACATCTGTTAGAATCATTTGGAGTTAAGATAATTGTGACTGTCAAATAGTAACAGACAAATAATTAGCAATAAATTAAAATTGCGACTATAATTTGAGATTTAAACTATCCTATCTCTCAAGTTGGATCGAACTGCACATGGTGTGCGAATTTTATTATAATCGGTTAAGTGGTTTAGGAGTCCATTGAGGACAAACATTGTGACACGAGATTTATATATATTAAAATAAACGGCTATGAAATTTTTGGTCATGTCCTTTAAAACACAATATCAAAAATAATAAACAATAATTGTATAACATCGATTAGAATAACAACAAATAAATAGCCAATGTACCTAATGATACAATGTATTATAAGCTAATTCATATTATGTTTTATGTTTTTTGCGCTGACTTGTCATAATTGCTTTTAATAATTACTTACCTCCAAAAACTAATGTCATTCCATTATGGTAAAGAAATATTAGAGTTTAAGACCAGTTTTAGGACAAGTCTTTTCCAAGTTTATATAATCCCTTCCTAGCCGATTTCGGCCACGGCGGCCAATCTCAACGGAGATCAGCCAGGTGCGCAGGAGATATTATAGTGCACAAGTGTGTGCGCAATACACAGGGTGCACTCACTATTCCTTTACTCTCATAGTCCGGTGAGACGGCAATCGGACATGACCAAGTTTATATAATAGCTATGTAAGGGCCTGCTCAGAAGTTTTATGTATATTTTATTTGACAATTGTATTAAACAGTTAATATAGATGGTACTAATTTTTTACCATTTATTTGGGAGCATAGATTAGAGCGTGATTTTATATTTGGTCGAGTCATACATCAATTGGACGAGTAGCATTTATGAGAGGTGAAATTGTCTCTAGAACTCAAAAAAAAAACACCCGCCTAAATATATTCCTCTAAGATTTCTTCCTCCTATCTTGCTTCACTCTAACAAATACTCGTATGTTTAACTAGTTCTTCGTTGGTCTTAGTGCTCTTCACGGTAATTTTTGCAAGACCTTTAAGGAAAGGGAACTCGTACGGGAAGTCGTTCCATCTCAGGGATATGTTTTTGAATACCACCACGCCCTGCAAATATGAGATTAACTTATATTTATTTATGCTAGATCTCGCTTGACTCCAGCTGGGCAGGCTTTTTTTATATGAGCTCGGCCAAGATTTTTTTTTTCGCGTGTAAAAACGCGTTATCGCTACCACCACTGGGGGGTGAGTGGAACGGTTGGTTTCACACAGTCTTACGGCCCAATGACGACACTCGGGAGTATAGCATCATCCGAGCGAGCATTGGACCGAGTCCCTAACACTATGTTCACCCTACACCGGCATACCAACCAAAACCGCGGTGGCCTTCTTCGGAGCATACGAGACGGCCCCGGGGTATCTTGTTGCACGAAGATAGCTGCACGGAGCCGCCCCAGCGCGATATTGCTATGTCCATCCATCCATCCATACCAGCCTTGTATTATATACTACCCACTGCTGAGCACGGGCCTCCTCTACAACCGAGAGGGGTTAGGCCTTAGTCCACCACGCTGGCCTAGTGCGGGTTGGCAGACTTCACATACCTTCGAAATTCAGAGACCTTTCTCAGGTATGCAGGTTTCCTCACGGTGTTTTCCTTCACCGTTAAAGCGAGCGATAATTCACAAGAGTACTCACATAACTTTTTAGAAAAGTCAGAGGTGTGTGCCCTTGGGTTTTGAACCTGCGGACATTCGTCTCGGCAGTCCGTTCCACTCCCAACTAGGCTATCGCGCGGTATATTGCTATGTATGGAATATTATTCTCAAGAATCCCTAATGTAGAACTCCCCGACGTGAACAAACGTCCACATCAAGCTTTACAAATGACATTTCAGTAAAAAGGTGTAGATACGGCATATATACTGCAATCGGCTTCGAATAATGGCGCATTATGGCACACATAGATTACTTAATATTATTATAGCAAACTACAATATGACCCGTGAAAGCACGGCATGTCACCATTCTCATTATTATAGTACTAGCTTCTGTTAGCGGCTTCGCCCTCATGAAAGAGTTTTTCGAGAAGTATTATTTTCATGTCCTTTCCAGAGTCTGAAACTATCTTCATCCCAAATTTCATTGAAATCTGTAAGGTAGTTTTAGAGTTTGTCACGTTCAGACAGACAGACAGCCAGAAAGATGCGGTAGCGTACTTTGTTTCATATTTAAGGCTGCTATTCCCAAAAAATGCCGAAAACGCGCGCAATTGAAACCACTTTTTGACAATATTTATAGAGCAAACCCTTTAAAAAAAAAAACGTCTGTATCTTTAGGTTATGAGAAGTGATTTTATTTTTTTATTTTTTTTCTCTCAATCTTAGATTGTGTGAAAAAAAATAGCAAAGCTCCTCTTACTTTGACGGTTAAAACCATGTTAATCCTTCAATTTATAAAAAAACAGCATAAAAATTTATTTACTTATCAATAATATTATTTTCAATGACACTATTTTGTTACTTTACTAAAATATGTTATATTTCGTTTATAATAAATAAAAAATGAATATTACTAAGAACTCAATCAATGGCATCCCCGCGTTCGCCCAAAAAGTCAGTGCGGGGCGAGCCGTGTTGCTAGATGGACCTATGTCGCTTTGCGTTAGCTCGGCACATCAATTTATTTTTGTAAGTATTACAGCGCGAATATTTAAATTTTGGCAGCTTTAGTGTATAATAGTATTGTGATAGTGTGAGTTAGTGAGTCTTAATAACTTATGTACATATAGGTAGTAGGTACTTGGTTAGTATATAATAATTATTATTATATATAAGTGGTATTAAAAAAAATGACAATTAGTGTTAGTCGAAATGGGGAGTAGACAGAGGCGACAGAAAAGTGGTCTCAAAAAATATTCAAACGTAGAGGCAACAATATAAGCAAGTAAGCACTATATTTTATATTTTGTAAGATTACCTATTTATAGATAGATCATTGGTCAAACGCAGTTTTATACGCTATAAAAAAATGAAAACATACAGCAGTTCCTCACATAGTTACTTCTAAAGTCATAAGCTGATGACCTGCTCAATTACATTTTTATATCTAGCGCTACTTTGTACGCACTGGTGTCACAGAGTAGATAATTGTCACAGAGTCGAACTACGCAAAAGTGTGTAGGTACCGAACATAGCCTTTGTTTTTGGGCATTTTTATGTATATTTGTTCGTATGTTTTATAATATTTTTTATCAATTATAGATCAAGTAATCAATCATTCAAATAATTTAAATAAAGAGGAAAATTATATAAATGTTAATAGATAAGTAGACTACGACAAAGGTGCTTTAAATGTAAGTTTTCTCCTCTTCGGCAAAATCACATCGTCATACTTAAAAATAATATTGCCACAAGAATTTCTTTAAATAAATCATAATTGGTATTTTCAAATACAGGGCCAGCTGCACATTACAGAAAAAAAACAAATGTCTATTTGGACTATGGTTGAGTGAAAGAACACCTATGAAAATAGAAATAATTGAAAGTCGACAGCTTTTGGAAAATCTGATGGAAAACAAACTAACTCGATTTTATATGGATTGTATACGAGGCACCCGAGAAAAATGGATATTAGAAATCCGTCGTACATAGTAATGACTATGGAAGATAAAGCCAAAAAATAATATTAATAAAAAAGAAAATATAATAAAGAATAAGAAGAGAATAAAAGCAATGAGAACAATAAACTTGACGTAAAGAGAGAAATAGAGAAAAAAAGGAAAGTGAAAAAATAATAACAAGCGATGAAAATGTTCAAACGTCCAAAGGAAGAAAAATATTGTTTTAAAAAAAGTTAAATTCTGGTGAATTTTAATATGTCTAAATACATTTTTTTTATAGCTTAGAACGACGAGACGAGCATGCCGTTCGCCTGATGGTAAGCGATACGACTACCCATTCAAGTCTCATTATGTCCAGTAGTTATACTGGCTACAATATCCTTCAAACCGAAACACAACAGTGCATGCACATTCTTGCTTGGCGGTAGAAATAGACATTGCGGTGGTACCCACCCAGACGGCCTCTTACATAATGAGAGACCTACCACCAGTACTTAGTATTTATAATTCTTATTATTATTTTTTGTATCACTACTGAATCTCGGCTCATAGGCCGGGTTGCTGGATGCGGATGGGCCTAAGCCAAGTCTGCAGCAAGATTTAGGAGATAAAGTATTGTGAAGGAAAAGGAGACTTAGTCATGGTCTATTTGAAGAAATTTTCTTACTATGCGGCAAGTGTTGAGGAAGACTGCTTTTTGAAGGCTGATGTAAGTGAATTTTGGGAGGTGGAGTGTCTGTAGAGAGTTTTGGAGCTGTGTAGGGATCACGCCTGTGGTTGATAAAACTATTGGAACTATTAATGCTTTTTTAAGACGCCACATTCGTATAACTTCGTCTTTGAGTTCTACGTATTTAGAAAGTTTTTCAGCTATTGTGGACTATGTCTATAACGTAAGCTGTTTTTTGTGTTTTGACAATTAATATTATATCTGGTCTATTGTAATGTATAGTTCTATCTGTGAGTATGGCTCTATTATTATTAATATTATTAATTTTACTGGTGGTAAGTCTCTCATGTGTAAGATTCCGTCTGTGTGCGTACCACCGCGGTGTAGTGTGCATGCACTGTTGTGTTTATGTTTGAAGGACATTGTAGCCAGTGTGACTACTGGACTTAATGAGATTTAACATCTTATGTCTCAGGATGACGATCGCAGTGGAATGCCACACAGTACTTTGTAACTCAAGGTGCTGGATGGTGTTGTTACTGTTTATGGGTGGTTGTGTCGCTTACCATCAGGCGAACGGCATGCTCGTCTCTTCATTTAATGCAATAAAAAGAAAAAAAAAGAATAATTAAATAACTTAGCTTGAATAAAACTGCGTAAAACTTGTACCTTTATTAATTTTATATCTATACACAAAACCACTGCTGCTGCTGTCCCTTTTCGTATTTTGTTCTTTGAATAAGTAGGTATCATATCGTAACAAAATAGTGAATCGTAGATAAGCATAAAATATTTTAGATTTATCAGTAGTAAGGGATTCACCGATACTGGAGCAGGTTCGACGGCCGGTCCGCGGCGCTCCGGCGGCTGCTCGCCGACGTTTTCGATTGCTCCAGATTCGGCCCGCGGCACCCGCGAATTAATCCACGGATTACTTTAATACCTACCGCGGATTAATTTGATACCTACCGCGGATTAATTTGATACCTACCGCGGATTAACTTGATACCTACCGCGGATCAACTTGATACCTACCGCGGATTAATTTGATATCGACCGCGGATTATTTTGATAACACCCGCGAATAAAATTTATATCGTCCGCGGAATCCATTTCATATCACCCGCGAGGTAGGTATGAACCACGAATTTGTTCATGGTCTACGGTTCCCTTAAGCTTGTACCTTTTCCCTGTTCGTTGTGCTTTTAACTTTCTACTTTCTATCGGCGATCCTTTTTTTATTTGAAGGATGCAAAGGTCTTTGTCGCGTATTTCTATTAACTCGTGTTTCTATGCAAAAGCCGTTTAAAATTACTTAATAGTTGCCCTTTACGCATTACGAGCATTGTTTATGATAGATAAAGCAACATTTTCCCTGTTTCGTTGTGTTTTAGACTTTCTACTTTCTATCGGCGACCCTTTTTTATTTGAAGGATGCAAAGGTCTTTGTCTCGTATTTCTATTAACTCGTGTTTCTACGTAAAAGCCGTTTAAAATTACTTAATAGTCACCCTTTACGCATTACGGGCATTGTTTATTATAGATAAAGCAATCGTTACAATACACCATACCTTTCTCAAATTCTAGGTAAAACCCTTTGGGTCTTCTCATTGTCATAATAATTACGGTTCCCATTATTCACATTACCTGATATTACGTATTCAACGGAACATTTAAGGTGAAAGTCGAAACATGTTGGATCTTGTCTGCAAGGAAACAATACTCCCTCTCCATATAAAAGACCGACGCAAAATCACATGGTATCGTATTCCACTCTGTGCTCTGCTCGAAGTGTGATCTCCAGTTGTTTGTAACAGTGAAGTTATAGTAAAATTGTGAAATAGTTAAATAGTGAAAGTGTTATAAAAATGAATGTAAGTACCTTTATATACTTTGATCTAAAAGTGTTGTAACCAGATGTTTCATTAATTGTTTATGCCATGTGTTGTCCACCAGGTTAATACATTTTAGCTATCTTTGATGTCTTATTAATTTATCATTGTTACTAATGTGTACATGTATACTTCGCATACCTATAAGTATTTATCATACAGTACTTACTTAACCGATAATTAAAACAGTTTCATTTCATTTTGTTACAGTTTTCTGAAAATACTTTCAAAAACTACTATTATGCTGAAGAAATCGACGAACCTAGTGATGAAGAAGGTACACTCGCCTTTAAAGTCAAAAAAGCGATATTAGCAAATAAAAGACCGATCGAATGCAACAGCATTGATGAGTTCTTCGAAAAACCAAAAAAGAAGAAGACAACAACAAGAAAGTCATCCAGTGTTGGTCGATCGACGAGCGGTGGTGTTTCATACATCCGATCAAACAGCGATGACAACAGTTCTGCATCACATCTCATAAAAATTGAGGTGTATGAAGTGAATAAAATAAAAAACATCGCACCGACGGAACATTGGAAACACGCTGATGTGCGAGTTAAATATTACGCGGAAAACGACAGTGATAAGAACTTGCAAAGTGTCAAGGACACTATATACAATATAACCAAACAGTTGGCTAGTAAGGACGATTGTGTGAAATATTTTATAGACACAGACAAATGAACAAAAGTGCCAGTGCGTGTCAATGTTTTAATATCATAACTTTAATCATATGCTTTGTACTACTATTATTGAAATAAGAAACTATTATTGTATTAACTGTACTTAAGAATCTACCTGTTTAAATTTAACTTACATTGTATTGTATTTAAACTTTGTACTCTTTTAAGTTACATACTTAATAGATTAATTTGTTTTTGATTCTAGAACTCTTTGTGAATTGTGTTATTGCTAAGTATTATTGTAAATAGTTATAAGTCTTTTTAGTGTTTTTTCATGCTCATGCTTACGATTGTAAAGTTATTGGGAACATTCATAAATTGTTTGGAAAAAAGTGGATAGCTTAGAATGTAATTACATTGTTTTGGGTAGTATATAAGCGTTGAAATAACTTAAAATATACTGAGACATTCCTTACCATGGATACAAGCTGTGATTTATACAACATGGAACTCGTCGCACTTCTCGAAAACATCGAATCAATGGATCTGATGTCATCGCAATACGACAAAGAACTGTACGAGCTCTGTGATAAAATGGAACAAAGACAAGTTGAAACGTGAGTAAAACATTTTTTATTATTTTAAGACTAGTTGCAACATGTTTTGGGAATCCATGAAGAGGGGATACACTTAAAGTATTTATAATGGTTCGAACATCTTGCACAATCATTCAACTTGTTTCTTCCGTTTATATTTTTAACATTAAAGTGCAACCAAAATGTACCACTCACTTGATATTTCTAGTTTATCTCAGAATGAGATTGCAAGTTTCGATAAAAAGATAATTTTACATAAATATCATCGTTTCATACGGTTTTGGTATATATTAAATGTTTTGCCAGAATCAATGTTGGGAGATCCTGATATTTCTCCTTATTATACACCATGTAGTGGACATAAAATCTCAAAACAAACTCATTCCGATGAGGATGATATTGATGGTGTATTATCAATGAAAGCATATTGTTTGCAGTGTAAATAACAAATAATGTTAGTATCTATTTAAATAATAGAAACATAGTAGCATATTTATTTCGTGAGATAACATTTTTTTAACAGTTTTCTTATCCATCAGATCTATGCAGAATGGAGAAGGCAGCAGGAAAAGATTAGCGCCAACTGAATTGTTTGAAGAGGATCCATTAAAGAGAAGAAAAAATATTCATCTTGAAGCTCCTTCGACATCTACATCGTCGCTGGATAACATTTTAAATGTAAGTACAGAACAGCATAATGATAAAATTGAATGTCCTGAGTGTCACATATATGTATCAAAAAAATATATGACCAGTCACTATAAGAGCAATAAACATAAAAATAATTTAATTAGAAGATATAATAATCTACCTAATGTTCAATTCATTGATAGTGCTTTCGGTAATAGAATTATTACATATCGAGTGAAATCTAGTTTAGTTTCTGATACACAGCTTGAATCACCTGAATTATTTTTGCAAAATATTAAAAAAATAATTTATACATTACTAGAACGATCTATCTTAGAATATTCTGTTGTAAAAGTTAATTTTATTCTCAATGCGGATTTCACACAAGAAACAAAAAATCTACACAATGTTTTTGATTTTCAAATTTCAAACTATCTTGTTTGTCAAGGTGATGACAAAGATATTATTTTCTCATCTATAATTACCGAAATAACAAACAAAATGACCAATTTCCAAAAAAAAGGTAGTGGATGGAGTTTAGTTAAAATAAATCACTTGGATATGAATGTCAACAAATTTAACCCATTGCGTGGATCTTCATACATAGACCTACCGTTAGATATAAAACATAAGAAAGCTGTAATCAATGTTCAAAATAACGATCACGAATGCTTTCGTTGGGCAGTTTTGTCAGGATTATTTCCAGCTACTCATAGTTCCAATAGGGTATCATCTTATGTAATACACAAAAACAAACTAAAATTTGATAACCTATCGTTTCCTATAAAAATTAATGACATCCATAAGTTTGAAAAATTAAATAGTATAAGTATTAATGTTTTTGGATTACAATATGATTCAATAAGCAAATCAAATAAAGTTGTGGGTCCATTACACTTTACGAAACACCGTAAAAATACTCACTTAAACTTATTGTATATATCTCAAGGTTCTAAAGGTCATTTCTGTTATATTAAAAACCTCTCGAGATTATTATCTAAACAGTTATCGACTTCTGAACATGCAGTTCATATTTGTGATGGGTGTTTATTAAATTTCACGTCATTAGATAATTTAAAACGACACCAAGAAAATGACTGTTTCAATGTGTGCACAAATTTACCATCGGAAAACGATAGAAAAAGAAACTGGTTTAATGAATTAATACCATCAAACCAAATTTCATTTAACAACTATGAACGTAAATTAAGAGTTCCATTCGTTGTGTATGCTGACTTTGAAGCATTTTTAAAACCAATAGAGAGTTGTTCTAACAATCCAAATCAATCATCAACTGTTAATATTCAAAAACATGAAACGTATAGTTTTGGGTATTATGTTAAATGTTCTTATGATGATAATCTTTCAGTATATAGGTCTTATACAGGGCAAGATTGTGCGCTAAAATTTATGCAATTCATTTACGCAGATTTAGAAAATATTTGTAAAAAGTATTCTTTTGTCAAATCACCATTACCGTTAACTGAAGAAAATAAAATAAATATCAATCAAAGTGAGTCTTGTTACATTTGTGCTACTAAATTAAACGTGGATAGAACAATATCTTATAATTGGCATACTGGTGCATATGAAGGTGTAGCTCATAGAGTATGCTCTCAGAAATACAAAGCTCCTAATTTTGTGCCAGTGTTTTTACATAATTTAAGTAATTATGACGCTCATTTCATAGTGCATGGTCTTGATTTCGAGAAAGGTGACATTGAACTTATTCCTGAGAACAAGGAAAAATATATTTCTTTTTCTAAAGTTTTACAAATCAATAACAGAGTTATAAAATTACGATTTCTTGATTCTTTTAAATTTATGTCAAGTAGCCTTAACAAATTAGCTCAGAACTTATTACTTGAACAATTTCGTGAACTCAAATTAAAATATCCATGTGAAGAAGATTTTAAACGTTTAATAAGAAAAGGTGTTTATCCATACGAATACATGACGACATTTGATTCTTTAAAAATAACTTCTCTTCCCACTCGCGATCAATTTTATAGTTCTTTAAATGATAGTCACATTACAGAAAGTGAATACCATCATGCTCAAGACGTGTGGAATCATTTTAATTGTAAAAACATGGGTGAATATTCAGACCTGTATTTAAAAACAGATGTATTGTTGTTAGCAGATATATTTGAAAACTTTAGGGATGTCTGTCTTAAAACATACGGTTTAGATCCTGCCCACTATTATACAGCACCTGGTTTAAGTTGGGATGCTATGTTAAATTTTACCAAAATAAATTTGGAACTTTTAACAGATATCGACAAGGTTACGTTTATAGCGAATAATATTCGGGGGGGTATATCACAATGCAGCAATAGACATGCAGTGGCAAATAACATGTTTATGTCGGAATACGATTCAGATAAACCATCTTCATTTTTGATGTACTTAGACGCAAATAACCTTTATGGTTGGGCTATGTCCCAATGTCTCCCAACAGGCAAATTTGAATGGGTCGATATAAATACAGATTTTAATATAGCCGATGATGCCAAACATGGTTTAATTTTGGAAGTAGATTTAGAATATTCAAAAAATTTACATGATTTTCATTCAGATTTTCCATTTTGTCCAGAAAACGTATGTTTAGGAAACAGCAAAGACAGGAAACTGATCCCAAATTTAAAAAATAAAAAAAATTACGTCATTCATTATAGAAACCTTAAGCAATGTTTAAAAAATGGTCTCCGATTGGTTAAAGTACATAGAATTTTAAAATTTGAACAATCCGCGTGGTTGAAAAGTTACATAGACTTGAATACTCATATGCGTTCATTAGCCACTTCAGATTTTGAGAAAGATTTTTTTAAACTTATGAATAATTCTGTTTTTGGTAAAACAATGGAAAATGTAAGAAAACGAGTTAATGTCAAATTAATTAATCATTGGTTAAATCGTGGCAAAACTCAAGGTGCTCAATCTTTGATAGCAAGACCAGAATTCCATAGTTTATCTATATTCTCAGAGAGCTTAGTTGCAATACAATTAAATAAAACTAACGTTTTATATAATAAACCAATTTACCTCGGTTTTTGTATTTTAGATATATCTAAAACATTACTATACGATTTCCATTACGATTATATGAAAATGAAATATCAAGATAATATTAAGTTACTATATACTGATACCGATAGCTTAATATATCAAATATTTACACAAAATTATTATGCTGATATAAAACTTGATTTAGTCAACTACTTTGATACGTCCGACTATCCACCAAATAATCAATATGGTTTACCATTATTGAATAAAAAACGGTTAGGTTTTTTTAAAGACGAAAATAACGGTAAAATTCTTCAAGAGTTTGTAGGTCTTCGCTCTAAAATGTATGCAATGGATGTGCAGAATAAATGTATATGTAAAGCAAAAGGGATTAACAAAAGTGTAACAAAAAAATTTTGTCTTACCGATTATAAATCATGTTTATATGAAAAGAAAACGCAATACAGTGAAATGATAAGATTTAAATCAATTAAACATGCTATATATACACAAAAAATTAATAAAATATCTTTATCACACAATGACACAAAACGTTATTTAATAGAAAATTCAACAGATACTCTTGCATGGGGTCATTATAAAATAAAGGACATTTGATTTTATCAACGATTTCTGTACAACGAAAATATGTATGTTAATGTGTGTGTGTTTTTTAATTGTGGTTTTTAATAACTTAAAGTTCAGTCTTTATTATGTACTATCTTTTTTTTTTTATTGTTTTACTATGACAACTGTTTTGTATCATATCATGAAAAATTAGATGTAAATTTTAATGTATGTAGTTAGTTATTTGTTATACCTGATTTAACTTTATTTTATAATAATTTTCTTACTGTAATATTTTTCAAAACAGCTATGAACTGTATGTGATCATTTTTCAAAGTATTTGTGTATGTAATCTTTGTATATAAAACAAAATCAAATATAATACATTCAATCGTAACTTCTAGTTTTATTCATTCCGAAACGCTTTTCGAGTTCACACGTGCATTTAAAAATGTTTCATTTTTATCATCCTTTTACAGCCATAGTTGCAGGTCCAAGTGGATGTGGAAAGTCTAATTTTGTAACAAACTTTATTAAACATATTAATGAGGTGTGCAACACAAATTTTCATCAAATTACTTGGTGTTTTGATGAAATGCAGCCCTTATATAATTTACCAAATGTAAACTATTATCAGGGTATACCAGATTTGCATATGTTTGATGGAGAGGAAGCTAACCTTATTATTATCGATGATCTCATGAGGGAATCTGATGGTCGCATTGTTGACATATTTACCAAAGGTAGTCATCATAGGAACTTGAGTGTATTTTACATTACTCAAAATTTATTTCATCAAGGTAAAGGACAAAGAGACATTTCTTTGAATTCAAACTACATAATTTATTTTAAAAACCCACGTGATAAAACTCAAATACGTTACTTAGCACGACAAGTATCACCAGAAAATAGCAAATTCATAGAAGATGCTTACAGAGATGCTACAAAAGAAGCACATGGCTATTTGATGATAGATCTAAAACAAGACACTTTTGACATGTGTCGAATTAAATCAAAGATATTTCCATCTGATGGTCATTCTACAGTGTACATTCCCACAAAAGAGTTTAAATATGTCAAGAACCAACCAATACCCGTCATTTACAAATGATGGATCGACGCTTAAAGACGCATGAACACTTATTAAATGCTCTTTATAAACTTAAACCAAAACATCAACAAGCTCTTTTAAAAGTCTGTAACGAAAACGAAATTAATTTTATATGTGAATGTATTCATAACGTTTTACAAGGAAATATAAAACTTGAAGAAAAATCAAAGAGTAAACTAAAAAAGTATAAAAATCTACTACGAAAATTGGTACGTAAAAGTACAAATAAAATAAGAAAGAATATTATAGTTCAAAAAGGTGGTGCATTTCTTCCGATTATATTGGGTTCTATTTTGAGTGGATTGATAAGTGGACTAGTTTAAAAATGGAACACGCCAAAAAAATGCTGTTAGTTGATCCAAGCTTAATAGATAAGTTAAATCAAAAAAGAAATGAAAATCCTACCTCTCGTTTAGATAGTGAAATGGAAAAAATACTCGACAGTAATATGGATGATCGAAAAAAGTGTAAATTATACTTACAAATTTTACAAAGATATCTTCACTTTATGGAAGAAGATCGTCGTCCCATTGAACTCCCTATAATAACTTCAAATGACGATAACATTAAACCCACATCTGAAAGCTGGAAATTTTTTAATATAAATAATGATATCAAGAATAAAGATGTAGTTGTCAGTCAGACACTGAGTGATGAAGAGAAGCAACAAGAAAGTTTTACACTCGAAAAAAAACCTTCCTACTCAACAAAACAAATTTTAAATTTAATACCAAAAACATATGTAAAAAAAGGTGAGTTGTTATTGAATTCGGTGTCACTAAATAAAAACAAAATTTATTGGAATGATGCTGGCACAGTGATTGTAGATAATGAAGTGATTCCTAACAGTAACATTATCGATTTAGTAAGCGATACACTGCGACCATTAAAAAACAACGACCCACCTGGTTGGGAAAAATTTGCTAAAGCGTTAAAGGATTTAAAAGTACCTTTAACATATATTGGCAATCCAAAAAGACGTGACTACATAGCTCAACTTCAAAACGCCATCGAAGAACAACCGCCACAAAACACAGAGGTATATTTGACGCCAACGAGCGAAGATAAACACGCAAATAAAATTAAGAAAAAGATTGATTGGGAAAAATGGACCCCTTATTAGAAATAGATCAAATTTATTATGATGTATCACACCCAGCTGGATATAGCAATATCGACAAATTATCAAAAGCTATGAAAGGTAAAATGAAAAAGGAAGAAGTTAAAAACTGGTTGCAATCCCAATCTACGTATACACTCCACAAACCAGTACATAGAAAATTCCCTCGGAACAAATACGTTCTCTCTAATCTCAATGAACTTTGGCAAGCTGACTTAAGCGACATGCGGACTTATTCTAAAGATAATAAAGGTTTCAACTACATTCTTTGTGTTATTGATGTTTTTAGTAAATATGCATATGCTAGACCCTTGAAAAAGAAAAATTCAGAAACCGTAAAAAAGTGTTTCGACAGTATATTTAATGAAGCTAATACTACACCCACTCACATTCAATCTGATAAAGGCACTGAATTTGTATCGAAAGATGTTCAAAGATACTTTAAAACAAAAAACATAAATTACTATACGACAAATAATCCAGACATCAAAGCAAGCATTGTAGAAAGATTTCAAAGAACGCTAAAAATGAAGATGTGGCGCTATTTTACACACAAGAATACACATAAATATATTGATATTTTGCAGAATTTGATACACTCTTACAATCATAGTTTCCATTCTAGTATTAAAATGTGTCCTTCAGATGTTAATTCTAATAATATAATGACAGTTTGGAGTAATTTATATGAAAAATCTGAAAAATCATCAAAAACTATACTACCTATGTTTCATGTCGGTGACCATGTCAGAATAACTAAATATAAACATGTATTCCAAAAAGGTTATGAATCTAATTGGAGCGATGAAATATTTGTGATTTCTTCTATAATAGAACGTACTCCGTGGCCCGTTTATACTATAAAAGATTTAGATGGTGAGGAGATAGTAGGAACGTTTTATGAACGAGAATTACAAAAGGTCATTTATGACCCCACCATTGAACACAAGATTGATAAAATAATTCGCTCTCGTTACTCTGGCAGCAGACAACAAGTGTTAGTTAAGTGGAAAGGTTATCCAAACAAATTTAATAGTTGGATTTTAGCTTCCAGTTTAAAAAAAATATGATTAAAGATTTTTATTTAACTTTACTTAGCAATAGTTCAATGGAATATTTTCCTGAGAACAAAACATCAATTTTTTCAACAAAATTACCCAAACCCATAATATTGGAAGGAGAATGGTGTGTAGGAATCGTTGAATTCCAATATCCATGCACCATGTTTACTGTTCAAGATCATGAGAATGTTATTTACATAACAAAAATCATGAAAATGCCCAATGAAGACAAACTATCTACAGTTTATTATAAGACCCACATACCTGCCACAAACTATGATAATATTAACCATATTTTATCAGCATTAAATAATATAAGAGAAAAAATCAAATTCCGCTACGATAATATATCTAAATTCGTTTCTGTTTCTGTGTTAGATGAATCAATAAAATCTGTAACATTATCTCCTAAACTAGGCTTACAGTTGGGATTTGAACCAAACAGAAACCTTGTTGAAAAGAATTTAGCTAAATGTCCAGCTAATTTACATTTAGGGTTACCATCTCAACTATTCGTTTACTGTGATATAGTTGAACCTCAAATTGTAGGTGATGTAATGACACCTCTTCTGAGAGTAATACCATTAGATCCTTCAAAATACATCTATGGTGCCAATAAAATGCATGTATTTTCACCTCCTCATTACTTATCGGTAATGCGAAGAGAATTCGATACCATTGAAATAGATATAAGGTCAAGCACCGGACAAAAGATACCATTTCAATTTGGAACGGTGTGTGTTAAACTACATTTTAAAAAATTATAATGCATTTTGAACGCTCCAACATGATATGTCCTTATCAACGCTATTATTCTCATCAGGCTGGTTCAGGTATAGGGGTGGTATATAAAGGGGCGCCTTATCAAAAAGGACATGGAATTGGTAGTTTTCTTGGGGGATTGTTTAGGTCAGTTTTACCATTATTATCTAGCGGTGTTCGAGCTGTTGGTAAAGAGGCATTGAGCGCTGGTGTTGGTCTATTGACAGATATGGTTAGTGCGCGACCAATGGAAGATTCAATAAAAGCACGTCTTAAAGAAGTTGGTTCCAACTTGAAACGCAAGGCTGATGAAAAAATAGATAAAATCAATATGTCTGGATCCGGATATATAACAAAACGAAAACGTCTACCTGGAGTCAGTCCGTCGTTGACCGCGAAAGTGAAAGCTCTAAAAAAATCAAAAATTACTCAAAAACAAATCAAGGACATATTTTCTAACAATTAATCAAAATGTCTTTTTTACATAGTCATTCCTGTGAATGTATAAAGTCCGAATTGGATTTGTTTGCATTGCCGTCAACTCAAACTAGCATTGAAAGTGGAATTTGGATCCATTATAAACCAATTTCATCTCTTGCCGATGATGGTCCTATAGAATTTCAAATTCCTGGAGCAGGAGATGACTACATAGATTTATCTCATACGTTACTTCACTTGAAAGCGAAAATAGTAAATCAAGATAACACCAAACTAACCGCATCTACAGTCGTTGCTCCGGTGAATAATTGGTTGCACTCACTCTTCAGTCAACTTGATGTCTACTTAAATCAAAAACTTGTATCACCACCCAATAACACATATGCTTATCGTGCGTATATAGAAAACTTATTGAACTATGCTCCTGCAGCAAAAAAATCTCACCTCACCTGTGGTTTATGGTATGAAGATACAGCTGGAAAAATGGATTCCACCGATGATACTAATAAAGGATTTACTAAGAGGCAAGAATTATCTAGTGAAAGTAAAGAAATGGAAATGATTGGTCACTTACATGGTGATTTATTCAATCAAGAAAAATTTTTAATCAATGGTGTTGATATATGTGTTAAGTTAATTCGTTCTAGAGAAAATTTCAATCTCATGGCCTCTACAGGTGACCTTAAATTAAAGGTATCTATTACGGATGCATCTTTGATTATTCGTAGAGCACGAATCAATCCCAGCGTGTTACTTGCTCATCAAAAGGTCTTAGCTTCTACCACAGCTAAATACCCCATTACTCGAGCTGAAGTTAAAGTTTTAACAATACCATCAGGTGTTCAAGGAAAAACTCTAGATAACATTTTCTTAGGACAATTACCTAAAAGGTGTATAGTGGGATTTGTAAATAACGCTGCTTTCAATGGAAACCTCACTAAGAACCCATTTAACTTTCAAAATTACGACATCAATACTTTTAGTTTATATATAGACGGTCAACAAATACCATCAAAGGCTTTACAACCCTCATTTGAGAACAAAATTTTTACTTCAGTATATCATACATTGTTTTCTGGAACAGGTATACACTTTCTCAATGAAGGTAATGGGATATCCCGAGAACAATACGCTGAAGGGTATTGTATGTTAGCGTTTGATTTGACACCTGATTTATCAGCAAACTCTGCAAGTCATTGGAATCTTGTAAAGCATGGTAGTGTGAGATTAGAAGTGCGTTTTGAAACAGCTTTATCACAAACTATTAATTGCATTGTTTATGCGGAGTTTGATAATGTTATTGAAATAGATAAAAACCGCAATATTTCAGTAGATTATAGTAGTTAAGAACACAAAATTAACTGTTTAAGATTAGATTAAGCGTGAATAATGTAATTCAGATTTGTTGTTAGATTTAAGTTACCAATAAAACGAATTCATAAAATATTAAGTTCTTTGTTTAACTATAATCCTTGCAACCCCACAACAAGAGTCAACTTGGCTGATAAGTACCATAATAGTGTCTTGTTAACCTTATATGAGACATTACCACTTTATCATTCGACCTGATAAGATTCTGCAGCGATACGGTGAATAAAAATGAATACAATAGAAATACAGAATTACTTAAAGAAAATTGATCCAAGTATTGAATATAATGTATATGCAGCCAATCGTCTACCAATATATGTGGTAACTCCTACATACGTAGTTAGCAACTTAGACTCTGATAACAAACCAGGTTCTCACTGGGTCGCCATACACATAGATAAGAATGGTTTTGGACAGTACTTTGATTCATACGGTCGACCACCTCAAGGATACCACCGAATGTTTTTAGCGAGAAATTCTAGAATGTGGAATTACAATACAAGTCGAATTCAAAATGACTTTACTATAGTTTGTGGAGAGTACTGTTTAATGTATCTGTATTATAAATACTATGGTAAGAGTCTCAAAGATTTTCAAGTATTATTTAGTGATAATACAATATGCAATGATGTGTTTTTAAATGGTTTATTTAAATCATGTTTTGAGGTGAATAAATGAAATATGAAAATGAATGAATGATTTTTCTTTATTGAAGATTAATAACCCCATACAATACTTATAATTCTTCCAAACAATTTATGAATGTTCCCAATAACTTTACAATCGTAAGCATGAGCATGAAAAAACACTAAAAAGACTTATAACTATTTACAATAATACTTAGCAATAACACAATTCACAAAGAGTTCTAGAATCAAAAACAAATTAATCTATTAAGTATGTAACTTAAAAGAGTACAAAGTTTAAATACAATACAATGTAAGTTAAATTTAAACAGGTAGATTCTTAAGTACAGTTAATACAATAATAGTTTCTTATTTCAATAATAGTAGTACAAAGCATATGATTAAAGTTATGATATTAAAACATTGACACGCACTGGCACTTTTGTTCATTTGTCTGTGTCTATAAAATATTTCACACAATCGTCCTTACTAGCCAACTGTTTGGTTATATTGTATATAGTGTCCTTGACACTTTGCAAGTTCTTATCACTGTCGTTTTCCGCGTAATATTTAACTCGCACATCAGCGTGTTTCCAATGTTCCGTCGGTGCGATGTTTTTTATTTTATTCACTTCATACACCTCAATTTTTATGAGATGTGATGCAGAACTGTTGTCATCGCTGTTTGATCGGATGTATGAAACACCACCGCTCGTCGATCGACCAACACTGGATGACTTTCTTGTTGTTGTCTTCTTCTTTTTTGGTTTTTCGAAGAACTCATCAATGCTGTTGCATTCGATCGGTCTTTTATTTGCTAATATCGCTTTTTTGACTTTAAAGGCGAGTGTACCTTCTTCATCACTAGGTTCGTCGATTTCTTCAGCATAATAGTAGTTTTTGAAAGTATTTTCAGAAAACTGTAACAAAATGAAATGAAACTGTTTTAATTATCGGTTAAGTAAGTACTGTATGATAAATACTTATAGGTATGCGAAGTATACATGTACACATTAGTAACAATGATAAATTAATAAGACATCAAAGATAGCTAAAATGTATTAACCTGGTGGACAACACATGGCATAAACAATTAATGAAACATCTGGTTACAACACTTTTAGATCAAAGTATATAAAGGTACTTACATTCATTTTTATAACACTTTCACTATTTAACTATTTCACAATTTTACTATAACTTCACTGTTACAAACAACTGGAGATCACACTTCGAGCAGAGCACAGAGTGGAATACGATACCATGTGATTTTGCGTCGGTCTTTTATATGGAGAGGGAGTATTGTTTCCTTGCAGACAAGATCCAACATGTTTCGACTTTCACCTTAAATGTTCCGTTGAATACGTAATATCAGGTAATGTGAATAATGGGAACCGTAATTATTATGACAATGAGAAGACCCAAAGGGTTTTACCTAGAATTTGAGAAAGGTATGGTGTATTGTAACGATTGCTTTATCTATAATAAACAATGCCCGTAATGCGTAAAGGGTGACTATTAAGTAATTTTAAACGGCTTTTACGTAGAAACACGAGTTAATAGAAATACGAGACAAAGACCTTTGCATCCTTCAAATAAAAAAGGGTCGCCGATAGAAAGTAGAAAGTCTAAAACACAACGAAACAGGGAAAATGTTGCTTTATCTATCATAAACAATGCTCGTAATGCGTAAAGGGCAACTATTAAGTAATTTTAAACGGCTTTTGCATAGAAACACGAGTTAATAGAAATACGCGACAAAGACCTTTGCATCCTTCAAATAAAAAAAGGATCGCCGATAGAAAGTAGAAAGTTAAAAGCACAACGAACAGGGAAAAGGTACAAGCTTAAGGGAACCGTAGACCATGAACAAATTCGTGGTTCATACCTACCTCGCGGGTGATATGAAATGGATTCCGCGGACGATATAAATTTTATTCGCGGGTGTTATCAAAATAATCCGCGGTCGATATCAAATTAATCCGCGGTAGGTATCAAGTTGATCCGCGGTAGGTATCAAGTTAATCCGCGGTAGGTATCAAATTAATCCGCGGTAGGTATCAAATTAATCCGCGGTAGGTATTAAAGTAATCCGTGGATTAATTCGCGGGTGCCGCGGGCCGAATCTGGAGCAATCGAAAACGTCGGCGAGCAGCCGCCGGAGCGCCGCGGACCGGCCGTCGAACCTGCTCCAGTATCGGTGAATCCCTTACTACTTTTATCTCATAATAATTAAACTTTAAAATATATGTGCATGAACTACTAATTAAATTTAAAAAACTGCAAAATCGCGGGTACAGCTGCGGGACGCAGCTAGTAAACATAAAAGATAATTGATTATAATACTTTTACTACTCTGTAAATTTTCTACTCAGTGTCACTAGCGTAAGCGGCCCGTGAATGACACGCTGGCGGCCGCGCATTGCGATCTTTTGGTGCGGGGGCGCGGTGAAGCGCGGGAAGAGATTGCTAGCTCCGCCCGATTCCTCAAGGCCATTGGCTTGATGTCAAGCCTTAAGGATAAGACATTTTATCGAAGATTCTTTAGACGATAAACTACACTAGATGCTCACGTGATATTAAAGCCGAATGCTCATGAAATCAATTTTAGCACTCGCAGACTGTTTGTAATTCATCTACACATTTTTATTAAAAAAAATGCTAGATATTTTAATTACTTTTGAATGTAACTATTGATTTATACGAACCGGTTCCAAAGGACAGACGAACCCTCGATTGCGCAGTACTGCGCCTATTAATATGTCCTTCTCTATAAGGTCACAAAGCTTCATTCGCATCGACATGAATGAGAGACGGTATTCATTGTGCAGGTACTCGTAAGTTTCTAGAAACATCTGGAATATTCGTTTACAATTAACTTCATTGGCGGCATCCGTCAGTATTACTTTTGGGTCGTAAACAATCGTTTTTTATTTTAATTTGAGAAAATCCGTACATACATGCTGGTCGATAAAGAACCTTCCTTTTATGAAGTCGGTTAAAATGTATGGGCAATAAATAACTATACTGTTGAATGTCTGGCATGATATACCTATCTTTGTATCATAATTATACTTGTCTACCCAAATTCGTAAGTTTATCGCTAGGATATGTCTAATACATGAATTGTACTCTATTAGCATTAACTATTCAAGAAAGGCATTTTATCTACGGCCCGTCAAAATAAATGTATATATTTTAAAAAGCAGTTTTAAGGCTTTTACGTGCTAATAATAAGTTAACTTTATGGTTACATAGCCTAGATTATTTTTATTTTATTAATTTATTATGTCCATTATTGGACTTATGACATTATGGACATAGATTTTTGGTCATATCCACTATCCAGTGATTAATAGAAACTGAACTGCTTGAAGTGGTAGGCACAGGTGTAACTAGGGCATCCGATTTTCGTCAAGTGTATTCCGATTTCCGTCCCATGATGTGAAAGGGGGCTAGCCTATCGCCATATCGGGCACCAATCCCGAACTACAGGATAGAGAGTAGAAAAATCCAATATACTTGCCCGACTCGGGATTCGAACCCTGGAACTATAATATAATTGTGATAATTATAAGATAGCTAATTAGTAATAAGATTTGCGACCAATGCAACAATAAATTAGCATAAATTGCTTAACACGTTAAGTGCGAAGCGAGGCCTAAATCACCCCTGATGCAACTTCCCTGTGGTGCGGCAAGCAAAAAAGTGAATTTCTCTGTCGTGCGAATGGCATAGCTTTGGTTTGGTCCAGTGTAGGAAAGAGATAAATATATATTTGAGATCACTAATGGTTCCGGACTCGGTGGTGTACCTACCTTGGTACCGGATGTCTTAGGCCTCGTGCCGCACTGAATTAATATAATTTTAATGCAGTGCGGAACGAGGCTAAAACGTCCCATATCCCCCCTGACCTCGTACCGCACTCAACGCGAGCTTCCCGCGACCAGTGTTGTGCATCACGTCGATATATTTCTTGACAGTCAACGTGTTGAAGCTTTCATAAACTAAGCTTGACATTTGGTCATTATTAAGTTATTTATTATTGTTTCCTTTTAATTATTCTGAATTTAAGCTACCTTACCTACCTACTCTTTCAACATTTTAAGTATAAAACAAACACATTCATTTGATGCAGTTATACCTACATTATCATTGTTATTCTCATCTACGATCTAACCTAAGTAACAATGTCAGTTTTATTACGTTATCTTTACATTTTTGTTATTTTTCAGCACCTGAAAGCGCACGCCATTGCCTCGAAAAGGGTGAAAAAAGGAGAAGATGTGTTGGTTGTTACCAAAAACTACGCACATTTTTACCATCTCGTGAAGCTGATAAAAAAAACCAAAAAGATTTTGACTCAGTGCACTCAGTGCAAAAAATCTTATTGTCTACCCTGTTTCAATGAAAAACACTCATAAATAAGTACAACATATATATTGAGATTTTTATAAAAAAAGTATATTGATACTGATTTTTTAATGTTAATTCAAGTTCTAATAATTGTATTTTTAAAGCCCGAGGCAGAATAAATAGGACAGTTTCTTTTCTACTTCTGGTTGCCTTTTTTTTCTATTCTGTGAACCGCATTAAGATTTTCATATACAAATAGAAAGATAAACCTTATGCATAAACCGTAATCCATTATTTTCCAATAATAAGTCTGTAATAGGTGCCTCTTAATGGTATAGAATGGAACGCTTCGTGCGCGAGTCCGACTCGCACTTGGCCGGTTTTTTTTTCTTTATGGCGCCTTCAAGCACAATTTAGATTATTTAAAAAAAATGTATCCTTTGATAGCTTTGTGTTGTTTTGCCAGGTTTTGCCCTTAAAACGATCTAATGAGATATAATTGATCAAAATCGGTCAAGTCGTTGCGTAGTTAAGACAGTTTAAAAACGTCGATATTATTTTTCCCATCACTAATCGCAGCGAAAATTTGCCCTATTTCAGTGCGTTACGAGGTGTATAAGATCCCATATTTTGTTTTGCTAATAATTCCTAAACTAGCCATCAGATCCCGGGGCGACGGTGGATTAGGGTTCATCAATTCACTGTCTATATCAATAAGGACCAAAATTCTCATTTATCTTTGATTTCGCGCCAGAAAATGGATTTTAGTCTGTAAAAGGAGGTGGGGTCTAATAGACCGCGTGTCGCCCTAACGTCTGGTCACGGTACGGGCCGATTATACCTCGTGCCGCAGGAACGGAAAGTATGCAAAAATTGATGCCGCAGCTAACGTGTTAAAAGATTCCCTGACCTTCTCAGGGAGAAGGATGAATTATTAATAAAAAAAAAAAAAAAAAAAGCCCTGGAACTCAGAGCAGTGGTTGTACGACGCCGTAATACAACTGTGCCACCGAGGCAGTCGAGCTGATTATAATCTATACAAGTAATTAAATTAGGCTTAGCTTTAACATCATGTATAATGGTTGAACAGTTCCGAACTTGAGGTCAAAATTTGTCCTCGCGTCCCTATGTCAATAGTATTAGGGAGTTCTTAATACCCACTGTTGCGTTGTTGTTCCAAGTATTTTTCAGTATCCCTTGACCGGCTATGTAGTAACCGCTCTTTTTTTTTTTTTTTTTTTTTTTTATTTTTTTATTGCATTTAATGACGAGACGAGCATGCCGTTCGCCTGATGGTAAGCGATACGACCACCCATAAACAGTAGCAACACCATCCAGCACCTTGACTAACAAAGTACTGTGTGGCATTCCACTGCGCTCGTCACCCTGAGACATAAGATGTTAAGTCTCATTATGTCCAGTAGTTATACTGGCTACAATGTCCTTCAAACCGAAACACAACAGTGCATGCACACTGTTGCTTGGCGGTAGAAATAGACATTGCGGTGGTACCCACCCAGACGGCCTCTTACATAATGAGAGACCTACCACCAGTGCCTGTCTTTCTGCCGTACCTCTTCAATTTTAGCGTGAAGTTCTCTATATGGTCTGGATGCGCATATGGTATTTCTACTTTTTCCGGTATTCCTTCCAAGTAGCACTGACGTATAAATGGAATAAAATACTAAATTATTAATTATTTGTATAAATAAATATATTAAACTAAGATCATTTTTAACCCTCGACAAAAAGGGGGTGTTATATGTTTACGATGTTTTTTATTTTTTATTTTTTTTTATTTAATTATTTATTTAGGGTTTTTGTCCACAAGAACATATCAACCCTATTGTAACTTATAGTAGTATAAACACACAGATAAAAAAGTAAAAAAAATGTTACTTTGGACACAACTAAATTTACAACAAAATGTTGGTCTTACAACTAAATGTTGGTCGCTAAATTACATATTCCTTTTGCCACATCAGTACTCGGGAAGGACAAGATAGACTGGATCAGACCTACATCCAATTTATTAAGTGCAAATTTCTTAAAAAAATCTTCTCTTTCTATTTTGTTCTTTATACATTCCATTAACAAATGTGTTATGTCCTCAGTGCTGTTACACATAGCACAATTTGGAGAATCTACTTTTTTCATAAGAAATGCAAAATTAGCCAGTGGAAAATGACCAGAACGTAGTCTTAAAGCTGTTTTAACATATGTTCTACTATTAATATTATAATCGAACCAAGGGCTACGAGAAGGTTCACATTGGATAGTTTTGTAATGTTTACGATGTGCATCTGTGTGTTTGTGTATCTGTGTATATGTAAGTCTGTCTGTGGCATCGTAGCTCTTAAAATGAATGGGCCGATTTTAACGCGGTTTTTTTGTTTGAAAGCTGATCTGATCGAGATAGTTCTTAGCTATAATTTATGAAGATCTGTTCAGGCATTTGAAGATTATCAGCTCATTTCTAACTTTCACAACTCCGATTGATTTAAAAGTTGGTGTACTGTGACTTCGACAATGTTTTAAAGACATGTTAACATTGAGCTGATGCTGCAGCATCAAGTTGTCTGCTGGATACCCAACTCTTTAACAACTTATAGCAGATACAGCGTGTGTGGGCTCATAAGAATGGTCTCAATGAGTAGGTGGTAGATAGTTGATTATCAAGGCCCCATGATGAGAACATAGTAATATAAAAAGTTCGAAATAAAATTTAAATTAAAATAACCCCCGACACAAGAAGCCTCTAAAAAGTTAAAAAATAAAAGTCTTTGTTTGTCGTTTAAGTACCTAGTAATTATTTTGACCCAAGCGCCCTCGCGTCGGGGGACCATCAAGGAAGTATTTTCATCTCCCTGGTCCGGAAGCTTTTTGTGTCGGGGTTATTTTAATTTCAATTTATTTTTTTATTAACTACTTCAAAACTATTGATAGTGTGCTCAGCATGTTTCAGTAACTATAGCGGTTAACGTAGGTTCTGTTGCTACCATCTCAAAACTCTATCCTCTTAGATACTCTTCTTCGCAGCATAGGCGTATTATACACATTTTAGAAAATGTGTGAGTAAAAAATTTCATCAAGGAGATAGCCTTAAATGCAAACTCTTTATTGAATCAGTACACAAATATAGTAGAGTCTCACTAACTTGCTATATACTCAAAGCTAACTCGGCACTATTAAAAACTAGAGGGTGCCGGATTATTGGAATGTTCGGAAAAAACAAAATAAAAAAATATCTAAAGCATTCCATGAAGGGAATGTATATTTTGTCTCATTAAACATTCGTTTATTTATAACAGTATATTTTACTTAACTAATTCGTAGTGCTAACGGAGTTGGTGCGTGAAACGGAATAGGGAGCATGAGGGAGGCGCGTTCGGAGGGTGCCGCATTATTGGACGTGTCAAACTATTGAAATGTCGAATTAGTGAGACTACTGTAGTGGCAGATAATATTAATATGCCATAATATATACCATAATGTTTGGATATTTTATTTACACTTGTTAAACCTGTATAATTTTATATTGCAGTAAAATGAAAGAAACTTACGTAAATTATTGTGAAGCAGAATGTTGCCAATATAGATATTCTTAGTGTAAAGAAACACATTTTCTCCCAGTATACCACACCAGATAGAATTTATGTAATTTTGTAGGCTTTATTCGTGTGTTTTGCATTTATATAGGCTTTATACAGTGTGTTCCGAAACACGTAATGTTGCGGAGCGACATACAATAGTATCAGTGAAAAACATATTATACACTATATTGGAATAATTGATATTTTATTTTATTTTTTATATTATTTTATTCACAAAACCAACAGCTTTACTATAAATAACTAAATTATAGACTAACTTAACTTAACAGGAGCCAATTATAGGTTTCACTAAGATATTAATACATAATAAATTGTCGGAGGGATACAATACATTAAATAGGTTCACAAGATGAGGTAAGTTCATAAAATAGGTTTACAAGATGAGGTAAGTTCCCAATATAGAAAAAGTCTATGTAAAAGTTGCAATATGAATTTGCAACTTTTAGATAGACTTTTACATAGAATTTAACAATTATTTTAAAACTCTACAACATAGTACTCTTAGACTGCCTCGGTGGCGTAGTTGTATTACGGTACGACTGCAATGGTGAGGTCTCGGGTTCGATCCCCGAGTCGGGCAAAGTGATAATGGGTTTTTTTATTCAGTATCAGCCCGGAGTCTGGAATTTGTGCCCGATACGGCGATAGGCTTGACCCCTATCACATCATGGAACGGAATACGCACGGCGAAAAGTGGGTGCACTAGTTGCGCCTCTGCCTACCCCTTCGGGGATAAAAGGCGTGAGTTTATGTGTGTATTTTAAAACTGTCGTTTGATCCTACAATTTAGAATTAGCTGATATAGTAAAATTAAATAATTAAATTATGAGAATGCCCTGAGTCACAGTCACTAGATAAACGTTTCTTTTTAAACGTGGCTTGGCCGTTTCGCTACCGTCACATGGGTGTAAGGACAAAAATTATTCACTCTTCATTAATTTTCTGTTTTACAATAGTTCTTGTAGTAACGAAACGGCCAAGCCACATATTTTGACTAAGGTGTTGAGTTTGTTAAGTTAGGGCTTGTAAAGTTAGGGCGTGTAGAGTTAGAAGCTTGACTTTTTTTTTATGGCATTGAATAACGAGACGAGCTTGCCGTTCGCCTGATGGTAAGCGATACGACCACCCATAAACAGTAGCAACACCATCCAGCACCTTGAGTTACAAAGTACTGTGTGATATTACACTGCGCTCGTCATCCTGAGACATAAGATGTTAAATCTCACTATGTACTATGTCCTGTAGTTACACTGGCTACAATGTCCTTCAAACCGAAACACAACAGTGCACGCACACTGCTGCTTGGCGGTAGAAATAGACATTGCGGTGGTACCTACCCAGACTCTTACATATGAGAGACCTACCACCAGTAAAACTCTACATGAGATCTGATAACTTTTTGACAGTGCGAGCCATGTTATCTCGTTTTGGCAACATTTTACTTTTTTTTTTGTTGGGATGTTGTTTTCTTTGCTTTAATGACTGTAGAAAAGCATCTTAGCTTTTTAGGCCTCTGAATTCCAGGGGACGTAATGGTTCCAGGGCCCAAAATCTTTACGTGAACATGGTGATATGCGCGCTGCCTGCCCTCTTGTATGTATGATTTACACATCAGTGCAAGTAATAGTAATGATTTACCCCTTTTTTTCTTACTTTGATAATTATTTGTTATTGTGTGTGTATAATTTTTTCTTTTCGATAAATATTAAGTTGCCTTTTCAGGGAATAAGTAAGGCGAAATGGTCAAAATTATAAAGTAGGTATATACTTATCATTATAACTTTAGTAAATCCATGTTTAATTAGCTGGTTTGATAACTTGTACTATTTTTTTCACCAAGAAGTGACAAATCACCAATACTATTTTTATAGTACCAACGTACTGAAACACACTGTATCTATTATTAAAAAAAATAAGTTATTATGTAGAGTTGTTCAATGCAATGCCTGCATTATTAGGCTGGCAATTATTCACAGGTCCGGTAATTGGCGTAGAATTTTGTATAATTATTACTCACTAGCTTTTGCCCGCGGCTCCGCCCGCGTGAATGAGTTTTCCCGGGATAAAAAGTAGCCTATGTGTTAATCCAAGACATAATCTACTCGTGTGCCAAATTTCATCGAAATCCGTTCAGTAGTTTTTGCATGAAAGAGTAACAAACATCCATACATCCAAACATCCATACATCAATACTTACAAACTTTCGCGTTTATAATATTAGTAGGATATCCGGTGATTTTATTTTTATTTTGCATTGTTTGAATTTGATTTTCCATTATGAGATACAAGTTATTTATAGATTAAATACAACATAAAAAAATTGACAAATGATAGTTGCATGAATAAAATTGGTCAAATCACTTTTATATTCAACCGACTATCTCAGTGGCGTGGTTGTATTGAATGAAATTACTTAGTAGCAGCTCGGAGTCAGAAAGTTGGCGGTGTTACACCCCCGTGCCTTGGAAAGCACGTAAAGCTGTTGATGCTGTGGCTGATCTCCCTTCGGTCATGGTTCATGGGACTATGAGAGTGAAGGAATAGAGAGTGCACCTGTGTATCGTGCACTCACTTGTATTTATACTTGGTTAATCTCCGTTGAGATTGGCCACCGTAAACGAAATTCGGCTAGAGACTATCCCGCCCTCACACCCGCCACTGCAACTCCTGTAAACCAGGATCAACAGTGGCACGCATTTTATGACACCGAGCGGGGAAGCTCGGCGAGTCTCAGGGAACAAACACTAATCTGTCTTTAATCCGCAACGAAATTAATCAAATAGAAAGATTGGATGCAGTTGGAAATTCGGCTAGGAGGATTTATTTTATAGTCAATCACCTTATAACTTATTCGATGAATGAAATTCTGCCTTAATAATAATAGAATATAAAAAAAACATCAATAACAAGTGTTCACTTATAGCAGCAGTATCAAACAATATTTAACCGATTTAATATCATTCCAATTATAAAATCGATTACGAGGTAATGGATAACTGTAGATAGAGTGTCTAAGTATAACTCTAAAAAACTTGGTAAGTAAAAAACTTATACATATTTTATCCAGGCAAAGGAAGTTGCGTGTTCGGCCTATATCGAATGTATCTAATTGAAGTGAATGGAAGTATTGTGAGGTACAGGTCCGTCCTCGGTGTCGACTCCATTAGATGAATTGCTTCAAAAAGTGGTCAAGTTAAACTAGTCTGGCGCACATGATCTACTTTCATCAATGGAACGAAGCGTTTCGGTATTTATGCAATGTAGTGTAATAAAATCCTACTAATATTATAAATGCGAAAGTTTGTAAGTATGGATGTATGGATGTCTGGATGTATGGATGTATGGATGTTTGTTACTCTTTCACACAAAAACTACTGAACGGATTTCGATGAAATTTGGCGCACGGGTAGATTATGTCCTGGATTAACACATAGGCTACTTTTATCCCGGGAAAATATAAAGCGGGGCTTTTATCCCGGGAAAACTCATTCACGCGGGCGGAGCCGCGGGCAAAAACTAGTAGTGTAATAAAGATTTATGTTAATCCAAAGCCTAGGTTACCCTGTTCTCAAAATGTTTGGCGATATAAGGTCACCAAAATATGTTTTATGGAGAAGAATGGCTTTAATAGATCAATACAGTGTGCCAGGACCGTTTTTATAAATAAAGGCTAATCGTTAATTTATCCACAAGCTTCATCATGGCACCGTTCTCATGGCAAAAGAACGGGTTGCACTCCGGGAGTGCCGGCAAAAGTGAAAACTTCAACATTAACGTTGTGCTTTTTTGAATAATTTGGAATGGTTAGGGAATAATTTCGCACGAATTGCTTTATTTATCAGTATAAAAGTACTAACATTTCAAAATTTGAAAAAAGAATGTTACGCTCTTTTGTACTCGTGCCGTACCAACGCTGGGGAAATAAATAAAAATGTAGTAGTTTAATGATTATAGCTTCTACGCATTGTGTTTAAGGTTCATATTAGTAAGGGATGGTTTTAATGAAGTAAATAAATAAAAATGTACACGTTTAAGAATTATAGCTTCTACGCATTGTATTTAAGGTTCATATTAGTAAGGGATAGTAAAATCTCCTACGCATTGTATTTAAGGTTCATATTAGTAAGGGATGGTAAAACTTCCTACGCATTTTCGATCGGTAACGTGATCCTGACGCGAGTTTAACATTTTATACCCATCCCAAAAGTGCTCAACGCCTCTAACGAAGTTTTCACTTCAAAAATATATGGTCTTATACATAAAATTATTATTTTGATGATTATCTACAACTTATGCTAAATTGATGAACTTGGTCTATAACAGAAACACGAGAAAACCATTTCTCTTTATCCTCGGGTCCTATTGGTGACTTTTCATTGCGAGTATCAAACAATTCTTTTTTCTTTCTACCCTTTCTTTATACGTCGTTTCTTCCCTACCTGCTGTTTCAAAGGAAGAGGCGGAGTGTCGATATCTTTTGTCTCGTTCTTTCCTTGTTCGCACTCGTTCATTGCATTACCTCTACCCATTTTTTAATATAGTTTGAATGTTCTGTTGTCCTGGTACTTTGGGGATATCATGGGATAATAATAATTATGAATACTGGGTTTGGTTTTAAACTATTCCTTGGATTTCATGCTACCTTATTACTGTTAAGATATTTTAAGAAGGTTAACCCTTTAATTTCGCGTTTTAATTATTTCAAGAAAGATGAATGGATGATTGAAGAATTTTTTACAACTTTCTTGCGCTTGCAGCTGTCCGAACTTCCCGCTATGTATGAAATCCTGGTTCTTCTTCTGATTTCATTAACCATAAAGTTCCCACGGCACGAAATAGCTCGCTAGGTATTTTTTTCGTTTGCAACCATGGGATTTTTTTATAAGCATTTTTTTATGTCTGCTCCTTGCCGTGGGAATTTCTCAGGCCTTGACCATACATGCATCTTCTCGTAGTTATGAGTACCTGGTACTTTTTGGTATTACTTAGCATAATTTACAACCCGTATTCATAAACGCACATTTTTTTTTTTTTTTTTTTTTGACCTGACTAATCTGCCAGTAGCCTGACATGGGTCGGCTTTTCTGGCCACACCGGACTTTAGGGTGAACGCTGGCGCGCTCGCAACCCTGAAATTAAGCGACCATGCTGAGGGCAACCCACTAACGGGTTACGAACCTCGGCTCAGGACGGTCGCTGAGGGGAGAATGAGACATTCAACGATTAGTGGGGGGGAAGGATTTTTACCTAATCCTATCAGTTCGGGTTGTTTACATCGGCACCCGGGCCGGAACTGTCATGGGGGTCGGGAGGGCGACGGGGAACGCGGCGAGGTCCTCGACGGCGAGGACGGAACTGCGGTCTTGTGGAGTGTAAGAGTTTTAAAAACTCGTTCTTTTCTCGAATTGCCAGAGTGATGTCGTCCTCTGGATCGGTTAACACGGAACGCGGCCGTCTCCATTTGGCACGGTCAAATGGAGTGTAAATCGACGCTTTACGGATTAGCGTGTTCGGATGTTTTTCCGCCCTATCGAAATAGCGTTTGCTGGCGTTTTGCATGAAATGCCTGATGGTCGGCATGTTGGTGTCCACGTGGAGGTTGCGATTGCGAACGTACCACGGGGCACCAAGAGCGTATCTGAGAAATTTGTTCTGCAACACCTGCATACGCTTAAGTCGAGCGGGCGGCATGTGAGCGAATACGGGTGACGCGTACGTCATTATGGGCCTAATGCACGCGGTATATATCCTAATCTTGTTGCGGATGGACATTTTACTTTTTTTGTTTGTGAGCCAATGCAATTGACTCATCGCGAATGCGGCTCGCGCGCGTACCGCGTTTACGTGTGGCAAGAAGGTCAACTTCTGATCAAGGATCACTCCTAAATATTTGGCTTTGTCCTTCCAGGGTATGACCTGGTCGGACATGCGGACTGAGGTGCGAGCCACTTGGACCCTCGTTTTCCGAGTGAAAAGGATGGCCTGGCTCTTGGTGGGGTTGACGGTGATTCGCCATTTGCGAAACCACTCACCGAGCTGGTCGGCGGCGGTCTGCAAAATGCGCACCACTTGGTCAGGGTCTCTACGTGAAGCGTAGATTGCTGTATCGTCAGCGAAGAGCGCCAGATGGGCGTTCTTCGGTTTCGGGATGTCGCTGGTGTACAGCGAGAAAAGAAAGGGGGAGAGGGCGGAGCCTTGCGGGACTCCGGCCGTGATGGAGTGTCGGGAAGAAAGAGTTCCCTCCACGCGATATTTGAATCCACGATTCGACAGGAATTCTCGAATGATGTGCACGAGATGAGTGGGCACGTTGAGAGTGTACAGCTTGAAGAGCAAGCCGTTGTGCCACACCCTGTCGAATGCTTTTTCAATATCGAAAAAGATAGCGCCGGTTGGCATGCCGACGCGGAATCTATCATGAACGTGCTCCGTGATGCGGAGCACCTGATTGACACAACTGTGCCTGGTGCGAAAACCGAACTGTTCAGGAGGGATCAAATTATTATTGTGGGCTACGATTTTGAGGCGGTCGAGGACGATCCGCTCGTATAATTTGCCCAGCGTGCTGAGCAGGCTGATAGGCCTGTATGAAGATGGTTCGAATGCGGGTTTTCCCGGCTTGTGGATGCCTATCACCACTGCCTCTTTCCAGACCTCTGGGAAGAGGCAGTTAGAAAACGCGGCGTTATAAATTGAGGTGAGGATTTTGACCAGATGCTCCGGGAGCATCTTGATCATGCGAGTGGGTATCCTATCGCCCCCGGGGGCCTTGCGACGTTTGAGTGCCTTGATCAGATCGATGACTTCTTCGATTGTCACCGGTGCAAGGGGATCGGGCGGCGGCGGGTCGACACCCGGGTCGACGTTGACGATATCGTTTGTCGGTCGCGAGTTAGAGATCGGCGGTGGCCGGACCGCGTTCCTACTTTCGACGAGTGAATTAACCGCAACAAGATGGTCGTGGTCTACTGGTATCGTTGAGAGAGAGCATTGAGACTCCAGACTGCAGGCCAGCAGTTCCGCTTTCTCGTCGTCATCAAACGCCGGCCGTTGATTCGGACGATTGAGCGGAGGCATGGAGGTCACATCGTTTCTCCTGAAGGAACGACACAGTTGCCAAAAGGCCTGATGTGTCGGGTCGAGTTCTGCTAGGCGAGATTCCCATCTCGAATCGACGACCTCTTTTATGCGACGTCTAACCTCACGTTGGAGGTAGCGCGCAAGATGTCGTCGTTCCGGGGTGGGGCTCGTCGCGCAGGCTCTGAGCGTGGAGTTACGCACCCTCACCACCCATCGCACGTCGTCGGGAAGTTGCCATTGACTGTGAACAGTCTCCGGCACCTTCTCGGAGCTTTCGCTCAGGACGTTTTGCAGGTGGTTGGTGAAGGAGCGTATCGCTTCGGTCGTTTCCTCAGGAGTCACGATGTTGGTCGGAATCGCGGAAAGATCTGTGGATGAGGTGTCCGCGAGTTTAGTGCCTAGTAGGCGCCAATTCGTTTTCACCTTCATCGGGACATTAGGACCTGTGTCTGTTGGACAGTTTTGGGGGACTAGATCTAGGATCACAGGTCTGTGGTCAGAGTCTAACTCTTGTAGCACTTGCATGGAACGCACGCGAAGGCTTACGTTCCTTACGAGCGCTATGTCGAGTATGTCGGGTCGGTGGTTGTCAACATGGCTATAGTGGGTTGGTTCAGAAGGAACCAGTATGCTCATATCTATTATTTCGAGACAGCTCTCCAGGGCGGCACCTCTCCCAGTGGTCGAGTTGCAGCCCCAGAGGGTGTTCTTGGCGTTGAGGTCTCCCGCCAGAATGACGGAGTCCCCCATTTCCAATAGGGTCTTAAGCTCATCGGAGTGAAGCTCCTTTGAGGGCGAGAGATAGGCCGATATGATGGTGATCGGCGGATGTCCTGTCATAGCTAGCCTGCAAACTGAAGTCTCAATGTTCCTCAAGCTATCTGGGGGGTCTAGTGGTATGCAGTGCAGGGACCTTTTGAAATAAATGAGGGTGCCACCAAACGGGCCGCTGGTACGATCGTTGCGTACCAGGTTGAAGTTGGGGATATTGGGACTGCGATGGGCGGGTTTGAGGAACGTTTCCTGGATGAGGAAAACGTCTAAGTTATTTGTGCGGACAAAATCAGAGAGTTCGGCACGCTGGCCGCGAATACCATTGATGTTGAAAAACCCCACTCTGAGGGAGCGAGGTTTGGTCCGCTTAGGGGGATGCACCGCGCTGTTGTTCGCCATTTATGATGACGACGGAAGGCGCACGGCGTTGTTGATGGCCCAGTAAATTTTATTCTGGGTCTGGTAAATTTCTGCAAGGATTATATGCTCTTCGTCCCCAGAGCGGGAGAGGAGAGCGGAAAGTTCGGCTATTTTGCCGTGGAGACGCATGATCTCCGGAGAGCAAAGGAGGGCGGAGACTGTTTCCGCAGAGTTGTCCGACGCCGACGTCGTCGCCACCTGGCGGGTTGTAGGATGGGGTTTGGGTTTGGGTTTGGGTTTAATTTGGATTGGCTGGGCTGCCTCCGAAGGGGGAGCCGCGGTAGCCGAAGAGGTCGAGTGAGAGGGTGATTGGGTTGTGGCCGGGGTGGCGGGAGTGACTCCGCTGTGGGGCTTAAGATGGGGGTCGGGGCGAGCCGTGGGTGGGAACCACGGGTTTCGCACCGGAGCAGGGGCCAGCCTAAAGGCTGGTGGTGCGGCCTGAGGGGCTGGAGCTTTAAGAGCTCTGGGCTGTTTTTTGGGGGCCCGAGGGCAACCGCGATAGTTGGCGGGGTGGCCCGTCTGCCTACAATTAGTGCACGAAGGGGGCTCCGTGCACTGGGTCCTATCCTTGGGACGGGGGCACTCTAGTGTGCCATGTTCGCCGAGGCACTTGACGCACCTGGCGGGGAGGCGACAGCCACGGGAGTTGTGGCCGTATTTCTGGCAGTTGTGACACTGCCCTACCTGTCCAGATTTGTGTGGGGTTTCGACGGTGAAGCCGCCTAGCCCCGAGATGTCTTTAATCTCAAAAAGACGTTTAACATCGTCTGAGGTTTTTAAGATGGCGAGAACCATCTCGTACTGAATGCCCGGCCGGGAGGCACGGGATTGACGGTGCATCCTGTGCACCTCTAATACAGAAATGCCCTTCTCAAGGAGGCCATCCTTGACCTCTTGGGCAGACATTTGAACAGGAATCCCCCGGATGACGTAGCGGAAGCGACGTTCGTCCGGGAGAGCGAAGGTGAAATAATGATATTTCCTGGAATCCAGGAATTTGGTTAGCGCTCTGTGGTCCGCGATTGAGGCGGGCTGCAGAGCAAGAAGCTTGTGGATTTTATTCCACGAATTGGACGCGATGGCGATATGCTGCCGGCGCAGCTCAGCGAAGATGTCCGGAATGGACATGTTGGCGGGCAACTGAAGATTCAGCCGCGGGGGTTTTTTGTTCCCCTTAGGTTGGGTTGGTGGCGGCGGTGGCGACGACGTCGACGCCGATGCAGGGGGCGCTGGGGGCGCAGAAGGCGCAGAGGGTGAAGAAGGCGCGGGAGCGTTAATGCTCCTTTGCTTCTTCCTCCTGTTGCTCTTGACGGTCGTGAATCCATCATCGTCGTGTTCCGACGCTGAGGATTCCGCCCGTGAGCCGCAGGAGGAAGAGGAATGAGAAATCGGGCGTTTTACCGCGGTGGAGGCGGGAGTTAGGGCCATGGCTAGGTCAGGGTCCGTTTCCATATCGACGGACTCGACGGAGCCCTCCGAGGTCCCGGTCGTCCCGGAGGAGGTCGAGGTCTCGGTTGTTCCGGAGGAGGTCGAGGTCTCGGATGACTCCGAGGTGACCGACGATTCGGACGGTTCCCTGGCTTCGCGTGCCAAAGTTATAACATATTTACGGACCTCTAGGTCCGATCGAAAAAGCTCCTTGATTGTCTCCATCAACTCCTTTTTAGAGAAGATGGGGATAGTCGAGGACGTGGTAGATGGGGCGCAATTTGCGGTTTCGGATAACCGCTCGGCACTAGGGTCCATAGGCCCGGAGTCAGCCATTTTGGCGGCTGATACCGAGCCTATAGTTTTAGTTTAGGGGGCCGCGTGTGCGTTCACTATCCCCGGGTGTGTTCCGCCTGTCAAAGAACGCACAAGAAACCAGGCGGCTATCACACAAACGTTCGGTCGCGGATCGCGGACGCGGAAAAAGATTGACTAAGTCCCCGGGTGGGAGTGCCCGGGGTTGAGTGCGTGTGTGGCCCTCCTCGCCGGGTATAGGCGAGGGGGGTTGTACTTATAAATAGATGTGCCCTAAGCTTGTATTCCCTTTTTGCCAATCTTATTGTGCAAAAGGGTCCCTATCAATCCGTGTACCGTAAGCGGTATTGGTCCGAGGACCGCACGCTCAACCGATACACGGGATGGATTTCAGGGAAGGGTAAGGTAGGGAAGGCGATATGCGGTGGAAACTGTGGTGTGTCTCCACAGCTTCCAAACCCGCACCCGTCCGGCTTTGCTTTGCCCTGAAGGGGCTCAGCGCGTGGCCGGGTCACCGCTAGCTCGGCTTGTTTACACCGGTAGGTTAACCACCGAGCTAGCCCTGAAGGGGCAATAAATACTTTTGACGATTAGATTTGGGCGAAACCCTGTCCTGAGAAGGACGCGGCTCGGCCCGAAAGGCTTCCAGGTAGCAATAGGACGATAAATCCTATTGTTCCCCTTCGACCTTGACGTGTAGCGAGGTCGCTACGGTCCGACCGAGCAGGTACTCGGATAGAACAATGCGTGCCACAGCTGGCGCTATGGCAAACAATAGGTCCGTCCGAGTCGGCTGCTCAAGACGGAATCATAAACGCACATGAAGACGCACATTTATTTATATGAGGACGCGCAGTGCGTCCGAATGCATAGTGTCAATTTCGTAGTTTTCCTTTGTTTACCTGACAGCATTGATGTATTAAAAAACCCTGACAGCCAACTGAAGCAAAATTCTATTTCAATATGAACCAATCACAGTGCCTATGTACTGCGAAGTCCGCCATGCCGAAAGCACCGAGAACAGTCTCATTATTATAGTATTGGGCTGTCCTTAGCTAAGTAAAGTTTGTGATAGGGATGTAGAAGTTCATGAAGTAAGTAGGCAAGGAATTTTTCTATGTAAAAAAGTGTGTGTCTATTAATGTACACACGTATGAAGTGAAACTTTTTCAATCAAATCATTTTTTCAATGTTCTAATATTAATTATTGTATTCTATTAATACGGTCAAATTATTATTATGATCTTTCCGTCGGGAAATTGCGGTGGTACCCACCCAGCCGGACTCTTACATATGAGAGACCTACCACCAGTAGATTACATAGATTTCTCCCGTACGTCGATAAAGAAGTTTCACTTCAAAAATTCCTTGCCTACTTAATTAATTACTTACTTACCTATTTGTAGAGAATTTTATGATCTATAAACATTCTCTCAATAATTTCCGATTGCTTTTACCGTTTCAGAGATATACGCAAAAGACGAAAAGTTGTGACCTATAACCTCGGATCAAAAACAACGTACAAGCGGGATTGATGGGGACTTTTGACATAGCATTTGTAATGACGTATTTAAGGTCTGTACAAAAATCCAGCTTATTGGTAATTAATGCAAACTGGAATGCCTATTTTGACCGGATTAATATGAAAGTGGGTCGCCCGTACCCAAGAAGCTTATACCCAGCTTCTTGCCCGTACCGGTCGACATTTTGAGTGACGTGTGGCGCTAAATTTAACTAAATGTGAAGTTGCGCCTAGAAGTTTGTAAGTTTTTTTTAACACTGCATCGATCCGTAACGATTCTGTGGACAACAGCAGAAAACAAAAGCATAACTTAGCTGATGAACTACGCCACAGAGGCCATCGAAATTACAAAGATTATATTGTGGCTTTTGCTTTAGTTGTTTAAAGTTCAAAATGAATGGGCTGTACAGTCATTGTTAAAGTCAGTAGGTATTAAATAAAACTATCTGATTATAATTAATTTGATAATTATGAAAAAAAACTTGAGAGGTGTCAAGGGACACCCGGATGGAACGAAGTTCCTTTCGATTAATTAGTGAAGGAATTGTAATAAAATTTTATTTATATTACAGAGTGTGTATATATATAAATATTTTCCTATTTCCGTTCCAATACATAAGTTTCTAGAGAAAAAAACAAATAAATACGTGTGGCACTCGGAGACTACCGCGGTAAAGCTATTGCATAGCATTTTTATCACAAATTTTGATTGACTAAACACAAATTCGATCTTACGCTTACCACATAAAGTAGATTTATAAACGCGAGCAAAGCACGTTTAGTCTTGTTATTGATAAATGTCAATAGTAGTAAAGTAGAATAAATCAACAAAATTTGAAAAAAAGAATGTTACGTTCAATTCTTTTGTACTCGTGCCGTGCCAACGCTGGGGAAATAGCTTCTACGCAATGTATTTAAGGTTCATATTAGATTAGGAAGAAATGGTTTTAATGACTTTAATAAATAAAAATATACTCGTTTCAAGAATTATAGCTTCTACGCATTGTATTTAAGGTTCATATTAGTAAGATAATAGCAAAAAGTGTCGTGACAACTTTCCGTCCAGCCCCCTTTCACAACGCGCAATAAGGAACTTCGTTCCAAAAACTTATACGAATTATTAAAATCGGGCTACTCTGTAAAAATTTATGCGTGGTCATACATAAAAAAATATATACGCGTCGACTTGAGAACCTCCTCCATTTTTTTCGTCAGTTAAAAATACAATAAGAATTCCCTGATATTTAGAGCGCGATAAATCTTTCAAAAACAAAACGTAACCACTGGGAATAAGGAGTACAACGGAGAGCGTTCGGAAACTACACATCTGTGCAATTCCCTACACTGCGGTTTGGTGGAACGTCCGTCAATTGTCGCAGGGGCTCGTGAATGCTCTACATTTCCAGGTGATTTCTGCGTAAAACCGGTCTGATTTAGCTTAGTTTTCCTCTGGGCTTATCGTTAATAAGAGTCTTTTTAGAATCCAGCGTTTCGAAATGGTTCTAGTGTTCAAAATGTTGTCAATCAAATAACTTCCAACTTTTTACAGGAAAGTAAGTGTAGATTTTTTTATATAAGACATGTGCAACTCTGGTTTGTAGGTAGGTACATATTGTTTTTTCCTATTTTATGTGGAATTTTAAATACACATCCCAGCAAGTGTTCTATATAATTATATTTACTCAAATATTAATTCTAATTTGTCTAAACAGCTATCCCTATTCATTCGTAAAAGAAAATTAAATGTATGGCAAACAATTTGCATAGTTAAAACCAACTTCTCGAAAGCACTCAAGTAACATCAAATCAAGGTAAACATTAAAATAAACATAAAAATCGCTCTTCAGTTGCAACAAACTTCTTATATCAAATAGCTAATGGATGCAACTTTAATTTTGAAAGTGGTTTCTTCTATTGTATGGCATGTAACAAAGAACACAACTCAAATAAATAAAAATCTTTTCGAATTCATACTGGAAAAAAAACTAAGAAAAGAAATTTGCCTTGATTTATAATTAGAATAACTTAGATTTTGAATGCAATTGAATGACGAGACGAGCATGCCGCGTACCTGACGTTAAACGATACGACAATAAACAGTAGCAGCACCGTACAGAACTATGAAAGAAAGTAAGGAAAATTTGTAGAATTGAATATCGATGTAATTGATTGACGATGCTGAACCAATCACGCTACTGATGAAAGCAACATGTTGAATCACTAAGCATTAATTCATCCTGTGACAATTAAATATTGAGTCTGTAATCACGAGAGCAACAGTTCCCTTAAAATCGAACAACGCTTGTATGCAGGTTAAGTTGCAAGCAATCTTTAATATTATAAAGAGGAAAAGTTTGTTTGTAGGTTGTATGGGCTAATCTCGGGAACTACTGAACCGATTTTGAAAAATCTTTGACTAATAGGAAGCTACATTGCCCCTACTTTTTAACTCGGGCGGAGCCGCGGGCAAAAGCTAGTACCTAATAAATAAAGCAGGCACATACATAGACAGAAGGATACATAAGAGAGGCCTAGCTATCCTATTAAAAGAGATAACTAGCCTTTTCATTACGCGACTAGTAATAGAAAGCCCAATATACAATTTTGCAATACAATCAGCCCTTTATTATATACTGCCTACTGCTGAGCACGGGCCTCCTCTACTACTGAGAGGGGTAAGCCTTTAGTCCACCACGCTGGCCTAGTGCGGGTTAGCAGACTTCACATATCCTCGAGATTCTTATGGAGAATTCTCAGCTATGTAGGTTTCCTCACAATGTTTTCCTTCACCGTTAAAGCGAACAATAAAAAAAAAAAGATTGATGTAAAAAAAACCAGGCGAACTTTAAATTTCCGCTATTTCTTTCTGTTTTCGCTATAAAAAGATCAGCAGTTAGGAAAGGGTTAAAATTTCTTCATAATTTCCCACATGTACTAGAGTAACATAATATCTAAGGAGTAACTTAAATTCGGCACAGTACCAGGGTGCTGGGATAACTAAACGTCACGTCGGCGGAGAAACTGCGTGCGGGTGAGGAGATGCACATGCGCTGATTTATCGGGAAGGAACAAAGTAAGAATGGGACAAAAGATTTTGAAACTCCTCCACTTCTCTTACAAAAGCTTAAATAAAAAAATGCTTAATGTAATAGAAACTGAACTTGAAGGTTAAATTCAGTGAACAAAAAAACAACTAATTACAGTTTTATGGATATTTTAACATGGATAAATTTTATCGATATTATTATTATGCATATCTTATTTATTATTTACATAGACTGTTTTATTTACTGCAAGCTTGGCCAGAATCTATGAAATCGGTTACGTCACGAAGGTTTATTTTTGGAAGAACGAAAACGATTCTCCTTCACGCTAATAGGACAAACAAAATCTTGGTTAAATAAATAAATAACTAAGTAATATAAATGTATACTTATCTATACTAATATTATAAAGAGGATAAATTTGTATGTAAGTATGTTTGTAACGAATAAACTCAAAAACTACTGAACGGATTTCGATGAAATTTGACACACGGGTAGATCATGTCCTGGATTAACACTTAGGCTACTTTTTATCCCGGGAAAATATTTTTATCCCGGAAAAACTCTTTCACGCGGGCGAAGCCACGAGCAGAAGTCTAGTTTATTAATATAGCTTTACTAGAGACGTAGCGTAAGCGTTGCCACCACTTGTTGTTTATATTGTGACATTTGACAGCAATATTTTTTGTACGTTTATATTTGGTTTTAGTGCTGATTTTTCAATAATCTGAAACAAATATTCGTAGGATAAAAAAGTTCAACAGAAAAATTGAAATTAGAAGAGATCAAGTATGTAAAAAGGGTTTTTTTTTCTATAAATCAATGGTAATAAGTTGTCAATTTGTCATCATTTTTAACCGACTTCTTATTATTAATTAGTTTAATGAATAAAATATGACGATTGACAAATATTCAAAAGCTTCCAGCAAAAGTTGCGATAACGGGCGTGTGTTGGCCGCAATATCCACAAACATTATGTTAAATAGCACTAAAAACTACCAGGTACTTATGAATATAAGAAGATATACAATACCCATCTTCCTCGCTGCTCGAAGTAAAAAAAACTTATCGAATTCCTACAAGAGATAAACAAAAAAAAAAGTATAGGCGAATCGCAAGAAAAAACCAGCATCGTACTGTGGGAACTTTACGCTAACCGACACAGGTAGACAAAGGATTGCATAATTAACAAAAGGATAGCCAAGTCGAAAAAGAACGAGGCAAACAAAACCATCTCAAAACACCCACATATATCTTTAAAGGGTTAAAACTTCCTGAAAATATCTCACGAGTACTAAGGTAGCATAAAATATTAAGAGTTGTTCTTAGGCGACACACACAGTAGCCTGATATGTACCTCCACAGTATCAGGAAGTCAGTGTAAAAAATAGGGTTGGGGTATATTTATGAACGGAATGAAGAAAGACAGAGATAAAACATATTGAAACTCCGCCCTTTGAAACCGTTAGGCCAAAAAAAAAACTGCGCAAACCACTTCACTCTTTAGATAGAGAACAACTATGTATCAGAAATATTATATTATACCAGGCGGTAGAATAATTATTTATTAAGTGAAAAAAACATAGACAAGTAAATGGAAATAATTGTGACTGTAGGCTGTACAGTAGACTAACAAAAATATCTTCCTAAATCCTCGGTGAATGTAGATGGAGATGTAGATCGCGCGGGCTCTGTCAAATCTTGTTCGAGTCACTCGATTTTATTCAATGAAATACTTTTAAGTTTTAGGTTACGCTAATATATGGTGGAGAAATGATGTAAATTTAATTTGAGTACGCATACGCACGCATACTCACGCCTTTTATCCCCGAAGGGCTAGGCAGAGGCGCAACTAGTGCACCTGTGGCGGCATAATTAGCAACACCGCCACCTATCAACATGGCTGGGAACTACCTCAGTAAATTGTCAATTAGATGACCCGACACTCATCGATCAGACATCGAAGTGGTATCGACGATTGACAGATGGCACCACACGATTGAGAATTGCGATAGCAATATTCGCGCGAAGCGGAGTATATATACCACCTCCGAGTAGGAACCATCGGAGGGGCCGCGGCCGGTCAGGCGTAACATCTGCCTGATTGGGAATCTTCCCCTTCCATAGAGGAACGTAACCATCTATTCCTCTACAGCGGCGACGACCCTTACGCCGTTAAACACCCACTTTTCGCCGAGCGTATTCTGTCCCATGGTGTGATAGGGGGCGAAGCCCATATATTTAATTTGAGTAATAATGACATAAAGTTAATAGACAGAGTTTCGGGGTAGTTCTACCTCTTTGTACTCTCGGACTTTAGTCACCGCTTTCTACTACTTATGTAATCCTAGTGTTCCTGGTATTATTAACCAAAAGTTTGGTTCCCACGCTACGTATCATACGCGACGCGAGGGTTGGCTTTCGCTTGCTGCAATATTATCTCTCATCCCTATACCTGCTTTCGGGGCTTAGTTTCAATATTTTTTATCTCGCTCTCTCCTCTATTATGCACGCTATTTTTTAAAAGGGGAGAATATATATTGCTAGCCCGGTACTTTGGAAATAGTAAGAATGAGAAAGATGTGATGACTTTAACTGCTTGGATTTTATGCTGCCTTAGTGCATTCGATTAATATTTTAAGAAGTTTAACCCTTTCTTGGCTAAACATTGGTTTACTTACGGCAGCGCTCCAGGTTATTTGGTTAACTTCTGTATTCTATGGTGATAGTATGATATTAAATAGTCCTGGTATTAAGAGTATGATTTCCTAAAAAGGTTCCCACGCCATCCACTCCGTCCGTACACGAAAAATAATCTCAAAGAAAAAGTATTGTTTTATTTTAGGAGTAATTTTTGTACCTCTTAGGTCATTTAAAATTGGCATGGGAATTGTATGCATTTCTTATTTTGATGCAAACTCGATCACCCTTATCTATATCTATACTAATATATAAAGCTGAAGAGTATGTTTGTTTGTTTGTTTGTTTGAACGCGCTAATCTCAGGAACCACTGGTCCGATTTGAAAAATTCTTCAGTGTTGGATAGTACATTTATCGAGGAAGGCTATATTATATTTTCAAAAAATTAGGGATCCTTACTAACAGTCCAATAATGTAACCCAAGGTGTAAAAAAATTACCCGAAAAAATCCTTACACGGCGTGCGCTGTGAAAACTATTGATTACACTGGCCAACAAAAATCTCCTTCATGAAATTTTCCAAGAATATTACTATCACATTTGATGTATTTTGGTGTGCTAATTTCAAAAATCACACTTGTATTTATGTAGCAGCTCTAGTTTTTGAGATTTTTCAAACTACCCGCATTTAAGGTGACGATGCATATTAAGTGAGTTTCAAATAAGATATTATTATTTTACTATATCTATACTACTATATTATAGTAGTATAGATATAGTATAGTATTATTAGTATAGCTAATATGTAAAGCTGAAGTAACCTTATTAGTATATATCTATACTAATATTATAAAGCTGAAGAGTTTTTTTGTTTGTTTGTTTGAACGCGCTAATCTCAGGAACTACAGGAGCGATTTTGAAAATTCTTTCACTAATAGGAAGCTACATTACTCCTGAGTGCTATAGGCAACTTTTTATCCCGGAAAACATTTTCCACATGGGCGGAGCCGCGCGCAAATGCTAGGAAAGTTATATAATAATCTAAAACGATAATCCTATAAGGTTCTAGTACAGGATCTAAAGAATGTGAAGAGACAATATTTAAGGAACATCTGTTGAAATTTGTTTTCTTGTGGTTTTAGCATTTGCCTAAAGAGTTTTAACTGGTTTGGTTTTTTGGGAGTGTTCTTACTTCCACATTCTCTGTATGTTCATTCCTTATCTCACTCAATAGTGGCTCGCTAGAGTCGCTAGTACTCTACAGCCCCATTGGTACCTGTTTGGTTTGTGAATGTGCTGTTATTTAAACAGGTAGTATTTATGTCTCTGGGATATTTCTATTAAAGGACAGGTCCAAAAACGGGCTTAAAATTCGAACCAAGATACTTACATATTTTGATAGTATTCCTAAAACTAGGCCTTTACAAAAATCGTATCTCAAATTCTTCCGACTTTGAGATTTATGTAATTTAATTTTGCTTATAAACTACAATTAAAATGAATGGTATTAAAAAAGTTAGTTATAAATGGAGGGGGCTAAATATATTTTTTAATGGATCCAAGATCCATATTTTTGTCCCTTTAATATCCATAAAGTTTTAACCTGGTAACGTTTTGGGGCCCAGCACCCATACAAAAAGCGGACATCTCCTTTATACCAGCCGTATTTCACAATCACAAACAATACTATAAACGCACAGTGCGCCCGAACTAAGAGCTTCTTGGCCCGAACGCGGTCGGCAATTTCATAGTTTTCTTTGGTCTTGTTCAGCTTAGTTTATCCGACAACTAACTTAAGCTTTGTATTTAAATATTATCCAATTACTGCGCCCCTTTTACGCACTGTAAAGCCTGTCATTCCGAAAGCTCTGAGAACAGACTATTGTAAAATTGGGCTGTCCTTAGCTGATTATTGTATTGGAATACGGACGTTATTTTGTCCACTTTGCTTATATTTCGTCGTTGTCAATGTAATGAATGCAGTATTCAGTTACTTTAACCGACTTCAAAAAAGGACAAGGTTGTATGATCCAATATATGTATGTTTTATTATTCGAAATTCTATTAATGTTTCTACTGTAAAAGATAGCCTCATTCCTTGATCGCTCTCTTCGTCAAGATTCTCAGGAACTTTAATTCTAAAAGTGCATAAAAACGCATGAAGTTGGGGCAAAAGTATTGATGATAAATTCTTCAGATAAACAATACTTGGCCTTATTGAACTTTGACGCTTTTCATATTTACATTAACGTGGTTATCGGTTTGTCATTAAGACTAAATGCTGATAATGTACTCTGATATTTTGTTGTCTTACCGATACAATTGTTTGTACACTGTGTGCGCATGACGTGGGTATACGTGGATAGTAGGGCCCTAAGTTGGAACTGCAGTATTGCTTGCAATGAACATTGTAGTTTCCATGCCGGCATAAAAAACACACTAGACTTTACTGGTGGTAGGTCTCTCATATGTAAGAGTCCGTCTGGGTGGGTATCACTGCAATGTCTATTTCTACTGCCAAGCAGCAGTGTGCATGCACTGTTGTTTTTCAGTGTAACTACTGTACAGTCAGCAGCATGAGTAGCTGAACAAATTCAAAATTTCAAACTGCTTACATACTTTTGTGTTCTTACTAATAATTTTTTTCTCTTCACAAAAATAAAATAACAGAGATTTACTTTACTTCAGACGAAGAAAAAAATGTTTCAGTTTAACTTAGCGCATATATAGGCGATATGAAATTTTGATTTTGTACAGATATTTATGCTGCTGACTGTACATAATGAGACTTAACATCTTATGTCTCAGGATGACGAGCGCAGTGGAATGCCACTCAGTACTTTGTAACTCAAGGTGATGGATGGTGTTGATACTGTTTATGGGTGTTCGTATTGCTTACTATCAGGCGAACGGCAAGCTCGTCTTGTCATTCAACGTAATAAAAAAACAAAATAAGTAAAGCATTTCAAGGGCTTCTGTAGTAAACTGTGTCAGATTTCCCCTAGGCCCCGCGGGTGGGTCGCGACCGCCCATCGAGATTGCATATGCAGTCAAGCAGCATTCGACGCCGCGCCCAGTATTGTGGCACAGGTTGAGGTTACGAAATCCACACCATATGGATGGGAGTCAATTGCCCAATACTGAACGTTGAAAATCATTACACACTTAACTTTAAGAGAGATGGAACATTCACTCTGAAGAACAATTTAATTTAATTAGGGATGGAGAGAGATGACGGATGCAGTATGTATTTTGCAATGGAAAACACTTCGGGACAGTAAACATACTTACTAATAAGTGCAGCATTTAAGGGCCAAAGGGTATCTCTACAATAATAATGCAACTATGTAATCCAAGGATATTACTTTCCAAGTACAAAGAACAATCTTCCGCGGTGGCGTAGTTCTATTACGGTACGACTGCAAAGCTGAGGTCTCGGGTTCGATCACCCGGTCGGACAAAGTGATATTGGGTTTTTCTATTCAGTATCAGCCCGGAGTCTGGAATTTGTGACCGATATGGCGAAAGGCTCGCCCCCTATCACATCACGGGACGGAATATGCACGGCGAAAAGTGGGTGCACAAGTTGCGTCTCTGTCTACGCCTTCGGCGATAAAGGGCTTGAGTGTGTGTGTGTACACAGAACAACAAAGAAAATATAGAAACTGAGTTTGAACCCGGGACCTCATCGTTCCCTTATATACTAGGTGTTTCTCGCGGCTTCGACCGCGATAAAAGTCGATAAAAGTCCCTAAAACTGTGTACGACGCCAGCGCCATCTGCTTAAATAATCTGATTAAAAATATCCATTACTTCCATAGTAGCAAAATACTGGGATACAAAGTAGCCTATGTGTTAATCCAAGAAATGATCTACCCGTGCGCCATCCAAATCCGTTGAGTTGTTTCTGCGTTTAGTACTAACAAACATCAAAAAAATTGTCACAAACTATGTTATGGACAATCCATTGATATTGAAGCTCGGTTTATAGTTGTTTAACATTTCGATCAGTGGTGCAATCATTAAAATTGTGCAAAGACGTCATATTCGATAAAAAAAAAAAAAGTTTAAAGTAAAGGCAAGTTAAACCAGTTTCTTAATGATGATATATCGTGTTGAGTCTATTTACAAATGCACTAGACTTTTGTTCGCGGCTCCGCCCGCGTGAATGAGTTTTTCCAGGATAAAAGTGCCGCTTTATATTTCCCGTTATAAAACGTAGCCTATGTTACTCGCTGATAATGTAGTTTTATATTAGTGAAAGATTTTTTTAAATCGGCCCAGTAGTTTTTGAGTTTATTCGTTACAAACATACAAAAATACAAGTCTTTCCTCTTTATTATATTAATATAGATAGATGAGACATCAGAATAATTAACGATATTTTGTTAAAAAGTGCTGTGAGAAAATGACGGGTCTAATTTCTGGAATTCCTTTTTTTATTTATTAAAATAAGTAAAATAAAATCATTTATTAATCAAGTAGGCTTATAAAACGCACTTATGGCAAGTCATGACAGGTAGAGAATAACAAATTTACAAAGGTACATATACCAATTAAATAATTTTAAGTACCTATATTAAACAACGAACAACCAGCACGGGCTGATAGGTACAGAGGACATGCATATTGGGGACAGGAATAGCGCTAGGGAAAGAGAAGCGGAGCTGAAATAAATAAATTACTAATATTTATTATACACATTTTTATATATAGGTTGGTATATCTTTAGAGGATCTATGTTCAACAATGGAGTTCCAAATGCTCACGAAGAAGAACTACCTAAATTATTTTATGAAAATTGTGGTAAAAACAAAAATGGTATATATTTTTACAAGAAAGTTATTATTCATAGAAGTTAGATAACCGAAGCACTTTCTTATGAAAATAACAATAACCATTTGAGCAATCCAGATAAACAAATGAAAAATATATGTCAAATTCGCAGAAGCCATATTTTTATATGTAATGCGAATGGTGTACATGTTCCCCGGTTCTGGTGACATTATATTTTTTGTTCGTTTTAGCATCATATGAAACTAGTTTTAGTGTTGAGATTATTTTTTATTCACTTTCGTCTTTGTTTCATTTAATGTTGTGAAATGTTCTAACATTAATAATATACTAAATTAATGACGTTGATTCTGATTTTAATTTAATTTGAAGATTTATGACTTGCGAATACATTTTGAAGGCGTCTATGTTGTATGGTGATATAAAACTTTAAATATTTCTATGATTATATTTTTTTTTATGTATCGTGATGGAAACTAAAACATTTTTGATTACACTCTGTTATTTTTGTTGTATTTTCTTAATCCTTATCTTTCCTTATTCTTATCCATACATAGTATAAAACAAAGTCGCCCGTCGTTTCTGTACGCGATAAGCTCAAAAACTACGAAACGGATTTCGATAAAATTTGGTAAAAATATAGTCTGAGACCCTAGAAAGGTTTAATGCTACTTTTGATCCCGAGAAAATATATAATGGGACTTTTATCCCGGATAAATACATTCATGTGGGCCGCAACATTCAAGCCGCGAACAAAATCTAGTTAGCTTATAAGTTGTAATATAAACATGTAATTTATGCTCTATACCCAGGAAGAGATATCATGTTGGGACCTTTATGGGCTATTGTAACATTCCATTAGCTGGGATTATATTTGGAGTACTCTACTAGAGGTCTAGTATAGTGTTTTTGTGATAATATAGGATTAAAAAGGCTAAGATACGAGAATAGTGTAGTCTCCGAAGGTAAAGGTGAGAAAAGGTTATTTTTTAACGCGGATATCGTTAAGAATAATGCCAACAATCAACCTTGACATTGATCTAGAATAGACTCATATGTCTGGCTTGAATCCTAGATTACCTCGGACTTAGCAATGACCTATCTACTATTAAGCCCCAAAGGGATAAATCGGTAACCTTTGTATAATAATAAATGATTAATAAACTTGTTATTATAGTTTCTTCTAGATCAACGAGACGCACATTTCGCATTATAATTAAAAGATGTTCAAAGCAATTTCATAATTTTCATGCTTCAAAACTATTCATAAATCATCAAATTAATTAGGTTTTAAAAATAGATATATTGTGGTACCTTTTCTTCATTATGTCAAATTCTGGTCTGAAAAATAGATATAATGGTATCTTAGTATACAGTTTTAGGTTGCCTTATAGCGACACAACGGAAATTTCCACTAGCAAAAAGCAAAAAATACTATTAGGTACCAAGGAAATTTAGGCAAAAGAATCGATCGCTTAATTCCGCGAGCAAAACTTTTTGTTGATTGTGAAACATTTTGATAATTTATTAGTAAACAAACACACTATAAAACAAGTATAGATAATATTATGTCGATCGGTACGCAGCAATGAGGCAACAAAGACATTCTCCGCCGGAAGCCTTGGAGGTGAGTCGTGTTTCAATTACTCTGACCTGCCAGTTAGTCGAGGAAAATGTTTTATTTATTCACTCGAAATATTCATTTTTTAATGTACGTTCTGAATTCTAATGTTATATTATTGGTTTCGAAATATTCATTTTTTAATGTACGTTCTGAATTCGAATATTATTGTTGGGTTATTAATTAATGTTAAATCGGAGAAAATTATTTTTTAGATGTTTGTGAGTTTTTATTTTAAGTTGATTTTGGTTATTGAAATTAAACTGCTACATATTATACTTGGTAGAGATTCTATAAATTTCTGTAAGGGTTAAGATCATGTTCATGACCGTTATTTTATTTACGAATATGTAAATATGTCCAATGAAATCGATTTCATGTAATTTTTGTGGTATTTGATATGAGTTCGTGTATTTTGAATCATAATTTTTTAGTTATAATATGAAGTGTTAATTTAAAATTTGATCGGTTGATTTAAAAACAGCATCTTTAGTTTATTGCCCACGAATACGTAGTTTTTATAATACAATGTTGTGCAATATTTTTAAAACTGTGAAACATTTAAGAACTGTTATCTATAAAAACGAATTCTTAAATATTTATTACGGTTCGAACTCTGACAACAATTATTAAAAAAGTAGTTCACAAAATGGATACTTTTAAAAATATTACGAAATATCTTTTTTTTTTTTTTTTTTTTTTTTTTTTTTTTTATTGCATTTAATGACGAGACGAGCATGCCGTTCGCCTGATGGTAAGCGATACGACCACCCATAAACAGTAGCAACACCATCCAGCACCTTGACTAACAAAGTACTGTGTGGCATTCCACTGCGCTCGTCACCCTGAGACATAAGATGTTAAGTCTCATTATGTCCAGTAGTTATACTGGCTACAATGTCCTTCAAACCGAAACACAACAGTGCATGCACACTGTTGCTTGGCGGTAGAAATAGACATTGCGGTGGTACCCACCCAGACGGCCTCTTACATAATGAGAGACCTACCACCAGTAAATCTTACCATATTATAATTTAATTATACCTGTAATTAATTAAATGTAATTATTTTGTTCGTTTGCGTATTGCTAGATATGAGAGACATTTAACCAACTTAGTAAATTCGTATCGATTACAAATTGGCTCACATGTTATTGAATATTTATAACTTTGCAAGAAAGTAGTTAGTGATAAAACTTGTGGCAGTTTTCCATTAAATTCTTACTGTTATCATAAACTAACGTAACACTTCATGTAGATAAAAAATGCTAAGATGAGGAAAACTTATCAGAATATTGTATCTACATATATGTTAACTGGGAACGATGAAATAAATTAAAGACAAATCTCTACCTACTTCCCAATAATTTATATTATATTCCGTGTATTTGATAGATAATAATATAGATAGATTTATTCAAAAAGAAGATATTCTTGTTCACTTTTTATTTTTTCTATATGTGGTTAAGCAGTATTTGGATATGGCGATAGGCTCGCCCCCTATCACATCATGGGACGGAACACGCACGGCGAAAAGTGGGTGCACTAGTTGCGCCTCTGCCTACCCCTTCGGGGATAATAGGCGTGAGTATGCGTATGCGGTTAAGAAGTACATATCCTACTAATATTATAAACGCGAAAGTTTGTAAGTATGGATGTTTGTTACTTTTTCACGCAAAAACTACTGAACGGATTTCGATGAAATTTGGCATACGAATAGCTCATGTCCTGGATTAACATATAGGCTACTTTTTATCCCGGGAAAATATAAAGCGCGACTTTTATCCCGGGAAAACTCATTCACGCGGGCGGAGCCGCGAGCAGAAGTTTATCTAAAATAAAGTAAGCCTTTTCAAATTTATTTCATCAAAGAAAAATCGATTGTTGATAAAAACATTAAAGTTTAAAGGCGGTTTGAAATTTTTAGTTTTTTAACAGTACAGTAACAGTAACTTATCTGAGTTCAGAAACTCATTCGCAAATTCAAAAGTGTTCTTTTATGACATTGACAAGCAGATGGCTGGTAAAACTCGATCGCTTCTTGAGTTGACCTCGTGTGTTGCGGATATTGGCTTTTAAAGCCAACGATGTACGTACACCAACAATAATATTTTTATCGTTGGATATAATTGAACCCAGTAGTTACTTTTAAGCGTGGTACGTAAGTAGGTAACTACCTCACTAGGAGTTGAGAAAAGATTTCTTTTATCAGATCATAATTTATTGAAATTAAACTATTATAACGGATCCGTTATAATAGTTTAATTTCAATGTCTAACATTCGCGTAAACATAAGGAATCATTATCATAATTTATTTCAGAATTAATTCCATAGGAGTTAGTAACAGGAGGGAATTAAAGTATATTATGTTCGTAGGGTTCAGTAAGTCTAGATTAGTCGTTCAAATTTACCACGCGGCCGCTTGCCGCAGCGCGGATGCAGCGGTCCAGCTGCGCTACAAAGAAAATCCATAATATAAAGAAAACACGCGTGACTGCAGCGCTGGTCGCCTTAGGTCTTTTACTTGCGCGTCGCTTATGTTATGGCATGTTTTATGGATTTACAAAGCAGTGCGGCTGCAGGGCTGCGGTTGCGCTGCCTCCACGCGCCACTTAAGCGACTAATTTGAAGATTAGGCTGGCTTGAACGAATAATTTCTTTTTTTTTTATTCCATTGAATGACGAGACGAGCATGCCGCTCGCCTGATGGTAAGCGATACGACCACCCATAAACAGTACCAACCCCATCCAGCACCTTGAATTACAAAGTACTGTGTGGCATTCCACTGCGCTCGTCATCCTGAGACATAAGATGTTAAGCCTCATTATGTCCAGTAGTTACACTGGCTACAATGTCCTTCAAATCGAAACAAAACAGTGCATGCACACTGCTGCTTGGCGGTAGAAATAGACATTGCGGTGGTACCCACCCAGACGGACTCTTACATATGAGAGACCTACCACCAGTAAAAAATATATTTTAATCATATTGCTGTCTTAGTAAACCCTTAATGGATGACAGTGAATGCACGAGGTTTTAATCATATTTAGCGTTTGTCAACTCCCAATGGATTAAACCACGAGGGTTTAATGTCTAATGTGCAAGATGACGAGCGCATTTGAAATCTTTGAACATGTCTGTAGAGCTTTAATTCTAGTGTTGCTAGTTATATGATAAGCAGATACAGACTGATTATGTATTTTAGAATGCATTGAATATTTGTAACACGTTCGATTTATAATCTCAACCATTTTTAAGTCATGAGACATACATGATCTATGTATCTCAAAAGTGTGAAGTTTTATCGTTTGAGATAAATATGGATATATATTGTTACATTTCAATGATCATGTCAATGTTTTCATTGCTGTGTTAAATACACAATGAAAACATTATTAAACTAGCTTTTGCTCGCGGTGTCGCGCGTGTGAAAGAGTTTTTGTGGGATAAAAAGCCATTGCCCTTCCCAGGGTCTCAAACTATCTCTATACCAAATTTCATAGAAATCAGACGTTTCGGAGATGTTCGCTAACAAACAAGCAGAAAACAGACAGACAGACAGAAAATAATTAAAAAAATCGGTGATTTGTGTTGTATTACTCTTCTTCAGTCATCCTCCTACCTTTTTAATAATTTTTCTTTCAATGTACAAACGAGGTTCTACTGCTTTAGTATAGATTTAATTATTGTTTGACGTTGTTAACATTAATTTAAATTCTGCGGCCGGTACGTGTTTTAATTTTTTTCCTGCTTTATTTCGAGTGATTTCGTCGACAATATTTATATTAAAGACATTGTTTTATTTGTTTATAAGTCGGAATATGTAGTTCACATAACACATCCTATATTCTCTCGTCAGTCGACGCTTTATCTCGACCTTCCTCCACTTACCAACAGGTGCAGTAAAAAATACATTATTTTGTCATTGATTTTGTTTTTTTTTATAGTGTTATTTGAAAACCCGATCAGAATTAGATACAATCCATTTAATCATTCTCTTTCCTCCATTATCTATCATTTCGTTTACTTCCAACATAGTGACTATGTTGTAAGTAAACGATATAATCGAGGGATCTCCCCTTAAATTTTAGTCATGAATCACGACTTATGCCATTTACCGGCACCGTTCTCGAAGTTTCTTTGGGCATTAAAGTGCAAAATCGTGAGTTTGAGATAATTTATTATGTAATTGGAGAAACATGTAGGACAACGTCGTGCCCAAGCTTTAATTGGTATAATAAGTCTACATGATTTTAATGCAATCTGGAAAATGGTAATTTTGCCCTAATATCGGTACTACGATTCATCATCATCATCAGCCACATGCAGTCCACTGCTTAACAAAGGCTGCCCAAAAGATTTCCAGACGGACCTGTCAAAAGCGGCCTGTTTTTATTCCAGAACATAAATATTCCTGCATTTTTTATAAATAACGAGTAGGTATTGATACTATGATTAAGAGTACCTATAGGCCAACTTTGGAAGTGGAACTTGTGAGTGCGACCGGATTTTTTGTGTCCAAATATGAGTAGGTAGTAGGTATATCTAGTAGGTGTTTTGGTCGATGTTTCACGTCAGCTATAATATTAATAATATTATGTTATTTTACGCTGGTTCCTAAATTTATTTTTGTTTGACCGAAATAAGAGAGGCCACAGTCACTATCTTCCACACAACCGACTCTTGTATACAAGATAGTTAGTGACTATGGCCTTTCTTTTTAACCGACTTCCAAAAGGAGGAGGTTCTCAATTCGTGTTGTTTAAAGTTTCAGACGCTTTTTATTCTGTACCTGCTTTTTGGAATAATATTGACAGTGACATGAATAAGTCATAGTTACAAAGACATTAAACAGTATAGTTACAGACCGGACATCAGGACCAAAATTTTCGTCCAAAAGTTATTAACAATTGGTAATAAGTCGCTGTCTTATCTGACATCTCCGTGTAATAAGACGTCTCTGTATGCTTAAATTTTGTAAAGAAAACAATATTTTGGAAGCAAATATGCCAATATACTCATTACGACCATGTCAAAGTATATTCTAATGAATTTTACATAGGTATTTTGTTATTGCACGGTAGATTGCGTTACTGACGAACAACAAAGAAGTCGAGACATATAAAATTGATTTTAGGAAATAATATAAAGGCTAGTTTTAAAAATAAAAAGATAGTTAAATCAAAGGAAGGGTTTTGTAATTATGTGCCTTCTGAAAAGAAAATATATTTAGACTTTAAGTTTTTAGAGATAGGTAAGATTTTTATAAAAGATTTAGAAATATAGGATGTAGGATTAGAAATATTAAGGAATTAAAAATAAATGAGAATAAGAATAGTAGAAAAGATATTAAGAAGTTTATAAGATTAATAAGAAAATCTAATGTAGGATATCCAAGAATAAGAATGAATAATGAATTTATAGAATATGTTGTAAAAGTAAAGGAAGTTAAAAATAAATATAGAGAAAGAAATGAGAATAAAAATGAATATAGTAATATTATGTCGACAAATGGACAAATAGTGAAGAAACAGAATAAGATATTAAAGAGTATAGATAAAGGGTCGAATGATATAAACCTTGGAAATAATAATTTTAATGAAAATAATATAATGAATTGTAAGGTTGAAAATGAAGGTAGATTTAAAATATACATTATAGAAGAAAAGGAAATAATAGTTTTGTAAGATTATGTGAAAAGTATGATGTGCGATCTTTAGGTATAACGTAGATTTAGAATAAAGTATGTATGATGGTTATTATTATAAAAAAGTTTGTATGCATGATTTAATGGCAGCGTTTTTTTAAGTATAGGTACGTAAATATTATGTTTCATAAGATTTTAATTTCATATAAGTTAAAAAAAAAAATAAGAATGTACGTAACATTTTATTTTTTTTCCCAAAGGGGGAAGGTGTAGTGTAGTGTGCGTCTAGTATATAAGTAGATGTAAGATGTATTGTAAGCCAGTTGTAAGTGCAGTCTAATAAAGTAACTTATACCAACCACACGTGTACATCAATACATCTATTACATGAGACTCAAAATTTTTGTATGACAATTTTCCCAATGTCCGCTCCATATAATCTTAAAACTCTTTGCACAGTTAGCATTAGTCTGTTGTTGACCTATTACATACGACGTCCTCCAAATTATTTGTCCTTGATTAAGCAAAATATATCATCGTTCACAATGAACTCTTAATACTTATTACGTTATAATAATATTAAATCAAATTGAAGTTACGTTTATTATAGAATGCGGTTCGCACTATTAATAAAAACTCCATCGTACCACTATTTACTCGCAGTACATTTTGCGTTCAATTTGTCATATAGTGGAAAATTTATTAACATCCCAAGAGTTCTTTGGTTTAACTAGACTCACTGGGGGCCATTGCCCTAACTGGATTCGTGTCTGCTCAACAAGAACTATTTAAAAAAATACTTTTTTTATACGTTTTTGATCATGTCACATCAATCATATTTTTTACAAAGAGATTAAAAGTTGCGCATCATTGAACAGGAAATTGTATGATTTATTCTATTAGATATTTCTAACGTTTGAAATATTATGACTCAGAATTTGGCTGGCGGTTGATGAAGTGTTTCATTGACTCAGTATAATCACTGGCGTCTGATTGAATGTGGGAAGTAATTGAGATTTACATTGTTTACGGTCTGCGTAATTCTTGGCCGAGGCGAATCGTAGTTGCTGTTAATATAATCAACGCTGTTATTATAGAGTTTAAGTTTATGAGATTGATTGTTTGTTTGTGTAAAGTTATCTTTAGAACTATTAAATTGATTCTAATGTATTTTCTTAATAAAACTTTACATAATGATTTCTTATGTTTACGCGAATGTAAACATTGAAATAAAACTATTTTACGGATTTTATCGCGATTTTTTAGTGTATTATTTCTCATAACGTTTCGAAGGCTTTGCAGCCTTCATGGTTACGGGGCGGACTGAGGTTTTGGTTCTCCGAAAAGCAAAAGTTACAATATCTACCTACATTTAACAATTATAAAAGATAAAAAAAACATATGTTAGTCGTTGATGGCCCGATCTACGCAGAATGAGCTCACAGTGTCTTGAAGTCTGGCAACCGGTCTTTTGGGGTCTGATTCTGATCATAGAAATTTACACTATCTTATACGAAACATTAAGATATATGAATGGAATAAATCTATTCCAGAACATAATTTCTGCAGTTTTAGTAAATAACTGAATAATAAGCTATCGGTGCTTCTGATAAAACGCCCCCAGGCCAATTTGTCAGCCACCCCCCGTAATTTTCTGAAACCGCCTCTGTGATAGCACTTTGTTGCTCATTATGCAACTTACCAACTGCGTTGTTTATCGTAATTGTATTGATATGTATAACATGTTCGACGAAGCAAAATCTTTATCGCTTTTACGGAAAGTCGTTTTATTTGACGCAATATATTTAATATAGTGCTTCTTTGTCCATTCACTTTATTCATGTTTAAAGCGATATTGAGAAATTAATTATTTATTTCATCTTCATTATAATCGAAAATATAACCATTTTTAGAATGAAGATTCATAGAGATTATTTACATCGTTTAGCGTGAAATATTCAAGGTTTATTTATTTTAATTACGTAATTAATTGTTAATTAACTTTAGTTTATTTATTTGCTGGTAATGTACAAGAAATGATGAGTCACGGACCACGGTTGATTTCTTAATGGGTTTCAAACATGAAACCCAGTTTTAGCGTATGTTTTGCGACGTTTAACATTATGCTATTAATTTTAAAAAAATATGTGTATATTCTTTGTGTATTATCGCTTACTTTAACGGTAAAGGAAAACATCGCGAGGTAACCTGTATACCTGAGAAGTTCTTCATAAGAATTTTTAAGGTTTATTAAGTCAACTAGCCTGCATTAGGCTAGCGTGGTGGACTAAGGCCTAAAACCTTCTCAGTAGAATAGAAGGCCCGTGCCCAGGATAGTATAAATACAGGGCTGATATATAACTTAATACGTTATCTCAAACTAAATTTACCTGGTTTCAGGTTCATTCAGGAACAGGCTCTCAATGTAATATTGTATTAAAATCGAGGAACCATAGTGCTCAAATGGCGCAGTTACCTATTTGCAGGATAAACAAAAAAATAACTGTAATTATTTTTTATTTATTTTTATTTATTTAGAAACAAACGGTCATACAAAAACGGTACATATATCTTATGTCTAAACTTATATATAGGACCTATAGTTCCCTTATAATACTAATGGTATTAAGTCGTCGGGGAGAGTGCACACCACGCAAACAGCAGCGGGAAAGACCACACAAGTGATAAATAAATAAAACATAAATTTAAAAAGTATATATTAAATGTAGCATTAAGCTTAAACTGTCAAAAACGCGGCTCTCACCGGCGCTAAACACACAGCACTGCACCATCACCGACGATCAAAATAATGCTAATTTAGTTGGCTTAGCTCCTGCAGTTGCCACTGTAATATTTTTTTTATTTTTTTTTATTTCTTTTTTAATAGGATTCTTATTTTTATTCTTATTATATAGGTATTAAGTTAAATACATATAAGCGCTTAATAATTTGAATTATGATTATAACGCTACTCGACTCAACCAAGCCATGTTACAATAATTATGAAAGTTTCCTATCAAAGAAAGACTTTTTTCAAACAGGGTATAGTACAATTAAAAATATCTAAATCAGACAGCTTATAACTTTCATTGAAAATATTACAAGCACGCCTTATAAAAGCGTTCATGCTATGAAAGGTTCTACAACTTTGAATGTGAAACAAATCTTTTTTCCGGCAAAGACGCTCAGGTCCGCGAGGCACCTTGAAATATACGGTTTGCAAAAGTAAAGGGGCATCTAAAACATTATGTATGATTTTATACAGAAGAACGCAATCTACACAGTCACGTCTAGCTACTAAAGTTGTAAGCTTATAATGTACGAGTGAATCATCATACCCAGAGCCAGCACGACCTGTTCTAAAGTCTAAAGTTTTAATAAATTTTTTTTTAACATTTTCAATTCTGTCGATATGCAATTTATGATATGGTTTCCAGACGGCACATGCAAACTCAAGGCGACTACGAACGTAACTGTTGTACAGAATCTTATATGTGGAGTGGTTTTTAAATGTTTTACAAACACGCAATATAAAACCAAGTTGTTTATAAGATTAATTATATTTACTATCTTTTCTTTTATTGCAGATATAAACAATGATTTTCTACTTGGTGCTCGCTGTAGCTGTGGTGACAGTCTCTGCTCATCATGAGCGGGTAAGGCTGACTTTGTAATCTATACTAATATTATAAAGCTGAAGAGTTTGTTTATTTGTTTGAACGCGCTAATCTCAGGAACTATTGGACCGATTTTGAAAATTCTTTCACTAATATTAATCATTTTCCACGCGGACGAAGCCGCGCGCAATGCTAGTATCAAATAAAAGTATTACGAACTCATCGCTAACGGAGATTATCATAACATCGAAATAAATAGTATTCCGATTTATCGCAATTTTCAGTTTTCTTCGACGTTTCGAAGACTGCAGCCTCCATAGTCACGGTGGCGGGGAGGTGGGTAGACTGAGGTGTTAGTCGTCCAAACAATCAAAGATTGAACCAAATCGTCTAATCGAATCTAGCTACATTTTACCGCGGTAAATTCTGAAAACTAGTTTTTGGTTCGATGTCTAACATTCGAGTAAACATAAGAAATCAGTATCACAACAAATATTTTCCTTTTCTGTACCTTTAGAAATAAATGGAGCAACTAAAGTTCATAGACACACTTTATAGCAAAATACGACATTTAATGGCTTTAATTCCTCATTTCAGCCCTCTACAATTATAAGATATTAAATAAATCTAAGGCAATCCATCTAAATTCTTAAAACTGAAACGAAACAGCGCATACAACTTAGCGGCAGAAATACAGAAATATCTACCTAATCGAACGCACTCATACTAAAGACTACTTTGTCGATAATGAGATATTCTAAATTTCCAGGAAGCCCCGTCGCGTGCCATATGCTACCTAGTCGGGGACGGTAATGGTATCCAGGGAAACATCACGTTCACCCAGAGGAATGACGGAAAGGTGCACGTCCAGGGGACCATCACGGGTCTTCCACAAGGCCGCTACGGGTTCCACGTGCATGAGAAGGGAGACATCACTGGAGGATGTTTATCCACTGGTCCACACTACAACCCTGAGCATGTGAGTAGAATCTTACTTAATCTTCCTTCAAAGTCGGTTTGTTGAAAGAAACTAAAGCGCGGTGAATGATATGGATGAAAAAGAGATGAAACTTGCATTTAAGGGGCTATGTCGAAAAAATATCGGACGGTGATGGGCGTGGCTTAGCGTATTTCCAGTGCGAGGCGCCCCGCCGACCCGCTGCGACAGATCGCGCGCGTCGCACCGCCATCGCATCAAGTCGTTGCGCTCAAGCCCGCGAAAAGATCGTCATTCCAAATGCAAATACACAGCTGCGTTATAAATATTATAGTTAAAATTTCCAATAAATTCTATGTTTTATAACTTATGAAACATGTAATTTATTTTAATTCGCATATAGAATCATTATTATGTCACTATACTACCTAATTACTTGAACAGTATGTAAAATGACATTGTAAGTTATTTAAACTCATCGAAAGTATTATTCACTTTCTCGGTAAAATTTGGTATGGTGGTAAATAGGTCTCGGACGTACGTAGGTATATAAAAAACAGCAGTATGAAAATTCTATAATACATTTTAAATTATATTTTGCATCGTTTTGATTTATTTTTGTAGGCTTTCCTAGCTTTGATTGACACAAAGTAAATAATAATACAAAAAATGCAGTCACTATTTTACGGCCCGACTCTGGATTCAAACCCGGGACCTCAGCGCGGAGGCCGTACCAAGCACTCAATACAGCTACGAGTTACGACATCGAGGTAGTCTTGACTCTCGACAAGTCAGTCACTATGCTACCTCTTCCCTGGAATTCCGGGTCTATTTTACCGGGTTTTGCCGGGTCTAAATGATGCTTCACTCTTCAGTGCCGCCATACAAAATCGAATTTTGGGTGTAAAGGTGTTCGAAATTTTTACACCATAAAATTAGTTTGATATGAAGTTTGAAAACATTATAATGGTTCAATGGTCACTAGATAGGGTATAAATGTTTGTAATGGTGAAGGTGGCCGTTACCAATCTAGAACATTTTTATTTAAGAACCAATTAGCTTCAAAATCCATACCTGGCCAAATTTTGGACATTAAAACATGTGTCTAATGTACAAGGTGGAATAAGTGGCTGCCATGTTGTTTTAATTTTTAAGGCCAATTTGCTTTAAAATCGATACTTTTGCGTCTTTGGTTACAAAGGTCAGATCCGATTTTATACCTATTGACCTCAAAATTGTTATCTAGGCATACTTTGGCCCCAGAGGGTGAGCCTAATGCCAAAAAAGTGACTGCCATCTTGAATTTGAGAGCGTACATGTCCGCTCGGGCCGATTTCTGCAAAATATATATCAAACTGAACATCTACAGGTTGTTTCTTCTTTCGCTATTTTTGGCTTGCCGTTGAAAGCAAGATCTTGACTTAGGTAATGTTAGAATTGAGAAAAGTGGCCGACATAGTGAGACTGATCCAATGTCAGAATTGAAAAAGTTACCGCCATTTTTAATTTCTTTGTTTTAAGGCTAACCGACCTCAAAATCGATATCTGTGTATAACTTTAGTTACTAAAGACTGATCTAATGTCACAATTGAAAAAGTAGCCGCCATTTTAAATTTCTTTGTTTTAAGGCCAATCGACCTCAAAATCGATATCTGGGCATTGTTTTGTGTACAAGAGGCAGATCTAATGTTAGAATTAAAAAAAGTGGCCACCATTTAGATATTTCTTGTTTTAAGGGCTATTTATTGGCTTTAAAATCTATGTGACCTTGCAGGTGGACGGCCGACGCTGCGCCGTGGCCTGGCCTTAAAAACAAATAAATTCAAAATGGCGGCCACTTTTTTCAATTCTGACATTGGATTAGTCTTAGGCAACTAAAGTTATAGCCAGATATCGATTTTGTGGCCAATTGCCCTTAAAATGAAGAAATTCAAAATGGCGGCCACTTTTTCCAATTCTGACATTGGATTAGTCTTAGGCAACTAAAGTTATAGCCAGATATCGATTTTGTGGCCAATTGGCCTTAAAATGAAGAAATTCAAAATGGCGGCCACTTTTTTCAATTCTGACATTGAATTAGTCTTAGGCAACTAAAGTTATAGCCAGATATCGATTTTGTGGCCGATTGGCCTTAAAATGAAGAAATTCAAAATGGCGGCCACTTTTTTCAATTGCTACATTGGATCAGTCTTTGGTAACTAAAGTTATAACCAGATATCGATTATGAGGTCAATTGGACTTCAAACAAGGAAATTCAAAATGGCGGCCACTTTTTTCAATTCTGACATTGGATCAGTCTTTTGTAACCAAAGTTATACCCAGAAATCGATTTTGAGGTCGATTGGCCTTAAAACAAAGAAATTCAAAATGGCGGCCACTTAATAAAATTCTGACATTGGATCAGTCTTTTGTAACCAAAGTTATACCCAAAAATCGATTTTGAGGTCGATTGGCCTTAAAACAAAGAAATTCAAAATGGCGGCCGTGTATACCAATTCTAACATTGGCTCTGAATATTTTAGTGACTATTGATCCATAATAAATAAATAAATAAGTAATATAAAAATTCATACTAAAATAATTTTATGGTGTAAAAATTTGAACAGCCTTTGCATCCAAAATCCGAATTTTTCAAATGTATGACCGGCACGCAAGCGTCATTTACGCAAAATTGGCCCAGCATGGCATTCCAGGTATTACGCGTCCCTAGCTCTGGATTACGAAATATAAATAATAATACAAAAAAACCTAATGTAAATTTTTTTTCGTTCAGGGATTCGAACCCGGGACCGGGAGCGCGGTGGTCGTACCGATCACGCATTATAACTAAAGTAGGTCTCCGAAAAGAAATAATTTACAAAGGTGAAAGGATGTAATAATTACGCTTGCTACCTATCTCATAGATCTAATAGAGCCTATAATTTTATATTGACACACGGGCGTGAGCTGGATATACTGTAAAATAGAATTTGAAGGGCACTTTCAAATTTGCCGCGCGGGTCACGGCGGCAGCGCGGCCGCATCCCTATACCAAACGGGTAATTTGACCTTTGAAGGCGCCCAAAAATGTCGAGCGCACGTCCGTCGTCAGTAAAAATTCCGGGCGACTGAAGTCGGCACGGGCCACTCCCATGACAGTGATGGCGTATTTAGCCGTCGCGGATGAGAGGAAGAGACGGGAAGCGCACTCGTATGCCGAAATGAAACGGCGTAAGCGCCAAACCAATTTTCTTTTAATTGTGATTATACTATTTAATTTAGTTTGATTGCGTCTTTTTGTGACCTTAGAAAATATTGAGTTCTTGTATTTAAATCAAGTTACGAATGTATATATTACACCATTTAGAGATAAAGCGTGTTTAAAGAAAATATCAGAGGTAACTTTGGATTTTTTTTCTATCGAGAAAATTTGTAGTAATTGTGTTTTGGCTTTCGAAAATCATTGAGTTATATGTTCAATTTACACATACCCAAAAATTAAACTTCCGATCTTAGTACTTTACGAGAAATTTGAATTTAAATAACCTTAAATTTTTCGACATAGCCTCTTAAGTTATTACATTTTTTTCTGAGTTAGTATAGTATCATCATCATCAGCCATCAACATGTCCACTACTGAATGTAGACAAAGATAAAATAAATAAAAATCTATTGAAATATAAATGAAGATTTCTGACGGTTTATACGTGTAGCAATAATGTTTTATTCATGCAGCTTTATTTTAATACTTTAACGGAACAACTGTTTGACAAACCTTTTTTCTTTTTTGCATCCACAGAAAGACCATGGTCACCCAACTGACGAGAACCGTCACGTAGGCGACCTTGGCAATGTAGTCTTCGACGAGAACCACACCAGCAAGATCGACATGGATGACACTCTCATCTCTTTGAGCGGTCCTCACAGCATCCTGGGCAGGGGTATCGTACTCCATGAGAAAGCTGATGACTTCGGTAGGTCTGAACACCCTGATTCCAAGAAGACTGGCAACGCTGGTGGAAGAGTTGCCTGTTGTGTCATCGGAAGATTGTAGATTAAGAAGCTCTAGAGTTTTATTTGTAAGGTTATCTAGAAACATCTTCAGATTCAAATACTCTTAAATTGGTCTGATTCGAAATGGTTATTTTAATGGATTTCCGGGACCGATTGGACATATTACAACTGGATTTACAATTTTGAAACGCGGAAACTGAGTATTTAATTTAGAATTTTTGCATAAGTTATTTTCGAGAAACAGTAAGCATAAAATGTATTTATTTTTAACAGAACGTCTTTAATAAAGCAATAGATTATGAATAATAATACCTACCCATTATCTCATTTGGGGTATTCATACAGCTCTCTATTTTTCCTTGTACTAAGTAATTATTTTCCGTCTACTAGCCCTTCTAGAACACTCGAGGATCGTTTTAAGCGTCAATCCTGGAAATCTACAATTATTCTTTTGCGTTATCATTAATGTTATGCGCTTATTCAACTGGTTTATTTCGCTTAAGTAGCAATATTTTTTATTGTAGACTTGTATTAAGTGTGTTTAATAAATTATATTTTTTGAATATTTTTATTTCATTGCTCCTTTTTTATCTAAAGCATTGCAAAAGTGATCTCTATGCACCTGATGGCAAGTGGAACCGCCCAAAAAAAAGTCGACCGGCAAGAGATAAACATGCCCAGATGGTCGGCACAGTTATGCCGACCTGCTTAATTGCTTGTTCACACTCCGCTTGAAGAGCCCCAAGTTGTATGAAGGAAGGAACGCGAATGCTGGCAAACTCCATAGCTTAACAGTGCAGCAGTAATATGAATTACTGAACCTTTTGGTTCGAGCAGGTATGGAAAAGACCATGAAGCTGTGGTTTCGCAAGCCAGCACGCGTGGTTCTATTAATTAAAGGGGGGGGTGGGAAACAAGGTATGAGGTGAAACAATTCTTCAGAGCAGTCTCTATTGTGTTTGAGCTCTTTCATTAACGTATTAAAAACAACAAATGTACTCCATATTTATACCAGTCTACGAACTATATGATGTTGAATCGTGCTATTGTCCATATGTATAAACATCCACAAATTCTGCAGAAGATTCAAGGATGGAAAGTGGAAGTTTTTTTAGATTCATCACTAAATTGAGCAGTCATTTCGTTGTGTTAATTATAAGGCCTGATTTTAAGAGTATTTACTGTGTAACTATTTAAATAACAAGGTAGGTCTAAGACTTAAAAAAATTATGTCAGCTTTAAAACTGCGTAAGTGCGTTTTTTTATTTAATTTATAGTGGATCGATAGCGACTAACGCCTAACATACATACGTTATATCATGCATTAATTTATTTAACACGCATCTGGTAGTTTCTCATGGGATACGGGCGTGGTTCTACTACTTACTAACAAAGATGAAAAATATTACGACAAAAGTCTATACCTGCGAGTAAAATATACCGCTATTGCTAAGCAATTGCAACGAATTACTGAGATGAAAGGTGCAGGTTCGAGAAGTCAATCAATAGCATTAAAAACACATTGCAATGCAATGTAATCAGCCCTATATTATATACTGCCCACTGTTGAGCACGGGCCACTTCTACTACTGAAAGGGGTTAGGCCTTAGTCTACCACGCTGGCCTAGTGCGGGTTGGCAGACTTCACATACCCTCGAAATTCTTATGAAGAATTCTCAGGTATGTAGGTTTCCTCACGATGTTTTCCTTCACCGTTAATCCGAACGATATTTGATAAACAAAACACACGTAACTTCGAAAAGTCAGAGGTGTGTGTCTTGGGTTTTGAACCTGCGGACATTGTCTCGGCAGACCGTTCCATTCCCAACTAGGCTATCGTCCACATTAATAAATAATATTAAGTATTATTTTGATTTAATTATGTCACTATACTTTTCCCCCGACTGCGTTTTAAGTTATTCTTTTTTATTCGATCTGTATCAAGGTGTACCTCATGTGTACATGAAATAGGATCTCAGGCAATATAAAATAATGACAGCTAAATGCAAGCTTTCTTATTTAATGAGCTGCTACGTGGCTAGATTATCCTTCAAATACCTTTACTACGTATTTTTATTGATTTAATTAGTACCATAAAATGTGCAGTGTCATTTTCCCCCATTATAGAGTTACACGCAACTGAAGAGGGTCGGGAACGTGCCAGGGCCGTGGGCTGTCAGGATATCTAGCATTCTATACTGCTGTACTATTTCGTAAGATCTCACTAGCAAGCCCACGTCAGATTTTACAGTGAAATCGAGACTAGCGCTACAAGGTGACAATTTCGTTGAAGCGAACTACACTCTCTTATTCTTCTTTTAATTTTAAGATCGCCCGTCTTAGCATATTGTTCTTTTATTGCAAAAGTATACATATTTTAGTCCTTGGCAAGTCCAAGGTCTAAAATATTTGTGCCCAAAACGGCGAAGGACGCGCCATCATAATTGTCATTTATAAGGTGAAATGTATTTATTTATTTATTTATTTACGATATGGAAGACTTACAGCTATATAAACCTTAGTAACACTAGAATGGTTGACTGAAAGTCAATAACAAGCCTTCACTTATAGAAATTTTATAGTAAAGAGTGAGCCAACAAGTACTAACGCCAACGAGACAATTTGCAATAAAAGTACACAAGAAATATAGAATACAAATAAAGTATAAGATTATTCCTATACAAATTCCTTAAAAAAGTTAAGGCTTAAGCACCTTCTTGCTGAGGACACACTAGTTATAAAGGGATCAAGATCGTGCTGCTTACATATTTTATTGAAGTTGTAAGAAAATTGCATCTACTTTAAATGCTGAACGACTTAAGTATTTAATGATATATTTTCCCTGTCAGCGCACGGAGCCTAGACTCTTGACGGTCGTGAGAACCAAAAGTCTTTCAGACTGGCGTGTCACCGCATTCACTCGGTAGCAACCCTTAGCAATACATGTCAATGACTAATGCGTGGAGTCAGTGTTATTTGGAACCACAAAAACCTCCTTCGCGTACGAGAAGGATGTTTAACTTTCTGCACGCCAGCACACAATGCGCCAAAGGGTTGCTTATTTCTATGAATGTGATATGCATTGTAAGTTTTATCTCTTTTTTTATTCTTTCGATTTGTAAATAACATTTGAATTATCGAGATTTCAAGACAGATTCGAGTTCAACAAATTTACGAGATGGAAATAACTTTCTTCAAAGAATTTCTGCCATCTGCTATAGATAGATTTCAGCTCGATCAATAGATGACTATCGATTTTAATTAACATTGTGTAATTGATAGAGTCCGTGTAAACCTAATAATACAAGCTGGCATAATTCTAAAGACCGTAGCGTGGCCAGATTATCTAACTAAACTTTTGATAGGTGGTTTGACTTTATGCAAAGTATGCAATGCTGTGTTCTTATTTGAAGAACTTTGTTGATTCTAGCAGGAGTAAATTTCTGAGCATTGTAAGAAATAACATTTGTTCGAGAGTGGCATGCAATTATGAGATCAGGAGCGATCAGGAGGTGATCAGATTAAAAAGTCCACTTACTTTACAGCTGCTAGCGCTCTTCACATTCGGCTTCGCTGTGGTGGATACGAGGATCGTAAAGACGTATGGCGAGGGGCAAGCAGCTGGTACGTTGGTAGGTGACCTGGTCATAATTGCCGCTAGCCTGCTGCTGGTGTCTGTCGCGACCCTCGGCTGCATCGGCACCGTCAGGAGCAGCATCAAGATTCTGTATTTGGTGAGATTTTTATATTTCTTCGGAAATAAAAGATTATATAAAGGTATGGAAGTTACCTATAGGTTATTGGGCAATATCAATTTTCACTTATTTGTACCCGCGCCATGCACAATTTTTCTGTAAAATATTTATTCCTTCCAGCTAATTTCTATAATCTTTAAGGACTCTTCTTGTCCTATTTTTTTAGTCGCAATTGCTTTACAGCAGATTGCAATATCAATTTGGATGTCTCTTAGCGCAACATCTTACAATAGGGACTAACTCTTGATGTCCCTTATAAACGCTCTGATGATGACATTCACTCACCTACCATTACTTATATTTTTGCATTCCATGTTTCCAGTACGTGTGCCTCCTCCTAATCCTTGTGGTGCTGGAGATCATGATCGCGATCTACGTAGCTCTGCAGAGGTACGGGCTTCAGTTCATGGTCTCGGAGGCGCTTCGCGAGGATTTCTTCCGTAACTACACGGGAGAGGTGAAGATCTCTCGCGATAAAGTTTGGGATGAGTTGCAGACTACTGTGAGTTTTGGGTATTTATTTTTTTATTTTGCATACGCATACTCACGCATCCTTTATCCCCGAAAGGCAGAGATGTGATTTATCTAGATACAAGTATCAGAAATACAGATACAAGATACAAAATACGTATTTAGTATCTTGTATCTAAGATACTTTTTTAATTTTTATTTTGTATCTTGTATTTAGATACAATTTTTAAGTATCTTAGTATTTTATAAATACTTAATTTGCTAAAATACTTTTACTAAATACCTATGCATTTTTTAAATTAACATCTCATTTAAGGCCCATATACACATTGCCAGTTTCTTGCCTGTTGCATACAATTAAATTGAAGCAATATATAACTTGCATGGTTTAAATAATCAACACGTAACATTCTTGGATTTGTTTGTGTAAAAACTATGGCACATGCTATAATTGGTTAACCAAACATTGTATTCAACTGGTTTCTCTCTTCTTTTGAAAACATAAGGGCAGTGAGTCTTTTTTTTTTTACACTACGCTTGCCGACTCGCGGTCACCATTCAAGAACTCGTTTACCCCAGCGGTTGTCGGTTCTTAGCAATAATCACCTAAACATAATTGTATTGATGTATATTGACTCTGAATAGAAAAACCCAATATCACTTTGCCCGACCCGGGGAACGAACCCGAGACCTCAGCAATGCAGTTTAAGTAACTTTTAGTATGGAACAGCACCCCGGAGAGCGTATTTGGAACTAAAATAATATAGTAGTATGAATATTCCACGTAAACTAATAAAAAACTGACTGTTATACGTATTCATTATCGCAATTTTAAAACCGCTTGAAAAGTTATCAAAATTAATGAAAATATGTTTCATTTCAAAAGGTATCTTATTTGAAAAAAGTATTTAGAAGATACGTATTTTGTATCTAGAATTTAGATACCATTTTCAAAAGTATCTTGTATCTGGTATCTCAAATCCTTTATTTACAAGTATCTTGTAACTTGTATTTTAGATACTTTTATGAGGTATCTTGAACATCTCTGCCGAAAGGGTAGGCAGAGGCGCAACTAGTGCATCCACTTTTCGCCGTGCGTATTTCGTCCCATGATGTGATAGGGGCGAACCTATCGCCATATCGGGCACAAATTCCAGACTCCGGGCTGATACTGAGTAGAAAAACCCAATATCACTTTGCCCGACCCGGGGATCGAACCCGAGACCTCAGCATTGCAGTCGTACCGGAATACAACTACGCCACTGAGGCTGTAGTTGTAGTGGCAGTGGGTTTGCATGTTGGTAATAAATTAATATTATTATTATACCTAGATGAGAAGTCAGCACAAACACCACGGTGTAAATTTTTTATGACGTCCATCATTGATATGTAAAAAAAATAAAAAATTAAAAAACCCTAATACATCAATGACGTCCATACATTGAATTTGTATTTCCATAAAACTATCTTGCTTAGATCTTGCAATTTATCTTATTGATTTTTTTCATTTGTATTGAACTCCATCAACATCTATCGGTAAACAAAAAATACTTCGACCTCTTATGACACGCTATTTCTTTCTAGTATGAATGCTGTGGCCTCAATGGTGCTGATGACTATGCCGCGATAGGCCAGAAAATAAGCCTGTCCTGCTGCCAACGAGCGTACAGAGCCAGGACTACGAATGCTCAACAGCAGATGTACAAGAGTTGTGTAGAGTTAGTTCTTTATTATGCTATTTATTAGAGATGCCATACTTATTGTGAAGCAGGCTTTCATTTAATATCTAGATTTTGCTATGACTGTAATAATTTTTTCTACATACAATATCCACTTCTCCGTATCTTAATCTTAGAGGTCCAATTCAGTGTCGTAGTAAAAATTCCATACGTTATGTGGTTTAACCTAGAAGGGAACCCAGGGCCTCTAACTCTGCCACTAGACCAGAGATAATTTCTCTATACAAATGAAATAATAATAATAAAGTAGGTACGTTACCATAGACGTCCATAGTTTACTTCAATCCGTCTGATGTTATTGTAAATATTGTCATGATTCTGCGAACTTTTTAATGATTTCAGGACGGCTTCGTACTACAGCAATGGATGTGAGGATGCGATCCTGGACATACTGCGAAGTGACGCTGACTATCTTCTCGGAGTAGCAGTCCTGAGCTTCTGGTTTGAGGTATTATAATATACTATGTGTTGCTCGTGGCTTCGTCCGCGTGAAATGCCTTTCCCGCTACAAAAGTTCCTAAAACACCATCCAGCGCCACCACCAACAACGCCAGCGCCATCTAGTCAAAAAATCAGATTAAAAAATCCATTATTTCCCATGGCAGCGAATTACCGGGATAAAAAGTGTGTGTTAATTCAGGACAATGGCTCAATTCCAAGGCACTCCTCTAACTGCCACAGCCAGTATCGGAATTCTTGGTGTCGACATATCGAGTGACGTTCAGTTCCGCGGTCACCTTGAGGGCCAGGCCAAATTGGCCTCAAAGAAGCTTGGTGTGCTCAACAGATTGAGGCGATATTTCACGTCGGGCCATCGCCTGCAACTTTATAAGGCGCAGTTTCGGCCCCACATGGAATATTGTTCCCATCTTTGGGCAGGGGCTCCCCAGTACCAGCTTCTCCCTCTTGACCGTACTCAACGACGAGCAGCTCGTATCGTCGACAACCGTATTCTTTCCGATCGGCTTGATCCTTTGGCTATGCGTAGAGATGTAGCATCGCTCTGCATTCTCTATCTCATTTACCACGGCTCTGAAGAATTGTTCGGACTTATCCCTGCTGCTGAGTTCCATCACCGTACTTCGCGGCAGAACTCCAAATTCCATCCACATCACCTCGGAGGTTGGCAATCCACCACTGTACGTTTTAGCCGTAATTTTTTGCCACGTACTACTAAACTATGGAACCAATTGCCGCCAGCAGCATTTCCGGACAGATACGACCTGGTGACCTTCAAAAAAAGAGCGTATTCCCACCTAAAAGGCCGGCAACGCATCTGTGTGCCCCCTGGTATTGCAGATGTTCATGGGCGGCGGTGATCACTTACCATCAGGTGAACCGTATGCTCGTTTGCCCCCTATATCATAAAAAAAAACATGTTCTACCCGTGTGCCAAATTTTATTCAAATCCGTTCTATTGTTTCTGCATTTACTTCTAAAAAACATCCAAACATTTTCACTAACTTACGCATTTATATTAGTAAGATTTCATCTAAAAAAAGTATATCCAGCAGTAATACACCTAAGATGCAATTAAACCTGCTCTTTGTCTCGTCAGAATTTGTATCCATCAATAACAAGTTTTAAAGGTTATTGTAATAATAATAAGGAGAACTGAATATGGAGATTCTAAAATATGGAACTGGAATATAGATGGAGAAGTAAATATTTTACTAAAGCGATTATATAAATTAATTAATCAAAAAAATTACGATGCTTATCCATCAGCCTAGTTTGGTTTTCAATAAAACTGTTTTTTTTTCTTGACAAATACTCATTTTTTTAATCCTTTTAAAATTTTAGGTTATGTAAGCCCGCGTACCATGTAACTGGGTGCATATTGATCTAGAATGTTCCTCGGTTCTATTTATAGAGATGACACGATTATTTGATACATAACGCATTAAATATGGATCGTTATTGATTACAGTCACTGGGCATGCTGCTTGCGCTGTGGGTTGCGAACCAGCTGAAGAACGCGGTATCCGTGTACAAGCATACCGTGAAGTATTAAGAAACCGGCAATTTTGGAATAAAATAAAATATTTATTATTTGTATTTTATTTGTTTACTTCTTTAATTGTTAAGATTGAAGAAATGTCTGAGAAAGTTAAGACTACAACAATAAACACCGTTCACTAAGTGTATATACCGAGTGTCTACGTTTGAATACGAGTTTCATATAGAGGCTTGCGGGAGCAGGGGTGATTGTAAATGTATCTGAGAAAGTAATAGGTCCAGACATTTATTTATTTATTCAAAGCTACAGCATTGGCTTATCACTATACATTCCACTGATACCGACAATGTTAAAAACAGTCTTGAATTCTATGTGAATCGCCAACTAGCGTATACAACATTAAGCTATAAGAGTAATAAAGTTATAAATCGAGGGGTTTGTGCACAGGTACAATGTACATCTTTAATCGATTCTTCTAATGCTCCTACAATAGATTAGCGAAATAACTTTAAAGCATGTTTTAGAAAGGATTTTTTTATATTTCTGACAGGATAATTGTCGGAAATTCAGTCCTAGATAAATCGTGTTAGAAATATCCATGGGTCTCGGATTCTTGGGATCTAAAATTGTGTCTTCGCTTGCCTGTACTTCACTTGGAAGGTAGAGAGACGACTTGATAAAGGTCACTGAAACACGCTGGATGCAGGGTGCTTTTGACAGGTTCGTGTGAAAATCTTTAGGACAGGTCTATGTTCGGCAATGGACTTCATATGGCGGATGATGATGATGATGAAACATTATACGCGTAAGTATGTGCGATCTTCAACCATATAAAACGAGGCTGCAATTTATATTAAGTAATGAAATTGAAACAAATATAGACATAGATAATGGAGTGTAGGTTTATTTGCAGATTTCAAGTGCATAGAAAGAAAAGTGGGAAAATGTAAATCGTAAAAACGAACAGCATGTACTCTTGTAGCGTGTGGATACGCGGTATACGAAGTTGTGAATTGGTCCCGAGTTCAATTCCCAAGTATGGCGTCTAAACTATATGCGAGGTTTTTGGCTCAAAACGGGGTACATAGATAACATAAAGTAATGAGCTTATCGTATCCCAATACGGAATTACGGGATTTAGGGCGCTGAACCGTGAGTTTGCATTCTGGTTGTGGTTTCGAAACAATAAAAGCTTATAGTAAAATACTTTATAAAAGTTCTAGAAATAATTTCGTGAGTAACTCTGTGATCAACTTAAAACAAAAAATATTTGTTGAAAAGTGCATCCTCTTAGTGAGCATCTCTCCTTCATTGACAATACATCATGTTATCAATATGCACAGGGGTACCTATGGCATGTGCGAGTAGGTTGTGAAGATAAAAAAGTACATATTATTGTAATACAAAGAAGCTATGCACAATTAGTCGCAACAAAACTCCTTTAATATGCACCAATAAATAATGCAATGGATCGATACTTGGATATGGCTTATAAATTAATAAGCGTAACATCGAAAATACACTGCACTTTGGAAATACTTGCAACCTTAACACAACGCAGTAAAGCTCGTTATTGTACTGTAAATTTATTGAAACAAAGAAAGTATGTCATTGAGGGTAGTTCGAACTTGCAAGTAGGAATATCATCCTTATTTCAATCGGGTAAGGTTTAAAGGAAGTGATTCCTGATGCAAACCAAGACAAAGGACTATGACAGAAGACAGGCCCTGAAGTGTGAGTAAGTGGACATGTGAGTTCCCACGGTCTAGATATTGCAACTCGCTCATAAGAGGAGAAGATAGCGGGCTTATGGAGTTAATTTTAATAGAGTAACAACTACTGCAAAACTTATCCAAGCTGATACTGTCCTATGATGTGATAGAGGGCGAAATGTAAAACTTATGAGGAAGGGAATTTGTAGCATTAATGTCGGATGAGTACATGAATTTCAGCATGGATCAAAAAAAGCAATTGCACTTTGTTTAAAAGCTAATATATGGAATATAAACAATATCTTTTTGGACTAAGTATATTCGCATGTTATACATCATGCTGACTATAATGATAATATTGAATTAGTATGGTGGGATACTATCCCATATTTGAACTCCCAAAACATCCTTAAATCACTATTTTCATTACAGAAAAAAAGGAAAGATGAATCTTTTTGCCTTATTGTTGCATTAATATAAAAATATGTTGTCATATTTAAGAATAAAACTTTACTTTCCCCGTCCGCTTTTCCCACTACCGTGGCCACACCATCAGTAATCACCAGTACGTTTAATGCATTGATCGATATTAAGCCCTCATTTCCCATGTCCACCTGCGACTCAACGGTCTTGCACGCAGCACCTGACTCCGTACAACATGAAGCCTCGAAGCATTCGCTGCATGAAGTTCTTTTTGACTCTTTTCAACATCGTTGTTATTGTGAGTTGCATTTGTTTTATAAATAAGATATAAAAAAGAAATGTGAAGTCTTTGTTAGGTTTGTAAGAATAGAAATAACTAGCTGTTGCCCGCGGCTCCGCCCGCGTGAATGAGTTTTCCCTGTATAAAAGTCCCGCTTTATATTTTCCCGGTATAAAAAGTATACATGATCTACCCGTGTGCCAAATTTCATCGAAATCGAAAAGTTATTAAATTACTAAAATGGCTATTAAAAAATAGGGGTTGATAGTAGAGGGTTGAAAATTTAGGGTTGTATGTATTTTTTAATGCCACATTATAGAAAAATAAAAAGAAAAAATTTTGTCCGAAATTTAAAAAAAAAATTAAGGGAGAACAACCCTTATCACTTAGGGGTATGAAAAATAGATTTTGGCCGATTCTCAGATCTACTCAATATGCTCACAAAATTTCATGAGAATCGGTCAAGCCGTTTCGGAGGAGTACGGGAACGAACATTGTGACACGAGATTTTTATATATAAGATTTATTAATCATCAACATTTTTATACATATTATCTTTTGATAAGTTTTTTCGTTCTTTCCGCAATATCTTAAGCCACGTAGATCAGATAACACGAGATAGAATAAAGTTATACAAGAAGAGCAGATAATTTATTAGTAGAGGGGTCGTTAATAATTTTGTGGAACACCTGTCCTGTAATTGACGTGATTAAGCGTGGACAATAACAACAGTACTACTCATTTCAATTATTAAAAACATTATTGATTGCACAGTTAGCTATTGTTTACTAATTAGATGTTTGTAGTTAATTTGAATTTCCTATCGCAAGTTTCGTAATGATTTTCTGATACAAAGTTTATGCAATAACTAATTATAACAATGAATAAAATATGAAATATTGGATGTGCTAATGCGATCGATTTATAGCTTACTTAGGAGTTATCGCTGTAATTTTTTGTCGAAATTGTAGTTATAATAATACTATATAGATAACATTAAAAAGAAAATGGGAATTTTAACATTCCTATTCCGAAAGCTTTGTGTAATCTTACAAAACTGGATACGATGGGATCCTACTACATATAAAATGATTTATATAAAAAAAATAAGATTTAGTAGTAGGTATAGTAAATATAAGATTTCATTTTACTTGGAACTCAAAGCGTACTCCGTTTTTAGCTATTCGGCCTTATCCTGATGGCGGTATGCGTGATGAACATGCGTGAGAAGAAGTCGAGGCCCGACCAGCAGTCAACGCTGTCCAAAGGAGTGCTATCCTTCCTCTTGACCCTGGGCTTGTGCCTCGTGGTGACAGCCATACTGGGCTGCATCGGCGCTTTGAGGGAGCATGTGAAGATTCTTTATGTGGTGAGTAAAAAACTAGTGGGAGTCAGAGAGACGAGAGATCCGAAAAGAGAGTGAAGGGTGCCGCAAGCGCAACCCTAAACTGAAATGTGGAAAGCAGGGTTACTTGTAGGTACTAATTCCCGCGAGAAAATTTGTAGTTAATAACTTTATTGTAAGCACAGCAAAAAAATATTCGTAAATAGGAAGGAATGAATTTAAATTAATTTGGATTCGATTTTACTCTGTTTTGGGATGAATATTTTTTCTGTAGTGGATCTCAGTGGATGAATGAAATTGTAAGTATTTTGTTCTTTTCAAAGATGGTTAGTTCTAGAAACCTCATTATTGTTGTAGCACGCGTGCTTCTTTATATTCCTGGTATCGGTGGAAGTGGTGGTGGGAGTGGGCGGAGCGGTTCTCAGCGCCTGGGTGGGGGGGAGTAGCGAGCTTAGAGTGCAGTTCTATAAAAATGCTACCGTGGAAGACGAATCTTCGGGACATTACGATTTCTGGGACAGCTTGCAATCTGAGGTGGGTACTTGAAAGATTTTGATGCACATTTTGATTTATAACGGTTATTATTACATTCTTCAATGGACGGCGATAGGCTGATTGGTTGTTTCGTGATAGGAAATAAATCATATTTTGTGTTTTATTTTATATGTTTCGTTAGTTTTGAATAGTTTTCCTAGAAGCAAACATAACTTTCTACTGCTTTTAGATATTCAAAAAAAAATCTTTAATCATCTACGAAACCGTTTGTTTAAATATACTTTACAGAATTTTACAAAAGCTGATAATAAATCGGTTCTAGTGAGACATATCGAAACCTTCGCTAAATTACCTAGAATCATTTATCCTTTAGCACCAATGCTGTGGAGTGGATGGGCCGCAGGACTACGCTATCCTCAACCGTGACATCCCAGCATCCTGTTGCTCACGGGCCCATCCCTTAAGAGAAGGGGGAGCTAGAAGACACCTGCATGCGACCTGCCTCTCTGAAAGAACGTACTATGCTGGAGGATGCGAAGAAGTCCTGCGGCAGAAGAAGGCTACGAAGGGAAACATCTTTATACTTACTGGAGTTATTTTTTCTTTGCTGGAGGTGAGTGAGATTTAGGACAGATATTTTTTGTTGGTTCTGACTTTCAAAGGTTTCTAATAAAGGCGATGATCATAGACATTTTTTGACCGGTATTTAGTAAGATTTGTCGATTTCTTTATTTTATGAAGCTAATGTTAATTGTATGTTGTTGCATTTTGAAGGCACTCGGGGTGGATGCCGACACAAACTATCGGTAGTAATTCTTGCCGTTGTAACTATGTCATATAACATTGTTTATTTTTTAGATACTCTGCATCGTTCTCTCTCTGTGGATGGCGCGTACTATACGAGTGGAACGCCGAAAACTCCAGCAAAATCTACAAGCACACTTTGAGACTTAAAAGCCACATTGAAGGCGGTCAGTTGGACTGCGGTTATTGCCGACACGATCAACTGCTTGCAGTCGTATCTTGATATCGTTCAGTCTGGTAAAGTTAGGTATCGTAGTGTAGTATATCCGCTGTTTTCAATAAACGATCCAAACCGCGTTTTTTAATCCATCGCGAAAATGGACCAATCAGAAAAAAAAACTGACACACACACACTCACTCACCCCGAAGGGGTAGGCAGAGACGCAACTAGTGCGCCCACTTTTCACCTTGTATATTCCATTGCATGATGTGATAGGGGGAAAGCCTATTATCATATCGGGCACAAATTCCAGACTCCGGGCTGATACTGAGTATAAAAACCCAATATAACTTTGCCCGACCCGGGGATCGAACCCGAGATCACAAAGCATTCGTACCGTACAACTATGCCACCGTGGGCACATTATTTAGACATGCTTACGAAATACTTTTGACTGGTTTATCCTCGGAAATGGGTCGAATATTAAGATTGGGGTCTTTTTTAAAAACGGCAGTATATGCAGCGCGCGGAAAATACTTTATTATTAGTTCGATCCTAGTGTTGATTACTTGGTATCTCTTAGGAATCTGATTGCAGGGACGACTGCAGTTGGTTTTGTCGACACGCAATTTATCTAATTGCAGCCTTATAGGAATGTAATTTAGATTTTACTATTAATAAACACTAAAGTAAAGTAGGTAAAACGTAATATGCACAATTTATTTCCTTGATTAGACTTTTAGAAGTTATTAGAACAGATTTTTGTGGTAGGTAAGTCATGTTTGAGTTATATTGAATAAGCTTAATCAATTAAATTTATTCTCTATAGGAATTTAAACAAGCGTGTGTCAAAAAATTGTTTTTTGTATTATGTACGCTAAGTGTAGGTACGCTCTAAATTTTTATTCGTTATTAACTATTTCGTGTTTTCTGATTTCTTCTATAGGTATTATGCTCAAAATATATTAAATATTTTCCAAATTACATCCGAACTAACCTATGTATGTATATTTTAGTTTATTTTTTATACATATAATCAACTTTTTGTGTTTTTTAATTAATTAACTGTGTCTGATTACTTTAGTCCTTATAATTAATTCATAATTAAATTATATTAGTTACAAGATTATATTATTTGTGTAATATAGTGCTAAGTTTAGTACAAGGTTTTATATATTAAGTTTATTATAATTAGATTTTTTTGAAATATTATGATAAATAGAAAATACCATGTTTTTGTGTGATGAATTTATTATAAGGCAGCTATGTTGATTATAATAGATGTTGAATAATTAATTAGTAGCAATTAAGAAGGTTGTTGAAATTAACTACTGAATAGTTTTTAGATATAACATTGTATAAAGTAGACATCACCATATACATCTGCATATTAGGACACGATTACAAACGTTTTTTGCACCCAGAAATAGTTTTGCCACAGTTCACTATGGAAATATTATGTAAGCATTTACTCTAAAACTCTGTAATACTCGGTGAATCAATTAATAGTTTTTTTCATTCTTTAGTTAATAAGTTGCAGATGATTATTATCATCTTAGTAATCATTATAATTAGTAGATGTTATAATGTTCGGTAGAAAAGCAAAAACAGCCATCCATACTCCAGAATTTTGCTTATTTCAATATTTATGAGTTCATTAAATGGTCATCTATATTATGATAAAATCAAGTAAGTAACATAAATGCACTTTTTTTTTTTTTTTTTTTTTATCGCGGGGAAAAAACGCGTTATCGCTACCACCACTGTGGGGTGAGTGGAATGGTTATGTTGGTTTCACCGATCTTACGGCCCAATGTCGACACTCGGGAGTATAACATCATCCGAGCGAGCATTGGACCGAGTCCCTAACACTATGTACATCCTACATCGGCATACCAACCAAAACCCGCGGTGGCCTTCTTCGGCGCATACGGGACGGCCCCGGGGTATCTTGTTGCACGAAGATAGCTGCACGGAACCGTCCCTGCGCATTGCCGCATTACGGCCCCTCTCTAAATAAGGGGGCTAAGAAGCCCCCGACATCCAAATCACGCCTTTGGCGTCTACGACTGCAGGAGACCGACCACCCGCAATGTCGTCCACCTCGGAGTCGCATAAATTGGAGAAGCAGCCCCCCACTGCTCGCCCCGCGACTCTCTCAAACCCCATTTAGTCGCCTCTTACGACAGGCAGGGGATGCCGTGGTGGAATTCTCTAGATGCCCCCAAACCACAGGGCACAACATAAATGCACTGCCCATTTTTATTTGCATGCAATAAACAGATGTAAAGGAACTTTGCAGCAATTATCTTTGGCCATCAAGTGAATCGCACTACATGTGCTGCCCCAAAAAGTTAATTATACATGCAATTCAAGATGACGAAGTCCGTCGTTCATTCAGAGTTTTTTACTAATTGCATAACAGTGGAGTCCTGTTTAAGCAATCTGATAATAAAACATCTTACTTTAAAGTTCTCTGATAAAGAATAATGAGTAGATAATAAAAAAAAATATTTTTTTATTGTCTGCGGTGTACAAAGAGGCGGCCATTTTGAAAATAACCTCAACGTATAGTAATCGCTTATTTTTTAATATTATCGATTATGTTGAACTCAAAGACATTAGTAATTTACCTATAGGTGCATAAATTAATTTATATTGAAATATAAATTAATTTTAATAATAGTTTATGTAGTACCTTATAAGTACAACTTTATTTATCAGCATTTGTAGTTCTACGTTAGAAATAGTAAGTATTTTAAATACTAAGTGAACTTTCTAGAGAATTATATGACCGGCAATACACAAATCTCGATACTAATTTCATATTTTCTTAAGTACTCATTTTTCTGGTCTTAATATAAGATTCTAGCTGTAACCTGTGATAATAAAAGTAGTTTTGTTATATCAAACAGCTGTGGGCTGATGCCAATTGGGACCAAAATAATTTGTTGTTTTTTCTTTCTGAATAATTCACCTTACGTAGATAATTTTGGTGTCCGTCGTAAATACGTGCATAAGAGAAAAAATATTATTTTAAGGTAGCATTATAGGTTTTAGCTTTTTTATTATTATAGGTGTAGTAATCAGACTTATGTATCACTTCAAAAGTATACTTCTTATGTGATTTTAGAAGAAATTTTTAGCCAAAATGGTGGCTTATTAAAATAAACTTATTTATGACAGGTAAGGATTTATAGACCGCACATACTGAATAAGGATATTTTTCATCACTTGGCCGTGAATTCTATAGTTTTTTCTTAAAATTAATATTAATTGCACGAATGGAACTGCATTTCGTAGGATTAAATCGATCACAGTGTTTTATAAAACCTCAAGTTTAGCCAACAGTTTTAAGCACATTTTAGTTGTATTAATATTATTTAGGAAAGGATGTTTGTGTAACATGTTTTTTTAGGTTAATCCATTGGCGATGAAAATAAATGAAAAAAGGTAGACTTATTAGAAAGGAAGATTTTTTTCATAACTATGAGAGATACATTATTTAATACGAAAATTCATTGGTTCAATAAAATTGTCAAGATAGGATGTACCTAATTGTTTTTTTTTCACCTAATTGGAAAATATTAGTCATTAGTTAAGATTTAGTTATTAAAACCTAGCGCCCATTGTACAGGGAGTACTTTAAATCGAAAATACTGAAATAATGTACAAAATGAGAAATATAATGTTAATTTTAAAACTGGTAGAGTTTGGTCTATAATTATAAATGGGTAAGACTGGGGTGGTACCAGTGTGAAAAAAACCGTAAATTTAATAGATTTACTCATTACTGTTGCATTTTCTGTAGCCAGCTTGGTTGCCCCGTTTGAAAATACAAAAAAATATGGGCGAAGATAATGACTCATCATCTGGTGATCAAACTGTTTGTTTGCCACCTCCCAAACCACATTTAATTAGTATTAAAATTATTACTAATTTAAGGTAGCAGAACTGAATACGTTTTTGCTTAAATAATATAATAAGCTGTAGAAATACTAATAATTTTAATAACAAGCAAGAAACTCTTCACATTAAGGTAACTTATTTTACAAGTATTTCAGATATGATAGAATAAATTGATCAGAGTAGAAGTGTGTGATAAAATAATTCGTAGATTTTACATTGTTATAGATGTTTGTTCTTTCAGTACAAGAATCTTCACATTCAGTATTTCCCTACTTATATCCCAATGGATCACTTCTAGATATTTTAGTGTCACTATTTAGGCCTACTGTATTATTTAAATTATCTACATTATTCTTATTGGTATGAAAAAAGATGTGCTAGTTGTTTTTTTTATTACAGATTTCTATCGTGTTTGACCGCGTGGGATGTCTAGTAGTATTTAACTTTTTAACAAATATCATGCATAATATTTTATAAATACACTAACACTTAATTTCTTACAATCGCCTACAATTCTTTTCGCTGGAAATACAAACACATATCACATAACTTGAAATAGATTTTTGTCCATGGATAACACACGAAAACACTGATATGTACAGTCAGCAGTATAAGTAGCTGAACAAATTCAAAATTTCAAATTGCGTACAGAGTTTTGTGTTCTTACTAATCTCTTTTTTCTCTTCACAAAAATAAAATAAAAGAGATTTACTTTACTTCAAACGAAGAAAACAAATGTTTCAGTTTAACTTAGCGCGTATATAGGCGATTTGAAATTTTGATTTTGTACAGATATTTATGCTGCTGACTGTACCTGCTGAACGCGATTGTACGGGTATTTAAGAGAATTCTTGATATTATAGAAATGTATTCTAATTTAAGTATTCTATCTGTACATGCCGCTGCTAATGATAATAAATGACATAGTAAATTTACAATAAGTAGCATCATACATTAAACTGATGTACACACATATTATAAACTTTTTGTTACTGAGACAGCAAAGTGATTGATAACCTAATAGAGATTGCGCAACAGCTAAAAGTTGTATAAATGTAGAGAAAATTTGGGATTTGGATTGAAGTATTATTTATACGAAAGGTTGATTGTGAAATGTTTACAAATAAAGTAATTTGTAGATTATTTGTAATTTTATTTACCTAGCACTAGTATCAACTAGGTTCTGTACGTTTAAATGCAATAAGAATAATATAGAAAAAAAATATGGAGCCAATGCAAGTAATAACTCTGATTCCTGACATATTATTCTCGCATAAAAAATGGCTATGCGCAGTCTCAACAGGCATTTTCTAAAATATTTCTTGAAAGTAAAAAATAAAACAATTTACAGAACACATATAATTTATTTAGGAAAATCTATGACAACACTAATAAAATTTCGAAGGGAATATTAACATACATTTCACAAGGAATGATTATAATAACTGGTGGGATTTTTTATCAAATAGCTATAACTAATGACACTAGTCGACGATGATTTCGCTGCATCGGGTATACAGCTGTTGCTATAATTATCTTGCATATAACAATTAACAAAATAAAATAAGTTAGTCAAAAAACCATTTTATATATGTAAGAAATTTGTAAAAAACAAAAACAAAAAAACAAAATATTCTGGCAAAAAAATATGTTTAAGTTAAAAAGATAGATTGTATAAAAAACAAAGATACCTAGTCAAACATTACAATGATGGTAGCTGTATACTAAATTTTATATGTTTTGTCATCGATAGATTTACTTTTATTTATTTATGTATGTTTACAAAAATAAGTATTTCTTTATTTATAATTTACTTCAACATCCATTAAATTTTTTATACTAAATGAAATAACAGAAAATTATTACCTATAGATTTACATACAAACATTATGGACATTTTGTTGCGAAAATCAAAATTCATTTCTAAATTTAGAGCATCCTCTTTGTGAGTTGGTTAAAACCAAAACGTTAGTTTTTTTCGACATTAAATTAAAACAGGATTACCAAGTAACTATAAAAAAGAAATATTTTTGTTGTTAATATTATTAATGACTAGCAATACGTTACTAAAAGAACCTATAAATTGTGATAATTTAATACTAATTTAAATAATAAAAGCTAAGAATATCCTCACGGGTGCGTGACATAAAAAAAATATTTATTATTTAAATATTTCGTTTAAAATACTTTAAAGAAACATAACGTCGTTTCTACCTCACATTTTAAGCGTATACAATTAATTACTTTATTAAAGCTTAATTTACTAGCATTCAACTAAAATTATTGCTTTTAATCTTAATAATACCAGTGTTGTGCTGTACCGAAAAATCTCTAAAATCATGTAACTTATAAATAAAACTTACATATATATACTAAGTAGATTTATATCTTATGAATTAGATTTAAGAATTATAATGTTTAGTATAAACTATAATGTACTGGATTTATTATCCATAATTAGAGACCTTTTTAAATTATGAAACAGTTAGCATTATATATATTCTTTGAACTATTTGATATTAAGGATTCGTCTAGTAACGAATTTCAGATATCATAAAACCAACGTGTATATTATATTTATCTTATTTACTGAAAAAACACCTTATTACTAAAAGTAGACGATGTAATAGTATAAATAAAGTATAAATTAAAACGTATACGTACAAAATCTGCATATTTTATTCTTTTCCCGAATGAGGCGACTAACAAAAGATATTATTTGTAATGTTAAATTTTTCAATAAGATGAAATATGATGATAATGATTCATTTGACAATCACAACTTAACGTAGTCCATGCTCATAACGTGATTAGCATGTATTGTAGCTGTATAGAACGCAGGACGAAAAAAAATTACATTTTGGGTAACTAAACGTTTACTTACTTATTTCGTGTAAACTTATATAAAATATTACTATTTTTAACTATTTTTTCCTCAAATTAAACACGTGGTGCGATAATTTCAAAAAGTATAAAATAAATTTCTTGAAAAATAAAAAATATTACTTATGACTTTGTTGCATCAGAGGTACGAATTAATAAACTTTATTCAAAAAGTATTGCAAAAATTTGTTGCTGACATCGAGTAAAGAATATAACTACATTACTTAACTTAATGAACGGATTCGCAACTTAACTAACACTTTGGTATAACCTGCACCTGTGTCACTTTAACCTAAAATAAATAAAGGTAACCGACTGAAGTGCGTTTTACAAATTTCAAAATGTTTCGAGTTGAGCTCACGCTGTCTCCCGGCTTTTCCCTTCTGACTTAATGGCGTGCGCGAGCCATAATGCCAAGATTATGCCAGCCACCTGAAATCATAAGTACAATTTTAACTAGCTGTTTCTCGTGGATTCGCGTGATGTTCCTGAGATAAATCCTCCAAAAATAATAATGCAATGAACATATAGCTAGATGTCAATTTCTTTGATTAATTATATACCTAGATAGACACAGAACGTTTCAAACGCGTCGAAAAAAATAGAGGCGAACTGTTCCCCACTAAATGAGTTCGAGTGAATTAATTTTTGTTGTTTTTCATGGATATAATTTTCGCCCCGTTTTAATAGAAACCATGTAATAACTGGTATCATTATGCGCGCACACAAGGATACGCAGAATGATGTAGCGATAGCGTATGACACATCTGTCACGCATACTAGCTTAAGAAAAGTTGGCCTGTTTGTTTTAGTTTCATTGCAGCGCGTCACTCTATCTAGGTCTTAATCAAAAGTCAAATTCATCTAAGTTGTTTTTGATTGGTATATGATTGAGTCTGTTATTTTATGCTAGGATAAAAAGTTATTAAAACACAAACAATAACTTAATCAAAATTGGTGGCCTTGAGGAGAATGCGCGGGGCAATCGCCCCGGGCCTCAAGCTTTTTTTGCTCTTGAATGACGAGACGAGCGTTTCGCTCGCCTGATAGTAAACAACACGACCGCCCATAAACAGTAGACCACACAGAACTTTGAATTACATAGTACTGCGTGGCACTCTACGCTCTGTACATCAGATGTTAAGTCTCATAAAGCCCCGTAACGCTGGCTACAATGTCCTTCAAACTAAACACAACAGTGTATTCACCCTGCTGCTTAGCGGTTGGAAAAGACATATCGTAGTAGCTACCCAGAGGGATCTGCGCATACAGGGGACCTCCCACCAGACGGTAAAAAACATTACCCTCCGGCATCGGGGAAACATGCCTCTCAAAGATCTGACACCCTGAGCCTCGCATAAGTTAAGTCTACTGTATATCAGCATTTTAATCTAAATTACATTTGAGAAGACTCGAGTATCTGATTTTAATAATATTCACTATCACGAGTAGAGTTACTTTAAAATAGGTTAAGTAACGTAATGATTAATCGTTAGGCTTATCTCACACACACACACACACACACACACACACACACACATACACACGCTCCCGCCTTTTATCCCCGAAGGCGTAGGCAGAGGCGCAACTAGTGCACCCACTTTTCGCCGAGCGTATTCCGTCCCTTGATGTGATAGAGGGCGAGCCTATCGCCATATCGGCCATAAATTCCAGACTCCGGGCTGATACTGAATAGAAAAACCCAATATCACTTTGCCCGACCCGGGTATCGAACCCAATATCTCAGCATTGCAGTCGTACTGTAATACAACTACGCCATAGAGGCAGTCTTAGGCTTATCAAACCATCAGAATTTACTACCTCTTTTAAAATTCACCATTATCGCTCTACATAAATTACATTCATGTGATTAGGCATGCAATCCTAGGACCTAACATAATTCTAGATCATCTAGCCGATACCCGCATGAGTCAAAATCTGACTGGGCAGGTCAGGTCAAGATGTAGATAAAATAAATTAAAATATCGCGTGATGGAGTCCGCATGAAACTTACTATTTGCTGTCGATTCTTTTCTGTATGGAATCGTTCGAGATGTACATGTAGTAGTATTTCTTAAATTCAACGTGTTTTACGATTAACATTTAATATTTATCATAATTCCGTCTGCATCGTGTAAAATATTAACAGTTATAAATAAAAGATTAAAGAACTTATGAGTCTAAGAAAACATTTCCGCAATAAGTAGTAAATTGTTTATAACTTATTAATAGTTACTTATTTTTTTTTTAAATATTAACAGTTTATTTATTCTAAGGTATAAATATACATTGAATACTAACGTAGAGAAGGTACAAATCCTGGGAATATAATTTGAAAAAGTGAGATCAAATCGAATTAAAAAGGTAACTGAATCAATATTCCATGGAAACAGCCTTACCCCACGCGTAAATTATAGGGCAGGTGGTGTTATTTAAAACAAAATGACTTTTCCGTATGAAAAACGACCTACTTATATACATATACATAATCCGTGTTCGTTTGCTATTAGGCCAGAAGTAAGATTATCTAGAGCAATATTTTCTTGGTCTCGAAGGAAATAATCGTTTTTATTCTGCTTTTGACCTTAATAACGCATTTGTTGGTGTTTTTTGGCAGGTAATCAATGAGACGGCATATGTGCTATTTTTCTCTCTGTTAAATAGAAGAATATTTAGGATTGGATGCGCCAGGTCTTCTAAGAATTTCTAAAACCTGAATTCGCTCACTCCTTACTTATAGAGAGGTAATCACACAACCCAGAGTTTACGACTGCTATTGGGCTGCTTTATTTCTCTGTAAATTCAAGACTTACTTCCAAAAAGCAGAACAGAATCCCAGTAACGATGACAGTCATGCCGGCGCTGTGGATGGTACTGAGGACCTTGTCTTCGCAGCCGCCTTTGTAATATTTATCGAAGGTGAGGCAGTCGGACCTCCTGATCTCTACGGAGCGGTCGGTGCCGTCTGGAGGGCAGCAGCTATAAGGCGGCTTCAGACGAGGCTCAGAACCTCCGTAGTTCTCGGGACCGCTGACGCCACAGCACTCCAGCTGGAAGAGAATTTTGGAGGATTTACGATTTTGAGAGGACGATGTCGGGCTGCTCGTGAAAATTGAGCTATCGTTTCTGCAACATAGAGCGTGTTGTGTGATTAGAATTTACGATTTTCAGAGGTAGATGACATGCTGGTACTGAAAACTAATGTACCATTTCTGCAACAGAATATGTCGTCGACTCTACGTTGGAGTGGAATAAACAATATTATTTTTCCTATAATTTGCACTCTATATTTGTTAGCGCCGATTTAACCGCTTCGTGATTAATGCCAGTCGTCGCTTAAAAGTATAATAAGTACGGAAGTCACACTCTATGCACTCAAATAAATGTCAGTAAAATTATTACTGTCTACAGGGTTTTTAATACATCAATGTGTCTACATTAGTTATTTAATACGATAACTGTCAAATCAAATTTTCTTGACACCTGTAAAACTGTCCTTTAGAATCTTAAAGTTTATATCTAGAGTAGGTAGGTACTACTATATTCTACCACTCTACTTTTACAAAATGGATCTTTATATTCCAGTCATCTCTCGTATTGTTCAGTCCTTTTTAGTGATTCATAATATAAACGTCTTACGTTGCTCTGAATGCGGTCCCAGAAGTCCCTAATGGAAGAATCCTCTTCCTTGCTTGACTTGTTCCTGATGAACGACCCTCGCAGCTGCTCCTTCATGCCCTTCTCGATCTGAGGACGCAGAGCAGCTGCAGCGATGCCTACTGACAGCTCCAGGAGTATGATGATGATCAGGCAACCGGCGAACTGGTGATTAAAGATACGATTAGAATGGGAAGCAAGTAAATCTGTAGGATGGTCTTCTGGCGGTTTTAGTTATCATAATAAAATCTAGGCGACTATTCGACTGACCATTTAGGGTCCATTCAAGCATACCACAATACACCACATCGCAGCGACAAAAGTGGTCGAGCAGTGGTTACGTAATGGTTGCGATGTGGTCGATATCTACGATAATATGAAGATAAACAACGCAACCACTTTTGGACCACGTTTTGTCGCTGCGATGTGGTTCGTGTTAATAGACCCTTAACCTGCCGTAGGCGTTTGCCCTCAAGCCATACTGTAGTCTATAAAAAAATACAATCGGTTAATATTATCAATGATGGATACCTGGGTTATAATTATATTACAATCACAAGAATACGTCTTATTATATATATGGTTCCTTCCCGTTATAGCTCGAAGTTCTGCCCCAGTTCTGCACTAATTGCACCTATACCCATCCCTCACACGATAAAAAGCGTGAGCTTACGACATATTACAAACTAACGGTATCGTGTTTGAATGCCACCTAAATACTGACTTGCCCATTTCTGCATATTTTTAGGTCAAAATTAGGTGAACTGGGTGTGACAAGTACAAACGGCACGTGGAATTTAGAAATCACATTTTGTACATCACGCCTTTCCCTTTTTCAGGGGTAGGCAGAGGTGTATGACACCCACATTACACCAATATTCTATTGGGCGAGCCCATTGACACCTTCATTAACACTTATTAAGAAATATTTTTTTTGACGTGTGATGTTGCTTAATTCTTCATTTGGTGTTAATATTGGAAGGTTACTTTGTTACGAAATAAGTACCTTTATTTGTTTCACACAAACCTATGGATACAAGACTTGTCACCTATTGATGTTCGAGATTAAAGGAAAGTCTCTTATAATTGGACGTAGTTACACAAACATGAGCCGACTCACAAAATCATCAAAATATTTTTCATTAGTCGATGTTTGAACTAAATATATATATTTATATAATATATATTTCTCTGTTCAACTAATCCATTAGACTAAAATGGCTAGCATTTTATAGGGAACAATTGAGAATTTAGCCAGTTGTTTCTGTATAAAAATAACAAATCTTCTCTTTTTTAACCGACTTCATTTATAAAAAAGTTTGACAAGTTTGTCGTTGAGTTCCTGTTTGCAAAACTATGTCCAATCATGAAAATCTAAGGTTTCTTGGTACTTACAATATACAAGAGCTTGGTGCTCTCCTTCCAAGCGCCGAAGCAGCCGAAAGCAGCCACGATGATGATCAGCACGCCAATCGCGATGAGGATGGCGTCGGTCTCGTGCCCGTTCGTGTCCATGCCAGCGAAGCCCTGGATCATGCTGAGGTCCACGCATGCTACGGCTATGAGGACGATTCCGAAGATCTGATAAGAGAGTTTTGTGGTTAGATGTCGTTAAATATATGTAAAATTGATATTGTTGGATTTATGTAAGAAGGTAGGTAAGTATTTGTTCATTTATTTATTACTAGCTTTTGCCTGCGGCTCCGCCCGCGGTAATAAGTTTTTCCGGGACAAAAGTCCCGATTTATATTTTCCCGGGATAAAAAGTAGCTTATGTCCTTTCTCAGGCTCTAGAATATCTGTGTACCAAATTTCATTTCATTCGGTTCAGTAGTTATGGCGTGAAAGCGCGACAGACAGGCAGACAGACACAGTTACTTTCTCATTTATAATATTAGTAAGGATTTAAAGAAAAGCATTCGTATTTTGTGACAGTCATTCTCAAGTTTTTGTCAGTCAGTACATAAGGTTTACAATGATTGTGGTAAAATTTTACTAAATTAATAGTCTAGAGTGGCGCAGCCGAGGTCAAATTAAAAATAATTACAAGTTTTTTGCAGATTTCTTCAGTACTTTTTACAATACGAAAACCTAGCAGAAACTTAAAATTCTACATCAGAATTAATACTGAAAACAAAATAGAACATTTATGACACACATTTCAATTACCATAATATTTCATTTATTTCTTTAACCTTGACTGCAAAACCGTATTTTATCACTCTATCACCTACATTCACATTTAAAAGACCATTTACAGACATAATTTACAATTAGAAGATAATTTACAGACAGAAATAGAAGACTTAAGTCATTTAACACTCAACTAGAGCAGCATAATCTAGATTAATTGTCATTTAGTTCACGAGACTAACCGAGCCCTGACTAAGGTTCAGTAAAAAAGGAAACTGGGCAAATTACCAATTCCATAGTGTGGGCTGGTGACATTGAGCGCACAATGGAAGATCACAATCATGGTGTTGCGTAACTACCGGTTTATTGAAAATATGCAGTGGATTAATAGGTTTTGTACGCGTTTGATTTTATCTTCATTGAAAGTAATAATACAATACAAAAGTAATAGATAAAAGTGAGAGATTTAACCGATATTAGGACTACAAGATAAATGTATCTTTCTACTATCGAGTGCTAAAAAGTGCTTCAAATTTAAAATCAAAACATACAAGAGGGCTAATAAATTAATAATACTGAATTAATAATTTATTTGTTATGTATTTATCATAAACTGGCTTTTGCCACGGCTATGCTCGCGTCAAAGAATTTAGAAAGTACCCTATGTAGTTCCCAGGCTCAAACTATTTCCATTTTTCTCCTGCTTTCCTCCAAATTTCATCGAAATCCGTTCAGTAGTTTTTGAGTTTATCGCATTCAGACAGGCTGACGCGGTTGAGGGTTTGATTTATAATATGTATGCAAGGATCAATAATTATTTATTAGAATAATCTAATCCCTATAACTAGCGGAAGCCGTATACACGTTCATATGACTCATTGATGGTGTCTTTAATGCAGTTAAAAGTGTAATTATTGATCCAACTACTAACTATATGATTCATTAATCGACTGCGTTGTTTTATAATAAAATTGCTATACGTTTATTTATACTGTACTAACTTGGTATCGTATTACTTAGATATAAAAAAACCACTTAGAACGATTTGTCTATTTTTGGGTACACACTTGGACACACAGCCTATACGAGGCTATGTAAAATTTAAGGATTTTTAAGCACAGATCTCGTAGGTACTACGATCAGCTTTCTGTATTAAATCTAGCTGAAAATCACTTCAAACGGAACTAAAACGCACAGAAAACCCAGGCAATCGAGAACTATGTACTTATCATGCAAAATATGAAGGTACACGCTGAAGACGTACGTACGCCAAGCTTACGAATAGTGTCAGTACAGTTATATCATGTGATGATACAAGAAGTAATTAAATCGTCGTCCTATTGAATCGTACGAGGACCCTGACCTCCCAATCACGAGCGATTTTCAGTCGCAACTTCTAGGATTATAAACAATTGAATCAACGCCATCGTTTAAAGTGGATTTAAAAGTTAAAACTTATTTTATGTCGCCATTTGTACGATTTCCTGGCCTTCACAAACTTTATATTTAATTCAGGTCATTCAGGAATAAAACAAAGAGTTGAAAAATCAAGAAAAGCTTAAATCCTGATAAATAAAATCTTACACAACAAAACAGTTTTGTTTTGATCAATATAGTTATTTAAAGTAGAATTAAAACACTTTACATTGCAAATTAGCTCATATTCCAAGAAAACCTGAATCAAGAACAATAATATCAAATCTATAATAGGATCTCTTCGAGTAAATTGGCCTAATTGTGACAGTGTAAAGTGGCGGTGTCATCGAATGACATCAGAACTCGAAGAAGCATTAAAAATTACCTTGACCTATTAAATGGTTTTACGATTTGTTTATAAAAGTATAAGTATATGAAAAGTAGTATATTCGTTTATATGAAGGGATGTTATTATAACATTGATGTATTAGGGTTTTTTAATACATCAATGTATTATTAGGATATTATTAGTTTTATACACATAATCGCATCGGTAGTTTGGTGGTATAATTATTCCTGGCTTTTGATCGCGGCTCCGTCCACGTGATAAAGTATTTTCGGTTAAAGGTCCCGCTATATATTTGTTCAGGATAAAAAGTAACCTATGTCCTTCACTTCGTAAATTTCATCGAAATCGGCTCAGTGGTTCAGCCGCGAAAACGTAACAGACAGATAGTGTTCCTTTCGCATTTATAATATAAAGTAGGTATAGCAGTTTGCTGTCACTGAAGTTTTGAGCTTTATTCTCATGATGATGATGAAAATCGTAGGTAGATATCTGTTTTTCTCTTATTTTTTATGACCTACTTGATGATTGCACGTAGTCTCTAATTGTAGAGTGCAGTGTTTTGGGATTTGAAATGTGTTTCTGCTGTATATAGGCCGTGGCTCCACTTAGCATAAAACATCTTCTCTTCATGCAAAGTCAGAAAAACCAATTGACAACTGGCCTATCAGTAGACACATCTCAGAACAACCTGCAACCACTATTAATTTACTTGCAATCGTCCACTTTGTTCTGTATTTTTAACAATACCAGTTTATTACGAGTACTACGTAAGAGTTCAACGGAGTTCTACATGAAACATGTGTCGTATCAGAAAAATGAATATTATTAAAATCGTTGAACATATAATTGAGAACTCTTCTTTAATTGAAGTCGGTTCAAAAGTACGCTTCTCACTCTCTATTTAATCTTATGCTCTGTCATTGTTATTACTAAGATGTTAATATTAGAATATTGATTGTTCTTCTGTTTCCTATCCCACAACCGAATTCGCTGACCTCGATTCTCGTACGTATTTAAATGACTGTTGATCAAACGACATATTTTCGGAATAGAGCCATTGTCTAAAAATATATCGCCGAGTCTCTGTTTTACTCTATCTGAGTAATCGCTGTTGTTCGAATATAAAATTATGAGATAATTGGTTTACCTAGCGTTTAAAGTTTCCTTTAACTTTGTGAACAGACTCTGAAAATATATAAATAATAACTAAAATTAAGGTAAGGATTGTTGATTTTGATTTAATTATTTTACTTTAAGCCTCAGAAGATTTTTAGCGTATAATATCGAACTATTTGAATAATTAATAAAATATGTATAATATCTACATCGGAACTCATATTTATAATGTTTTTGCTATACGATAAAAAGTTAAAACGGTAATGTTATAGTAGCTTCAAACTGCAAAAAATAGTGTGAATTAACTAATATTAAGTATAACTATCAAATTTATGAGTTTATAGGTTTACTAGCTTTTGCCCGCGGCTCCGCCCGCGTGAATGAGTTTTCCCGGGATAAAAGTCCCGCTTTATATTTTCCCGGGATAAAAAGTAGCCTATGTGTTAATCCAGGACATAATCTACCCGTGTGCCAAATTTCATTGAAATCCGTTCAGGAGTTTTTGAGTGAAAGAGTATCAAACATCCATACATCCAGACATCCATACATCTATACTTACAAACTTTCGCGTTTATAATATTAATATGATAGTGGATAACTTCTGAACTACTGAACCGATTTGGATAATTCTTTCCCTAATAGGAAGTTACATTACTCCTGAGTGCTATCGGCTACTTTTGATCCGGGAAAAACTGTCATGCGGGCGGAGCCACGGAAAAAAGCTAGTATTTAATAAAACAATGAATATAAAAAAGTAAAATATTTTTTATTAATGAGCACCGGACAAATGTTAGTTAATTTAATTCAACACATTACGTATGAAACATACGGAATCAGTGCACTAGTCAAAGCACTCAGCCAGTTTTGTTCATTATGTTTGTTTCGAAAACATATCTCTCTCTAGGATCGAAGTAAAATAGTGTTCTGTAGGTACAGTCAGCCACATAAATGACTTAACAATTTCAAATCGCCTCAACGCGTTAAGTTTAATTGAATCATTTTTTTCTCTTTGTTTGAAGTAAAGTTAATCTTATTTATTTTATTTTCGTCAAGAGAAAACGAAAATTGGTAAGAACGCAAAAGTGTAGAGGTGATTTGAAGTTTTGAATTTGTTCAGCTACTTATGTGGCTGACTGTACTTATGTTTTCTATAATCTATACATTGATCTATTGCTACTGACTCAACAAATACCTACCATAGATATAAATATAAATACTTACCTATTACCTGCCACATTTAGGTACATTATTAATGCTTCCATTAGTATGAAAGCCCAACTTACAATATTGCCCCCCATGTAACTGTCAGTGGTGATCGAAATGTCATGACCTAGTTATAAGGCGAAGTGCCAAGCTCAAAATGGCCGAATGGATAAGACTTTTTTTCTATCAGTAGTTAGACCGGGTGTATTAATAAATAAGCAATTATTTATCTCGCTAAATGTAAGGTCAACATGTCAAGCTGAAAAGGGACTAAATTTCTGTTTTTGTATCAAGTGATACCCAATTCCTTAATGAGTAGGATAGTTTTTAACTTAAAGAAAAAAAAACCAACATAGTTTTTTTATTTGGTAAAAGATTTTTATGCAGCTGGACCCGGGAGCAAAAGCTAGTCATATTATTGAAGGTCATAGAGAATAACCGACCACGTGTAAATGATAAATACACGCACTGTGCGTACCAACGTGACGTGATTGAATTTTTAAACGCAACTCCTCTATCCGCACCTATTGAAATTTGGAAGACCATTATAATTGCATACTCACGCCTTTTATCCCCGGAGGGGTAGGCAGAGTCGCAACTAGAGCACCGACTTTTCGCCTTGCGTATTCCGTCCCATGATGTGATAGGGGGCGAGCCTATCGCCATATCGGGCACAGATTCCAGACTCCTTAACTGGCTTAAGCCTAACGGAAAATCAGTTTGAATCTTGTACTCCTACATTAACACGTTATCCTTCTGTCTATCCTAGCTGATTAAACTTTACTTGCGGCTATGAGGGTTTCATCGAAAGTCCAAGAGGTCAGCACGGATTATCAGAGATAAAGAAATCAATTAGTGACTTATAATACCAGCCCTGTACTAAATACTAGCTCACTGCTGAGCACGGGTCTCCTCTACTACTGAGAGGGGTTAGGCCTTAGTCCACCACGCTGGCCTTGTGCCGGTTGGCAGGCTTCACATACCTTTGAAATTCTTATGGTGAATTCTCGGGTATGTAGTTTTCCTCACGATGTTTTCCTTCACCGCTAAAGCGGAAAATAATTGATAAACAATACACACATAACTTCGAAAAGACAGAGGTGTGTGCCTTGGGTTTTGAACCTGCGGACATTGTCTCGGCAGACCGTTCCATTCCCAACTTAATTACATAGAGCACTATGCACAATCTAGCCGGACATAAGTTATTACTCCTCCTACTAGCATTTTTTATTTAATAGTTCATTAATGAGTCATACACGGCATATGGTTCGAGCCACTCACGAGTTATTGAATAAATAAGCCATTAGTTCATTCTCTAATAAAATATTAAGTTAATTAGTAAGAGTGTGTTTTATCTCTATTTTTGGTGAAATATATATTTAATATAGGTGGTATTTTAGTGAACTAAAGCTGATTCACATAATTGACAAAAAATACAAGTAAAATATCAATAAGCTACGTAGTTCATTTGTAAACTAAGTAATACTAAATAGGGTTGTCACTTTACTGGTGGTAGGTCTGTCATTGTGTAAGAGCCCGTCTGGGTGGGTACCACCGCAATGTCTATTTCTACCGCCAAGCAACAGTGTGCATGCACTGTTGTGTTTCGGTTTGAAGGACATTGTAGCCAGTATAACTACTGGACATAATGAGACTTAAGATCTTATGTCTCAGGATGACGAGCGCAGTGGAATGCCTCACAGTACTTTGTAAGTCAAGGTGCTGGATGGTGTTTCTTCTGTGATGGTTGTTTATGGGCGGTCGTATCGCTTACCATCAGGCGAACGGCATGCTCGTCTCATCAGTCAATGCAATAAAAAAAAAAGTTAGAATTTAAAGCATTTGCAACCTTAGGAAGTGTAAGAATATGAATAAAAAAATTGATAGTCATAATGTTTATGCTCGTTACGTAATATCGGTCAGGGTTACCACTATTTTTATTATACTCGTGGCAGAAGGTTAACAGCTAATGCATATTGCAAATATTTTTTTGTTTACAATAAGTGCCCCCTGGTATTGCAGATCTTCATGGGTGGCGGTGATCACTTACCACCAGGTGAACCGTATGCTCGTTTGCCCCCTATATCATAAAAAAAAAGTGGTACAAGCAAGCCGTGGACATATTTTGTATACGACTATGGCAAAGTAACCCTTCTGCACCTGATGATAAGAGAGAGTAATTTAATAATAATGGTAATTTGTTTATATCATGATTGGGTCGTCTTGGCCAATGTATACGAACCAATTAATGTTTTGCGAACTGAAAAATTACGTCATTGTTACATTTCGTATGAGGAATGAGTTTTCCACGCCCTGAAACTTTAATCCATACTTTTTCATATTTCGCGGTTAGTTTGAGTAAAATTGCTTACAAATTGGTCACATCCTAATAGAAAAAGAAACAAATAGGAAGAAGACAAATATCTACTACACATTCCTAAAAAGCCTTTTCTTACATTTTATGGGAAACTATTAAGTTCGGGTTTCTATAAAAAAACATATAACAAATTCACATAGATTCAACAGATGTTAGAGCCATTAATAGCATTGATGACTCTGTCCTTGATGGTTGATATCCAGATGTATTTTATATTGCTCCAAAATGTAGATGCTTGTTTGGTAGATTTTGATCATGAGTACATTCGGAAGTACAATTATATATGTACTTTCAATACTTTAGTCGATGGCAGTATAACAATATTTTTTTATTTTTTTTTATTGCATCGAATGACGAGACGAGTATGCCGTTCGCCTGATGGTAAGCGATACGACCACCCATAAACACTAGCAACACCATCCAGCACCTTGAGTTACAAAGTACTGTGTGGCATTCCACTGCGCTCGTCATCCTGAAACATAAGATGTTAAGTCTCATTATGTCCAATAGTTACACTGGCTACAATGTCCTTCAAACCGAAACACAATAGTGCATGCACACTGCTGCTTGGCGGCAGAAATAGACATTGCGTTGGTACCCACCCAGACGGACTCTTACATATGAGAGACCTGCCACCAGTAAATAAACCAAATAAATAAAATTCAATGTGTCTTTTTTTGGTCTTCAAGTAGCATTGTCGTGTGACTAATTCAAGTAATACCAAAATCTAGTATTTATAGAATAGCATCCCTAGCATGTCTAAAATTTGCCCATTAGTTCAAATGACTAAACAAAAAGGCTACCGTGCGTGCATTGTTCTCTGTATAACAACGATGAACAGAAAAATTACTCGCGACGTTATTTAATAGCATAAGTTTAATAATCACAGTATTGTTTTACAAAAGTGACCTCACTGCCCATGATGGAGAGTGGGGTCCAGATAAAGGGATTTTTAAGAAGTGATTGTTACAGTTTCTTATTTCTGTATACTCACTCACTCATCACGAAATCTCAGAAACTACAAGTGCTAGGAGTCTCAAATTTTGCATGGGGGTTCCTTTTAGGACGTAGGTGCTCACTAAGATTTGATCTCACTACGGGATTTTGCGTAATTCAACCCCTAAGGAGGTAAAAATGGGTGGCAAAGTTTAACGCGATGATCTCAAAAACTACCGAACGGATTTCGATGAAATTTGGTATGGAGATAGTTCTCGAACTATTAAGAGTAGCCTAAAACCTTATCAGGGTCGAGACCCTGGCCATCGTAATCGAGTGAAAAAAATATTGACTCGAGTCCTGCACTCGAGTTGCCGAACCAACTCGGCGCACCGAGTAGTCTCGGTGAGCGTTAGGAATCACTAGAAGTCACAAATTCACTAGTCGCTGTCTACGTCGCGAACGTCATTGCTGCTAATTGAGCATTTTTATGACTTATTTAGCATTTTTCGTTTTAGATGATACAGCATGAAAAAAATTAATTGAACAAGTGAACAATAACGATTATTTTGTATATTATTTCTTTCGGTATATTAGTAATTAGAAAAAAGTATTTAAAAATTCTTAACCAAATCTTACTCGAGTTACAGGGTTGGTTAATAATCAACTCGAGTGACTCGACAACTCGAATAAAGCTAGAGTCGTAATGACTTTACTCGAGTGACTCGAGTCATAAAATCCTATTCGAGTCGCATCACTATTTTAGGCTACTTCTAATCCCGGGAAAATGTATAGCGGGACTTTAACAAAAAACTCTTCCATGCTGGCGAAGCCGCGGGCAAAAGCTAGTCATACTATATAAGTACCTATCTTATGTTACTTTTACTAATAGTATAAATGCGAAAGTTTGTGAAAATGTTTGGATGTTTGTTAGAAGCAAACGCGGAAACAGCTAAACGGATTTGAATGAAATTTGGCACACGGGTAGACCATATACTGGATTAACACATCCCAAACGCAGTCGGAGGCTGTCGGTCGCTCACTCCGAGATTTTGTTGTTCTACCTATATCACCAACTAAATTATGAGAAATGAGCGTGTTATGCCTCCGACAGCGTTTGTGAACACTGTCAACTAAGATTATTCAAAACCAAAACAAAATATTCAAATTAAAATCTTGTTTCTATCTTTTCAGTTCTTCAATGAATTTAATAAAGATGGCAGATATTGACGCAGTCGGGTTTTTGTTTTTTTTTATTATTTTTTTAAAAATAAAAAACTGGGTACATTTATATATTAAAAAACACTGGGTATAATATATTTCAAACCGGAAGGCACCAGTGCTTGTACACTGGTGATTGGCAGCAGAAATACATAATATTTTGATCTGTAACCATTCGGTCTCAAGCATACTAGATGCCTATCACCTAGTAAATAAAGTAATGAACTTAAAAAAAAACTAATTCTTCGACAACTAAATAGTTGTGTGGGAAGAAATTCAATGTAAAATCAACACATGACAGTAACTAATGCTCTCTTAATGAATGGATAGCATGACCCTCAGACTGACAAGTATTGTGGCGCTTAACTATATACTTATGTGTTGACTGCCTCGGTGGCGTAGTTGTATTGCGTACGCGTTATGCTCGTACGATTTGCGCGCTGAGGTCCTGGGTTCGAATCCTGGGTCGGGCCAAAAACATTGTGACTGGGTTTTTCCATCTTAAAAATTACTCAGTTGCAGCTCGGAGTCAGGAAGTTGGCGGTGTGATACCCCCGTGCCTCGGAAAGCACGTAAAGCCGTTGGTCCTGTGCCTGATCTCTCTCCGGTCATGTCGGATTGCCGTCTCACCGGACTATGAGAGTGAAGGAATAGTGAGTGCACTTGTGTATTGCGCACACACTTGTGCACTATAATATCTCCTGCGCACCTGGCTGATCTCCGTAGAGATTGACCACCGTGGCCGAAATCGGCTAGGAAGGGATTATTATTATTTATGAGTCGTTTAGACATGATTTACACCTTGATTGGATGCTTTTGACTAATATAGTGTCACGAATGCTAATGTTTTAAAAGAGCTTTTAATAAAGACAGGCTCTGCAAACAGCGGGCGATGAGGTTGCAAAATGAGAGGCTGCAGGTTTGAGTCCTCATATTAGCATGGGAGGCACTCTCAAGAGCACGAGTTGTGGTTGTATTCGTGTATGTTTAGGGTTTTTCAGTATGTCTAAGTAAGTCCTACACGACACATAAATGTATAAGCCGACTAAAGACAAAAGCTACACTCCAGTCTATGCACTCAAATAAATGGTAATAAAATGAGTATATATTAGATGTCTAAGGCAATAGCTGTCAAATTAAATTTACTTAAAATTTGTGAAACAGGCCCTTAAACTTTTTAATCTTAATTCTCCCTTATCAACGTCGTAACCCCGCACTACTTCATGGGCGGAAAATCTTTGAGGGAGTCTTAGGGTCATAAATCAATTTCGCTCTGAAATCCGGTATCAGCTGAGACACTATCTTGAGATAGTCGCTATTTAATAAACCCATATTAACATCGGGTCAAATGACATCCTAAGTTACAATATGCGACGGATTTTGAAAGCTAAGTTTTGTTTGTGTAACAGCCCTTACTCAGCTGAGGACAAGCTCTTAAACGATAGCTTAAGTTTGGTTTATTAAATAGTTCAATACATTAAATGTCTACTTGAAATTTTACTCAAATGTGAGATGTATTAATATCGCATTTATATTCGAAGTGCACATTACGTATGATGATTATAATAAATATTTGTATGTATGTTAGCCAATAACGCTTAAACTATTGAATAGTTTTGGATGAAATTTTGCGATTAGATAGACCAAGTCTTGAATCTTCGCATAGAGTACTTTCTTCCAGCAACAATACATAATGATGATTTTATTCCCGAAAATGACTTTCACGTGAGCATAGTCGTAAGCAAATGCTAGTAGTATACATTCATACAATAACTACTTCCATAAACTACGTTTTCTATTGTTTACAGTCAGGTGACTATTGTGGGTGACGCCGTGCTGACTCATTCGTGACGTCATCAGTCATTAAGGAAATAAACTTCGGATTACGCAATGACTTAATTATGACTCAATTTATTCGTCCTCTAAGTTAACCCTTTATTATAACTTCCGTTCTCTGCAGTCTTTTTGCAAAATTAATATATTTTTTTTGTTTTGTACAAAAGAAAAATTATTTGATAAGAAACTAACAGGCATTGAATATTTTGAATCCAATATTTTTAACACATTCTAACTTCGTTAGGCATTGAAATAAAATGTTTTTACGGATTTTATAGTGACCATGAACGCTGCAGTCTTCGAAAAGTCAGGTGAAAATAATATGAGTAAAAACCGGAATAAAATCCGCAAAATAGTTTTATTACAACAAGCTAATACCTCCATACTTACATCCACTTTATTGTGTGATAGAGCATCCTGTATTTCTCAAAAGTAATCGACGTCAATGCATGGAGGATGTTTTACTGACATAGGTAGTTATTACGTATCGTATCGTCATTATAATATATAAACAAAACGTATTATTAATAGGGAAAACACTATACTCATTTTAAAAACTAAAACCCAAATGAAGTAATTCAGGAAACTACAGAGCTGTTACAACCACAAATCTAAGCAACAGTATTCTCAATATAAGGAAAATGGATTCAGTTGTTTGAAAGTGTTTAACGCTGTAACTTAGAAATTCATAATATAGTTGATTAAATAGTGTTTTGTTTTTGTTATGAGTGAAAATAAACCTTGTAAAAACGGTGGTAAGTTTTTATTAATTTTATATTTGGGAACACACAGAATTTACGCGCGTTTTTTTTAGCCGACAAGGTAGAAAAGTTGGTATTTCCAAAATTATTTTAATGTTTTGTTTTTTTAGACTCGTTTACGCCAGATTCGTTAAAAATATTTCGACACATAATAGGAAAATACAAAATAACACCTATTATAGACAAGATTTAATGAAACTTATAAGACAGAGCGCTGCGCCCCTATAGGAACTGAAAATTGAAAAAAGATTGTAATTTTTTTTTTACGATGGTCAAGCGAAGTTATTTATTGAAAGGTATATCTTAAACAATGTTTGAAATTACTAAAAATCTTTCCAAGAAGAGTCGTACTTTCTTTTGAATCTCCAATCTTCATGTAAGCTATAATCTGGGATGAAGCGATATTGTAAATATTATACTGTTTTTTACGCTTATTCTAGAAAACTTTATTTAAATGAGTCAAGAAACTAGCTCAAGTGTGAACAAAAACTTACATGGTCTACAATAAATTAACTTGGACCTCCTTTTAGGGACCTGGCTGAGTTAGTTGTCCATTACCATAAATAGGGTAGACCTTCGACTACTATTCTGTAAGTTTGAAATAATATTATATTTCAAAAACTTCTCTTTAACTTTAAGATCAATTGGAAATATTTTTGTTTCTTTTTATAAATTAGTTTTTGTTTGTTATTGTTTATATTTGTGGTAAGTGTTCATCTATTAATTCAATTACTTCCAGTAGCTATCATTACGTTTTTATTTGATTATATCGAATGGGCTTATGCCTTTACTCTTGAAAAATTATTTGCATACACACACGTTATCATTCGTAATGTTTTTGTCACAAACGCAATCGGCACCTCACAGCGACAATAATAACTTAAACCTACTTACAAAAATAGCGTCCTCAAAAATAGCTCGAGATGAGAATCACACGCATCTCGCGGACTTTACGCGTTTAATTGTCAAAATAAAACAAGCACTCACCAAAAACAATCCGTTGAACCCCACCAGGAGGTACTTTATGCAGCTCATCCCGCAGCCCTCCATTTTGATTTTTTCACCTTACACTAAAGAGTCCAATAAAAACGTTAGAAAAACAAACAACCTCTTTTAAAATATTTCTTAATTAAAAAAGTAAATAATAATTAAATTCCTATTAGAGGAAAAATTACTGGCCACAAACAAAAGAATGAACAATTCGAATTTTGAATCCGGGGATTGTCAAGACGCGTTGCCGCGAACAAGGCTAGCAAGTGAGTGCGGCTTACTGAAACTTGTTGGGTATTTAGTACCCCGGCGGTTTGGTGGTGTGACGTCGCGTGCATGGGTTTATTTCACGCACTAAAACCACCCCCCGGATCACTTTGACCCCCGGATTTTACGATTTATAAGTGCGATAGGGATCACACTTAATTGGTTGTAATAAGCTCTCAATTTTCGGCGATTACTGATAAGTCGTATTTTTTTTAATAAAAAACCGTTTACCTAGGCTAATGATCCTTGTTACTCCTTACCTTCGATTTTGAATATACCTATTTAAAATATTGTTTTAAGAACAATAATTACTAATACAATATAATATTTGCTTGATTTATTCCGATATAATGACATTAATTACTCAATTTAAAATAAATTTTATATATCTTGATAGACACTTCAAAATATTAAACCGCAAAGGTCATTAACCTCCAATAATTTCCAGACTGAAATATTCAATGGCATTTCTAATATTTGTACTAAAATAACGCAAATTCGAAGCATCCGAAGTATTACGGCAAGTTGCCATGGTAACCGTAATTTTAAACATCGTAGAGGTCTTTAACCGAGAGGGCCAGCACCTTCCACACCACCAAACTTGGGTTCAAAGTCTTTTTAACTACCCCATACAAATAGGGATCGGTCGGCACAAGAAAAACCTAAACCTATTACGCCCACATCCGATACTCATGAGGCAGAAAAGCATCATTAAATCTTTGGAACAGTACTCGGTAGTAAATATTACCAAGTGAGTTATAGAAACAGAATCGGCAAAAGACCCAAAAAGGCTGCATAAGTATGAACTGAGAGTGATAAAAACAAAGCTCTACGAACTCAAAGTTTGCCAATTATTTCTTTGTAAGGCCAATGTGTGGTATTTCCTGCCGAATACCTCTATTTATAGCTTAATGTATTAAAAACATGTTAATCCAGGACATAATCTACTTTTCATTCTATTCCATCCAGCGGTTCTTGATAATTCTCATCCTACTTAATATTATAAACGTGAAAGTTTGTAAGTATGGATGTATGAATGTTTGTTACTCTTTCACGCAAACTACTGAACGAATTTCGATGAAATTTGGCACACAGGTAGATTATGTCTTGGATTAACACATAGGCTACTTTTATCCCGGGAAAACTCATTCACGCGGGTGGAAAAGCTCGTTTATAATATTAATAAGATTTCGTCCGGAACCCAACAGGAAATTCCGTTTTTCTTCAGCTACAAAACTTTTTGTTTCAACAGATTTTTTGTATAATAAAATACATGCGATATTAAACGAATAATGTCAAGTTTAGCGGACCTAGGTCTTGTACCTGCTTCTGTTACCTAAGTCATTCCAATCAAATTACCGAAATGGCCTAATATTATAGGCTTGGAAAAAGATTTATGTTTTTACGTAAGTCACCATGAACTTCGTTTGAACTCTACTAAACTGGATAATATAGAATCTATAAAGATAAAAGTATGGTTTTAGCTAAGGTGATTTTCTACAAACCTTAGCGCCAATAGAAAACAAAAAAGAAGGAATCAAGGAAATACGCTCCCAATTTTTGGAGAAATCACTGTACAAACATAAAAAGAAATACGTGTGGCACTCGGAGACTGCCGCGGTAAAGCTATTGCATAGCATTTTTTATCACAAATTTTGATTGACTAAACAGAAATTCGAGCTTACGCTTACCACATAAATTAGATTTTTAAACGCGAGCAACGCACGTTTAGTCTTGTTATTGATAAATGTCAGTAACCAAAGTAGAATAAATCAAAATTTGAAAAAAGAATGTTACGTTCGATTCTTTTGTACTCGTGCCGTGCCAACGCTGGTGAAATAGCTTCTACGCAATGTATTTAACGTTCATATTAGATTAGTAAGAAATGGTTTTAATGACTTTAATAAATAAAAATATACTCGTTTCAAGAATTATAGCTTCTACGCATTGTATTTAAGGTTCATATTAGTAAGATAAAAAAGATGTCAGGTTATTTTCGTTACGGAATTTCTGGATTCGGTCTCCACGCTCAAGGCCCGCGATAGAAGCTATGCAATAGCTTAAAAAATACAAACACACGAACCTTCTCCTTTTGGAAGTCGGTTAAAAATGTATGCGAATGACGTATCCGATCGAATAAATGTCTCGTATGGTCGAATAATCGTATGGTTGCTGGGCCTCAAAATCTAACCAGGCTAAAACTTTATGGGTATTACAGGGGAAAAAATAAGGATCTTGGATCCATTAAAAAAATATTTTTAGACCACTCCATTTATAACTCACTTTTTTAACAGCGTTCATTTTACATGTAGTTTTTAAGCAAAATAAAATTACATAAATTTCAAAATCGGAAGAATTTAAAATTATACGATTTATTGCATAGGCCTCTTTTTTGGGAATACTATCCAAATATATATAAAGTATCTTGGTTAGAATTTAAAGCCTGTTTTTGGACATGTCCTTTGTATTTATATTATAACAAGTTACGATGGGATTGTCTTGACTGCTGGATAGTAATCCCGAAATAAAACACTTTTATAAAAAAAATATACTTTTTTTGTTGATCGATCGCATGCATGATCCCATGCACTCGGGGGCCAGGCACCCTCAGGTGAAGATGTCTCTGCAGGGCCGTAGCTAGACTTGAATTTAAGGTAGGGCAGCTGTGGTTACAGGTAGGGCGGAAGTAAAAATGTAATTTGATCTGTTCTGGTCATGTTCTGGTCAATCGATTTATGGGGCTTTCTTGATTTGTGAACATGTGTGAGTCAGTTTAATACTTATATAATTGTTTGGTTGATATACAGGCTGTATCAAAGTTGCCTTAAATCCTTGAATCCATATTTATTTTCCGTCATAATCTGCTTATTATTAAGTTATATTGGTATATTTAGGTAGGATATAGCCCCACAATGCCCCCCTTAGCTACGGCCCTGTGGCCTTGCCCTTGCATATGAGAGGTCTACCTAGTTATTCTAACATCCGTCCCAGGTGTTGCTAAATAAAAATAGCTAAACAGATTTTTAAAGTCAACTATAATTTATTGATAGAGGTGTTAACGAACTAGTAACGTTAGACATGAATTGAATTAATATAATTTATTACACTAATGGATACACGGAAGTGTCGATTAGCTTTAAAAATCAATGTAGTACGATGTACGCATCACTACAGAGGACTAAAAGGGCTACTCTCAACAAATATCCAACGTGAGGTGAATTTAACTCGACTACTTAAGTCCTTTTTAATGTATTTGCTATAAATATTGTGGCAGGCACTTCCTATAGTAGCATTGATTTATAACTAAGAAATAAAATTCAAACGAAAAGCACAACAATTTGTAAGAATGGTATGGTTGGGATTTGTAGCATATCTTGTTTATCAATATCCCATTTCTGGTGTGAACCATAAATAGACACACACGCTAGTAGTAGGTGCAACTAGTTCACCCGCTTTTCGCCGTGCGTATTCCGTGATATGATAGAGACGAGCTTATCACCGTATAGAGCACAAATTCTAGATTCCAGACAGATACTGAAAATAAAAACCCAATATCACTGTGCCAGACCGCGAATTTAAACCTGATACTTCGAGCGGTGTACCGTGCTCGCAATACAACTACGCCATTGTAGCAATCCACAATAATACAGACATCATCGAATCAAGCCTTTTCAGGAAGAACATCGTAACTGACATTGCATTTTTCGCTAAAACGGTTATTTTCTTTCTTAACTCTAAAATATTTATGGTAGGTCTATCTTTCCGATATATTTACAAAACAGTTATTTTTGTTGACTAAATATTGCAAATGTCGGCATTGCCATGAAATATTCTTTTGAATATCCTTAACGGAACGATCTAGAAATACCGTAAAATTGTACTAAAAGAAAATGTAGTAATGTATTAAACAATCAAGTCTATAATTAAAGTGAGCCTTAGGTTAATTCCATTGGTATCATTAATATTGTCAAATGTATTGACAGGTGGAATTAAAGTACATCCTAGACACTTAGTTGTTCGAATTGATGTACCTTTTATGAGTATTGTATTAATGTATTTGGGTAATGGGAAAATAGTTTTAAAATTGAATGGAGTGAGAACTCGATTGATTTATTCATAACTAGGTGTTACTTACTTGCGAAGACCACGTGGTACAAGTTGCGTTAACTCTGCCAGAAGAGAAAAGAGGCAGAGGCCGCCCGACGTCGACCTGGTGGTCTAATATAAAGAGGGACCTCAAGAAAGCCCAATTACCAGATGTGACATCCCAGGATAGATTAACCTGGCGCAAGCTAGTGAGGAGACCCGACCCCAAATAATGGGAACAGGGTTGGACAAAGAAGAGGTGTTACTTGCGGCTTCGCCCGCATGAGTAGCCTTTCCCGCTACAAAAGTCCCTAAAACATAGTGCGATGCCAACGCCATATTATATGTAAACAATCTTTTTTTTATTATTTTTTATTGCATTGGATGACGAGACGAGCCTGCCGTTCGCCTGATGGTAAGCGATACGACCACTCATAAACTGTAGCAACACCATCCAGCACCTTGAGTTACAAAGTACTGTGTGGCATTCCACTGCGCTCGTCATCCTGAGACATAAGATGTTAAGTCTCATTCTGTCCAGTAGTTACACTGACTACAATACTCTTCAAACCGAAACACAACAGTGCATGCACACTGCTGCTCGGCGACAGAAACAGACATTGCGGTGGTACCCACCCAGACGGACTCTTACATATGAAAGACCTACCACCAGTAAATATAAAGAATCTGATTAAAAAGTTCCATTATTTGCCATGGGAGCAAATTACCAGGATAAAAAGTACCGTATGTGTTAATCCAGGACATGGCCGGTCTACCCGTGTGCCAATTGCATCCATATCTGTTCATTTGTTTCTGCATTTACTTCTAACAAACATACAAAGATATTCACATACTTTCGCATTTATGATATTAGTAAGGTAACCAGGCCAGGATGTCATCAAGCATTTTTTCTAATTCAAGGCGAAGGTGTAATTCGCCTATATTTGGTTGTCACGTTTATTCTATAAAAGCAGATATGACTAATGCCGATGTTACACTCGGAGGGTTTTTTGCATACGAGCGGCAGTTTCTTGCTATGCGATAATCTATCGTCTAGTGTAAACAAACGGTGCGAATGTCGGCTCTCGAAACTCGCCCCATAAACTCTCCTTGGTCACCGCGCGTGTAAACAAATCGTACGAGTCTCGTCATTCAAATTTCGAATGGCGAGTCTCGTACAAAATCAGTACAGAATTGGTTAAATACTCATAGGTACAAAGTGGTTTGTTCTAGGCTCGCATCAACACATGCGAATTTCGCCCAAGTAGTGTTTACATTAGGCGAGATACGTAGGTATGCGAATATCACCCTACGAATCCTTGTCTATGTAAACATTTTAATTTGACACTCGAATCCGTGTATCGCTTTATTGCTACGAGTTTTTATCCTAATGTAAACAACTACAGAAGAGAATCGCGTGAAGAGTTCTGGCAAACGATAATCGCTTACGATTTTTCACCGCTCGCATTCGACCAACTCTTCTTGTGTAAACGACGCTTATTAAGAGTAAATTGCTCTACTCAAATTGAGACATTAGTTAATTCATATAGCATTGGGATTTGGGACTCAAATAGAAAACTCTCTAGCCGCACGACTCAGGGCCGTAGCTAAGATGCCGTCGTACAATTGTTAACGTTAACGTCATGTATGAGAAAGCGATAGACTTATCGATAACTATGTCCTTCCCATACATTTTTGCTATTTTCTATTAGTGTCTACAATTGTATAAATACATCTTGACTACGGCCCCTGGCAATCGAACGCAAGACTTCACCACACACAGCCCTAATTTAACCACTACAATCAGACAATAAAACCTCATTTTATAATCGACATTGTGGTTGTCAATTGTAGAACTAACAATATTAAAAACATGACCTTCGGAAATCGAGGGTAGCTATACTGCGAATTCAGTTCTTAGTGGTCACCATACAGGGCATTGTGCGTGGTGTTGTGGTGCCGTTGCCATGGCGACGAATAAGTGGTAACCCGTACCATGAAGCGGTGACCTCTGGACAGTCGTGGATAAAAGTACGAAGTACTAGGAAAGAAAACTGGGAAAAATATTTTGAAATAAAACAAATCAGATTATAATAATTTTATTAGTAACGCACTAAGATTATTTTGCATGGCGAATGAATGGACCATAGATAGTGTTATCTATGGTTTAGTGTCATTGTTATACAAAATAAGCACAGACAAAATCGTGTAATGCCAACTCACCTATTTTATAGCGCCGCGGAAGTAATGGTAAAGACGGCTGATCTATAATTATTATTATTATTATTTATTTATAAGGTTTTCCAGCAGATAAATTAATAAATAAATTAGTTTTAAATTGACTGCCTCGGTTGCGTAGTTATATTGCGTACGCGTTACAAGTACGATTTGCGTGCTGAGGTCCTGGGTTCGAATCCCGGGTCGAGCCAAAAACATTGTGACTGGGTTTTTCCATCTTAAAAATTACTCAGTTGCAGCCTCAGTCGTAATTAAAGTATATAATGTTGGAGATCCTTAAATATAGGCTCGCCCCCTATCACATCATGGGACGGAATACGCTTGGCGAAAAGTGGGTGCACTAGTTGCGCCTGTGCCTACCCCTTCGGGGATAAAAGGCGTGAGCATGCGCAGATCCTTAAATAAATATACTTACATTAGAAAGTATAATATATTAATAACTTTATACATTAGTTTGATTGAAACTTTGAGTACGTAAGTGTACTTAAAGGAACAATACTATGCCTTAGCCTTAGTGATTGGTGCTAAAAATACAAAATGGCGTTTTTACCCCTTGGCCCTTACCAATTAACTACTACCATTTATGAACGCGCAATAAATTCTAATATTTATCCTTCAAATAAATTACCGAATTACAACCTTACAAAATCTGTATTTTCATGTGTTTTATACAAGGGATTCATGAGACGTAAAAGATCACGATCCTCAGGTAAACTTAAGACTTCATAACTTTGAATTCCAAAACACTGCAAATTATTGCACTATTTTAAAAACTTGCGCACTTCAGCTTCCATTGAACTACTTAAAACTGTTTATCTTGCAATCTGTCAATCTATAATATCGTATTGCATAATAGTTTGGGGTGGAGCAGCAGCGTCGTATATGATGTTCCTAGAAAGAGCACAACGATCAGTGCTCAAAGTGACCTTTAAAAAACCTTTCATGTATCCAACCACTAGTCTGTATAAAGAAATACAAGTTCTTTCAGTCCGTAGTTTGTTTATCCTGAGGGTTATGCTAAACATGCATCGAACCGTCTTAGCTTCGGATAATTATGAAAATATGTTACTCGATCGTATATACAAACTTCCGACACCATCAGTTAATACATCTTTTGCAAGAAGATTCAGCGCTTTTCTTCATCCCTATATACATAACAAAGTAAACGCAAAATGTATAATAAAACATTGTTCGGTCAGAGAAACAAAACTTAAGGTCCAGAAGTGGTTAGGTTCCCCTGAATACAGTGACACTGAAGCACTAATTAAAGTAGTCTGGTAGACAACTAGAGTCCATTCACAGCAAACACACAAACATACACAAACAAATACACCCATACAGAACAATCACGCACACACACTCGTTTATATTCATGCATACGTACACATCCACCCATAACATATTATACACAAACACACACTCACAGACCTAAACTATCATAATGTGACTTATATATTATAAAGCTTGCATTGATGTTTTTCGATTAATTTCATTATTCCAGGTAACTTGGAATGTAAATTGGTCGCCTACGATACAGGCAGTGCCTAGTGTAGGGACCAAGCAACGGTTTTTCATTCCCTATGATCTTAATTTTATTTTTATGTAACAATTTAATAGCAATATTTTTTAGTTCGTAAGGAAAACATTGTACTCAGGTTTGATAAATAAATTTTGATTTTGTTTTTTTTTTTTTTTATTTATAGTTTTACACAAGTGGATTAACCAGAGGAATTCTCTAACAGTCTACCTTCTGATGATGCGGTGTAGGGTGAACATATTGGGGACTTCTCTCAATACTCGTTACTTGATCGGATGATGCTATACTTCCGAGCGTCGACACTGGGTTGTAAGACCGGAGAAACCAATATAAGCGTCAAGATCGTCGCCAGCCGATAGCCGGGGGGGAGTAAATTGATATGGAGAATGAGAAAAGTATGAGATTTTCACTTGTAGTACGAGCCTTACATGTACAGCGATTGTAATAAAAACAATAAATAAAATTTCTAAATAATTGGCATTTGGCAACTTTTTTAGAATTTCTAGGGGGGAGCAGCTGCCCCTCCCTGCCCCCCTTTGGCGACGCCCTTGACAAGCGTTCCTCTCCACCAGTGGTGATAGCGATAACGCGTTTTACCCAACGAAAAAAAGTGTAAGATTGTTTTTTTTTACTTGCTCGACAAAGTAACCACACTGCTCTTGGTAAGTGAAGTGGGATCCAGGTAGAGTGTCTGATGAGCGATAATTATGCCTCGTCAGTTGCTACAATTATGCCGGCCTGTTTGAACTGGTTATACACAGGCTGATTACGAAACGTGGCACACTTACGTGGGCCATTATGGGGGGCTTTAACACCTTGTTTACGGTGGTCGCTACCATAAATGTACACTCAGCAGCATAAGTAGCTGAACAAATAAAAAAAATCAAATTGCCTACATACTTTTGTGCTCTTACTTATCTCTTTTTCTCTTCACAAAAATAAAATAAAAGACATTTACTTTACTTCAAACGAAGAAAAAAATGTTTCAGTTTAACTTAATAGGCGATTTGAATTTTGATTTTGTTCAGCTACTTATGCTGCTGAATGTACATGATTTACTAATACACTATCACACTTATACATAACGGTGGAAAACTATATGCCTACGGTAATCTTTGTGAATTATCGCTCGCTTTAACGGTGAAGGAAAACATCGTGAGGAAACCTGCCTACCTGAGAAGTTCTCTGAATTTCGAAGGTATGTGAAGTCCGCCAACCCGCACTAGGCCAGCGTGGTGGACTAACTTAACCCTCTCAGTAGTAGAGGAGGCCCATGCCCAGCAGTGGGCAGTATATAATACCGGGCTGGTATGGTAATCTAGGCTACTTTTTATTTATTACAACATATACACATTCAGATGCCTCACTGCCAGGGTCAGACAGTTAGCACGACACGTCACATGTGATAATTAAATCTGTAATTCTCGTATTGTTCTGTTAGTGTGTTTCAAATAACTTGCCATATTTGACATATTTTATAACAAATGTAGTGCAATGACGGTGGCGTACGCTTATTTTCGGTATTTTATTGACAGGGAGTTTCATAAATCCGTGGCTTATTATATTTCAGGTATGTTATTCTTTTATTTTTAAATGGATGCGTCCGACGACTGTATAGTTGGAGATAGACATTATATAGCAATATAAGTATAAAAGCATCGGTATTTATATGACAGTTGAATGAATGAAAAAATGAGTTGATCGCTCGTCTGACTCGGTAAGTTCCTACCTTCTACCTACTCTGCTCATAAACAGTACAGTTTCCGTGTTTGCTACCCAAATTTTGAAAGAAAACGTAATGCTGCCTTATCATCTTCAGACAAACCTAAGTCTCATAACGAACATTAAATACATTATAATCCTAATCCTATTATCCTTATTATAGTAAGGACGATAGGTTATGGCTGATTTGAAGATAGACATGACCCTAGCTGTCTATATCTGTCGTCATCCTCTAGTCTCCAGAAAAAAGACTTTAGCGCCACCCAAGACTAAGTGTACCTACGTAGAATGTCTTTCAAAACAGAACAGGAAACGCTAAAACTTTTAGCGACAAAGACCAAACCTAGATATTAGCTACATGAATTAAGATATCTCATAGGCCATGAATATTTTCTGCTCTCCCAGGCACCTCCTAATCTAGACCACGTAATAATGTATCTTCGTCCTTTCCTTATCACATTGCAGTGTGAAATAGGATAGATGACTATTTTTTTCATACATTTATCAACATAACTCCATCACGCCTCCACTTTTGTTGTCAACAATATTTCAAATATGAATAACTGCTTTCTTTTTCAAGCAATATTGATACTGATTTTACAGAAGAATTTGACTTCCAGACGGGATATTTTTTATATATCAATGTCTACAGGTTTTAAAGTTGACTGTTGGGTCAATCCTCCCTTGTTTCAATCCAGGACGAATTATGTCAGAACAATCTACTAAATCCCCGACCTGGAGATCCATCCTGGTACCATTCAATTTAAACCCGACAATCACAAATTTACAATATTTGTTATATTGCATAATATTTAATATATATAACATGATGCGACACTCAGCAAAACTGTCTGCGAAATCATTTAATACATGCAAAATAATTTGATTTGCAATGAGAATGTAGTCTAAGGAACATGTCTAATCATATCCAAACAGAGACAAATAGTGGGGTTTCCTGAATATAGGACCTGTGTATGGCCATTTCGTTTTCTAAAAGACTCAAATCAATTCACAGTTGTGGTAATCACCAACTGCATTTTGGCAGAAAAGATCCATCGTTTCCGCATCTGACAGAACGTTTCTTCAATTGCTATGCAAATGCTGGGCCAAAAAATTTACATTTAGAAAGAAAGAAAGAAATTAAATTTATTCGCAACAAACACAAAATTCACACGTATAAAATAAAAACAGACAAAAACACTTAAAACTATATTTGTTGCAAAAAGGCTCAAACTCAGCAATATGCTGGCAGTACAGCCAGCGCTGGTCTTTCGTTGGGCCGTTTGAGTGTCATGGAAGACAAAAAACTCTCTCCTCTGCATTCATTGTGAAATCGTATGAGTGTTTTATGCGGAAAAACAATTTGAACTGCCCTGGATTGGAATTACTCTAATAACAGGCTAGCCACTAAGCATGGGACGACGAAGGTCGGCGAAGTTAGTTTTCATTGTGTGTTTATTTCATTTCATTTCAAAAGGTGTGAGTGAATGAGTGAGTGGATCATCAAATCTTTTGTCATTCAAAGTTTTGGGAGGTGTGTCTACTGTTAATGAACAATAGTGGAGCTGACCAGGCAAGCGATTTACTCCACTTTTAACCTGATTAGGTCCATATAAATAAATTTATTAATACCAATTACATAAAATAATCTTTGTCTCCCAAATCAACTTCAACCTTAAATCTCAAGTACGTAAGCACCGCTATCAATGATTCCGTAATGCTTCATAAACTGGGCCGAATGGTACGCGACCATTATGCGACAGAATCCGTGCGTTGGACCGTTTGCCGTATTCTCATTGTGAACGTTGTATATATGCAGAACCCACGGATGACCAGCTCATTACCGAGGAGTCCTTCAGTAGAAACGATATGGGAAAGGCGGACAAGGCTCAAGGTAAGCGTAGTGCTTTAATACTAGATTTTTTTTGTGCATTTCTTTAGAAAAAAGCGGAACACTTTTTAGTAAAGAAAATTGGTTATTTTGAATATGGAAACTTAAAATCAATAATTTTAGGGCCCAATAATGAACATTATTTTTTTGAAATGTCACTTGCCATTATCTTAATTTTTTGTAAATAAGAATATTTTATTAAATTAAAAGAAAAATTGTATGCACTTTGTTTAGTTTGGCGAGTCAGTATTTGTCACGAAATTCTTACACGATAAATAAATTTGCTCAATAAATAATTTTTTGATAAATAAACTGCCTCGGTGGCCTAGTTGTATTACGGTACGACTGCAATGATGAGGTCTCGGGTTCGATCCCCGGGTCGGGCAAAGTGATATTGGGTCCTTGTAATCAGTATCAATTCGGAGTCTGGAATTTGTGCCCGATATGGCGATAGGCTCGCCCTCTATCACATCATGGGACGGAATACGCACGGAGAAAAGTGGGTGCACTAGCTGCGCCGCTGCCTACCACTTCGGGGATAAAGGGCGTAAATATGTTTGTATGTACTATTAATTTATAATTTATGAATCTATTCTGCAGGCAATGAGCCAACGACGGAGAGAGAAGCCCCGGGGACGCCGCCAGCTGCTGAGGAGAGCGGGCGACGAGCTAACTACCTGAACAAACTGAAGACCAAGAAAGGACGGAAACTATGCGCGCGAGTTGCTTTCGTAGCGCTAAACCTAGTCGCTATTGTGAGTATTGTAGCGTTGGAATTGATTGTAGTTTGAATTACAAATACATAAAAGTTTATTTGATGAAAACAGCTTATTAAACTCAGTTACATACATTTAAATGCAAGATATGATGATAATGACGTAAATTCGTTATTTGTAGCTCGTTTCTTGTTACTTATAATATAATTACTCTGTTCCACCTGTGGGCATAGCCTATTTTGAACAAAAGGGTAGATGAATACTTTTTTAATACATTTATTAAAAATGTATGCCATCTAGAATCTAACGGAAAAATAATATTCAAAATTGGGGCAATAATTAGCAATAAAGCTTTGAAATTTGGTGGAAGGGGTAGTTGTCAAATAACATTAATATTACACTGTGACGTCACTGACAGTCACCGGCCATAACGCTGCGTGCGTGCTAAAGAGATAGCGCTATATCCCCTCCACGTCCCCACTCTCACAACAATATTTCAAATATGAATAACTGCTTTATTTTTTAACCAATTTTGATGCTGATTGTACAGAAAAAAATCTTTTTCGTATTATTTTCTGTTACATATAAAATAATTTACAAAATCAAACACAGGAAACTACCCTATTCCTAGGTCAATAGAAAATACAGATGTAATTCAAATTCTCTTCATATATTCGCTGATAGTGAAGTCTGCCAACCCACACTAGCCCAGCATGGTGAACTAAGGCCTAACCCCTCTCAGTAGTAGAGGAGACCCGTGCTCAGCAGTGGGTAGTATATAATATAGGGATGAATACAGTACATTACATTCGCTGATAGGGCATTGGGCCTTCCATCTATGAATCGAAATATTAACTATAATAATTTGCTGACTGACTGCGTCGGTGGCGTAGTTGTATTACGATACGACTGCAATGCTGAGACCTCGGGCTCGATCTCCAGGTTGGGCAAAGTGATATTGGGTTTTTCTACCCACTATCAGCCCGGAGTCTGGAATTTCTGCCCGTTATGGCGATAGGCTGGCTAGCACTGCACTAGTAGCACTTCTGCCTACCCCTTCAGGGATATAAGGCGTGAATGTATGTATGTAATTTTATCTACTGTATCTCTACAATATTATCCAAGTACCTGTACTACAAACTGCTTCTAAACTCTACAGGTTACAGCATTATCAATGATAGCGGTGACTGTGCTGACATCGATAGCAACGAAGGTGTTCGACACTGAACAGTCGAACAGGCTGGTGGGGATGGTGATCCTTGCGGTGACGGCTGCGGTGGCCATATCCATGGGTATTTATGCTGTAGTTGCGGTCTTCAAGAAGCAGACGAAGCCCATACACGCTGTGAGTGATTTTGAAGATATTTTACAGATTAGCTCATGCTAAGGGCTTCGAAATTCCTGAATAGAAGCTACTCGTCATATAAATATATAAGCCGACCAAAAACAAAAGTCAGACTAATCTATGCTCCCAAATAAATGGTAATAAAAAGAGTACTATCTAAATTCAGCTGTTTAATATGATAATGGTTGAAATTTTCTTAAAACTTGTGAACCAGGCCCTGAGTAACAGTTTTAACTGTAGCTAAGTCTTTCCTGCAAGGTGGACAGACGACTTGATAAAAGTCGTAGGAACACGCTGGATGCGGGCCGCTTTTGACAGGTCCGTCTGGAAATCTTTGGGGGAGGCCTATGTTCAGCAGTGGACGGCGTGTGGCTGATGATGATGATGATGATGAAGTCTTTTTGAAGATCTAAATTTATATTATGGTTCTATAAAAGGGTGGTTATTGATTAATGTAGGTTCTGTGTAAATATAAGCCATAGAAATATAGAAATGATGTAAACTATTCAAAGAATTTTATGTATCGAGTCAGTCTATTGTCAAAACAATGGGACAGACTACAAAAATGTTCTATTGATATCTTTAATATCATGTGAATTCAGTAAAACTTATATTTAAAAATAATAATAGGCTTTACATAAATACATAAAAAAATATTCAAAAAGCGTCTTCAAACATGACCCTGGTAGGATGTCAAATTATCCAGAAATATAATGAAAATTCTACACTTTTAACATCCTAATCTTCTTTAGCGTCGTCAGGTTAAAAGTAAATGTATTCAAGAACGTTATCAAAAACAAATGAGTTCTTATCGGGCTAACTATTTTCCCCACGTAAAGTTTTTTATATCGGTTTATATGAAATCACGTTGAGTTGTGGTCATTAAATCTGCAGGAAACAATAAGTCATTACTCATTTTATTACTAACAGATAAACTGGTGGTTTAACTCGTAACTCCTGTAAGGACATTATTATCATTTGTAAATTATTTTATTTCAACTAATTTACATTATAGTTTATACTAATATTATAAAGAGTCTGAGGGTCTGGATGTATAAGAAACTAGCCTTTGAGATTTAAAAAAGAAGAGTTATTTTATTGCTAAGCCCAACTACCAATTTAATTACTTAATGTGAATTGATCCCCATCGCTCTTAAGGTAATAGTTAGGAGGCTGTTTAGCACTACAGAAATCTCGAAACTAAACGCCGTCACTTCTTGATGGTTTTCTGTAAATCTGAAGTTACAAATATCGATCGAAGGGTGGAGAACATTTCTTTGTATCGTTTAATTTCCAAGGTAGTTACACAGTTGGTCGACCTTCGCGTTAATATATTCAAGTTCAGTGGAAGCAACAAGAGCTGGCATATCACGCGAACCTAGCTGCTTTAAATGTAATTAGTTAATTGTAGACTTCGATATTTCTATGATTACTCGCTTGAATCCATTGTATGGCCCTTGTCTTCACATTTTGCCAATGTCAAGTTTGGGTTGTCTTTTTTTATTATCTGTAGTATGTCGAAGTAAAGCAGTGGCTACCTTACCAAGACTTTATCGAGGAGTTTTGGCGGCAACAAAAAACACTTGATTAGCACGATTATTTCAATTCACTTCATTTGAGCTCTTTAATAGAACTATATTGGATAATATACCACCATAATTATGCAATATAACACTAAGTATCACCAAAATAATGAATTAAAACAAGAGCACCTCATGACACTTCCAAGTTCCCGCCAAAACTCCGAATCCATTGTTGATTCTAACATAATAAAATCGTAGAGTTTCCGTGTCTATACATTAAATATTTTTGGAAAAAATACCAAGAGAAACATAAAGTTTTATTTTTGTTATTAACCAATGAGGCCATATATTTTTTAATCTCCACTGCGCATAAATACCCACAACAGTAACAGAATTGAAATGAAAGGAATAGAGATGAGGGAAGGTAATGGGGTGTTTGGAGCTACAAACATTTCTCCATACAAAATACCACAGTAAAAATTTCATTTCATAGGTATTAGTTATTAGTGAGACGGTAGTAGATATCCTCGTCGTCAAGGCGACCATTTATATTAATTTAGAAATTAATATATCCATGGCAGGACTCTATCAATTTTAGAACTTCTTTTAATAACGATGTAAATAAAATGAAATTAAAGATCTTTTGGTATAAAATTATACAGCTGAGTCTATATCTGCCCTCCAGTATGCAGGGATGTGTTCCGGTTTGAAGGACTTTGTAAGCAATGTAATTACTAAGCATAATTGGCTCAGGTTAACTAGTGTTATCAATATCCATACAAAGGTTTATATTTAACTTTTACTGGTGGTAGGTCTCTCATTATGTAAGAGGCCGTCTGGGTGGGTACCACCGCAATGTCTATTTCTACCGCCAAGCAACAGTGTGCATGCACTGTTGTGTTTCGGTTTGAAGGACATTGTAGCCAGTATAACTACTGGACATAATGAGACTTAACATCTTATGTCTCAGGATGACGAGCGCAGTGGAATGCCACACAGTACTTTGTAAGTCAAGGTGCTGGATGGTGTTGCTACTGTTTATGGGTGGTCGTATCACTTACCATCAGGCGAACGGCATGCTCGTCTCGTCATTCAATGCAATAAAAAAATAAATAAAAAAAAAAAACATTATGCGTTCATGAGCAAAGTTTTCTATGAGGCGAGCAATATGCGACTCTCGTTGTTCAGTTACAGAAAAAACAGATAAACTGATTGTTTTACTACAAAAGATACCACAGTTTCAATTTTTAACTACAAGTTATTGATTCAATAGTCAGTGGCGTAACGTGGGTTCTTGCGCGCTGAGAATGAATCCAAAAGCCGCCGCAAGGCACCAAAAAAGGTCAAATCAATAAATAAGGGACACGCGTGCATCCCAGCATCGCCAAAATTTTTAATTTGTAAAAGGTTTTGTATTTTACGTATTTTGTCGCCCCCTAAAAGTGACGCCCCCGCTGTAATAAAATTATTTATCTCCTTCGGCCCTTTGTGTTCTAAAATAAAAACATTGCAATAACCAGTTCCATAATTCCAGGCAACAATAGTACTCTTGATCCTGGCAGCGATCCAGTCGATCCTTGCCGGTGTATCGGTGAAGGTGAGCCCGCGGGACGAGCTCCACCTGGGCAAGTCGCTGGCCGACTCGTTCAAGCTGGCCCGGGACGACAACCCGAGACACGTGAAGCTCTGGGCTGCTACTCAACATGATGTAAGATACCTCATTTATTTGTTCAGTTACTTGCTTATTGTTATAAAGTAACCTAGTGGATAGGTATATAAAATTCAATGTTGACGTATTTAATGAACGATGTTGAATCCTTCTATTGTAATCTTCATCATCGTTTTCTAGCATATTATGAGAAGTATTTTTTAAAACTAGCACGTTCATCATCCTGCCATATTAAAAAAGCTCTCGCAAAGGAAGAACTGTTTAACTTCCACGAATTCAATACCAATGTCCCACAGAAGACCGTCAGATGACCAGACTGTTCATTTGCCTATCTTCTAATATAATAAAGATTTCAGAATTAATCTTGTAGATCTTACTGCATGTACTTATTTCTTCTTTATTTCCAGCTCAATTGCTGCGGAGTCATAAGCCCTGACGATTACCGCGACCCCAAAACTCCCTACTACTTCCCCCCGAATTTGCCCATCTCCTGCTGCCCTACCTACGACCCTGACAGGTCCGAGCTCGTGCAAGAGAGAGATAGGGAGATCTGCAAAGCCAGGAAGACGTTCTATGACATCGGCTGCAGGGATCTGATTATCAATGTGTTTAAAGAGACTGCTGATATGGTGCTTGGAGTTACGATTAGTTTGATTATTCTTGAGGTGAGAATTAGATTTTTGGTAATATAGTTCAGAAATTCGCCGCGAGATGGCGCTGTTTTAATATTTGATTAATTTGCGAATCTTCTCAAAAGATAAAGCATAAGAAAACGTAATCAATAATATTGTTATTATTACTTTGCGTTATATAAAAAGCTGTGGTTAAATAGTATATTTCTTTTCAGATCTTGATAGCTTTACTTGGCTGTGTTTTGTGTCGACACAAAAGGAGATTTAGAAGGAGTGGAGAAGACGAGGAAGCCAAATAATCCTATATTCTGAACAATGAAATAACTCAAAGGCTGATTTTGTAAAATATACTTAGACTGTGTTTTAGATTATGATTGGGTAGATGACGTTATTACACAATTATTTATTGTTAAACTATGCCAAATGCATTCGCAAATTCTAAATAATATGATATACGACATCTTTACATGTGTATGATTATTTATGTTATTTAAATCATTTATATAAGGTAGAAAATCGCTATGAACAATTTAATTAATATGAATAAAAAAAATGAGACCGAGTTTGTGTATTATTGTATTAAACTGCCATCTATATATAATTAGTAAAACTACAAACTAAAGTGAGCTTGTGTTTTGCTTAACAACTTAGTATTATAGGAGAAAACTAGATGGCGGTAATCAATAAAAAACTTTTTTTTAGTTTATTGTAATATAATATTTAAATTCACTTATATGACGTGTCACGTGACTAACAAAAATGTTAATAGTAATATCAAAAATTGAAGACTCATTTTACGCCAAATAATAATAATTAAAAATATTATTTGAAACGTACTTGAATTTATACACTACATTACGTACATACATTTAACACTTGAATTTATGATGTTTTAATTCTGTAGAATATCTTGTATTATTTTTTATAATCTATTTAGCTGCTTTTTACAGAATCTAAACAGTTGTTTTAACAATATACACATAAGCATCGGTGGTTCAGTGGTAGAATGCTCGCCTGCCACGCGGGCGGCCCGGGTTCGATTCCCGGCCGATGCATATTTCTTTTTAGCATTTTTTTCCACCTAATTAAATCCAATAAAACCTTCCCTCGCTATAATTAATAATTACCGTAATTAGCTAAATAATTATACATCTATAATGAAAGTCGGTGTTCTGTGTAATTAAGTAATGAATTAACGACCTCCATTACCAACAAAATGCGTAGAATGGTTTATTATGTTTACAATTTTCATGTAATTTCATTAATCATACTTTTTAGAAACGGTTATAGCGGTACGTATACATTTACATAAAAGTTTTTTAACATACCATGTTTCTTGAAAAAATATTCATTATAAGTGTAGTTATTAAAAAGAATTAATTTTAGCAATCTTTCTATTTTCCAATTATTTTTAAACAATTGTGTAGTATTTACTGCTACTTACTAATAAAGCTTAATTTGAAGGTGATTATGTACATCAAACTTTCCTTCCCTAAATAACATATTATAGAGATCTATTTATAATCAATCATACCAAAACGGCGAACGAACAATAACCAAAAGACTTGTTAGTTGCAATTTCAATGTAGGTCTACGCAGCTACAAAAATTTACTAACAGAAAAAGTTCCCTTTCTCGTCCCGGCGGAATAAAAGCGTCGATAATGCGCAGACCTGCGGGCAACAATAAATCATTTGTCAAGAGTCTGGGCAAGGTCAAAAATGCCGCGTTATCCCTGCGGTACTAAAGTTTTTTATCATTCAGAAAGTATAATACAATTTGAACGCTACCTAAGTAAACATATTGAAAACTATCTTTTTTACGTGCCTTAGTTAGATACAACTACTGAATGTGATATATTAATTTAAAAATAGTGTGCTAGTTCCACCTTTTAAGTGAAACCCAACATTGCTTGCACACTGTTGCTTGGAGGCAGAAATTTATAAAGCGCTGGTACCTTAGCTTCGATATACCACCCAGTACATTTAAATTTTAAAATGGTGTATAATATAAAAATGGGAGTCATTATTTTGATGGAAGTTGCAGTTCTCATCAAAAAATGCAAAATGGATGAATTAATTCATTTATGCGATAACTACTCAATGGATTTTGATGTCAATAGTCTTTCCAATTAACATATAGAGTATTTTGTATCGATAAATTCATATAACGAATAATTGATAAACTCTTCACCATATTCGAAATTGCTATGAAAAATCACCAGTATGATAATAGTCTGTGGTAGTATTTTCGATAAAAATTAACCAGGCTCAAACTCGCAAAAGGTGCCGTGCATACTCGGTACGCAGCAGTAAATTGTTTCCGGGTTATACAATTACAAGGGGTAGTAAAAGGGCCTCAATCTCTAAACTACCACCACTGCTAGCCTCAAACCGCAATCATTCCATGAGGGTTGTTTGGTGTATAGGGAATATTATCCCTTCCTAGGTTCCCAATTTCCGTATTATATAGAGTCGGACACTAAGCGACACTGCGCAGGAACGCTTGTTGCGAGATGATTTATCAGAGCCAAATACGACGAAGAGTGCCATAAGATTAAGTATAAGTATTAAAGAGTAGTCATAGTAGACATATTTTAATTATTTTTTTTTGTTTTTTTATGGCATTGAATTACGAGACGAGCATGCCGTTCGCCTGATGGTAAGCGATACGTGCGTAGCAACACCATACAGCACCTTGAGTTATTAAGTACTGTGTGGCATTCCAGTGCGCTCGTCATCCTGAGACATAAGATGGTCAGCCTCATTATGTCCAGTAGTTACACTAGCTAGAACGTCCTTCAAACCGAAACACAACAGTGAATGCACACTGCTGCTTGGCGGTAGAAATAGACATGAAAAATAATATAATATGAATAATATTATAATGATAAATATAACATGAAAACTTAGGTTTAGAGGCCATTAAGAAATTCAAATTTTCATTTACTTTTTTAGTACCCATAGACTACTGCCTTCAACCCTTAAACAAAAGCGACTGCAACATGACTCCTACTCCGGTATTCTCCTACTACAAGCCAGGATCTAGGTGTGAGATAGCATTCTGGAGAGGTTGTCCGACCTTTAACAGGTTCCCAGACGAAGCACTATGCTCTCATTACTGCATCGGGAAGCTATTTAGGGTTCATGAGGAGGAGAATACTGTACTTCCTGATAAAAGTAGTAACTTTACGTATCTAGTTCCGAAAGGTACGTTATTTTTTGTGTTATAATTTTTCAAAGGAAATAATTTTACCAAAGTATTTCCTTAATTTAAAAAAAATATTATTTAATGCTCTGGAAAAAAAGATGAATTGGCAATTTTTTTTATATGGAACCCAATTTTTATGCCATATTTATAAAACAAATTACGAGGAGATTACAATCTTATTTTAAGTTTATTATTATGTGAAGTCTACCAACCCGTACTAAGCCAGCGTGGTGGACTAAGGCCTAACCCCTCTCAATAGTAGAGGAGGCCCGTGCTCAGCAGTGGGCAGTATATAATACAAGGCTGGTATGGTATGGTATGGTATGGTATGGTATAATTCAATTCTACCACATTTCAGACCCGTGTCAAGGAGAACTAAACACAACTCACTGTAGCCAACAATTAACGCAAGTGTACACATTTCATGATGATTATTGTGAGGAAGCAACTTGGTGGGGATGTGAGACGGATAATAAATTCGACGACGACAAATCATGCGAAGAAACCTGCCTAAAAGAATCATCTATTAACAAAATTGTACAAAATTGGAAACAACAACTTAATTTATTTATGCCTGAAGAAGTTAAAGAAATAGACCAAATCATAGATAGTGTTATAGAGACAGATAACATAACTACAGAAATTGCAAGTACACAGGAGATGACTACTGAATCGACTACAGAAGTTGTAACTAGTGAGGCAACGTCCACAGAACCTGTTCAATCAACTGAATCAACTACAACTAGTGAAGTACCGTCAACAACAACAACGACAACTACCACAGAAGCAACAACCACAACTGTGACAACAACTGAAGCACCACCTGGCGACGCTGATGAAGTTATTACAACATAAATGAGATGCTGATCAATTCAAATTAAAAAAGTATTTGGTCCGCTTAATTAATTTATAACTGAAGCATCTTTGTTATATGAGTTTAATTCTCCTTCATTAATATTGAACTGTATTTTTATGTTCACGATATATTGAGACTGGCAGTTGTTAAAGCTGAAGCAATAGCAGCTGCCAGCGTCTGTGCAGTGCTTAATTAATAACAACAAACGATACTTCCGATAACTCTTCCTATTTCACATGAAGCATTTATCGACTTTATGAAGTAATGAGGCATCACGTGACCTACGAAGAGTCCGTAGTGGCGTTTTTCAATGGAATCAACTCTCATAAATTATAGATATCGATCGGTGGTCCCAATAATTGACGTAATAATGGTACTGGTGCGGACATGTTTATTTCTTTTGATTGTATCAAAAAAGATACTGAGGTGATATGATCTATGGTTTAATACGGATGTTAGGAGGTAATGGCATTGTATAGGATGAGCATGGACGTAAGACAACTTCCTGGGGCATTAGAAGGAGAATAAAAGAAAATGAATGAAATATAATCGCTATCACTGTTAAAGAAGTGTAGATTAATGTGATTTATAGCGAGACGGACAGACGACCTGATATAGGTCGCAGGCACGCGCTGGATATAGGCCGCTTTTGACAGGTCCTTCTGAAAATCTTTAGGGGGGCCTTTGGTCACCAGTAGGCCAAAGGCCCCCTATTATTATTTATTATTTTTTTCATAAAAATATCGCATAACATACATAAAAAAATACTACGGATTGAGTAACGGTTTTTTAATTATGAGTTAAAAATGAATCATGTATAATTATATACATTTTCACTGTAGCAACTGCTCTACACACTAAATCTATATTCAGCCAGAACGAATACATTTCTTCTCCGTAACAAACACAGTAACACCAAAATACCTCCGTACAGGCGTCCTAGTTAATTAAATCGGGCTGTTCCACCCTAGGTACCATTAACCCCCGGTAAACACATTTATCAACTCTTCCGCGGGGGTCGCGTGACCTTGACCTTGTACGTTGTCAGAGGGGATTGGGGACATTGTGTTGCAGTGCGATATTGAATAATGTAGAGTTAAATGATCATAAGATTGCCTGATTTGAAAACGATAGGGGTTTGAGGATTTCGTGAAGTTTTTATGATGTAAGAATAATGTTGAGTTAGAAAAAATACAATATTGCTTAATCAGGGAAGTAAAACGGAGCGGAATGCTTGGAAACGGAAAATAGATCGTTTGAGATTCTACAGCACACTTCATCATCATCATCATCATCATCAGCCCGTTGCAGTCCACTTCTGGACATAGGCCTCTCCCAAGATACGCCACAGAGCCCGGTCTGCTGCTTTATGCATCCAGTCGCTACCGGCCCTCTTGTGCAAGTCGTCCCGCCATCTGGCCAGAGGGCGTCCCACGCTACGTTTGCCAAGACGCGGTCTCCACTCCAGAACAAGCTTACTCTAGCGGTTATCTGTTCTGCAGCATATATGGCCAGCCCATTGCCACTTCAACCTACTAACTCTCAGAGCTATGTCGGTCACTTTGGTTCTCTGACGGATCACTTCGTTCCGAATTTTGTCCTTCAGAGAGACTCCGAGCATAGCTCTTTCCATAGCACGTTGAGCGACTTTAAGCTTATGGATTAGCCCCACCGTCAGTGTCCACGTCTCGGCTCCGTACGTCATTACGGGGAAGACGCACTGGTTGAACACTTTCGTCTTTCGTCACACAGCACACATAATTAAATGTTACTACTATTTGTTAGTGATTATTTGTCTTAAAATGTCCTATCAAATATCAATATTTACGGGACCTATACTATACCTATTAACTTAACTAGCATCTGACACCCTGAGCTGTGCGTTCTATTTTTTTTTCATAAATAATGTTCTATGAATATTCGTTTAAGTTAATGATATTATTGAAGTTTGTTAGAATTTACAAATTACAATTACGTAAGCCTTATTCGACCGTACAGGCTGCGAAAGGTTAGCGTTGTGACGCCACGAGACCTATCGACATTTCACGAAAATGGCGAAATATCCCTAACATTTGTACTATAATGTCTTTCATTTGAAAATTAATGTCTAGAATGAAAATAAAAGGAATTTGAGAGAAGAAAAAGATGCAAAAAGAATTATGCATCGGCCGGGAATCGAACCCGGGCCGCCCGCGTGGCAGGCGAGCATTCTACCACTGAACCACCGATGCTCTTACTTCAATGGTCGAAATAGACCATCTTTTATTTACAAATTTTTTAATTTCATAGCTGCACATAAATCATTTAATCACTTGTCAGAGCATCGTCAGAGTTGGATCATTTCAACTGTGTTAAGATAATCATAGACTACTGTGATTTTTTTGTTGCCAATATCCTTCTCGACTATTGGTGAACAAGTTATTTTGGAGGATCACTATTAATATTTTTACAAGACTTTATTTTCTATGTTTATTCTTTTTTAATTAAAACTTGTTCGTATAATAACAGCACAAACAATAAAGATACTTAAAAGATTTCTCTATTGAGAAGTTGAGATTTTACAAGAGATTTTAAGCGATGAATGCTTCAAGATAATTTTTAACCGACTTTTAAAAAAGGAAGTTCTCAATTCATAAAATTTTAACATTAACAGAAGGTTCAAAACACGGGTAAATAGCCAGCATTGCTGTGTCACAGTTAAATATGCTTACATATAAGAAATGTTTATACAGTTGTGCATTTCATCGTGTTTCGAAATCGTTCATGCATAGCGACACAGTATCGGATTCTGTCAGTTGGTTATGTAGGCATAATTTTTAAACTAGCTTCTGCTTGCGGCTCCATCTATGTAATACTAAGCAATAAAAAATAAAAAGCAAACAAGAGGCCAGAGTAATGTAGTGTTTAGCTTCCTGTTAGTAAAAGATTTATCGAAATAGAGCAGTTGTTCCAAAGTAAACGCTTTTTGGGGGACTGGTAGGTTTGGACCTCCAAAAATCCCATTCACCATACGAAATGGCAAGCTTCAAGGTTTTTTGTGACATAGTTGTAAAAATCTGACTGCCTCGGTGGCGTAGTTGTATTACGGTACGACTGCAAGGCTGAGGTCTTGGGTTCGATTCCCGGGTCGGGCAAAGTGATATTGGATTTTTCTATTCAGTATCAGCCCGGAGTCTGGAATTTGTGCCCGATATGGCGATAGACTCGCCCCCTATCACATCATGGGACGGAATACGCTTGGCAAAAAGTGGGTGCACTAGTTGCGCCTCTGCCTACCCCTTCGGGGATAAAAGGCGTGAGCATGCGTGCGTAGTTGTAAAAATCTGATTTAGCCGGCCGTTTATCTAATACCAGACTTTTACTCGGTGCTCCGCCCGCGTGAATGAGTTTTTCCGAGATAAAAATCCCGTTTTATATTTTCCCGGGATAAAAAGTAGCCTACATTACTCGCTGATAATGTAGCTTCATATTGATGAAAGAATTTTTAAAATTGGTCGAGTAGTTTTTGAATATATTCGTTACAAACATACAAGGATTTCCTCTTTATAATATTAGTATAGATAACCTATCTTCAGGCTGTACAGTCAAGCAGGCCCATTCATACTGCAGAAAAAGGTTAAAGGCCGACTCTATCATATAAAAAAATAAAAAAATAGTAAAAAGTTTAGTTTTTATTCTATCCCAATCCTTCCTTCTTTCTGAAGCAAACCTAATAATACGTGTTGTATTTTCGAAGCAGATGGGTGCTATACAAAAATTTGTTAGAACAAGTGCACATCGGAATCCAGTTTAAGTCAATAGAAAGTTCGTTAACACTTTATCTTTGGTAATATTGGTTTAATTTGTATTTTATCTTTCGCTAAATCTTTTTAATCATTATGATAGCCTAGTGGCAGGGGGCAATAGCCGCGTTATCTATACTGCAAAAATACGCAATTTACCTTTCTTGATTTGCTATAAAAATTATACGTTTCATTTACTTTGCCTTATCAAATTAATTTCATTATCAAACATAGTGATGTCCTATGACTAGTGTGTTGTATGATTTAGATCGAAGAGTTATTTATATAGCTCATATTTCGATTAGTAAGTATTAATCCCAAAATATCAAACCTTTGACAATTGACTCTACCTTGGGATAGAGACCGTATCGTCTTGTCTTGAGTTGTTTTAAGCCTAGTTCTAGTAGTAACTAATACATACAAATACAAGCAATTCAATAATCATAAATAAGAAAACTCTTTCAACTGGCGATATCAATTATTTAAATACTTCTTTACACATACATTTATAAAAGAAACACATATTTGAATTAATTCTAAAGATTATGCTATCTATAACGGAATTAACATTTTTATGATAATTCAAAGAGTCGAAGGAAATTAAATCACATTTTTTTATTTGTTTGCATACTTCATGGGTTCAGCGACACTTATAAAATTATAAAAATGTATAGAAAATGTTTAGTCCTCAATACAACTACGAGGTGGCGCTACCTACTTTGTGACAGAATAAAATGGCGTCCCCCGAGCAGCTGATCGACCGCATCCGACGCGCGAAACATCGTAGAGTTGTCCGACTTGAATCCGGGGCCAAACAATGACTCAGTCGCGCGTTGACTGGCCGGTAAGAACATCGCGTCTAGTCTAGAAAAAAGCATTATCTATGGATGTTAAAAACAAATGACAGCTAATGGATTTTTTCAAATTTGGAACGCGAATGCGACAATCCCGGTTGCGTAACGGTGACACCGCATATAGTTATAGAATTATATCGATTGTCGAGATGTTCTCGGCTCTCGCGAATGTGGGACAGTGTTAGCAGTCACTGTGTCTAGGTCAGACGCTTTTCGGTCCTGAACCTGTGGCGGTGTTTATCTTATCGTACGGTGCAATTATTTACGTGTGCTTTTTTGTGAATGAACGGACAAGAGTCAATGACATAGTGTCGTGTTAGAATAAGGTGTTTAGTGTTGTGTTGCTATAGTCATAATAAAACATGTTCGGTGTATTTATGAAACGCTGGAAACCTAAAAGGTAGGTGTTTTATTGTGGATTGTAAACGTGCAATATTTACGTCTGGTTCCTGGTAACGGCGGTAATTGCAGTTCTCGTAATGACTCTGTAACTGTTTAGCTATTGTACACACATCACTAGGTGTCAGGTGCGTAATGTTACGATCAAAATAAACAAATAGTATTATGAAGATAAAAACGTAAATATCTTGATACAGTTCCATCATAATCCACTGCAGTCTTCAGGAAATAAGTCAATATGTAAAATGTATGCTCATCTTAACATAAACTTTAAAGCAACAATAAAAAAATTACGTCAAAGATATAATGAAAACTAATAATTGTTATTAAAATGACTGCATTCATTTTATTGACGTTCACACGTCCTTGCTGATAAAATTATTATTTAAATAAGAATAATAAATAATGTAAATAAATATCGAGGTTTACAACTACCGCATTTCAGTTGTAAACAATATTCCGAGCAGTCTTATTCAAATTTAAATAAAAAAATTAATTCGTACTCATTTATTATAATACACATTATTATATTTATAATTCGAATTACTGATCATTAATTGTTACATGAATAAAATCAATAAATCCTTTAATGATAGACTTGCATCATAGACAATCATAATAATATGATGGTCCACTATAAACTATGAATAGGCTAAGTCAACAGGGTTCCGAGGTCACTATTGTTCCGCAAAAACGTTTTAATATTTATAAATGCCAATTGGATTTAGTTCCAATTAAAACGTTTCAGCGAATATGTGAGCCATCTGTGTGGACTGATTTATAGTTCTTTTCACTTTTACGGCGTAAATTGTCTATAAAAAAAAAGGCTATAAGAACTCAAGCGATTAATCAAATATTACAAATCTTTGATACTCTATTGTACCGAAATATTATTTACATACTCATTATCTGTGTGCCTCTAGTACATAGAGTCGAATTTCGATCAAAACACAATTTTATTAAAGCACTTCAAGTTGAGTTTAACCCTAATCTTTAAGCAATTTAGTTCGAGAATCTTCTTACAAACTCAGTCCCTATTTCCCTACATAAATGATTAATTACATTATACAACAACAATTAAAAAGTATCTCGTCCGTGTCAAATCCGATTAGCGTCGAAGGAAAGTTTGTCCGCGTCATTATTTTAAATGAATAACATTTGTGTTAATTGGTTCTTAAAAAGATTTATGTTTTAAAATAACCCGATTTCGTATAATGCTTAGATTTTATTGTAAGATGCGTTCCGGTTTAAAATGTATAAATTGCAAAGTAGGTACCTATTTAATTTTAATTTTCAAAGTAAATGTGCATATTTGTGTTTGATTTCCGAAATTGTGTTTGTTTTTTATAAAAGTCCCAAGCGTCCATAAACCATTCAGATGGGTTGAATTTTTAAAAATCCTCACATACTTTACGAAAGTCGTAATATTTTCACATAAATAGAGAGACTAGTTTAAGTTGTGCGTTGTTATTAATAATTCTACAATTTCGTATTTCCTTCTACACCTGCTAAATTTTGCGGCAACTTTGATAATACAATTTTACTTTTAACATATTTTTTAAATTCATACCTAATTGACAGTCCCAAGTTGCTAATAGTCACTTTGAATTGACCTCAGACCAATAACTAAAGGAATTGACAGTAACAACAAAAGTATTTTTATGATGGAAATAAGTCTGTATGTTGATTTATATGAGTAGGTAAGCGTTTTCATTTGATATATTATGTATAATTTAATTTGCTGATTGTCGTCAAGACATTGATTTCGAAATAAATGTCGATTCATAGATAAACTAGTGTAAAATATGTGACGGCATATGAATCAATTTACATATCATATTTAACATTACCATTTGCATACTTTGGATTTCCGTATACTTGGCTTAGTGCTTAGTTAGCGTATAAGTATTACGTGCTATTGAAAGGTCTTGAGTTTGATTTCCATGGTGGCCATGTTTTTTTAACAACATTTGCCCAGGTACGGCTCTCCGGCTTAGAGGGTTGACGTCTCAAGCTTTGATTAATTATATACCTAGATAGACACTGAACGTTTCAAACGCGTCGAAAAAAATAGAGGCCAATTGTTGCCCGCTAAATGAGTTCGAGTGAATTATTTTTTGTTGTTTTTCATGGATATAATTTTCTCCCCATTTTAATAGAAACCATGTAAAAACTAGTATCATTATGCGCGCACACAAGGATACGCAGAATGATGCAGCGATAGCGTATGACAAAGCTGTCACGCATACTAGCTTAAGAAAAATGGCCTGTTTGTTTTAGTTTCATTGCAGCGCGTTACTCTATCTAGGTTTATAATTTATCAAAGGTCTCAAGTCAGACAAGCGGTAACCGCTTACAAAAATTTACGTATGATTCCAATATACTGTTCTAACCGCTAACTACGCGAGAACGCCGGGAACGCATCTCTATGCCTCCTGTGTTGCAGATTTTCATGGGCGGCGGTGATCACTTATCATCAGGTGAGCCGTATGCTCATTTGCGCCCTATACCATAAAAATAGAAAATAAATTAAATAATGGATTATGGAATTATCTCATCTGTTAGCATTTCAAATAAACTTAAAACATTAGTCAAATGATACTCCAATATGCTTGTAAAAGTGTAGTCCCGACTCAACAATGGAATGGTGTTAAGACAGATGGCAGGATTTCCGTATATCGCATTACTTTCCGATTAGAAAATCTGTATGATTCATAAAGCATTTCTTAATTCTTTTCAATTCCTAGTCAATTAAGTAGCTCATTATTAAGTTATAATTTAAGAAAACAAGGTAACTTGCAACATTTTTAAGGTAATTAATTTGTTTAAATTTTTACAACCTCATTGCAAAATTATCAAACAGATATACATATAATATGACTTCGCAGTAGCTTAGACTATGAATCAATATATAGGAAAGTTTTACCCCTTACTCATACAAACAATTTCATCACTATGAGTACTAGGTTGCCTATAATTCCTAAATTATAAACTATTGTGTCACATATAGGAAACGTTTCTTGAACTCTACTGCGGTTTCGATGAATTCCTCATGTGTGGTTTCCTGGCTCGGGTGGTTTTGCGATTATGACATCATCGCGCATTGTCAACTATTTTACCATTGCTATAAAGGATATTTCGAAATTTGTCAATACTTACATACATTCATACACTCACGCATTTTATCCCCGAAGGGGTAGGCAGAGGCGCAACTAATGCACCCACTTTTCGCCGTGCGTATTCCGTCCCATGATGTGATAGGGGGCGAGGCTATCGCCATATCGGGCACATATCATTCCAGACTCCGGGCTGATACTGAATAGAAAAATCCAGTATCACTTTGCCTGACCCGGGGATCGAACTCGAGACCTCAATATTGCAGTAGTACCGTAATACAACTACGCCACAGAGGCAGGCAGTTTGTCAATACTTATAACACTAAAAACAAAATCTCTCCTTGGGACGGACCGAAATACACTCGGCGAAAAGTGAGTGCCCTAGTTGCGCCTCTGCCTACCCCTTCGGGCATATCGGCATGTGTGTAAATAAATATATATTTCATCTCTTATACTACCGTTTGCTCACGGTTCCACCCGCCGATAACACGTTCCCTAGAAATCTTCCACGTCCGATCTTTAAGATTTAGACATTTGTTCCATAACTCACAAAAAAACTTAATAACATCATCATAATGCTATAGATAGTAAGCTTAAAGATTCTTCGAAGGGTGAGACGTACATACATTAAATAACCGTTACCAGTAGGCATTTTTGCTTACTTACTGAGTCAGCTAATGCAGGGTGTCGGGTTCGACGTCCGACGAAAAAAGTTAATGCAAGTCATACGCGCAAATTGGGTGTATCGTGTTACCATGTACCCAGGTTAAAAGCGAAATTATGTTTTTGGTGGAATGTGACAAAGGTTTTTGATTTGTGACCAATGTTGAGGTCCGTTAAGTTTTCTTTTTCAAGGCGCTACGTCCGTCTGGAATTTTATAAAGGACTTAATGGAATTGTACTGCCCTTATCACACTGGTACATTAGATGTTATGTCCCATTTTCACAAATGTTACTTAGCTAAGTACGAAGCCATGTTGTGATAATATTTTTAACCGACTTCCAAAAAAGGAGGAGGTTCTTAATTCGTGTGTTTGTATTTTCTTTTCTCATTGCTTTCGCCATGACAGTCTTTGGAGTACGTAGGTATAGGGGCGCTGTGAATGGGTAAAATACCCAAATTTATTTGAATTGGCTGTCATATAAACAAAGAAAGGCCAAAGAAAACTATGAAATTATCGACACTGCGTTCGGATGCACTGTGCGTCCTCATAGTATATTGTTTGTGAATACGGGTGTAAATAATGTATAGTAATTACACTAGTTAAATGTCTCTCAAACGACGACAGAAATAGACTGAGGTGGAGCATAGACTGGTTCTGGTCATGAGTTCTGTCACCTCGTCAACAATAACCTAACCCCACATTCGGTACCATCACCACCATACCGGCTCTGTATTATATACTGTCCACTGCTGAGCACGGGCCTCCTGTACAACTGAGAGGGTTTTAGGCCTTAGTCCAGTACGCTGGCCTAGTGCAGGTTAGCAGACTTCACATACCTTCTAAATTCTTATAGAGAACTTCTGAGACATGCAGGTTTCCTCACGATGTTTTCCTTCACCGTTAAAGCGAGCGATAATTCACAAAGAATACACACATAACTTTTTAGAAAAGTCAGAGGTGGGTGCCCTTGGGTTTTGAACCCGCGGAAATTCGGTACAGTTGAAGTAAAAACAGCCTGAGTTTGGTTAGAAATTCAAAATTTTCCTCACATAACAAAGTGGGAGAAATGAGTTTGTATGCGAATTCGTTATCAACTGTCAACGCACTTGAGCTAGGCGCCTAGATTACACGGGTTATCTAAATACCTACATGTTGACGTGTGTCAGTTTGATCAGCACACATAGATATTAGGTACCTACGGGTGAAATTGTAGTTATATTTCATAATCGACTGGTATTTGTACCATCGTTTGTGATTCAACTAAATAACGAGACGTGTTGTATAAAAGTAACGACTAACGTAAAACCCCATAAAAGTAAAAGCATCATCCGTTTTTTTTTTTTTGGGCTCCTAGATCTCACTCATTATACGAAAAGCAAATTATGACGTCAGTTTTTGGTGGTTTCAACGAGGATACTCTACACGTTAGCGCCCTGGTCCATAAACTTGCCAGTATTGCCAAATTGTTACCGTTTTAAATCCTTTGTAAGATACATTTCAATAAAATCCCATGTCAGGAATATATTTTGTATATTCCCATCATGGCACATGGTGGTATTATAGTGGCTGTTTGTTTTATTTATTCATTTCAGTTCATTGCGCTCTCCAGCGTACACCGCGGTCGATATACACTGTTTCGACCAGGTGTTTCAACATACGTATGGCTGACTAGAGATACGAAAAAAAAAAAGGTTAAACTTATTACAGGTCAAAACAAAGAAAAATATGTACAATTGTTTACGTTTTGTAACATACATAACTAACAACTTAGATATTAAGTATTATGATTTTAATCTCATTAAGGATCGATCGGTCCACCGTCTCAAATAAAATATGAATGAAGCTTGGATGTTGCATATCTTACGACCAGGAAGCGTTCGAATCTCATTTACATCTTTTTAAAACTAAGCAAACTCACACTTTCCTCATTTACCGACTTTCATCAGCTATAAAAAATTAATAAGCACGGCGAAAAGTGGGTGCACTAGTTGCGCCTCTGCCTACCCCTTCGGGAATAAAAGGTGTGAGTATGCGAGTATGCGTAAAAACTTAATTCATCTACACACACGACTACTTTATCCCCAAAGGTGTATGCAGAAGTGCAACCCATTTTTCGCCATGTATGTTCGTTCTCAAGAAGTGATAGGGGACGAGCCTATCGACATATCGGACACACACAGACTTCGGGATGATACTGAGCAGATAAACCCAATATCACTTTGACCGACCTGGAATTTGAACCTGGGACCTCCGACCGATGTCTTACTGTAATAAAACTACGCCACCGAGACAGTCAATTCAACTACATCTGTTTTTAAAGGCCATAATTGTCAAAGGGGTTAGTTTTTACTTCCCCTTAATGACCAGCCGAGCCGTATCACCACATCCGGACATCTTAATTACTGGAATATTTTTAATTTATCATGGATATTAGTCGCTCTGGCTACAAAGAGCTGTCATCGCGCCTCGAGACCCTTCACAGGGCTGTCGCGAGTTTGGAACAGACTAGACTTTTTTGATAAACTTAAAATTGTAAGGAGCATGAAATCCATTGGTTGGCTACAATTTTATTGAAATTACTTATATTTTCATTATTATATAATCAGTTTTGTCTTACAAAAACATGAAAACTTACCAAAGCAAGAAAAATATCTCAACCATTGAATCTGTTTTCATTATCATCATCGTCAGCTACATGACGTCCACTACTGAACATAGGCTTCCCCTAAAGATTTCCAGACGGTCCTGTCAAAAGTGGCCTGCGTCCAGCGTGTTCCTGCAACCTTTATCAGGTCGTCTGTTTTAATTTACTGAAATTGTAAATCAAAGATCTTATTAATATGCTCATATTTTTTAGGCCTCTACTTTGTTAACATGCATTCGTTTTGGAAATATTCAAGTTTTAATAAAATAAATACTAAGTAACTTGATCTACAAGCCTATGCATAAAAATAAATCGCAACTCACATTTCAAAACCTGTATTGTATGAAAAGTAAGCCACACAATAGTAAATCGTGATGGCAGCCCTACAATACAATCTATTTTTCTAGTGCTGCCCTCTAGCGCGCCCACCTGCGGAGATTTTAATTGGAAATTGGCCCTCTATTTGTAAAGCTCACAATGTTGCGAGCCTTCTCACTGGGTGGTCGCCTTCTTACCTTTAATTATGCTCACATGTGAGTTATTATGAGTTTATTTACAGAAATGTGATAAATTGCATTCAATTTGTTGTAAAATTGATAAAAATCCGGATGTATTTATTTGTAAGGTCATGTTGAGTTAAGACAGAAGCCTTGGTAAAATATTTATAGCTTAATTTATTGCCTTTGGTTCGCTTTTTATTTATAAACCGAGTAAGCTAAATGCCATGAAATGTAGCCTGACACTATGACATAAAATAAGGATGTTAATGATTATTTAAATGATTAAGTAACTTTGGAAACTTATTTGGCAATAGAATAATCCAACTGATTTTTTTTGCCCAGTAAAAATAATCCTAAATAATAATAAGTAATAATAAGTTTATTTATTTCTCCACAGATCTTACAATTACAAAAGCCATTAAATTAAAATATTACATAAAAACCTGTGGAGACTGGTGCCTGATCTAAGATTGCCTTGTGTTACAGGTCACCAGGTCTCCACCTTCGGAACTTATGCTAGATACAACATTTCAAATTATAAACTAATATGCGTGTGTGTGTGTGTGTGTGTGTGTGTGTGTGTGTGTGTGTGTAGTGCGCGTGTGTATGTGTGTGTATGTTTAGTATTATGAAGGATTACTCCGTGTGCGATAAGGTCTATTCCCTAGATGAGAGTAGCCTATATCACTCACTGTATCATCTTTTTATTGGGGAATTATTAAAGTCGGTTAAATCGGTCTGAGTATATTTATTACAACCATTACAGAGATTACGTTAGATAAATAGATATTAACTCATGACATCCAGTAGATTTTCTGTCTCCCAATAATTCATACCCATGAGCCATTTTGTGATCGCCTTTTTACATCTATAATAATTTAAGGTACCTATTGTAGTATGTTTATTGCATTTGTTATATAGATATGCACCCATGAAGCAAAAGAATTTTTTAGTAAAGCTGGTTTTCAAAGGATTATTGGTCGCAATAATATGAAATCTTCGGTTTTTTAATGTTGAAGTGGATACATTAATTGTTGAATGTTTTTTTAAAATGGTGTTAAGGATATACAATTGGCGAATAGTAAGCACTTCCCATGATTTATACAATTCGATCGTAGAAAATAGTTTGGGACGAAAAGTAGCTACTTTTAGAATTGCTCGTTGTGTGGTTTCCAATTTCAATGAGGATGATTTTGAAGTTCCACCCCAGGTAGTAATGCAGTATGTAAATATTGATTGGCACATAGCGAAATAAACCATTTTAATCACGTTGAAATCAGCAATGTTTCGTATTTTCTTAAATAAAAATATTAATTTTCTAGCACGAGAAGTGACTTGTGTAATATGATGTTGAAAATTAAGATTTTTATCAATCATTATACCCAAGTACTTCACCACCGGAACAATATTTAATTTGGGACAGGAGCAATGGCTATCTAATTTTGTTATACAATGATGAGCTGTTAGGGATAAAGTGTTTTGTACCGGTGTAGTAGTGTTGCGAATAGTAAACATGACTACGTTAGTTTTGTCTGTGTTGATTGTTAGTACATTGACTCTAAGCCATTGCATCACTAGGTTAAGCCCGTTCTGGGCGTGATAGAATGTTTCAGCCCAACTATCTCCATGGAAAATCAAAGCTGTGTCATCTGCAAAGGATATCACTTTGCCATTATTAAGTGGTATTTGGACCAATTCATTTATATAAGCCAAAAATAAAGTTGGGCCTAGTATACTTCCCTGTGGAACGCCGTAGGATATGGGCAAATTTGAGCTAATGTATGTGCTGACTTTTACTCGTTGACTTCTTTTATTAAGATAACTTTTAAATAATTCCAATTGTGTTCCCCTTATGCCTAGATGATATAATTTATCAATTAGACGTGGATTCGAGACTGTGTCAATCCATGTCACAAGTTAAATGATTCGTCTTCTTAACTTTTTTTATACGGCTTAATAACAAGGAGAGCAAATTGCTCTTCTAATGGCGAGCATCATGACAATAAACAGTAGCAAAACCACCCAAACTTTCTTACAAGACACTATCCATAGATATTTTCACCATAAAATTCTCAAGGCATAACTCGAAAGATACCTTTGTGTGACCAATAAGAAAAAGTATAAATGTTATTTAAAATGAACTCTATCTTCAGAGGGATCTAGCCAGGAGGGATTGTTTTGTAGCTCCACAAGCGAGCGCGATTGCAGCCTCAGGCTCAGAGGGAGCCCTCACAAATGGTGAAGCGTTAATAAATAGTTAGAAAAGTATTGATAGTTGTTGATCATTAGGATGGCTTCAAGGTAACTAGATAGTTTTATTTTCAATTTATAGGCTCAGTACGTTTAACAAATTGTTGTAAATATTTTTATGTCATTTGATAACACACACAGATGTTTACGCTTATAAACTGAACTGATAGGCAGAAACACAACAAATAGTTATTTGACGTAGTAATTGAAGTAATTCTTAAAATTACTTAGCGGTAGAGTTATTGAAGGTGATTCTCGAGTAATAAGTTGCTACAAGTAATTTCTCACTAATTCTTATTTATTTTGTATAACACCAGCATTGCATTTATGATTCTATTGGTATCGAGTGTTTATGGGCGGTGAAAAAAATTACCACGAGAAGACCTATTTGCTTGTTTGTCTGTCTGTACTATAAAAAATCTTTTTTTTTTTTTTTTTTTTTTTTTTTATTGCCTTAGTAGGCAAACGAGCGAGCGGTCCGCCTGATGGTAAGCAGCATCCGCCGCCCATGGACTAAAGCAATGCCAGAGGCACAGCCAAGCCGTTGCCTACCGGGAGGTGAGCACTCTTTTTAAACCTCGTTTGAAGAACGACAAGTCATAGCGCTCGGGAAACACCGATGCAGGGAGTTCATTCCAAAGCTTGCACGTGCGCGGCAGGAAAGACCGTTGAAAACGCACCGTGCTACTACGGATGGATTCAACGTAGTATGGATGAACTCCACTGCGATGGCGAGTGGTTCGATGGTAATGATCTCCACACCGAACTAACAATGGTGGCTATTTAATTCAACAATTACTTAACCAAATATAACAAGCCAAACATTTATTCAAATGTAAAGAACAAGGTTGTCTCCTTGATTTGGTAATTACAGTCGTGATGTCACTTGCGTAAATCTAAATTTATTGGATCTTAAATCTCGTGTTTGTATAAATATACGCATAGATACTAAGTAACTCAAGGTATTGTATAATCTGGCACGGATTTAGGAAGAAATGGGGGGCAAATTAATTTGTTTTATTATTGTATAGTGGCAGTGGTGTAGTGTACAAAACACACATCACGCCCTTATGCCCGAAGGGGTAGGCGGAGGTGTAAGTACCAGCTTTCATATGTGTTCCGTTTCATAATGTGAAGGATAACACATCAGGTACAAATTCCAGACTCCTTGCCCGACCCGAGATTCGAACTCGAGACCCAAGATTTATACCAAGCAAATCGCAATACAAACACGCCACCAGGCAGTCGTAGTAGAGTCGTAGTCGTAGGTGTAGTATAGTCGCAGCATAATATTGCGATCCTCAATGGTGTCTAGTTCGTTTCCAGAATATCTATCAGAATAATAGATCGTAATATTAGCCTAGTAACAACATTTGGATAATTTTGTGCCGGCATGTGTGATACGGCAATAGGTTCGGCCTCTATCACATTATGGGACGAATATATACGCGGTAAAGTATCGTGCGTCTTCCTAACTCTTCAAGGTTGAATGCATTTCATATTTTAGTATTTTTGATCCTAAAACGCCATTTTTAAATTATGATTAGAAAGAAAGAAAGAAAGAAAGAAATTAAATTTATTTGCAACAAACACAAATTATACACGTATAAAATAAGAACAGATAAAAAACACTTTGCTGCAAACAGGCTCCAACTCAGCAATATGTTGGCAGTACAGCCAACGCTGGTCTTCCGTTGGGCCGTTTGATATGATTAAAGAGTTTGTAACATTAGCATTGTGTTACCACTTGCCCCCCACCTACGTCCAATTACGTCCCAGAGTCAAATCAAGTTTCTCACTTAGAATTACATCACAGTTAATTTTACGACACGGTACGAATCGCTCGCGACAGCCGAGCGAAACTCGGATGACGAATTTAGATAAATGATTGTATCAAAATCATTACACGGTTTGAGATGACTGCGCAAATCTCATGGTGTCAATATTGACTTGTATGTTTACTTTATCCCCGAAGAGGTAGGCAGAATTGGGGTACTTATAATTAGCCTTATCTCCCATGATATGATGCGGCAGGAATTGATCGCCGTTGGACAATAAATTCCAATTCTGATAACAAGCTTGAATGTAGATATGGACGGTGCAGTAATCTCTCAAAAATGACTACGTTTGATGAGTATTCTATACTGTATTAGACGCGGCCCAACCGAAATTTTACATAGATAGTACTTAGCAGTGACCGTCTTAAGGGGGGTGAACCGGTCAACCACCCAGGGCCACGCGCTTGGAGGCAGGGAGGGGGGTGGGGGATAAAGAGGAACCTCGCGCGATGTCTAACCGAGGACCAATTTTTTTGAGTCACCACCTTATTAAAATACTACTGGCCGCACTTTCGCTTTATCTCTCTCATGCTTTAGTGCTAGTAGTCACTGGAATACCGGACAGGAAGAGACAGTGAATTATCTATGTTAAGGTATACATTAGGCCCAGCGGATTTGCAAGCTAAAGTGACAGTGGGCAGGTCACATAGTTCGAAGAACTGACGGCAGAGGGGGCAAAAAAGTTCTCGAGTGGAGGCCACGTATTGGCAAGCGCAGCGTCGGCCGTCCACCTGCAAGGTGGACAGACTATTTGATAAAGGTCGCAGGAACACGTTGGATGCAGGCCGCTTTTGACAGGTCCGTCTGGAAATATTTAGGGGAGGGCTACGTTCGGCAGTGGACGTCATGTGGCTGATGATGATGATGATGATGATGATGAAAAACTCGGAACTATTATATATAGGTAATAGTTTCGAGTTTTCTTTTCTTGAACGTAGAGAATGTGTGTAACAGCTAACTTCCTTGTTCCGTATATTATTCAACATCATTATATGTTGCAGCCGCCTTGGTCGAGTTACAGCGTATATAAGCTGTCGTCCGGATGATCCTAGGTTCGAATCCTAGGTCGAGAAACATTTTGTAAGGGTATTTAAAACAATTTTCCCCGTACTCCATAGTCCATATATAATCATTGAAATCAGGCATAACGAAAAACTAAGCTGAATCTTCTCAACATGTACGAAAAGTTGTATTGTGCCGACCCCACATAAGGACAAGAAGAATTCAACATTTATGAACTTGTATGGGAAGTAGTACAAAGCCCTCAATGATAAGAATTATCAGTCGCGCGAAATGGTTACAATCAGATAATTTTGCACGTATCGATATTACGTCAATTTAGTGCATACCAACCACAGGGAAAATGACTATGTTTACTTTACGATTATCTGTAATAATAGAAGTCTTCACGGCAGACTTTTTTTTATCATAATGGGTCTTATATACAGGTGAATGGCTATGAGCAATTCGCTATAATAAGTCTCCGCGCAGATGCTGTTCGCTGTTACACTTACCTATACGATCAATGTACACAAATTGCCAGTAACGAGCTATCAAAATTTAGTTTTCTTTAAATACAACGACAGTGGTTTCATTAATAATTACAAAACTAATCAACCACAGATTAGTTAACAATTATAATACTATCATAAGTTATTTGTGGTGGGCAAAGTAGAAGGAAAAAGACCTCGCGGCCGGACACCTAGCCGTTGGTCGGACCAAGTAACTGCCCTCACTGGATTGTCTGTTACGACTGCCTTAAGAGAAGCCGAAAACCGAACGAAATGGAAAGGTGTAATAGAGACAGCCACGAAGGCCTTTCAGGGACACGACCTTTCAGTAATGAAGCACGCGACCAAGAAGAAGAAGATAATACTATCCCTGTATTATAAACTATCTCACTGCTGGGCACTCGCCTTCTCTTCTACTGAATAGGTTGAGATCTTAGTCCACCACGCCGGCCTAGTGCGGGTTGGAAGATTTCACATCCCTTCGAAATTCTTATAGGTTTCCTCCATATTCTTGAAGGTTTCCTCACGATGTTTTGCTTCATCATTAAAGCAAGCAATAATTCGAATAATACACACATAACTAGAAAAGCCAGAGGTGCGTGCCATCGATTTGAAACCTGCGGACATTCGTCTCGACATTTCGTTCCACTCCCAACTAGGCTATCGCCGCTTATCGATTACCTCTAACAAAATTGCTAAACGGGTAAATAATTTTAGTCCTGTATCTGGTACAGTCATAGGCCAGGTCAAAAGAACCGGCGGGAATGCATGAAAAGATTGATGAAGGTGGACGAAGCGAGAGAAGTATTCCAGAATCGAGCAAAGTGGCATTCTATAGTCTCTGCCTACCCCTATGGGATAGAGGCGTGATAATGTATGTGTGTATCTGGTATGATATTAAACAACGTCTGCGCTTCACCTTATTAAACGATAACTGCATAAACAATAGCAACATCCTGAACTTTGAATCATTGGAAACAACACTGCGCTTGTGATTTAATTATACGTTGCAATTATTTTTTGCATTAACTTGTTTATTATAAGTTAAGTAGGTGATTGCTAGGCTTATTTATTTTCTATTAATATTTATAATCACGAAGTCGGTGTTTTGCAGTAATTGAAGAGGAATTAATCTTTTATTGAAAACCACGTAAACAATCTTGTAGGAATAAAAATGAGTGTTAAGAAAGAGGCCTCTGTAACAGTGGGCAATGGGACAAAATAGATAAATGAAAGTAAATATGAAAAAATTAAATCATTTAATAATCAACTGAACTATGAACACTAAACCTTCATCAGAGCTAATATAATAGATACGTATGTTACTAATAATAATAATAATAGTAGGAATAGATACTATCAATTTGTGCTAAATCGCCTGCACGGTAAAGGAAAACATTTGATTACAATAGTCTTTCTCTTACAGCAAAATGCGACCAAAATAGCAAGGGGGTCATCACTGATCATCATCAGCAACTGCCACTATGCTAAAGGCTAGTGGCGTAACTATGGGGTGGCATGACGGCAAAATACCTCCGGCTTCAGGGGGCTCCGGACTTTGACTTGAGGAAGCCCTCGACCCAAGAGGAAAAGGACCGACAGGCGAAAACTGAAAAAAAAATTTGCACTGCTGAGTGGCCCCATTCCATCAATTTGCCATGGGCCTACACAGGTCTACATCTGAAAATAAATAAATAACTTCTTATTTATTTATTTTTGCACTTTATACATAGTTATGTTAAGGCGGATTTAACGCTGAAGACAACGTAGTTACGCCACTGCCAGAGGAAACAGTGCTTTCTATATCTAATTACGATTACATTACGATAAGGATTGGAGATTTGAGAAGAACACAAATATATCATTCCTTAAATAATAAGGTACAAAGTCGTGATTCCAGTTATTCAGTTAATCTTAGAATGGGTAATAACCGCACGTATGTGAGGTCGAGCGGTTTCCTCATTTCTTTGTCGCGGACAATCATACTTGCAGATACTCGATTGTTTCTGAGTCAATAGGTAATTGAATATGTAATGTTATCGATACTGCACGTAATAAGGATACGGTTACTTGCTTATTAATATTGTTACATGGATATTTTTACATTGGTTTTCTGTATTATTTGGTCGGAGTCCATATTGGACCAAGGTCACTGTTTATTTGGATTGGATCTTTAGTGGTTGCATCTCACCTTTTTGTTTTGCTTTTGAATGACGAGACGAGCATGACGTTCGCCTGATGGTAAGCGATACGACCACCCATAAACAGTAGCAACACCATCCAGCAACTTGAATTACAAAGTATCTATTGTGTGGCATTCCACTGCGCTCGTCATCCTGAGACATAAGATGTTAAGTCTCATTATGTCCAGTAGTTACACTGGCTACAATGTCCTTCAAACCGAAACACAACAGTGCATGCACACTGCTGCTTGGTGGTAGAAATAGACATTGCGGTGGTACCCACCCAGACGGACTCTTACATATGAGAGACCTACCACCAGTAGTTAATATCATGGTCGAGATCTAAAGTAATTGTTATTCTCTCAATACCCACGATGCTATCTTTCACACAATCTAGCCTTTCTTCACTATTGTATTCTTTATTCTAAACTACACCTACTTTTGCATTGTTATTAGTTTCTCTATTTGAAGTATTACCGCCATAAAAAGAGGTTACCGGCTTCAATAATTTATTCTTTTTGTTCTGTACTAGTTAAGTTCTCAAGAAATAACGGTTCATATCAACTATTGCATAGTAATGAAGTAAAATGCTCGAAGTACAGTTTGCCCTCCATTTGTTTTGCACAGTATATATAGTATTTCGTCTATTGTTACTTTCCTGTATATAGTGTTTTATGTCTTATACCAACTAAGAAAAGAAGATAATATTTTCGAATATTTTATCTACTTTTTATATTGCTGAATGACGACCGCAAAAATCACTCTCATAATTGAAAGCTCGACGTATAGGTCACTTTTGATGAGATGTGGAGTTCTGGCGAGTTCTTTTGGAGGTCCCAGAGGTCCAAGGTGACGTAGACCATTATGATTTTTTTGTGGTATAAATCCGGCATACCCTGTTTACCAATAGTAAGTGGGGATCTAATAGGATTTTACATATGAAAAAAGAAGATAACTTTGATCATAGCACTCCACTGTGCTAACCTCATAATGGCCAGTAATTTGCCCTTTAATAATCGCTTGTAATGTCTTTCAAACTGAAACAGAACAGTGATTGCACACACAAAGCAGTATTGCCATACAGACCCACGCACGAGAAAGCTAAACACTAAAGAATTGCTGAACAGTTCGTAACAAACCTTGTATTTATGCAGTCAAATTACTTCATTAAAATGATGCCATAATGAATAACGTTCGTATTTGTTTCCTAACAAATATATGCAAATATTTAAAATTCACGGTGCGTGAATCCAAAACTGTAATGAGAGGTCTCATTAACATTTAAACTGGTAGAAATTAAAATTTTTAAATGCCATTATTTCTATGCGTATGAGAAGGGTGGTCGCACACTGTCTACTTTTAGTACGCATCAGCATCGCTGGAGATGTTATTATGATGTACTAGTAATGCTCGCGAATCCGCACGTGTGAAAATGTTTTTCCGGGATAAAAAGTATATAGCACTCAGGAGTAATGTAGCTTCCTATTAGTGAAAGACTTTTTAAAATCGGTTCAGTAGTTCCTGAGATTAGCGCGTTCAACTAAACAAACAAACAAACTCTTCAGCTTTATAATATTGGTATAGATAAGCGCTCGCTAAAAATCGAGGTACAGGTTACTAATAAAATTTTCTCATTACATCATTTTACTTAAATCATTGTAAATTTTCGACTAAACTGCCTGTACTAGATATCCGATTAGTATACATAATTTTATCAGGTAACTTATTACTAAGTATAAAGTAAAAATATTTTTGTAACATGCCTACATAAGTCGCCGAGTAGTGTGTACTATTAAACTTGTTTAATGAATGTTCATTTAATGCATCTATTGATTTCTCGTAGTAGATTCACAGGCGGCAAAATACGCTTCAGTGTGCGACAATCTTAAACTCGGTGTTATAAATGTAATCTTTTCGCGGTTGAAGCATCACTTCACTCGTCATGCGTTTACAAAAGAATGTCTTTTAAAAGTTGTTGCCAAACAACAAAATAAAAAAAGTTTTGAAGCATTTCGTATTTTAGTAAGAAAGTATTTCGCTCAAAACCGTAAATTCGCGAGTTGATAAATATTATGACCTCCATGACGTGACGTCCATAGGCGCCAAAACATAAAATTCTGGCGCATTACGTCTGTGGGCGCATTGCAGATAAAATATTCTGATAAATTAATTCAGCCGCTGAAAATAAAATATTGGATACTTTTCAAGTCAATTCCTTTGCATGTGCAGCGCATTATTTTTTGTACATTCCAGCCAAAATTATAGTAATATTATGTTCTAATGATGCAAAATTTAGTTAATTTAATATTTTCTGGTCAAATCATTTATTGGCCCAGTGAAGAAGTAAAAATCGCGAACGATATTTCTTTAGTTCAGCCATTGACATATAAAAACTCAGTTCAGCCAATAAAATTGCAGTTACTAATAACATGCCTCACTCTGAATTGAAGTGTCCCATCATCGATAGACTTGTTTCCTATCACATCACGGGACATAAATATTAAACTCGGTAAATAGAGAGATTACAGAGTATGTGCTTATGTGATGATAAACGATCACATAAGCTTACGACGTTAACGCCACACGTATTGTGAATATTTTCCAGACATAAACAACTTATAATTCCAAGGCTTTTGCAATAAGACATTGTTATGGTGACACGTTTACAAATATTTGAAGGCGGTTGTTGAACCATTGAAAACTATTGCGATGGGTTTAGTTTTTTTTTCACGGCAATAAGCACCTGGCGCGTCCTTTCTAGATGGTCTAAGCTACGTTTTAGTCTAGCTACTATCTTCCTATAATGAAATGGTCTAACACATTTTAAATTAATAATCACTTGGATTGTACTTTTAAAAGATATTAAATTTTTCAAAAATTAAAACTTCCCAAATAACCTTGCATAACCTTAATTATATCTACCTTTATGTAAACTCACAAGAATCCAGATCAAGACGCTACCTAGGCCGGCGTCCGATAGCGGTGCACCTGCCTCTATTAATGAACAACTAAAACAGGATACCCACAATTTATAGGACACGCAAATCACTCTCTATAAATAACATGACATGCAATGCTCTTCGATTAGTAATTGCTGGCCAATTAATGCATCCTGCGGTGACTACCGGGGTCCGTTGTCTTCTGGAATGCATGAAGTTTTGTCTGAAGACAACCTTATTTAGTGAAATGTTTAAGTTCGTTAGCTGAGCGCGTACTATAATACATAATATAGACTGCTTTTTATCCAGGAAATCTTAATATTTCGAAAAAAATATTATGCGAATATCATTTTACGTGGTTAAAGCTGCGTATATTTTTAACTAGCTGTAGCTCGCGGTTCCACCCGTGTGAAAAGGTTTTTCTTAGATGCAACGCGGCTATATTTTTTCCCGGAATAAAAAGTAGCCTATGTGCTATTCAAGACTATAATCTACTTCTGTGCCAAATTTCATTCAGATCCGTTCAGCCGTTCTGCCGTTCTAGCGCGATAGAGTAACGAACATCCATCCAATTACATTCCATTTCGCATTTATAATTGTGGGACGTCCTCGTACAAGGTGAACAGACGACCTTGTAAAGGTCGCAGGAACCCGCTGGATGCAGGCCGCTTCCGACGGGTTGGTCTAGAAATCTTTGGAGGAGGCTTATGTTCAGCAGTGGACTTCTAAAGGCTGAAAAAGAAGAGTGTTAGGACCTATAGATTAGTTTATATGTTTAACGACAGTTCAACATAGGGAACACTTTAAATTAAATCAATCATAATCGTTTTTTTTTAATTCTACTTCGAGAATAACATTATTTAATACACTTTCTTGGAACATGTGTGTATTCTTGCCAAGATACTCTAAATGTGACGCCATAACCTAATAGAAACCTTAAAATATAATTATACTAGCAATATATACAAAAGCTGCCTCAGTGGCGTAGTTGTATTACGGTACAACTGCAATGCTGACGTCTCGGGTTCAATACCGGGTCGGGCAAAGTGATATTGAGTTTTTCTACTCAGTATCAACCCGGAGTCTGGAATTTGTGCCCGATATGGCGTGAGGCTCGCCCCTTACCAAATCATGGGACGGAATAACGGCGAAAAGTGGGTGCACTAGTTGCGCCTCTGCCTACCCCTTCGGGGATAAAAGGCGTGAGTGTGTGTGTGTGTGTATATTTATAAAAGCAAGTCGAGAAATATACATTGGTGTTATTTAACGACACCTCATCGACCCAATTATTGCCTAAATGTATTTTATAGTTTTAACGAAAAGCTAGAATATAGAAAATAGAAATGAAGTGATTCCAACAGCAGACCGCTTCGTGACCAAAATGAATTAGCTCCAATCTCGTAAATTATGATAATCCATTTTCCTATAACCTATAATTTTCTGGTATTGCAAGCTGTTTTATTAAGTTATTTCAGGTGAAATTATTTAATGCTTTAATGTTTATCGTTATAACATGAACAGCTTTTATTGGGGATTATTAAATATGATTGAATTAGGAAACCAACTTGCAATAATCTAAGTAGTAAGTGCTATACATTTTATAAGCAGTAAAACGTTATACGGAATTTTGATTCCTTTAATTCTCGTTATTGTAGTGCTTCAGATATGTTTTGTATCTGTATGTCTGTCTGTGGCATCGTAGCTCTCAAACGAATGGACTAATTTTGTCGCGGTTTTTTTGTTTGCAAGCTGTTGTGATCGAGATGGTTCTTAGCTATAATGTATGAAGATCTGTTCAGGCGTTTGAAGATTATCAGCTCATTTCCAACTTAAAAAGTCTGATTGGTGTTAAATTTGGTGTACCGTGACTTCGGAAATATTTTTAAACATGAACTGATGCTGCAGTATCAAGTAGTCTGCGGGATACCTAACTCCTTAGCAACTTATAGCAGATATAGCGTGTTTGGGCTCATAAGGATGGTCTCAACGAATAGGTGTTAGATAGTTGATTATCAAGGCCCCATGATGGAAAATAAAACAATTTAACAAGTTTGAAATAAAAATTAAATTAAAATTTAAGTAACCCCCGAGCTCCGGACCAGGGAGATGAAAATACTTCTTTAGCGGTCCCCCGACGCGACGACGCTTGGTTCAAAAAAATACTTGGTACTGAAACGACAAAGGCACTTTTATTATTTTACTTTTTAGAGATTTTTTGTGTCGGGGTTTATTTAAATTTTATTAAAGGAAAAACGGTGTTCGTAAAACTTACCTAGATAGCCTCTCATAGGTAAGATGAGATATATCCACCCACTAACCACTAAACTCAAATCGAGTATGGCATGCAAAAGATCTACAAAAACTTTTGCGCTGTTGGGTATACCTATCATTCTAAGATTTATTTAGAAACGATATTAGATAAAAGTGCATCACGTTTGATAATACAGCAATATTTCTTAAAAATACTTTTTGCGAAGTTCTCCGCACGTTCCGTTTCATATGAACAAGTATCCAATCAGTGTGAATCATAAAAAACTTGTATAACATTATATCGATTTGTAGATGCATAAAAAATTCTATGCATAACGTGTTAATATTATTCAAATTGCATGCTCCTTTTTGCGTGAGATCGTGTACATATGGAATAATCATAGTTGAATCTTGTTCTTGTATGCGTGAAACGGAGCGTGAAAATTTTCTCTTTTAATAAAGAATTTTCTACTTATAATATGACGGGTTTACTGCCATCACTATTTTATTTTTTAACCTAGAGCTATTGCTTTTTTACGTTTAATTAATTATTTAAATTATCATTATATTTCATTTAAGATTAAAGTAAACTTAAATTCTTGAAGCAACATTGTAGTCAGAAATATAATTATAAAAGTAACTAATATGTCTAGGTTGAGATAACGTGTGCAGTGGCCAGGTCGTAAACTATATGGTAATTAATTTATTTTTAAAACAGTAATGCTTGTTTCATACCAGTTTTATGATGTCTGTGTTACGCAGAACGCTGTTCTTTATTATTTTTTTATAAGTCCTATAGTGTAGAGCATAGATTATAGCATTTGAGAGGTATGTGCAACTATGATCACCTCGTGTGATGTGTGAGCAGATGGGATAAGTGCAACTTGTTTGGAGTATTTCATTTTACAGAAGAAAAACCCTTTTCCTATAAATAAAGATTGCTCGTGGATCCGCCCGCGTGAAAAAGTTTTTCCAGGATAAAAAGTAGCCCATAGCACTCAGGAGTAATGTAGCTCCCTATTAGTGAAATAATTTTCAAAATCGGTTCAGCAGTTCCTGAGATGAGCGCGTTCAACCAAACAAACAAACTCTTCAGCTTTATAATATTATAGTATAGATTAGAAAAATAATACAAAAGCAGTTGGTAAGCTACAACGGTTGTAAACCTTTACTCATAATGTGAAGTATAAACTGCTTAGGTTCTTGGTTTGATTATGAATGGGGGATTCAACATTTTTATGACATTTATTCGTAATGTTTGCTAAAGTTTAGGAATTGCGTTCATTACGGCTAATCACCACCTCTCAACGTCGTGCAGAAATTTTCTCGGAGAAGGTCCGTATTTCTCTATCCCTTGAAGAATAAAGGCATGGACTTGTTAAAATTGTCTATAAAAAAAAAATACTACAAAGAACCAGAATTGTCTTGTACAGTTCTTGTTACAGTGGGTAGCAGGCTTCCTGCCAGTCAGCGGAGTGTAACCGACCATGCCAACCAACTCGTCTGTGTCCAAGATCGAACACCGATCTGTTTTACACGCTTTTGTTTGCCTAACGGAACTTGCTTTCTCGGAACTATACTGTGAAATTTGCGAATTTGGTGCTGTCAGTGATCAAAATTTAAATTTATTTATCTAGTCACAGTTGGGTGTCGTATAATAATGAGCGTAGCTTGGGTCCCTGGTCGAAAATTATTGTGCGAGTATTCAATTCGAAAAATATAATCGAGTTGTCTTCTTTGAGTCAGAATGACAATATTTATTCTCGCTACCTTTATAACATAGAATGGAGTTTATACTCGAAGTTAGCGAAGTTAGAGTATTGATTGAGGCTGACCCCCCAAAAATAAAAGCGTTAGCATATTAGTTGAGGTGTGATAAGTATAATAATGTTACCTACAGTTGGATGCTTTTTCTATCCTGGCATGGCAGTGTCTGTATTACACCAGATACTAAGTAAGTGTAGTTCAAAGATGTTTCCTGGGTGTTACTGTATGTACAGTCAGCAACAAAAGCAGAAAAAAATATTACTTCAAGACTTTTCTGCACATTAACTTCAATCAAAATATTCTTTTTTCTTCATCTAAAATAAACTGTGAAGTTTATTTGAGAGAAGAAAAACGATTGTTGATAAGGAAACAAAAGTTTACAAATCGATTTAAAATTTTGAATTTGTTAAGCTAATTTTGTGGCTGACTGTACAAAAGCTGGTCCGGGAACGTTTTTCGTCGCAACACGCATTCTATTGAGGGACAGTCTAGATTCCTATAAGTGAAAGAATTTTCCTATAGCTTGAGCAGGAAAATACTTGCTTTGGGGGCGCCACTTTAGCTTTTTCGTTTCATAGCTGTTAACGTCGCGTTGTTAGGATAATAAATTAATTTCATATTCTACCACTAGGCTTTTTTTCTGGACAGGACTCAGGGTATACATATTATTATTATAATGTTTGCTTCCTACTGTAAACATAAAAAACAATACGGTACCGTCTAGGAATAAATTTAAATCATTTTGTCTGTAAGGAATTTTAATGACAAGAATTTTCGTATTTACATTTTGTTAAATACGACCAATAAAAATCTCGTTTCGCTTCTTCAATTATAATAAATACAAAAAATTTTAATTGTAAAGCTGTTGAAATCTTGATGTTTTTAAATGTTAATTAATTCAAATATTTTTCCCGTTAGGGACATGTATATAGTTTGTTATAAAAAAATACTTTCTAATGTCTCTTAAATTTAAAACCACCTACACCGAGGACCGAGTATAAAAAATCAAAAACAAAAAGAAATCTTCCGATACCGGGAATCGAACCCGAGCCTCCTGGGTGAGAGCCAGGTATCCTAGCCACTAGACCATATCGGATCTTGTTGAAGAAGTTGAAATAATAAATCATTTTTAAAAAAGGTAAGACAATATAAATATTTTCTTGTATACTTTTCAATTATTCTTAAGGGTTCTTTTTTTTAATTTATTATAGCGTTATATTTCTATATTTAATTTAAAGGTTCACAATCTATTTTAAACATTTAAACCGCAGATAATTTTGGCTTCTACTACTCAGTTACGATGAAGTTTATAAATAAGAGTTAAATGTGACACTGGTTAAATTTATCTGACCAACTGCTGGCCCAGTAACGTTTCCTACTGACCCGAATGAGGTGTTAGCACTAGTATATTTAGATTAATCTAGTAACCGATAATCCTGGTCGCTTTTTACGCAACAATTTACATCCTCAATAGTCGGGTCCAGGCGTACTCGAACTTTTTACCCGACTGCGAACGAAGGAGGGTTATGTTTTTCGAGTGTGTGTATGTATGTATGTATGTATGTTTGTATATTTCATTGGCACGCCCTACAAGATTTTAATTTGAATTTTTTATTTTGGTTTTGAATAATCTTAGTTGACAGTGTTCACAAACGCAGTCGGAGGCATCTGCTCACTCCGAGATTTTGTTGCTCTACCTATATCACCAAAGAAATTATGAGAAGTGAGCGTGTTATGCCTCCGACAGCGTTTGTGAACACTGTCAACTAAGATTATTCAAAACCAAAATAAAATATTCAAATTAAAATCTTGTTTCTATCTTTTCAGTTCTTCAATTAATTTAATAAAGATGGTAGATATTGACGCAGTCGGGCTTTTTGTTTTTCTTAAATATTTTTTATTATTTTATATGCGCCACGACGTCTTAATCATGATGCCTTAAGCCACAGCATTAATTCATTGACCTACTTACCACCACCGCCTTACCAGCCCTATATTATATAATGCCCACTGCTGAGCACGGGACTCCTCTAAACTGAAAGGGTTTAGGTCTTAGTCCACCACGCTGGCCTAGTACGGGTTGGCATTGACCTACTTAAATGTCTAAAAATGTAATTAATATTTAAAGTTTTTATTATTTTAATAAAAAGTATACACAATTAGTTGAATGATTTTATTCTTATAAATGAAGCTTAAGTGATCTTAGGAAATGTTTCTTTAGATTTGGTGAAATTTTTGAAGTTGGATGGGTCGCTTGAAAATCTTCCCGGACCGCTGATTGATTATCTAGTTGGTCTAGTCGCTGTCTGTCGACGCGTACGAGGTTTGTTAACCGAGGCTCTGGGTTTGAATCCTAGACTGCTGCAAAAAAATGTGTGGGGTTTCTATTAGAACAGTCTCGATGTAGGAATAGACTCGACCTCTATCACATCATGCGGGTGACATAAGCTCTTAGTTTCTTAGTTACGCCTCTACCTACCTTTCGGGCATAAAAGCGTGAGCTTACCTATGTATGATATTATGTCCATCATTTTAGTAAATCACGTATCACACTTTTATCCCCGATGGGGTAGGCAGAGGAGCAACCAGAGCACCCATTTTTAGCCATACGTGTTCCGCCCTATGATGTGATGGGGGATGAGCCAATTGCAAATCGGGTACTAATGCCTGACTCCGGGAAGATACTGAGCCGAAAAACCCATTATCACTTCGCCCGAACCGGGTTTCGAACCTAGGACCTCATAGTAGTGGTAGTGCACGCAATACAACTAAACTACCGGGCAGGCTTTAGTAAATAAGTATCTACTTTATTCTCGTGACTGTTGAGAGGCGCAATATAATATACCTATTGTTAGTCATGTTTGTTTTACTTATAAAGTATTTGACAATGTTCAATAATTAAAATTTCAACGCAATCACTATATGTGGTTATAGTATACAATACAATTAAATATGATATTTACTTAGGCAAATAAGCGTTAATAAGGTTAATTTGTACGGTACTGCGAACCACGAGGAAACTTCCCTACTATATATTTCGCACCTTTCGGACGAAAACGACGCAATTCAAAAATATCATAAATTGGGTTATCGTCATAAAATGACTTAAAACTGGTCCCTTTTTTAAGAAAATATAATAAAAAAGGGACCGATATAATAGTTTTGTCCTTTTCCCGCTTGAATATGGCGGTGTTTGAACTATTGTTGTTATTGAAAACTTCGTTTTAAGTAATTTTATTATTCTTTGAATTGTGTCGTTTTCATCCTAAAGGTGTGATTTGTATGCTTTCGTGTATACCCGTATATACTCGTTTATGTAGTAATGGGAATTTAGGTGGGTAGTGGAACGAAAAAAATAGGTATTTAAAAAAAAAGGTTTTTAGTGAAGAAATAAAAGTGGGTAATCTCCGACTAAAGTACTCGATATGCTGCGGTCAGCTTAGTCCTTAACGTAAACATGCTGAGTATAATAATTCGATATAATTTTTATTAAACCAAACTTCAATAAAAGTATTAAATTTTGTCTGGAACTTGTATCCGATATGGCGATCGGCTTGCCCCCTATCCACAGAGGTGCACCTCTGCCTATCCCTTCGGCGATAAAAGGCGTGTAGGTATTAAGGTAAAAAAACCTGCTCATATTTATAATCCTCAATCTTAACAGTGGTTCTATTTTCTACTTTATCTACCCAACCCTCCTTTGACCATATCTTACCCAATACCTACACTTTCTTATACGGATCAAGTAATACTGGTTCACTGGGTCTGCAAGTTTCATATACTTAAGATTTAAGTCGTTAAGTAGGTACTTAAGTAGTGACGCAAGCGATCGTGCTTCGTCAGCACCGACGCTAATCCGCATGACATTAAATAACTAGGGGTAGGCACTAGGCAGGGCCTTTGCGAAAGTAAAACTTGTATTACTTATAAAGAAATTGTTGTATACTTTTCCGAGTTCAAGAAAGTGATTAAATATTGATTATTAAGACTTGTTTCATAAGTTCCGTGTAAATGCTACTTGTCAGATAAATTCATAAACCGACCAGCAAAAGTTATAATCTAGTCTACGCTCTCAAATAAATGGTAATAAAATGAGTATTATTTACATTAGCTGCCTAATACGATAACTTTCAAATAAAATTTAATTGAAATGAAACAGGTGTGAGATTTTTACGTCCTGGGTTATTAAAATATACCGAGAATCTTATATTTAAAAGACAAAGCGATAAGAAAACAAAACTTTTATTAATTCTTCTCAATTTCTAGTTCATAGTCACTTTCATAATTCATCATCATCGTTATCATTATCAGCCACAGGAGGTCAGGACATAGGCGTCCCCTAAAGATTTTCTCATCAACCTCTGGAAATCAATCTGTGGAAATTGTACGCTAAAGTCGTTGCTACTTTCGCCTCTGTTTCCATAGCTAAGAATTTCTGTTGTGTTCTAATTAGAAGTATATAGGAGTTTGTAATTACTGAAAATTACGGAACTAGTGAACAACATGCAACGGGTAGCACGCGAGAATCATGAGTCCCTATTATTCTGGTCATGTATCCATTCATGTTTGGATGTTTGTTAGAATTAAATCCTAAAACTACTGAACGGATTTCGATGAAATTCTAATCCTGAATAAACAAATAGGATATTTTTAATCACGAATGTAGGAATACTAAGAATTTTATAACTGGAAAAGTCTCACCAGTTATCTATACATATAACAAAGCAGTAGAACCCGGTGTCTGTACATTAAAAGAAAAGTAATAAAATAATTATTACGTACGTCTGTCTATACTCTACTTTAAAACCCCTAGCTCAGACTTCTTGTCGCATCATGTTGTGTAAATCTACAATCGTATAAATAAACAAAAACTCAGTTACGTGCAGTAATTAAACGTGCTCCTGATGATGCAACAAGACCTTGCATCGCATTGTTTGCGATCAGTCATCACGTACACACGGACAGTACCTACTCGCTAATATAATGCTGTCAGCAATCATATTCCGGTTGTGTTGCAATGATATTAGTTGCAGACTGCTATAATATTATAAATAATTAATATTATAAATGCGAAAGTTTGTGAAAATGTTTGGGTATTGTAACATAAAAATTTTCAAACCCCATACCCTAATTATTTTAGTAAAACATTAACTGATTGAAGGCTGTATGTTTTTTGTATCGTGGCCTACAAATCGTGTGTTAGACGAGTGCGCGTAGTGTTGCCAGTTTTCTAACCGCTCGTTTTGTTTTTATGCAATAATAAATCCTACACACATACTAAAATTATGTTTGCGTGTGCAGTATTTGTAATAAAATTGATTCTACTTACTACATAAATAGGAGAATTGTGAGTGGTCGTATTCTAATTTCGGTTATATAATTTTTTGTTCATCTCTGGTTCGGATTGCAACCCTACCGGTGAACGACCTCCCCTCGACCTCTTGCGCGGGAGCACCAAGTGTGTGAGCACGTAATTTCGATGTCGGCTAATATGTGCCGATAAATTACGAAGGCTTGGTTAAGGACCCCGCGGAGTGTTCGCCGTGATCAGCTGGAGCCGCTTTGCCGTCCTATACGTGTCGATGACCCGATGACGGCAAGGAACGTTTTGTTCTAGTACACGTGAGTAGTGGTTGTCATTTCAATTCGCCGGTTTGTGCCGTTAGAACACGTTTTTATCCATTCACGTTTTTCGTTATAGGGCGAACATATCAGGAATCCTCCGCGGAAGTTGACAGGAGAACACTCGCCGACCTGCCGACCATGCGGGTTGTCTATTCCTTCCCGGTATGTTTTTTTATTACTAGCTTAGCGCAACAACTATAACTGTTGTTAATATTAAAGTATTATGTACTAATCTGGAACACTGTCCTTGTTCCAGGGGGTTTTTCCTCAGGGATTATTTTTCTTACATTTTCCTTCTTCATTTCGTCTGTCGCGGGTAGACTCAAAACTGCCTGCATCACCAGAGAGGAGGCTATCTTCCCTATTTGGTGGAAGCCTCAGTGATTCCTGACCCTGTATTGGAGGACCGAGGACACACTCTCAATGTTATTTTTGGGAAATTAGAAAACTAAAGTATGTAAATTTATTATTTTGGGTCTGACACCCTATTTGTCAGTGGCGCCCTTATCTTAATTTAATTATTGTTTTAAATACAACACAAGTAACAAAGTGATAAAAGAACAGCTCTCCTGTAGGCTCACGTCCCGCTCTCCGACCTTAATTTATTAGCCGGAACCCAGTACTTTGTGATTTGTATTAAGTAGCAAGTAAGTAAGTGAACACAATATATGAATTTAAAGTCTGTGTACCGTTTTATTCCACCCACTTCTGCTACACCATACACACCATCGGGTCATACATGCAACAGTATTTGGGTGTTTGTTTGCAGATGTTCATGGGCGGCGGTGATCACTTACCATCAGGTGAACCGTATGCTCGTTTGCCCCCTATACCATAAAAAAAAAGTAAACGCAGAAACAACTAAGCGGATTTGGATGAAAATTGGCACACGAAGAATATGTCCTGAATTAACACATAGGCTTTTTATCACGGTAATGTGCTCCCATGGGAAATAATGGAATTTTTAATCTGATTTTTCAATAGATGGCGTTGGCGTCGTATAGTGTGTTAGGGACTTTTGTAGTGGGAAAGGTGAGGATACATTTTCATCATAAGATCTATTTTAATATATCGCACCTTTAGGACGAAAACGACACAATTCAAAAAAAAAAAAATTGAGTTATCGTCATAAAATTACTTAATAAGAAGTTTTCAATACAACAATAGTTCAAACACCGCCATATTCAAGCAGGAAAAGGACTAAACTATTATATCGGTCCCTTTAATATTATATTTTCATAAAAAAGGGACCAGTTTTAAATCATTTTATAACGATAAACCAATTTTTATTTTTTTGAATTGCGTCGTTTTCGTCCTAAAGTTGCGGTAAGCGTGAAATTAAATCCATTGCCTTTTCTTGGTCAGATAAAAAAGTGAAACAGTTAGCAATTACTAATTTGATGCCCAATTTTTTGTTTTGTACATACGATAAAATATTTATACTATGATCTTTTGTGTTATGTATGAAAAATTACTTAGACACACTAATGCCTTTTATCCTTGGGGTAGGCAGAGGCGCAATTAATGTACTCACTTTTCGCCGTGCGTATTCCGTCCCCTGATGTGATAGGGGGCGAGCCTATCGCCATAACGGGCACAAATTCCAGACTCTAGGTTGATACTGAACAGAAAAATTCAACATCACTTTGCTCGACCCGGGTATCGATCCCGAGACCTCAGCATTGCATTCGTATCATAATAAAACTACGTCACCGAGGCAGTCGTGAAAATTACTTACGACGAGACAAAATGCGATGGTTCAAAGACATATTGACTTCAGGGTTTTTTAATACATCAATGCTTCAGCCACATATTTTTGCGACTGAGATTTATACATATTTAGAATCAGCACTAACTGCCTCGGTGGCGTAGTTATATTACGGTACGACTGCAATGCTGAGGTCTCGGGTTCGATCTCCGGGTCGGGCAATATGATATTTGTTTTTTTCTAATCAGTGTCAGCTCGGAGTCTGGAATTTGTGCCCGATATGGCGACAGGCTCGGCCCCTATTACATCATGGGACGGAATACGCACGGCGAAAAGTGGGTGCACTAGTTGCGTCTCTGCCTACCCCTCCGGGGATAAAAGACGTGAGTATGCGTATGGAATCAGCACATTTTTCTTTCTTTTTTAAAATAGTGCAATATTTTCGGAAATCAATGTTGCTTAAGTAAATTAGGTTTTCAACCGCTGAGTAAATAATAAAAAAAGTCACTATATAAGTTCTTCATACTCATGCCATGCACCAAAGCGCTATGGCTATAAACGAAAATTGCATTCTTATTTCTCATATTAGATAGATTTACATGTTTATTGTTAATTTGCATATAAACCATCACTGAACAATCGAACAAAGGATTCCATTCCATGAGTACCTATTTTCCTCATATTGGATGACTTGCTGATAACATAAATCAATTTAACACTAAACATTTATTTTACTAAAATATCTATTGTATTTCTGTTTTATTCACCCATAAAAAATAGCAACATTGAATTTTAAATAAGTTTATACCAGCTTATAAAATTAAACAATTAATACTAAAATCTGAAGTGTCTAGAATTAAAGTTATTTTTTGTAAGCTCCTTGCGATTCACATTTACCCAAACTGAAATTAAAAACTAAAACAAAGTGGTACGAAGTTAAATTGTGAGCCATGTAATGTTCTAAGGCATGTCGCGAGTTGGTTTAAGATTTCAACTTCCAAAAATATTTACAGCTGTATTTCTTGCCATCTCCGTCTTTTTCAGGGACGAATATGTGTTTCGTGGTTATTAGTTAATCTTCTTAGGCTCCGTTTTTTCAACTGGAGTTATCTTTTTCTCCGGGTCTTATTAAGCTGGACGCGCTTGCAGAGCTGCGAGTGCCACGCGTGAGTCGCTGCGAGCGCGTCCAGCTTAATAACACCGATGATTACCCTAACTACAGCTGCAAAAACCCGGTCTTAGTATTAAATCGAGCTATAGTTTTCTAACCATAATTTGCAATACAATAAGAAATTCAACACGCGACTACGGAGATACTGCAAATTGTTAGTAACCCGTAGGTCAATTGACATTTTACGTGGAGCAACTATTGGCTCCTTGAAAGTCACTAAACCCGTGTTATGTCTAAAACAAACATAGCTTCGGGGTTTAGTATCACTGAATTTATTATAGCTTGGTGTTACGCGATAATTTAATGGTTGTTATAAAAATCACTATGGGTTGTCGATGGATTCTCGAATTGAAAGTAATATGAAAGGATATTTCATTTTTTTTCAATATGTAAAGATATATCCTTTGATATATCTTTCTCTCCTTGTCAGTTATCTTTTTCCTTTAATTCATTCACAAAAAACCACTTCATTTTATAATAATAATAGATAAATAACGTGTAAAACAACTATGAAAAGCATCAAAAAGTTCTTGAGATGTTGCTATGAGAATCAAAAGATTGTGAGAACGTACCTATGCTAAAAGGTAACATAAAAATCCGCTGAATAACTTTCTAGATGAAAGGCACATATATAATTATCGACTAAATTTTGGATTAATTACTTAGAAGGATTTTTACACTAACCACAGAAAAAAACCGCTATTATATTCATTCGAGTCGAGATACCTTTTCAGCTGAGGTCCATGGTACCGGCTACTTGCAGTTCATTTCATTTGACCCCGTTTTATCGCACACGTTAGAATATTGATTGGTTGGTGCTAATATAAGCTTAATATATTATTATTGAAACAATACAGCAGCCAAATGTGTATTTCGGGCCTTACAATCGACTGTGTAATGTATGCCACATAAATCTTATATACAATAACATTAGCAATTGGAATATTTATTCGTACTATACGTAGTACTGACTGCCTCGGTGGCGTAGTTGTATTACGGTACGACTGCGGTGCTGAGGTCTCGGGTTCAATCCCCGGGTTGGATGAAAGTGATATTGGGTTTTCTACTCAGTGTCAGCCCGGAGTCTGGAAATGTGCCGGTAAATGGTAGTAGGTCCGCCCCCTATTACACGGGATCTAACATAGCTGGTGAAATGTGGGTGTGATACACCTTTGGCTAGCCCTGAAAAGGGAAAATTGAATGACGAGACGAGCATGCCACTCGCCCGATAGTAAGTGATACGACCGCCCATAAACTGCTGTTTATGGAGCAATACCATATAGAATTACAAATTACAAAGTACTGCATGGCATTCCACTGCGCTCGCCACCCCGTTACATAAGATGTTAAGTCTCATAATGCCCAGTAACACTGGCTATAAGTCTTTCGAACCGGAACACAACTGTGTAGGCACACTGCTGCTTCCATAATAAGATGTTTTAAAATTATATTTGAAAGGTCTTTAAGTAAATTATTACGGTAAAGATCTTAAAAACATGTTGACTCTACATTGTGGAGAAACTGAATCGGTGATATTATTCGGCGAATTCATATAAAAATTTAATCAATAAAAAAACGATTTAGAACATTGATATGTCAACCGTTGAGCATATTATATAGGAAATATCAAAAAAGAAAAATTCAAAAGAATCTTGCATCGGCCGGGAATCGAACCCGGGCCGCCCGCGTGGCAGGCGAGCATTCTACCACTGAACCACCGATGCTTGTTATCGCTTTTCGAATTTACGTAATATATTTAATATTAATTATACTTTTTATGTAAATCCACTCTTTATAAAGTCTTGTTGCATAATAATATTGCTACTGAATACTGGTAGATATGTCTCTGACAATGTGTAGGTATAATGCGGGCATTCTATACAATGCCTAGGCAATGTATAAAATATCTGTCGGTCCACCGGCAATGTGTAAAGTAAATAGATTTTAGTATGTATTTATCAATGTTATGTAAGTACGTAGACACGGGCGAAGCAGCAAACAAAAGCTAGTTTACAATATTAGTGACAGGGCGATAAGTACAGCGCTACGTCAATGCTATCTATACTAATATTATAAAGAGGAAAAATTTTATTGTTTGTTTGTAATGGACAAACTCAAAAACTACTAAAATGATTTTGAAAATTCTTTCACAAATAGGAAGCTACATTACTCCTGAGTGCTATAGGCTACTTTTTATCCCGGAAAAACATTTTCACGCGGGCGGAGCCGCGAGTAGAAGTCTAGTATTGAATAACATTAAAGTTCAGATGATAGTATGGCCCCAGCACAAGCACCATAAACAGTAAACTACAACTTCCAAACAGGAGTGACAGCGCCTGACCCGACCGTCTATTTAAAACTCCGCGCTCGTGCGCGTTTGAAATTGACCGTAACCACCTCTCGTGATCAGTGGAGCATCGAATCCATAACCGGGACAGTGGCGGATCCAGGAGGAGACGCACTGGGACAGGAGACCCGTAAACGTACGTTTATATCGTGGTAAAGTAAAAATCTACATTTTCTACAGCAGCAGTCTTTTTTCTCAATTTCTACACTTTCGCCAGCATCCCTATTTAATTTACAAAGGCTTACAAATATTGTATGGCATCTCCTGACACTTTCTACATACATCGACTTGTCTTTATTTCCTCTGCTTCATCTAATTTGTTTTAAGATGCCTACGTTAAGCCGTGGACGGCGATTAACTGATAGAATGAAATAGAATCTATAACGAAAACATGAAATCAATCTACATAACCATCAACTAAATGTACAGCATGCCTTAAGTTTCTAGCCATTATCCTCCTTCTATTTTATTCTGCGTGGAGTCAGCGTAAAACATTTTTTCAAGCGTGTTTCTGAATCGATTTTGCTTACTTCTTACGGCCAACCTCCTGCCTGTCACCCTCGTGGAGAATCAATTCTCACGGGATTATGTTAGAAAATGGGAAATATGTGAGAATAAGCCACACAAAGTTGTCAATTGGTTGCCAATAGTTTTTTAACACATGTAATTGTTTTACTTATTTAAATCGGACTCATCGTCTTAAACCGTACTACTGATTAAAATCTCGGCAATGCCTTTCTCTCTCTCTTAAGCTGCCGTCTGCGGGATGAAAACTTCCCATTCTATTCAAATTCAAATTATTTATTAAAACTTTAGACTTACAAAGATTTAAAAATTACACAAAAAAATACATAATATCACAAGAATCAAAATATTAAATACAAAAATTACCAGGGGTTCCCAAACTAGGCGAGGCCTGTATCTTGGGAAACCAACATTCGAGTTACATAATATTGAGAATCTTTAGTTAAATTTACAAAAAAAAAAAAAAAAAAAGAACTACATAATCATAATTAATAAATAATTAAATAAGTAAAACTGTCGATAGACTTTTCAGATCAAAAAATGAATCCATAATTGAAAAGGCTTACACGATAGACTCAGTAACATCATAGTTAATACCTTTTAACCAACTCGTGAGTTTTTTGGAACACTCAAACATTGAAGACACTCTATAAGACCTATACTCTAGCATACCATAGATTTCTATCTCGATACAAGTAATTACTTCCGTATTTCTAAATCCGTGGGCCACAAGTTTCCTAAGTCCGCCCCGCTGTCTCTCTTGTTGTTTGTTTGTACGGTAATTGTGGTGCAAATTACAGTAATTTTATATACGTAAAACACGGCCGAAGAAAGTGGTGTTTACCGCGGTAATATATCTACAGGAAAATGTTTAGGACGCCTTTGGGATCGATGTATCGTAATTCTGTTGTTCGCAACGTTGTTTATGCTCTCTTGATTATTGATTTTTTTAAACTGAAAGTTTTTGAAGTGGTCTCCAAAAAGGCAGGTTTTTTTTTATATAGCATCGAATGACGAGACGAGCATGCCGTTCACCTGATGGTAAGCAATACGACCACCCATAAACAGTAGCAACACCATCCAGCACCTTGAGTTACAAAGTACTGTGTGGCATTCCACTGCGCTCGTCATGCTGAGACATAAGATGTTAAGTCTCATTATGTCCAATAGTTACACTGGCTACAATATCCTTCAAACCGAAACATAACAGTGCATGCACACTACTGCTTGGCGGTAGAAATAGACATTGCGGTGGTACCTACCCAGACAGACTCTTACATATGAGAGACCTACCACCAGTTTTAGGTTATTTTGATGGGGCTTTCATTGACAGGCAAAGGACTATTTAAAGATTATTTAAAGTGACATCGTAAGAAGTCGGTTAGGCAGGGTAAGCAGAGAACAGCTAATGCTCTATATTGCATTCCTTTAATTGTCATTATATTTTTTTTTTCACATTCCAGTCGTCTAATTCAATATCACACGAATGTCTAGAATATTCTCATAAAATTAAATGGTATGTAAGTGGTGTTAGTAAGCTCAAGAGGCGCTTCAGGTTCGTTTCAAAGTTGCATTAAAGTAACAGCCTTGCAAGGTGCTGGAAAATTCTCGATTTAGGGTTGCCACTGAGATTTTTTTATAAATGGCATCAAAAACGTAGGAGCATGTATGGGTTGTGGCTGACAGGCCCTGATTTCGCCACCCAAGTTTGTGAAGAGCAGTTTGTGTTGAATTTTAACGGAAATTTCCAGGCAGTAGATTCTCTACACTAGTTTAACGCCAGGTAAGCAGCCGTTCGCTAAAATGATTCCAAATGCATCAGCTACCTATTTGGAAACATAGCCTGTACTGACCCCATATTGGACAGGTGGAAAAGTAAATATTATGGCATGTAGAAAATGCTGTATGTAGCATGAATGGCTGTTTCACAGGAAATCGATCAATGAGATTACACGGGTCGCAATAGCAGAGCATACATGCCTTATAGTCTATATACGTTGCTGTGTGATAGCTGATATACTCTTGCTTAAAATCTCATAGTTAGGATATTAAATAAGAATTATGACACCACTGCTAATCACGTCGCAAATAAATAAAAAAGATGACGAGCGACAACCCTACCCGTTATTTAATCCTCTCCCGCACCCGAAGGCTTCGTGACCCACTTTTGGGGATGTTGGAAAAAAATACCGGTACCAGCACATTTTTATCTCGCTGTCGTCTTGTACGCAGTAAATATAATACAGTACGACAACTGTACAGTGTACGACTACTTTACGATGGATATGGAGGCAATTCTGTTGATTCCACTCATTCGTACGATGGTTTTATATTTGTGGATGTTTGTGTAAAGAGGTTTTATGGCGGTATGAATGCAAATGTGAGATAAGGGACCCTTATATTTTTAAAGACACATACAATAAGTTTTTTTTGAGTTAGTTTATAGTTTATTAACAAGATATTGTTAAATTCTAGTCACTTTTCGAAATAACTATATAAAAAATACTTAATTTCCGATAATACTAATGAACATTTTTGCCTACTTAAGACCCCCGGGCAATTTGAATATGTTATTGGAGTTAGTACAAACAATATTGAAACATACAAAACAATCCCTACGGTTCGTTAAAGCAAACGTAACAACAAAACCCAGCTTTAATTTCTCCAATACGCATTACTGATCAGAATTCAGCCGGTGATCCAAATAAACCCTTTCATATCTATCAATTGGCTACAATAAAGTGGGACGGGCGAGCGCGGCGCCCCGGAGGATTCGCTTGAATATTGTGTTATAGGCGGCGGACGTGAGTCGAATACGGCCGCCCTGATTATGTGACGTACTGATCACTATGTGTGTGGTTGGTTTTTTTGAAATTCGAACTATTGTTGCAATTTAAATAACGGTTTAGGCAAAATAACAATTATTCTAGGTGATCAGTAGTGTATCCTAGGTCTATGAGTTTATCTTTAATAATAGTCCGCCTGGGATAGGAATTAAACAAAGCAGTGAGCTTTGTCTCTTTCGAAAGCCAGATGCAATACATTATGCAAACACTATTGAGCTCTTGTTTATAGAAAATTGAAGTCATTGAAATCATTGAGCATTTTGGGAACTAAAAATGAATGTATTAGGGAGCATTGGTTATAAAATTATGTTGGTTTTATTCGTATCACGCATCACCTACATGCTAAACTTACTGTCATATCTTTCTATTTTACTTCCTACATATAAAAACTGCACATTACAAAATGAATCCCAGGCTCTCAGATTTTGTGTTTTTGCGCCTCCATAGACGAGATGTCAAGACATTCTTCCCACGCGTGCGAACGGTTTTTATACTTTATCTATTATAGTTATGAGGAGCTGTCCTTTATACTCGTTGGTAATTGAAGAATTGATTGAATGTAATCATGTGTTAGAAACTGGTGGTAAGTCTCTCGTATGCGAGGGGCCGTCTTAGTAGATACCACTGCAGTATCTATTTCTACCACTAAGCAGCAGTGTGCACATATGTTACTGAATTTTTTTTTTTATGTGGAAAAGTCGCCTTACTTTTCTATTTCCTGTAGGACTAATTTAATTTTCAAATAAAAATTGTTTTTATGTTTTTTTTTCTATATGACGTCCTTTTTTAGGATAAATTATGAGTTAAACAAATGTGAGTTGTATGAATAAAATACTTCAATTCTGTTACAATTGGTCACTTTATAAATTTCATTGAGAAATTGCTCCTTACTCAAATCTCCAAGTGGTTTTCATCGTCGATCAGTCGTGTCCACAAGCGTTCCGTAATCCGAACCAAGTGGAACATGCGTCTAACAACATAATACGAAACAATCACGCCGCGTACAACCTGAAAACATTGCATACTTTGAACTTGGATACTAAGGGACGATGTACACCAGCCGGGCTAGCATGCGCACCACGACAAAATTTTGTTGACACTTCTTCACGGGTTTTTGACGTTTATCAAACTGTGTCTTCTGACGCTAACATGCATGCTCATGCATCTCGACTTGTGACGTCACAAGTAGAGAAATCGGTAATTTTTATTTATCTGTGCTATTTTTCTCTACGAACTCTAACATGACCAAATGATTTTATCGATTTTTGACACATGAGACTGAGATATTTGACTACGTTGCTTTGGATCGAAGTGATTGGTAACGACAACATTTTAAATTTTAATTAATTAATAACGATTTGATAACGAAACGATGGCCGTGCCTTATTATAATTATAATATATCGGTATACGCCGAGCGAGAGGTACGCAAAGTACAAAGAAGACATATAAGGGATTTATGCGATCCATTCGACTTGTCTGATGGAGAATTCCAATCGCTGTGGCGTGTTTCTAAGCCAATGGCTTTTGATATAATTGAAAAGCTGGCTGCCGATCTAGAGCTTCAAGCCAAAGGAATACCCGTCAGTCCAAAAGTAAGTTGAATATACTTACTTAATTATTTAACCGAGTTTAAAACAAATTGAAATAATTTTGATGTTAAAAAATTCATATTTATTTTAGGTATTGTGCTCCATTCAATTCTTAGCCAATGGAGGCTACCAACGGCAAATTCGGCAAGACCATAGTCTGTGCCAGGCACAAACTACTGTCAGCAAATTTTTAAACCAGTTTTTAGATGCCTTATATAGAAGGTACCAAGAAAACGTTTTTTTTTCATTTATGCTAGACCTACAATATTCATTTACTTTTAATCTGTTAAATGTCTTTTAGACTTCTAGCTGAGTGGGTCCATTTCCCAGCCTCAGAACCAGCCCGGAGGCATATTGCTACTGGATTCGAGGAGAAATTTAATGTGCCTGGGGTATTAGAGCTAATTGATTGTACATATATTAAAATATTTCCTCCTTCTGGTCCACAAGGAGCCGAATATAAAAATAGAAGGAAGGATGTCCATACCATCAATGTGCAACTGGTAATACACAATTAATAGACTTGATATCTATTAATTCAATTATGTACAGTCAGCCACAAAAGTCGCTGAACAAAACAAACCCACGTAAATGTACACCTATATACCAATATACACCTCAAAAATATAATGTCGTTGATCACTTCTCGCCACAAATGTCACTGAACACATTAAAATCAAAAATATTGATGAACAACCTGGAAATCAAAATGTCTGAATACGCACATACTATTCATATATTTCCGGCAACATCACGACTGGCATGTTTCTACGTTCGTTAAATAGAAGAGCAGCAATGTTATTTCGTCTTTGTCATTTCGTGCGTAACGTAAGAGGGGTGTCATTTGTTTTAAGATTGCACAATGAAAGTTGTAGAATCATATAAATAAAATTTTGAATCATTGATACTAAAGAAATCTATACAAATTAGTCAGACTGGCATATCTGTCTGTAATTTGGAAATAACTAAATTTTTATGGTGTTTAATGATTTTTGCAATGACATAAACTGACACTTAAAACGTCACGTTAAACAACATAGATCTATAAAATTGAATGAACTAAAACCACTATGGCTACATTAAAAAATAAAATTGTTAGAATATATATTTAAAAGGGCAACATAGGCTTGTCTTCAACAGTAAACTTATGTCTTCAACGAGAGGCTTGTCGATCATAGCACGCATGTTAGGGTAAACGACATAAAACGCGATATCGACAACTTCCCTACTGTCGTTATCGAGATCAGTCATGGTGCGCATGCTAGCCCGGCAGGACTCTAGTCTCTACTCTACCTGGGGTACTGTTGTGATTGTCATATATATTTATTTATTTAACGTATTATAATTTATGCTGCATTATATATCGTACATGGAAAGCCAAAACCATTTCTATATAAAATATATAAAAGCGAAAGGTCACTCACTCACTCACTCATCACGAAATCTCGGAAACTACAAGTGCTAGGAGTCTCAAATTTTGCATGGGAATTCCTTTTAAGACGTAGGTGCTCACTTAGAGGGGTTTTTGCGAAATTCAACCCCTAAGGGGGTAAAAAGGGGTGGCCAAGTTTGTATGAAAGTTCTATAGTTTTAATAGGTTTTATTCATTCACTAATAGGAAGCTACATTACTCCAGAGTGTTGTAGTTCTTATCCCGGGAAAATATTTATCCTAGAAATACTTTTACACGCGGGCGGAGCCGCGAACAAATGTTAGTGATTAATATTTACAAAAAACACTGGCCTAGGTCAATCTCTAAGATTCATGAAACCTTATCAATACTTCAAAAACAACCACTGACATTAACACAGGTTTATTATAATCAATTCCAAAAAAGATCTAAAGTAATTTCAATCTACTCCAAAGGTCTGGAGTTTCATTGTGTAGGTACATATCTCGTGTGAGGGACGGAGTATGGTTGAAGTGCGCACGCGCAGCCCGCGGCGCGAGCTCTCTGCCATTACGAAAATGTCAGGTGTTGCCTCTTCGCAAACGTTTCCTGGAAATGAAGCGTAATGTGAGCTTGAATGCGTGTTTTAAAATGAGGTTTTTTTCTTAGAAAGTTCAAAGGTCATACTTTCTTTAACAGCTTTAATCAGATAGAAGTTATTCGTGGGATAAAATACTTCATTAACAAATTATTTCATCACTTTTATAGTCAGTCAGGTTATAATTTTTTTATGGATAACTTATATCTGACAATTAAAATATAGGCATGTATTGGGAAATGTAAGGCTCCCTCATAAAGATAAAGTTTGTCACAGGTTAACAATGTCTTGATTCCTCTGACGTTAACACTCAAGATACACTGATTCTTTCCTATAAATTAATTTTCTAAGATTTCAAACATAACAAATTCACATGAAATTTAGCACTCATATAAACTAGCTAAGCACTCTGTGCGTTTGCAGGACAGACATCTCGAAAACTATGGCTCTGTTCAGTCACAGCGACACACATCTATAGCGGAGTGGTAGCGGTCACTAGGAAAGATACAAAGTGGAACTTTAATCCAAGAGTTCTTTCACGTGAGAACAGTGAGTGACACCTAGTTATATGTTTGTAAGGTCTATCCATTTTATATTGCCATGAATGTGAAGCGATTAATCGCTAGACTGGCTCGTAAAGCGTCCTATAAAAATAACATCAAACAGTGCAGATGGTGTATTGATCAGAGAGGTCGCCAGGCCGGTACTATAAACACGATACGTGTAAACTTACAAAGAACAACGTAATTCTTTGTCATACTAGATTTCCCAAGGTTTTCACATAAGGAATCATACTAGTAGGTATAGATGCGAAATTAGTGTTTTTTGGTTTAAGAAATAATGCTGAAACGACTCAATGTGTTGTTGAAAACGTCACAAAAGTGTTGGATTTTATAGCACGAAAGTGGTGGGTCTTATTTTTAAATTCCACGTGGAATCAAAATTTTTATAGAATAAAGAATACAGACCTTCGGTAGGTTCCCATATGAATTATATTTATGGAGTCAAAAGATCAAATTACATTATTGTTGGAGAGAGTCAAAAATAGTACTTTTATTTTGATTTGTAGACCTTCTTGTATGCGGGGAACATAAGTAGATAAATGTATGAATAAATTTTATGAATGTTGTATTTTGTTATTCTAATATTGTTAGTGTTGAGTTATGATTATTTTCCTTATGTTCGTTAAATTGCTGTTTGATTTATGCTATTAGATAAAGTGTGTCGGATTAATCTTAATATATATAAATCTCGTGTCACAATGTTTGTCCTCAATGGACTCCTAAACCACTTAACCGATTATAATAAAATTCGCACACCATGTGCAGTTCGATCCACCTTGAGAGATAGGATAGTTTAAATCTCAAATTATAGACGCAATTTTAATTTATTGCTAATTATTTGTCTGTTATTATTTGACAGTCACAATTATCTTAACTCCAAATGATTCTAACAGATGTCGATACCTTTCGACTGGGTTGAGTAAGTAATCAATAGATGGCGCTGCTATGAATGATTCTAACAGATGTCGATACCTTTCGACTGGGTTGAGTAAGTAATCAATAGATGGCGCTGCTATGGTAAATCTACGAACGTGTCATATAAGCTACATTTTAAGCGGGACTTTTATACCGGGAAAACTCATTCACGCGGGCGGAGCCGCGGGCAAAAGCTAGTAATATTATAATAATACCAGCCCTATATTAGTTTCGGAGTTTCGGATTACGTGTCCAATAATTTCACATAAAACTTTTTAAAAACGGAACGCTGTTTGCTTACCTAAAAAAAGCTCTACCGCTGTGATTTTTTTGTATCTGGTGCAACAAAGTTATTTTATTGTGCCTGATGTTAAGCAAAGTGAATCAAATAGCAAAAAAAAATACAATTCTTTTTTTATTGCTTTGAATGACGAGACGAACATGCCGTTTGTCTGATGGTAAGCGATACGACCACCCATAAACAGTAGCAACACCATCCAGCACTTTGAGTAACAAAGTACTGTCTGGCATTCCACTGCGCTCGTCATCCTGAGACATAAGATGTTAAGTCTCATTATATCCAGTAGTTACACTGGCTACAATATCCTTCAAACCGACACACAACAGTGCATGCACACTGCTGTTTGGCGGTAGAAATAGACATTGCGGTGGTACCCACCCAGACCGACTCTTACATATGAGAGACCTACCACCAGTAAATTAATTAATTGTTATGTTAGCATAACCTTCTGGATTTCTAAATTAGGAAGAAACTACTACCGCTACTGCGCATTATTCCTTACCTATACCATAGACAATAAACCTGCAACCTTTTTTTAAAGACAGAATTTATCCACACAGTCTTTACACAAAAAAGACTTATCTCGATGATAAAACTAAAACAAAGCCATATCACGCATTCCTTTATCTTTCTAACCCACATTTCTTTTAGCGTCTCCGCCCGGGGTGTTTCGCCGTCTTTTCTATCTGATCTTGTATTCATCACAGTTTCCACAGCTTTTCAAGTCACGGTCCACCGTTTAAATACGCGACGTCCACAAAATATTAATTGGAAAGTGCAAAACCGGTTTGAGAAAAATAGGAAATCCGGTCTATGTGTAAATTATATTGACTTCATTAGAAAGGTACTGTTAAGTAAATATGTGTGCTTATTTTGGTAAAAGAGGCTCTAAATAAAAATTAATACTTTTGGATTGTGTTAGTTTTTGGTTGTTAATTTTTGTCACGTGTCAGAGATATGCAAAGGTTTTTAAGTCGTAATGCCACCCAGACGTTTGTATGAGATATTAGCTGATGTTAATTATAGCTAGTATTTGTAAGAAAATTGTCCTTCTAATAATTGGACATAGAAACGACGTTAAATATATCGATTTTCATCACTTTGAGTCATGTTCTGATGCAAAAGTCAACATTGCCACGGCATCTAAAACTGCATCTGCTTTGATAACAAAGTAAGATTTTTTCTTATCAATCATCTTATGAAACCTATGAAGCGCTCAGGCAACACGACATTTATGCGTCATTTAGACGGGTTAATTATCGCTAGAAAAAACGTACGCAATTACTGTAAATAAGAGTCTTTTGACAGACATTCAAAAAACGAATTCAGAAATTGCTAGCAATCATTGCATACGATTGTTGAAAGCAAGGATTCTCCATCTAAATGACGTTTTAATTTTACATTTCATTAAAGTTGTTCAAACAATACACTGTCAGTCCAAGCCTCAAGCGAAGGCTACGCTGCACGAACTGAAATTACGAGATCAAAGTGTTTCTCACGAGTGCAGGGAAGAATACAGGTATCCATCATGGTCTAATAACAGCCCATTATAGCATGATGCAGTGTGGTTAGGGCACGGTACATTGGGTTGAATATAATTTTTGAGTGGAGGTCGGAGAAAGATTTACTAAGCTGTCATAGGTTAAGACGCGTGCCGGTTGAGGCAACTTTGCGGTATTCATGAAAATATTAAAAAAAAAAAAATACGAGTAGAGCATGCCGCCCGCCTGATGGTAAGTAATACGACCCCCCCTAAACAGTGGCAACACCATACAGAAATTTTAATAACAAAGTACTGCGTGACACACTACTGCGCTCGTCATCCTGACACATAAGATGTTTAGTGTCTCATAATGCCCAGTAATTATGTTGGGTACAATGCCCTTCAAACCGGGACACAGCAGTACATGCACACTACTGCTTCGCGGTAAAAATAGACATGGCGATGTTACTTACCCAGACGGCGCTTCGCATACGACAGACTTACCACCAGTGTGGTATCGACCATATTCAATTGCTAGAATCAGACAAACACTATTCAAGCCTTGTATCGAGTTTTTATTAGGGCACGGTAAAGTGATTCCACTGCACCTGACGATAAGGATAAGGTGGACAGACGACTTGATAAAGATCTGAGCGCGCTGGATGCAGGCCGCTTTTGACAGGTCCGTCTGGAAATATTTAGGGGAGGCCTATGTTCAGCAGTGGACGTCATGTGGCTGATGATGATGACGATAAGGGCATTAGGGCTGAGATAGAGTATCGACTGACGAGAGATCCCTCGCCAGTCGAACCAATAATGCCGGCCTCTTTGAACCAGATATATAGAGGCTAATCCCGAAACGCGACACACTTACGCGGGTCACCATGACGCTTTTAACATCTGTGTACGGTGGTCGCTATTCAGGCGGATACTAAATGTATCTTTCCACCTGCAAATGGGAGCGTTGCCAGCATTAAATGAAAGTAATTTCGGGATTAGCGAGGGACGGTTGGTTATTCGGACTTCCAGATATCACACTTTACATTATGAGAGACAATGGCAAACTGGAAACCAATGCACAAATTTAATGTGTCACCATCAGCCAAATGGAGTCCACTGCTGAACGTAGGCCTCTCGTAAATATTTCCAGAGAGACCTGTCAAAAGCAGCCTGCATATCGCGTAAAATATAGTACAGTCAAACAACTAAAAAAATGGCATCTTAACATTCAACGGGTATTATGAATTTGTCACGCATGTCTTTAGTACTGAGCATCTGTCAATAAATTCACACCGGAGCCATCTGCTTACCACCCACCTCCCACGTCAAACACTTTAATAACCAGACAGGTCTTTTATCCGGTAGGGATGGCGATGATGAAGAAATCGACATTAGAAACAAACCAATACTCGTTCGACTGTGATACTACGAAATATTAGGCGCTATGGGACTATAAATGGCTAGAAAAACGTTATATACATTCAACTATTATTGGTACTGTATATGGTAGGTATATTGATGGGCACTACCCAGAGATTTGGATTGTGTCATTCTGTAGTAATTAAAAGAAAACTTAAAAAAATTACCAGAAGTGACTGGCTCAGTGGTGTAATTGTATTGCGTGCACGGTACGCCTATCGCGCTGAGGTCTCGGGTTCGAATCCTGGACGGACAAATGGTTTTTCTGCTTAGTATCAGTCCGGAGTCTGGAAATGTGCCCGGTAAATGGTATTAGGTCCGCCCTCTATTACACGGGATCTAACACAGCTGGCGAAACATGGGTATGTTTCATCTCTGCATACTTATGAAAAGGGAAAAGGTACACTCAGCAGCATAAGTATCTGTATACAAAATCAAAACTTCATATCGCCTATATATGCGTTAAGTTAAACTGAAATATTTTTTTCCTTCGTTTGAAGTAAAGTAAATCTCTTTTATTTTATTTTTGTTAAGAGAAAAAAAGAGATTAATAAGAACAAAAAAGTATGTAGGCAAATTGAAATTTTGAATTTGTTCTGCTGAAATTTTGAATTACTTATGCTGCTGACTGTACTAGAAGAGACAGTACAGTCACGGTTGTGTTGCTGACTTAACATAAAGATCGTATAACAGTTTTTTTTTATATCTCGGATCTATCCAAACTTAACCTTGCAAACGTGGTATTAAAAATACCCTCAATCTCAAGAAGTTACCAAAAACCGACCAAAACGCGACAAGAAAGCCGCTAGTTTACATCGGTTGTCTATAACCCCAGTTTATACCATTCATACTGTTGGTTAATTATTATTTTTTTGAACCTGACTATTCTGCCAGTAGCCTGACAAGGGTCGGCTTTTCTGGCCACAGCGCGGCCCTATTACAATATACGTTTCAATTTGGTCTCATACACTGACTATCTCATTCACATTTGCATTGGATGTCTTTTATGGCGTATATGCATTTATCTCAACTCGGAGTTACGAGTAACCAATGCTTTTAAGTAAATTGCTCCATTCTCTACAAATATTGTGGGAATGGTATTCATAATGGAATAAGAATTTAAAAAGGATTTGCAGTTACTTAGAGTTGCCATTTGAAGGTTTTGTCTGGGAATTTTCATTCAGCTTTCATTACTTATATACGTGTCTTTAGTATGTCATTTTTTTACTTATACTACTTAAAAATGCGTTTCAATTATGAATATCAATTTTGTAAAACATGCCCAACGTAGGTGTATAGCATTTACGGTTGAATTTTTAGAGAATTTGAATTCACTGGCATTTTCTTAGTCTAGAAATGTTAACGGTATTACTGTTTGTAAATGTATGAAAGGATGGATGCAAATACCAAAAATCTCTAATTGTTTACCGCTTCAAGCATTCCTAAGCCTGTTTATTTGGTCGAAAATGCGACAAATATCAATCTATTGGCTTAGAAATAAAATTATTAACATCGCAATTTCATTTAGGCAGGACAATATTATAACAGTAATAAGTTCTTTCTCTCTTTGTAACAGAGCTGATCAATAAGATATTGTAACCCTAACTCTAGAAGGGCATCTATCCATTGTTAATTCCATAAAATTGGTGCTTATCTAATAGTTACGCACATACACACACACTAATAGTTATGTAGAGACATTGTAATACATCGCTGTAAATCCTATTACCATAATTTGCTTATATCGATATTTTATTTGTTACATGTACTAACATGGACCTAATGGAATATGAAATTAAGATAAAAGTTGGTAGAGTCGATAATTAAAAACATCTTATTGTTTAATTAACTATATAAAAATAAAATTAATCTGGGTAATAGATCTAGGTCTTACATTCGATCACATCATCAAAACAGTAAAACCCCTATTGAGTTATAACCTTCATAATACTGCTGGCCACTTACACGTGATAATACGTCACTATAGAATCACTAGTGAACTTCCTGTTTTCAACACACGGCAATGCACGTCGACGGCAGAATAGAGATTTATCCAGTGTGATCCGACTGGGACGATTATGCGCGATCACGTAATCAAGTAAGTATCCGGCTACTTACATCCAAACTCTAGTTTATTTGTCTCTGATCCAAACCGATCCTGATTGTAGGGCTGGCAGGTTTTACTTTTTTTCATTTTTTTCTTCGTGAAGGTCGATTGCCAGGATTGTTTTGTAGAATGTTTTAAATCTCTTTGGTGGATACTGGCTGTTTACGGACTTCTTATTAATTATAATAATAAAAAAAATATTGAAACTTTCAATTGCAAAAATAAATCTCTGTTATGGTTTAGTTTTTATTAATGTAGAGCTTTATGAATATGCTTTAAAAGAAGTTGTTTTGTATTATTGTTTATTTCTCACAAAACACAGTTCACGTAAGAAATAAGATTTGACGCTAACAATAAAAGAATGTTTCTGAGACTAAGATAAAATCTAAATATGAGATCAATCTCAGTATTCGCGTTATTGATAGTACTGTTTAAAGTTTTGTGTAGGTTTGTCTACTTTACGAAGAAAATTTTACACCGTGTTTGTAGATGATTTGCCAAGGAAAACTGATGTGAATGCTGTTTTAGTTAAGACCTATACTTATTTGGCAACCCTATCACAAGAAAGTGGGTCACGTGAGCTCAGTAGCCGAGGTGCGAAATCCGTTCCGGAAGTCAGGTATTCGACTTATTTACAAACGGTGACATTTTTACAGTCACGATCGCTCTTAATCTCACGCTGAATTGAGGTATAAACCATAATGTCAGTATTGAGCACGAAAACCTTTGCCATTTGTATACAAGTTGCAATAATTGTCCGTTAAGCATGGAATGGTATAGCTTGACCGGGAAAATAAAAAATCTGCTTCGAGAGCGCCACGTTTTCTTTTTCGTTAAAGTTGTAAAGTTAAAGTTGTCAGTACCTACAAGAAATTAGTTCCATATTTTACAACAGCATGGCGAGGTTTTTTATTTTCTTGGTCAGGCTATTCAAGTATTTTAAGGGGGAAATGATGTGAAATGAGAGCATTTTGCTTTGTTTTGCCCGTTTATAATATCAAGTATTTAACTGGTGGTAGGTAGAGACTTACCACCAGTTATCTTACATAGTTATGAGAGCATAACTATGTAAGAGTCCGTCTGGGTGGGTACCACCGCAATGTCTATTTCTACCGCCAAGCAGCAGTGTGCATGCACTGTTGTGTTTCGCTTTGAGAGACATTGTAGCCAGTGTAACTACTGGACATAATGAGACTTAACATCTTATGTCTCAGGATGACGAGCGCAATGGAATGCTACACAGTACTTTGTTACTCAAGGTGCTGGATGGTGTTACTACTGTTTATGGGTGGTCGTATCGCTTATCATCAGGCGAACGGCATGCTGGTCTCGTCATTCGAAGCAATAAAAAAAAAGTATTGATTTTAAAATTCAATGTGTATTTATTACGTTCTATCTCTCTGGATGGAATTTTGTACAATTTAACGAATTAGATTAGCTCCTTCTTACACGCAAAATTTAATTTTGTACGTAAATACCCAACAATTTTCTAAAAATTTTCTATTAACCTAAAAAGACAAATCGTTTTCGTCTTTTTACACTGTAAATTTATTTTATTTTACAATATTTCTTACATTTATAACGATTCTCATGGTAAAAGTTTTTGTCCCCAATACGTTTTCATCATTTTAAAATTTTTCGCATATTTTGGCAGCCCTGTGGTCCGTGTGTGGGTCACGTGACGAGCCCGGCCCGAGACGCTGCGGCCGAAACCACCCACGCCACGTACCGGAAGTCCCCCGGCATCGACTTTTTGTCAATCATTACAATTCGCGAACAATCGCCATTGTTTCATTCATGCTCGATGTTTTCATTTTGTTGTCTTTACCAAAAAAGGTTTGATTAATAGCTGTATTATACTTGTTATGCAATAGGGAATTTTAACCTTTTTCATTTACTGTGCCAATCGTTCGTATAAATCATTTTTTTCTCACTATGATTAATACCTAGCTGAATAAAATATTTAAATACCTGCAGTAACAACTTTGAAACAGGTTATTTTTAGCGTTAAATCGTGATAAAAACAATACAAAACGTTGATAGAGTTTGTATGATTTGCATTGCATGCAATCGATAGTTCTTTTAATCGATTTAGAATGTAGTACTAAAAGGCAATGACACTAGGCCCATTCAGCCTAACGACCAGCAAGTTTAACCCGCTACCACGCAAAGCGGTTGACATCTAAAATTTATTAATACAAAGCCGGGATACACAACAGCTGCATATTGCAATGCATGCAACCGGGAGCCATGGCCCATGAGCCAGCCAGTCGCCGCGCGTCGCTTGCACAGAGTGAACGCGTCTTGTATACGACAGTCCTAGTCTATGCCAGCCGCCGTGAATTTTAAAAATCGAACGATTACTTATATGACCGCGAATTGTTATAAAATTTTATACAAACGAAGTTTCTTTTGTTAGTAAACAGTGAATTTCGTACGGATGTTTATTTTTGTACGTTGATTATGTAGTTTCCACTTTCGTTCCGTGTGAAAATAAACTCGCCTATGGTTTTTTGATCGTACGTGTGTTTTGCTTGGTGTTGTGAACCGAAGTGTTGAGTTGTGCCAGTGATGTGAGTGAACATCGATATCAACATGTTTGGTGTTTTTATAAAAAGGTGGAGGCCGAAAAGGTTAGTTGAAGAAAAAATCCTTCATATTTTTTTATTTTTTTTAAATAGCAAAATGAAACTTGTCATTCAGCCAGTACGATTTTATTAGGTCCAGCGTACCTGTGTGGGCAGGTTACTATTGCGCTAAGGACTTCTAATGTAATTTTATTGTTCTATGATGACGACTCCGTGTAGGTTGCTAATAAACTCAACCTAGATAAGAATCTGGAACATGAGAAAATTGGGTTTTGTGCTTTATAAAGTAATGGATACCTTTTAATGTTCATACGTAGGAAGTAAGTAGGCATGAGAAGTATATAGAGAGTAAGTATAAGATATTTTTTTGTTATTTAAATTACAAATTTAAAATGCTTGTAATGACAATAATACGATTTGTAGAAGCTGGAACACTAGACTTATACCTATCTAATTATTAGATTATTTAATATACTAAATAATACCTAATTAGTACATTTTCCATAAATATCATCCAAATCCTTATGGCAGAGCTCACTCTGAGGTTTACTAAATTAAATATACCTGCTTACAATTATTACGGGTACCTATTTGTCGTTTTCATCATAATGTTTCCTTCACCGCTGAAGCGAGCGATGACACACTTTTGATAAGAGTTGCGTGACCTGGGATCAAACCCGAGACGTCATGGCCGTCCTATGCACTCCCACTAGACCGTTACGCTATCACTTACCTACCTATGTTTATTAATAATTACAGTTTTTTTTATTTATATTGTTAAAATAATTTTCAATATCAGTATGTAGTCTAATAGATTTATTTTCTCTAAAACGCCTAGTTCAAGAATTAAAGAAGGTAAGGCCGTGGGGATGATTATAATTATTTCTCCTGATCCAGATAGATGAATGGAAATTATTACAATATAATAAAAAACGCAGTGTGCTTTGATGATCTTTAGAATAATGCCAACCTTATTTGGATTTACCACACTTAACATTAACTCACCCAAAAGGTTGACTAGTAGATAATGCCTCGGCAATAAGTCTAGTATTTGAGATATTTAGATTGAAGAAATAGTTACTTGGCGCCTATTCAAGATTAACTTAGTTATGAGTAAAACGAAGTCAGGGAGCGAGCTAGTCAAATATAATTATGTTTTTTTCCGTTGGAAGTAATTTTCGAGTTGTTCAGACTTGCAGCGGCACTTTCAAACGAATATTTCTTGGGATTCCTGAGTTCTTGCGGATAAATGACGTCTTTTTTTAAATATAGGGCGAGATTGGGTCCAATTGGCAACCATGGTCACATGGACTTTCAACGACTAGATTCTGACTACCGAGTAGCAAAATTAAAAAGACAAATAGCTCGTATTGGCTTTTGAACCAGGGATTAAATTCGTTTTTCATTTGTCTTGCTAAACTTTTAGCTTTTTATTAGCATAAATAGTGTAATAACTTCTGTAGAAGAGGTGGTAGGCGATACAATGAACGCGATCCTCAGTCGTTTACGGTTCACATGGGCGGTTAGGTTTCTAGTGTTATCGTATTAAGCAGCGAATGTAGATAGTACTCAGTTTATGTCAATTTATTTGGGAGCAATAGATAAGAGTATGACTTATGTATTTGGTCAGCTTATACAATTATGTGACAATGCATTTATCAGCAAGGGCTCTCAGACTATATTAATAACCAATAAGGCGAAGATATTTGCAAAATTATTAAATAATTCGAGATACCTAATAATGGCAGAAATCAGTTAGCCGAGTAATGTCGGTGCAATACGGAATCATTTTTGTTCTATAATTTTATCAAATATTTACTGTATAGGTACTATAAGTTCTAACTCAGAAATAATTATTAAGATCCGGTAAAAAATAAACAAGTCTTTAATTTTGATACAAGGAATAAGTGATAAGAAACAGAAGAGACGCGCAATACACACATTTGACGTCATTGAGAATTGCAACGCGTGCGAAAGATGAAGCGTTAACCCCACTACGCACACACTGCTGCCCATTGCAATATTTGAAACATAAATTACTGACATATTTCTTAATTAATATTAATGCAGTTTTCGCAGAAAGGCTTCTTCTTTGTTCTATTTACCATTTCATATAGCATAATGTACAAAATCAAACATAGAATGGTCCCCTATTGGATGAATTAAAAAAATACGAAATAAACTAAAATACAGGTTAGATTATATTTTAATATAAGTACTTATATATTATTATACAAATCTATTATACTTATATTATTATACGTATTATAAAATAAACGCTTTAAATTTACAAATTTCCGTAAAAAGAATTAAGCTCGAGTCGATCGATGACCACCATACAATATCAGCTGTATAATATATTGCCCACTGCTAAGCACGGGCCTCCTCTACTACTGAGAGGGTTTATGCCTTGGTCCACCACGCTGGCATAGTGCGGGTTGACAGACTTCACATACCATCGAAATTCGATTCGATCGATGACATGTACTTCCGAAAATGACTTCCGAAAAAATATGATCTAATCGTTTAAAGAATTTACTACATTGACATAGTAACAACTTTAGCATCTTGATCTCCCGTTCATACAGTGCCAGCGTGAGATATTTTTAGAGGGTCATCACTAGGATTCAAACTTGCAATTTCCATCGCCTTCTTAAGCACTTCCGAACGAAAACATAATTTCTGGTGATTATTAAACGATTGTGTTATCGGCAATAGCGAACAAAAGAACGCCATGTCGTCGTTTTGCATTAGTTTCATATTCTCTTTAAACATTTTTAACATTTCTCTATTGAAATCTACGTTTTCAGTGCGTACGTTTCGTTTTTTCTGTACTTTCTTTTGTTTGTGTAACTCTTTGACATTTCTTCGGGAATCTGAGCATTGTGATGTCGTAGGCATATCATAATTAGCTTCTTCTTCTTTGGTTGACGTAATTTTGTTTGATCCTTCTGTTTTATTCTGTGTAAGTAGCCAGCTATCTATTTGAAACGCGTTACTCAATACCTGCGTTTCTATTATATCATTACTATCTTCAGTATTTTTGTCCAGAAAGTGCATACAATCATTATGTATGTACTTCTTTCTTTTAATCCTCCTGACTGCAACCGTCCCTCTGGACCTAACATACGCGTCCCTCGCTGTTTTCCATCGTTGCTGCACTTGTTTTTCTGTAAACAAATGTTACAGTGAATCTCAAATAGGTACATAATGTTGACTTGCTCCTAAACTACAAGTGCTACCCACTTTTTTCTATATTTGTATGTACGCCGCGCGTGCAGTGATTCCGTAGACAAAATAGCATGTTGTGCAAGAAAGACAGTATGACATAGTAGTTGTAATTTCATTCTACCACAATATTGGCGTGATTTCGACAGTACGCTGATCATCAAGAATGAATCTTTATGACGTCACGCCGTCCTAGCAACATTTCTATATGAACAGAATACAATATTCTGATAATTTGTATTTTTTTTTTAATGCTTTGAATGACGAGACGAGCATGCCGTTCGCCTGATGGTAAGCGATACGACCACCCATAAACAGTAGCAACACCATCCAGCACCTTGACTTACAAAGTACTGTGTGGCATTCCACTGCGCTCGTCATCCTGAGACATAAGATGGTAAGTCTCATTATGTCCAGTAGTTATACTGGCTACAATGTCCTTCAAACCGAAACACAACAGTGCATGCACACTGTTGCTTGGCGGTAGAAATAGACATTGCGGTGGTACCCACCCAGACGGCCTCTTACATAATGAGAGACCTACCACCAGTAACTTACCGCTAAGTTTTTTTTCAATGTCACTGAGATCGTCATAGTTCGGAATCACTTCTTTACAGACTTCAATCCAGGATTTTATCTTAAAATCACGGTTTTTGTACATTTCGCAAGAGGAGTCCCAGAGCGCTGGACGAAAGCGTACCTCGGTTATTATGCGGTCTGTATCTAAATCTTTATTCATTTTTCAATATTTGCTAACCGTGAAGTACATATCCACAATATTCTTCAAAGTATGAATGGTTGCTTCATCAAATTCAAACAGTGTACAGAGAACAAATAAATAAACGACTTTGAACTTTATTGCTAGGTAAAGATTACGTACGCGCGTACGATCGGTCGCTCGGTTCGCGGTGCACTAAGTGCACATGGGGGGCGTCCGTCCATCGATCGACTGTTGCGCGCCGACTCCACAACCGACGACCTCGACCGACAGTTCTCAGTGTATTGATAGGGAGACGTCAGCGCTCACCGTTTGAAAAGAATTTGCCTTTGCGCGAATATTCATTTGTAATCAGACATACAACAGTATAGTTAGTTTAGAACTCTTTGTTTGTAATGTTACCTAGATTTGCAAGAACAGTTGTGTTACGTGATTTTTTATGTTACCTAGATAGTGTGCTCCGTTATGTTCTAGTTTGAAGAACACTGCAGCCAGTAATTAGTGGATATTATGAGATTTAACATCCAATAAGTGCGAACACCGCAAGCATGCAGTTTGTAATGCTTCTGTCAGGCGTGCCTCATTTCAAGCGTGCGTCAACATTCAGTTGTACCAAAAGAGCTATTTTCACCTTTAGTTAACGATGGTAACTTATAAGATAAACATTTTGCTGTTTATAATAATAATATACAAGTTTGCCACGGTGGCGTAGTTGTATTACGGTACGACTGCAATGCTGAGGTCTCGGGTTCGATCCCCGAGTCGGGCAAAGTGATATTGGGTTTTTCTATGCAGAATCAGACCGGAGTCTGGAATTTGTGCCCGATATGGCGAAAGGCTCGCCCCCTATCACATCATGGGACGGAATATGCATAGAGAAAAGTGGTTGCACTAGTTGCGCCTCTGCCTACCCCTTCGGGATAAAAGGCGTGAATGTGTGTTTGTGTGTGTATATACAAGTTTAATCAACTAAACGTTTATTACAACGTAATTGATGGGTTGTAACTTTGAAAGTTAATATAATGACTTGATCAGCGGTTGATGAATTTAAGTGCATAATTTATCAACTGTTATCATACATTTTACATTAACTTGTGTTCATTTTAATATTAATATCATTATAATTACAGATATAAGATATTTTATTATGCCGTTTAATATTAATGAAACTTTGTTTACAATCGTAGTGCACAATTTAAATGCCTTTTTATAATTACAATAAAAGGCTTATATTGCTGTCACAGCTGATTTAAGTATTTTACAGTTAAGTCGATAACATTTTCATGACATATTCAGGAACGTAGTAGAGGAGGCCCGTGTTCAGCAGTGGGCAGTATCCTACTAATATTATAAACGCGAAAGTTTGTAAGTATGGATGTATGGATGTTTGTTACTCTTTCACGCAAAAACTACTGTACTGATTTTGATAAAATTTGGGACACGGGTAGATCCTATCCTGGATTAACACATAGGCTACTTTTTATCCCGGGAAAATATAAAGCGGGACTTTTATCCCGGAAAAACTTTTTAACACAGCCGGAGCCGCGGGCAAAATCTACTATAATAATACAGAGCTGATTGCATTGCATTGCATTTAGGAACGATTAATACTAATTACAAACATATTTCATTATCTGTACCTACTGCATTTGATGTAATTACTTATTACCAGGTGCTAAGTCCCCTTATGGGTAAGTTATGCTTCTGAATCATGTAGGAAATATGTTTTGCCGACATCACATTGTAGTGGGTTAAGGCCTTTTGAAAAAAGATTAGGTCGTGCTTTCCTACTAGAGGATTTAATTGAAAAGAGGGTACAAAAGGAGAGGGGACAAAAGTTTGTCCGTTTATCGATACGAAGAACCTCGTGCGTCCAAATTGGGATTAGGTCCCAAGATGCGGAAAGGTGCGCGGATATCATAGGATTGAATAAGTAAGGTGACCAGTTGGTGAATTAATTGCATCTCCTACTCTCGTTACAGCTAACTAGCCCATGAGGGCTTGAGTGCTGCAATGACTGCATTTGTGTGGCAGTTTAATGTTAACACACACACTCATGCCCTTTATCCCCGAAGGGGTAGGCACAGGCGCAACTAGTGCACCCACTTTTCGCTGTGGGTATTCCGTCGCATCATGTGATAGGGGGCGAGCCTATCGCCATATCGGGCACAAATTCCAGACTCCGGGCTGATATTGAATAGAAAAACCCAATATCACTTTGCCCGGCCCGGGGATCGAACCCGAGACCTCAGCATTGCAGTCCTACCGTAATACAACTACGCCACCGAGGCAGTCAATGTTAACGTAATACAAGAAATTTCAAATCGATGAAAACTATGCCACTTCTGATACTGGAAGAAACTAACAAGCTTTGAAGTTCATGTATCGTGTATCACATCAATATTCTGGTGACAAAGAGAATTTAACAAGAAATATAAATGCCATTTAGAATTGAAGGCAAATTCATTACCCTTGTAGATTACACCGTCTCGAATTAATAACAATGATCATATTGTGGCAAACAGCATGTAGCAAATTGGCAGAAGTACAAACTTTCGTATGACATAAATGCTATTAAAATGTTGTTAGGGTTAGCGCACATACCGGCTGCCTGCGCTATAGTATTCACTATATTATTCTGCATTATCAAGACTTGGTTGGTGGTCAAGATGGCTAATAGTGGTGACGCAGCTATTGCTTTCAGAGATAAAAGCGTAGCGTGAGAGTTAGAGCGCAGGTGAGGTTATAACTTCAAAATAGTCTAAAAGTTGATGGATAGTTATAAACGCGAAAGTTTGTAAGTATGGATGTATGGATGTCTCTTTCACGCAAAAACTACTAAACGGATTTCGATGAAATTTGGCACATGGGTAGATTATGTCCTGGATTAACACATAGGCTACTTTTTATCCCGGAAAATATAAAGCAGGACTTTTATTCCGGGAAAACTCAATCACGCGGGCGGAGTCGCGGGCATAAGCTCGTGTATAATAACAATTGCGGATAAAATAAGGGGTAAAGCATCTATATGCTATAGTGTTATATAGAATATAGTGTATTATTCAACGAAGATTACAGATGATATAAACAACCATATTATTACTAAATACTTATTTTACTATACTTACATTACAAGTAATATAATAAGTCAGTGTTTCAATCTCTATAAATCATAAACTCTATAATATTTTCCTTTTTCCACACAGAAACTAAGTCATCAAATTCAAATATCAATTTGTACCAATTAAGCAATTTTAATTCAAAATTATTTTTTTATTATAAAGCTCATAATTTAATCAAAGCGTGAAGCTATTTACTATCTTAATACGCCATCTCCCTAACTTGGCGACATTTCAGTGCATCGGAAGTGCTATGCGTATGATTTCATTGACAATAAAGGCGACTGACCAAACCAACGGAACTAGCAACTTGAATTGATTCTCGACAGGTGTGTGTTACGAAACGCTGGAATTTCTGGGAACAGCCTACCTGGACGAAATTGGATTTTTACGAAAAGCCCATTCATTGCAAATCTCTTTGTTGTATTTCTAATTGATGTGAGGGTAAATGTAAATGGTTTACGAAATAATAATATACTATAATTATTGTGCAGTTAATTATAAGTTGAATACATTATTTGGAATATAGTTTAAGTTGAACGTAACTATCATGCCATATTGCAATAGTACATATTTTCCCTGTGGGACCAAGGCCTTTGCGTTTTTGGTCACTATGATATATGTTCTCGTGGAATTTAATTAGAGTCGGTTAATTTGAGAATCGTATTATAAAAACTAATGAACGGATTCCTTTTTAAGTATTACCAACCCGCTACGCCGTGTGAAAGTTTTTCCAGGATAGAAGCTTCTTTTCAGCTTTGTATTTTCTTGCGATAAAAAGTAACCCATGTCCTTCCCAGGCTCTCAAGCTATAGATCCATACCAAATTTCTTCGAAATCAGTTTGGTACCTTTTGAGTTTATCGCGTTCAGACAGATGTGGCTGGGGACTTTTATGATATGTAAAGATATCAACAAAACCACTAAATTACAGATTAATAATCAAGAAATATGATGAGAAAGGGGTAAATGATGCAATAAAATCCCACGCGAATGATGTCGCATAGCTGGTCTATAATGCATCTGTTTATTAATAGTACCGTAGTTAATATTAGCGATTGCATTGGCAATGGCGAAGATGTTGCGGATGTCATTTTTTGTAATGCCAACTGCGGATTCCTACGGATGCGGATGTGGTTTTTGTCTTCATGCGGTGAGGGTAAGTATTCCTATGGGTACGAAATAGAAATAGGATTTCTAATAATAAAGCGTACAAAAAGTACTTTTCTGATAAATTTAGTCGCTTAATTGAAATCTGGAAGGATTAACAAGAATAACTAGATAAGATAATATAAGATAAAAAAATATACTTTATTGCAACAAAAACACAGAGATAACAAAATTAAAATTACATTAATAATAATTGGCATATCTGGGTTGAGCTTTACAATGTTGTCAGGGGTCCCCAAACTAGGCCATGCCTGTATCTTGGGGTACCTGTAGTATCATGAGTAGCCGAGAATGCAAAATAATACAACTGATCATAAAATTAAAAATTACGAAGACAAAAAATTTAAACAAAAAACTATTCTAAAAACAAAATAAATTGAAGTTAGCAAATGAAACATCCATTCTAAAAAAACAAACAAAATCTATTTTTTTTATAATACCAATCTCTGCGCAATCTTACCTAGTTTATTGTAAAATTAAATAATTCAGAATTTAAAAAAGAAAAATATGTTTTTTAAATAATGAAAAAACAATAAACGAAGTAAATTTAAAATAACTACTACTTTAAAGTGTTGTCAGCTTTTGACACCAGTGAGATCATCTTTGTTAGATAAGTTAAGCGGTGCCCCGCCCCAGGGGCAGTGGGGTTAAAAAATAAATAAAATAATAAAATAAAAGAAACACAGATACCTACTTTATGCGGGAAGAGTCACGTGAAGCCAAAAATTACCGTATGGCTTCAGTGTCATTATAGTCCAGTGTTATTAACCAATCGGTAAGTTTCTTTTTGGCTTTGCGCATAGAGAAGTGTTTAATGGATTCATCACTGAACATATAAGTAAAAAAATATTTAGTCACATCCTTGTCTATTGTACTTGATATTCGAAGCCGTGTTAAGCCTACAACCTGTATTCCACCAGCATGGTAACTATTTGAACCTCTTCCTTGTAAAGGGAGGCTTTTGTCCTCAATTACGACTTAACAAGTTCCAAAATTAAAGCTAACAGCACTCCGATCAGCAGCTTCGCTCAGAAACCCACAAAATTCTGCAAAAAATATTGATATCTAAGTCTTCCGACCTTCAGAAATTCCATCTTGCACTTGTCGCAACAGCTGGACTCGCCGACTGGTTGTTCCTCTTGTGTGGTCGGGCATTATCTTTTTAACAATCCCTAATATTTTTAAGCTCGATGAAGCGTGCCATTATATGGTTATGGTAATTTAATACCGGGCGCCTTTGAGTTTTTGTGAATGCGTTTAGTGGCGGTACTTTTATAATGGAGATGCTTGTGATCTGTAATTCTAATCATCTTGTTATGGTTAATTTATATTACGTAGTCACTACACAAAATTATTTATGCTTTTTTTTGGGAAATTTATTAATGATGAAAATGTTGCTTACAATAAATATTTAGTGCTTAGAAACAGCCACGGCAGCCAGGAGTATAAAACTTTGATATCGCACAAATATGGCACCAGATCAATATATGCAGAAAAAAATGATGTACCTAGGGTTAACAATTACTACGGTGACAGAACCCTGAAGAAGCGTATCCCATATCTTTTAAATACGTTACCGATGCATATTAGGTCTGAGCCAAAAGAAGGCAAGTTTGTTAAATTATTAAAAAAAAAATATGTTTGAGACCTTGGACAATGTTTATTAGGTACCTATTATTCTAAAGCATGATAATGTTTTTATGTTAAGTTAGAGGCTCGTTATGTTCCTGCAGACAAACTGCGTAAGTAGTTTTGTGGGGCATTGTATTAGTATATAAGAACTTAAATTAACTGTAAGTATTCATAATAAAAAAATAAAAAAATCAACAGTCTTTTTAGATATTTACTATTTTATAAACTCAACTTGTTTAGACTCTCAGCATAGTGTTCAAAAAAGATTTCAGAAAAAATAGCTGCTCTGAAACTCTACATTCTCTATTCGCCAAGAACTCTAATCGTCTCTGGTGACCTTGCAATTTTCTCATCTTTTCCATAAGGTGGCAACCCTGCCATATACACACCTAGTGTCGCGCACTAAACACATGAATATTTTAATTTTATTCATACGTTTTATGGTTATACGTATTGTAATTTCCACCTATCCAAATTAACAATGACGTCACTAAGACCGTAAACATCAATCAATTAGCCCATCGCCCATACTTTCCACTCTTGTTACGGAGTGTCATTTGTATCGTAATCAGTGTTATAATTACTTTCGTACGTGACATGTCATTACGAAAGGTAGTTGAAATGGTTTTGGGCGTAGGGCATAGGGTTATTTAGTATTAAAGAGAAAGTTGTTATGAAACTAAATGGCGAGACGAGTTTATTAGTTTTTTATTGCATAGGCACCTGAGGCAGATATTTAATCTCCACTGTCCATAAAGCTTACAATTCCTAAAATGAATCCATTCAACCTCATGGAAGGAATAGAAAAAATAAAGAGCAGGAGGATTTTGGCTTCTGAATATTTATTAAACACTTTATACATTTATATCTATCTTTGCATGGGTAAAACGCAATAGCATACTGTCACGTCATCGTGGCCACCTCTTCAAAACAGAGTTGCATGTAGTAAGCCCATCATACTCATAGAGACGTTATCATGATCAGCCTAAGGATACCCACTGCTGAACATACGCCCCACCAAAGATTACCAGACCGAACCATTCCTGATAACTGGACACTCATACATCTCTTCCTCATGTAATCCAAAATCAGCTTCAAATCAAAGGTCTTAAGTGGTACACAGCGATATACTTTTTTCGAGTTCTTTCAGTAAATAGGTCGTAAATCATGAATGGTATACAATAAAATGGCGCTTGGTTACGCTTAGCGAACTGGTAACAATAGCTTTCTAATATTTGTTTAGTTACGGCAGATCGGTAAACGACGATAGAGGACACAAATTAGAGGTTTTGGGATATTTCTACATCTAGGCAATGATAGAGGGATATTAACTTGCAGGAGGTGAGAGCTTTGTTCTCAATGGAATTAGTAGTATAGGCATTGCGACTATCATTGAACTATATAAAACGTTAATCGTTAACGTTTCATTTTCTCCCTCAAATGGATGCACATAATTTAGTTTAAATCTATAAAGGACATGTCCAGAAACGGATGATATTCTATTTGGATAGAACTCCTAAAAAACTAGCCTTTTACAATAAATCATTTAATTTTAAAGACCTCCATTTTGAGCTTTATGTAGTTTTATTTTGCTTAAAAACTACAATTAGTATGAACGTTTTTAAAAAAGTTAGTTATATATGGAGGGGTCTAAAAATATTTATTTAATGGATTCAAGATCCATATTTTGCGCCTTTAATATCCCTAAAGTTTAAGCTTGGTTAGATTTTGAGGCCCAGCACGAACAAACATCGGCCATCTCCTTTAAGTTTGCGATAAAACAGAAATGATCTGATTCTACTACTCATAAAAATAATGGTTAGATCAGCATGGAAGTGCCCCAGTTTAATAAGACCTAATGAAATGACTTTAATGAAAATAATTGAAAATAACCGTTATGTAACAGTAAGTTCATTTCGCGATGGCTGTTAAAACGGTTGTTAGCGGTTTAGCATTATTTAATGTTTGTTTAATGGACGCTGGCCCTAACCGTATTGTCGACTTGTTATCTCAGTTATTAAGAATATTATTAACTTCTAACTGTGGCCAGTTAAGAGTTTAAGAATGAGGATCCCTTGCAGCTGGCAATGTTTGAGCTGTGTAAAAAAAAACTTAATCTATATTGTGGTAGATAGGTGATCCACAGATTTTTCTTGTCAAGGTATTGTGGAATTAAAACACTTACATAGTTCTTGGTATTCACGGAACTAAAATAGTCAGATGCAGATCTTACTTTTAGGTCAGAAATATGTGGGCATTATTAAAGACCCAGGATAACTAGAGCTATAACATCATTGGAAAGAGAAACAGCAGGATTTTAAATATTTTAAAATGTAATTTTAACTTTGAAATTTACATGCGGATTTTCCTGAGTACATACTCGTTGTTAAATAAAAAAAAATGCATTATATTTTGCAAGCGAAAATTGTATTAAAAATGTAGGTTAGTGGAGTATTTTATAGAGCTTCGTAGTGCAAGTTGAAACTAATTTCATATAATTTTTAAGATCATAATTCTTTTTGCAAAGGCCAAACTAACTGACGAGAGTAAAAGAGCTAAAAAAATTGCGATGAACAAATATCTAGGAAAAGTCCGACGAAATGACGTCCTGCGGGGTGTGAAAGTTATTATCAAGGATCTTTTTGAAAAGAAGGAATAAAATGCCAAGTATAACATGTCATCTCCAAATGTAAGTCTCATCTTATTGGCAGCATTTTTCTTATCCGACAAGATTCAAATTCAAATTGTTTATTAAAAATCAGACTATTATAAAAGCTTGAAATAACACAAAAACATGTAAAATTAGATGTAAAAAACATGTAAAAGATAGTTGTACAGAAACAGTTTGATCCTCAAAATTAACAAACATTTGAAATTTTGTGGCAATTTCAAACACGAAATCCATTTACTGCTTATCCCCACGACATAGGACTGGTTTCTCGAAGCCAGGACCATGTATGGACTTTTTATATTTCCAATATACACCCTGTAAATAACACCAAATAGAAATAAACACACTGGTTTATAAATTCACTCGGAAGAAACCATACGGATAACAATAGACCGGCTGCATCGCCATTTTAGTAAATATAGATTCATAAACAATAGCTTTGGAGCTTTTTCCTCGTTTTACGATAGAGAATTTTTATGGCACTGTAAAGTTATAATTAAACTCTTTTGTTCTTGACGTACACGGTATAAGACGTGAAAGCTAGTGATGTACCGGTTTCGTATTCGCGTTTGATTTACTCACACTACGACAGAAACTGTTAAAGGTGAATTTCCTTTTACATTCGCTCCTATTATTTTTTGTGTTTTCGGTATTAAGCATCATGGAAGTTTTTGTAGCAAAATTTCATTTGTTAATTCACACAGCGGTAATGAGGAGTTTAATTAATAAATTTAGAGAACCAAGCAACTGACTTGAATCGCTGGCCGTCGTTTAGTGCGATATTTGCTACCCATCAAGTAGTGAGTCTCTAAGCACTTATAAAAAGGAGGCATGTCTTTGCTCAGAAGTAGGACAACTAATAAATTGAGATTGGGTAAGAATTCGCTTAAAATATTGGTCATTAGTATCAAATACAGGTTTCATTTTGGCATTTAGCCTTTACATAATAGCACAATAACAAACCAATTTGCATAACTATGTCATAACGTATTATTAGATATAATTTGCATTTTATATTGATTGTTAATAACTGGCTAGGTAAAACAATTTATGTTCTTAAGGTTGTTTATAGATTTCGTAAATTGTTCCTTTTTAAGGATGTATTATTTAATCCAATGTCACTAGTGATATGTCGAACATTCGCGTAAACATAAGAAATCATTATTCATATTTCGTAGTTCTTCTCGATCTTCCTAACAGTGTTGCCAGATGTATGACGGTTGAAGTCGCCGAAAAATCATTATGAAGTAGCCTCAAGTCGCCACATCGTATAAGGAGCAAAAAAGCTCCCAGCTCCGACGCGAACAGCTAAAAAAAACAAAAAGGTCCCTAATTTACCAACTTCTGTCATGTTTTGTACTCTCAAAGCTAAAAGTGCCATTTGCAAAGCCTAATCGGCGACCGTCGCCATTCACAACCTCGACCGACACCCTCCGAGATAGCCTAAATGGCGAAAAGTCGCCTAATCTGGCACCACTGCTTCCTAAGAAATATATTGATGTGATTTACTATTATTTAAACTCAAATTCAGCCGGTTTTGTATCATAAACATAGTTTCGAATATTTTACCCGTTACTAATATTCGTGACTTTTGTACATCGCCCCCTCCCTATTCTGGCATTCTTACTAATTACGTCCATGCCCGCTCACGTAGAAACTTACACATTATTATAAAACGGTTCGTCCATGTTGGATTCGCGCCAACTTGTAACACTCCAAAATGCAGATAACCAATTATAGATGACCTGTCTACGCCATATTTGAACCGGATACGGGAGATCTTGGATATTGGTCAAGTTTCGCTCTAAATTCGTGTATCCAATGTTTAAGTATAACTATACATACATGCATATACATATTTGTATCAGTGTCACAATATATTAGTATGAATTGTAGCTTAGCTGGCGCCGTGTGTAAGGATAAATTATTGTGCATACAATTGATAAAATGAGTTGCACAATATCGCGCCTTTAGAACGAAAACGACACAATTCAAAACAATTGAAAATTGAGTTATCGTCATAAAATTACTCAAAACTGGTCCCGTTTTTCATAAAAAGAGACCGATATAATAGTTTTGTCCTGTTCCCGCTTGAATTTGGCTGTGTTTGAGATATTCTTGTATTGAGAACTTCGTTTTATGTCATTTTATGACAACTCAATTTTCGATATTTTTGAATTGGGTCGTTTTCATTCTAAAGTTGCGATACTTAGCCGCAAGACACTCTAATGTCTTGAAGTGTCCACGTTATGTATTTTGCTGATTTGTTCTATGATTTCCATATTCGTTTTTAATCTTTAAAATATTTAAAGATAATGAAATAAATAATATTGGGTTGTTTTGCTGGGTATTACTCCGGAGTCTGGAATTTGTGACGGTGAATGTGTTCTGGAATTTTAAAACATTATGGGACGGAACACATATGGCGCAAAGTGGTTACTCTTGTTGCACCTCTAGCCCTTTTGGGGTAAATGTGTGTGTGTTTTTTTTATGGTAATGTCGACCATCCTTTTGTCATAAGTAATATACCAAATCATTGGAACTGCTTGCACCCGACAACAAAATTAGACAAATCAGTGACCCCTATCCACGACGATCCCTATTTACTAACTTGCTAGTACTGCAAAACCAACTTTAATCTCTCAGGAATTGCTTTCAAACTCCTCTTACACCAAAATCGATAAAGTTACAGCTGTTCTACAATGTTTCCCATATCTTGTGTTTGCTTGAGCTAATCAATCTAATCAGAGCAACAACAGATAACAGTTCTCATTCCCACACTGGTCTTACGTACCTTCTCGTGTAGAAACTGGTACGCGGCCAATGGGATAATAAATTTTGTTTCTTTATTGTTTGAGCCATTTCTCGCGGCGTCGACTCGTAAAAGGATTAGGTCTAACTTCCTTCAGGGTCAAGAGTACCATTAATCGGGAGTAATTGTCACTCACTATCGTTGTCCAATCAGGATCGTTGTTGGTGCGTAACAATACGACAAATACTTTTTAGCATTCATAATAATTATACGGATTATTAATTTAGATATAAATATAATAAAAATATCAGAAATATTATATCCGCGTGTTAAATTCAAATATTTTATAAAGATAATGAAAACTACTACGAATAGTAATTCCCCTTTGTTCTTACTTTGCGTAGGCAAAGGTCGATGACCACGAACATTCAAAATAATAAATGAACTATTCTTGTAGCAACATAAAAAAACGTTGGAAAAATTATGTAGTTTTAAACAAAGGAAGGTTGAAGGTATAGTTTTGTATAATAAGTAAAATAATAGATTTTTTTATATTTAAATTATGATTTGAAAAATACGGCCTTTGATAACAGGTATTATAAATTAGAAAAACTGTGAAGTTTTTGGATGATTGTTAGAAAAGTATACGTAGAAGCAGTACTTATAAAAAAAAACTAGCCTCTGCTCGCGGCTCTGCGCGCGTGATTAAGTTTTTCTAGGACAAAAGTCCCGTTTTATATTTTACCGGGATAATAAGTAGCCTATTTGTTATTCGAGACTATAATCTATTTCTATACTGAATTTGTTCTGACGTGATTGAGTAACGAACATCCATCAAAACTTTCGCATTTATAATAGTAGTAAGACGATTCTTGCATAATAATTATTAGTAAAATATTTGATGAAATACACTGAAATAAACAGACTTTCATTTCGTTTACAGCTCGATGTTTACCTTATCATACCAACCCTGTATTATATACTGCCCACTGCTGACCACGGGCCTCCTCTATAACTGAGAGAGTTTAGACCTTAGTCCACCACGCTGGCCTAGTGCGGGTTGGCAGACTTCACATACCTTCGAAATTCTTATAGAGAACTTCTCAGATATGCAGGTTTCCTCACGATGTTTTCCTTCACCGTTAAAGCTCGATGTTTAAATGATAAAAATATTAAGGATTGGCTCGCTTCCAATTTCGAAGCTAATTGGATAAAACCACACGCAAATAAGTCATTGAATGTCGCGGGAATTGAGTTTATTATGTAAAGCTAATAACTTGGTTGTATGGCCGACTATCGTGTGGATGTATGACCTAATTTTATTCCTGTGTGACGTGGCTAGAGTAGTAATCTGACTATTAATATTAAGGGATTATGCAAGTTATATATTATTCACGTATTCAGAGAATTCATGACATAGATGTAACATTGTATATACATCTGTGGGCGTTTAGGATGGTACAAAATATCTATGTCATATACCTATGCCTATTAACGGAAAGTTTCAAATGAGAAGTACTTATTAATAAGGAACTATATGTTATTGTGTAAGTGCATTAATAAAATGGTTATTATATGATTATGTGGTATCCAATTGTGCTTTTAAGGAGCGGAGAATTATAGAATGCAGTTATGGCTTAATCAAGTTTAGATTAATTGATATAACGCACTAAAATTTATTAAAATATTGTCGATTAAATTGCGTTATCGCTAGTTATTAACCTAAATCATACATTTTATCATTTATGACAATGAATTTTCATTTTCAATTTTTAAAACGAGCTTATAACTATGAATACTTACCTCAAGTGTCTTTAGGTGTATCTAATATAATTAATGAGCAACGTTTTCGAAAAGTCTTGATTTACTACTTTGGAATGTAGTCAAAATATAATGCTACACAAAACCTACCACAGTAAACACAGTGGATAAAAATTAAATTTTAATATCCCCGGCCCAAAAGCCTGTAAAAAATTTATAATAAAAGGGTCGATAAACAAAGACACTTATTTTTTTACTTTTTAGAGGTTTTTTTGTCGGCGGTTATTTAAATTTTAATTTAATTTTTATTTCAAACTTTTTTAATTACTATATCCAACATCATGGGACCTTGCTAACCAAGTATCTATCTATTCGTTGAGAGCATTCTTGATGAGCCCACACCCTAAACTTATAACATAGCACCCCATTTTTTTCTGTCGAAGATTGAAAATAGTATAGTAGTTCGTATAACGGTTCGGTGTCAGCTTAAATACAATGTACATCTAGTGTTGATTGTTACTCGTTACTTGTATTGCATAATATAACATCGTATTAAATATAATCACTGTGTCAGAATTTAAAAAATAAAGTCTAATGGCCGTTGTATCAACGCAACATTTTATTTAAAAACTTATTAAAATTACTTCACAAAATTAATCACGTTTCACTATAGATTAAACTCAACTCAAAACACAACCAAATAAAAAACAAGGTGTAATCACACCGATGATGATAAAAGAGAACATTTTAAATAAGCCGTCTTATAATTAACATGTACCCGAACAGGCTTCAAGCTTATAATCCGACATACAACAAATCATAACTCTAATCTGATATACACGCCGGATGTTATCATTGATAACGCGCACGTTTACGTAAGGTCAGGTACCCGGTTTTAGTAGACACCAATCGGTTACCTAATGCGCGGTATAGCCTACATACAGACTCATTTGCATAAGTGATTTATAGCTTTTATATTGGGTAATTATGTTGGCAGGATTACCGGTAGATGAAATTAGGTTATAATTATGATGTCACGAAATTCTCATGGATAATAGGTGCCTACATATTTTTTATTTGAAACGGATTTATCGTTTTTTTCTGATACGTAAAGTTGTTAGAGTGTACCTCACGGTCAATGATATTTAGAACATTCTCATGGTTTTGTAAAATGTTTTGTAATTTTGAGGGAAATCGCGTTCACAACAGTCGGAAGATTTTTTAATTTTTTTATTTACCTATTACATTGAATGACGTGACGAGCATGCCGGTCGCCTGATGGTAAGCGATACGACCACCCATAAACAGTAGTAACACCATCCAGCACCTTGACTTACAAAGTACTGTGTGGCATTCCCCTTCGCTCGTCATCCTGAGACATAAGATGTTAAGTCTCATTATGTCCAGTAGTTACATTGGCTACAATGTCCTTCAAACTGAAACACATGCTCACTGCTGCTTGGCGGTAGAACTAGACATTGCGGTGGTACCCACCCAGACGGACTCTTACATATGAGAGTCCTACCACCAGTCAGTTATGCCGGCATAATTATCTTACTCCTTACCCTGACTGATATCGGAATGCGATTTAGGGCCAGTGTAAACTGCGCGTTCGATACGCGTCGACGCGTTTCATACGCAACTACGATGCGCAGAGAACGTATGAATTAAAAACAATGCACTTCGGCGGTCGGGTAAACGCGCGATTTCAGCATGAATAAAATAAAAAATAAAATAGTTTATTCATCACGTAGGCAAATATAGTTGCACTTATGATAAGTCAAGATACATTAGATTATATTCATAATTATTATTAATACCAATGGTCACTTATATAACTACCGACATTTATATTGGGAGTAAAATCAATGATGAGAAATAAACAATAACAAAAAGGCCAGCTCGGGCTGGCAGGAAAGCGGACATAAAAAAGAGATCATTTTATTAAAAAATAATGGGAGGAACGCGTCGCGATCCTCACCGGTGAGGACACTACAGGCCCTAGCCTAGCTAACCTACCAGCCTTTCACTAGCTACCTAACCATAAACCATAAAATGATCTATCTGCACAGGGCCTTAGAACTGTGTAATTGACATGTGGTTATCACGTAAACACACTGTAACACATCCTTAACAACTGCGACCCACTTTTTCAACATAACTTTTGCATACTATGTAAGAAGTGTACAGTGAGGTACATAAGTAACTGAACAAATTCAAAACTTCAAACCGCCTCTACAGTTTTGTGTTCTTACTAATTTAATTTTTATCTTCACAATCCAATAAAAGGGATTTCCTTTACTTCACGCTAAGATAGAAAACAGTTTCAATTAAACTAAACGCGTATAGGCGATTTGAAATTTTGAATATATTCAACTACTTATGTGGCTGACTGTACTTAGCATCCATATTCAAATAACACTTGACATAGGAAAAGTGAGTGAACGTGATATCTGAACCTAGCTTGCTGTAATACCATGTTCTTTTATTGAAACCAAATGATGACACTAACAAGGCTCTTAATAGGAGCGCTATATTTGCCCATAAATGGTAACAAAACGACCTGAAGCTTAGACTTACAATACTGCATGGCACTGGACTGCGCTCGTCACCCTGATGTCTTAATACCAAGCAATTGACATCATCATCATCAGCCACGTGAAATCCACTGCTGAACCTAGGTCAATCGACTACAATGTCCTTCACTCCAGCAGTGATTGCTCTCTACTGTTAGGCAGAGACACAGTAGCTACCCAAATGGCATACAAGGGACCTATCCATTAATTTGCTATGGCATGTTTTTTTCTGGCTCGTTTTGCAAGCGTCAATGTCATATGACGCAAAGCCTTAAAAATATTTATTCATTTCTGATAAATATTTTATTCCATATCATTTCAAAGATTTAATAGAGATTTTGTCCGTTTAGCTTTTTTTTTATATTAAGGCCAGTGCAATGTAATTAAAGAAATGCCAGGTCAACAGGAAATCTCTTTCATTTAGACTTTTAAACATCATCCTACTTTCTTTTGGTGGTAGGTCTTTCGTATGAGACAATATTTGTGAGGTCCTGTAGAACGTAATGCAGTAGCATTGTCTAATTTTGTTATGAAACTGCTGCTGAGATGTGCACTCTGCATCTAAGTATCAAGATGACCAGCTTGAAATAATAGTTAAACGTAGTAATTCACATTTCTGAATGGCGTTACTACTGTATGGGCAACTGCGTGTCACCTAGCGATTTGCTCCGCCACGCCTTGATCCACCACACTGGCCTAAAATTATTCAAATCTTATTCCATTATAGCGAATGTACGCGAACCTTGGCAATGATTCCGGCGAGGTGTAGGGCGTGCTGCCAAATGTTCCCATATGGCAGGACTAACACATTATCCGTATGTATTCCTTGCCACGTTCGCTTTCTCGTTTATATTTGAGCTACATTTGTTTTGGCACTTGTTGCGCCATATGTAGAGGTTAATTACATTCGGTACAAAGTATTCATGTATAATTAAGGTGCAAGCTGTGGTAGAGATGCAACCAGTGTACTTGCTTTTCAATCAGATTTTTAGGCAGAGGCACCTCAAATCGCTCATAATCTAAAAATATAATTTCGAAATTAGATCTACGTCAAAATATTTTTTTCAAGCCTTTCATGTGTCCCACTGTTGGGCAAAAGCCTGTTCTTTTTTCCAATTCATCTCGTCTTTCGCTAAATCTTTCCAGTCTGGTTCAAAATCATGCGGTCGTCTCTCCATCGCTTTAATAACTAATTTACTATTTTTTTAATATTTAATCATTTTAGTACTTAAGTAGCTTTTAAATTTCGCTACATGAGAAACAATTAAAGAAAGAAAACTAAAAAGGATTCAACATCTCATAACTAAACATGACAGACACCAATCAAGGCAACTTGCATTTTGCAAACCCATTTTTGCAATACAAATATTAATAGAAAACCTTCTTAAATGGTCAAGGAACATTTCTCTAAGTCACCACAACAAAATATAACAAAGTACACTCATTCCTTTTAAAATACGCCAAGACAAATTGCACCGCCTTCATTACCTTACCGGCATAACCCTGCGGCATCGGGCATGGTTAACATGCCAGTTTATGGCATTACACGATCCTGGCAAGAAGTATTTAAGGGCCTCGCTGGGCAAATAAATTTAACTACAAGTAACAAAAACTGACATAAATTAAAAAGTTGTAAAACTACGAAGTATGCTTCTCCTTTGATGTACGGGAAAATTGGCGTCAAGAGACGTCGCTGTAATAGTTTTGAGTTTTTAAAGTTTACTAAGCCGGCGAGAGTACTTGAAGAGGTTAATGTAAGGTGCAGTGACAGGAAATCCACAGTGTCTGCCTACTCCTATAGGATTGAGGCGTGCGTAATTGTATATGTGAACCATAATAAAGACTAGTTAACAATTACAACTGTATCAAATCGCACTATCAGCCCCTTTTCTTATTTAGGGATCCTACAATAGGATCCCTAAATAAAAATAAAAGTATTGTCTTTGAGTCAAAAAAGTTTTTTTATTGCTTATTTTATTTCTCAAGGTGTAATAATTAATCTTTACAATTTAGCTCTTTATTCAAAATAATTTTCATACTTAGATGTTTCGTGAGATTCGCAACATTTCACACATATTACATAGCCGTTATAAACGAAGTAGGACAAATATTGCAGGCCATAGATACATGACGCAACTCATTTCTTGTGTGAAAACTCAACAAAACCCAGTAATTCAATAACTTAAGTGTATATTTGCACGCGGCAATGTGTTAAGACAATACTAGAATTGAAGAAATCGTAATTTTGTTTTAACGTAACACCATAAGTTGCAATAAAGTCTTCCATACATATTTGTGTTTGCTGCTGTGTTATTTGTTTCATAAAATATTAAATAGTTGTTGGTTCATCTAATATTAAAAGATATTTAAGACTTTCTCGCACGAGAAACGAGGATAATAGGCTTCTTGCGAGGCTGCACGATGTGGCCAAAATTAGGAGTTGTCCTTCTAATTTCGCTTTAGTCGTGCAAGAAACTGATTTGAATAAACCTTACTAGATTAGATGATGAATTACTATTAGATCGATTAGGACGAAATTCGCATGCTCATGCATTCCTGTATTCCTGGAATAATAATTGTTGCGCGACTTGGTCAATATAACTTCGTTTCTTCTTAAGAATTAGTATTAAGTATGTAAAGTTTAAATAATATAACTTCAACGGTATCTTCAATGAAATAATCGTCATTCAGAAACAAGAAAATACATTCGACTCAAGACTTGGTGTTAGGGGAAAGTAGGTATACTAGCTCAAATTATTTTGATCATCAAGGGACGTTGAGTCCCTCTTTATTCTTCAGGTTTTTCTGATCTACATCTCATCTTCGCGTTGGCAGACTTTTCACATACCTTCGAAATTCTTAGCGAACTTCTCAGGTATACAAGTATCCTCATAATAAGCCCGCAGCCGTCCATAATGCGCCGAAGAATGCCACCGCGGAGTTTTGGTTGGTATGCCGTGCGTTGTACATAGGTTAGGGACTCGGCCCGGCGGTCGCCCGATGGTTCCATCTCTCCGGGCGGCTCAACGTCGGGACGTTAAGGCACGGTGAACCCAACATAACCGCTCAGTCGCCCCCCTTCAAAGCTGGGCGGTAGTAATAGGTACTTTCTCCGTAAAACCAAAAAAGGTATCCTCATGATTTTTTTCCTTCACCGCATAAAGCAAGCGATAATTCACAAAGAATACATACATAACTTTTAAGAAAAGTCAGAAGTGGGTGTGCCTTTGGGTTTTGAACCTGCGGACATTCGTCTCGGCAATCATTTCCACTCCCAACTAGGCTATCGCCGCTACATCTACTGACTGTGAATGTGTCAGATCGAATCTTTATAGCAGGTTTTATAAGACACAGTGGTCACTATCCTGCATAAAGTATATCCGGTACTATTAAAGTATGGTTTATTGATAACATTTAATGTGCAAGGTGACTTCACCAGCCACGCCCATACATTAACAATCTATTCTCAGTTTACAAACTCATTTAAATAATGACCCAGTTCCTAAAATGACTCGCTGGGGACTATTAGAAGCGGGACACTTTTCCTTTTTCCACTAAAAAAGTAATTGACTATGACGGGTAAGTTCAGAATGATTGATATGCCATCAGTGTCAGTTTTATTAGGTTGAAAAAATTGGCGAATTCTATTATGTGCTGGTAGGTCGCTGTATGGGAGGGGCCGTCTGGGTAGGTACCACCGCAGTGTCTATTTCTACATAGTGCATTAATTCATTAATTAGTAATTCTTCATTGCGCATGCACTGTTGTGTTCCGGTTTGAAGGACATTGTAACCAACGTAATTAGTGGCATTATGAGACTTAACATTTTATGTATCAGGGTACGAGCGCAGTGAAGTGCCACGCAGTACTTTGTACTTAAAAGTTCTGTATGATTTTGCTATTGTTTATGGGCGGTCGTATGGCTTACCAGCAGGCGAGCGGCATGCTCGTATCGTCATATGGAATAAAAAGAAAATTGAGTGAAGTTTCAATAATCCACCCATAAAACAATGACTTAAAACATATTTCTCTAAAATCAGAACAGATAAAGCTGCCTATCGTTAGAACAAAATCAATGGAAACGCGTTCGCATCCTAAAATACTGTGAAACATTTTACATACTGATTTACAAACGATAAACAAGCAGGATTCAGTGCCCGTCTGTTACGCAATTTGATCTGTACTTAAATAGAACGTTCTTTGACATTAGGGTGAACTGAAATTGATGGTGTTTTGTTGCAAGTTTTAGGAAGAGAGTTTAAAAAAGGAGATTAGAGTTTAAAATTTTAGTCGATTATGTTGTAATGTAGTTTTGATTTGACTGTCTTTTTGGCGTAAACCTCCTGCGTGAAGTCTCCGGCAAATTGTGTTAACACACGCAGTGTTTTGACTAACCTGAGATTCGATAAGACCTCCCAATCTACAGCCCAAGTCCGCTGCCCTTACACCTAGAAGACTAGGAGCCATTGACCAGAAATACAATGTACAACAATTTTATTACAACTAAACTACAAACTATTTTCCAAAACAAAATTGCGTATCCACAATAATGCTTTTTTAAAGTGGAGATATTTGTTTCAAGCAACCCGTGGCTGCTTTTTATTAATTCCTTTGGATTAAAAGTTACACAATACTGTTACTGACTTCTGACATCACATTTTCTTACATCTGCCTTACTAACTATACTGTTGAATGTCTTTGCGTCTGCCATTCTTGTGAGTTGTGAAAGAGTTACGAAAATAAACAGTTGCGGCATTAAATATTCTGTTATGTTTAAAATATTTTTTATATCCGTTTGACGGGTTCATCCGGTATTTTTGACGTGTTCATGATTTACAAAAGAGCTGAGATGTAGGTCGATTTGTCACTTAAAATTGTCTGAAGATCAAAAATACAGCGTCTTTGATTTATAGTTGATGTGAGTGAGACAGAAGATGCTGGTTAATTCTTGGTTTTTTAAAAGTGAAATATTTTAATTAGGATGTTAGGTATGTGAACAGTTTACGCGTCTTAAAGTAATTATTGAATTCTTAAGAAAATATGAAAAACAATGTCGATGTAGGCTAAATGGCTTTGTGTGTTAGGTGCACTTGATATGGAATTATCATTTTTTTGTGTATACAAAGACCCAGTATGGCAGTGGGCTCTATCACATCATAGGAGGAAGAGGATTTAGGCAGAGGCGCAGAAGGGTGTGAACTTAATACTTGCGTACAGAATATCTCTATTAATACGTGAAGGATAAATTGTGTACCCCTTTTTAAGCACATTGCGCGAACGGAATAGTGTGTGATATTATGAAGTTCATATATTATAAAGGAGTGCAGAAAAAAAAGTATAATATGGGTTTCAAATATATTAAATTCGAGTACTAGACGCCCACTAGTAGAGATTATCTTGTTAGGTGACAACATGTCTGGCACTTCTGATGACGCATTAGATTCGATGCCAAATGTCGATGGGCATTTGGCAATCATCGCTCAGTTCCGGTGCTCTAGATAAGGTCGCGATAGTTTTACAAGCGATTTGCGATTTCCTGTGTATATTTCGTTCCTGTATATATTTCGTCACCAATCGCTTTGTTTCCTTGTATTATCAGCATACAATTATTATTTACTTAAGTTCATGATTATCAGGGAGTTATGACATTCTCATTTCATGTGTCAGTACGACACATATTATAGTATACAGTGAAACCATGTAACTCACGGAATTGCTCTAATATGGAGAACCTTTGTAGATTTTTTTCCAGTGTTTACACCTAGTTCGTCTCACTTTGCTTCTGAGGGACATGGAAAATTGATATCAACTTCTATTCTTTCTATTTTAGTTTTTATTCTTTGATCTTAGCCTCTCTTGAAGTCTCGAAATAAAAATACGACGCACTATAGAACCTAGCTTACAGATGCACCAGCGAGTGTTAAAGCGAAATAATCCCATTTATTTAACCTACTCTCCACTTTAGACGTCTTATAAACCAAGCTTCAAAGCCAAGTCCAAGCCTTGATTCAATAAGACAGCGAATTTATTTAGTTAGCCATTTACGTCATTGCAATATTCAGTAAACTTCCCGTGAATTATATTGTTTACGTAGGAACAGGAAGATTTAAGCCAGTATATTACTGGTAATAAAACAAAGAAAATTATGAATTACATATTGAAATTTAAACAAAATGTAGTGGGAATTAGTTGTAGGAATAGTTTTGAATTTATTTCTTTTAGAAGTGCTTTCGTCTACGTAACATCTTTACGACTTTGAAGCTGTAAACGTCGGTGGGAGGGTACGGGGTTAACTTTTTACTAGAGTAAGGGCTGAGTTCACTGAGCATTGATAAATGGTACTCTTCACATAAATGTATAAGCCACCCAAATAAAAAAGTCACACTCTAATCTATGTTCCCAAGTAAATGGTAATAAAATTAGTGCTATTACGACAACTGTGAAACTGGCCCTTAATACTTTTAAGTGACTATCGTAACTGGCCCTTATTACCAGTGACTATTGTATACTGGAAAAATCTCCCATGGTGACGTTTCATTCTGTTGAATTTCTTTTCGATATCAGATATATTTGCCTTCAAAATAAGGGTACGACAACTATTGCTGAATGGAATGGAAGAGTCACCTCCTTAACTCTTTATATATTTATATATATATATATATATATATATATATATATATATATATATATATATATATATATATATATATCGTATGTATTCTATATATTCATTATTGTTATATCTTTATTTTAGTTATGTCTACATTTAATATATTTATAATTATTTAATATGTATATCTATCGTATAATATATGTTCTTTCTTGTACCTGTTTATCACTTCAGATAACTTTGATGCACCTACCTTGTTTATCTCTGCACCACCCTAAGGTTGACTGGTAGAGAATGCCTACGGCATTAAGTCCGCCTATGTACATTGATTGTATATGAAGTGCATAAATAAAATAAAATAAATAAATAAATATATCCGGTATACATCCAGTAGATAAATGAAATTTTGGCGGTCGTGCAATATGAAACGCTTTTTGATGGATATTTTAATAATACTGTATTTGGTTTCGTTGCGCGACATTTTCAATTACACTTTTAAGCTTCTAAATACCACTATATCCTGATATTACCCTGAAAGCAAAATAATCTGGTAGTGTTCATATAAAAGCATTATTATTAAAAATAGCAATATAAATGTAAACTACCCGTTTCGCCCACGACTTCGCCCATGAGTAATTCGACCCGATATGGATGTAGGTCGTTCGGCACAGTCGCATAATGGACGGCAATTCACATCTATTCAATCTATTGAGTGCTGTTAGCGAAATCTGGACGGGACAGTTCTCTATAAATAATTATCAATGGATCTCGTTGACTGCGCGCGTCATTGCGCTTGGGTAGGGTTGTCACCTATCGGAAAAATATTAATTCGAATTATCAGCTATGTTTGAGTTGGGTGAAAAGGAATATCTTTTAATTTTATTAAGACTGTCTGCTTGATTATATCTAGGTTTTATCAATTGCTGGATCGTTTTAATCTAGTGACATCCTGGTAACTAGAAACAGGAAGGTATTTTATTGATCTTGGGTTCAATAATCTGGTGGATGTTAAATTACATCTCGGTCATCGTACACTACATCACGGAAGCTATCCACCTAATAAAAAGTATTTTGAAATTTGTCATAAAATATCGCGAGCATTCGACAACCCTTAACATACATTGTAGGTGCGTGTGCACTGAACGATGCGCATGCGCACTGATTTATTACATGTTTTCGAATACCATTCTCGCTTATGTTTTGTTTATAACTGCGCGTTACTCTATTAATAAGTAAATATTTTTGTTTGTTTTTACGTACTATTGTGTTAACTGGCGTTTGTAGCGCATAACAAGCCATTTTGATACTTATATTCAAGACAGCATTGCCTATATTCGTTTGCTGGTTCGACTAATACTTCAGTGGAAGTCAATTTAAAATTATGAACCAAATTTTATTACCTCAACCAAAAGTTACTTAATCAAAAGTATTAAAGTATTATGTTAATGTACTAAAAAATGTAGAGTTTAAAGGTAATAGTAGAGTTCAACTATTCATAATCAGACCCTATCTGTGATGGATAGATTAGAAATAAAGCTGACACCTCTTCCTTATGAAGTTAGTGATATAAATCATCTGACGTTGAAAAATATTTACGAGAAGACCAGTCTTACATACAAATTTATTGTTCATCAGATGCGTCCTTTAAGGTCAACAGACATTAAACGAGTTTTTAGCAATCATAATCGTGGAATTTATAGTTCTATATATGTTTTTTGTCAAATTATGCAAGAAGGTCACCAGTTGACTTCGTTATCGATGCATAGATTAATCCATTCGACCCGCGGTTCAAGTTCGGTGTTGACGTGATTGGTAATTGAGATTTTTCATTATGCATCTTTGTTCTATTATCTAGAGTAATCAAACCAATGTTTAAAAACAATTAGTCAACAGAGTTAATGCAATAATTATACATACTATATTTATTGATATATTGTTATATTTATTGATTATTTATACTAGAAAATTTTCCGGGAATAAATATTTTAAGTCAAAGAAAGTTTCTTTTATGGCATGATCAAGTCACCTTTTTTCCTTCTGTAATTATTTTTGCTTCTATAATGCTGGTATCTATAATTTATCTATCTTGTAGTATTGTAGGTGTTTATAGATAGTGAAGACTATCCAAAATGAGGTATCTACGTGCTCATCTGTTGCTCTATGCTATTAAAATAGAAAAGGTATTAGGAGGACGAGGATCTTGATTTGGTTTTGTAGTATGATAATGTGGATGTCAATTTAGTATGTAGTAATCCGAGGAATTATTTGTGTGCTTGGTAAAATAGACTGACATTGGGAATTATACTTAAAGTATTGTTGGCCCCTCAGGGACGAATGGTCGATGACATTAAAATTTGCATCATCGTGACTTTGAATTATAGCATGAACAATTTGATTGTGCCAACAGAGCGTTATTTGGCAAAGATGACGCTGTAGTTCTGTTCAATTTTGATTTTTGACACCTTACTTTTTTATATAGTTAACACTTTTTTGTCTTATTGCCAGATCAGTGGCAGTGTTTTGGAGTTATGGGGCCACTGACACCAGGTTCTTTGATCCCTTCAAACAATACCTATTTGTATAATATTTCAACACGAAAAACACGTAGGTTATGTTGGAATTTATAAAAATAATATGTATATTTATGATTAGTTAAGCTTTTATCTTCTGAAAACAAGAAAATTTATTTATAAAATCTAGGTGTTGACATAACATAAAAATCAAAATTGTATGTTCCATCAAGACTCCTCATTCAGCTTAACATAATACGACCTAGATAGTAGTATCTACCGACTAATAGTTTAACTATCGTACTAATAAGTTCTTCTGTATCTTTTTTATACGCACACGGCAAAGTTACACCACTACACCTGGTGGTAAGTCGAGTGGGTTCCAAATAAAGTCGACTGATGAGATATGATTATAATCCCTCGCCAATGGAAACAATTACCCATGTGGGTCTGTTTGAAACCGATACACAGGCTGATCCCGGGACGCGCCACACATTTTTGGACCACTATAGCACCTTTTATCACCTTCTGTACGATCGTCGCTATCTGGGTGACCATAAATTTCCTACCACCAAGGATTTTCCTACCTACCATGTCTGTTTCTACCGCCAAGCAGCAGTGTGCATGCACTGTTGTGTTTCGGTTTGGAGGACATTGTAGCCAGTGTAACTACAGGACATAGTGAGACTTAACATCTAGTGTGTCAGGATGACGAGCGCAGTGGAAAGCCACACAGTACTTTGTAACTCAAGGTGCTGGATGGTGTTGCTACTGTTTATGGGTGGTCGTATCGTTTACCATTAGGCGAACGGCATGCTCGTCTCGTCATTCAATGCCATAAAAAAAAAACCACCAACAAACCAAATCAAACCAGGATTTTATATAAGTGAGCTGTACAGCCCTACCTGTCACGGTGTCGTGTCAGATTAGCAAATATTTACACCTGTAGCATCTGGGCTACACAAACACGCCGTGACAATTGACTGAGCCATTGTAACGTTTACTTTTTGCATTAACTTGTTTAGAGATAAGGGGATATAGGTTGATGTATGGTGGAAATTAGATCAAAATAACATGTTATAAAATAACAAGTGGACGATAGCCTAGTTGGGAATGGAACGGTCTGCCGAGACAATGTCCGGAGGTTCAAAACCCAAGGCACACACCTCTGACTTTTCGAAGTTACGTGTGTATTGTTTATCAATTATCGTTCGCTATAACGGTGAAGAAAAACATCGTGAGGAAACCTACATACCTGAGAATTCTCCATAAGAATTTCGAGGGTATGTGAAGTCTGCCAACCCGCACTAGGCCAGCGTGGTGGACTAAGGCCTAAACCCTCTCAGTAGTAGAGGAGGCCCGTGCTCAGCAGTGGGCAGTATATAATACAGGGCTGGTATGATGATGATAAACATGTTATAGTTTAGATGGTGTGTTGTTTAAAATTGGATCAATCGTTGATTTTTTAAATTACTGTAGCATATTGGAGGCCACGTACTGGCAAGCGCAGCTTCGGTCGTCCACCTGCAAGGTGGACAGACGACTTAATGAAGGTCGCAGGAACACGCTGGATGCAGGCCGCTTTTGATAGGTCCGTTTGGAAATCCTTGGCCTATGTTCAGCAGTGGACGTCATGTGGCTGATGATGATGATGTAGCATGTGAGTAATAAAAGGTTCAAGCCCTGGTTCACAACTAGGTAAATGGTATTCGTCACACTAATGTATAAGCCGACCCAATACAAAAGTCACACTCTAATCTATGCTCTTAAATAAATAGTAATGAAATGAGTACTATCTACATAAGCTGTTTAATACGATAACTTTCCAATCAATTTTACTTGAAACTTGTGAAATAGGCCGTTAGTCTTTTATTGTGTACTAGTTTCTGCCCGCGTGAATGAGTTTTCCCGGGATAAAAAGTAGCTTATGTGTTAATCGAAGACATAATCTACCCGTGTGCCAAATTTCATCGAAATCCGTTCTGTAGTTTTTACGTGAAAGGGTAACAAACATCCATACATCCAGACATCCATACATCCATACTTACAAACTTTCGCTTTTATAATATTAGTAGGATTGTAAATAATTCTATACGGTGCCTTCTTGATTCAAATTCACCTCTTTGTTGACTGGTGGCTTAAAATTACCAGGTTATAGGTACAAAAAGTTGCAATATTTTCCTCCAACAATTAATATAAAATCTCAACATTCACTCAACAACATTCAACAGGAAATCTAAATGTCAACTCAGTTTTTACACGAACACTATGCGAAATGTATCCTACATTCAGATTGGATTCGGGCTTCGGAAAGGATGGAATTGAAAAATAAATTTACACCGATGGGTTTATCGTTTGTCGAATGACTTTCCAAATGATTTTAGGGTTTTTGTTTATCTCCTGATTCGGGCAGGTTAAGAGGATTCATTTGACTGAAGGGTTATTTTATTCTTTTGAAGGAGGAAGGGCTTTTTCTGACATGCAGATCCATCAGTTTCAGTATTTCGGGAGATTACCAAGGCATTAATTGACTAGAAACACACCTACAGAGTGAAAAACTAAAGCCTCATGAAGCTGAAAGGACAGCTCCGAGACTCAAATCATGATTAATATATAAATAGATACTAATACCATGCAACATTAAGAAAACAAGTAATCTCAAAATGTAATCATTTTTCATTACGCAACAAACGCCTCCATACTCTTAAATCAAGCCCATGATTAGCAATTAAATATATCATCAATCCTTTGATAGCGATCGGATCGTAAACTATGTGAAACGGGCAATCGTTTCGCCGACAATCGTCCTCTATAGCACGAGGTACCATTGGGGCAACAATCACTTGCCCTAGACGGACTGGCGCGTGCAATGTACAGCGAATTATGTGTTTTAATACTTTGACTTGTTTATTAGCGACGGGTGGCCCGAATTGATATACCTAATATTTTTCAATGAAAGGACAATGCTGGCTGCCGAGAAGACGACATTATTTAATATATTCGTTTAACATAATATATTAGTTTCATATATGAGTTTCATATATTGTTCTCTTTTGTTCCAGGTAATTTGCTACGCAATTCAATTGCTTGGGAATACCTAGATCCTAAATAATAATCTGGATTTACAGTTAATTTGATAATGCTTATATTATTGCCTTTCACATCTCCAAGAGGACTTTTATAAAGAATTAATTAAGTAGACTAACATAATAACACCTTTCGATAAACAGACACGCCTTTGAACTGTATTTTTATATTATTTATACAAGTGTATTTTTTGCCGTGCATAAAAACATTTATTCGACTTCAACTATTTCAGTTTCTGAATCATAAAAATAAAATGAATAAAATACTTTGATATCCAAAGCGCCAACGTTCATTGAAAATAAAACAAAGCGATAACACGCGAAAAATTATGTAAAACGGCGCCACCGACATGCGATTTATTTTTAAAAGTGTAACGTAGTGTTGCGACACAGTTTCATCGATAGTAATCATATCGATATTTTGTTGAGCTTTTTCCTTTACGTCAAAAATTTTAGAGCAACCTGTTGTATTGTGATTTTGTAATACTTTACAATTTTAGAGCAAGCTGCTTAAAAATATATTTACAGTTAGATTCGTGTTATTTTCTAAACTATCAAATGTCGATGTAGTCAAGATAAGATAGAAAGTGACAACCACGATTATTTGACTTCCAAAAAGAGATTCCGATCTTTGGAAACACTTTCAAAAATTGATTTATGCGGATAATTATAGGATTTCACATTATCAAAACTATCAAGATGGTTGCAGGGGTTCTTGGTTGCGACACTCCCGGCCCATTGAGAACGGGCGTGGGCGACCGCCCGGTGTTGTGATAGTAAATATTGCGTCTAACTGTACACGCCCTCATGTCTTCGATGCTGACTGACTGTCCGATAGCATCTAGAAAATGTTTCTATTCATTGGAAACTAGGATGTCGTACAAGCCCTAGATAAAGACGATTCATCGTGTTTATTAAAATTTTAAACGAAATAGATGTTGGAAAATATTTTTGTTTTTAGATTATACTAAGTTCAAAGTGTATCGATTTTTTTTCTACACCTTACAATGAATACAGTAAATGTTAAATATAGTTAGATGCATTAAGTCAGTCACAAACACAGTTACATAAAAAAAGAATAAAATCGTATTCTATTCCTTCATGTTTTGTGGGACTAAAACGTTTTTTGTCTGAGTATAATTTTTCACTCTCCTAATGAATGTAAAGAGAACAGATGTAAAGACAAAATAACTAATGGAAGTTCTCATGATTCACGTGGGAGAGAAGTTGTAGGTTTTTGTAGACACGAGTTATGTGAATTGTTAGTTTCTTACAAATTTGAAACTGTTTATGGAAATAGCTATAAAAGTAATATTATTAATAATTACGTGTGTGCGTACTTTTCAAAGATCTTCACTTATTTTTATAATATAGGTACTAACTTTTGCCCGCGGCTTTTTCTGCGTGAAATAGCTTTTCCAGGGTAAAAGTCCCGGTATATATTTTCCCGGAATAAAAAGTAGCATATGTCTTTCCCAGGGTGTCAAATTATCTCCACGCCAAATTTCATCTATAGGTGACTCCGTTCGGTAGTTTTTTTGAGTTTATCGCGTTCCGACAGACAGATAGCCGCGGCGGGGAACTTTGTTTTACAATATGTGAGGATTTCAATAATTTTAAACCTAAAACTTTATTGTTAAAAATACTCAAATATGGCGAAAATAATACAGCAATAGAAAATAGTATCTCAATAATTTTAACTGCAATAGACATAACTGTATTGATTCTTAGGAAAATCTATATTATAGCAGTAAATAAGCAATTCAATTACTGCAACCGTTCGCCAATGGTTTATATCTTAACCAGTTTTTGCCTCTATCTCACTGTTTAGATATAAATCAAATGGTTGGTAAAAAATCTCAGTTACCTGCCTGTGCAATCTACTAAGTCCTGTTGTAATGGATTTACTACTAGTCGAGTAATTTCAGGAAAAACGACGAGAGTTTCTAAAGCTCAGTTAGTTTTTCTGTCCATGGGATCCTTTCTGTAGTTTTTATATCTCTTTATAAGTCATGGTATAGTTCACATCAAAGTAATCAGGAAATTCACAACTGTACAGGTTTTAGAGGTATTATAGTAAAACTGCCTTTAATTACTCATTCGCCCAAAATATATTTGGTGTAATTGAAGTCTTGTTCTTTCGTCATTGGCTTTTGTCATCTGAAGTCAATCAAACTTCTTCCTATAAACTTTTATTATTTACGAGTATCGTATTTGCTTTTAATTTCGTCATGAACGACTTAATCTCACTTATCAGTCAAAACATAATAAATCAACGTATTTCATAGAATACTATTTAACCATAACTTTTACCAAGTTGTCGGATTACCAACTTTTCAAAAGATAAGCTACCCGCATAAAATAAACGTAAATGTAGGCGGCAGGTTAATGGCTATAAATATGTCGATTGCAACAGGGGGAAGTGTGCTTCATCGATAACCGTAAGTCTCACGCCCGAATGACCGCAATTAGCCCGCGTTTTTATCGACATGCGAAATTATGAGCACAACACTACCGCGTGTTTTTGTGAATGAACCAATGACATTGCTTAAAAATGTGTGTTGTAATATGGAATGTAAAATGGATTGTGTTAAATAACGATTGTTGTTTATGTATTTTATTTGCCAAGGTGCGAATTCTTGTTTGGATAGCGTATATGCCGTCAAGACTATTTTTGACGACAAACAACGGATTATGTACTAGATCCATGTGTTCAAGTACTCTTATTAATTTAGTGCTTGTTATATTCTATAGTACTAAAAAGTACCTTTTAAGTTGTACACGATTAAGGCATATTACAGTTTCAATAAACCACTGTAATTTTCCTATTAAGGTTACTTCGACTATTCGAGTCGTAAAAACAGTTTTGAATTAACTGTTTCGTGCCGCGTTCTAACAACATTTTTGTATAAGTGTTTTCAGGCCTAAAGAAATTGCTTTGAATAACCATTTCTTTGAAGAAAAATATTTTACACACCTGTTATTCTCGAAGGGGGTTAGAAGAGGCAGTACTGCAGTCGTACCAACTACGCCACCGAAGCAGTCTTCTATATTTTACAATCTCCTAACCCATGCCCTTTGACCTTTCATGTGAAATAATTAGAAGGGAAAGATTTATTGACATAACTGACTATACAAAAAGCACTGCACGACGGATTTCTGTACGGCAGTATATCCAATTCGCACGTGTCCATTAATAACCTACTAAAATCTACAGCTTATTCACATAAAATCCACACAAATGTACTTCAATACCCTGATTCCATAATTAAAGGTAAAATCTCCGCTTATCTCAATCAAAACTATGTTTGACACTTTCAATAATTATGTGGATTGCAACAGGCCGCGATGTCTGCTTTCTACCACCCACTCATACACGGATAAGGTTCGGCCATACCTACACGTGTTTTCTAATGTATAATTGCATGCAAATATGATTTTCGAAATATGTGGACGGATAAGGGATTTTATAAGTTGAGCGGGATTATAAAGTTGGGTTTATGAGATGGTATTATGTGGTCTTCAATGATTGGATGGCTGTGGAAATGCGGATGCTGGGATTCTTGGATTTTATTCGAGAGTCGAGACACTGGTAGGTCTACTTAGATCTTGTTACCTATCTAATTATCCTACTAATAGTATTGCTCGCGGCTCCGCCCGCGTAAAAAAGCTTTTCCGGGATAAAAATATTTTCCCACTTCAGTCTATGCACTCAAGACTAATGTAGCTTCCTATTAGTGGTGGAATTTTCAAAATCGGTTCAGTAGTTCCTGAGATTAGCGAGTTCAACCAAACAAACAAAAAGCTCTGCAGCTTTATAATATTAGTATAGATTAATATAAATGGGGAAGATAATCTAGTTGGGAATGAAACGGTCTGCCGAGACAATGTCCGGAGGTTCAAAACCCAAGGCACACACCTCTGACTTTTCGAAGTTACGTGCGTATTGTAAATCAATTGTCCTTCGCTTTAACGGTGAAGGAAAACATCGTGAGGAAACCTACATACCTGAGAATTCTCCATAAGAATCTCGAGGATGTGTGAAGTCTGCCAACTCGCACAAAGCCAGTGTCGTGGACTAAGGCTTAACCCCTCTCAGTAGTAGAGGAGGCCCGTGCTCAGCAGTGGGCAGTATGTAATAGAGGGCTGATTGCAATATAAATGTTAGTTTGTGAGCTCATCACTCATAAAACGTTCAACAGATTTAGTTGAAAACTATAACACAGGAAAACTAAATCTTGTATACCTATAATATTATTAAATTATGGAAAAGTGTGTTCTAGTGGGAATTTTAGGCTGTGAAAGATTTTCCCACTAAGAAAATAGCAAGGAAAAACTAGTTTCAAAACATAAGAACGAAGAATATACTCATTAAGGTTAACACACAAAATAGCTTAACACTACAAACTTCCCTAATTCCTAGCAAACAGCTGCACTAAAGTATTCACGTGAAAAACAATTTGGCGCGTTACACGGACATTGTTGTTACAGAGGTAAACAATGGCGCGTGCTAACGATGTACATTTGTACCTGCGTAAATGTTTTGCAATTATACGCATGTGGAGGTCGGTAACTAGACTGTAAAATAGATATTTAGGTTTTTTTTTACTGCGTTGAATGACGAGACGAGCATGCTGTTCGCCTGATGGTAAGCGATACGACCGCCCATGATCAGTAGCAACACCATACAGCACCTTGAGTTACAAAGTACTGTGTGGCATTCCACTGCGCTCGTCATCCTGAGACATAAGATGTTAAGTCTCATTATGTCCAGTAGTTACACTGGCTACAATGCCCTTCAAACCGAACACACAACAGTGCATGCACACTGCTGCTTGGCGGTAGAAATAGACATTGCGGTGGTACACAACCAGATGGACTCTTACATATGAGAGACCGACCACCAGGTTGTAGAACTTATTTTATTGTGATATCGCGCATTACTTTTACATCACTACATAATATAAAACAAAGATCCCCAACCACATCTGTTTGTCTCAAAAACTCCCGAATGGATTTCGATGAAATTTAGTATGGAGATAGTTGAGGACCCTAGACAGGACATAGGCTACATTTGATCCTGGAAAAACTCTTTCAAGCGGGTGAAGCTGCCAACAAAAGCTAGTATAAAATATAAACGGTTTATGAAAACCGCTTCAAAAGTGATTGAGTCAGTAGTAACATCTGGCTATATTATGCGTATCAAAAACATTATCCACAATATTCTCATCGAAACACAAAGCTTACACACTTGAAAGAAATTGTAAGCCAGTGTAACTACTGGACATAATGAGACTTAACATCTTATGTCTCAGGATGACGAGCGAAGGGGAATGCCACACAGTACTTTGTAACTCAAGGTGCTGGATGGTGTTGCTACTGTTTATGGGTGGTCGTATCGCTTACCACCAGGCGAACGGCATGCTCGTCTCGTCATTCAATGCCATAAAAAACTACTGCAGAAATAGACAATACTTGCTCAGAATAAAAGTCCCATGCGTACTCCGGGATAAAAAATAGATTGTGTCCAAATGAATGTTGATTATTTCGGTGACGTAGTTTACGCGGTACAATACCACTTTGAGGTCCCAAAGTAATATTGGGGTTTACTGCTCAATATCAGTCTGGGGATCTGGAATTTGTGTCCGATATGGTGATAGGTTCGCCCCCTATCACATCAAGGGACGGAACACACAAGACAAAAGTTGGTGCCCTCGTTGCAGTTCTACCTACCTCCTCGGGGATAAAACGTGATGTGTGTTTGCCTTTGTATTCAAGACATGGTTAGGCAAACTTTATTGGTTATTTTAGGTCGGATATTCACAATCCGCGCCCCTACTGAGTACGGTTCCTTGTAGGTCCGAAGGTCACCGATAAGGCCCTCATGCTATTATCATATTAATTGACACCTCGCTATCTCTTACGAAACTAAGGTATTGGTATCAACCCGCATGGGGTCGATAACCCGTTACTATCATTTTTGAGGTTACGTGTGTTGATTCCTGTTGTCTACCATTTTTGTTAGACTTGTTGATTTGTCTTGTAATTGACGATTAGTAATATTATTCTATCTGTCGTCTTTGCTTAGTTATTAGTTGAAGCCTAACGTTCTAAATAATATTTGGTGCATTTCATGACGACCTTTAGGAATATCTTTATCACTGAAGTTGTGGAAACAAACGCAAAGTGATTTTATACCTAATATAAATATCAGTAACTGTATGTATAGCTATTTTACTTGTGGTAGGTCTCTCATATGTAACAGTCCGTCTGGGTGGATACCACCGCAATGTCTATTTGTACCGCCAAGCAGCAGTTGTTGTGTTTCGGTTTGAGGACATTATAGCCCACTGGCTGTAACACTGTAACTACAGGACATAGTGAGACTTAACATCTTATGTCTCAGGATGACGAGCGCAGTGGAACGCCACACAGTACTTTGTAACTCAAGGTGCTGAATGGTGTTGCTACTGTTTTTGGGTGGTCGTATCGCTTACCATCAGGCAAACGGCATGCTAGTCTCGTCATTGAATGCCATAAAATAATATGTTAGGATTTACTATTTAAACATTTGTCTCTCTTGTCAAGCGCAGTTTGCAATTGATAAGCTGTTTGAACGACATCATAGTCAAATTGCTTAGCAGTACAAGACTTAAAAATGAATGTCTCAAGATGTCTCAGAAAACCTTATTCAAAGAACTGTGGACACACATTGTTTCCCCAGACTCTGTTAAAACTGGTACCTTAAAGCGTTTGATAGCCGCCATGTCGCCTCATTACCGCCAACAAAAGGCATGAAATTCTCGATTATCTTCATCCCTCTTGGACACACGTGCAGGGGACCGACACAATGGGACGTCCTACTTTAATCTAGCAACACTCGGTGCATAATAGAACCCCTGTTGCACTCCAGTTAATCGATTTTTATACCACCCTTTGTATTGATTGGTGTGGACTTGTTAATCTTATTTTATTGTTATAACTTGTAGACAGATATGGAAACGCCATCTGTTATGACAAAAAGAGATTTTGTAAGTGATGAACATGAGCTCACGCCATTTACTCTTCAATGGTAGGCAGTGTATCTAGTGCTTCCCTGATAAACTGACATAGATGGCGTATTTATAGTCGCTTAGCTACAAATACTAATGCTAGATTTCCTGACCTCTAAAATAAACCAAAGCCTTTCGACTTTTCGGACGACCAATACCTCAGTCTGCTCCGTGATCATGAAAGCTGCAAAGTCTGTGAAACGGCAGGAGAAAATACAATTAAAAAACGGCGATGAAATCTGCAAAACAGTTTTATTTCAACTTTCATTTACAACATTTTTAAAACATAACAAAGTATGAAAGACATCAGGAAAAAGATATTAATTTTCTTCTTCAGCCTTTAGAAGTCTACTGCTGAAAGGCCTCCTCTAAAAATTTCCAGACCAAACATATTGATTTTAAATAGAAATAAATAGCGAGGAATGGAATACGTGACAACTGTTCATTGGTAGTTTTTAGCAAGCGAACGTTCGCCTCATGTTATTCAATTGAACTTGCAAATTATTATTACAATGATCTCATCCGATGCATTCGTATGTAACGCGATATTTGCATTATCGATGTTTACACGAATATTAAACTTGGCAACAGCAATGGCAGCTTTGATAATGCGGATATCAAATTATCATAATTATTCGAGGTATGGATAATGTTATTATTATTCCCGGAATAAAACTCGCATTGAGAACTTTTCCAGGATAAAAAGGCCTTTATGTTACTCCAGAATTCAATCCTTGTGCTAAACATCCAAAGCCGTTCAGCGGTTTCTAACCAAAATTTGAATATCTTGCCAAATTTTCGCACAAATTATAGTAAGTAGGAAGATTCAATATTAATTAGTAGAGTTGACGTACATTTGATGAAGGGAGTAAAGTTTATGGGTAATGTATAAAAATTTACCTATTTTTATGTACACCCGCATCACCCAAAGGTAGACTGGTAGATAATGCCTAAGTTATTAAGTCCACCTATGTACAGTCAGCAGCATAAGTATCTGTACAAAATCATAATTTCAAATCGCTTATATACGCGTTAAGTTAAACAGAAATATGTTTTTCTTCGTTTGAAGTAAAGTAAATACCTTTCATTTTGTTTTTGCGAAGAGAAAAAAAAGATTAGTAAGACCACAGAAGTATGTAGGCAATTTGAAATTTTTAATTTGTTCATCTACTTATGCTGCTGACTGTACATGTTGCATATAAAGTTAAATAAATAAATAAAAATAAAATATTTGTTAAGGACATCGTTGCATGTCGTTTTCCTGTAAATAACTCAACATAACTTTGTATTTAGTCATCCGACGAAATTACTTAGAATATTACTTACCTACCTTAACAATGAAATCATTTGAACAACCTTTGGTTCAATATTTAAGGACAAAGTACTTAGGACATAATATATTGGCTTTTTGCTGTAAATACTTACATATTATCACTATAAAAGTTCAACCCACACAGTTTGGGTAGTGTGACCGACCCCTTTTTAAAAAAACCTTATCAAATTTAAAGTAAAGTAGCGCACCTATTATGTTCCTTCATCTTAAATATACAATGATATATCTAATTAAAATGTTTATTGGCTCATTAAACATTAAGAAATTATTCATAAATAGTTTATAAAACTATGATGTTGCTGGATGGTGTTGCTACTGTTTATGGGTGGTCGTATCGCTTACCATCAGGCGAACGGCATGCTCGTCTCGTCATTCTATGCTATAAAAAAAAAAAAAAAATTTTAGCTATTGAATGTTTTTTCTTCTTCCTTCAAACTCAATTCAAAATTCATTATTCATAACTAAAATAGGTTTATAAACTGTTTATGAATAAGGTTGTGAGCTTACTCCGTTTCTAAAAGCGCCAGTAACATTTAGAATCATCTGTATTTTGACTAAGGTACGAACACCGCGCTGAGATTTCGGGTTCAAATCTCATGTCGGGCTAAATGATATCGGGGATATCGGGATTTTCAATTCAGGATCAGCCCGAAGTGGTGATTTTTTGCCTTATAAATTGTCCAAAGTAGCACTAGTTGCGCCTCTGCCTTTTCGGGGATAAAAAGGCGTGAGTGTATGGGGTTCATGGATGCCAATCCCACATACCCATGTGCCTTGTTTTGTTCTCATTCTACACGCAGTCTATATCGAGACTAGATTAAAACTATTACACGTAATGACAAACTGCAATGAATTACTGCGGTGAAATCAATCATCAGACGACGCTTAGCTTTGGACACAGCGCGTGTGACCAATGTATAATAAGCCATTAAACCAGGAGTTCTGGATAGCGACATCTAGCGGCAAAAAAGTGAATTACCCGACAACTGGCGCTAATACCCGTATTTATGGTCTATTTTCAGGTTTTTGTAAGGGAAAGTTAAAATAAATGTTACAAGCATTACTGAGAGTAGGTTCAAATTGTGATGGATTCTTGAAAAAAATATGTAATAGACTAGGGAATGGGATCAGAGTTGAATTAAATTTGAAGTCTACGAAATGCGTCCTATGTTCCTTTATTTTTATTGTGTGTGTACCTGGCCGTTATTGAGAATTTATTATTTAAAGCTTTTGCTGGCGGTTCCGCCTAAGTGAAATGTTATTCCGGGATAAAAGTCCCGGTTTATATTTTCCCGGGATAAAAAGTGTTAGTAGTCTATGTGTTAATGAAGTACATGATCTACCCGTGTGCCAAATTTCATCGAAATCCGTTCAGTAATTTTGGAGATGTGCAGTAACAAACAAACAGAAATACAGACAGAAAAGAATTACAAAAATCACTTATTTATTTTCCATTACTCTTCTTTAGTAACCCCCTTTCTTTTTTATAACATTTCTTTAAATGTAAAGAGTACAGACACACCGGTTCTAATGCTTTATTATAATATCTATAGATTTATTAGCATCTCAAGATGATGAACGTTATGTAGAGGTTTGTAATTAAAATTTCTGTACTGCTTGCTGATAAGCAGGCATCCTAACCAACGGTTTAGTCCCATCGTCATTCAGTTACAATAGCATTCTTTGTTTCACTTGTACAATGACAATCATCAGCTTATAAATAATGCTCACACAAGCAACCATGATCACTTATCAACTGTTTCTGCTAAATTCTATAGCCTACTCCCGGATTCACGGTACTACCCGCACACAATCGAATCCCGTACTATCCGTTTCAGTCAACACGATCCAGGCCCTTTGGTCGCTATCTAACGGTAAAACAGCGGTGTTGAGTTACCGCCACACGACACGTCTGGCCAGCTTCCGTATCATATAGCCTGTCCACTTGTCTAAACCTATTGGATGACGAGTTTGACGGTTGGAATTGATCATCATTGATCAGTGATCAATAAGATTATTTCGATTGGTGTTACTTACGTTTTGGTTGCTTCTGAAAGGTACCTATGTATTGTCAACATAGATCTATTATTGTCTTCTACTGGGTTTCTGAAGTTAATGTTACGTTTAACATAAAGTAGACCCGTGGTAATCTGGCCCCTGGATAATCCAGGACATCCTAAAATCCGACAAGCCTGACAGACATATTCATCAATGCAAAATTATATAGTGCACATAGATACAATATTTTTTTATAGGTACGTCTTTTTTCGGATTACAAGGTACTCCTTTTCTAAAAAGATCCGGACTACAAGGAGCCGGAAGCAGTACTCTGTAGTCCGACAAACTCGACAATCCCACACTGTCTTGCAAAACGTTTGTCGGATTACAGCGAGTCTAGTGTATATAATCTAGAAATATATTTTTAATGTCTTCGTGGGTGTCCGTGTAGGAAATCTCATGCTTTCAGCAGTTTTACTGTGTTACATGTATTAGTTAGTGCTAAGTATGCTATTAAATTGATTAAAGGTTGATAATTATAGTAATCAGAATACAAAGGGCACCAAAATTGGTGTTCAGAAATGCTATTTGTCAACTTATTAAGGTCAAATCGAAAATAAACTATTATTAAAGGACCTCAGAAATTAGGTACAACAATATCTTATAACAGGAAAACTAATTATACCTAAGGATTTAATATTAATGTACGTATTCTTTGTCCGCAGGTAATGTTCGTCGGATGGTGATGAGCCCGCGACGGTTACATCTTGAAGTAAATTAATCTATTACGTAAAAATAATAGTAGGGATCCCTACTTTATGTACTGATCTACTGCTACTGTCGTCTACTAAGGAGAGGGGTTTTGGCATTTCATCACGCTGACGTAAATCAGTGGGTAGACATAAAACTTTTACACCGTCATGGAGAATTACCAGGGATTCAAGTATACTCCTGTTGTTTTCTTTCGATATTACCATTCGTTCGATATTAACAATGAATACACATGCAAAAGTCAGAGATGCGTGACCTATAGACGGGAAAGAACCTGCGACCTTCGTCTCGTGCGTTAAACTACCACTAGGCTATCGTACATTATATACGATGTCCTTATCCTTACATATTATAAAACAAAGTCCTCCGTCGCATCTGTCCGTCTGTTTGAATGCGATAAACTAAAAAACTACTGAACGGATTTCGATGAAATTTGGTATGGAGATCTTGAGACCCTGGAAAGGACATAAGCTGTTTTAATTCCGGAAATACGATTTCAAGCGTGTGAAGCCGTGATCAAAATCTAGTTACTGAATACTGACCATAAACTTTAGTTAATTAAGATACAAAGTATGTCACGGAAGATGTCAGTAACTTTGCCAATTTACAACAGCGATTGTGAGCATGCAAGATGACCT